>OX459029.1:75289931-76620921 GCA_949775025.1 Tricholauxania praeusta | reverse complement strand
AGCTAGTCTTAAGATTCCGTTATACAATAAACAACAAACCTAAGTTTCATTGCTGTGTTTTATTGTATATGTAATTGGCGCAGTCTTGGTTCTTTAATCAGAAGATTAAAGAAGAACTTACGAAAATTAAAGAAATTAAATTAAATTTAATTAAATAATTAAAACCGTTGAAGTCACGATCTGTTCGTATATATTTTTTTTTTAAAAAAAAAAAAAGAAAAAAACGCATCCATGGCAAATCAAATCGCACAGTGCCTAGCTGCACTAACGGAAATAGTGGCTCGGCAAAATCACCAAACTGTTAGATCAAGAATTGAAGCCGATATAAAACATTTGGCAATATTTAAAGGAGAGCCTGGTACTCTCCCATCCTTTATATCATCAGTATCACGGATCCTGTTAGATCACCCAGGTAACGAAGTACCTGTTTTTCAAATTATTTTTGATAACAAAATTCAGGGTGGGGCGAAAAACGTCCTCAGCATCAACCCCCCTGCAACATGGGAAGAATGCCTATCGAGGCTAAGGCAGCATTACAAACCGAAGAGGGACCAGCTTGACATTACAAGAAACATAGGGAATCTAAGGGTAAGGAGTATATTAGACTTAGATAATAAGATAAGAAAATTGGTCGAAGATATCACAGAATATTCGGCTTATAATGAGAATAGCCAGACTATGCTGGAAATATTCAGTGGTATGATCGTCCAAAAAGTAAAAGAATTGATGGCTGGACCCCTGGCTTACGCAATCATGAAAAAATGTAATTTAACAGAAATATGAAATATTGTTAGTGATTTCATAGGACAAGATTACGGCAACTTAAATAAATTCAATAACTCAGTGCATAGTGAACAACAATACGTGCAAAAAGTAAATAAAAGCACTTATAATAGTTTTAACTCAAATTTTAATGGTAGGAAGGAACAGAATCAATGCTATAATAGAAATTCTCAGTATAAATCCCAACAATTAAACGATAACCGCGAACAAAATAGAGATAGTAATAGTTTTCAACGTAGGGGACAATATTATTCTAATCAAAACCCCAGTAGACAAACACAAAATCAATCAAATAGAAGGTCTGGAAATTTCCGACAGAGTGGACAGGTACCAATGGACGTTGACCATATTCAACGAAAACCTCAACATGAAAATTTTCAGTTAATGGCCCAGGATCATATCTACCGATAATAAACCTAACAATCGACGGAACAATAATAAAATGCCTAATCGATACCGGATCGACAATTTCTTTATTAGATCAAAATAAATTAACCCAATATGAAAGAATTAAAATAAAAGACGAGTTAGAATTTAATACTCTCAGTGGACAAACCTCAATTTGCGAGGAAATCATTATTCCTTTGCCTAAAGAATTTAAGGAAAATAATCGTATGTGCTGGAAGATCACGAAATTCAAAAACAAAACTTTTGATGCTCTTCTAGGCCAAAACATTCTCAAACCGTTTAAAGCAATAATAAATTTGGAAGAAAACTTTCTTCAAGTAAAAGGTGAAAAAATTTATTTCGATATCCCGTGTCCATACAGCTATGACGAAATTCATTTATGGGTGGGTGGTGAAACAGTTGCTTTATTAGATAAACTCCAACGCAACAATATGAATGCGGAAGAAAAAAAGTATTTAGCAAAAGTTATTAACGAAAATAATGACTTATTTTTTCATGAGGGTCAGAAGTTGACTCATACTCATGAGATAATGCATGAAATCATTACTACAACCAAAGCACCGTTATATACGAAAATATATAGATATCCTCAGATCCATGAGGTGGAAATAACGAAACAAATATCGGATATGTTAGATCAGGGGGTCATTAAGGAAAGTAATTCCCCATATAACTCATCACTTTGGATAGTCCCAAAAAAAACGGATAGTTCCGGCAATAGAAAGTGGCGAATTGTAATCGATTACAGAAAACTCAACGAAGTTACTGTAAGCGATAAGTTCCCCATTCCAAATATTGAAAATATTTTGGAAAAGCTAGGAAGGGCACAATACTTCACTACCCTAGACCTAGCAAAGGGCTTTCACCAAGTCCTAATTAAAGAAAGCGACAGAAGGAAAACAGCATTTTCGACTCCTCAAGGACACTACGAATTTGTAAGGATGCCGTTCGGACTTAAAAACGCCCCGGCAACCTTCCAAAGGCTGATAAACTCTGTACTTCGGGATTATATTAACAAATTTTGCGTAGTATATCTTGATGATATACTAATTTTTAGTACCTCCCTTAAGGAACACTATCAGAATATCCAGAAAATATTTGAAAAGCTTAGACAACATAACTTGAAATTACAGATAGACAAATGTAATTTCTTTGCAAGGGAAACTGAATATCTTGGTCACACACTCACCACAGATGGGATAAAACCGAACTTATCTAAGCTCGAGAGTATACGAAAGCTGAATCTTCCTGAAAACCAGAAACAAATAAAATCATTTCTGGGAATAACTGGATATTACCGCAAATTTGTGAAAGATTATGCCAAAGTAGCATACGGTCTAACAAAATTCTTAAAAAAAGGTGCAAGAGTGAATGTAAGAGATTCACAGTACATTGATTCTTTTGAAAAGTTAAAGAAGTATTAAAATATCCAGATTTTTCGAAGAAATTCAAACTAGTAACCGACGCTAGTGATGTCGCCCTGGGAGCCGTTTTGACCCAAGATTTACACCCCGTGAGCTACGCAAGTAGAACCCTCAATGAGCATGAGAGACATTATTCAACCATTGAGAAAGAGTTGCTCGCAATCGTTTGGGCGGTCAACTACTATAGACCGTATTTGTACGGTAGGGAGTTTGAATTAATGACGGACCACCAACCCTTGGTATGGCTACAAGCAAAAAGTACTGCTGCTAAAATTAGGGGAATATAATTTCAAAATTAGTTACGTCAAGGGAAAAGAAAATAATGCAGCCGATTTCCTTAGCAGAATTAATGCTTTAGACACTGTTCAGAGAAGAACTAAAAACCGATTTCATTTAGAATATTTCATTTATCATAATTTTCCAACACTTAAATTGTTCAACTAAATTTGCTCTCAGTTGTAGCTAAACATACTAACTGTTCTTAAAGCTTTAAATTTTTATTGTTTTTAACTATAAAAGAGGTTTGCATAACATAAAAATCATCATATTGTACCGTATTGCTTTGTACATATTTAGTTTTCAGTTTAATTGCTAGCGCGTGTAACTTGGACATACTCATTTTGCTGTCGGCATTCGGTCGCAGCATAATAAATTTATATGTATAAATCAAAATCAAAACTTCGCATTTTAATTCGCTTAAAATAAGTACCAAAAAAGCTTGGTACTTCGACATTGGTGACCCCGACGTGATTTTTGTTGTTGTAAGAATCACTCTCGAAAAAAGAAAAAAAATTCGCACAATTTCGCAAATATTTCGGTTAATGTGTTTTTTGCCATACTCAACGGTAACATCGTACCGTTTAGTTCGCGTAAATAGACACAGTTATTTCCTAACGCAACTTGGCTGCATATCGTTGCACAAAAAATTAAAAAATTTCTAAGCTGCATATCGTTGCATAAAACCAAAAATTTAATTAAACGGGATCGCTGCGATTAATTTCAAATGGAGGACAAAAATAAAAAAGTCGCGTTTCTTAAGTTAAAAATGGATTCTTTAAGGAAGCAAATTGAGAAAATTCGTGGCATTTTGGAAGTCGAAGATTCCAACTCTCTGGATGAAGCTGCAATTACCGTGCAGTTAGAACAACTGGATAAGGTTTACATGGATTTTGGGAGTTTTCAATGCGAGCTGGAGATGGCAGATAATGAAGAAATAGCAAGCAGCAGTTCTGAGGCGTTATATGCAACATACATTGAGTTGAAAACGGAGCTTACTCGAATGCTGATGTCTCGCCGTTCGTCCAACTCACGCTCATCGACACTTTTGCATCAGTCGTCATTCGAAAACCCGATGCCGTCGATCATCATTGCGGCCCCGAAGCCGCGTCTACCCATACTTCAAGTTCCAAAGTTTAATGGAGTGTACACTGAGTGGCCGAATTTCTTCTCCATGTTCTAGACAGTTATTGGCAGCGATGTAGAATTGCCAAAAATTGAGAAATTTCAGCATCTCAGGTCATCTCTCACTGGCGTCGCGCTGGATACAATCCGCACTTTGGAAATCAGCGATGAAAATTACGACAAAGCGGTAGATTTATTAAAAACAAGATTTAACAATAAACGTTTGAATTTTCAGGCACACATTCGTGATATTGTTGGTTTAAGCTGTGTGGAGTTAGGAGCAGTGGCAAAGCTTCGAAATTTAAGCGACAGTGTGAATTCTCATTTGCGTGCTCTACTTACAATGGGAACAAAGGAACAAATCGCAGATTGTTTATTAATTCACATCATCGGTCGAAAATTGGACATATCTACGCAGACGAAATGGGAAGAGACAACGCCTGTTAGCGCGATACCAACTTGGGAGTCTATGGCTACATTTTTGGAGAAAAGATGTCAGACGATGGAGAATGTGGAGAGTGCTCTGGTAACGCAAACACCGAGCAAACAGGTGGGAGATAAATTACATCAAAACACTATTAGTAAAAAAAGAGTATTTTTGGTTTCAACTAACACTTACAAAAATTGTTTGATTTGTAAGTCCACTTCGCACGTAATTAGCAATTGCCAGCAATTTCTTTCGCTCTCGCCTGCATCTCGTTTTAAAGAGGCCAAAAGGCTTCAGTTATGCTTGAATTGTTTGCGTAAAGGCCATGCAATCAAAAACTGTCAGTCAAGTTGTTGTCGTAATTGCTCTTTAAAGCACCACACTCTCCTCCATTTTGATTCAATGCCTTCATCTGCTTCAAATTTAAATACTTCGCCCTTAGTGAATTTTAATTCGGTACACACGGTGCTCACAGATTTGCCAAGTACCTCTACCACTGCCGCTGCCGCCGCAAGCTCTGCAGTTGCACGTGCGGAGAATGCCATGTCTTCTGCGTCAGCTCCACAATCAGCTTTAGTCGCCGCGTCGTTTTTTGACTCAAAGCCGGAGTATGAAAATTTCAGCTCTCAAAATTTTGTCCTTTTGGCCACAGCCATAGTATTTATAAAGAATAAGGCTGGATCATTGATACCTTGTAGGGCCATTCTCTATTCCGCATCGCAAGTTCATTTTGTAACAAGCAGTTTTTTCGGACAGCTGCAAGTCAAACCACAAAAAACAACAACAGTAATTTCTGGCATCGGCCAGTCGGATTTCGTCGCAAACAAAATTGCAAACCTTGATTTACAAGCTACAACAAACAATTATGGTACTTCAATTACTGCTGTAATTGTTCCAGTCATCGTTGACAATCAGCCATCGAATACCGTAAGCGTATCTAATTTGAACCGATGTGAAGTTAGCGCCGAATTTGAGCGCCGAATAAAAATGTTATTTACATTTTCTTAACAGAGCGCGGCGAAAATTTAACATAGTGGTTTTTGCGGCGAAAAAAATAATTTTACCGGCGAAAAAAAAAATGTGTATTAACTAACGAATCTACTCGCTGTTTTCATATAGCGAATTTGACATCTACAACCAACAAGCAACTGTGGTGCAGCTGTAGTGTGTTTGACTATGAATCGCGCATGTGTGGGTTCGAATCCTTTTTGATTTTTTTTTTACTTTCATTGCTAAATAAAGTTTTTTTTTTATTTCATTGCTAAATAAAGTTTTTTTTTTATTTCATTGCTAAATAAAGTTTTTTTTATACTGCCACAAGTAATAAAAATAATTTCTGACTACAAAAATTCTCAAAAGTATCACAGAATAGCTCTCTGCTACAATATGACAAAGTCTTCTCAAAGATAGAATCCATTAACATTCTGTGCAAACAAGTGTTTCGTGGTTTGGTCGCTTTAATAAAATACATACATGGTATCACATTTGAAAACCTGGTGACACCATGTGAAACACGCCCTTTCTGAATTGTTTATGGAATACTATCGAAATATTAGAGCCGAACTTTGAGTAATTCTTATTCGGTGCTGTAAAGAAAAATTAAAATTTAAGCTTGCTTGCAGCACGGTCAGAAATCAATAACATCCAAAAATCTCTTAACCCCATGTGGAGTACACCCTTTCTGACTAGTTTATGGAATATCATCGAAATATTGAAACTGAGTTGTAATTTTCAGTCGATTCTGTTAAAGAAGATGAAAAAGTAAAAGAAACTTTGTCTCGAGATCGATGCTCACAGCTCAGTCAGGAATGAATAACACTTAAAAACCTCTTAACCCCATGTGGATCACATCCTTTCTGACTTGGTAATGGAATTTCATCGAAATATTGAAGCTGAGTTGTAATTTTCAGTCCATTCTGTTAAAGAAGATGAAAAAGTAAAAGAAACTTTGTCTCGAATTCGATGCTCACAGCTCAGTCAGGAATGAATAACACTTATTTATTTATTTTATTTTATTTATTCAAAAAATTGTAATTTTGAAGCCATTCGGCCAAATTTATAAAAATTAGAAGTATATAACGATTAGTGCGAGAATAATAAATGTTACAAAAAAAGATGATTATAAAAAAGATAATATAATGTGATACATATGAAAAAATTCAAAAATTAGAAAAGAAAAAAAAAAGATATAAAAATAAAAAATCAAAAAAAATATCAGCTTTATCCAAACGACAAGATTGCATACAACATACTCCAATATAAAGGAACAAAAAAACATATAATAATTTAATTAGTTTACATGTTAAGAAGCCTCTTCTTGAAAAGATTACACGAGGGAGAGAAGTTTCTTATGGATACCGGCAAACAATTCCAATATCTAGCAATTCTTACTAAGAAAGAACGTTCAAATTGAGATGAATTCATTTTAGGAATAATAATCTGTAGATTTCTTGTAGAGTGGGAGAATCTAAAGAGATTTGCAATATAATCCGGAATTTGACATTTAATGACCTTATAAAAAACGCACAAAAGTTTGAATTTGATAAAGTCCTGAAAAGAACAACCAAGAAATTGGAGCACATAATTAGAGACATGATCGCGAGTGCGGATATTAAACAAAAACCGAACAATTTGATTAACTACCAACTGAATTCTACGAATGTTATACGAGAACGTACCCGTATAAAATTCAAGGCCATAAGCTTTATATATATAAGCCATAAGAGAAAGAAGAATGCAAACTTGATTATCGTTATAAGATTTTCTTATGAGATCAGTTAATCCAAGTAGCAAATAAGTAGTATTGTACCCATCATGAAATTCAGATTGACAACTAGAAATTTTATCATTGACTTGTGGCATAATTTGGTCCTTAATAATATGCTCCACAACTTTCGATAAAGCCGGTAGCACACTTATAGGCCTTAAATTATCAAAACAATTTGAGCTTCCACTCTTCTTAATAGGAACAACACGAGCAATTTTCCATGCTTTAGGGAACAGGGACGTAGTTAAAATAGTGTTAACAAAGTGAAGAATATGTTTTTGCACGGAGTAAAAATTAATTTTAAAAATTTTAGCGGGATGTTATCATAGCCAATCGAATTGGATTTAAGTTTAATTAAAGCAGAGTGTAGTTCATCAAGGGTAACATTACGGAAAGTAAAAGAACCATCAACTCAAACACTTATAGCAAAATTGAATTGATTAAGGGCTACATCAGACTGGTGAGACAGAAAATTTCTGTTTATATCATTACAGTCAGCATTAAATAACGAATCAATAGAATTAATGCACCCATTCATACGAAGTTTACTCCACATCTGCTTACTGTAAAGCCCATTAAACATTTTTGAATGTTCACGCTGTCTAGCTTTACGGATGAGAGTTTTAGCACGATTTCTAAATTTGCAAAAAATTTGCCAATTGATATCCGAGCGATCTTCAATAAATGCTTTAAAAGCAAAATCACGCATCGACTTAGCATAAACAACCTCTTTAGACTTCATAAAAGACTCATTTAGTTGTCTTAGCCTAACCCTAGATAAGGGTACATGTGAATATAAACGCTCAAAACATGAGTTTAAAACTTTAAGTTGTTCATCCGAATTATTAGTAGAATAGATATCACTAAAGTCACAAGAATTAAGTTCTCTCTCCAATACTTCATAATCAATCGCATGATAGTTTCTATATTCAAAGTACTCTTCAGTACGCGATGGGACAAGTTTCAAAGAAACATAAATGAAAGCATGAAAAGAAATACCAGGGCACTGGTTGTGCCCTGAAAAAGACAGCAAGTCAAAGGAACTCAAATGAAAGAAGTTGAACTATGTTTGCAAGTCAAAGTGTATCGGAATGGAATTATGCACGCAAGAGAGCTTCAAACGTTGACAAATACTACGCATAAATTGAGATTTATTTAAATTAAATAAGTTATTATTAAAATCGCCCATAGTTATAACATCAGAGTACTTGACAAGAAGATCACAAACAGCATCCTCGAAGGCGGATATATTTCCATCAGGAAGATATACCACACCAATAAGAATTCGTTTAGAGCTATCTATGATTTCAACAAAAATTAACTCACAGATACCGTATGTAGAATTTTGAAGCACAACATTAAAATTGAGAGATAGAGATAGATAAATACCAACACCACCACCCCGAGAATCAAGGCGATAATTTCTTAGAAACACATAGCCAGGACAATCAACAGCTTTGGAAGACACCGGTGGCTGAAGCCACGTCTCCGTAATGCCAACAACATCCAAAAAACATCCCTCCAATACATGTTTCAATTCATAAATTTTTGCAGATCTTAAAGAAGGTTTAATGCTTTGACAATAAATGTGTCCCACATTCAAGTTTTGAATGGATATTAAAAAGTTAGATTTTAAAAAAGAGTTGTCGCTGCACACAGGATCCAAGTTGTTACGGGGCATTGGAAAAAGCTGATAAATATAAGAGATTAAAGCTAGTTAGATTTAATATCAAAACAATTATGCCTAATTTCCATGTGATCTTTCTTGAATTTATCTTATCAAATATGAGTTGTAATTTTTATTCGATTCTGTTAAAGAAAATGAAAAAGTAAAATCAACTTTGTCTGGAGTTCGATGCTCACAGCTCAGTCAGGAATAAATAACACTTAAAAACCTCTTAACCCCACGTAGAGCACACCCTTTCTGACTTGTTTATGGAATATCATCGAAAAATTGAAGCTGAGTTGTAATTTTTATTCGATTCTGTTAAAGAAAATGAAAAAGAAAAAGAAACTTTGTCTGGAGTTCGATACTCACAGCTCAGTCAGGAATAAATAACACTTGAGAACCTCTTAACCCCATGTAGATCACACCCTTTCTGACTTATTTATGGAATATCATCGAAAAATTGAAGCTGAGTTGTAATTTTTAGTCGATTCTGTTAAAGGAGATGAAAAAGTAAAAGAAACTTTGTCTCGAATTCGATCCTCACAGCTCAGTCAGGAATAAATACCACCTAAAAACCTCTTAAACCCATGTGAAGCACATCCTTTGTGACTTGTTTATGGAATATCATCGAAAGATTAGAACAGAACATTGAGTAATTCTCATTCGGTGCTGTAAGGAAAAATTAAAAGTTAAATTCAGTTTGTTTCGAATTAAATGCTTGCAGCTCGATCAGAAATGACTTATTCCCAAAAACCTCTTAACCCCATGTGAAGCACATCCTTTGTGACTTGTTCATGGAATATCATCGAAATATTAGAACAGAACATTGAGTAATTCTCATTCGGTGCTGTAGTGAATCGAGCTTGCAGCTCGGTCAGAAATCATTAACATTCAAAAAGCACCTAACCCAATGTAAAGCACACCTTTTGTGACTTGTTTGTGGAATGTCATCGAAATATTGAAACAGAAAATTGAGTAATTCTCATTCGGTGCTGTAAGGAAAAATTAAAAGTTAAGTTCAGTTTGTTTCGAATTCAATGCTTGCAGCTTGGTCAGAAATGACTTATTCCCAAAAACCTCTTAAGCCCATGTGAAGCACATCCTTTGTGACTTGTTTATGGAATATCATCGAAATATTTGATCAGAACATTGAGTAACGCTCATTTGGTGCTGCAAGAAAAAATTAAAAGTTAAATTCGGTTTGTTTCGAATTCAATGCTTGCAGCTCGGTCAGAAATGACTTATTCCCAAAAACCTCTTAACCCCATGTGAAGCACATCCTTTGTGACTTGTTCATGGAATATCATCGAAATATTAGAACAGAACATTGTGTAATTCTCATTCGGTGCTGTAGTGAATCGAGCTTGCAGCTCGGTCAGAAATCATTAACATTCAAAAAGCACTTAACCCAATGTAAAGCACACCTTTTGTGACTTGTTTGTGGAATATCATCGAAATATTGAAACAGAAAATTGAGTAATTCTCATTCGGTGCTGTAAGGAAAAATTACAAGTTAAGTTCAGTTTGTTTCGAATTCAATGCTTGCAGCTCGGTCAGAAATGTTTTATTCCCAAAAACCTCTTAAGCCCATGTGAAGCACATCCTTTGTGACTTGTTTATGGAATATCATTGAAATATTTGATCAGAACATTGAGTAACGCTCATTCGGTGCTGTAAGGAAAAATTAAAAGTTAAATTCGGTTTGTTTCGAATTCAATGCTTGCAGCTCGGTCAGAAATGACTTATTCCCAAAAACCTCTTAACCCCATGTGAAGCACATCCTTTGTGACTTGTTCATGGAATATCATCGAAATATTTGATCAGAACATTGAGTAAGGCTCATTCGGTGCTGTAAGAAAAAATTAAAAGTTAAATTCGGTTTGTTTCGAATTCAATGCTTGCAGCTCGGTCAGAAATGACTTATTCCCAAAAACCTCTTAACCCCATGTGAAGCACATCCTTTGTGACTTGTTCATGGAATATCATCGAAATATTAGAACAGAACATTGAGTAATTCTCATTCGGTGCTGTAGTGAATCGAGCTTGCAGCTCGGTCAGAAATCATTAACATTCAAAAACCCCTTAACCCCATGTGAAGCACACCTTTTGTGACTTGTTTGTGGAATATCATCGAAATATTGAAACAGAAAATTGAGTAATTCTCATTCGGTGCTGTATGGAAAAATTAAAAGTTAAATTCAGTTTGTTTGGAATTCAATGCTTGCAGCTCGGTCAGATATGACTTATTCCCAAAAACCTCTTAAGCCCATGTGAAGCACATCCTTTGTGACTTGTTTATGGAATATCATCGAAATATTTGATCAGAACATTGAGTAAGGCTCATTCGGTGCTGTAAGAAAAAATTAAAAGTTAAATTCGGTTTGTTTCGAATTCAATGCTTGCAGCTCGGTCAGAAATGACTTATCCCCAAAAACCTCTTAACCCCATATGAAGCACATCCTTTGTGACTTGTTCATGGAATATCATCGAAATATTAGAGCAGAACATTGAGTAATTCTCATTCGGTGCTGTAGTGAATCGAGCTTGCAGCTCGGTCAGAAATCATTAACATTCAAAAAGCACTTAACCCAATATAAAGCACACCTTTTGTGACTTGTTTGTGGAATATCATCGAAATATTGAAACAGAAAATTGAGTAATTCTCATTCGGTGCTGTAAGGAAAAATTAAAAGTTAAGTTCAGTTTGTTTCGAATTCAATGCTTGCAGCTTGGTCAGAAATGATTTATTCCCAAAAACCTCTTAAGCCCATGTGAAGCACATCCTTTGTGACTTGTTTATGGAATATCATTGAAATATTTGATCAGAACATTGAGTAACGCTCATTCGGTGCTGTAAGGAAAAATTAAAAGTTAAATTCGGTTTGTTTCGAATTCAATGCTTGCAGCTCGGTCAGAAATGACTTATTCCCAAAAACCTCTTAACCCCATGTGAAGCACATCCTTTGTGACTTGTTCATGGAATATCATCGTAATATTAGAACAGAACATTGAGTAATTCTCATTCGGTGCTGTAGTGAATCGAGCTTGCAGCTCGGTCAGAAATCATTAACATTCAAAAAGCACTTAACCCAATGTAAAGCACACCTTTTGTGACTTGTTTGTGGAATATCATCGAAATATTGAAACAGAAAATTGAGTAATTCTCATTCGGTGCTGTATGGAAAAATTAAAAGTTAAATTCAGTTTGTTTGGAATTCAATGCTTGCAGCTCGGTCAGATATGACTTATTCCCAAAAACCTCTTAAGCCCATGTGAAGCACATCCTTTGTGACTTGTTTATGGAATATCATCGAAATATTTGATCAGAACATTGAGTAAGGCTCATTCGGTGCTGTAAGAAAAAATTAAAAGTTAAATTCGGTTTGTTTCGAATTCAATGCTTGCAGCTCGGTCAGAAATGACTTATTCCCAAAAACCTCTTAACCCCATGTGAAGCACATCCTTTGTGACTTGTTCATGGAATATCATCGAAATATTAGAACAGAACATTGAGTAATTCTCATTCGGTGCTGTAGTGAATCGAGCTTGCAGCTCGGTGAGAAATCATTAACATTCAAAAAGCACTTAACCCAATGTAAAGCACACCTTTTGTGACTTGTTTGTGGAATACCATCGAAATATTGAAACAGAAAATTGAGTAATTCTCATTCGGTGCTGTATGAAAAAATTAAAAGTTAAATTCAGTTTGTTTGGAATTCAATGCTTGCAGCTCGGTCAGATATGACTTATTCCCAAAAACCTCATAAGCCCATGTGAAGCACATCCTTTGTGACTTGTTTATGGAATATCATCGAAATATTTGATCAGAACATTGAGTAACGCTCATTTGGTGCTGCAAGAAAAAATTAAAAGTTAAATTCGGTTTGTTTCGAATTCAATGCTTGCAGCTCGGTCAGAAATGACTTATTCCCAAAAACCTCTTAAGCCCATGTGAAGCACATCCTTTGTGACTTGTTTATGGAATATCATCGAAATATTTGATCAGAACATTGAGTAACGCTCATTTGGTGCTGCAAGAAAAAATTAAAAGTTAAATTCGGTTTGTTTCGAATTCAATGCTTGCAGCTCGGTCAGAAATGACTTATTCCCAAAAACCTCTTAACCCCATTTGAAGCACGTCCTTTGTGACTTGTTTATGGAATATCATTGAAATATTTGATCAGAACATTAAGTAATTCTCATTCGGTGCTGTAAGGAAAAATTAAAAGTTAAATTCGGTTTGTTTCGAATTCAATGCTTGCAGCTCGGTCAGAAATGACTTATTCCCAAAAACCTCTTAACCCCATGTGAAGCACATCCTTTGTGACTTGTTCATGGAATATCATCGAAATATTAGAACAGAACATTGAGTAATTCTCATTCGGTGCTGTAGTGAATCGAGCTTGCAGCTCGGTCAGAAATCATTAACATTCAAAAAGCACTTAACCCAATGTAAAGCACACCTTTTGTGACTTGTTTGTGGAATGTCATCGAAATATTGAAACAGAAAATTGAGTAATTCTCATTCGGTGCTGTAAGGAAAAATTTAAAGTTAAGTTCAGTTTGTTTCGAATTCAATGCTTGCAGCTCGGTCATATATGACTTATTCCCAAAAACCTCTTAAGCCCATGTGAAGCACATCCTTTATGACTTGTTTATGGAATATCATCGAAATATTTGATCAGAACATTGAGTAAGGCTCATTCGGTGCTGTAAGAAAAAATTAAAAGTTAAATTCGGTTTGTTTCGAATTCAATGCTTGCAGCTCGGTCAGAAATGACTTATTCCCAAAAACCTCTTAACCCCATTTGAAGCACATCCTTTGTGACTTGTTTATGGAATATCATTGAAATATTTGATCAGAACATTGAGTAACGCTCATTCGGTGCTGTAAGGAAAAATTAAAAGTTAAATTCGGTTTGTTACGAATTCAATGCTTGCAGCTCGGTCAGAAATGTTTTATTCCCAAAAACCTCTTAAGCCCATGTGAAGCACATCCTTTGTGACTTGTTTATGGAATATCATTGAAATATTTGATCAAAACATTGAGTAACGCTCATTCGGTGCTGTAAGAAAAAATTAAAAGTTAAATTCGGTTTGTTTCGAATTCAATGCTTGCAGCTCGGTCAGAAATGACTTATTCCCAAAAACCTCTTAACCCCATTTGAAGCACATCCTTTGTGACTTGTTTATGGAATATCATTGAAATATTTGATCAGAACATTGAGTAACGCTCATTCGGTGCTGTAAGGAAAAATTAAAAGTTAAATTCGGTTTGTTTCGAATTCAATGCTTGCAGCTCGGTCAGAAATGACTTATTCCCAAAAACCTCTTAACCCCATGTGAAGCACATCCTTTGTGACTTGTTCATGGAATATCATCGTAATATTAGAACAGAACATTGAGTAATTCTCATTCGGTGCTGTAGTGAATCGAGCTTGCAGCTCGGTCAGAAATCATTAACATTCAAAAAGCACTTAACCCAATGTAAAGCACACCTTTTGTGACTTGTTTGTGGAATATCATCGAAATATTGAAACAGAAAATTGAGTAATTCTCATTCGGTGCTGTAAGGAAAAATTAAAAGTTAAGTTCAGTTTGTTTCGAATTCAATGCTTGCAGCTTGGTCAGAAATGACTTATTCCCAAAAACCTCTTAAGCCCATGTGAAGCACATCCTTTGTGACTTGTTTATGGAATATCATCGAAATATTTGATCAGAACATTGAGTAATTCTCATTCGGTGCTGTAAGAAAAAATTAAAAGTTAAATTCGGTTTGTTTCGAATTCAATGCTTGCAGCTCGGTCAGAAATGACTTATTCCCAAAAACCTCTTAACCCCATGTGAAGCACATCCTTTGTGACTTGTTTATGGAATATCATTGAAATATTTGATCAGAACATTGAGTAATTCTCATTCGGTGCTGTAAGAAAAAATTAAAAGTTAAATTCGGTTTGTTTCGAATTCAATGCTTGCAGCTCGGTCAGAAATGTCTTATTCCCAAAAACCTCTTAACCCCATGTGCAGCACATCCTTTGTGACTTGTTCATGGAATATCATCGAAATATTAGAACAGAACATTGAGTAATTCTCATTCGGTGCTGTAGTGAATCGAGCTTGCAGCTCGGTCAGAAATCAATAACATTCAAAAACCCCTTAACCCCATGTGAAGCACACCTTTTGTGACTTGTTTGTGGAATATCATCGAAATATTGAAACAGAAAATTGAGTAATTCTCATTCGGTGCTGTATGGAAAAATTTAAAGTTAAATTCAGTTTGTTTGGAATTCAATGCTTGCAGCTCGGTCAGATATGACTTATTCCCAAAAACCTCTTAAGCCCATGTGAAGCACATCCTTTGTGACTTGTTTATGGAATATCATCGAAATATTTGATCAGAACATTGAGTAATTCTCATTCGGTGCTGTAAGGAAAAATTAAAAGTTAAATTCGGTTTGTTTCGAATTCAATGCTTGCAGCTCGGTCAGAAATGACTTATTCCCAAAAACCTCTTAACCCCATGTGAAGCACATCCTTTGTGACTTGTTCATGGAATATCATCGAAATATTAGAACAGAACATTGAGTAATTCTCATTCGGTGCTGTAGTGAATCGAGCTTGCAGCTCGGTCAGAAATCATTAACATTCAAAAAGCACTTAACCCAATGTAAAGCACACCTTTTGTGACTTGTTTGTGGAATATCATCGAAATATTGAAACAGAAAATTGAGTAATTCTCATTCGGTGCTGTAAGGAAAAATTACAAGTTAAGTTCAGTTTGTTTCGAATTCAATGCTTGCAGCTCGGTCATATATGACTTATTCCCAAAAACCTCTTAAGCCCATGTGAAGCACATCCTTTGTGACTTGTTTATGGAATATCATCGAAATATTTGATCAGAACATTGAGTAAGGCTCATTCGGTGCTGTAAGAAAAAATTAAAAGTAAAATTCGGTTTGTTTCGAATTCAATGCTTGCAGCTCGGTCAGAAATGACTTATTCCCAAAAACCTCTTAACCCCATGTGAAGCACATCCTTTGTGACTTGTTCATGGAATATCATCGAAATATTAGAACAGAACATTGAGTAATTCTCATTCGGTGCTGTAGTGAATCGAGCTTGCAGCTCGGTCAGAAATCATTAACATTCAAAAAGCACTTAACCCAATGTAAAGCACACCTTTTGTGACTTGTTTGTGGAATATCATCGAAATATTGAAACAGAAAATTGAGTAATTCTCATTCGGTGCTGTAAGGAAAAATTAAAAGTTAAGTTCAGTTTGTTTCGAATTCAATGCTTGCAGCTCGGTCATATATGACTTATTCCCAAAAACCTCTTAAGCCCATGTGAAGCACATCCTTTGTGACTTGTTTATGGAATATCATCGAAATATTTGATCAGAACATTGAGTAAGGCTCATTCGGTGCTGTAAGAAAAAATTAAAAGTTAAATTCGGTTTGTTTCGAATTCAATGCATGCAGCTCGGTCATATATGACTTATTCCCAAAAACCTCTTAAGCCCATGTGAAGCACATCCTTTGTGACTTGTTTATGGAATATCATCGAAATATTTGATCAGAACATTGAGTAAGGCTCATTCGGTGCTGTAAGAAAAAATTAAAAGTTAAATTCGGTTTGTTTCGAATTCAATGCTTGCAGCTCGGTCAGAAATGACTTATTCCCAAAAACCTCTTAACCCCATTTGAAGCACATCCTTTGTGACTTGTTTATGGAATATCATTGAAATATTTGATCAGAACATTGAGTAACGCTCATTCGGTGCTGTAAGGAAAAATTAAAAGTTAAATTCGGTTTGTTACGAATTCAATGCTTGCAGCTCGGTCAGAAATGTTTTATTCCCAAAAACCTCTTAAGCCCATGTGAAGCACATCCTTTGTGACTTGTTTATGGAATATCATTGAAATATTTGATCAAAACATTGAGTAACGCTCATTCGGTGCTGTAAGAAAAAATTAAAAGTTAAATTCGGTTTGTTTCGAATTCAATGCTTGCAGCTCGGTCAGAAATGACTTATTCCCAAAAACCTCTTAACCCCATTTGAAGCACATCCTTTGTGACTTGTTTATGGAATATCATTGAAATATTTGATCAGAACATTGAGTAACGCTCATTCGGTGCTGTAAGGAAAAATTAAAAGTTAAATTCGGTTTGTTTCGAATTCAATGCTTGCAGCTCGGTCAGAAATGACTTATTCCCAAAAACCTCTTAACCCCATGTGAAGCACATCCTTTGTGACTTGTTCATGGAATATCATCGTAATATTAGAACAGAACATTGAGTAATTCTCATTCGGTGCTGTAGTGAATCGAGCTTGCAGCTCGGTCAGAAATCATTAACATTCAAAAAGCACTTAACCCAATGTAAAGCACACCTTTTGTGACTTGTTTGTGGAATATCATCGAAATATTGAAACAGAAAATTGAGTAATTCTCATTCGGTGCTGTAAGGAAAAATTAAAAGTTAAGTTCAGTTTGTTTCGAATTCAATGCTTGCAGCTTGGTCAGAAATGACTTATTCCCAAAAACCTCTTAAGCCCATGTGAAGCACATCCTTTGTGACTTGTTTATGGAATATCATCGAAATATTTGATCAGAACATTGAGTAACGCTCATTTGGTGCTGCAAGAAAAAATTAAAAGTTAAATTCGGTTTGTTTCGAATTCAATGCTTGCAGCTCGGTCAGAAATGACTTATTCCCAAAAACCTCTTAACCCCATTTGAAGCACGTCCTTTGTGACTTGTTTATGGAATATCATTGAAATATTTGATCAGAACATTGAGTAATTCTCATTCGGTGCTGTAAGGAAAAATTAAAAGTTAAATTCGGTTTGTTTCGAATTCAATGCTTGCAGCTCGGTCAGAAATGACTTATTCCCAAAAACCTCTTAACCCCATGTGAAGCACATCCTTTGTGACTTGTTCATGGAATATCATCGAAATATTAGAACAGAACATTGAGTAATTCTCATTCGGTGCTGTAGTGAATCGAGCTTGCAGCTCGGTCAGAAATCATTAACATTCAAAAACACTTAACCCAATGTAAAGCACACCTTTTGTGACTTGTTTGTGGAATATCATCGAAATATTGAAACAGAAAATTGAGTAATTCTCATTCGGTGCTGTAAGGAAAAATTACAAGTTAAGTTCAGTTTGTTTCGAATTCAATGCTTGCAGCTTGGTCAGAAATGACTTATTCCCAAAAACCTCTTAAGCCCATGTGAAGCACATCCTTTGTGACTTGTTTATGGAATATCATCGAAATATTTGATCAGAACATTGAGTAACGCTCATTTGGTGCTGTAAGAAAAAATTAAAAGTTAAATTCGGTTTGTTTCGAATTCAATGCTTGCAGCTCGGTCAGAAATGACTTATTCCCAAAAACCTCTTAACCCCATTTGAAGCACATCCTTTGTGACTTGTTTATGGAATATCATTGAAATATTTGATCAGAACATTGAGTAACGCTCATTCGGTGCTGTAAGGAAAAATTAAAAGTTAAATTCGGTTTGTTACGAATTCAATGCTTGCAGCTCGGTCAGAAATGTTTTATTCCCAAAAACCTCTTAAGCCCATGTGAAGCACATCCTTTGTGACTTGTTTATGGAATATCATTGAAATATTTGATCAAAACATTGAGTAACGCTCATTCGGTGCTGTAAGGAAAAATTAAAAGTTAAATTCGGTTTGTTTCGAATTCAATGCTTGCAGCTCGGTCAGAAATGACTTATTCCCAAAAACCTCTTAACCCCATGTGAAGCACATCCTTTGTGACTTGTTCATGGAATATCATCGTAATATTAGAACAGAACATTGAGTAATTCTCATTCGGTGCTGTAGTGAATCGAGCTTGCAGCTCGGTCAGAAATCATTAACATTCAAAAAGCACTTAACCCAATGTAAAGCACACCTTTTGTGACTTGTTTGTGGAATATCATCGAAATATTGAAACAGAAAATTGAGTAATTCTCATTCGGTGCTGTATGGAAAAATTAAAAGTTAAATTCAGTTTGTTTGGAATTCAATGCTTGCAGCTCGGTCAGATATGACTTATTCCCAAAAACCTCTTAAGCCCATGTGAAGCACATCCTTTGTGACTTGTTTATGGAATATCATCGAAATATTTGATCAGAACATTGAGTAAGGCTCATTCGGTGCTGTAAGAAAAAATTAAAAGTTAAATTCGGTTTGTTTCGAATTCAATGCTTGCAGCTCGGTCAGAAATGACTTATTCCCAAAAACCTCTTAACCCCATGTGAAGCACATCCTTTGTGACTTGTTCATGGAATATCATCGAAATATTAGAACAGAACATTGAGTAATTCTCATTCGGTGCTGTAGTGAATCGAGCTTGCAGCTCGGTCAGAAATCATTAACATTCAAAAAGCACTTAACCCAATGTAAAGCACACCTTTTGTGACTTGTTTGTGGAATATCATCGAAATATTGAAACAGAAAATTGAGTAATTCTCATTCGGTGCTGTAAGGAAAAATTACAAGTTAAGTTCAGTTTGTTTCGAATTCAATGCTTGCAGCTCGGTCATATATGACTTATTCCCAAAAACCTCTTAACCCCATGTGAAGCACATCCTTTGTGACTTGTTCATGGAATATCATCGAAATATTAGAACAGAACATTGAGTAATTCTCATTCGGTGCTGTAGTGAATCGAGCTTGCAGCTCGGTCAGAAATCATTAACATTCAAAAACACTTAACCCAATGTAAAGCACACCTTTTGTGACTTGTTTGTGGAATATCATCGAAATATTGAAACAGAAAATTGAGTAATTCTCATTCGGTGCTGTATGGAAAAATTAAAAGTTAAATTCAGTTTGTTTGGAATTCAATGCTTGCAGCTCGGTCAGATATGACTTATTCCCAAAAACCTCTTAAGCCCATGTGAAGCACATCCTTTGTGACTTGTTTATGGAATATCATCGAAATATTTGATCAGAACATTGAGTAAGGCTCATTCGGTGCTGTAAGAAAAAATTAAAAGTTAAATTCGGTTTGTTTCGAATTCAATGCTTGCAGCTCGGTCAGAAATGACTTATTCCCAAAAACCTCTTAACCCCATGTGAAGCACATCCTTTGTGACTTGTTCATGGAATATCATCGAAATATTAGAACAGAACATTGAGTAATTCTCATTCGGTGCTGTAGTGAATCGAGCTTGCAGCTCGGTCAGAAATCATTAACATTCAAAAAGCACTTAACCCAATGTAAAGCACACCTTTTGTGACTTGTTTGTGGAATATCATCGAAATATTGAAACAGAAAATTGAGTAATTCTCATTCGGTGCTGTAAGGAAAAATTTAAAGTTAAGTTCAGTTTGTTTCGAATTCAATGCTTGCAGCTTGGTCAGAAATGACTTATTCCCAAAAACCTCTTAAGCCCATGTGAAGCACATCCTTTGTGACTTGTTTATGGAATATCATCGAAATATTTGATCAGAACATTGAGTAACGCTCATTTGGTGCTGCAAGAAAAAATTAAAAGTTAAATTCGGTTTGTTTCGAATTCAATGCTTGCAGCTCGGTCAGAAATGACTTATTCCCAAAAACCTCTTAACCCCATGTGAAGCACATCCTTTGTGACTTGTTCATGGAATATCATCGTAATATTAGAACAGAACATTGAGTAATTCTCATTCGGTGCTGTAGTGAATCGAGCTTGCAGCTCGGTCAGAAATCATTAACATTCAAAAAGCACTTAACCCAATGTAAAGCACACCTTTTGTGACTTGTTTGTGGAATATCATCGAAATATTGAAACAGAAAATTGAGTAATTCTCATTCGGTGCTGTATGGAAAAATTAAAAGTTAAATTCAGTTTGTTTGGAATTCAATGCTTGCAGCTCGGTCAGATATGACTTATTCCCAAAAACCTCTTAAGCCCATGTGAAGCACATCCTTTGTGACTTGTTTATGGAATATCATCGAAATATTTGATCAGAACATTGAGTAACGCTCATTTGGTGCTGTAAGAAAAAATTAAAAGTTAAATTCGGTTTGTTTCGAATTCAATGCTTGCAGCTCGGTCAGAAATGACTTATTCCCAAAAACCTCTTAACCCCATGTGAAGCACATCCTTTGTGACTTGTTCATGGAATATCATCGAAATATTAGAACAGAACATTGAGTAATTCTCATTCGGTGCTGTAGTGAATCGAGCTTGCAGCTCGGTCAGAAATCATTAACATTCAAAAAGCACTTAACCCAATGTAAAGCACACCTTTTGTGACTTGTTTGTGGAATATCATCGAAATATTGAAACAGAAAATTGAGTAATTCTCATTCGGTGCTGTATGGAAAAATTAAAAGTTAAATTCAGTTTGTTTGGAATTCAATGCTTGCAGCTCGGTCAGATATGACTTATTCCCAAAAACCTCATAAGCCCATGTGAAGCACATCCTTTGTGACTTGTTTATGGAATATCATCGAAATATTTGATCAGAACATTGAGTAACGCTCATTTGGTGCTGTAAGAAAAAATTAAAAGTTAAATTCGGTTTGTTTCGAATTCAATGCTTGCAGCTCGGTCAGAAATGACTTATTCCCAAAAACCTCTTAACCCCATTTGAAGAACATCCTTTGTGACTTGTTTATGGAATATCATTGAAATATTTGATCAGAACATTGAGTAACGCTCATTCGGTGCTGTAAGGAAAAATTAAAAGTTAAATTCGGTTTGTTACGAATTCAATGCTTGCAGCTCGGTCAGAAATGTTTTATTCCCAAAAACCTCTTAAGCCCATGTGAAGCACATCCTTTGTGACTTGTTAATGGAATATCATTGAAATATTTGATCAGAACATTGAGTAACGCTCATTCGGTGCTGTAAGGAAAAATTAAAAGTTAAATTCGGTTTGTTTCGAATTCAATGCTTGCAGCTCGGTCAGAAATGACTTATTCCCAAAAACCTCTTAACCCCATGTGAAGCACATCCTTTGTGACTTGTTCATGGAATATCATCGAAATATTAGAACAGAACATTGAGTAATTCTCATTCGGTGCTGTAGTGAATCGAGCTTGCAGCTCGGTCAGAAATCATTAACATTCAAAAAGCACTTAACCCAATGTAAAGCACACCTTTTGTGACTTGTTTGTGGAATATCATCGAAATATTGAAACAGAAAATTGAGTAATTCTCATTCGGTGCTGTAAGGAAAAATTAAAAGTTAAGTTCAGTTTGTTTCGAATTCAATGCTTGCAGCTTGGTCAGAAATGACTTATTCCCAAAAACCTCTTAAGCTCATGTGAAGCACATCCTTTGTGACTTGTTTATGGAATATCATCGAAATATTTGATCAGAACATTGAGTAACGCTCATTTGGTGCTGCAAGAAAAAATTAAAAGTTAAATTCGGTTTGTTTCGAATTCAATGCTTGCAGCTCGGTCAGAAATGACTTATTCCCAAAAACCTCTTAACCCCATTTGAAGCACGTCCTTTGTGACTTGTTTATGGAATATCATTGAAATATTTGATCAGAACATTAAGTAATTCTCATTCGGTGCTGTAAGGAAAAATTAAAAGTTAAATTCGGTTT
Organism: Tricholauxania praeusta; assembly: GCA_949775025.1. NCBI lineage: Eukaryota > Metazoa > Arthropoda > Insecta > Diptera > Lauxaniidae > Tricholauxania > Tricholauxania praeusta. Next base: position 76,598,474 of record OX459029.1, on the reverse strand, counting down.
GTTTCGAATTCAATGCTTGCAGCTCGGTCAGAAATGACTTATTCCCAAAAACCTCTTAACCCCATGTGAAGCACATCCTTTGTGACTTGTTCATGGAATATCATCGAAATATTAGAACAGGACATTGAGTAATTCTCATTCGGTGCTGTAGTGAATCGAGCTTGCAGCTCGGTCAGAAATCATTAACATTCAAAAACACTTAACCCAATGTAAAGCACACCTTTTGTGACTTGTTTGTGGAATATCATCGAAATATTGAAACAGAAAATTGAGTAATTCTCATTCGGTGCTGTAAGGAAAAATTACAAGTTAAGTTCAGTTTGTTTCGAATTCAATGCTTGCAGCTTGGTCAGAAATGACTTATTCCCAAAAACCTCTTAAGCCCATGTGAAGCACATCCTTTGTGACTTGTTTATGGAATATCATCGAAATATTTGATCAGAACATTGAGTAACGCTCATTTGGTGCTGTAAGAAAAAATTAAAAGTTAAATTCGGTTTGTTTCGAATTCAATGCTTGCAGCTCGGTCAGAAATGACTTATTCCCAAAAACCTCTTAACCCCATTTGAAGCACATCCTTTGTGACTTGTTTATGGAATATCATTGAAATATTTGATCAGAACATTGAGTAACGCTCATTCGGTGCTGTAAGGAAAAATTAAAAGTTAAATTCGGTTTGTTACGAATTCAATGCTTGCAGCTCGGTCAGAAATGTTTTATTCCCAAAAACCTCTTAAGCCCATGTGAAGCACATCCTTTGTGACTTGTTTATGGAATATCATTGAAATATTTGATCAAAACATTGAGTAACGCTCATTCGGTGCTGTAAGGAAAAATTAAAAGTTAAATTCGGTTTGTTTCGAATTCAATGCTTGCAGCTCGGTCAGAAATGACTTATTCCCAAAAACCTCTTAACCCCATGTGAAGCACATCCTTTGTGACTTGTTCATGGAATATCATCGTAATATTAGAACAGAACATTGAGTAATTCTCATTCGGTGCTGTAGTGAATCGAGCTTGCAGCTCGGTCAGAAATCATTAACATTCAAAAAGCACTTAACCCAATGTAAAGCACACCTTTTGTGACTTGTTTGTGGAATATCATCGAAATATTGAAACAGAAAATTGAGTAATTCTCATTCGGTGCTGTATGGAAAAATTAAAAGTTAAATTCAGTTTGTTTGGAATTCAATGCTTGCAGCTCGGTCAGATATGACTTATTCCCAAAAACCTCTTAAGCCCATGTGAAGCACATCCTTTGTGACTTGTTTATGGAATATCATCGAAATATTTGATCAGAACATTGAGTAAGGCTCATTCGGTGCTGTAAGAAAAAATTAAAAGTTAAATTCGGTTTGTTTCGAATTCAATGCTTGCAGCTCGGTCAGAAATGACTTATTCCCAAAAACCTCTTAACCCCATGTGAAGCACATCCTTTGTGACTTGTTCATGGAATATCATCGTAATATTAGAACAGAACATTGAGTAATTCTCATTCGGTGCTGTAGTGAATCGAGCTTGCAGCTCGGTCAGAAATCATTAACATTCAAAAAGCACTTAACCCAATGTAAAGCACACCTTTTGTGACTTGTTTGTGGAATATCATCGAAATATTGAAACAGAAAATTGAGTAATTCTCATTCGGTGCTGTATGGAAAAATTAAAAGTTAAATTCAGTTTGTTTGGAATTCAATGCTTGCAGCTCGGTCAGATATGACTTATTCCCAAAAACCTCTTAAGCCCATGTGAAGCACATCCTTTGTGACTTGTTTATGGAATATCATCGAAATATTTGATCAGAACATTGAGTAAGGCTCATTCGGTGCTGTAAGAAAAAATTAAAAGTTAAATTCGGTTTGTTTCGAATTCAATGCTTGCAGCTCGGTCAGAAATGACTTATTCCCAAAAACCTCTTAACCCCATGTGAAGCACATCCTTTGTGACTTGTTCATGGAATATCATCGAAATATTAGAACAGAACATTGAGTAATTCTCATTCGGTGCTGTAGTGAATCGAGCTTGCAGCTCGGTCAGAAATCATTAACATTCAAAAAGCACTTAACCCAATGTAAAGCACACCTTTTGTGACTTGTTTGTGGAATATCATCGAAATATTGAAACAGAAAATTGAGTAATTCTCATTCGGTGCTGTAAGGAAAAATTACAAGTTAAGTTCAGTTTGTTTCGAATTCAATGCTTGCAGCTCGGTCATATATGACTTATTCCCAAAAACCTCTTAAGCCCATGTGAAGCACATCCTTTGTGACTTGTTTATGGAATATCATCGAAATATTTGATCAGAACATTGAGTAAGGCTCATTCGGTGCTGTAAGAAAAAATTAAAAGTTAAATTCGGTTTGTTTCGAATTCAATGCTTGCAGCTCGGTCAGAAATGACTTATTCCCAAAAACCTCTTAACCCCATGTGAAGCACATCCTTTGTGACTTGTTCATGGAATATCATCGAAATATTAGAACAGAACATTGAGTAATTCTCATTCGGTGCTGTAGTGAATCGAGCTTGCAGCTCGGTCAGAAATCATTAACATTCAAAAAGCACTTAACCCAATGTAAAGCACACCTTTTGTGACTTGTTTGTGGAATATCATCGAAATATTGAAACAGAAAATTGAGTAATTCTCATTCGGTGCTGTAAGGAAAAATTAAAAGTTAAGTTCAGTTTGTTTCGAATTCAATGCTTGCAGCTCGGTCATATATGACTTATTCCCAAAAACCTCTTAAGCCCATGTGAAGCACATCCTTTGTGACTTGTTTATGGAATATCATCGAAATATTTGATCAGAACATTGAGTAAGGCTCATTCGGTGCTGTAAGAAAAAATTAAAAGTTAAATTCGGTTTGTTTCGAATTCAATGCTTGCAGCTCGGTCAGAAATGACTTATTCCCAAAAACCTCTTAACACCATTTGAAGCACATCCTTTGTGACTTGTTTATGGAATATCATTGAAATATTTGATCAGAACATTGAGTAACGCTCATTCGGTGCTGTAAGGAAAAACTAAAAGTTAAATTCGGTTTGTTACGAATTCAATGCTTGCAGCTCGGTCAGAAATGTTTTATTTCCAAAAACCTCTTAAGCCCATGTGAAGCACATCCTTTGTGACTTGTTTATGGAATATCATCGAAATATTTGATCAAAACATTGAGTAACGCTCATTCGGTGCTGTAAGAAAAAATTAAAAGTTAAATTCGGTTTGTTTCGAATTCAATGCTTGCAGCTCGGTCAGAAATTACTTATTCCCAAAAACCTCTTAACCCCATTTGAAGCACATCCTTTGTGACTTGTTTATGGAATATCATTGAAATATTTGATCAGAACATTGAGTAACGCTCATTCGGTGCTGTAAGGAAAAATTAAAAGTTAAATTCGGTTTGTTTCGAATTCAATGCTTGCAGCTCGGTCAGAAATGACTTATTCCCAAAACCCTCTTAACCCCATGTGAAGCACATCCTTTGTGACTTGTTCATGGAATATCATCGTAATATTAGAACAGAACATTGAGTAATTCTCATTCGGTGCTGTAGTGAATCGAGCTTGCAGCTCGGTCAGAAATCATTAACATTCAAAAAGCACTTAACCCAATGTAAAGCACACCTTTTGTGACTTGTTTGTGGAATATCATCGAAATATTGAAACAGAAAATTGAGTAATTCTCATTCGGTGCTGTAAGGAAAAATTAAAAGTTAAGTTCAGTTTGTTTCGAATTCAATGCTTGCAGCTTGGTCAGAAATGACTTATTCCCAAAAACCTCTTAAGCCCATGTGAAGCATATCCTTTGTGACTTGTTTATGGAATATCATCGAAATATTTGATCAGAACATTGAGTAATTCTCATTCGGTGCTGTAAGAAAAAATTAAAAGTTAAATTCGGTTTGTTTCGAATTCAATGCTTGCAGCTCGGTCAGAAATGACTTATTCCCAAAAACCTCTTAACCCCATGTGAAGCACATCCTTTGTGACTTGTTTATGGAATATCATTGAAATATTTGATCAGAACATTGAGTAATTCTCATTCGGTGCTGTAAGAAAAAATTAAAAGTTAAATTCGGTTTGTTTCGAATTCAATGCTTGCAGCTCGGTCAGAAATGGCTTATTCCCAAAAACCTCTTAACCCCATGTGCAGCACATCCTTTGTGACTTGTTCATGGAATATCATCGAAATATTAGAACAGAACATTGAGTAATTCTCATTCGGTGCTGTAGTGAATCGAGCTTGCAGCTCGGTCAGAAATCAATAACATTCAAAAACCCCTTAACCCCATGTGAAGCACACCTTTTGTGACTTGTTTGTGGAATATCATCGAAATATTGAAACAGAAAATTGAGTAATTCTCATTCGGTGCTGTATGGAAAAATTAAAAGTTAAATTCAGTTTGTTTGGAATTCAATGCTTGCAGCTCGGTCAGATATGACTTATTCCCAAAAACCTCTTAAGCCCATGTGAAGCACATCCTTTGTGACTTGTTTATGGAATATCATCGAAATATTTGATCAGAACATTGAGTAAGGCTCATTCGGTGCTGTAAGAAAAAATTAAAAGTTAAATTCGGTTTGTTTCGAATTCAATGCTTGCAGCTCGGTCAGAAATGACTTATTCCCAAAAACCTCTTAACCCCATGTGAAGCACATCCTTTGTGACTTGTTCATGGAATATCATCGAAATATTAGAACAGAACATTGAGTAATTCTCATTCGGTGCTGTAGTGAATCGAGCTTGCAGCTCGGTCAGAAATCATTAACATTCAAAAAGCACTTAACCCAATGTAAAGCACACCTTTTGTGACTTGTTTGTGGAATATCATCGAAATATTGAAACAGAAAATTGAGTAATTCTCATTCGGTGCTGTAAGGAAAAATTAAAAGTTAAGTTCAGTTCGTTTCGAATTCAATGCTTGCAGCTTGGTCAGAAATGACTTATTCCCAAAAACCTCTTAAGCCCATGTGAAGCACATCCTTTGTGACTTGTTTATGGAATATCATCGAAATATTTGATCAGAACATTGAGTAACGCTCATTTGGTGCTGCAAGAAAAAATTAAAAGTTAAATTCGGTTTGTTTCGAATTCAATGCTTGCAGCTCGGTCAGAAATGACTTATTCCCAAAAACCTCTTAACCCCATTTGAAGCACATCCTTTGTGACTTGTTTATGGAATATCATTGAAATATTTGATCAGAACATTGAGTAACGCTCATTCGGTGCTGTAAGGAAAAACTAAAAGTTAAATTCGGTTTGTTACGAATTCAATGCTTGCAGCTCGGTCAGAAATGTTTTATTCCCAAAAACCTCTTAAGCCCATGTGAAGCACATCCTTTGTGACTTGTTTATGGAATATCATCGAAATATTTGATCAAAACATTGAGTAACGCTCATTCGGTGCTGTAAGAAAAAATTAAAAGTTAAATTCGGTTTGTTTCGAATTCAATGCTTGCAGCTCGGTCAGAAATTACTTATTCCCAAAAACCTCTTAACCCCATTTGAAGCACATCCTTTGTGACTTGTTTATGGAATATCATTGAAATATTTGATCAGAACATTGAGTAACGCTCATTCGGTGCTGTAAGGAAAAGTTAAAAGTTAAATTCGGTTTGTTTCGAATTCAATGCTTGCAGCTCGGTCAGAAATGACTTATTCCCAAAACCCTCTTAACCCCATGTGAAGCACATCCTTTGTGACTTGTTCATGGAATATCATCGTAATATTAGAACAGAACATTGAGTAATTCTCATTCGGTGCTGTAGTGAATCGAGCTTGCAGCTCGGTCAGAAATCATTAACATTCAAAAAGCACTTAACCCAATGTAAAGCACACCTTTTGTGACTTGTTTGTGGAATATCATCGAAATATTGAAACAGAAAATTGAGTAATTCTCATTCGGTGCTGTAAGGAAAAATTAAAAGTTAAGTTCAGTTTGTTTCGAATTCAATGCTTGCAGCTTGGTCAGAAATGACTTATTCCCAAAAACCTCTTAAGCCCATGTGAAGCATATCCTTTGTGACTTGTTTATGGAATATCATCGAAATATTTGATCAGAACATTGAGTAATTCTCATTCGGTGCTGTAAGAAAAAATTAAAAGTTAAATTCGGTTTGTTTCGAATTCAATGCTTGCAGCTCGGTCAGAAATGACTTATTCCCAAAAACCTCTTAACCCCATGTGAAGCACATCCTTTGTGACTTGTTTATGGAATATCATTGAAATATTTGATCAGAACATTGAGTAACGCTCATTCGGTGCTGTAAGGAAAAACTAAAAGTTAAATTCGGTTTGTTACGAATTCAATGCTTGCAGCTCGGTCAGAAATGTTTTATTCCCAAAAACCTCTTAAGCCCATGTGAAGCACATCCTTTGTGACTTGTTTATGGAATATCATCGAAATATTTGATCAGAACATTGAGTAATTCTCATTCGGTGCTGTAAGAAAAAATTAAAAGTTAAATTCGGTTTGTTTCGAATTCAATGCTTGCAGCTCGGTCAGAAATGACTTATTCCCAAAAACCTCTTAACCCCATGTGAAGCACATCCTTTGTGACTTGTTTATGGAATATCATTGAAATATTTGATCAGAACATTGAGTAATTCTCATTCGGTGCTGTAAGAAAAAATTAAAAGTTAAATTCGGTTTGTTTCGAATTCAATGCTTGCAGCTCGGTCAGAAATGGCTTATTCCCAAAAACCTCTTAACCCCATGTGCAGCACATCCTTTGTGACTTGTTCATGGAATATCATCGAAATATTAGAACAGAACATTGAGTAATTCTCATTCGGTGCTGTAGTGAATCGAGCTTGCAGCTCGGTCAGAAATCAATAACATTCAAAAACCCCTTAACCCCATGTGAAGCACACCTTTTGTGACTTGTTTGTGGAATATCATCGAAATATTGAAACAGAAAATTGAGTAATTCTCATTCGGTGCTGTATGGAAAAATTAAAAGTTAAATTCAGTTTGTTTGGAATTCAATGCTTGCAGCTCGGTCAGATATGACTTATTCCCAAAAACCTCTTAAGCCCATGTGAAGCACATCCTTTGTGACTTGTTTATGGAATATCATCGAAATATTTGATCAGAACATTGAGTAAGGCTCATTCGGTGCTGTAAGAAAAAATTAAAAGTTAAATTCGGTTTGTTTCGAATTCAATGCTTGCAGCTCGGTCAGAAATGACTTATTCCCAAAAACCTCTTAACCCCATGTGAAGCACATCCTTTGTGACTTGTTCATGGAATATCATCGAAATATTAGAACAGAACATTGAGTAATTCTCATTCGGTGCTGTAGTGAATCGAGCTTGCAGCTCGGTCAGAAATCATTAACATTCAAAAAGCACTTAACCCAATGTAAAGCACACCTTTTGTGACTTGTTTGTGGAATATCATCGAAATATTGAAACAGAAAATTGAGTAATTCTCATTCGGTGCTGTAAGGAAAAATTAAAAGTTAAGTTCAGTTCGTTTCGAATTCAATGCTTGCAGCTTGGTCAGAAATGACTTATTCCCAAAAACCTCTTAAGCCCATGTGAAGCACATCCTTTGTGACTTGTTTATGGAATATCATCGAAATATTTGATCAGAACATTGAGTAACGCTCATTTGGTGCTGCAAGAAAAAATTAAAAGTTAAATTCGGTTTATTTCGAATTCAATGCTTGCAGCTCGGTCAGAAATGACTTATTCCCAAAAACCTCTTAACCCCATGTGAAGCACATCCTTTGTGACTTGTTCATGGAATATCATCGAAATATTAGAACAGAACATTGAGTAATTCTCATTCGGTGCTGTAGTGAATCGAGCTTGCAGCTCGGTCAGAAATCATTAACATTCAAAAACCCCTTAACCCCATGTGAAGCACACCTTTTGTGACTTGTTTGTGGAATATCATCGAAATATTGAAACAGAAAATTGAGTAATTCTCATTCGGTGCTGTATGGAAAAATTAAAAGTTAAATTCAGTTTGTTTGGAATTCAATGCTTGCAGCTCGGTCAGATATGACTTATTCCCAAAAACCTCTTAAGCCCATGTGAAGCACATCCTTTGTGACTTGTTTATGGAATATCATCGAAATATTTGATCAGAACATTGAGTAAGGCTCATTCGGTGCTGTAAGAAAAAATTAAAAGTTAAATTCGGTTTGTTTCGAATTCAATGCTTGCAGCTCGGTCAGAAATGACTTATTCCCAAAAACCTCTTAACCCCATGTGAAGCACATCCTTTGTGACTTGTTCATGGAATATCATCGAAATATTAGAACAGAACATTGAGTAATTCTCATTCGGTGCTGTAGTGAATCGAGCTTGCAGCTCGGTCAGAAATCATTAACATTCAAAAAGCACTTAACCCAATGTAAAGCACACCTTTTGTGACTTGTTTGTGGAATATCATCGAAATATTGAAACAGAAAATTGAGTAATTCTCATTCGGTGCTGTAAGGAAAAATTAAAAGTTAAGTTCAGTTTGTTTCGAATTCAATGCTTGCAGCTCGGTCATATATGACTTATTCCCAAAAACCTCGTAAGCCCATGTGAAGCACATCCTTTGTGACTTGTTTATGGAATATCATCGAAATATTTGATTAGAACATTGAGTAAGGCTCATTCGGTGCTGTAAGAAAAAATTAAAAGTTAAATTCGGTTTGTTTCGAATTCAATGCTTGCAGCTCGGTCAGAAATGACTTATTCCCAAAAACCTCTTAACCCCATTTGAAGCACATCCTTTGTGACTTGTTTATGGAATATCATTGAAATATTTGATCAGAACATTGAGTAACGCTCATTCGGTGCTGTAAGGAAAAACTAAAAGTTAAATTCGGTTTGTTACGAATTCAATGCTTGCAGCTCGGTCAGAAATGTTTTATTCCCAAAAACCTCTTAAGCCCATGTGAAGCACATCCTTTGTGACTTGTTTATGGAATATCATCGAAATATTTGATCAAAACATTGAGTAACGCTCATTCGGTGCTGTAAGAAAAAATTAAAAGTTAAATTCGGTTTGTTTCGAATTCAATGCTTGCAGCTCGGTCAGAAATTACTTATTCCCAAAAACCTCTTAACCCCATTTGAAGCACATCCTTTGTGACTTGTTTATGGAATATCATTGAAATATTTGATCAGAACATTGAGTAACGCTCATTCGGTGCTGTAAGGAAAAGTTAAAAGTTAAATTCGGTTTGTTTCGAATTCAATGCTTGCAGCTCGGTCAGAAATGACTTATTCCCAAAACCCTCTTAGCCCCATGTGAAGCACATCCTTTGTGACTTGTTCATGGAATATCATCGTAATATTAGAACAGAACATTGAGTAATTCTCATTCGGTGCTGTAGTGAATCGAGCTTGCAGCTCGGTCAGAAATCATTAACATTCAAAAAGCACTTAACCCAATGTAAAGCACACCTTTTGTGACTTGTTTGTGGAATATCATCGAAATATTGAAACAGAAAATTGAGTAATTCTCATTCGGTGCTGTAAGGAAAAATTAAAAGTTAAGTTCAGTTCGTTTCGAATTCAATGCTTGCAGCTTGGTCAGAAATGACTTATTCCCAAAAACCTCTTAAGCCCATGTGAAGCACATCCTTTGTGACTTGTTTATGGAATATCATCGAAATATTTGATCAGAACATTGAGTAACGCTCATTTGGTGCTGCAAGAAAAAATTAAAAGTTAAATTCGGTTTGTTTCGAATTCAATGCTTGCAGCTCGGTCAGAAATGACTTATTCCCAAAAACCTCTTAACCCCATTTGAAGCACGTCCTTTGTGACTTGTTTATGGAATATCATTGAAATATTTGATCAGAACATTGAGTAATTCTCATTCGGTGCTGTAAGGAAAAATTAAAAGTTAAATTCGGTTTGTTTCGAATTCAATGCTTGCAGCTCGGTCAGAAATGACTTATTCCCAAAAACCTCTTAACCCCATGTGAAGCACATCCTTTGTGACTTGTTCATGGAATATCATCGTAATATTAGAACAGAACATTGAGTAATTCTCATTCGGTGCTGTAGTGAATCGAGCTTGCAGCTCGGTCAGAAATCATTAACATTCAAAAAGCACTTAACCCAATGTAAAGCACACCTTTTGTGACTTGTTTGTGGAATATCATCGAAATATTGAAACAGAAAATTGAGTAATTCTCATTCGGTGCTGTATGGAAAAATTAAAAGTTAAATTCAGTTTGTTTGGAATTCAATGCTTGCAGCTCGGTCAGATATGACTTATTCCCAAAAACCTCTTAAGCCCATGTGAAGCACATCCTTTGTGACTTGTTTATGGAATATCATCGAAATATTTGATCAGAACATTGAGTAAGGCTCATTCGGTGCTGTAAGAAAAAATTAAAAGTTAAATTCGGTTTGTTTCGAATTCAATGCTTGCAGCTCGGTCAGAAATGACTTATTCCCAAAAACCTCTTAACCCCATGTGAAGCACATCCTTTGTGACTTGTTCATGGAATATCATCGAAATATTAGAACAGAACATTGAGTAATTCTCATTCGGTGCTGTAGTGAATCGAGCTTGCAGCTCGGTCAGAAATCATTAACATTCAAAAAGCACTTAACCCAATGTAAAGCACACCTTTTGTGACTTGTTTGTGGAATATCATCGAAATATTGAAACAGAAAATTGAGTAATTCTCATTCGATGCTGTAAGGAAAAATTTAAAGTTAAGTTCAGTTTGTTTCGAATTCAATGCTTGCAGCTTGGTCAGAAATGACTTATTCCCAAAAACCTCTTAAGCCCATGTGAAGCACATCCTTTGTGACTTGTTTATGGAATATCATCGAAATATTTGATCAGAACATTGAGTAACGCTCATTTGGTGCTGCAAGAAAAAATTAAAAGTTAAATTCGGTTTGTTTCGAATTCAATGCTTGCAGCTCGGTCAGAAATGACTTATTCCCAAAAACCTCTTAACCCCATTTGAAGCACGTCCTTTGTGACTTGTTTATGGAATATCATTGAAATATTTGATCAGAACATTGAGTAATTCTCATTCGGTGCTGTAAGGAAAAATTAAAAGTTAAATTCGGTTTGTTTCGAATTCAATGCTTGCAGCTCGGTCAGAAATGACTTATTCCCAAAAACCTCTTAACCCCATGTGAAGCACATCCTTTGTGACTTGTTCATGGAATATCATCGAAATATTAGAACAGAACATTGAGTAATTCTCATTCGGTGCTGTAGTGAATCGAGCTTGCAGCTCGGTCAGAAATCATTAACATTCAAAAAGCACTTAACCCAATGTAAAGCACACCTTTTGTGACTTGTTTGTGGAATATCATCGAAATATTGAAACAGAAAATTGAGTAATTCTCATTCGGTGCTGTAAGGAAAAATTAAAAGTTAAGTTCAGTTTGTTTCGAATTCAATGCTTGCAGCTCGGTCATATATGACTTATTCCCAAAAACCTCTTAAGCCCATGTGAAGCACATCCTTTGTGACTTGTTTATGGAATATCATCGAAATATTTGATCAGAACATTGAGTAAGGCTCATTCGGTGCTGTAAGAAAAAATTAAAAGTTAAATTCGGTTTGTTTCGAATTCAATGCTTGCAGCTCGGTCAGAAATGACTTATTCCCAAAAACCTCTTAACCCCATTTGAAGCACATCCTTTGTGACTTGTTTATGGAATATCATTGAAATATTTGATCAGAACATTGAGTATCGCTCATTCAGGGCTGTAAGGAAAAATTAAAAGTTAAATTCGGTTTGTTACGAATTCAATGCTTGCAGCTCGGTCAGAAATGTTTTATTCCCAAAAACCTCTTAAGCCCATGTGAAGCACATCCTTTGTGACTTGTTTATGGAATATCATTGAAATATTTGATCAAAACATTGAGTAACGCTCATTCGGTGCTGTAAGAAAAAATTAAAAGTTAAATTCGGTTTGTTTCGAATTCAATGCTTGCAGCTCGGTCAGAAATGACTTATTCCCAAAAACCTCTTAACCCCATTTGAAGCACATCCTTTGTGACTTGTTTATGGAATATCATTGAAATATTTGATCAGAACATTGAGTATCGCTCATTCGGTGCTGTAAGGAAAAATTAAAAGTTAAATTCGGTTTGTTTCGAATTCAATGCTTGCAGCTCGGTCAGAAATGACTTATTCCCAAAAACCTCTTAACCCCATGTGAAGCACATCCTTTGTGACTTGTTCATGGAATATCATCGTAATATTAGAACAGAACATTGAGTAATTCTCATTCGGTGCTGTAGTGAATCGAGCTTGCAGCTCGGTCAGAAATCATTAACATTCAAAAAGCACTTAACCCAATGTAAAGCACACCTTTTGTGACTTGTTTGTGGAATATCATCGAAATATTGAAACAGAAAATTGAGTAATTCTCATTCGGTGCTGTAAGGAAAAATTAAAAGTTAAGTTCAGTTTGTTTCGAATTCAATGCTTGCAGCTTGGTCAGAAATGACTTATTCCCAAAAACCTCTTAAGCCCATGTGAAGCACATCCTTTGTGACTTGTTTATGGAATATCATCGAAATATTTGATCAGAACATTGAGTAAGGCTCATTCGGTGCTGTAAGAAAAAATTAAAAGTTAAATTCGGTTTGTTTCGAATTCAATGCTTGCAGCTCGGTCAGAAATGACTTATTCCCAAAAACCTCTTAACCCCATGTGAAGCACATCCTTTGTGACTTGTTCATGGAATATCATTGAAATATTTGATCAGAACATTGAGTAATTCTCATTCGGTGCTGTAAGAAAAAATTAAAAGTTAAATTCGGTTTGTTTCGAATTCAATGCTTGCAGCTCGGTCAGAAATGGCTTATTCCCAAAAACCTCTTAACCCCATGTGCAGCACATCCTTTGTGACTTGTTCATGGAATATCATCGAAATATTAGAACAGAACATTGAGTAATTCTCATTCGGTGCTGTAGTGAATCGAGCTTGCAGCTCGGTCAGAAATCAATAACATTCAAAAACCCCTTAACCCCATGTGAAGCACACCTTTTGTGACTTGTTTGTGGAATATCATCGAAATATTGAAACAGAAAATTGAGTAATTCTCATTCGGTGCTGTATGGAAAAATTAAAAGTTAAATTCAGTTTGTTTGGAATTCAATGCTTGCAGCTCGGTCAGATATGACTTATTCCCAAAAACCTCTTAAGCCCATGTGAAGCACATCCTTTGTGACTTGTTTATGGAATATCATCGAAATATTTGATCAGAACATTGAGTAAGGCTCATTCGGTGCTGTAAGAAAAAATTAAAAGTTAAATTCGGTTTGTTTCGAATTCAATGCTTGCAGCTCGGTCAGAAATGACTTATTCCCAAAAACCTCTTAACCCCATGTGAAGCACATCCTTTGTGACTTGTTCATGGAATATCATCGAAATATTAGAACAGAACATTGAGTAATTCTCATTCGGTGCTGTAGTGAATCGAGCTTGCAGCTCGGTCAGAAATCATTAACATTCAAAAAGCACTTAACCCAATGTAAAGCACACCTTTTGTGACTTGTTTGTGGAATATCATCGAAATATTGAAACAGAAAATTGAGTAATTCTCATTCGGTGCTGTAAGGAAAAATTAAAAGTTAAGTTCAGTTCGTTTCGAATTCAATGCTTGCAGCTTGGTCAGAAATGACTTATTCCCAAAAACCTCTTAAGCCCATGTGAAGCACATCCTTTGTGACTTGTTTATGGAATATCATCGAAATATTTGATCAGAACATTGAGTAACGCTCATTTGGTGCTGCAAGAAAAAATTAAAAGTTAAATTCGGTTTGTTTCGAATTCAATGCTTGCAGCTCGGTCAGAAATGACTTATTCCCAAAAACCTCTTAACCCCATTTGAAGCACATCCTTTGTGACTTGTTTATGGAATATCATTGAAATATTTGATCAGAACATTGAGTAATTCTCATTCGGTGCTGTAAGAAAAAATTAAAAGTTAAATTCGGTTTGTTTCGAATTCAATGCTTGCAGCTCGGTCAGAAATGGCTTATTCCCAAAAACCTCTTAACCCCATGTGCAGCACATCCTTTGTGACTTGTTCATGGAATATCATCGAAATATTAGAACAGAACATTGAGTAATTCTCATTCGGTGCTGTAGTGAATCGAGCTTGCAGCTCGGTCAGAAATCAATAACATTCAAAAACCCCTTAACCCCATGTGAAGCACACCTTTTGTGACTTGTTTGTGGAATATCATCGAAATATTGAAACAGAAAATTGAGTAATTCTCATTCGGTGCTGTATGGAAAAATTAAAAGTTAAATTCAGTTTGTTTGGAATTCAATGCTTGCAGCTCGGTCAGATATGACTTATTCCCAAAAACCTCTTAAGCCCATGTGAAGCACATCCTTTGTGACTTGTTTATGGAATATCATCGAAATATTTGATCAGAACATTGAGTAAGGCTCATTCGGTGCTGTAAGAAAAAATTAAAAGTTAAATTCGGTTTGTTTCGAATTCAATGCTTGCAGCTCGGTCAGAAATGACTTATTCCCAAAAACCTCTTAACCCCATGTGAAGCACATCCTTTGTGACTTGTTCATGGAATATCATCGAAATATTAGAACAGAACATTGAGTAATTCTCATTCGGTGCTGTAGTGAATCGAGCTTGCAGCTCGGTCAGAAATCATTAACATTCAAAAAGCACTTAACCCAATGTAAAGCACACCTTTTGTGACTTGTTTGTGGAATATCATCGAAATATTGAAACAGAAAATTGAGTAATTCTCATTCGGTGCTGTAAGGAAAAATTAAAAGTTAAGTTCAGTTCGTTTCGAATTCAATGCTTGCAGCTTGGTCAGAAATGACTTATTCCCAAAAACCTCTTAAGCCCATGTGAAGCACATCCTTTGTGACTTGTTTATGGAATATCATCGAAATATTTGATCAGAACATTGAGTAACGCTCATTTGGTGCTGCAAGAAAAAATTAAAAGTTAAATTCGGTTTGTTTCGAATTCAATGCTTGCAGCTCGGTCAGAAATGACTTATTCCCAAAAACCTCTTAACCCCATTTGAAGCACGTCCTTTGTGACTTGTTTATGGAATATCATTGAAATATTTGATCAGAACATTGAGTAATTCTCATTCGGTGCTGTAAGGAAAAATTAAAAGTTAAATTCGGTTTGTTTCGAATTCAATGCTTGCAGCTCGGTCAGAAATGACTTATTCCCAAAAACCTCTTAACCCCATGTGAAGCACATCCTTTGTGACTTGTTCATGGAATATCATCGTAATATTAGAACAGAACATTGAGTAATTCTCATTCGGTGCTGTAGTGAATCGAGCTTGCAGCTCGGTCAGAAATCATTAACATTCAAAAAGCACTTAACCCAATGTAAAGCACACCTTTTGTGACTTGTTTGTGGAATATCATCGAAATATTGAAACAGAAAATTGAGTAATTCTCATTCGGTGCTGTATGGAAAAATTAAAAGTTAAATTCAGTTTGTTTGGAATTCAATGCTTGCAGCTCGGTCAGATATGACTTATTCCCAAAAACCTCTTAAGCCCATGTGAAGCACATCCTTTGTGACTTGTTTATGGAATATCATCGAAATATTTGATCAGAACATTGAGTAAGGCTCATTCGGTGCTGTAAGAAAAAATTAAAAGTTAAATTCGGTTTGTTTCGAATTCAATGCTTGCAGCTCGGTCAGAAATGACTTATTCCCAAAAACCTCTTAACCCCATGTGAAGCACATCCTTTGTGACTTGTTCATGGAATATCATCGAAATATTAGAACAGAACATTGAGTAATTCTCATTCGGTGCTGTAGTGAATCGAGCTTGCAGCTCGGTCAGAAATCATTAACATTCAAAAAGCACTTAACCCAATGTAAAGCACACCTTTTGTGACTTGTTTGTGGAATATCATCGAAATATTGAAACAGAAAATTGAGTAATTCTCATTCGATGCTGTAAGGAAAAATTTAAAGTTAAGTTCAGTTTGTTTCGAATTCAATGCTTGCAGCTTGGTCAGAAATGACTTATTCCCAAAAACCTCTTAAGCCCATGTGAAGCACATCCTTTGTGACTTGTTTATGGAATATCATCGAAATATTTGATCAGAACATTGAGTAACGCTCATTTGGTGCTGCAAGAAAAAATTAAAAGTTAAATTCGGTTTGTTTCGAATTCAATGCTTGCAGCTCGGTCAGAAATGACTTATTCCCAAAAACCTCTTAACCCCATTTGAAGCACGTCCTTTGTGACTTGTTTATGGAATATCATTGAAATATTTGATCAGAACATTGAGTAATTCTCATTCGGTGCTGTAAGGAAAAATTAAAAGTTAAATTCGGTTTGTTTCGAATTCAATGCTTGCAGCTCGGTCAGAAATGACTTATTCCCAAAAACCTCTTAACCCCATGTGAAGCACATCCTTTGTGACTTGTTCATGGAATATCATCGAAATATTAGAACAGAACATTGAGTAATTCTCATTCGGTGCTGTAGTGAATCGAGCTTGCAGCTCGGTCAGAAATCATTAACATTCAAAAAGCACTTAACCCAATGTAAAGCACACCTTTTGTGACTTGTTTGTGGAATATCATCGAAATATTGAAACAGAAAATTGAGTAATTCTCATTCGGTGCTGTAAGGAAAAATTAAAAGTTAAGTTCAGTTTGTTTCGAATTCAATGCTTGCAGCTCGGTCATATATGACTTATTCCCAAAAACCTCTTAGGCCCATGTGAAGCACATCCTTTGTGACTTGTTTATGGAATATCATCGAAATATTTGATCAGAACATTGAGTAAGGCTCATTCGGTGCTGTAAGAAAAAATTAAAAGTTAAATTCGGTTTGTTTCGAATTCAATGCTTGCAGCTCGGTCAGAAATGACTTATTCCCAAAAACCTCTTAACCCCATTTGAAGCACATCCTTTGTGACTTGTTTATGGAATATCATTGAAATATTTGATCAGAACATTGAGTAACGCTCATTCAGGGCTGTAAGGAAAAATTAAAAGTTAAATTCGGTTTGTTACGAATTCAATGCTTGCAGCTCGGTCAGAACTGTTTTATTCCCAAAAACCTCTTAAGCCCATGTGAAGCACATCCTTTGTGACTTGTTTATGGAATATCATTGAAATATTTGATCAAAACATTGAGTAACGCTCATTCGGTGCTGTAAGAAAAAATTAAAAGTTAAATTCGGTTTGTTTCGAATTCAATGCTTGCAGCTCGGTCAGAAATGACTTATTCCCAAAAACCTCTTAACCCCATTTGAAGCACATCCTTTGTGACTTGTTTATGGAATATCATTGAAATATTTGATCAGAACATTGAGTAACGCTCATTCGGTGCTGTAAGGAAAAATTAAAAGTTAAATTCGGTTTGTTTCGAATTCAATGCTTGCAGCTCGGTCAGAAATGACTTATTCCCAAAAACCTCTTAACCCCATGTGAAGCACATCCTTTGTGACTTGTTCATGGAATATCATCGTAATATTAGAACAGAACATTGAGTAATTCTCATTCGGTGCTGTAGTGAATCGAGCTTGCAGCTCGGTCAGAAATCATTAACATTCAAAAAGCACTTAACCCAATGTAAAGCACACCTTTTGTGACTTGTTTGTGGAATATCATCGAAATATTGAAACAGAAAATTGAGTAATTCTCATTCGGTGCTGTAAGGAAAAATTAAAAGTTAAGTTCAGTTTGTTTCGAATTCAATGCTTGCAGCTTGGTCAGAAATGACTTATTCCCAAAAACCTCTTAAGCCCATGTGAAGCACATCCTTTGTGACTTGTTTATGGAATATCATCGAAATATTTGATCAGAACATTGAGTAATTCTCATTCGGTGCTGTAAGAAAAAATTAAAAGTTAAATTCGGTTTGTTTCGAATTCAATGCTTGCAGCTCGGTCAGAAATGACTTATTCCCAAAAACCTCTTAACCCCATGTGAAGCACATCCTTTGTGACTTGTTTATGGAATATCATTGAAATATTTGATCAGAACATTGAGTAATTCTCATTCGGTGCTGTAAGGAAAAATTAAAAGTTAAATTCGGTTTGTTTCGAATTCAATGCTTGCAGCTCGGTCAGAAATGGCTTATTCCCAAAAACCTCTTAACCCCATGTGCAGCACATCCTTTGTGACTTGTTCATGGAATATCATCGAAATATTAGAACAGAACATTGAGTAATTCTCATTCGGTGCTGTAGTGAATCGAGCTTGCAGCTCGGTCAGAAATCAATAACATTCAAAAACCCCTTAACCCCATGTGAAGCACACCTTTTGTGACTTGTTTGTGGAATATCATCGAAATATTGAAACAGAAAATTGAGTAATTCTCATTCGGTGCTGTATGGAAAAATTAAAAGTTAAATTCAGTTTGTTTGGAATTCAATGCTTGCAGCTCGGTCAGATATGACTTATTCCCAAAAACCTCTTAAGCCCATGTGAAGCACATCCTTTGTGACTTGTTTATGGAATATCATCGAAATATTTGATCAGAACATTGAGTAAGGCTCATTCGGTGCTGTAAGAAAAAACTAAAAGTTAAATTCGGTTTGTTTCGAATTCAATGCTTGCAGCTCGGTCAGAAATGACTTATTCCCAAAAACCTCTTAACCCCATGTGAAGCACATCCTTTGTGACTTGTTCATGGAATATCATCGAAATATTAGAACAGAACATTAAGTAATTCTCATTCGGTGCTGTAGTGAATCGAGCTTGCAGCTCGGTCAGAAATCATTAACATTCAAAAAGCACTTAACCCAATATAAAGCACACCTTTTGTGACTTGTTTGTGGAATATCATCGAAATATTGAAACAGAAAATTGAGTAATTCTCATTCGGTGCTGTAAGGAAAAATTAAAAGTTAAGTTCAGTTTGTTTCGAATTCAATGCTTGCAGCTTGGTCAGAAATGACTTATTCCCAAAAACCTCTTAAGCCCATGTGAAGCACATCCTTTGTGACTTGTTTATGGAATATCATCGAAATATTTGATCAGAACATTGAGTAACGCTCATTTGGTGCTGCAAGAAAAAATTAAAAGTTAAATTCGGTTTGTTTCGAATTCAATGCTTGCAGCTCGGTCAGAAATGACTTATTCCCAAAAACCTCTTAACCCCATTTGAAGCACGTCCTTTGTGACTTGTTTATGGAATATCATTGAAATATTTGATCAGAACATTGAGTAATTCTCATTCGGTGCTGTAAGGAAAAATTAAAAGTTAAATTCGGTTTGTTTCGAATTCAATGCTTGCAGCTCGGTCAGAAATGACTTATTCCCAAAAACCTCTTAACCCCATGTGAAGCACATCCTTTGTGACTTGTTCATGGAATATCATCGAAATATTAGAACAGAACATTGAGTAATTCTCATTCGGTGCTGTAGTGAATCGAGCTTGCAGCTCGGTCAGAAATCATTAACATTCAAAAAGCACTTAACCCAATGTAAAGCACACCTTTTGTGACTTGTTTGTGGAATATCATCGAAATATTGAAACAGAAAATTGAGTAATTCTCATTCGGTGCTGTATGGAAAAATTAAAAGTTAAATTCAGTTTGTTTGGAATTTAATGCTTGCAGCTCGGTCAGATATGACTTATTCCCAAAAACCTCTTAAGCCCATGTGAAGCACATCCTTTGTGACTTGTTTATGGAATATCATCGAAATATTTGATCAGAACATTGAGTAAGGCTCATTCGGTGCTGTAGTGAATCGAGCTTGCAGCTCGGTCAGAAATCATTAACATTCAAAAAGCACTTAACCCAATGTAAAGCACACCTTTTGTGACTTGTTTGTGGAATATCATCGAAATATTGAAACAGAAAATTGAGTAATTCTCATTCGGTGCTGTAAGGAAAAATTTAAAGTTAAGTTCAGTTTGTTTCGAATTCAATGCTTGCAGCTTGGTCAGAAATGACTTATTCCCAAAAACCTCTTAAGCCCATGTGAAGCACATCCTTTGTGACTTGTTTATGGAATATCATCGAAATATTTGATCAGAACATTGAGTAACGCTCATTTGGTGCTGCAAGAAAAAATTAAAAGTTAAATTCGGTTTGTTTCGAATTCAATGCTTGCAGCTCGGTCAGAAATGACTTATTCCCAAAAACCTCTTAACCCCATTTGAAGCACGTCCTTTGTGACTTTTTTATGGAATATCATTGAAATATTTGATCAGAACATTGAGTAATTCTCATTCGGTGCTGTAAGGAAAAATTAAAAGTTAAATTCGGTTTGTTTCGAATTCAATGCTTGCAGCTCGGTCAGAAATGACTTATTCCCAAAAACCTCTTAACCCCATGTGAAGCACATCCTTTGTGACTTGTTCATGGAATATCATCGAAATATTAGAACAGAACATTGAGTAATTCTCATTCGGTGCTGTAGTGAATCGAGCTTGCAGCTCGGTCAGAAATCATTAACATTCAAAAAGCACTTAACCCAATGTAAAGCACACCTTTTGTGACTTGTTTGTGGAATATCATCGAAATATTGAAACAGAAAATTGAGTAATTCTCATTCGGTGCTGTAAGGAAAAATTACAAGTTAAGTTCAGTTTGTTTCGAATTCAATGCTTGCAGCTCGGTCAGATATGACTTATTCCCAAAAACCTCTTAAGCCCATGTGAAGCACATCCTTTGTGACTTGTTTATGGAATATCATCGAAATATTTGATCAGAACATTGAGTAAGGCTCATTCGGTGCTGTAAGAAAAAATTAAAAGTTAAATTCGGTTTGTTTCGAATTCAATGCTTGCAGCTCGGTCAGAAATGACTTATTCCCAAAAACCTCTTAACCCCATGTGAAGCACATCCTTTGTGACTTGTTCATGGAATATCATCGAAATATTAGAGCAGAACATTGAGTAATTCTCATTCGGTGCTGTAGTGAATCGAGCTTGCAGCTCGGTCAGAAATCATTAACATTCAAAAAGCACTTAACCCAATATAAAGCACACCTTTTGTGACTTGTTTGTGGAATATCATCGAAATATTGAAACAGAAAATTGAGTAATTCTCATTCGGTGCTGTAAGGAAAAATTAAAAGTTAAGTTCAGTTTGTTTCGAATTCAATGCTTGCAGCTTGGTCAGAAATGATTTATTCCCAAAAACCTCTTAAGCCCATGTGAAGCACATCCTTTGTGACTTGTTTATGGAATATCATTGAAATATTTGATCAGAACATTGAGTAACGCTCATTCGGTGCTGTAAGGAAAAATTAAAAGTTAAATTCGGTTTGTTTCGAATTCAATGCTTGCAGCTCGGTCAGAAATGACTTATTCCCAAAAACCTCTTAACCCCATTTGAAGCACATCCTTTGTGACTTGTTCATGGAATATCATCGAAATATTAGAACAGAACATTGAGTAATTCTCATTCGGTGCTGTAGTGAATCGAGCTTGCAGCTCGGTCAGAAATCATTAACATTCAAAAAGCACTTAACCCAATGTAAAGCACACCTTTTGTGACTTGTTTGTGGAATATCATCGAAATATTGAAACAGAAAATTGAGTAATTCTCATTCGGTGCTGTATGGAAAAATTAAAAGTTAAATTCAGTTTGTTTGGAATTCAATGCTTGCAGCTCGGTCAGATATGACTTATTCCCAAAAACCTCTTAAGCCCATGTGAAGCACATCCTTTGTGACTTGTTTATGGAATATCATCGAAATATTTGATCAGAACATTGAGTAAGGCTCATTCGGTGCTGTAAGAAAAAATTAAAAGTTAAATTCGGTTTGTTTCGAATTCAATGCTTGCAGCTCGGTCAGAAATGACTTATTCCCAAAAACCTCTTAACCCCATGTGAAGCACATCCTTTGTGACTTGTTCATGGAATATCATCGAAATATTAGAACAGAACATTGAGTAATTCTCATTCGGTGCTGTAGTGAATCGAGCTTGCAGCTCGGTCAGAAATCATTAACATTCAAAAAGCACTTAACCCAATGTAAAGCACACCTTTTGTGACTTGTTTGTGGAATATCATCGAAATATTGAAACAGAAAATTGAGTAATTCTCATTCGGTGCTGTAAGGAAAAATTAAAAGTTAAGTTCAGTTTGTTTCGAATTCAATGCTTGCAGCTTGGTCAGAAATGACTTATTCCCAAAAACCTCTTAAGCCCATGTGAAGCACATCCTTTGTGACTTGTTTATGGAATATCATCGAAATATTTGATCAGAACATTGAGTAAGGCTCATTCGGTGCTGTAAGAAAAAATTAAAAGTTAAATTCGGTTTGTTTCGAATTCAATGCTTGCAGCTCGGTCAGAAATGACTTATTCCCAAAAACCTCTTAACCCCATTTGAAGCACGTCCTTTGTGACTTGTTTATGGAATCTCATTGAAATATTTGATCAGAACATTAAGTAATTCTCATTCGGTGCTGTAAGGAAAAATTAAAAGTTAAATTCGGTTTGTTTCGAATTCAATGCTTGCAGCTCGGTCAGAAATGACTTATTCCCAAAAACCTCTTAACCCCATGTGAAGCACATCCTTTGTGACTTGTTCATGGAATATCATCGAAATATTAGAACAGAACATTGAGTAATTCTCATTCGGTGCTGTAGTGAATCGAGCTTGCAGCTCGGTCAGAAATCATTAACATTCAAAAAGCACTTAACCCAATGTAAAGCACACCTTTTGTGACTTGTTTGTGGAATATCATCGAAATATTGAAACAGAAAATTGAGTAATTCTCATTCGGTGCTGTAAGGAAAAATTTAAAGTTAAGTTCAGTTTGTTTCGAATTCAATGCTTGCAGCTTGGTCAGAAATGACTTATTCCCAAAAACCTCTTAAGCCCATGTGAAGCACATCCTTTGTGACTTGTTTATGGAATATCATCGAAATATTTGATCAGAACATTGAGTAACGCTCATTTGGTGCTGTAAGAAAAAATTAAAAGTTAAATTCGGTTTGTTTCGAATTCAATGCTTGCAGCTCGGTCAGAAATGACTTATTCCCAAAAACCTCTTAACCCCATTTGAAGCACATCCTTTGTGACTTGTTTATGGAATATCATTGAAATATTTGATCAGAACATTGAGTAACGCTCATTCGGTGCTGTAAGGAAAAATTAAAAGTTAAATTCGGTTTGTTACGAATTCAATGCTTGCAGCTCGGTCAGAAATGTTTTATTCCCAAAAACCTCTTAAGCCCATGTGAAGCACATCCTTTGTGACTTGTTTATGGAATATCATTGAAATATTTGATCAGAACATTGAGTAACGCTCATTCGGTGCTGTAAGGAAAAATTAAAAGTTAAATTCGGTTTGTTTCGAATTCAATGCTTGCAGCTCGGTCAGAAATGACTTATTCCCAAAAACCTCTTAACCCCATGTGAAGCACATCCTTTGTGACTTGTTCATGGAATATCATCGTAATATTAGAACAGAACATTGAGTAATTCTCATTCGGTGCTGTAGTGAATCGAGCTTGCAGCTCGGTCAGAAATCATTAACATTCAAAAAGCACTTAACCCAATGTAAAGCACACCTTTTGTGACTTGTTTGTGGAATATCATCGAAATATTGAAACAGAAAATTGAGTAATTCTCATTCGGTGCTGTAAGGAAAAATTAAAAGTTAAATTCGGTTTGTTTCGAATTCAATGCTTGCAGCTCGGTCAGAAATGACTTATTCCCAAAAACCTCTTAAGCCCATGTGAAGCACATCCTTTGTGACTTGTTTATGGAATATCATCGAAATATTTGATCAGAACATTGAGTAATTCTCATTCGGTGCTGTAAGGAAAAATTAAAAGTTAAATTCGGTTTGTTACGAATTCAATGCTTGCAGCTCGGTCAGAAATGTTTTATTCCCAAAAACCTCTTAAGGCCATGTGAAGCACATCCTTTGTGACTTGTTTATGGAATATCATTGAAATATTTGATCAGAACATTGAGTAACGCTCATTCGGTGCTGTAAGGAAAAATTAAAAGTTAAATTCGGTTTGTTTCGAATTCAATGCTTGCAGCTCGGTCAGAAATGACTTATTCCCAAAAACCTCTTAACCCCATGTGAAGCACATCCTTTGTGACTTGTTCATGGAATATCATCGTAATATTAGAACAGAACATTGAGTAATTCTCATTCGGTGCTGTAGTGAATCGAGCTTGCAGCTCGGTCAGAAATCATTAACATTCAAAAAGCACTTAACCCAATGTAAAGCACACCTTTTGTGACTTGTTTGTGGAATATCATCGAAATATTGAAACAGAAAATTGAGTAATTCTCATTCGGTGCTGTATGGAAAAATTAAAAGTTAAATTCAGTTTGTTTGGAATTCAATGCTTGCAGCTCGGTCAGATATGACTTATTCCCAAAAACCTCTTAAGCCCATGTGAAGCACATCCTTTGTGACTTGTTTATGGAATATCATCGAAATATTTGATCAGAACATTGAGTAAGGCTCATTCGGTGCTGTAAGAAAAAATTAAAAGTTAAGTTCGGTTTGTTTCGAATTCAATGCTTGCAGCTCGGTCAGAAATGACTTATTCCCAAAAACCTCTTAACCCCATGTGAAGCACATCCTTTGTGACTTGTTCATGGAATATCATCGTAATATTAGAACAGAACATTGAGTAATTCTCATTCGGTGCTGTAGTGAATCGAGCTTGCAGCTCGGTCAGAAATCATTAACATTCAAAAAGCACTTAACCCAATGTAAAGCACACCTTTTGTGACTTGTTTGTGGAATATCATCGAAATATTGAAACAGAAAATTGAGTAATTCTCATTCGGTGCTGTAAGGAAAAATTAAAAGTTAAATTCGGTTTGTTTCGAATTCAATGCTTGCAGCTCGGTCAGAAATGACTTATTCCCAAAAACCTCTTAAGCCCATGTGAAGCACATCCTTTGTGACTTGTTTATGGAATATCATCGAAATATTAGAACAGAACATTGAGTAATTCTCATTCGGTGCTGTAGTGAACCGAGCTTGCAGCTCGGAAGGTATTTTCAGGCGGGAAAACAATTGTTAATAGTATTAGTGAAAATTGAGTTCACCATTGTACGGTGAGTTCGCTCATTTGAGTTCGCCACTTTGTATATATTCTAATTCAATTTGAGGAGTTTTAATATACCAGCTAAATAAAAACATAAGAAATTGTTTTTTTAATATAACAAATTTTTGGAGAAATATATAAAAAAGTGTTGGAACTCACAGTTTGTATCAAATTTATTGCAAATAAATGAAAAATAAAAGAATATATTTCATATCTGAAAAAATGGAAATATGGCAATTTATCATCTGTCAAATGTTTGTTTACAATTTTACTATTTTTTTAATAGAAATTTTGGATATTTCAAAGTTAGAGGCTTGTATCAATATATTAATTGAATTATAATGAATTTATCTCCCCCTTTTTCGTTTTGTACGTTGACGAGTACAGACGTGTTTTCGGGTGTAGTCGTTCGCGTTTGTCTTAGCGTTAGAGCCTTTTCACATGCTTTTTTCAAAGCGGTGAATCGTAATCAGTACATAACTGAATTTGATATTGACCTGGCATTATAAACCATTGAGTTTCAGCCAATTTAGTTTTAGTTAGTTTATAGTCAAAAAAAAAAAAATGTATCTCCCTTTTAATAGTTTATAATTTTTTTTTTAAATCTTATCTAATGTCTTTATTTTGTTTTTATCAGTGATATGCTTGGTACCAGTGCCGATAGCGAAAAAGAAGTGTATTGAAGTCGATTGTCGAGTGGCTACGCGAAGTAGGCATGCCTGCAGACTACGCTGTACCTGCTTGCACTCCACCAGCAAATGTCAATATACGGATGTGCATTGCAGATACAATTGATCGAGAAATCGAAACTTTTATGAAATGCAAGCCAGGGTCATATTAATTTTCTTTGATATTTATTCATACTTACTATTATACTTTTAGACAACCATGCAGTTTGCACGAATTTATTGACAATTATATAAAGGAAACTTTCCTTTCAAAAGGTCAAAGTCGCAATTTGCAATCGACCATTGATTCATTGTCAAAAAATCAAGATGCTTGGCGTACAATAATAACACCAGAAGAAATGAAAGCAATGAATTGATCACGCCCACTGCTGCAGTCAACTGCAATGGTGGAACTTCGTTTATCGAAAACAAAATCGTTGATACAAGATTTGCTATGCTATTCGGAATTACTATTAAAAATGGTATGTACTCTGCTGAAGACATATCGAGAAACTTGTTAGTCAGCAAACCGTGGAATTGTACAGCCTGATTCTGAAGACAAACGCATTTATAGCGTAGCTTGGCTTAAAGACGAGGATATAAGCAGATTTTTAAAGTAAGTACAAAAAATAAGTATGTATTCTGAAATTATTTAATTTCAATTTTAGCTGATGTTAGTGTTCTCAAAGAACAGGCTATATGTAGGCTATACTACAAGTAAGTATGGAATGGTTTTCTGGTCGTGTATCTGAATTTGCAAATGAATTGCGTCGACCATTAGTAAATGGTTTAAGTGCTATTACACCAGAGCTATTACATCAAAGTGCTAACAAATTTAGCTTTGGAATTCGATGAGTTAGCTAATACCTGTTTGCTGGTACTGCATTTAGAGGTAAGAAATAATTTCTAAAAATATGTTAGTTACGCCCAGAAAAATTTTGGTAACACCCGCTTTTTATTTGTTTTTAGGTTCGGGTTCAATGCTTTCATTATTTGCGTTCGAAACCAAATACAAAGTCTAACAGCTTTATGGGCAGCAAAGATGATATTCTAGAACCGGACAGACAGGTGCAGAAATAAACAAAAGTTTTATCAGAAATGGACGAAGCTTTTGCTGCAACACTGCATCCAAGAAAAACACGTGTAAGTTTTCTTACTATTCCATTTCATGTAATTTTTAAAAACTTCATCAAATCATTTTTCAGTATATTTCTGAAGGACTTGCACACTTGGCTGCACGTATACTTATACAAGCCTCAAACTATGCGGAAAACATTGATCACATAGCATACAACAAACGCTCAGCAATATAACAATATCCGATACAGCAGAATATATGTTAATTTTTAAATATAAAATAACACTAAAATAATAGCTGATATTCTTAATGAATTTTTTTTCAGCCAGATCAAAGGAAATATGTATATGTTTAAATAACTATTAATTCCGGGTTAATTTCTTAAAATAGGACAGGTTCATTTCTGTACATTACGTGAGTCACCTTAGCCTGTGCGTAGGAAAATTTTAAGAGTGCTTAGGAGTCACACAAACACTTACAAATCTGTTGCCAATTAATACTTTTATGTAAAAACTTTTCATGCGACACGGCTCTTTCATTCGTTTGCCCAATGTGAACGTATAGTAAAATTATAATCTCACGATTTTTACTGAAATATAATAATCCCTCCCCCCTCCAGGCAGGAGGGGGATTACGCTGTCCGATTATGCGACCTTTGCTGAGAGAATTTTTTTAAATTATGGTGCCTATATGGTAATATTAGGAATGGTTTGCACAAAGCCTGAACAAAAATTTACACCATATCGGAGAGGACATGCAAAGACATACAAAAAAATATACAATAAAGCATATGACTTCTCACATAGTCTGACGGGGCTTTAAGTCTAAAATTGTAGAAGAGAATAAGTACATCGGTTTTTGATAAAAATCAGCATCATAATTGAGTTAAATTGCTTTGAAGATAATATCTTTAATAATTTCTTACTTTTTGATTCTTTATTAGTCAAATCTTAAAGCCCCTCCAGACTATGTGAGAAGTCATGTGCATTTTTGTATGTGTTTTTGTATGTCTTTGCATATGATATGTCAAATCGCATAAGATTTATTTTATTGTGTTCATACTAATATGATTTATGTTAAGAGAACTTGACTTTTCTCAATTGTAATTTTAACATTATCTATCAAATTAATTTTTATTTGTAAACAATTTTTTTTTTTAACAAGAAACTGATATGACTTCTCTTTTCAAATAGACTTGAATCGAATGTCAAAATAGTCATATGCTTTCTCATATGAAAACTCATTAGGGCGAAACACATAAAAAGCATGCATGCATCGATGCCTACGTCGTATGCTTTTCAACACACATAGAAAGCATTGAAGTTTAAAAAAAATTGATATCTGTCAAAATACTCACCTGAAGCATTAGCAGCTGCAGCCCATGATTTTTCCCTTTTTATTTTATTTTTATAACCCCAGTCTTTTTTATTGAATATTTGTATATTTCATTTATTCAAACATTCACATTTTTAAAAATTGAAACAAATAATTAAAATCAAAACAAAATCAAATGTCAAAAAAATCTGTCAATGCCTCGATGCTTACAAAAAGTTGAAAATTTGCCAACTTCAGGCATGCTTATTGAAGCATGCATGCATGCTCACTTTTTATGTGCGTTACTTCATAAGCACACGTGTATTTAAATGATGTGTCAAATGCTTTGATGCATGCATGCTTTTTATGTGTTTCGCCCTATTTGTGTAAAACTCATTGTTGTCATATTTGACGACTCATATGACTTTTTATATGACTTCTCATATAGTCTGAAGGAGCTTTTATTGAATGGAATAGTGTGATGATAGTTTGAAGATTTTCCTCAACAATTTTAAATGATTGTACAAAATTGCATTGAATCAATAAAATCTAATGTGTATGTTTTAAGACATCTTTGCCGTAAACTTTCAGCAAAAATCATTTTAAAAAATGAACTACGTCCTAGATAATTGTAAAGTCGTTAGACAACTTAATTAACACGTTGACGAATACATAAACTAACTCTAAAAAAAAGCAAAACATGATTTAATCACTTTAAAATTGATTCAAAAACCGTTTTCGGATTTCTGTGCCGATTCGCATGACATGTAAGAGTTATGTATGCCAAAGTGATATTTAAAAATGCAAACAAACACATATCGTACAAAAGGCCTTAAACTTCACTAGAATAAGCAGAAATATGGGCGCTGGTGCACAACTGGGAGAGCAAGCAACAAAATAAAAAGATAATTAAACCAATGGGTCTCCAGTGCATTATCACACTGAATTGCGTTAAAATCATTTATCGTTTATGCATCACGAACTATCCTTAACTGGTTAAATTTTCATAAACATCCCCATGCGCATTCATCTTTTCGATGCTCAGGTTGATAAATGTTTTTTTTGGACATCTCAAAAAATAATTTCACATGACTGATTTTAGTTCAAAACAATAAAACAATAAACATAAATATTTGTTATATGTATAAAAATTACGTTTTTATTCATATAAACAATTTCATCATACATAAATTATATTTTCCTGAAAAAATTACATATTTCAACAAAAAACACCCACAAATCAGGAGCGATTTCTTGCAAATTGACTTTTCAACATATGGTAACTCACTCGTTTTCTTGTTTACAAAATTTTTGACCATTAATACGAGTGAAGAAGAACAAGATCTTCTTGTCTAGTTAGTCTATGGTCTATTTGGCCCTTTAGGAATAGTCAATAAATTTCATATAGAAAGACATTTTATAACTAAAATTTAACCACAGCCAGACTTGGGAGTAATCAATTACATTTGGTAATTAATTACATATGCAATTACAATTACTTGTAATTTTGTAATTGAAATTTTTCAATTACAATTACATGTTGATGTAATTGAAAGATACGCATTTACAATTACTTATAATTGTAATTGAAATATTTTCGTCGGAAATTATTGTAATCCAAAATTTGTAATTGAAAAGCAAAGTAATTGAACGAAATTTGTAATGGATTACTTTTACTTGTAATTTCCAACGGTTTAAGAAATCAATTACAAGATATAACTAATTAATACTAAACACAAATACGCCCCTAACGGAAAATACATTGCCACGGCTAAGCTAGTGGACCGATTTTAATAAAATTTGGTTTGGAAATAGACTGAACCACAAGAAAAGTAATTAGAACCTCTTAATTCTTAAATGGGGCATGGCATCAACCTTAATACGAAAAAGCGCTGTTTCGGCTGAACCGCGTCATCGATTTTGATAACCTCTTTAACTAATATTCTTTGAAAAAGGTAGACAACTTAATACCCTTTTGAGGAGCTTTGTCGAGACATATAAGGCTATAGCAATCCGCAAAAAAATAAAAAGTTTTTTTTTTTTTTTGAACCGCTCTAATATATAAAGGCATATTGTTGTTGGTATGCCTCTACCTCTACATTATAAGATCAGCCCACAAACCAAATCTCCTTAACGAATCGAATTTTAAAAAATTTTATCGCTTGTAAATTTTAATAAATGTAATTGCAGAAAAATGTGTAATTAATTACATTTTTGTTTCAAATTACTTGGCAAAAGTAATGGATTACAAAAATCAAAAGAATTACATTTTCATGGATTACTAATCCAATTACAAAAGTAATTGCAATTGCATGTAATTGTAATTTAAAATCACATGTAATTTAAATTAATGTAATTGAAAAAAACTTCAATTATAATTACTTCTAATTGATTTCTTCAATTACAGGTAAGGATTACTTGTAATTGTAATTGAAAAAAATCTAATCTAAAAATTCTCAAGTCTGACCACAGCATAGTAAAAAAGAATTTTTCTCAGTACTTGCAGCTTTCTCATTCCCACCTCTTTTGAGTGTAAGAAAATATTTGCTGTTTGCGCTCTGCCGATCTGCCGGCAACTCATATGCTCGCGAGCGAGCGCAGAGAATGAGCGAGTGCAAGCAAACTACAAAATGAGTTGGTTATTTCGTTAATGCACTGCAAAAATGTTTAAAATCAAATTGCAAAATAAATATTTTTAGCGAACATTTTTTTGGCAATGCGCAAAGCTTAACCTGTAAGCGAGTTTTAGGGATGGTTGATCAATTACATATAGAAAGGCATTTTATAGCTAAGATTCAACTCATGAAAAAGGGTTGTCATTGTTGAGCATTTCCTACCAAATTTAAACCATTTCGGAAAAAAACGAGTACCATGACCCGGGGATCCATTTTCGAGTCAAAAACGGTTCTTTACAGGGTCCCGAGCCTTCCTTAGTGATGTCCAAAAATATTTTTGAGCAATCTTTCGTTTGAAAAAACTAAATTTTTTCCCGAAAATGGGTTAAAAAACTGGTAATATGGCCCGCGGACATATTTAAGGGTCAAAAACGATTCTTTCCATGATCCCGAGCATCCTTAGTGTTGTCCAAAAATATTTTTGAGCTATCTTTGGTTTGAAAAAACAAAATTTTTTACCGAAAATGGGTCAAAAACGGGGTAACATGGCCCGGGTATCCATTTTTGGGACAAAAACTGTTCTTTCCATGGTCCCGAGCCTTTCTTAGTGTTGTCCAAAAATATTTTTGAGCTATCCTTCGTTTAAAAACCCAAAACTTTTTCCCGAAAATGGGTCAAAAACGGATAACATGGTCCGAGGACACATTTTCGGGTCGAAAACGGTTCTATCCATGGTCCCGAGCCTTCCTTAGTGATCTCCAAAAATATTTTTGAGTTATCTTTCGTTTGAAAAAACAAAATTTTTCCCCGAAAATGAGTCAAAAACGTGTATCAAGGCCCGGAGATCCATTTTCGGGTCAAAAACGGTTCTTTCCAGGGTTTCGAGCCGTTCTAAGTGTGGTCCAAAAATATTTTTTTGCTATCTTTCGTTTGAAAAAACAAAATTTTTCCCCGGAAATGGGTCAAAAGACGGGAACAATTGCACGGAGATCCATTTTCGGATTGGAGACTGTTCTTTCCAGGGTCCCAAGCATTACTTAGTGATCTCCAAAAATATTTTTGAGCTATCTTTCGCTTAAAAAACAATTATTTCCTGAAAATGGTTCAAAAAAGTGTACCATGGCCTGGGATCCATTTTCGGGTCAAAAACGGTTCTCTGAATGTCTCACTGACATTCTCTAATATGGGTCGTCGGAGCTTTAATCTCTTTATAACCCCCTTCATCATGTAACTAGCATGTAATTTGCTTCCAAGTGCATTTTGAATGTTCTTGAAAACTGTACTTTTGAGATTAAAATTTGCAACCTTGAATTTATGTATATACATTAGGGTGATTCAAATTTTTTTTTTTAGTTTTTTTTAAGGTGCCGTTGCTTAAAAAGTAAGTTTATGATATGAAGAAAAAGTTCACGAAATTTCAGCTCTGTAACTTAATTTTATAAGGTGGCGCCGGAGCCTGTTAGTTTTACATGTAAATTGTATGGAAAAATTATTTTTTACAAAAAAGGTATCTAAATGAATAGGTGATTAGTGTTGTTGAGCTGAAAATGGTCGTTTTTCGACGTAATTTTTAACGCTGAATCCGAATCTGGCCTCAGAATTGACCCATCATGTCGGAATCTTGAAATATTTGAGGGT
This sequence comes from Tricholauxania praeusta, assembly GCA_949775025.1. Taxonomy (NCBI): domain Eukaryota; kingdom Metazoa; phylum Arthropoda; class Insecta; order Diptera; family Lauxaniidae; genus Tricholauxania; species Tricholauxania praeusta. The sequence continues at coordinate 76,566,200 of OX459029.1, read as the reverse complement.
AATTACCTGAAACATGATGTTTTTTGTCTACTTTCGAGGTCATGTATAGGATTCAAAGAAAGTTGATCAGCTTATTTTTAACAAAAGCATCATTTAGTACCATCCTTGCCCTTTAAAATGAGCTTTCAAGTGGTGATCTGTGATGCTTCCTTGCAAAGTTGCAGCCATTTCAAGGTGACATGAATTTGAAACCCGTTGGTTAATATTGTTGGGTTGCAACCCTTTGTAGGGGATCCAAGGTTAAGAGGTTTTTAAGTGTTATTTATTCCTGACTGAGCTGTGAGCATCGAATTCGAGACAAAGTTTCGTTTACTTTTTCATTTTCTTTAACAGAATAGTATAAAAATTACAACTCAGCTTCAATTTTTTGATAATATTACATAAACAAGTCAAAAAGGGTGTGCTCTACATGGGGTTAAGAGGTTTTAAAGTGTTATTTATTCCTGACTGAGCTGTGAGCATCGAATTTGGGACAAAGTTTAGTTGACTTTTTCATCTTCTTTAACAGAATCGAATAAAAATTACAGCTCAGCTTCAATTTTTCGATGATATTCCATAAACAAGTCACAAAAGATGTGCTTCACATGGGTTTAAGAGGTTTTTAAGTGTTATTTATTCCTGACTGAGCTGTGAGCATCGAATTCGAGACAAAGTTTCTTTTACTTTTTCAGCTTCTTTAACAGAATCGACTGAAAATAACAACTCAGCTTCAATTTTTCGATGATATTCCATAAACAAGTCAGAAAGGGTGTGCTCTACATGGGGTTAAGAGGTTTTTAAGTGTTATTTATTCCTGACTGAGCTGTGAGTATCGAACTCCAGACAATTTTAATTTTCTGTAACAGAATAGTATAAAAATTACAACTCAGCTTCAATTTTTTGAAAATTTTACATAAACAAGTCAAAAAGGGTGTGCTATACATGGGGTTAAGAGGTTTTTAAGTGTTATTTATTCCTGACTGAGCTGTGAGCATCGAATTCGAGACAAAGTTTAGTTTACTTTTTCATCTCCTTTAACAGAATCGATCAAAAATACAGCTCAGCTTTTCATTTTCTTTAACAGAATAGTATAAAAATTACAACTCAGCTTCAATTTTTTGATAATATTACATAAACAAGTTAAAAAGGGTGTGCTCTACATGGGGTTAAGAGATTTTTAAGTGTTATTTATTCCTGACTGAGCTGTGAGCATCGTATTTGGGACAAAGTTTAGTTTACTTTTTCATCTTCTTTAACAGAATCGAATGAAAATTACAGCTCAGCTTCAATTTTTCGATGATATTCCATAAACAAGTCAGAAAGGGTGTGCTCTACATGGGGTTAAGAGGTTTTTAAGTGTTATTTATTCCTGACTGAGCTGTGAGTATCGAACTCCAGACAAAGTTTCTTTTACTTTTTCATCTACTTTAACAGAATCGATCAAAAATTACAGCTCAGCTTCAATCTTTCGATGATATTCCATAAACAAGTCAGAAAGGGTGTGGTCCACATGGGGTTAAGAGGTTTTTAAGTGTTATTTATTTCTGACTGAGCTGTGAGCATCGAATTCGAGACAAAGTTTCTTTTACTTTTTCATCTCCTTTAACAGAATCGATCAAAAATACAGCTCAGCTTCAATTTTCGATGATATTCCATAAACAAGTCAGAAAGGGTGTGCTTTTCATGAGGTTTAGAGGTTTTTAACTGTTATTTATTCCTGACTGAGCTGTGAGTATCGAACTCCAGACAAAGTTTCTTTTACTTTTTAATTTTCTTTAACAGAATAGTATAAAAATTACAACTCAGCTTCAATTTTTTGATGATATTACATAAACAAGTCAAAAAGGGTGTGCTCTACATAGGGTTAAGAGGTTTTTAAGTGTTATTTATTCCTGACTGAGCTGTGAGCATCGAATTCGAGACAAAGTTTCTTTTACTTTTTCATCTCCTTTAACAGAATCGATCAAAAATACAGCTCAGCTTCAATTTTTCGATGATATTCCATAAACAAGTCAGAAAGGGTGTGCTCTACATGGGGTTAAGAGGTTTTTAAGTGTTATTTATTCCTGGCTGAGCTGTGAGCATCGAATTCGAGACAAAGTTTCGTTTACTTTTTCATCTCCTTTAACAGAATCGATCAAAAATTACAGCTCAGCTTCAATCTTTCGATGATATTCCATAAACAAGTCAGAAAGGGTGTGCTCCACATTTGGTTAAGAGATTTTTAAGTGTTATTTATTCCTGACTGAGCTGTGAGCATCGAATTAGAGACAAAGTTCTTTTACTTTTTCATCTCCTTTAACAGAATCGATCAAAAATTACAGCTCAGCTTCAATTTTCGATGATATTCCATAAACAAGTCAGAAAGGGTGTGCTTTTCATGAGGTTTAGAGGTTTTTAAGTGTTATTTATTCCTGACTGAGCTGTGAGTATCGAACTCCAGACAAAGTTTCTTTTACTTTTTCATTTTCTTTAACAGAATAGTATAAAAATTACAACTCAGCTTCAATTTTTTGATAATATTACATAAACAAGTCAAAAAGGGTGTGCTCTACATGGGGTTAAGAGGTTTTTAAGTGTTAATTATTCCTGACTGAGCTGTGAGCATCGAATTTGGGACAAAGTTTAGTTTACTTTTTCATCTCCTTTAACAGAATCGATCAAAAATTACAGCTCAGCTTCAATCTTTCGATGATATTCCATAAACAAGTCAGAAAGGGTGTGCTCCACATTTGGTTAAGAGATTTTTAAGTGTTATTTATTCCTGACTGAGCTGTGAGCATCGAATTAGAGACAAAGTTCTTTTACTTTTTCATCTCCTTTAACAGAATCGATCAAAAATTACAGCTCAGCTTCAATTTTCGATGATATTCCATAAACAAGTCAGAAAGGGTGTGCTTTTCATGAGGTTTAGAGGTTTTTAAGTGTTATTTATTCCTGACTGAGCTGTGAGTATCGAACTCCAGACAAAGTTTCTTTTACTTTTTCATCTCCTTTAACAGAATCGATCAAAAATTACAGCTCAGCTTCAATCTTTCGATGATATTCCATAAACAAGTCAGAAAGGGTGTGGTCCACATGGGGTTAAGAGGTTTTTAAGTGTTTTTATTCCTGACTGAGCTGTGAGCATCGAATAAGACAAAAATTTCTTTTAGATTTTCATCTCCTTTAACAGAATCGATCAAAAATACAGCTCAGCTTCAATTTTCGATGATATTCCATAAACAAGTCAGAAAGGGTGTGGTCCACATGGGGTAAAGACGTTTTTAAGTTTTATTTATTCCTGACTGAGCTGTGAGCATCGAATTCGAGACAAAGTTTCTTTTACTTTTTCATCTCCTCTAACAGAATCGATCAAAAATTACAGCTCAGCTTCAATTTTCGATGATATTCCATAAACAAGTCAGAAAGGGTGTGCTTTTCATGAGGTTTAGAGGTTTTTAAGTGTTATTTATTCCTGACTGAGCTGTGAGTATCGAACTCCAGACAAAGTTTCTTTTACTTTTTCATCTCCTTTAACAGAATCGATCAAAAATTACAGCTCAGCTTCAATCTTTCGATGATATTCCATAAACAAGTCAAAAAGGGTGTGCTCTACATGAGGTTAAGAGGTTTTTAAGTGTTATTTATTCCTGGCTGAGCTGTGAGCATCGAATTCGAGACAAAGTTTCGTTTACTTTTTCATCTCCTTTAACAGAATCGATCAAAAATTAAAGCTCAGCTTCAATTTTTCGATGATATTCCATAAACAAGTCAGAAAGGGTGTGCTCTACATGGGGTTAAGAGGTTTTTAAGTGTTATTTATTCCTGGCTGAGCTGTGAGCATCGAATTCGAGACAAAGTTTCGTTTACTTTTTCATCTCCTTTAACAGAATCGATCAAAAATTACAGCTCAGCTTCAATCTTTCGATGATATTCCATAAACAAGTCAGAAAGGGTGTGCTCCACATTTGGTTAAGAGATTTTTAAGTGTTATTTATTCCTGACTGAGCTGTGAGCATCGAATTAGAGACAAAGTTCTTTTACTTTTTCATCTCCTTTAACAGAATCGATCAAAAATTACAGCTCAGCTTCAATTTTCGATGATATTCCATAAACAAGTCAGAAAGGGTGTGCTTTTCATGAGGTTTAGAGGTTTTTAAGTGTTATTTATTCCTGACTGAGCTGTGAGTATCGAACTCCAGACAAAGTTTCTTTTACTTTTTCATCTCCTTTAACAGAATCGATCAAAAATTACAGCTGAGCTTCAATCTTTCGATGATATTCCATAAACAAGTCCGAAAGGGTGTGGTCCACATGGGGTTAAGAGGTTTTTAAGTGTTTTTATTCCTGACTGAGCTGTGAGCATCGAATAAGACACAAAATTTCTTTTAGATTTTCATCTCCTTTAACAGAATCGATCAAAAATACAGCTCAGCTTCAATTTTCGATGATATTCCATAAACAAGTCAGAAAGGGTGTGGTCCACATGGGGTAAAGACGTTTTTAAGTTTTATTTATTCCTGACTGAGCTGTGAGCATCGAATTCGAGACAAAGTTTCTTTTACTTTTTCATCTCCTCTAACAGAATCGATCAAAAATTACAGCTCAGCTTCAATTTTTCGATGATATTCCATAAACAAGTCAGAAAGGGTGTGGTCCACATGGGGTTAAGAGGTTTTTAAGTGTTATTTATTCCTGACTGAGCTGTGAGTATCGAACTCCAGACAAAGTTTCTTTTACTTTTTCATCTCCTTTAACAGAATCGATCAAAAATTACAGCTCAGCTTCAATCTTTCGATAATATTACATAAACAAGTCAAAAAAGGTGTGCTCTACATGGGGTTAAGAGGTTTTTAAGTGTTATTTATTCCTGACTGAGCTGTGAGCATCGAATTCGAGACAAAGTTTCTTTTACTTTTTCATCTCCTTTAACAGAATCGATCAAAAATTACAGCTCAGCTTCAATCTTTCGATGATATTCCATACACAAGTCAGAAAGGGTGTGGTCCACATGGGGTTAAGAGGTTTTTAAGTGTTATTTATTCCTGACTGAGCTGTGAGCATCGATCTCGAGACAAAGTTTCTTTTACTTTCTCATATTCTTTAACAGAATCGATCAAAAATTACAGCTCAGCTTCAATCTTTCGATGATATTCCATAAACAAGTCAGAAAGGGTGTGGTCCACATGGGGTTAAGAGGTTTTTAAGTGTTATTTATTCCTGACTGAGCTGTGAGCATCGAATTCGAGACAAAGTTTCTTTTACTTTTTCATCTCCTTTAACAGAATCGATCAAAAATTACAGCTCAGCTTCAATCTTTCGATGATATTCCATACACAAGTCAGAAAGGGTGTGGTCCACATGGGGTTAAGAGGTTTTTAAGTGTTATTTATTCCTGACTGAGCTGTGAGCATCGATCTCGAGACAAAGTTTCTTTTACTTTCTCATATTCTTTAACAGAATCGATCAAAAATTACAGCTCAGCTTCAATCTTTCGATGATATTCCATAAACAAGTCAGAAAGGGTGTGGTCCACATGGGGTTAAGAGGTTTTTAAGTGTTATTTATTCCTGACTGAACTGTGAGCATCGAATTCGAGACAAAGTTTCTTTTACTTTTTCATCTCCTTTAACAGAAGCGATCAAAAATTACAGCTCAGCTTCAATTTTTCGATGATATTCCATAAACAAGTCAGAAAGGGTGTGGTCCACATGGGGTTAAGAGGTTTTTAAGTGTTATTTATTCCGGACTGAGCTGTGAGCATCGAATTCGAGACAAAGTTTCTTTTACTTTTTCATCTCCTTTAACAGAATCGATCAAAAATTACAGCTCAGCTTCAATCTTTCGATGATATTCCATAAACAAGTCAGAAAGGGTGTGGTCCACATGGGGTTAAGAGGTTTTTAAGTGTTATTTATTCCTGACTGAGCTGTGAGCATCGAATTCGAGACAAATTTTCTTTTACTTTTTCATCTCCTTTAACAGAAGCGATCAAAAATTACAGTTCAGCTTCAATTTTTCGATGATATTCCATAAACAAGTCAGAAAGGGTGTGCTCTACATGGGGTTAAGAGTTTTCTAAGTGTTATTTATTCCTGACTGAGCTATGAGCTATGAACCTCTTAACCCCATGCTCCACATGGGGTTAAGAGTCTTGCTTTCACACAGTTGCTATCTTTATAGCATGTGATGTCCCTCTGATATTTGATAAGATAAGTTCAAGAAAGATCACATGGAAACTAGGCATAAGTGTTATTTATTCCTGACTGAGCTGTGAGCATCGAATTCGAGACAAAGTTTCTGAAAAAGAAGAAGGAATTTCCCCGAATTTTTCTATACGCGTATGTTTTCATTTAAAGGGCTTATTTGACTTGGACAAAATAATAAGTACATTAATCATTTCTTTAATTTTGCAACAATCTGATCGTCTTTTTCGTACAAGTTTGTTAATTTTATTTATGTTCATATTTAGTTATAGCAAAATAAAAAGAAAAAAGTTTCATAGATGGGAAGAAATCAACATTGTACTGCCGAGGAGAGGCAGATGGTTTCGACACTCAGAAATTGCGGCCAAAGTCTTCGTACTTATGCCGAAGCCATGGATCAGCCAATTGTTTTGTCCAAAACGCTTTAAAAGCTAAAAAAGTGGCAGAAACCCGCGGAAGACCAAAAAATTCTTCAACAACGATAGATAATCCTACTGTCACTGTCGCAAAAAAGAACCATTTCGCATCTTCAAGAGCCATTTCAGCAGACATCAGCAATGTGATCTCGTTCCGAACGTCGATGATTACAACGAACCAATTTACCTTGACGGATAGCGAGAAAAGTTTCTATGCTTCGAAAAAAAAATTTGAAGATGCGTTTATCACTCGCAAAGAAACATTCAAATTGGTCCGGACCAGACGGCGAGAAGAAATAGCGTAATATTTTGTGGAGAGACAAGTCAAAAATAAATATGTTTGGAAATGACTCCGCCCGAAATGTTCGACGCCCCAAGGGTAAAGAATTTCACGTACGCTTCACAAAAAAGACTGTAAAGCATGGGGGTGGCCATATTATGGTCTGGGGTTAATTTTCATGGTACGGTGCCAGACCAATACATCGAATTTCCGATAGCATGACCAGATTCCACTATAAAGACATTTTGGAAAGTACGATGTTGCCCTATGCTGAGGAAAGTATGCCGCTAAAATGGACATTTCAGCAGGATCTTGATCCTAAGCATACTTCCAAGTTGGTGAAGAATTGGTGTCAAAACAATAGTGTGACCTTGCTTAACTGGCCAAGTCAATGACTGAACTTGAACCCTTTGGAAAACCTTTGGCGAGAGTTAAAGCAGGAAAGGAAGTATTCCAAAAAAAAAAGCAATTTGGAGTTTTGTCCAAAAAACTTGGTATGAAAAACCAGTAGAGACTTGACGTAAGCTTATCTCCAGTATGCCAAAAATAGTACACAAAATTACTCAAAGCAATGGTTGATATACCGGCTACTAATGACGAACTTTAAATATCAAGAAATAGAGCCGATAAAATCGAGTTAATTTTTTTTTTTTTTATTAAAATGTACTGAATGTACTTATTATTTTGTCCAGTCATTTTAATCCATTTTTTACTTTTTTGATAAGACTGAAAGATATTTTTGTTTTTTATTAATGTTATACCTTTTTATTTTATTTAATATGTTGTAAGAAGTTAACTATACATTTGTTTTTCTATTAACTTAAATAAATGTTTGCCTACAAGCCATTGAACTAATTATGTGAGCGTGTACTTATTATTTTGACCATATGTGTATTTATTTTATTTTTCCATATAGCGAATGCTCATATGAGAGTATTATAAAATAATAATATTCATAGATACATTTATACATACATACATATGTACATCATACTTCACAATATCACTTATCATGGCTTGATTTTAATTATCAATATACAAATGTTTCAATAATATTTTTCGCAGATTTTTATTTCTTAAAAAAAATTAGTAAAAGTTAGTTCCTGTTTAATGCTTGTCCATATACTGTTTATAAAATATTTAAGATCTACATATTACAGGTTTTGAAAAACAAACAAAGGTATATTTTTTGAGTGAATCAGAGTGTATTATAATGAAATATGAAAGTTACCCTCCTTGAAAAAATTTGTTGAGTATTTATTGAAAAAATAGATCAAATGTGTTAAAGTCAGTAAAAATATATGTAATTGTTTACTTGAAGTAAATGTTATTTTTCATTGTTTATTAAAAATAATACTCTCATTTGTTCTTATAAATTTAAAAAAAAAAATTTTAAACTTCAGCAACTTATCTAATACAGCGGAATGAAAAAATTGATATTCAATATAAAAACAAACAAAGAAAAAATGTTTATGTCAGTACCGAACCAGTAACCATGAGGCATTATAAAAAAAAATAATTGATATTCAATATTAAAAAAATCCAAAAAAAAAATTCGTTGTGTCGAGTTTCGAACCTATAACCTTATGCTTTAAAGGCAAGTAGCTTACTCACTACGCTACAGACACATGTTGAACGAGCGCGGTTAAGTTCGATAGCAAGCTGTCACATCGTGTTTGTATTTCTTTTCTATGTTAACATTTATGCAAAATAAATAACATTTTAATGTAAACGTTCTGTTAAATTAACATTTTCGCCGCAAAAAATATCATTTTCGGTTCTTCGCCCGGCGCTAACTTCACACAAGTCTAATTTGAATATTCCTGCAAATTTAAAACTAGCGGACCCTCTGTTTTATAAATCACAGCGAATAGATTTATTAATTGGTGCAGACCTTTTTTATGATTTGATGTGTGTAGGCCAAATTCGTTTAGGCCCACAGTCTGCTCTGCTGCAGAAAACCAAACTAGGGTGGATCGTAGCTGGTAGCTGCAATCAGGTTACTGACAAAAAATCATGTCTTGTTATCGCAGAACAGCGTATTATGCAGAGTGAATCTGATTACTTTTTAGACGACCTAGTACGAAAATTCTGGGAAGTTGAAAATCATCTTGATATCAACGCGAAAATCACTAAAGAGGAGCTTGATTGTGAAAAATATTTTGTCGATACCTACACTCGTTTGGAGTGCGGAACGTATTCGGTTCATTTGCCTCTTAAAATTACACCTTCATCTCTTGGTGACTCATACCAACAGGCATTAAATCGGTTTAAACATTTAGAAAGGCGCTTACAGAACAATTTGGAACTTAAATCTCAATATTCGTCGTTTTTAAAAGAATATCTCGATCTTCGACACATGTCACCTGTAGAAACCATACCTGATGGTGTTGCTTCGTATTTTTTGCCTCATCATTGTGTCTTAAAGGAAGACAGCACAACCACGAAATTGCGTGTTGTTTTCGATGGCTCAGCTCGTGCGTCATCTGGAAAATCACTAAATGAGGCCTTGATGGTTGGCCCAACCATACAACCCAATCTTTTCGATATCTTACTGCGATTTCGTACTTTTAAATTTGCGCTCACAGGCGATGTTTGCAAAATGTACCGCTGCGTAAAGGTTACGGCTCCTGATAACTATCTGCAATGTATCCTCTGGAGAGAGCACCCTGACGACAAAATTCAAATTTTTAAGCTAGATACCGTCACTTATGGTACGAAGCCCGCATCGTTTCTTGCTATTCGTTCTATGCAACAGCTAGCTGTTGACGACGGCAGTGCATACCCCTTAGCAGCACGGATCTTGTGCCGAGACTTTTATGTCGATGACTTGATTTCGGGTGGCAACACAGTTGAAGAGGTTTTGCAAGTTTTGAAGGAAACTACACAGCTTTTAGAAAAAGGAAATTTTAAAATTCGTAAATGGTGTTCGAAGAGCTCAGTGATACTTCTGGAGATTCCTGAGCTGGACCGAGAAAGTTTTTTGAAATTTAATGATGGCAGATCCACACATTGATAATTTCTTGTTTTCCTTTGTACCTTTTTCTACAATTAGAAAGGTAACAAAGCGCACAGTTCTTTCTATCATTGCTCGATTTTATGACCCCCTCGGTTTAATAGGGCCCGTCATTACGAAAGCAAAAATTTTTATGCAAATGCTTTGGAAGCAAAAACTAGAATGGGACGAAAGTTTGCCGCAATCATTAGAGTCAACTTTTATCGATATGTGCTCAGATTTTAAACTAGTGAGCAGGTATAACTTTCCACGATTGGTTTTAATACCATCTGCTAAAATAGAGCTTCATGCATTTTGTGACGCTAGTCTCTGCGCTTACGGCGTTTGCATATATATTCGCTCGGAATTAAACAATATCGTTGAAAGTCACCTATTGTGCTCGAAATCGCGAGTATCGCCACTTAAAGCGTTGACTATACCCAAATTAGAGCTGTCGTCTGCATTATTGCTTGCAGAACTCACATACTCAATATTTCGCACTGGAATGTTTATGGGAGAATTTCATTGCTGGACGGATTCTACAGTAGTGCTGTCGTGGCTACAAGAGGAATCGTCAAATTACAACATTTTCGTATCGAATCGTATTAGTCGTATTCAATCACTTACCAATAACATGTTGTGGCATTATGTGCCAACAGATATGAACCCTGCCGATACCCTTTCGCGGGGCTCATCACCTAAAGAGTTATTGAACTCATCGTTGTGGAAGTGTGGCCCATCTTTCCTGCTGCATGGACGAGACAAGTGGCCAATTCCGCCATCTGCTATCACAAATCTTCCAGAAAAACGAAAAAGAGCACTGATTTTATCCACGCAAAATTTGGATTTGTCACTTACTTGCAAATATATCACTTCTTTTGGTAAAATGCAGCGAATCTTTGCATACATTCACAAATTTGGAACTAAAAATGGTGATCGCTTTGGACCACTTTCTACAAAGGATGTACAAATGGGATCCTACCTACTCATTCGCATGGTACAAAAATCATCGCTTCATTCTGAGTATCGTCTTCTTGAAAATAAAAAACCGGTCAATTCATCACTTGTGTGAAGTTAGCGCCGGGCGAAGAACCGAAAATGATATTTTTTGCGGCGAAAATGTTAATTTAACAGAACGTTTACATTAAAATGTTATTTATTTTGCATAAATGTTAACATAGAAAAGAAATACAAACACGATGTGACAGCTTGCTATCGAGCTTAACCGCGCTCGTTCAACATGTGTCTGTAGCGTAGTGAGTAAGCTACTTGCCTTTAAAGCATAAGGATATAGGTTCGAAACTCGACACAATGAATTTTTTTTTTGGATTTTTTTAATATTGAATATCAATTATTTTTTTTTATAATGCCTCATGGTTACTGGTTCGCTACTGACATAAACATTTTTTCTTTGTTTGTTTTTATATTGAATATCAATTTTTTCATTCCGCTGTATTAGATAAGTTGCTGAAGTTTAAAATTTTTTTTTTTAAATTTATAAGAACAAATGAGAGTATTATTTTTAATAAACAATGAAAAATAACATTTACTTCAAGTAAACAATTACATATATTTTTACTGACTTTAACACATTTGATCTATTTTTTCAATAAATACTCAACAAATTTTTTCAAGGAGGGTAACTTTCATATTTCATTATAATACACTCTGATTCACTCAAAAAATATACCTTTGTTTATTTTTCAAAACCTGTAATATGTAGATCTTAAATATTTTATAAACAGTATATGGACAAGCATTAAACAGGAACTAACTTTTACTAATTTTTTTTAAGAAATAAAAATCTGCGAAAAATATTATTGAAACATTTGTATATTGATAATTAAAATCAAGCCATGATAAGTGATATTGTGAAGTATGATGTACATACATATGTATGTATGTATAAATGTATCTATGAATATTATTTCATAATACTCTCATATGAGCATTCGCTGTATGGAAAAATAAAATAAATACACATATGGTCAAAATAATAAGTACACGCTCACATAATTAGTTCAATGGCTTGTAGGCAAAAATTTATTTAAGTTAATAGAAAAACAAATTTATAGTTAACTTCTTACAACATATTAAATAAAATAAAAAGGTATAACATTAATAAAAAACAAAAATATCTTTCAGTCTTATCAAAAAAGTAAAAAATGGATTAAAATGACTGGACAAAATAATAAGTACATTCAGTACATTTTAATAAAAAAAAAAAAAATTAACTCGATTTTATCGGCTCTATTTGTTGATATTTAAAGTTCATCATTAGTAGCCGGTATATCAACCATTGTTTTGAATAATTTTGTGTACTATTTTTGGCATACTGGAGATAAGCTTACGGCAAGTCTCTACTGGTTTTTCATACCAAGTTTTTTGGACAAAACTCCATAATTGCTTCTTATTTTGGAATACTTCCTTTCCTATTCTCTGCTTCAACTCTCGCCAAAGGTTTTCTAAAGGGTTCAATTTCAGTCATTGACTTGGCCAGTTAAGCAAGGTCACACTATTGATTTGACACCAATTCTTCACCAACTTGGAAGTATGCTTAGGATCAATATCCTGCTGAAATGTTCATTTTAGCGGCATACTTTCCTCAGCATAGGGTAACATCATACTTTCCAAAATGTCTTTATAGTGGAATCTGGTCATGCTATCGGAAATTCGATGTATTGGTCTAGCACCGTACCATAAAAAATAACCCCAGACCATAATGTGGCCACCCCCATGCTTTACAGCCCTTTTTGTGAAGCGTACGTGAAATTCTTTACCCTTCGGGGCGTCGAACATTTCGGGCGGAGTCATTTCCAAACATATTTATTTTTGACTTGTCGCTCCACAAAATATTACGCTATTTCTTCTCGCCGTCTGGTCCGGACCAATTTGAATGTTTCTTTGCGAGTGATAAACGCATCTTCAAATTTTTTTTTTCGAAGCATAGAAACTTTTCTCGCTATCCGTCAAGGTAAATTGGTTCGTTGTAATCATCGACGTTCGGAACGAGATCACATTGCTGATGTCTGCAGAAATGGCTCTTGAAGATGCGAAATGGTTCTTTTTTGCGACAGTGACAGTAGGATTATCTATCGTTGTTGAAGAATTTTTTGGTCTTCCGCGGGTTTCTGCCACTTTTTTAGCTTTTAAAGCGTTTTGGACGAAAAAATTGACTGATCCATGGCTTCGGTATAAGTACGAAGACTTTGGCCGTAATTTCTGAGTGTCGAAACCATCTGCCTCTCCTCGGCAGTACAATGTTGATTTCTTCCCATCTATGAAATTTTTTTCTTTTTATTTTGCTATAACTAAATAAAATTAACAAACTTGTACGAAAAAGACTATCAGATTGTTGCAAAATTAAAGAAATGATTAATGTACTTATTATTTTGTCCAAGTGAAATCAGCTCTATAAATGAAAACATACGCGTATAGAAAAATTCGGGGAAATCCCTTCTTCTTTTTCAGAAACTTTGTCTCGAATTCGATGCTCACAACTCAGTCAGGAATAAATAACACTTATGCCTAGTTTCCATGTGATCTTTCTTGAACTTATCTTATCAAATATCAGAGGGACATCACATGCTATAAAGATAGCAACTGTGTGAAAGCAAGACTCTTAACCCCATGTGGAGCATGGGGTTAAGAGGTTCATAGCTCATAGCTCAGTCAGGAATAAATAACACTTAGAAAACTCTTAACCCCATGTAGAGCACAACCTTTCTGACTTGTTTATGGAATATCATCGAAAAATTGAAGCTGAGCAGTAAATTTTGATCGCTTCTGTTAAAGGAGATGAAAAAGTAAAAGAAAATTTGTCTCGAATTCGATGCTCACAGCTCAGTCAGGAATAAATAACACTTAGAAAACTCTTAACCCCATGTAGAGCACACCCTTTCTGACTTGTTTATGGAATATCATCGAAAGATTGAAGCTGAACTGTAATTTCTGATCGATTCTGTTAAAGAAAATGAAAAAGTAAAAGAAACTTTGTCTGTAGTTCGATGCTCACAGCTCAGTCAGGAATAAATAACACTTAAAAACCTCTTAACCCCATGTGGAGCACACCCTTTCTGACTTGTTTCTGGAATATCATCGAAAAATTGAAGCTGAGTTGTTATTTTCAGTCGATTCTGTTAAAGAAGCTGAAAAAGTAAACTAAACTTTGTCTCGAATTCGATGCTCACAGCTCAGTCAGGAATAAATAACACTTAAAAACCTCTTAACCCCATGTAGAGCACACCCTTTTTGACTTGTTTATGTAATATCATCAAAAAATTGAAGCTGAGTTGTAATTTTTATACTATTCTGTTACAGAAAATTAAAAAGTAAAAGAAACTTTGTCTGGAGTTCGATACTCACAGCTCAGTCAGGAATAAATAACACTTAAAAACCTCTTAACCCCATGTAGAGCACACCCTTTCTGACTTGTTTATGGAATATCATCGAAAAATTGAAGCTGAGCTGTAATTTTTGATCGATTCTGTTAAAGGAGATGAAAAAGTAAACGAAACTTTGTCTCGAATTCGATGCTCACAGCTCAGTCAGGAATAAATAACACTTAAAACCTCTTAACCCCATGTAGAGCACACCCTTTCTGACTTGTTTATGGAATATCATCGAAAAATTGAAGCTGAGCTGTATTTTTGATCGATTCTGTTAAAGAAGATGAAAAAGTAAAAGAAACTTTGTCTCGAATTCGATGCTCACAGCTCAGTCAGGAATAAATAACACTTAAAAACCTCTTAACCCCATGTGGACCACACCCTTTCTGACTTGTTTATGGAATATCATCGAAAGATTGAAGCTGAGCTGTAATTTTTGATCGATTCTGTTAAAGGAGATGAAAAAGTAGAAGAAACTTTGTCTCGAATTCGATGCTCACAGCTCAGTCAGGAATAAATAACACTTAAAAATCTCTTAACCCCATGTGGAGCACACCCTTTCTGACTTGTTTATGGAATATCATCGAAAGATTGAAGCTGAACTGTAATTTCTGATCGATTCTGTTAAAGAAAATGAAAAAGTAAAAGAAACTTTGTCTGTAGTTCGATGCTCACAGCTCAGTCAGGAATAAATAACACTTAAAAACCTCTTAACCCCATGTGGAGCTCACCCTTTCTGACTTGTTTCTGGAATATCATCGAAAAATTGAAGCTGAGTTGTAATTTTTATTCGATTCTGTTAAAGAAAATTAAAAAGAAACTTTGTCTGGAGTTCGATACTCACAGCTCAGTCAGGAATAAATAACACTTAAAAACCTCTTAAACCCATGTAGAGCACACCCTTTCTGACTTGTTTATGGAATATCATCGAAAAATTGAAGCTGAGCTGTAATTTTTGATCGATTCTGTTAAAGGAGATGAAAAAGTAAAAGAAACTTTGTCTCGAATTCGATGCTCACAGCTCAGTCAGGAATAAATAACACTTAAAAACCTCTTAACCCCATGTAGAGCACACCCTTTCTGACTTGTTTATGGAATATCATCGAAAAATTGAAGCTGAATGAGAATTACTCAATGTTCTGTTCTAATATTTCGATGATATTCCATGAACAAGTCACAAAGGATGTGCTTCACATGGGGTTAAGAGGTTTTTGGGAATAAGTCATTTCTGACCGAGCTGCAAGCATTGAATTCGAAACAAACCGAATTTAACTTTTAATTTTTTCTTACAGCACCGAATGAGCGTTACTCAATGTTCTGATCAAATATTTCAATGATATTCCATAAGCAAGTCACAAAGGATGTGCTTCACATGGGGCTAAGAGGTTTTTGGGAATAAGTCATTTCTGACCGAGCTGCAAGCATTGAATTCGAAACAAACCGAATTTAACTTTTAAATTTTTCTTACAGCACCGAATGAGAATTACTAAATTTTCTGTTTCAATATTTCGATGATATTTCACAAACAAGTCACAAAAGGTGTGCTTCACATGGGGTTACGAGGTTTTTGGGAATAAGTCATTTCTGACCGAGCTGCAAGCATTGAATTTGAAACAAACCGAATTTAACTTTTAATTTTTTCTACAGCACCGAATGAGCGTTACTCAATGTTCTGATCAAATATTTCAATGATATTCCATAAACAAGTCACAAAGGATGTGCTTCACATGGGGTTAAGAGGTTTTTGGGAATAAGTCATTTCTGACCGAGCTGCAAGCATTGAATTCGAAACAAACCGAATTTAACTTTTAATTTTTCCATACAGCACCGAATGAGCGTTACTCAATGTTCTGTTTCAATATTTCAATGAAATTCCATAAACAAGTCACAAAGGATATGCGTCACATTGGGTTAAGAGTTTTTTGGGTATAAGTCATTTTTGACCGAGCTGCAAGCATTGAAGTCGAAACAAACCGAACTTAACTTTTAATTTTTTCTACAGCACCGAATGAGCGTTACTCAATGTTCTGATCAAATATTTCAATGATATTCCATAAGCAAGTCACAAAGGATGTGCGTCACAAAGGATGTGCGTCACATTGGGTTAAGAGTTTTTTGGGTATAAGTCATTTTTGACAGAGCTGCAAGCATTGAAGTCGAAACAAACCGAATTTAACTTTTAATTTTTTCTACAGCACCGAATGAGCGTTACTCAATGTTCTGATCAAACATTTCAATGATATTCCATAAACAAGTCACAAAGGATGTGCTTCACATGGGGTTAAGAGGTTTTTGGGAATAAGTCATTTCTGATCGAGCTGCAAGCATTGAATTCGAAACAAACTTAATTTAACTTTTAATTTTTCCATACAGCACCGAATGAGCGTTACTCAATGTCCTGTTTCAATATTTCAATGATATTCCATAAACAAGTCACAAAGGATGTGCGTCACATTGGGTTAAGAGTTTTTTGGGTATAGCATTGAAGTCGAAACAAACCGAATTTAACTTTTAATTTTTTCTACAGCACCGAATGAGCGTTACTCAATGTTCTGATCAAATATTTCAATGATATTCCATAAGCAAGTCACAAAGGATGTGCTTCACATAAGGTTAAGAGGTTTTTGGGAATAAGTCATTTCTGACCGAGCTGCAAGCATTGAATTCGAAACAAACCGAATTTAACTTTTAATTTTTTCTTACAGCACCGAATGAGCGTTACTCAATGTTCTGATCAAATATTTCAATGATATTCCATAAACAAGTCACAAAGGATGTGCTTCACATGGGGTTAAGGGGCTTCTGGGAACAAGACATTTCTGACCGAGCTGCAAGCATTGAATTCGAAACAAACCGAATTTAACTTTTAATTTTTCCATACAGCACCGAATGAGCGTTACTCAATGTTCTGTTTCAATATTTCAATGATATTCCACAAACAAGTCACAAAAAGTGTGCTTCACATGGTGTTAAATGGTTTTTGAATGTTATTGATTTCTGACCAAGCTGCAAGCATTTAATTCGAAACAAACTGAATTTAACTTTTAATTTTTCCTTACAGCACCGAATGAGAATTACTCAATGTTCTGTTCTAATATTTCGATGATATTCCATAAACAAGTCACAAAGGATGTGCTTCACATGGGTTTAAGAGGTTTTTAAGTGGTATTTATTCCTGACTGAGCTGTGAGCATCGAATTCGAGACAAAGTTTCTTTTACTTTTTCATCTCCTTTAACAGAATCGACTAAAAATTACAACTCAGCTTAAATTTTTCGATGATATTCCATAAACAAGTCAGAAAAGGTGTGCTCTACATGGGGTTAAGAGGTTTTTAAGTGTTATTTATTCCTGACTGAGCTGTAAGCATCGAATTCGAGACAAAGTTTCTTTTACTTTTTCATCTCCTTTAACAGAATAGATAAAAATTACAGCTCAGCTTAAATTTTTTGATGATATTCCATAAACAAGTCAAGTGTACTCTACATGGGGTTAAGAGGTTTTTAAGTGTTATTTATTCTTGACTGAGCTGTGAGCATCGAACTCCATAAGAAGTTTCTTTTACTTTTTCATTTTCTTTAACAGAATCGAATAAAAATTGCAACTCAGCTTCAATTTTTCGATGATGTTTCATAAATAAGTCAGAAAGGGTGTGTTCTACATGGGGTTAAGAGGTTTTTAAGTATTATTTATTCCCGACTGAGCTGTGAGCATCGAATTCGAGACAAAGTTTCTTTTACTTTTTCATCTCCTTTAACAGAATCGACTAAAAATTACAACTCAGCTTCAATTTTTCGATGATATTCCATAAACAAGTCAGAAAGGGTGTGCTCTACATGGGGTTAAGAGGTTCTCAAGTGTTATTTATTCCTGACTGAGCTGTGAGTATCGAACTCCAGACAAAGTTTCTTTTTCTTTTTCATTTTCTTTAACAGAATCGAATAAAAATTACAACTCAGCTTCAATTTTTCGATGATATTCCATAAACAAGTCAGAAAGGGTGTGCTCTACATTGGGTTAAGAGGTTTTTAAGTGTTATTTATTCCTGACTGAGCTGTGAGCATCGAACTCCAGACAAAGTTTATTTTACTTTTTCATTTTCTTTAACAGAATCGAATAAAAATTACAACTCATATTTGATAAGATAAATTCAAGAAACATCACATGGAAATTAGGCATAATTGTTTTGATTTTAAATCTAACTAGCTTTAATCTCTTATATTTATCAGCTTTTTCCAATGCCCCGTAACAACTTGGGTCCTGTGTGCAGCGACAACTCTTTTTTAAAATCTAACTTTTTAATATCCATTCAAAACTTGAATGTGGGACACATTTATTGTCAAAGCATTAAACCTTCTTTAAGATCTGCAAAAATTGATGAATTGAAACATGTATTGGAGGGATGTTTTTTGGATGTTGTTGGCATTACGGAGACGTGGCTTCAGCCACCGGTGTCTTCCAAAGCTGTTGATTGTCCTGGCTATGTGTTTCTAAGAAATTATCGCCTTGATTCTCGGGGTGGTGGTGTTGGTATTTATCTATCTCTATCTCTCAATTTTAATGTTGTGCTTCAAAATTCTACATACGGTATCTGTGAGTTAATTTTTGTTGAAATCATAGATAGCTCTAAACGAATTCTTATTGGTGGTGTATATCTTCCTGATGGAAATATATCCGCCTTCGAGGATGCTGTTTGTGATCTTCTTGTCAAGTACTCTGATGTTATAACTTTGGGCGATTTTAATAATAACTTATTTAATTTAAATAAATGTCAATTTATGCGTAGTATTTGTCAACGTTTGAAGCTCTCTTGCGTGCATAATTCCATTCCGATACACTTTGACTTGCAACAAAGTATTGACTTGTCTGCCGTCAAGAGAAGACGTCTGTTTTATTTGTTCGTGATATTTTTGATTTTATTTCGAATATTTGCTCCATACGACTAATTGTTGCTTCTTAGTGTAATGGATGATTTCTGTGGTAAATGTAACAGAAGTTTTGCTAGAGGAGAAATCCAAATTGTGCCGTGCAGTGGATACTGTAAAAAAGTATTTCACCGAGGTTGTTGTGAGGGTCAACTCACTGAATACGACATCAGATTGCTTAAGCAGAATCGTAATTTAAATTATTTTTGTGTGGATTGTCTTGGTGTGCCGGTGAAGTTGGTAAAAGGCCATGAATCTTTATTGGAGGCGCATAAATTAAATTTAGAAAAAATTACATATGTCTTCGAAGTGCAAATAAAAGCTTTAAATGATCAATTATTGGAATTAAAAAAATGCATTGTTGAGAAATTGAGTAACCATGAAAATGACTTTGCTTTACATGTGAGAAATTTTTCTGATGAGATGTCTACTCTCAAAGACACAATATATGCAAACAATAATTTTGGCGCGGATGTTGCTGTAAACTGTGCTTCAAATATTGCTGCTGTTTCTTCGGTTCCGAATGTGTCTTCTGCTCCAGTTGTTAGTTCAGCTTCTATCTCTACTTTCTCTGAGAGTGCAATAATTTCTCATCTCTCTGAGAGAATTTCTAACGGGAATCTCTACTTAGCTCAATCCAATTCTGCTAAGCCACAATCTCAAAATATGAGTGTTAGAAATAATACTAATGTTGATGTTTCTCAGGGAGCTGTTTCTGTTAATGGTACTGCTGTTGATGTTATCTCTCAAGATCAGAGCTGGGCACCACTACACGTGTGTTTTTCTTAAATGTTCTTCAATGCATGTGTATTTGTGCTTTGTTCGCTTTTCAAAGCAAACTGAATTAAATTTTATGCTCTCTGCTTTATATACGTATATGAAAAGTTATTCTCATTCTGCCGCAGTACCGCGCGCGGTACGTTTTGCCCAGCCACGCTCAAGATGAACTACATTTTAAATCTGCTGATGCTGCTTGTGCTCATACATGGCAAACAGTGAGCAATAAAAAGAAATTTAAGAAACATGCTAAGTCTGTTGTTGGGCTTAAAGAGAGTTCTGATCTTGATGTAATTATTGAAAATAAAAAAAAGTTTGTGCATCTATCCTCATTTAAGCCGACAGTGAAAGAAGATGACATTATTGAGTATGTCCATAAACACTCAAATATTGATAAAATTCATTTAGTTTGTTATAAACTTGTAAAAAAAGATGCTATTCTGGAAGATCTTAAGAGTGTCAACTTTAAACTCGGGGTGTCTAAAATATACTATAATAAAATTCTCAGTCCATCTCTTTGGCAAGAGAACGTGAAGGTGCGACCGTTTGTAAATTTTCCAAAGTTGGGAGAGAATGCAGAAACGAAATAATAACTAATAGCCCTAACAGCACTCATGTTAGCAAACTCAAATTGTATTACCAAAATACGTCTGGAATTAGAACTAAATCTAATATTATCTTTAATTGGACATCGCAAGCTGACTTTGACATTATTGTTTTAGTGGAAACATGGCTTAGTTCCGATTTTTACGATGCTGAATTTTTTGATTTAAATGTTTATCAAGTGTACCGTAAAGATAGAGATGCGGAAAAAACTGGTCTTAATTGTGGTGGTGGTATTTTAATTGCAATCAAACGTTCGCTGAGCTCTTCAATTTTTATGATGCAGAATAGTGATACTATTATTGATCAATTGTGTGTATCTGTCAACAATGGTACAGGATCACTTTATATTTGTGCCTCGTATATTCCTCCTAATAGTGCAGATGACATATATGCAGCGCATATTGATAATGTAGTGTGTTTGCAACCGCTCCTGAGTAATACAGATAATCACCTCTGTTTTTTGGGTGATTTTAATTTAAGTAAAATTACTTGGAATTTTTTCGCGAATGATCTTATGCCGTCTAATGTTAATAACGCATTTGAAATCAATTTTATTGATAGTGCTTTAAGTCTTGATTTAGCACAAATTAACTCTCTAGTTAACAAATTGAATAGAATCTTAGATTTAGTTTTTGTTTCAAAAAACTACAAAAACACTTTATCGGAGTGCTTATGTCCAATTTCTCCATCTAATATCCACCACATTCCTTTAGTGATTAATTTTGAATTTTATGCTTTTATAAATTTCAAACAAGAAAAAAATTGTTTCAATTTTGGACTTTGCAATTTTGATTTGTTAACTGATATTTTTGATCGGATTGATTGGAGTGTTTTGTTTTCTAGTAATGTTGTCGCAATTTGTTTTGAAGCTTTTAAAACTGAAATAGCAAAAATTTGTAATGAGCATATTCCTCGTATATCAGATAAGGTGTATAAGTTACCTTGGTACACTAAAGGTCTCAAAAAGTTAAAAAACCTTCGTAATAAATATATTAAATTATTTAAAGCTACTAATGATACCCAATATCATTCAAAATATGTTTTTTATATGAGGGAGTTCAATTTTTTAAATAAATTCCTTTACAATCAGTATATTTTACGTTGTGAGAATAATATCAAGAAAAATCCTAAATCATTTTGGAGATTTATTCAGTCAAAAAGAGATGGGTCATGTATTCCAAATTCTATGTCCTACAATGGTAATCAATCTTTTACTATTAATGACACTGTAAACTTATTTGCGGACTATTTTAGATCCAATTATGATGATACTTTGTCATGGTTTAATGAATCAATTTTAAATAATATAGACTCCTTCATGGACCTTGGTTTTCTGTCTCTGTCGGAATTTGATGTTTTCAGTGCCATGTCCTCTATGAAGATATCTGTTAAAAATGACATTGATGGCATTGCGTCCATTTTGCTATATAAATGTGCTCGTGCTTTGTCTAAGCCTTTGTGCGATATTTTTAATAATTCTTTATTAACAGGTACCTTTTTAGATTGTTGGAAAATTGCATCCATAACACCAGTTTTTAAAAGTGGGATAAAAAATAAAGTATCTAATTATAGGCCTATTTCAAAATTGTCTAATGTTTCGAAACTTTTCGAAAGTGTTATAATGAAGAAATTATTCTTCTTGGTTAAGCATCATATTTGTATTGAACAACATGGTTTTGTCGCAGGTAGGTCTACTGTGACAAATTTAGCACTCTTTTCGAGATACTGTGTCTCATCCTTTGAACAGGGTTATCAAGTTGATGTAATTTATACAGATTTTACTAAAGCTTTTGATAAGGTTCCCCATAAGGCATTAGCTGCAAAACTTGGTAAAATGGGTTGTCATTCATCTTTTTTGAAATGGATTCAATCCTATCTACAAGCTAGAATTTGTTTTGTAGAAATCAACAATGTTAAATCCTACTATTTTGTGGCATCATCCGGTGTACCACAAGATAGCATTCTTGGCCCACTGTTTTTTATACTATACATAAATGATATAAGTAAATGTCTTCTTGCAACTAAATTTTTACTTTATGCTGATGATTTAAAGTTATTTCGTAAAGTTTCCAGCTTAAGTGATATGGCTTTATTACAAAATGATTTAAATAATGTGTGTACTTGGAGCATAATTAATTGCCTACCATTAAATGTTATGAAATGTTTTTCTATGAAATTTTCTAAGGCTAGAAATGTCCTTAGTACGACATATTGTCTTGGTGGTACTCCGTTACGGTTGGTTGATTCCATTCGTGATCTTGGTGTGGTGTTCGATTCTAAGTTCAGTTTTTCTGAACATATAAATTATATTGTCCCTAAAGCTTATTCTCTTCTTGCCTTTGTGCGAAGGAATAGTTGTGAATTTTCAGATCCGCATTCTCTTAAGATCCTTTATAATTCTTTTGTAAGGTCTAGGTTAGAATATGCCTCTTTCATCTGGAGTCCTTTCTTTTCGACTCACTCGTTTAGATTGGAAAAAATTCAAAAATCATTTACTCGGTTCGCACTGCGTTCCTTAAATTTTAATATATCCCAGCCCTCATATAATGCACGTTGCTTGCTCTTGGGTTTAAAATCTTTAGAAACAAGACGCAAGATTCATTCTGCTATATTTATTCACGACCTTATTTCTGGTTCTATTGACTGTGCTCCTTTATTACAATTTGTTGATTTTAGTATTCCTACAAGGATTTTGCGGCATAATGATTTATTTTATATTAAGCTCCATAAAACTTACTATGCTCTTAATGAGCCTATTACTAGAGCCTTGTCATTATGTAATACTTTATTGGTTGATAATAACATTGATTTTTCTCTATCTAAAGATTATTTTAAGAATTTGTTAAATAGTTTGTTTTTATTATAGATTAATTTTATTTATTATTTAATCAATCATATATTTCTGTTGTTTAGTATTAATGTTAGTCTGTAAGGAATTTGTATCCAAAGGCTTTGATCAAATAAACATAAACATAATTCAACTTCTTTCATATAAGATCATTTGACTTGCTGTCTTTTTCAGGGCACATGCAGTGCCCTGGTATTTCTTTTCATGCTTTCATTTATGTTTCTTTGAAACTTGTCCCATCGCGTACTGAAGAGTACTTTGAATATAGAAACCATCATGCGATTGATTATGAACTATTGGGGAGAGAACTTAATTCTTGTGACTTTAGTGATATCTATTCTACTAATAATTCGGATGAACAACTTAAAGTTTTAAACTCATGTTTTGAGCGTTTATATTCACATGTACCCTTATCTAGGGTTATGCTAAGACAACGAAATGAGTCTTTTATGAAGTCTAAAGAGGTTTTTTATGCTAAGTCGATGCGTGATCTTGCTTTTAAAGCATTTATTGAAGATCGCTCGGATATCAATTGGCAAATTTTTTGCAAATTTAGAAATCGTGCTAAAACTCGCATCCGTAAAGCTAGACAGCGTGAACATTCAAAAATGTTTAATGGGCTTTACAGTAAGCAGATGTGGAGTAAACTTCGTATGAATGGGTGCATTAATTCTATTGATTCGTTAGTTAATGCTGACTGTAATGATATAAACAGAAACTTTCTGTCTCACCAGTCTGATGTAGCCCTTAATCAATTCAATTTTGCTATAAGTGATTGAGTTGATGGTTCTTTTACTTTCCGTAATGTTACCCTTAATGAACTAAACTCTGCTTTAATTAAACTTAAATCCAATGCGATTGGCCATAGCCAACATCCCGCTAAAATTTTTAAAATTAATTTTTACTCCGTGCAAAAACATATTCTTCACTTTGTTAACACTATTTTAACTACGTCCCTGTTCCCTAAAGCATGGAAAATTGCTCGTGTTGTTCCTATTAAGAAGAGTGGAAGCTCAAATTGCTTTGATAATTTAAGGCCTATAAGTGTGCTACCGGCTTTGTCGAAAGTTGTGGAGCATATTATTAAGGAATAAATTATGCCACAAGTCAATGATAAAATTTCTAGTTGTCAATCTGAACTTCATCATGGGTACAATACTACTTATTTGCTACTTGGATTAACTGATCTCATAAGAAAATCTTATAACGATAATCAAGTTTGCATTCTTCTTTCTCTTATGGCTTATATATATATAGCTTATGGCCTTGAATTTTACACGGGTACGTTCTCGTATAACATTCGTAGAATTCAGTTGGTAGTTAATCAAATTGTTCGGTTTTTGTTTAATATCCGCACTCGCGATCATGTCTCTAATTATGTGCTCCAATTTCTTGGTTGTTCTTTTCAGGACTTTATCAAATTCAAACTTTTGTGCGTTTTTTATAAGGTCATTAAATGTCAAATTCCGGATTATATTGCAAATCTCTTTAGATTCTCCCGCTCTACAAGAAATCTACAGATTATTATTCCTAAAATGAATTCATCTCAATTTGAACGTTCTTTCTTAGTTAGAATTGCTAGATATTGGAATTGTTTGCCGGTATCTATAAGAAACTTCTCTCCCTCGTGTAATCTTTTCAAGAAGAGGCTTCTTAACATGTAAACTAATTAAATTATTATATGTTTTTTTGTTCTTTTATATTGGAGTATGTTGTATGCAATCTTGTCGTTTGGATAAAGCTGATACTTTTTTTGATTTTTTATTTTTATATCTTTTTTTTTTCTTTTCTAATTTTTGAATTTTTTCATATGTATCACATTATATTATCTTTTTTATAATTATCTTTTTTTGTAACATTTATTATTCTCGCACTAATCGTTATATACTTCTAATTTTTATAAATTTGACCGAATGGCTTCAAAATTACAGTTTTTTGAATAAATAAAATAAAATAAATAAATAAGTGTTATTCATTCCTGACTGAGCTGTGAGCATCGAATTCGAGACAAAGTTTCTTTTACTTTTTCATCTTCTTTAACAGAATGGACTGAAAATTACAACTCAGCTTCAATATTTCGATGAAGTTCCATTACCAAGTCAGAAAGGGTGTGATCCACATGGGGTTAAGAGGTTTTTAAGTGTTATTCATTCCTGACTGAGCTGTGAGCATCGATCTCGAGACAAAGTTTCTTTTACTTTTTCATCTTCTTTAACAGAATCGACTGAAAATGACAACTCAGTTTCAATATTTCGATGATATTCCATAAACTAGTCAGAAAGGGTGTACTCCACATGGGGTTAAGAGGTTTTTGGATGTTATTGATTTCTGACCGTGCTGCAAGCAAGCTTAAATTTTAATTTTTCTTTACAGCACCGAATAAGAATTACTCAAAGTTCGGTTCTAATATTTCGATAGTATTCCATAAGCAATTCAGAAAAGGCGTGTTTCACTTGATGTCACCAGGTTTTTAAATGTGATACCATGTATGTATTTTATTAAAGCGACCAAACCACGAAACACTTGTTTGCACAGAATGTTAATGGATTCTATCTTTAAGAAGACGTTGTCATATTGTAGCAGAGAGCTCTTCTGGGCTAGTAATCAAAATATTTTTTATAAGCTAACTGAAATATATTTACTGATTCTGTGAAACTTTTGAGAATTTTTGTAATCAGTAATTATTTTTATTACGTGTAGCAGTATATAAAAAAACTTTATTTAGCAATGAAATAAGAAAAAAAACTTTATTTAGCAATGAAATAAAAAAAAATCTTTATTTAGCAATGAAATGAAAAAAAAACCTTATTTAGCAATGAAATTAAAAAAAAAAAATCAAAAAGGATTCGAACCCACATATACCCGATTTATAGTCCAACACACTACATCTGCTCCACAGTTGCTTGTTAGTTGTTGATGTCAAATCCGCTATATGAAAACAGCGAGTAGATTCGTTAGTTCATACAAATTTTTTTTTTCGCCGGTAAAATTATTTTTTTCGTCGCAAAAACCACTATGTTAAATTTTCGCCGCGCTCTGTTAAGAAAATGTAAATAACATTTTTATTCGGCGCTCGAATTCGGCGCTAACTTCACATCGGTCAATATAAATAACAATGATCATATAAAATTTACATCATATTTTCAATATCAATGTTTTCAAATAGCTACATAAAACTACTCATTTCTAAAATACAATTCATGTGGGATTTATGACAGGTTTTACGATAGAATCGTGCTCTAAAATAAATAATTTTCTCAAGTGCTTTACGTTAATTAATGTTTGAAAAATAGTTTTTATAAGGAAATTTTATGATAATTAATTTCATGATAATACATTTTTTTACGAATATTCATTTTGTCAATTCTTAATTCTTCACTTAAATATTTCAAACAGTCAAACAAGTAATAACGTCTATTCCAGCCTAATTTAATCAATATCAAAATCAATTTCATAATTTTCACGCCCCTCGCAATTGTCCGAGTTCGAGTTATTTTTTAAATTCCATATAGCCTCCGACAAAAAAAATTTATCAAACATAACTATAAGGATCGGTTTACGTTAAATGAGATATAGAAGGAAAAAGTTAATAAATCTAATTGAAACGGCTCAAATCTCAGACCTATGCCCATATAAACTTTTGATAACTTCTATTACTGTATACAGTGCAGTGCAGTTTATCGAAAAATTTATGAAAGTTGTAGGTAAATATAGATTAATATTGAAAGTTGAAGGTAAATATATAATAATGTTGAAATATACTAGGTGTACAAATATGAAACCGGTAATGACATCTAGCGGTCGATAGCCGTATATGTATGAGCTTCCGAACCGCACCAAATGTCTTAATTGTTCATTCTGTCATCTGTCAACAATATTCACAATTTGTCAAGTTTCATACAACAACGCATTTTTTCCGCTCGTCGAATTTTGTGCCTGAAAACTCTCATTTGCGGGAAGCATTGATTTTCTGTTTCCATTTGAAGAAAAACGCATCTGAATCGCATCGAATGCTTGTTGAAGCTTATGGCGAGCATGCTCTTGGTCGTACACAGTGCAATGAGTGGTTCAATAAATTTAAAAGTGGTGATTTTGATGTGATAAATGACACCGAATTGCAAACATTATTGGACGAAGATGATGGTCAAACGCAACAACAGCTCGCTGAATAACTTAATGTGACACAACAAACCGTTTCCTTGCGTTTGAAGGCCATGGGAAAGATTTTAAAGGTCGGTAGATGGGTGCCACATGAACTGACCGACAGGCAGCAAGAAAACCGAAAAACCACTTGTGAATTGCTGCTCGCCAGGCAAAACAGAAAAGGTTTTCTCCATCGAATCATCACTGGCGATGAAAAGTGGATTTATTTCAACAATCCCAAACGAAAAAAATTATATTTGAGCCCCGGCCAACGATCCAAATCAACGCCAAGACCAAATCGCTTCGGCCGAAAGACAATGCTGTGCATTTTCTGGGATCAGCGTGGTGTTATTTGGTATGAGCTACTAAAACCAGGTGTAACAGTTACTGGTGCACGTTACCATCAACAATTGATCGCTTTGAACGCTACTAAAAATTAATTTCTCTATTGTCATTTATTTATTCAAAATATATAATAATAAAAAGTATTATTTACTCGTCTTCTTTGAATATTTCACTGAAAATGTACTGAAATCCCATATGTGTAGAGATCGAAGAGCCTAAATAGAATAATATATAGGGTTGCCTTGTCGAATCATGTTCTAAACATTAGTTGACACCCGTTTTTGGGGTCAACTTTTCTTAAGTGAGTGGCAACCCATGTTTGGGATAGGATTCGACAAGGCAACCCTATATATTCTATTTAGGCTCTTCGATTTTATCATTTGCCACAAATTTCAAGCCGTTATCTTCATTAATAAAAATTGACCCAAAAAAAAACCGGTGAAAACCCATGTTTGGGACAAGATTCAACAATGCAGTATTATATTTAGGTCTCTTCGAGTTCTATCATTTGGCATACATTTCAAGCTGTTGTGTACTACAGTTTTAAGTAGAACAACAAAATTGACTAAAATTCGGGCATTTTCGGCCATCGAGACAGGCTTTGGCAAGGCAACCGTAGATATTCTATGTAGGTTCGTCAAGCTCTATCATTTGGCATGCATCCCATCCTGTAATCTTATACACTCGACTTTTCTACAGCCGGCTCTTGGACTTTTAGATCGAACCATTACAAAAAGAAAGTCAACTGCCTATAATTTCTTTTGGCAAAGATTCCAAAGACAGATTTCTGCAACGACGGGTGCAAATTGCTAGCTTTATTTTAGCTCTAGAATAGCTGTCAATCAACTTCGAATTAATTTTCATATGAAACAAAAAATATTGAAAGTGTAGGAGTAAGAGCTACAGAGTGCCATTGTAAAGATAAAGGGAGTTATGGACAACAATTTGAAGCTTAAATCTTTCCAATCATTAGAGTAATCTAATTTTTCTGAAATATTTTTGTTATCTGCCAAATATACTTTTCTCAATTAACCTCAAATGTCTATCTGAGCAATTCACAATTGACTTTATGTGTTGCATTTTTCGTTAAACTGAGATTTCTTAATACATACTCAATAAATTCAGAGATGAGTTACCAAATTTAACTCGAGATATAATCGCAGTTTATAAAATCTCCGATTAAAGTGATATCAAGAAAAGAGATATGTTGACAGGCCTAAGAGATTTAATAAAATGATTTGTTAAGCAAATGTTATGACTGGGTGTTTGAAACAATTAAATGAAAAAAATAAGAACCATATTTATGCACAGCTAAGATTTCGTGATGATGTCATACATATGAAGACTAATCGCAAATATTTGCGTTCCCGAAAAAAAAAAATGTGCAAATTGGTTCATAAATCCTTAAAACTGCGCAATTCCTAAGTACAGATTTCGTTACTTTTTTTGTGTTTTTTTTTTATATAGAGTGGGCCGGTTATGAGGAGCCACACGCTAAGCTTAAATTTCCTAGTTCATTGGTAAGAAAAATTTTATTGGAGGAGGGGGCGGTTTATCTTGGAAGCCCTCTGAGGAACAGGGTTATAACAAAGTTCCTTTAGAGCAGAGATGCTTACAAAAATATGCTTCGGGATCTGGTTACAACAACATCAGTTGGGGTAAAAAAACTAAAAAATATTTTGCGAAAAAAATGCTATCGCTGACGAACATTTTTTAATTCACTGCAACAAACTAATTGCATACAAAAAAAAAAAACAAATTGAAAACAAACAACAAGAGCGGAAGGAGCAAGTGACTTGAAAACAGAAGGTTTGACCTCTAAAAATGCACCCCATTCCACCCCGGATAGCTGCTGTCGGTTCGATTTTTTTGTCCTCTTTTAAAAGAGCTTGTTCAACAATATTCCGCTGTCAGATTCCTGTAACGAATTATTTTTTTTTTCCTCATTTTCTCGACTAATTCTACTGGACTATTTTACCTTTTACCACGTTAGAAAAGGTGTTAGACCCATTGAATAGGTCTGGCTACTTGAATACTAACTTAAAATTGTTATTTAAAGACAATATATTAATCCCAGCTTTTATACTTTAACGTGAGAGTGTATGTCCGACCCTCCTTATTACCTGATACCTGGCGAAAGCACCATTAGCCAAGGTTTATAACCCCCAAACATTGTACTCTGCACTAAGAAGAATAAGATAAAATTTATTTCAACCTTTATACTTTAACGTATGTCTGGCAGGCCCTGGCTCTTAGTCTATAATTTAAATTCTCTTTTACCAGTTTTAAGGCCTAAAAGAATTTTTTTTTTTGATATTTTCAATTCTTTTCCATGGAAAATGACACACATAAACGTAACATACTACATAAACATTTTTTTATTTTTTTTTTTCATTGTTTACTTTGTAGTCAAAAATACTTTTAAAGCTCACAAAAGATAATAAAAAAAAACCGGCGGGTTGCACTCCGGGAGTGCCGACAGAAGTGAAAACTGTATTCACTATTTTATGATACGACACAATGAACTATTTTTTAATTAGATATACAGTGAAAGCTCCCGTCGCGGACAGCTCCCGCAGGCGGACATCTCTCGTAGCTGGACGAATTTCTTGGTCCTAAGTTTTTCGTTATGTTTTTAGAACAAAATACATTCCGGTGGGCGGACGCTCCCTTGGCCGGACGCGGACACTACATTTATACACATTTCATACAATTCATCTCTGCTGGCGGACAAAAAAGACATTCTGACGAAAAAAACTCTTTCTCAACTCTTTCTTTGCTTTGCTGTCATTCAGGTTGTCGATTGTTATTCTTTAAAATCTATTTCTTTGTGTGTTGTTGAGAGTAAAGTTTTCTCAAGTGGGCACAGTAAAAACCAACTAATTAAACTTTAACTTTTTATTACATAACTTTGAAGATTTATTGATCAATATTAAGGCCTAAAATTTTTTTTTTTTGCAAAATTTGGATTTTTTAAAAAGTTATGAACAAGTGAATTTGTGTGGTTGTTTTTTTAAATTGCGATTTCTCAGTAAATATTGGGAAAAAGTTAGTGAAATTTTCGTGATAGGACAAAAAATGTTTTACAATTTATATAAAATAAAGGTTTTATAAAAATTGTATATGTTATTTATAAAAAATTAAGTTTTTAATAACAAACAGAATTTAAACCAACTTCTCATATGTTCAGAAACAACATTTTTCCACAGAATTGTTCTGTAAAGTCTACACAACTTTTCCTGAAATAAAATTTTAGTACATTTCATAAATAAAAAAGTTACGAATGTTTAAGTGTCGCCACCGTGGCAATTTTACTCCTACAAACCATCCGATAAGAAAAATTTGGATTGTTTTTTTTGAAGTGAAAACTTCTTATGGCACGTTGTGCGGCTGAGGAAAAAAGTATAATTTCGCGACACCGACCGTCATCGGGAAGACTTGGGAAACGAACTCGATTTTGGAATTTTGAAGACTTGGGAAACGAACTCGATATTGGAATTTTGAAGACTTTTGAAACGAACTCGATTTCAGAAATTTGAAGACTTGGGAAACGAACTCGATTTCAAATTTGGAAGACTTGGGAAACGAACTTGATTTTGGAATTTTGAAGACTTGGGAAACGAACTCGATTTTAGAATTTCGAAGACTTTGGAAACGAATTCGATTTCAGAAATTTGAAGACTTGGGAAACGAACTCGATTTCAAATTTGGAAGACTTGGGAAACGAACTTGATTTTGGAATTTTGAAGACTTGGGAAACGAACTCGATTTTAAAATTTTGAAGACTTGGAAAATGAACTCGATTTCAAAACATTTATAAAACGTTGCCTACTTTTAGGTGCTATTAATAATTTGCCCCTAAAAGTAGGCAACACTTTCTGACAAATTTCAAAAAGAACGCCTAAAAGTAGGTAACGATTTTAAAAATTTCAGATAATGTGTCCTAATTTTAGGTGCTATTTTTGAAATTCGTCGGAAAGTGTTGCATACTTTTAAAGCGGCTCTCACACGATCAATATTACTGACAATATAATTACTGACAGTATTTACATTACTGTCAGTGTACCACTCACACGGTCAGTATTGTTTATTGTCAGTAATCAGTTTTTTTGACATTCGACTGGTGAAGGTGCGAACTATGCTCCGGCTACGTGACCGACAGCCGAAAATGGCATACCACTTTTTGGGGCAGATTCCATCCAAACTTGCACCACGCCTCCAGCTAGGCATCGTACGACCATACCCTTGGACGCAATGTTGCATGCCACTGAATGAGGAACTTTTTCAAGATTCGCTGCCTCATCGTCTATCTGCCACAAAATGGGGCATGCCACGCCCCCTCCCAGGATTTTGCCGTCCCGTGCCTACTTGCACCCTCTGACCAACTTTCAGCCGGATCTGCCCCAAAAAGTGGCATGCCACTTTTCTGTGCAAATAATACTGATGAACTGTCAGTATTCACCTCATTCATCAGTATTACTGTCAGTATTTAAAAACTTCGTCAGTAACATCCGAATTTTTCATCAGTCATCGTTTTTCTGTACTGACAGTACATCAGTACTCACCTCATACGATCAGTAATACTGTCAGTATGCAAAATACTGTCAGTAATATTGATCGTGTGAGGGCCGCTTAATACTGATGGTGTGAGGTGAATACTGACAGTTCATCAGTATTATTTGCACAGAAAAGTGGCCAAAAAGTGGCAGATCCGGCTGAAAGTTGGTCAGAGGGTGCAAGTAGGCACGGGACGGAAAAATCCTGGGAAGGGGCGTGGCATGCCCCATTTTGTGGCAGATAGACGATGAGGCAGCGAAACTTGAAAGAAACTTGGAAAAGTTCCTCATTCAGTGGCATGGAACATTGCGTCCAAGGGTATGGTCGTACGATGCCTAGCTGGAGGCGTGGTGCAAGTTTGGATGGAATCTGCCCCAAAAAGTGGCATGCCATTTTCGGCTGTCGGTCACGTAGCCGGAGCATAGTTCGCACCTTCACCAGTCGAATGTCAAAAAAACTGATTACTGACAATAAACAATACTGACCGTGTGAGTGGTACACTGACAGTAATGTAAATACTGTCAGTAATATTGATCGTGTGAGGGCCGCTTTACTGTCAGTATTTAAAAACTTCGTCAGTAATATCCGATTTTTTCATCAGTCATCAGTATCGTTTTTCTATACTGACAGTACATCAGTACTCACCTCATACGATCAGTAATACTGTCAGTATGCAAAATCCTGTCAGTAATACTGATCGTGTGAGGGCCGCTTAAGGGTAAATTATTAATAGCGCCTAAAAGTAGGCAACGTTTTTTGAAAAAATTGGCCCATGAAAGTATGTAATTTTGTGGAAAAAATTTTTAAATTTGTAGCATACATATGTTGACTTAAGGTTAGTTGTTGCTCAGTAAGCAAATTTTTCTCTGCTAGCGCAGCCGAAAGCAGAGCCACCAGCCCAAAGCAGAGAAAAATCTGATATACCAGGCCACCTTGAACCAGCAGCAAGCAAATTTGGTTTTTTGAAAAACTTTAAAACGTTATATCTCGGCTATTACTAAACCGATTTAGACAAATGAGGTGTAATAGTTTTTTTTAAGAACAAGCAGATTTTTTTGAAGTCATTTGTATTATGATTAACTGTCACAAGATGGCGTTTTAAGCAGTTTGAATATTCTAACAGCCAGAACTCGGCAACGAATAAGCCGATTTTGATAAATGTGGTGTCATAGTGTCTGTTAGAAGAAGCAGATTTTTATCTTGAGTTTAAGAAAAATTATGTTTAAGCTATTTAGTCACAGGTCCAGGTACTTTTTTTACCTGATTTTTTCTTACACTTACATAATTCGCAATGATGTGTCTTACTGCAATCAGAATAAATTTTTGTTTTTAAACATAAGGAGTACTTAGCTCAAATTTAATTATTCACAGTTGAGGCTACTGAGCCGAATATACTTCTTCCAGCAATTTTTGAAGTGAAAACTTCTTATGGCACGTTGTGCGGCTGAGTAAAAAAGTATAAACTCGTGACACCGACCGTCATCGGGATTCCCTGTCATGAATGCGATGGTAAAATTTTAATGTTCTATTGTTTCTTTTAAATAAAAAATATTCCAAGTGGAAGACAAAAAGCAAAGCATACACACTAACTGACACATTTAATTCTCATTCAACGATTGTTATGCTTACATGTTTGTTTCTTTCAATGTCCGCGTTGTTGCGTTGACAAATTGAGAATGAGAGCGAGAGTAAAATTTGAATACATATTCCGTTTTTGTCTTTCATTGCATTGCCATATAAAAAGAAAACGCACAAATACCAATTAACGCACTAACTTGCCATTAAACGATTTGTTTTCACTTCTGTCGGCACTCCCGGAGTGCAACCCGCCGTTTTTTTTTTTTGTTTTAATTGAATTGTATTTGAATTGTAAAAATGTACTTTCTTCAACAGCTCCCGCAAGAGGACATCTCCCGTAGGCGGACGATTTTGTCGGAACCGTCGCACAGTGGCTCCCTTTTCAAAAAGTGATTGCTAAAATCAAATTTTCGATTTCTGATTTTCGAAACTTTTTTTTATTTAAAAGATAATTGACCAAAGGTTCTAAAACCGAAAACTTTTTTGATTTATGACAAGTATTTTGGTTTTTATTGGTGCTCAAAGTTGGATAACTTTTTATCGTTCATTAAAA
Source organism: Tricholauxania praeusta (assembly GCA_949775025.1). Taxonomy (NCBI): domain Eukaryota; kingdom Metazoa; phylum Arthropoda; class Insecta; order Diptera; family Lauxaniidae; genus Tricholauxania; species Tricholauxania praeusta. The sequence continues at coordinate 76,531,623 of OX459029.1, read as the reverse complement.
TAGCATTTTTGTACATTTTTCGCAATATTAAAAATGGAAAATTTCAAAAGTTTGAAAAAACATGGGAATTTGAAGTATGCTCTCTGAATTTATGGTATTTGAAAGTAAATAATTTCCATAAGATGTAGAAAAAAAATTTTAGTTAGTAATTTTCATGAATTTTTTAAAAAAGGTCGTTTTTAGCATAGTTTTTCAAATTTACCTTGGCCTATAATCCACAAATCAATGTCAATCAAGGATTGGTGAATGGGAAATTTTAGTTTACATATCTGCCAACAAAAATCATACAGGTCTTACCTGCATATATTTGCCCATTTAGAAGCTATAGCTACTTATGTGACATGATATGCATAAAACTAAATTTGTTGTGTGATGACGATTTTTTCTATGATACTTTGACTTGGAAATTGTTAATCTGAATTTTATAGAATGTTTTTAGCGAATATAGACATCACTCAAAATAAATTAAAAATTGTAAATATGGACGTTACCACGACCCTTTCTTAATTTATTCTTCCTATTTCCAAAACTACTTGACGCAAATAGATGCATATGTAAAGTGTACCTAGAAAACTTCTGTCCATATAATATGGGCTTTGCCCCAACTCCAAAACGTTTGATTTGTCACTTTTTCCAAATCATTTCACTCTTTTTAAGAAAATTCGCTTTGTATAGCGAAATAGTAATACTTACCTCAGATATTTATATCTAAGTTTTTAATGCAATTTAAAAATATCTAGTACTCGTAATGTCAAATATAATAAAGCTGTATTTTTTGTATAGAATACAGGTAGATGCACTTCTGACAAAGAATTATATATGAAAGAACTACGCTCCCAGATATGTCGATAATTGGTTCGCTTCACTAATTTTCTGACAATAAAATTACAGTCTTAGAATGAGGGGAAATGTGATTTTGGCTTATGCTGCGTATTGGGGTTTTTAGCAACGAAGCTGCACCTAAATTGTCACATTAAAATTTGACAGCAAAATGTGGCTTCGCAGCTGTCAAAATCCAGTGCAAAATGTAAACAACAGAAATTGAGTTGAAGAATTTTTTGACAGCTACGAAGTCACGTTTTACTGTCAAATTTTAATGTGACAATTTAGTATAACCTTTATTGTTATTTCCATGATCATTTTGAAAAATATAGAAATTATAGAAATATTTTGAGTTTTGTAAAATAATTTCAATTCAATCCGTAAGACAAATGAAATTTTGTTTGAAGCAGGCGCTCAGCAAATAAAACAACATGAATATCATTTTTATTTTTCAGTTTGAGCCGAAAAATGTACGTACTTGATCAAGGGATCAAATTGCTAAGCCCCTTATATGAATATTTCTGGATTCGGAAAGGCTTAAGCCCAAATTAAAATAACACGGCGATAGCAGTAGTGTATTTTGGCATATTGATTTAGTTTCCGTGTTAATTTTAAAGAAATCTCCATTTTTTATCTTTGAAAATTTGATTTTCGTGTTTTTTTAAATGCAGGATCAGGTCTAGTAATTAAGCTATTCCTATTGAACTTATTTAGTATTAACTTGTTTCATCTAATGATTTGTTTCAAGTAAAACAAGAAAATTGAAAAATATAAGATCATAATTTCTATATATTTATGCCCCCAAAGGAAAAAACCTGGTTGCAAAAAAATAGCCTAATTTGAGCACACACACAAGCAAACAACATAAATATAATTTTTGTGATTTTTCTGCCGAAAAAATACCAACAAAATTACAAATAACGGTATCAGTTGTAAACTACAAAAAAGCAACAACAAATACACGCAATTTTATTAGGATTTTTTCAACTGGATTTTTCTGAAGAAAAACCAACGACAAAATTTACGCGGGATCACTTGCAAATTTGCAAGTTTGAAGGAGTCAAAATAAAAATCATGTTGTTGGATTTGCTGGTTGCCTGGTAGCAGATCAGATCAGAGGGAACTGCAGCTTCGTTGCTAAAAACCCCAATACGCAGCATAAGCCAAAATCACATTTCCCCTCATTCTAAGACTGTAATTTTATTGTCAGAAAATTAGTGAAGCGAACCAATTATCGACATTTCTGGGAGCGTTGTTCTTTCATATATAATTCTTTGGTCATATCTACAGAAATTACCAATCAAAATCAAAAAACTTTACTCAAATATCTTACCCGTTCTAAAGTTATGATTTTAGCAACGCGAAATCGCAAAAGGCGCCACTGTGCGTCGGTGTCCGCCTACGGGAGCTTTCACTGTAATCACTAATAATTTTGTTTTCTTTACTGTTCATTTGATATTTATCACGATATTCCTCTTAAATAGGGTAATTCAATGGTAACTCGCGTTACATCCAGAAAGTATTTTTGAGTTTAATGATGCCATAAATTTTAATTATTTAGGTTAACTAATAAAATTGGATTCTTTGTGAACACATAACATTTCTCATGTCCTATATTAGTCTAAAAATTCAGTGTTAACATAGTATTTATCCAGTAAAATAATAAATTGTGTTGGTGACTCGTGTTACCATTTTTGGACAACACGTTCAGAGAGTAAATTTCATTTAAAATTTTCTCCGAAATTTGTGAGTAGACTGCTTTATATTTGACATAAGTAAATGAGCAATATATCAATAAGCTTACCATTATTAGAAACAGCGATAATGAATCGTAATTTTTAAAATAATTCAAAAATTATGTGGTAACTCGCGTTACAAAAGATTAGTAACTCGTGTTACCAAATACTTTCATACCAATATAATGAGCTTTTTGTAGCTTTTTGTAAAATCAAAGTTTAATAATAATAAGGAACTTCTTTAGTCTTTAATGTGCAAAAATTAAACAAAAATTTAAATTAAAGAAAAATTGAATAATAAATCAAATTACTCTAGAATGCATAACTCGGAAATGCAGTGAATTATGATTTAAGTACAGATAATGGTATATTATCCTCAGAACTATAACTATCACTACTACATCCATACACATCTTCATAATAGAAATGTTTTTGTTTGATTCTCACGTCTACTTTCTTTGATGTTTGGGCCATTTGCAGTTTCTCATTTTGCCAGTAAATTAAATGGGTTTTGGATATTCTGACGTTCATTACGTACATATGATTTCTTTCTTTTCTGCATCTGAAAAGCTATCAATTTTTGCTCTACTCTTTCGGCAAGCTTCCCTATGTGTCTTTTTGAAATCATCGTATTTTCCCTCCTTCTTTTAATTTTTTCGGCAGCCGAGAGCGGCATTTGGTCCTAAACCAAAAAAAACTTCAGTCTAAAGAAGATAGCTAAAAATTATCAGAAACTCTTGTTAAATGATGAAGATGCGAGTTACCGGTAACTCGCGTTACAAAAAGTACTTATATTTAATTTAGACTAGTAAAATCAAATGGAGGATGTTTTTACCGTTATTCGGTACAAATTGAAACACAAAAAGAGAATCTAAGTATTTGTTTGAATTAGACAACAAACACCTACAATACTAGAAAAAAATGTACCTATTGGTATCTCGCGTTACAAAACACAGGGGTATCTTTTTTTTCATTTTTAAGCACTCAGCTTTCTCAAAACGAGTGTTGCAACGCATTGTTGATAACATGAATATATGTAATATTAAGTACATGAAACTTACTTACCAACTAAAACAAGAAACTCAAAACACAGAGATTCAAAAAATGATTTTTTTTTCAAAACTGAAAGCACGCGTACACACAGTAACTAGAACAGAAAATAATGACGAATTTGATGGTCAAATCTTAAATTTGACACTTGGTGGCAAAACTACTATTATTGAATATCAATTTGGATATAGTTGAAGATTGAAAAGCAATAAAAAAATAATCCTATACCGTGTCTACATTTACATGGAAATACCCAATATCAAAATATTAAAGTTTTAAAATTGCTAAGAAAATTAATTCCACACGTAGAAAGAAGTATGCAAGCATAACAAATCGTTTAATGGCAAGTTAGTGTGTTAGTTGGTATGTGTGCGTTTTCTTTTTATATGGCAATGCAATGGAAGACGAAAACGGAATATGTATTCAAATTTTACTCACGCTCTTATTCTCAATTTTTCAACGCAACAACGCGGAATTTGAAAGAAACAAACATGTAAACAGCGTTGCCGTTTTTGGTAGTTTCCTACCAAATCGGGTAGGTTTTTTTCCTCTTGGTAGGTTGGTAGGTTAAACCTGATTTTGGTAGGATTTAGGATAAATTTTTATGAAAATCGAAAATTTAAATTTTTTCGTAAAGTTTTTCGAATCAGGAAGCAAATATTTACATCTGGAAATAACCTTTTGCCAACCCTATCTTCAACAAGTGAGTATGGTATCTGTTTTCTTGCATACAAATTACGTTTAGGGAATACGCATATGTATGTACAATGTGACGAAATAGTGTTGTGACTGATCACACATCTAAATTGTTGCATGTGTGCTCAGACCTGCAGTATTAGAAACAAAAGTTACAAGCACTATTAATAACATAATGTTTTTGATCACAGCTGTGATCAAAATCGGGTCACTAAAAAAGGTCTTAAGTTCTAAGAACTAAACTCATAAGATGACATAATAAAAAAAAATATTTCCGTAATAATAAATTTGAATATGTGGACTTTAATAAATAGCATTTTCAAAACGGACTGTAGGTAAACGGTTATTGTCAGGCCAAAATATGGCTCTTTTTCAGAACCCCGACCACTTAGGGTGTGTTACCTATGCAGCATAGGCTATGCTCCAAAATGAGAATATATTAAAATGTGCTCGTTTGCGAAATTCAAGCGAAATTTTTTTGTTGATGCATGGCTTATCCTGTGCATGGACTTCTTAATAAAATTACTTTTACCGTTACAGTTAGTTTTTGAGTAGATTTGAATGGATTTTTAAAAATTTCTCAGATGGTCCATTTTTCGTCTCGAGCTAAACGTTTTTTTGCCACCGTACGTTGTTTATTTGAAATCCTTTTGTCTTCTTTATATCTCTTATATAAAATTCATTTGGGCACAGATTCTATGGTAAAAATTTTATTTAGGGTGCATACTTAGGGTCGCCCTATTACAAAAAGTGACAAAAATATTTTTAAATATCATTTCCACGAAGACAAGTTAATCAATTCACGCCGAATTTACACTACGTATCTCTTATGTTAAGAAGCATGGCTTAGGCTACTAAAATTTTATTTAGGGTGGCCCTCACACAAAAATATTTTTAAATATCATTTTCTCGAAGACCGCCAAATCGTTTCTCATGAAATTTACACCATATGGCTCTTATGTGAAGAGACACAGATTAGATCATAAAAATTTTATTTAGGGTGCATACTTAGGGTGGCCCTCACACAAAAATATTTTTAAATATCATTTTCACAAAGACAGGTTAGAGTGCAAACGTTCGTTCAATTGCTACCGTCTCGTCACGTCTATTTTGGTTAAGTCTTAACAATCGTTGAATGAGAATGGAATGTGTCAGTTAGTGTGTCTGCTTTGCTTTTCAAATTTTACTATCGCTCTCATTCATGACGGGGAATCCCGATGACGGTCAGTGTCGCAAGTTTATACTTTTTTCCTCAGCCGCACAATAAGCCATAAGAAGTTTTTACTTCAAAAATTGTGTTTTTCACTAGTTTTTCAGCCGAAAAAAAAAATTTTATTTTGGTATTGATTTTTTTCCATGAAAAACGGTGAATAACACAAAAAAATTTGCATATTTGCAAAAGTTAGTGACTTGATCGTGTCAAGCGACTCAAAATACATAAAAAATAATTATCATAGCATATTTTAAAATTTTAAGTGATATTAAAAGCATCAAAAACTGTACACGGTTCGCTTCATAATTTTATTAAAATTATCGTTAAATGCGTTTACCTTAAAATGGCCATAGTTTTGTTTAATGGCTTTTAAAAGTATTTTTGATTGCAAATCAAACAAAAAAAAAAGCATAATAAGATTTTAATGTCTTCATTCACAATTTTTCATGGAACGTCATTTTATTGATATAATAGGTAAAAGTTTTTACCTTAAAATGGCCATAAAACAAGTAAATGACCAGGTACGATTTTACGGATCATGTTTTTGAAATCTCCGGACAATATATAAAAATTGTGCATTGTCAGATTTGGTTGACAATTTAATCGATCTTGATCTTGCTTGAAGCGAACCGTGACCAGACCTTGAAACTTTTATTCAAAAAGTTTTCAAAATAAAAGTTTCTTAAAATTTTTTGTTATAAAAGTTTTATAAACTTTCTTCAAAAACTTTTATTGAATAAAAGTTTTTCCAAAAAACTTTTTTCAAAAAATTTTTACATAAAAGTTTTTTTTAACTTATATTTTTAACAGTCACCTGCGAAGAGTTTTTTTTGACTTTTATTTTTCAAAAGGCAAAAACAAAAGTTTTTTTGTATGAAAAAAACGAGGAAAATCCTAAAATAATATTTTAGATCACTAAGCTAAAAATTTCAATGGATAACACTTAAGATTATTGATAATAACATCCAAAGGAAAATACTTAAGATGTTTCTAAAAAGAAAGAAATTTATGATAATTTTCAAAAAAATTGTGCTCAACGCATCAATAGGAAAAGGTCGAAAATGGATTTCGGAAGTGACAAGTGAGGTTCCCAACCCTCCTAAAGAGGCGTTTTGGACCCATTTTTTGAAAAAAATTTTGTTGCTCGAATCGATGGGAAAAGGCCGAAAATGGATTTTGAAGGTGACAAGTAAAGTCCCCAACCCTCCTTAAAAGGTTTTTCGGACCCATTTTTCGAAAAAAAAATTATTGCACGAATCGATGGGAACAGGCTGAAAATGGACTTTGAAGGTGACAAGTGAGGTCCCCAAACCTCCTAAAAAGGTTTTTTGGACCCATTTTTCGAAAAAAAATGTTACTGCACGAATCGATGAGAAAAGGCCGAAAACGGATTTTGAAGCTGACAAGTGAGGTCCCAACCCTCCTAAAAGGGTTTTTTGGACCCATTATTCGAAAAAAATTTTATGCAAAAAATGTTGCAGCCGAAAATTTATTTTTTGAGGCGAAAAAATATATCAATATTTCACCAAAAGAAATATAGCCTCCGAATATTTAATTTTTCAAATGCACCGTTTACTGTGCTGCATCCTTTTTTCAAAATTTATTTTGAGCGTATTGCTTTTCGTTTCGGTAAACTAAAATTCTAATGAATAGCCGCTCAAGAATCAATTCTCATATCGAAAAAAAAAACTGAAGGAATTTGCTTAAGGGTCTGCAATTAAAACTAGCAAGAAAACTAAAATATTATCCTTTTAACACAGGTACTAAATCCTAAAACAGTGGGAAGTTTTCAAAGCTATAAAATGCTAGCGCTAATGCAATTGAAGGCGTTTAATTTACTACATACATATCAGGTGCTTACAAACAAAAGTGGACAAGTCACAAATAGTAAATTTTTGAAATTTTTATGGCAACACTTTCATCGGTCATTCAGATTCAAATTTTAAATTAAATATCAGACTAAATGCGCTACGTTCCAAAGCTATTTTGCTTTAAAATTACAGTTGAGCAACAGAATTGGATATGTCCTCAGATGTCACTTACAAAGCTGGTTAAGTCCACATTAGCCAATAAGAACGCTCCATTTGCAATTGCGCTTGAACGTTTTTGTGAGTGTCGGTGCTCGGTATTTTAATAAAAAGTTAGGGAAATATTGAAGCATTTAAGCTTATTTTAATTGCAAATGCAAAATGAATTATAATGCTTGAGATGTACTTCCAAATAAAGGTAGAAAAAGGCAGGCACATTCGGAAAAATAGAAGACAAATGTTGCGAAGAAATAGAGGTAATTCCAGGGCCGGATCTTTGTTTACATTGCAAAACAAGTGACTTTTTGTTTTGTTTTAGATATTCAAATAAAGGGCTGCCTGTAAATTCCCTCAAAATTCGTGAAATGAAATCGTTGTAGCAAATATATCACGGCGACCAGTGCACTATGGGCTCGCTGACCATTTTGCTGGTCAAAACCTATTTTTGTCACACTCTGTATTGTTTTGTTGTTGTTGCAATATAATAGAAAATACTTCAAAGCAAAAAAAAAATGCACTTTGTTTTTGTAAATACTAACTTACAGATTAACAGCAAACCATAAAAGTTTAGTTTTCTAAGTAGAGTTGTGAATACAACTACGTGCGCGTTTTTATTAGGGTCATTAAAATATCATTCTTGCTTAAAAAAAAAAAAAAAAAATCAAGTTAAAAAAAAGTTATATATGAAAAAGAAAAGTCATGGTAAATTATTTATATAAATGTATATTATAGCGGAATCTAGACTCACATGTTACAGCGGGCAACTGTAAATTAGAAGTTGTCAAGGAATTCATTTACCTTGGCACTGCCGTAACCAGCAACAATGATGTCAGTCTGGAGATTAAGCGGAGAATAACAATTACTAATAGGTGCTACTACGGTCTCAGTAAGCAATTACGTTGCAGAGCTCTCGCTGGATCGACAAAGCTAACACTCTACAAGACGCTCATTCTACCTGTGCTTCTTTATGGCGCTGAGGCATGGGTGGTTTCGACAACAGACGCAGCCGCTCTTGAGGTGTTCGAGAGGAAAGTTCTCCGTAAAATCTTTGGTCCTGTTCGAGTTGGCGACGACTATCGCATTCGAATGAACCACGAGCTGTATGAGCTCTACGCCGACATTGACATAGTTAAGCGTATAACTGTGGAGTCCGAAGGATTGTATTAAAATAATTTAAATTTAAGTATTTATTTTTGTTTAAAGAAAGTTGTTTATTATTTGAATTTTGAAATCTTAATACTAATTTTATTTTTTTTATTTTTTGAAACATAAAATGAAAAGAATACAAAATTTTGTCGAAAGAATAAAGTGTATTTTTGTGTAAGTGTTGGATGTGTTATGTGGGTCCCTACATTACTCCCCCTTCTAAAAAAAAAAAACTGTGTGTTGTTGTGTTTGACTTTATGACACGCTTTGGCGGTTTACTCATAGTTAAGTCATGAATACTTTGATTATATTATTACAGATAACCAGATCCTGTATCGTGGTTTTATCTTACTGTAATTATAATCAAAGTATTGTGTTTATGTATATGTGTGTATGGAGCAATGTAGGGACTAGTGTTAGATTAATTTGTGTGGTGTTGTATATTATTTCATTGAAAATGGTGTTTATAAATTTTTTTTTTTTCTCTTTTTTAATGAACGTGTAAATTAATTTGTTGAAATTTTTTGTAATGTGTGGTCTTCTTGACTGTGTGTGAATGTGAGACGATGTTGGTGTTATTGTTGTTGAGGAAAAGTTGGTTGCAAACCATTGAACCGCATTGCTGCTGCCGTATTCCCGCTGTAGTACTGCGGCAGCGATTGCTGTTGCAGGTATGTGGCGTATTCCTGTTCAGTGTAGTAGGGTTTATTTTGTTGCACTTGGGGCATTTGAGTAGCTGCTGGTTGTTGCTGTTGCTTATATGTTAGAGCTTGTTATTGCAACGCCTGCTGATATTGTTGCTGTGCTTGCAATTGTTGTTGTTGCTGCCGATAAGCATAATATTGCGCCTGATATTGATCAATTGAAAGTTTTGGTTCTGGTTGGCCTTGCTGTTGTTGTTGTTGCTGTTGTGGAAATATCTGTTGTTGTAACGGATTTTGTGGTCCTTGCATGTAGAGTGGCGCTGGCGTATACTGTTGCTGCTGATATTGTGGTTCGTAGGTAAGATCGCCAATGTGGAGTCCGAAGGATTGTATTAAAATAATTTAAATTTAAGTATTTATTTTTGTTTAAAGAAAGTTGTTTATTATTTGAATTTTGAAATCTTAATACTAATTTCATTTTTTTATTTTTTGAAACATAAAATGAAAAGAATACAAAATTTTGTTGAAAGAATAAAGTGTATTTTTGTGTAAGTGTTGGATGTGTTATGTGGGTCCCTACATAACAATACAGCGACTACGCTGGCTGGGTCATGTCCATCGTATGGATAAAGAAGCTCCAGCGAAAAAGGTATTCGAAGGGAAGGTCCACGGTCAACGACGAAGAGGGTGACCATGCCTCCGGTGGATAGACCAAGCTGAGGAATCCCTAACCACGCTTGGCATTAACGATTGGAGAAGGCGCGCGCAAAACAGAGGCGCCTGGCGAGAGCTAATGAGGTCGGCCGTAACCTGACAACGGGTTGTTATGGCCATCTAAGTAAGTAAGTAATATTAGAGCGGTTCAAAATAAAAACTTTTTTAATGTTTAGAAATGTGTCAGAAGATTACAATAGCCTCATATGTCTGGACAAAGCACATTACTAGGGTTAAGGTTAATATTGAAAACTGGATTAGCACCTTCTGTTTTAAGTTGTCTACCCATTTTCAAAAATATTGATTTGAAAAATGGTGCAAGTTATAGAAGTTATCAAATTTTCCAACAAAGTGGGTATGGTTTTCGGGCAATTATCGATTGAGGAACCCGAATTAGTGATTACTTTTACTTCTCCTTTCTTATAAAAAAAATTGAAAATTGACCGGAAAAAATTAAAACGTTCCGATTTTTCACTTTCTAGTTGCAACACGTCCCATATTATTTTACCTTCGATCCCGTGTACATTATTGTTAATGTATTATTGTTTGCTTAAAAGAATGCCAAAACCGCATATTAAAACCGATATCTCCGTGATGTTATATTTCTATGTGTTTTTTGGAATAAAGATGATTAATATTATTTCACTGATTATTATTTTACTGAATACGTCCCTGGTTTGTATGTTAGCAACAAACTTGGCTATTTCCCGTTCGCTTACAAATGAAACTAGCTATGTCCGCCATTTGGAAACAGAGTTAGATATGTCCATTCATTTTATTAAAATAACCCTTATTATTTAAAAGATACCGTGCTAAATATGTTCTTAAAATAATAAAAACATGCTTTTCTTTTATTTTATGGATTTTTTCTTGGCTATATCACGTTAGCAAGTTTGTAAATTGTTTTTCTCAGTTTGTGTAAAATCACATCTGTGGGACTTGTCTACTTTTGTTTGTAGACCCCTGATATATAAAATGGATGAATGATTGTCTTAAAATCTAATCCGTTAATAAATGTGCTTGAAAACTAACAGTTTTGTAGGTAGAACATAATATGCAGAACAAAAAAAAAAGAAGGCTTTTCTGCGGAAAAAAACGTAGTATAATTTTCAATGAACAAAAGAAACTTTGTTCAACTTAGAAAAATAATGTAAAGTAAGGCATTTCACATTTTAAATACCTTTTGACTAGGGCTACCAGATGGCATACTTTAGTAGCAAATGTGCTACTTTTGGATGGCTTTGCTACTTTTGCATGGTTTAGCTACTTTCGATGCTTGCATTGTAAAATAAAAGATATTTCAAATATTATTTCAATTTTGCTGGGCTTTTTCGTAAGAAACGAGGACCTTTTTTTTTTTTTTGCTCATCAAAAAAAAAGTTATGAGATTAAAAAAAATTTTGGCTTTCATTGGAAAATTGGAATTTTTTGACATGAAATACCGAGATTTTCGATGTGCTTTCATCTCCTCTACAACATTGGCCTTAATATATTTTTCTGCTTGTGGCTTACTTTCCGAGTTATTGAACTAATCTCGTTTCGCGGCCTCTTGAATAGACCAGATCTTGGCATTGGACAACAGTCTCTGATTAACGAAATTGCTACAAAATTTTGTAGATTGTTATCACTGATCAAAATTAAGCGTTTAAAAATTAAATATCGCCCACTGCTAAATTTGTTTTAAAAATATGAGAAAAAAAATAAACGCTAGATTACCCAAAATATGTTCATTCAAAATATTTCTATAAAGAAAAACGGCCCATAAAAAAGCTTAAAAGCGTTTCTTCCTTAATTTGCCTCTTGTTCATATGGTAACCCTAACAATGGACCCACAACCATTTTAAAAAAACAATTTAAGCATATTAAAACTGTAAGGTTTTATTAAGCCCTTTAGATTCTTAAGTTTAAAGTACCTCTTATGAAGCATTTGAGATAATCCTTAATGTTAAAAATATGGCGTCGTCGGCCATTTTTTCGAAATTCATGCCGACAAAATAGCAACAACAACAAAAAATCAAATGAGTTACTTTTTTTTGCCAATATAATGATTTTTTCTGCACTAAATCGTTTTATTTCCATATGCTTTTACGTAAAAATCATTTAAACATATTTTGAGACATAAATATTAAAGAAAAAACTAAAAAAAAATGTTCGCCCAAAAATTTTTTTTTCCTAAAAAGCTATATTTTCGAAGCGCGTTAAGTTTTTCGAACCAAAAGCACAAACTTCACGATAAATCCTTGCTCGCACGTAAATTTTGATCAATATTAGTGCCGAAATTCATAACTATTCGTTGCATCATTTTCAATTGTCATTTTATATTTCCATTTGTTATCATCCTTTTATCTATTTAACTTTGGTATACTGCAAATAGTATGTATAACAAAAACCAAATCTTTATTAAGACTTCGTAAGAATAAAATAAGCCTCATTAAAATTTTTTTTAAAAAAAAATTGTGTATAAATATTTTCAAGAGCTCAAATTTATTTATAGACCTCTAGTTGTATTGATTTAATAACATCTTGAAGAGGATTTGAAAACGTCACAACTAACTCTTACATAAACCTCTTGAAGGCCCCCATAGAAGGTGCCCTTTTGGTCTTAAATTGGACTTATTGTGTATTTTAAAACTTCTTTAGCGAATATTTTTAAGAGTTCTGCTCTTAAAGGATGGTTGTATAGAACTCTTGAAGACCCTAACAAATGCAAAAATGCCTAGTGTGATATGAGTATCTCATTTCCAAAAGCAGTTAAAAGACTAAATTTTTTTTTGAGATATTGGTATTTTTGAATTCGTTAGCTCCATGGCTATCAAATGGTCGTGTAATAGAGCTCAAAAAAAATATTAGAATCATGTTAAAATAGGCCGAGAAATATGTGAGCAGGTGCAAAAGAAGTTAATTCCTATCAGCAGACAGAAGCAAAACGAGTTATTTTCCGCTTGAGTTGCAAAAGCATTAATTCCTCAATCAAGATGAAAAAAAAAATCTTCAGATGCAGTATAAAAACGACAATGATAGTGCGAATATTTTTTTTCTCTTCTACAAACCCAAAATGATGGTAAAGCTCAGCTTTAACTGCCTGAAAAATATCATACTTCCATAAATTCCTGACCAGGTTGCGTATTATAAGCGACAGCCTTACCTGCATAGTTTTACGATTTGTGTTGTCACTCATAGTCGAACCAAAAAATTGATAATACATTTTCTTATATTTGTACGGAAGATTTATGCCAAAAGGATTCCAACCGAATTGCTTCCGCAGTATATCACAGATTATCAAATCTATCACTTGAGAGAATTAATAGTGTTATACTGTTCTCAGATTTATGCTGAGGACAAAATAAGAATAAAACAATAATATCAATGTTGTCAACTTCGGTTCTATGTGTTGTTCCTGACCATATCACAAAAGTAGTACCTTATTACCCAATAGTAGGCCATTCTTATATTCTACCAGACAGAGCCTTTGATAGGCTGGAGAAACAATTTAGAACTTTTTCTGTAATTGAAAATCTGCAGCAGTATATAGATATAATGGAAAAATACTGCACTATTACTCCTTTAGAAGAAATATATCGTGTTCAAGACTGGAAAGCATTAGGAGATGATAAAATTAAGCCACCTGGACAATGGAACTTCAAGTTTCAAAAATCAAAAAAAAAATATTATCACAAGAAGCAAAACAAAGAAATTAATTCTTGTTCAAGGGGGACCATTTTACAATTTTTGTTCTGGTGATGCTAAATCAGTTACAAAAAGAGGCAACCCGCTTAAAACTCAGATTAACAGTATACCATATGTTCCCAAAGGAGTAAATATTAATCTTGAGAAATTATAATTCTGAACTTTTGTGAATTTGTGAAACATTAATGCCGAAATCGCAATGCGGCGCTAGGTCGGTCGCGCTTTGGCCAACTTTGATCGGCGTTTGGAAAACTTTACAAAAATGTACGATATTGACTGTCAAAACGCCTGACCTTACTTTTTGTAAATCACAATGTTGCGAGCGTCTGTCATTTCGACATTATCAATGAAAGGAATTCTATTTGTCAGTTTTTTGCTTAATTTTGTTGTGTGTTTTAGTTTTGATTGTTATTTTCATAAAATAAATGGATTTGAACGAAATTGATAATTTAGTGGACCTTATTTTATCACTGCATGAAACGCTGGGTAAACGAGAAGTGTAAAATGCACGTTCTAGTGGAAAGTAGCTCTACTCGAACTTCGGGTATGGCGTTGATCGTATTTACGATATAACGCAACGCTTGAGGTCGCATTTAAGATTACAGCATAAGCATCCATTGTTTCTACTTCAGCTGTCAGAGTGCGATCGACCGAACGCCGCATTGCGATTTCAGCATAAATCAATAATTTGACACTGTTACTGTTCCTACTGGCACGCTGCAATATGCCATATCTATCATATCATAGTTTCCTCCTCTAAGCGTACAAAATACATGCGTATGTACTAGGGGTGGCAATCCCGGAAAAAAAGCTCCAGACAAAAGTTTATATCTTAGAACTTAAGTTTTGTTAGGTCTAGGTTTGGGTCAAAATTTCAATGTCAAATCAAAGTCGGCTGTGGGTTTTTTTTTTTTGAAGACAAACCTATATTTTTTGTTGCAGATTTGTATTTTATTATAAAAAATAGATATGTTTTTTCTTATTATGTTTTTCTATTGCATTTTTAGTATTTCCGTTATGATAAAAATAATTTTAGTCTAAATTTCACATTATATCATTTTTCTAGTGAACTATCAATTTTCAATACAAATCGAACTTAGTAAAAAATTCTTAAAACTATTAAAAAAGATATTTTTTTTACCATGTCACATTTTTTTTAAGAAAATCTTAAACAAAAAATTGCTACAATAAAAAAAATATTTTAACTCAATTTAAGGTTCAGACACAATTGAAGTGCATTTTGCAGGATGCAATAATAATTCATGCACATCAAATGTATTGAAAACAATTATTTTGCAGATTTTGTACTTAAATATGTCATATAAAAGAATATTTATTATATAATATAAAACTTTTTTCTAATCCCGAAAATCCCGGGATTGCCTCTTTGTAATCCCGGGATTACTTAAGCCTATATTTAGAGCAAATCCCGGGATCCCGGGATTGCCTCCCCTAGTATGAACGTAATACGACTACAATTGTTCTAGCTCATCGTAGCAGATCAAACGCAACATTATTTCATGATGTTGAATTTCATCCAACCGAGTTGAGCGTGCGCTTCTTGATGTCGCATCAAGTCACAGCAAAAACCTATAATAAAAAAAAAACTACTACACACACATTCTAACGAAATTCGCATGATAAACAGTAAACTGTGTTCGTAGAACATTAGCGCACATAACAACACGAGTCGTGGCAGAGAATCTCTGCCATCCAACAGAAAAAAAACAAATGTACGTTTGTCAAAAAATTCGCACTTCGACAATGCAGCGCAGCGCTGTTTAAAAATGTTTGACTGAGAAAACTGCGATGTGTGCTCTGAATTTATTGAACAAGAAATTTAACTGGAAAAATTTTTGAAATAATTAATTAATTCGGTTGCAGCTGCAATTTCGAATAATATTGACAAAGAAATAAATGATGTTTTGTTTTTTTCCGTAATGCTCGACGAAACAACTAATGTCACTAAAAAGTCTCAACTGTCCGTCGTTTTCCGATACGTCAATGCAAAAGGCTTTGCAAAAGAACGATTTTATCAATTTTGGGATGTAAGCGATGATCGAACGGCTAATGCTATTGCTAAAAAATTAATAGATTTAATTAGATCTAAAGATTTGGGGTGGGAAGTTAATAGCTCAAACATATGAAGGTACAGCAGTTATGTCTAGTGACTTAAATGAAACACAAGCCAAGGTTAGGGAAGAGTTTCCAAGTGCTATTTTTATCCACTGTAATGCTCATGTATTGAATCTTGTTCTATCACAGTCCGTTAATTTTATTCAAGAAGCTAAAATTTTTTTTATTACCTTTTCCGGGCTATCAGGATTTTTCTCTCAATCAACGAAGAGAACTAATTTTTTAGACCAAGAAGACTTCCTACAGTGGCACCAACAAGATGGAACTATTCCTCTAGACATGTTAATGTTGTTCATGCAAATATCGCTGATCTGATTTTATTATTTGAAGAAATGATTGACGATCCAAATACTTGGGGTGCCGATGCAGTGCAGGCGAGAGGATTTCTTCAATTCTTTACTTCAATCAATACAGTTTTCATGCTTAATGTATTTAATGATATATTTTCATATACTGATGTATTATTTAATATTCTACAAGTTAAATACTTAGATATTCAATATTGTTGTGACCAAGTTGAAGTGACATAAAATAAAATTTCAAACACCAGGCCGCAGTTTGAAACATTTTTTGTTGCTGCAAAAAATGTGACTAACCCAATTCCAAAACGTTGCGAAGACTTACAATGTTTTGAAATGCGTTACAAACGTGTATTTTTTGAAATAATTGATACTTTGTCAACACAAATGGATATAAGATTTAAGTCGTTAAAAAGATTAAAGTTTTTGGAATTGTTGAATTCAAAAAAGTTTCTCAATTTCGAAAGAAGTTTTCCAGATGATGCTTTTGAAAGCCTTAAAATTTCATATGCCCCCTTCTTCGAATTTGTTAAGCTAAGGAATGAGTTGAGTGTATTTTTCTCATGTGAACAGTTTCGTAGCATTTTCATCAAAGATATACCCGAAACTCTTTTAAATTTGGACTTGAAAGATACGTTTTCAGAAATTTTTAAGCTAAGTTCCTTAATTTTGATAATCCCAACTTCAAGTAGCTCAGTTGAAAGATCATTCTCTGCACTCAAGCTGATAAAGACTTTTTCGAGAAATACTATGTGCGAACAGAGATTGTCGAAACTGGCTTTGATTTCCATAGAAAAAGTATTTCTTAAGGAAATCAAAAGCAAAAACAGCTTTTATGATGACCTCATACTCGAAGTTTTCTTGAAAAAAACACGCCGTATTGAATTATACAGTAAAATTGTTTGGAATAAAAAAAAAATAATAATAAAAACTTTAAAAAAATGATTAAAACAAATATTTAAAAAAATTATAAAAACAAATATTTAAAAAAATTATAAAAAAAAACTAAAATGGGATCTCAGTCTATCACGTCCCCGTCGTGGTCCTGGAAAAAACTAAGAATAGGTATTCATATTTAAACAACACATACACGTTGAACACCCAGTAGAAAACGCCACGACACGCCACTGATACCCTCCCAGGAGTTTCATCAGATTTACCTGACGGCGTTCAAGTTTTAGATACAGAAAACAATGATTATGACGACATTTCAGAACTAAGTACTATGTGATAAATATGAAGATATTTCGATTGAAATAGCTTAAAATATTTTTTAACATGTTTTTTATGTAATGAATAAATTAATATCTAATAATTTGATTGTAATAGTTTTATTCTGAGTTTATTTAGTTCAAACTATAATTACATAAATAATAATATGACCAAAAATTTGTTTCGTTCTTTAGTAAAAAAAGCAGTCAAAACTGTTTCAAAACAAGTTAAAAAACTTTACAGAAGCAAAACAAGTTAAATCCTTTTTTATTTTTTTAATAACAAATATATGGATAAACTGAGATTATCCACATTTTGCAATTTGGATTACTAATATATTACCTACCAAATCACCAAAAAATTAGATCATTATAATGAATAGGAAAATTTTTATCAGTTTTTCGTGATTTGCCAACAATTATGAAAACTTAAAATAACTGCTTTTGGAATTGGGCGACTCATATATATACATTAAGGTGGCCCCCGAGTGTATGGGAAAATTTTGATTCAGTGCGATTTTTAATTGATCTCCCTTAAAGTGTGCCAATAGATGAAAAACGACAAAATGTGAAGTTTCAGATCAATCTAAAGTGATTTAGAGGTCGCTCAAGCCGACCAAAATTTCGAAAAGTATGATTTTTTTTTGCGTTTTGTCCATTTACTCACTTCTGAATTTGTTAAATCATAAAATCGAATACTAATGCATATTAAATAATTAATTACCTTTCTAACGGGCTAAAAATCATAAAAATCGGTTGACAAATAAAGAAGTTATGGCCATTTATATTGTTACGAAATTTCTGTCTCTTTGACGATAATTTCGATCTCTTACACTTTTCTGAGTTCGATCACTGGATTGTGTAACAATTAAAAAACACGCAAATTTATTTAGTTATAAAATGGTTTATTTAAATCACAATAGTTAGTTTTTACACGGTACAATTGTTTATCTCATTAACATTCAAATTCTAACATTAATTTAACACTGTATAGAAAACTGTTTTACTTTACTACGGATCACACTGTATTCACTTTATTGCTTAAATTCAAGTGTTCTGCTTCACTGTTTAAATACAACTGTGTCCGAAAACTCAAATGACACCCTTTTATACTACAGGCATCACTTTCTCGAATAATCCAACACCTCCTAGATGGCGTGTATTCTACCACCATCCACAATCTACCAGTGCTTCCAAGTGGCGCGCATTCTACCATAATCCACAATTTAACAGTGCTTCTAAGTGGCGTGTATTCTACCATAATCCCTAATTTACCAGTATGGCGTATCGACGTTGAGTTCATAATTATCCAGAATCTATATGGTGTTGTACGACGGCGATAATTTCTCTCGGTTATTGACTTTTATAGTGTACTGCACCGTCTGTTCGGTTTATTATTTGCCGCTAGATGGTGTAAAAGTATTTATACAGCCAGAATGCTAGCTAGTATTGTTTAGTTTCTTTTGTTGGTTTTTATTTCAAAAATTTTCTAGTATAAACCAAATTTTGCTACACTGCCCTCCGCTTAAACTTGTTCATCCCGAACAAGAGTCTCTCCGTCCCTAGTATAAGGTGCCAGCCTTTCGATGTGGACTACCTTTAATTTGCTGTTTTTCCCGGGGTATTTTTGGATTCGATACACAACATCATTTATCCTTGTGACGATCCAGTAAGGTTCCTCAAATGAGTCTGTAATTTAGGAGACAAGCCTCGTTTTCGTTGAGGGTTATGTAGCAGCACTAGTTGACCTTCTTTGAACCCTTCAGTATTTGCTCGCAGGTCATACCGAGCTTTCATCTTGTCGCTAGCCAATTGAGTACCTCTCCTGATAAGCTCGTGTATATCTGCTAAATGTTCTCTTTTCCGTGACATGTAATCGTCAGCATGGGTCGTTTTTTGACATCGCTTACTCCGTACTTCAAATCTGCTGGAAGCCTTAAATCCGTACCAAAAATGGATTTTGCTGGCGATAAGCCATCAGAAACATTGGTAGATGCTCATCCTAATCTTTTTTGTCCTTTATCGACAACCTTTTTTATATGCTCCTCTAGAGTACGGTTGAACCTTTCGACCATGCCATAGGACTGAGGATGCAAAGCTGTGGTACGTTTCTTCTGTATTCCAAGCATGTCACAAACCTCCTTAAAAAGTGTCGACTCAAAATTTCGCCCTTGGTCGGAATGCAACTCAAGTGGAGCTCCATATCGGCAAATCCAATTTTTGATGAAAATGTCTGCCACTGTTTTTGCTTCTTGATTGGGAATGGGATATACTTCTAGCCACTTACTGAAGTAATCAATTACCACAAGGATGTATTTATTTCCTGCATTGCTGATTGGAAAAGGTCCCGCTATATCCTTGGCTATCCTTTCAAAGGGAGCTCCAACGTTATACTGATGCATTTTTCCCCGAGTGCGTTGCATTGGTCCTTTAGTAATTGCACATTAGTCACAACGGCGGATCCAGTCAGCAACTGATTCTTGGCATCCTACCCAATAAAACCGTTTCTTTATTTTCTCTGTGGTTTTCGTAATGCCCGGATGTCCACCACTCGATTCATTGTGATAATCCTCAATTATATCTTTAAATTTGGCCTTTGGAATAACCAGCAGTTTTGAGCGAGTTTTACCATCCTCGCTTTCCCAGATTCGGTAAAGACAACCATCATGCAACTCCAAACTTTGCCATTGCGTCCAGTATGCTTTACAGATTTGGCTTTCATTTGAAATTTCTTGCCACGCCGGTTTCCTACCCAACTCCTTATGCTTAATTATAGTTGCCAAATCTGTATCACTGCGCTGGTCCCGTTTTACCTCCTCTTTTGTCCACTTTTCTTCATGCAAAACATTCAAAAGGCGCACATCAATTGCTCCAGCTTTATTTTCCGTTCGTGAACAATGACCGCATTCTATTTTACATGGAGGACGGGAAAGTGCATCGACATTTCCATGCTGTCTTCCTTTGCGATGTTCTATGGTGAAATCATAGCTCTGCAAGCGTTCTATCCACCGTGCGATTTGACCTTCAGGATCCTTGGATTGAAGTAGCCACCTTAATGCCGCATGGTCTGTCCTCAGGAGAAAGTGCTGTCCATATAAATACTTATGGAAGTGTTTCACGCATTCCATTACTGCCAGTAACTCTCTCCGAGTTACGCAATAATTTCTCTCAGATTCCGACAGAATTTTGCTGAAATATGCGACGACTTTTTCTTGTCCATTGATGATTTGGGACAAAACTCCTCCAATACCATGGCCAATCGCATCGGTGTCCAATACAAATTCTTTGCCGGGTATTGGGTACGCGAGTATTGGCGCTGCAGACAGTAATTCTTTCAGCTTTTGGAATGCAGTTTCCTGTGCACCACTCGATTCGAATTTCCGATTCTTCTGTGTCAGCTCATGTAAACTGCCTGCAACATTTGCGAAACCAGGAACAAAGCGTCTGTAATAAGTGCATAGACCCAGAAAACTTCGCAACTCATGAAGATTAGATGGTCGTGGCCAATTTTTCACAGCTTTTATTTTATCTTCATCTGTGTGTATTCCTTCTGACGTAACCTTGTGACCCAGATATTTGACTTCACGCTGGAAAAGTGAGCACTTTTTCGCACTTAATTTTAGTCCAGCTGCCTCCAAGCGCTCAAACACTTCCTCCAGATTTTTCAAATGGTCATCAAAATCCTTTCCCATGATGATTATGTTATCCAGATACACTAGACAAGTCTTCCAATGTAGTCCTTTGAGAACTCGTTCCATTAACCGCTTAAACGTAGCTGGAGCGTTACAAAGACTAAACGGCATGACGTTGAACTGCCATAGACCATTCCCAATACTAAAGGCAGTTTTGTCCTTGTCTTTTTCATCTATTTCCACCTGCCAATATATACTTTGTAAGTCCAGGGTGGAAAACCATGTTGCTCCAGATAACGTATCCAGTGTATCATCTATTCTGGGTAACGGGTAGCTGTCTTTTTTGGTGACGTCATTCAATTTTCTGTAATCCACACAGAATCGCATACTTCCGTCCTTTTTCTTCACAAGTACGACCGGTGAACTCCATGGGCTTTCTGATGGTGCAATGACATTTTCTCGCGCCATATCCTCTTTAAGGCCCGTCACTTCTTCTCTCTTAGCGAGTGCTAGCCTCCTTGGAGGTTGACGAATCGGCTGAAAATCACCTGTATCAATGCGATGTTTGACAACTGATGTTCGGCCATTATTTTCTCCTTTGGACGCAAATATCCGCCAATATTTTTGCAGAAACCTTTTTGCTTTATTTTTGTTCTGAGCAGACAACTCCTTCGTCCATTCTTTCATCAATACATAAAAGGCCGACGATTTTGTACCTTGTGTGTTCTGCTGGTCATTTTCACAATTTATCACAGCCGTAACTTTCTCACATTGCGCTATAAGTTCACCTTTTTGAATCCATTTTGGCTTATTTGTTGGATTCAAAATTCGTACCGGTATTTTTCTGGCCGCTCTAGTTTTTACTAGGGTCTTTCCAATGATAAGGTCTTTCTTTAAATTTTTCTTATATGCTTCCACTACCCACAGATGGCTTGTCCCACAGTCTTCACTTGTTGTGGCCCAAATAATTTCTTCGGTGTTGGGTTCAATTCGACAGCGCTCACTTATGCAGACTCTTGCAATTGTTAATTTTTGTCCACAGCCAATGTCTAAAGGCAACTCTACATTGGCATACCTCAACGTTTTTTTCTTAAGGTCCAAAGTGAACCCGTGTCGAATCATGAAGTCCACGCCAATGATAACCTCATCGGTGATGTTTGCAACAGTAAAATCATGTTCCACAGTTTTGTTGCCGATGAAAATACTCGCTGTAACTTTTCCTACTATTTGCGCAATTTCTCCTGTTGCTGTTCTCAATTGGATCCCATTTAATGGCGTTACTCGTCGTCTATCAAATAAGTCTCTCCTCACAAAGTATCCAAAGTAAGCTCACATGGCCTTTTGTTGATTTTTCCACCGAAGGCTGTTGGAATTTCGGCAGAGCTTCGAAACCAAGACAATGGGGCAATCATCTGTTAGAGTCAGCTCATGCCCGCTGTACTGACTCTCTTTAGTTTAACGACTGCTGCTCGCCACCATTTTTGCCATCGTCCACCCTATTTCCAATTTTTCTTCTTGGTGAACGTGATGCAGATCGTTTACGACGTGATTGGCAGTCACGTGCCATGTGTCCCTGCTTACCACAGTTGTAGCATTTTCCGCTGAAGATACCGCTGGGTCACGTATATCGTCAATAAACGCCTCTATTTTGAATTTTTCAGCTACGACACTTAACTCGTCAGGATAGGAAAGGTGTGCCAATCGCTCAATATCCGCAGCATACTCCTGCAAGGACTCACCAGATTTCTGTATACGACTTTTCAACTCCAATCTGTGAATCTGCTTCATGTGGTCACTGCCATATTTTCGCTGTAAGGCATCCATCACCGCCTTGTAATTTTTCTGCTCCGCCACTGGAACCGTTTGCAATACTTCTGCAGCTGCGCCTTTTAATGTCACAATTAGCGCTGCAGCTGCGCTTTCGTTGTCCCAACGATTGTGACCAGATGTTGTTTCGAACTGGAGCTTGAAAACACTAAATGGCGTTGTTCCATCGTACGAGGGTGCCTTAAGCCTCTCTGCGCTGATTTCTCTTATCACTTTAGTGGTTGGTTCGCTTATTTACAACTGTTGAATCCTTTTATTAACGTCCTCAAAATTATTTTGAACTTCTTCCTTGAATGATTCAACGTCAACTCGTAACTAAGTCATTTTTGCATCGAGGCCATTTACCATTTTGGCAATCCCCGTTCGAACAGCCTCGTGGATCTGCGTCGCGTTCTGACTTAAGCTCTGATCAATTTCTTCCCGAACCGCCTGGATCTGCAGCGCGTTCTGACTTAAGCTCTGATCAATTTCTTCCCGAACCGCCTGGATCTGCAGCGCGTTCTGACTTAACTTCTGGTCTATTTCTTCCTGAACGGCCTTGATATTGCTATTCATCTGTAGTGCATTTTGACTCATTGTCTGCGTCATCGCCATTAACATTTTCTCGAACTTTGACATATCTACAACTTCACCACTTGCCGCTGGTCCAGAAGCTTCTTCCACTTTCGCTGCTGATTCTGATACATCACTATAAAATTCATGCTCTTCCAGGCATACACCTTGAGCCTCAAGAGCCTGCCGTAAGCGTTTCTGTAACTCCACCTTTCCGCCAGTAGATTGCAGATTCAGCTGCTGCAACTCCTTCTTCAGTTGATCCACTTTCAGTTCTTCAAACTTAACCATTTTATTTGATTGTTAATTCTTTTTACACTATAAAGGTTCTAATTTTGGATGATTTCTATACCGGAAATGAATTTTGGATTAAAGGTCCTAAAGTCCTATTTTTGGCTTTATTAAAAGCTCGCCAAGAGCTATCACTTAATCAGCCACAAAGGCTACAGGGGTGAACAGATGATCCTTTGAGACTTAATAAAAACAAAGTTTTATGATCTTAAGTCAAAGTCAGATCTTCGATTGATTTTATTAGTTTTTGATTTTTTCTTATATACATTTTTTATTTGAGTGAAGAGACACAATTCTTCTTTTCACTCGTTATCCAAAAATTCTTACTCATCATAATTTTACAAAAATAATTGTAACACATGCCATGCATCTGTTACATATTGAAATTAGCTCAAAGCAAAACGATAAACAAACAATAGTAAAAGTGTTATGTTACATCCCATTGCTTTGGCTTTGTGTGTGGCGTCAAATGCATGACACACTTATGTTGTGCATCTGCATGGCACACTTATGTTGTGCATTTCCAAATGTATGTCAACCAGACATTTGTTGTTGTTGCACAAATTATTGGTCATCGTAAATAATGTGTTTGAGTTGCCGCTGACCTTGTCATAATATTTTATTGTATTGATACGCTACAAACATTGTGTTGGTCAAAGCCCTTTATGCACAATGGTTGGTGCGAACCCTACAATAAGCAATACGTACAACACCTCTACCCCTTTTGGAAGTGCATAACGTTTATTAATAGTTCTTAAATGTGAATAAACGCTTATGCGCTTGTACCATATGTAAATACCATATATTGTTCTTGATGCATGGTGTGTATTTAAGTTCTAGGGATATATTGATATTTTGTTTTATATAAGTATGTATCTTAGTAGTTATGTAATAATATTCATATATTTAATTATGTTTATATAAAAAAAAAATTTTTACTAGTTATTTAATTTCTATTCTTATCTTACATTTTTATACTGTACTATATTTATTGTTTACAGTCACAATTTTTGCTTATTTGCAAAATTTAATTTTATTTGTCTTACATATTTTTATACTGTTCTATATTTATTGTTATACAATTACAATTTTGCTTATTTGCAAAAGTTTGTTCTAAGTGTTTACTTAGTGACCTTCATATATTAATTTTCAAGTTCTGATTTTATGCTTAGGTTTGCTAAATTCATACTTGTAGAGTTTAATGCCTTAATTTAATGTTTATTTTTATTTTTGTTTCATAAGCTATTCTTATTTCTAGCTAATATAATATTATTGTTATGAACTTCTTGTATCTTGTTGTTTATTTTTATTTTACTATTTGGGCCTTTTGTTTCTACAATGGTGTAAGGTCCCTTGAATGGTTTGTCAAATTTGCTTTTGTTTCCTACTTTTAGGTAAATCTTGTCTCCTATTTGAAATTTCTGATTACCTGCATTTCTATTTGAAATCTCTGCTACTTTTAGCTTGTTACTCTCTAGGTTTTCTTTTGTTTTTTCGTGTGCATATCTCAATTTTTGTTTAAGCTCAATTAAATAGTTATCAATATCATAGTTTTTTGTATTATTATTATAAATTTCGCCAGGTAATGCGCAGATTTTGCCGTATACAAGCTCGAATGGAGAATAAGTCGTCGTGCTATGTGGAGTTGTGTTGAAACAGAATACATAGTATGGCAATAATGTTGCCCAGTTGTCGTTTTCTTGCATATTTCTCAGATATTCTATAAGTACTCGATGGTTTCTCTCAACTGTTCCTATCGTCTCATGATGATAAGGTGTTGAAGTACGTTTCTCGATTTGTAAAGCTTTGCATATGTTTTGTAGTAGTTCATTTACAAATTCGGTTCCTTTATCAGTTTTCAGTGTCTTGAAGCATCCGTATTTTAATATAAATTGTTCCACGATTGCTTTTGCTACTGTCATGGCTGCTTTATCTTCTAATGGAATTGCTACTAAGAATTTCGACAATTCACATTGGATTGTTAGAATGTACCTATATCCTTCTGATGGTCTCATCGGTCCGACTGTATCCATAGTCACTGTTTCAAATACTGTAGATGGAGTTTCCGTTATGCACATTTTCTCTCTGGTATACTTTATTATTTTCGTTTCATTGCATAGATTACAATTATTTATATATGTTTTTACCATTTTGGATAGATTCTTCCAAATGTACTTTTGTTTTAACTTCGCGATGCATCTTTTGATACCTACATGACCTCCAGTTCGTGTGTCATGATGCTGTTTTATCAGCTGTATTTGTTCTTCTTTATTTTTAATTTCATTAGGGGGCTGATACAATATTATTTTTAACGCGTTTTTATTTTTATGCTGCAGCTTATTATATAATTCTTTTAATTCTGGAACTGTTATCAATGTGAATATCTCATCATTCGTTTCCAGCGCTAGCGTTTTTATCTCTTGTTCTTGTGTTTTTGATATTAACTTTGTCAGAACCAATTTTAACTCTGGTAAAGATTTATCGTGTAATATCGCAAGAACTTTATTTTGAGCAATGATTATTTTATCATTTTTACCTTGATTTTTTGATGTAGACTTCCTCTGAACCAATTTTAACTCTGGTAAAGATTTTTCGTTTAACATCTCAAGATTGTCTGCTCTTTCAATATTCTTATTTTCCATGGAATTGTTCATAAATTTTAATCTTTTTAGGCCTTTAACTTCTGAAAATGATGTAGCTTCCCATATATGTGGTTGATCAGACTGCACTTGCTGAGAACTAGCACCACTGTTCAGTTTTTTCGTGTACACATTATCTTTTTTATTCATTTTTTCTTTTGCCGCCCTTGTAAGTACTTGCACGTGCTTTTCTTTTGGTATCATTTCTTTTAATTTATTTGAATCTATTTTTATTCGTGAGAGTGCATCTGCATTTGTGTTCATTTTGCCCTGTTTGAAAATTATTTCAAAGTCGTAATCCATTAAATCTAAACGTATTCTTGTTAATTTTGATGATGGATTTTTATGCGTAAATAGACTCACTAAAGGTCTGTGGTCTGTGTATACTGTGAACTTTCTTCCGTAGAGATATGGTCTAAAGTAGTTTATCCCCCAATGTATTCCAAGTAGCTCTTTCTCGATGATTGCTTTATTGACTTCATGTTTGTTTAGAGTTTTCGAGGCGTAAGCTATTGGCTTATCTTGTCCTGGTTCACCTTGGGATAAGACTGCTCCTAATGCGTATTGTGATGCGTCTGTTGTGAGAATGAATGGTTTCTCGAAATTTGGATATGCTAACAGTTGCGGTGATATCAGCTTTTCTCGCAGTGTGTTAAAAGCTGTGTTGCATTCTTCTGTCCAGTTGAACAGTTGTCCTTTTTTTAACAATTGATTTAAAGGTCGAGCAATTTCTGCAAAATTTTCAATAAATTTTCTGTAATAGTTGCAGAATGCTACGAATCTACGTGTTTCATCAGCGTCCTTCAGTTGTGGGTAATTCCTTATGACGTCGTGTTTTGCTGGATCTGTTGTTACACCTTTAGATGTTATCAGATGCCCTAGATATACTACTTCTGTTTTCAAAAACTCACATTTGCTAAGGTTTAGCTTTAGGTTAACTTTTTGTAGTTTTTGAAATACTTGTTCTAGGTTTCTGTTGTGTTGTTTCAAGGTGGAACCAAACACTATGATGTCATCTACATAAAGAAATGCTGATTCCTGTAGTCCGCTTAAAGCAATTGATAGCATCCGTTGGAAACTATTTGTCGCAATTTTTAGTCCAAATGGCAAACGTTTAAAGTGGTAATGTCCTGAATTTGTTGAGAATGCCGTTAGATGTCTTGAGCTTTTAGTTAATGGAATCTGATGAAATGAACTCGTCATATCTAGAGTTGAAAAATATTTTGCGTTTCCAAGTTTGTCTAATACGTCTTCCAGTCTTGTTAGTGGGAATTTATCATTAACAATCTTTTTGTTTAGTGCCCTAAAATCTACTACTAGTCTCCATTTTGCTGTACTACTTTGTGATTTCTTTGGTACTACTAGTAACGGTGAATTGTATGGGCTGTACGATGGTTCAACGATGTCTTCTTCTAACAATTTTTCTACTTGATTTTCTATTTCATGAAGTTGAGATTGTGGAAGTCTATAGTTTTTTATGTAGACAGGTGACTCGTCATTTAGTACTACATGTTGTTTGTAAAAATTGTTTGTAGCTAATATATCTCCTTCTCTATGAAAAATATTTTTGTACTTGTTGCATAAGTCCATTACTTCTTGTTTCGCTTTGTCATCATATCCTTTAATTGTTGGTTCAAAACTGCCGTTTTCATTGGGATTATCTTTGAAGCTCAGGATTTGGAAGTTTTTTAACGGTTCTAATGTCACATTCTTTAATATGAATGTCATTATCTGTTGTATTCAGAATTTTTATATGTTTATTACCATTTGCTGGGACTATCGCATTGGCTATAAAAATACCTTTTTGTATTTCTCTTGCTTGTACTATGGAGTCTTCATTTAGGTTCACATTTACGCTTGTAATTATTTCACTTCTCTTTGGGATTGTAATATTTATTATCCTTGTGGGCAATTTCATGTATATTGGAATGTCTTCTTGCATTTCCGACATGTTTAGTGTGAGAACACATGTTTCGTAATCTATTTTGCAATTGAATTTTAGTAGGAAATCTCTTCCTAGTATACCGTCTGTAACTATGTCGATTTGTTTATCTGCTACATAGAATTCATGTTTTATTTGACCGCTATTTAATTTAATGTCTAATTCGACTTGCTGGTCAATGGTTATTGGCTTGCTTGCTATTCCTGTTATCTGGCATGGCTCAATCATCAATATTGGATGATTTTCTATGATATTTTGCTTAATTATTGAGATATCTGCACCTGTATCTATTAGGAGATTAATTGTCCTATTATTACCTATATTAATTTTTATTATATTTGTATTTTGGGTTTCTAAGCAAACTATTCTGAATTTCTTTAATTTTGCTGTTGCTAAAGTATTTTCTGAATTTGAAATAGATTGATATTAAAGAACATAAAAATAGAACTAAGAAAAACTTAATTACGTCCTATAGCAAAAGTACTAACTTTATTGTTTTTCACTATTAATATATCAATGATAATTTATTTTTGTTGATTATAATATAAAGATGTTTAATTGAAGCATGTTCTATACGAATTCAGTGAGCCAACTGAATCTCTTTTGGCATAATGGTGGCATGTTTGTTATGGATTTCGTATAAGTTGGTGTCTTCAAACAGGCTTATGATGCTTCTTGTAAGGCACCAATGGCTGCCGATTGGAAACGTAAATCGGGTTTGAAATCATGTGCAATTTCACGTACTAAACGTTGAAATAGCAACTTGTGGATCAACAATTCAGTTGATTTTTGGTAACGACGGATGTCACTTAATGCAATGGTACTATAATGATGTGACTCCTTAGTACTACCGGTTGATGGTGCAGGTTTACGTGCTGTCATAGTAGAGAATTTTTTACGTAAAGCTCTTCCTTCAGTAGATTTACGAGCTGTCTGCTTGGTAAGGGCCATGTTTATGGAGCTATAGTTTATTATATCGCAGGAAAATTTCAGGATCAGGTCCGCAGGATCGCAGGAAGATTTCAGGATCAGGATCGCAGGAAGATTTCAGGATCAGGTCCGCAGGATCGCCATATAAAGGTTCTAATTTTGGATGATTTCTATACCGGAAATGAATTTTGGATTAAAGGTCCTAAAGTCCTATTTTTGGCTTTATTAAAAGCTCGCCAAGAGCTATCACTTAATCAGCCCCAAAGGCTACAGGGGTGAACAGATGATCCTTTGAGACTTAATAAAAACAAAGTTTTATGATCTTAAGTCAAAGTCAGATCTTCGATTGATTTTATTAGTTTTTGATTTTTTCTTATATACATTTTTTATTTGAGTGAAAAGACACAATTCTTCTTTTCATTCGTTATCCAAAAATTCTTACTCATCATAATTTTACAAAAATAATTGTAACACATGCCATGCATCTGTTACATATTGAAATTAGCTCAAAGCAAAACGATAAACAAACAATAGTAAAAGTGTTATGTTACATCCCATTGCTTTGGCTTTGTGTGTGGCGTCAAATGCATGACACACTTATGTTGTGCATCTGCATGGCACACTTATGTTGTGCATTTCCAAATGTATGTCAACCAGACATTTGTTGTTGTTGCACAAATTATTGGTCATCGTAAATAATGTGTTTGAGTTGCCGCTGACCTTGTCATAATATTTTATTGTATTGATACGCTACAAACATTGTGTTGGTCAAAGCCCTTTATGCACAATGGTTGGTGCGAACCCTACAATAAGCAATACGTACAACAACACAATCCCACTTCTGACACCAATTGTTACGAAATTTCCTGTCTCTTTGACGATAATTTCGATCTCCTACACTTTTCTGAGTTCGATCACTGGATTGTGTAACAATTAAAAAACACACAAACTTATTTAGTTATAAAATGCTTTATTTAAATCACAATAATTAGTTTTTACACGGTACAATTGTTTATCTCATTAACATTCAAATTCTAACATTAATTTAACACTGTATAGAAAACTGTTTTACTTTACTACGGATCACATTGTATTCACTTTATTGCTTAAATTAAAGTTTTCTGCTTCACTGTTTAAATACAGCCGTGTCACTCAACTCAGATGACAACCCTTTTATACTGCAGTCATCACTCTCTCGAATAATCCAGTACCTTCTAATTGGCGTGTAATCTACCATTATCCATAATTTACCAGTACTTTCAAAACGGCGTATCGACGTTGAGTTCACAATTATCCAGAATGTTGCTATTATGCTAGATGGCGTTGTACGACGGCGATTATTTCTCTCGGTTGTCGACTTTTATAGTGTACTGCAGCGTCTGTTCGGTTTATTATTTGCCGCTAGATGGTGTAAAAGTATTTATACAGCCAGAATGCTAGCTAGTATCGTTTCGTTTCTTTTGTTGGTTTTTATTTCAAGAATTTTCTAGCATAAACCAAATTTCGCTACAATATCATTAAAGAACCGAACATTTTAATTTCTGTAAGAATATTTCATATTAATGTATCTTTCAAAAATAGGCTTGCACAAGAAAAGCAGGCATTGATATGTACCTTAGATTTAAAAATTTCAGATTTTTGGCGTCTCCTTTCAAGTTCGACTTACAGAGGTTATACTGTATCAATTAATAACATGGCTTATGTAGTTCTAATTTTATTTGAATGATTGATTTTAGAATTAGTATTTTCATCAGAAAGTGGAACTCATGGTGGTACGTAGCTACAAATGAAAATGTATCTGGAAAATTGATCTATTACGAACAGAACTTACTCTAACAGTGCTTGAAGAAAACAATTTAAGAGATATATGTGTTTTTATTATTCATTTTTATGTGAAGGCTTGGTTTAAATGTCCAATAGCCATTCCAAGACTTGTGTCTTTTAAAAGAATTTTATAATTACAAATCATTTGACAAACAAATATCTGAAGATGCAGTCAAAAAGTTTTCGAATCATTTATGGTACCTGTCAGACGAATGTGTTGCGCTAAGTTTGTTTGATGAAAACGTTAACAATGAAATTAAAAGAGAAATATCTGAAAAGATAATGATTTTTAAAAATAGTAATGATGGAGGAGATGATAAAGATTGCGACGAGATATTGATATAATAGAAAATATGAAGCGTATGCCTCTTAAGCCAACGGAAATGAAAACATTTTTATATAAAGGGCTTTAGGAATTTGTTACCGTTAACACACATAAATTTTCTAATCGCTTTATAATTTCCACTGATTTTTTAAATGAAGAGCTTTCTAATTGGAACGTCAATGAAGCTTATAAAAAAGGAAATAATATAATTCATAATATAGATGTAGTAACTGATGCAGCAGAACGTGGAGTAAAATTAATTGAAGAATATAATAAAGTTTTAACCAAAAAAGAACAATAAAAGCAATATTTATTGCGAGTGGCTACTGACTATCGGAAAAACTTCAAATCGCTTACTAAATCAGCCTTGACTTAAATATTAGTTTTGTATTGTTTTTCCTTTTAAATTTTCTTATTGTTAAAAAAAATTTTTATTAATAAAAAAGTATTGATAGCTATTATCTTTATACTTATATTATAGAAATTAAAATGTTTGGTTTTTTAACCCTTGTGTCAATAACTACTATGTAAACCTTTAAGTCTACACTTGGATTCGTTTGTACCCTAGTACATTTCCATGAGGATGGGTCGAATTTTTCAGCAACAATTTTAAAATTCTATCAGAAATTATAGTTAAATTTGAAAATAATTTAAAATGGTATGTAAAACAAAAGTAAAAATATGTATCAATAATGCTGATATTTTGCATGTTAGCATTTGAAACATTCATATTGATGTCGGCTTCATCAATCCACTTAACTGCTTATGGCAATAGAAACAGCCGGGTTTTCCATTTGACCTTGTCTTGGTCCCCACACGAGCAGCTAATTTAACACTGTTATCAGAACTTATGAAACGGAAAATATGCCAAAATCGTAGCAAGGACATTATGGCTCGAGAATTGGTAAAATGTCTGATTGCCATAACTCCTTCGGTGATTGAAAACTGCACTGCATAACCCTAGCCACAACCAGTGATGGCATTTTAGGTAAATTTGTATTTTTTTCGGTACATTTCCGTTGTGAAAATTCGTCGTCATTACATTCGGTACACTTAGCCCATATTCAGTACTTTCGGTGCATTTCGACAATTTCTAAAAATTGTAATAATATTTTTAGTGAACTTATCGCGAATGATGCCTGAAGTAAACTTTGCTAAACATTTTGTTTTTTGCAAAAAAGTTGAAATTTTGTTGCGTTTTTGTAATTGTAAAGAGTTTTTTCATTTTCATGGCGAAAAAAGTACATTCGGCATCTAAAAACTACATTTCAACTCTCCATACAGTACATTTCCACAAAACCCAAATGTCATCACTAGCCACAACTAGCAATCCGATATAACCATCCAATTCTGTCTATTTGAGTGGCTGACAAACCTATAGTATCGCAATTCAAGCTTTCCGGATATAACTGTTTTAATTTTGAATTTCTCAGTCGTTATTAAAGTTTTTGAAGGTGGTTGAGACAATTTTCACATTCTTACACGTTTAATAAATTTTTCGCTCTCAAGTAAATTTTTTTTCTTAAAAAAGAGTTAAAAATGCTTCAGGATACAAATGTATCCAAGTGTAGATCAACGTAGTAAATTTATAAAATGCACGCCAACACCCCACTGGATGTAGGTACACACTTCTATATTATTGCATTATATTTAGGATACTATCGTGGAGGATAACCTAAAATATGAAAATGCTGGGAGCATGAGAAATATAGGAAATTTCTGTTAAAAGTTTGTTTCCAAGTGTAGACACAAGGATTAATAATATAAATGACCATGACTTCTTTATTTATCATCCGATTTTTATGATTTTTAGCTGGTTGGAAAGGTAATCGATTACATAATATGTCTAAATATTTACTTATTTATTAAATATTGATTAAATATACTTCAAGGGTGGGTAAAAGCAAAAAAAATGATAAAATAAACATTTTTCGGTATTCCGACTGGGTTGAGCGACCTCTAAATCACTTTTGATTAATCTAAAACTTCACATTTTTTCGTTTTTCATCTATTCGCACATTTTTAGGGGGATCGATCTAAGAAAACGATCGTTATGTATTGTACGATACTTATGTATTGTAATACTGTCAATTTCGTATTTTATTATCGAATAAAAAAACAATGTGATAGTTTACAATCGAATCAAGATGTTTTGGTGAAAAAATTCGTCAAAAATTTGTGTAATCCACTTGACTTGGCGAACAAAGTCAACTAGATTAATGAATTTCTGCGAAATTTTCATCTCCGAATTTTGTAAGAAAAATTTCAAACAGAATCGCTTCGCGCATTGTTGCATACATAAACAGAATTGAAACAAAACGAAAAAAAAAGTTTGCTGACAAAATGTGACGGTTAATCGGAGTGACGGTTTATCGGGAGACGGATAATCGAGGTTCCCCTGTATTTACTTTAACTTTTAAAAATGTTTCTTATAATATCTTCTTCGATGCAGCATCTTTTTTTCATTTGATTTGTTTTATAGGTTATTCTACAAGCAATCCTAACGTATATTACACAGTTTAGACAACACTAGGAGCCTTCAACTAAAAATTAATAATTTCCGGAAAGCCCGTTAAGGAGTTTCAGAGACCACCCCCCTCACTTCCAAAATCCATTTTCAGCCTTTTCCCATCGATTCGTGCAGTAAAATTTTTTTCTAAAAATGGGTCCAAAAAAAACCTTTTTAGGAAGGTTGGGGACCTCACTTGTCACCTTTGAAATTCATTTTCGACCTTTTACCATCGATTCGTGCAATAAAAATTTTTTCGAAAAATGGGTCCAAAACACCTCTTTAGGAGGGTCAGGAACAACCCTTGTCACTCCCAAAATCGATTTTCGGCCTTTTCCCATTGATGCGTTGAGCACAATTTTTTTAAAAATTATAAGTGCATAATTATCAAAAATTTCTTTCTTTTCAGAAACATGTTAAGTATTTTCCTCTTGTATTTTACTATCAATAATCCTAAGTGTTCTCCTTTGAAACTTATAAAAAATATTATTTTAGGATTTTCCTCGTTCTTTCATACAAAAAAAACTTTTATTTTCGCCTTTTGAAAAATAAAAGTCAAAAAAAACTCTTCGCAGGTGACTGTTAAAAATATAAGTTAAAAAAAACTTTTATTAATAAAAGTCAAAAAAAAACTTTTAAAAAAAAACTTTTGTAATAATAAAAGTATAAGTTAAAAAAACTTTTAACTTTTATCTTCGGATATAAGAGTTTTAAGAAAACTTTTACTTTTATTTCACAAAAAAAAATATTAACATGGTAAATAAAGAAAGGATACAAAAAAACCTTTCCAACGACATCAAAATGGCGAATTTACCTCAATTTTGCTGATAATATGAAATACTTTGTAATTGTTCCCATAATACTGCAATATACATATCGGTCATTTCACGCGAAGCGGACAGGAGCAATGGGGTCATGTTTCCAATTTCAGATATATTTGAATATATTGTACCTGTACATGACCTCGACATAGAAACAACATATTTCTAGAATGGCAACACTGGTTTACAAAATATGGGTCTTTGAAAATTTAAGAAATCGTAAGGTATGTACTACTTCAAATGCCATTATTTAGCTTAAAAAAGTCTGGTGAAATGAATTAACTACTGGATTTTATACTTCATTTATTGGCTTTTTTAACCTCATAATTGGATTTTAAAAATAAAAAAAATACCCTGAAAAAAATGAGAAATATTTTTCTTTATCGTTTTTTTCAATGTTTGCCTAACAAAAAAATTTTTTTTAGTGCATTACAAAAAAGTTTATATTATGCTTATATTTCTTGCCAAGTTCGATAGTGGTAAGCTCAGCCGTTTTGGAGCTATATGCATTGCAATGCCGTAACCCGAATCGAATCAGTTGATTTTCATAAAAATAACAAGATATCCATAAAAATAAAAAGGTATTTATAAAAATGTCATGATATTTATAAAAATAACAACTGATAATTCTTGGACCAAATATAAAAAATTTTTTTTTCTCATTTATTTATTTAATGGAAATTTATGTAGTGGCATTGACAATTTCAAATTATAGTGTATTAAGGTAAATACAGTGAAAACAACAAAGGATTTGAGCTGTTGCACATGAAACACCAAAACACTACTCGCAGAGAGACCACAGATTTTTAATTTTTCGGTCAATTTTTCCATTGCAGAGTACCTTTTTTTTTTACCATTTATCTAAAGAAGGCAAAACAAAGAGTAAGTGAGCCAAAACAGAAATCCTTAGGAGGTGTAGTTTTAAGAGAAATTTCAGTTAAAAAATTCGGTTTTCTTAGCTTAAAAATTAAATTGAACAGCAACCTCTAAATATTTCCGTCTTAAAAAATGACTGCCTTTGTGTAACACTAAAAAGTGTCTTTTTCCCAAGTTTCAGCTCCACAAAAACTTTTTTGACAAAGAAAAAAATTAAAAAACCAAAAAACCGGTTTTCAGCCATTTTTTCAAAAAATTTTGAGGTTAAGTTGAAAATGATCAGGACAAAAGTTGTAGATCTTCTTATTTCCTACATCTTTTGCATTTAACTTTTTTTATATATGATGCACAGTTTAGCCAGAAATCGTGAAAAACTGTGTTCGACCTCTAAAAATGCACCCCATTCCACAACGGATAACTGCTGTTGGTTCGATTTTTTTTGTCCTCTTTTAAAAGAGCTTGTTCAACAATATTCCGGTGTCAGATTGCTGTAACGAATTATTTTTTTTTTTCTCATTTCCACGACTAATTCTACTGGACTAAATTCCCTAACTAAATTTCTAAAAGATTTTTTATTACAATAAAAATATTTTTCTTTAAATTTTCAATCAAATACCTACCCTTTTTTATCGTGCTAAATCGAAGAAAATCGTGTTAAAACGGATTATTTTTTTAGTTCTAGACCGTGTTAAATCAACTTATCCCGCTAGTCGCCTGAAAATGCCACGTACGAAAATTGTCACTGAGTTTTACATAATTTGGCTGTAAGTGTCCTGTCACGGTCGCCAAAAATGTTAAAACTAAGGAAAAAATTAAAACTTGGAAATTTTTTTTTGTTTATTTTTTTGTTATTATTATTATCAACAACTTGTCTTAACTGACGAACGTTAACAACTCACTCGCAAAATAAAACACTGCTGCAATTCAGCCTGCTTTTGCTTAATTTATTATTTAGTTTTACCAAATGTTTTTTAAACATAAACGTGGCGAATTGCAACAATGTTGGTATGAACAATTCTGTGGTAATGAAGTTTTTTGAGAAATTACAAGCATTAGTTTTATCAAGTTAGAAACCTGATCAGCCTCTTACCTGTCTCCTTGTAGGATTTTTTAAAATGCACTCTTCTTTTGGGTAAAATTTTACCCGTTAGATCTTAATGCGTTAAGCGTTCAAGTCGCGAATTTTAAACAAGCGACCCAATCAGAAAATTTTTATATATAACCATCTGATTGACAGTTTGTATATCAAACATTTTATTAATTTTGATTTAAAATAGGGTTAGAAATTTTTAGTTTTATGTACTTTTAAATTTTTAATCACGGATGTGAAAAAATATCTTGTAAGAAAAATTAAGGATATTTGATATTTAAGTTGTAGTTTTAACGTTACTGTTCCTTATTAGTGTTGTGGATCATTATCCAATTGACGTCTAGTGAAATAAATTACCAAATAACAAGCAGCGGCTAACATCAATAGCTGAAAGAGAGAAAAGAATTTATTTATTTTTCATAAACATAGGTTTTATAATTATCAAAAAACGGAAGACTTACATTCAATTTATATAAGAACCATTGTGTTTTATAGCTTTTAGCGTCTTCGATGAAATCTTCAATAGTAGAAAGACAACCCTTTTTGTTCAGTGCATTGTCTAAAGTGGAATAACAAGACTCTGGTGGAGGACGGTGTAAAATATTTTCATAATCATCAGGAGAATCTTTTCCACAACATTTTCGCTGAAAAGAGGGAAAAATTATTCAATTATTAAGACAATAGGTTCATTCCAGCCAGAAAAAATGGGTAAATATTTATGAAGTTTTACCACAAAAAGTGTTCCAGTGTGGTGTTTGAGAGAGAAAAAATGAGAATATAAAACAGCTGATCATTTCCCCTCCCAAAAATAAGTTTCATTTTCACCCAGATAAATTTCTTGTGGCTAAAACTTGAAGACTTTCAAAATCGAGCCTCGCTTTTGACAAGCGATGGAAATGAAATTTCCTGTCTGAATTATGGTAAACCGGGGCACATTCTGCAACAAAAGTGTAAACCTTCATATTAACAAAATCAACTTAGGTATTTCAAATCTTGAAACACTATACAAAAGGTTGGTGTTTTAGCTCAGGAAAAGAAATCTTTAAATTTTTTTACGACTTCCAAAACATATATATTTTTTTTATTTAAAAAAAAGTAATTTTGCTGAGGGAACTTTCGGGATAGAAGCTTATTTGATGAAAACACAAGAATAAATTACATTGAAATGCTTGTTTTTTATTCTGAAAACTATACCAGAAGGTTGCAGCATACGAGAGCAATTAAGGAGAAAACAAAGACTACTTTCATAATTATGCACACACTAAACACTTTCTGCTTTTTATGCGCAAAATATAAGCAAAATGACTAAACTTGTCTGTTTTCTCAGCCTTAAATGCGCTCGTGTGTCACCCACATAATATGCTTGTTTTTTCAAATCTCTATTCAACTTTCTCCTACATCCAAGGTGTCATCTTCAGCTAAAAAATTTTGGAACCTTCAGTTCCTTCAGTCTCACTACCGTACTAGATCCCAAAGGGTCACGCTTTTTAATTCTGGATTGTAATGTCGTCCGTTTAATACCGTGCTTCAAAGAAGCTGAAGTTAAAGTCTCTCGGGCATGTTTCACATCGGATATGGCATTTTTAAGGTAGTTTCATTAATATATGACTCTTCCGGTCTTTTTCTTGTAGTTGCGAACCATATCAAAACTTAAAGCAGGTTTCGCAACGTTCATCTATATGTTAAGGTTGAAAATGGCCTAAAATTAACAAAATCCGCGTATGTTTATACCTTGCTTCTGATCAATTAACTTATTCGGCAGATGCCAAATGTGTCCCTTCCAAAAATGCCGAATGTGCCCCAATGTCGCAAATTTTCATTTTCTGTACTGTAACAAAATTTATGAAATTAGAGCAGGTTTGAATTGCTCAACTTTAAATTAAATGTTCAATAGCACTTTTCACAAAATTTCACTTTTATATAGACAAAATTTAACAAAAAAATCGCTAACAGAAGTGCAAAATTGCAGAAATGAGCAAAAAACAAACAATCACTTACAACTTTTCTTCCCAACTAACTAGAACTGTGAACTACAATACATCCCAGATTATCGTTTGAGGCTTCATTAAAATTATAAACCATGAGCATACACATCGACATTCTTAGTGAAAACGGCAATGCCGAATGTGCCCCGGTATACCATATACCTGTCCTATACTTTCCTTATAAAATAATTTCCAGCGTTGATGTTTTTTTTCACTTCTCATAAGGTTGTGTTAAGAAGAAGCAACATAACAAAAAGCTTGAAATCAAAACATTTTTTGGTACATGCTCATTTAATTAATTCAAAACTAAAGTAAAATGTTTTTACGTTTTTCAAATAGCACTTTAATAATTTTTATATTCACATAAAATAAATTAAATAATCAAATGTGAAACACAAAATTTAAACTTAATTACTTTTCGGCAAGAATTCCCGCTTGTACAACTTTAGTGTTTTTTTATGCTTTGTTCATAAACATTTAATTTTTTTTTTTCTACTATAAGTAAAGTTCAGTAGAAATAATATAACAAAACGGTTAAACTCAAAATGTAAAATAACTTTGGCTAAAATTTACTTTACGCCGAACCTCTTATTTTAATACTAAGTATTATCTTAAAATGCACTTTATGCATTTAAAATATTTCAAAGTTCAAGATAATTTATGAAGATAAAAAAATCAGGTAGAAAACTTTAAAATCGGTCATTTACTCTGTGCGTTATTTCAATAATATTCTCGAAAATGCATTCAGAATGTGTTAACCAAATGATTATGCAACAAGGATGCTGGCTTTAGCTCCAGAACTCTGCCATTGTTTGTTTACTAAAATACGCGCAAATTTTTGACAGTCTTCAATTTTTACCCATTTTTTTTATTTCAGCCAGGGTTGTGGTGATTCGAGTAGTCAGAGAAATTTCAGCTGTTACTCTCTCGAAAATCGCGATTTGACACTTTTCAATTTTTCCCACAAAATCTGGCCGGAACAAACCTAATATTAGTTAGACTTTGGTTTTGTGTAAGTAATTTGTGTACACTCAGAAAAAAACATGTAATTTTAAACAGAAATTTGCTAAACAGATTTATCGTGTTAAAGAAATAACAAGATACCAGATCTTAACAAGATCCACTTTTATACTGCTATCATGTTAAATTAACACTTCAAAGTGTGAAAACAATAATTTTTATTCTGTCAAACTTACATGACTTATACCGCCGTACTAAGCGAAAAGGGCGTATCTCAAAAAAAGAAATATCCGAGATTCTTATGGCTTCGGATAGCTTAAGGAATTACGCGTCTAATGAAATGCTCCAAACGCCGGAATTTCAGTTCAAATATATAACAAATCTCCTAAGAGAATTTTTCTTTGTAACAATTTTACAGGTATTTCAACAAATTGGCACAAACATAACAATTATCAATTATCTCGAAACGAAATTTTTTGAGATACGCCCTTTTCGCTTAGTACGGCAGTATAGTAAAATCAACTTTTATATCATGTTAAATCTACATGGAAAATTATGGATTTACTTACAAAATTTACATGATTAATCATGTAAAAATTACTTGAGCAAAATGTGAAATGTTTGCATGAAATTAACATTCTGTTATATTTTAACAGAAAGTTTATTTGCTAATTTACCTGGAAATATATCTTTTAAATAAAAATACGAGTTTACTATTTTCATTTTTTATTTACTTAAAGTAAGAGTAATATTCAATACATTTTTACATAAAACAAAAAAGGTTTAACCAAACAAACTAAACATTTTTTAAGCGTATTGCTTTTTTACCATTGCAAAGTACATGAACGTGTAATGGAGACGAAGTAAATTCGTTGATTTTGAAAAAATTAAACCCATTTTCAGACTCACCAAAAAACATATGCTTCCATATATGCATCAAAGTAAAGAATTTTATGTTCAAAACAAATTAAAAAAAGTTAATTACTTATATTAATTGCGATATCCTCAATTTCAAACAGGAGGAAAGAAGAAGTTTTCGGACGATAAGTTGTATGCAAAATTTAAAGCTGCTTTTATTGACAAGCTATGTGTTACATTTAGTCTTGAATTCATAGAACGTGCATATCCCTTATATATTTTGTGGACTGCTTCAAATCTCATGCACCATATATTTTTAAGGGGGCCGCACTTTTTTATAGACTATGTATAGTGAACTACAAAATGAAATTTTGGCTTAAAAGCCTTTTTAAATAATAATTGATATGAATGATTATGCCTTTCTACTAAGAATTTTAAATTGTTTAAAGAAGTGAGGTCTAATTCGGTCATCATGACAATATCAATGATTTGTAAAAGGATATGGAAAAACTTCCATACCTCATCACCTTCTGGTATTAAATCTGCAATAATGAGCGGT
Source organism: Tricholauxania praeusta (assembly GCA_949775025.1). Classification (NCBI taxonomy): domain Eukaryota; kingdom Metazoa; phylum Arthropoda; class Insecta; order Diptera; family Lauxaniidae; genus Tricholauxania; species Tricholauxania praeusta. Next base: position 76,490,622 of record OX459029.1, on the reverse strand, counting down.
AAATGGTGCACAAAGGTCATCATCTCCCTAGCTGACATACGAAAATTACCTGTATTTAAGTTGTAAGCAACTATGGGCGGAGAGATATTACCAATTTCTGTTTCACCATACCAAAACATTTTTTTACGATAATTGAGGGTATCCAAAGTAAAATATTTTTTAATTTCAATGAAATCAGCTAACACTTCCGATATATAGTATTTACAAACTCCCTGAAATAAATCGTGCATTATATCAAAATAGAAGTTATCAACAACATTGACACTATGCATGGTATTAAAAATACAACATTCTTTTATTCCACTTATTTTTTCATCTCTTTAATTACAGTCTGAAGAATAATTTTGCTTAGTCCTAAGATAATCTGGATGTTCAATATTACCTGTTTGCATTTCGCTCTTTTGCCTTTTGCAGCTGCGGCAGTAAAAATTTGAGATAAAACTGGTAGAAAAGCCGAGAGTAGAATAATATTTCCATTGAGTTCAGCTTTGTTAAAAATGGATTGAAAGTAAGTAAATTACCATATTCCTTTAAGTCTCATGATTTGAAAAAACCTGCAACAAAAATGTTTTCCATTTTGGATAGATATTGCTTAGGAATAGTGGGGAAGCTGTAATAAATACCGCAAATTATTTGCTCAAACGCGTGAGATCCTAATGGATTATCAATTCCAAATTCATCAAAATATAATATAAATGGAATAACATGCTTGTTCTTCGAAGTTTTTTGTTTCCATGTTTGTCCATTAACTAGATTTTTATAAGTTTCATTAGATTCCTCTAGAGCTTGCATATTTTTGAGTGTAAGATTCAAAATATTTTTTGTTTCAAAAAATTTTTTAAATTGGAATTTAATCGCCATTATTACTCCAACGACTTTGTGTCTAAGGTGGGGTTATTATTTACTACAATCTCAGAAATTTCTTCATTGATAGTATACTATACTGGATTTTTAAAAATACATGCATTTTTCAAAGATTTAAAAAAGGTGTATTCTGTTCCAACAGTTTGAAAAAGAGAAAAGCATTCCACTAAGCAAGTCTCTACTTCTTTCCTCTGATTGGAATTATCAATTGCTGACGAAATACAGTTCCGAATGTATTCATGAAACCAGAAAAAGTATGTCCTTTCTATTAAAATTATTTTTGTTATGCTGGAATAACATAAATTTGTTGACATTTAAATTTGAAATTTGAGGATTTGTTTTGAAATCGGACCTTACGGTATCTTTATTTAAATTTGTAGCATTTTTGCTACAACAAGGTAATTCATTACAAATATTTTGGGCTGATTGCGTTGCATAAGTTCACAGTCTTCATTTATATCAACTTTTTCGATTTGCTTTTTGAAAGAATAAATGTAAGATAAACATTGACCGCACTTGGGTACTAGGGGTGGCAATCCCGGAGCTTTTTTGAGTTTCGGGATTGAAGTTTCCAATCCCGGGATCCCGGGATTGATAGTTCTAGTAAATGTATAAAAAACTACAAACGAAAAAAAAACGAGAAGCTTATACTATTGTATATATAAAATTAAAATTGCTTTATTTTATTTATAAGAACGCAAAATAAAAAAATAATAGCTTATAAATTGACTTAGAACACTTCGAGTGTTAATACATCTAAATCACATTTACTAAGTTTGACTAGTAGAAGATAGTCACTATTAAAAGGAGATGATAAAGGACCAAACTATCAATTTTATTATTCAATTTTATTTTTATATTTAGAAATTCGTGTACCTTACTTTGTACTTGATTAATACTTACTTTGTCACCTTCTTTAAATGTGACAGTGATGGCATTTAGTGGCACCGAAAGGCTCGCTCTCAGTAGACGCACCCATAAGTGTGCTTCATTTAAGTTGTCAAAATCTTTAGAAGCTGATTTCAGAAAAAAGGTTCAGACAAAAGTTTAATTATATGAGGCGCCCAGTTGCAAAACCGGCCAAGTCCAATAAAATAAAATTTTGAGATATTCTCATATATAAAAATGTAGACAATGTTTTAGCTTTCTACAATGGTCTTAGATTAAAAACAATTTTTTTGACAGAATTATTAAATTTTTTATAGATATTTTGACGCATGGATTTCAAAACCGGCCAAGTCCATGAACTTTTTTTCAAAACCAGTCCAACACCTTGGAATCAAAACCGGCCAAGTCCAGTACATTGGTATCAAAACCGGCCAAGTCCACTTTTTCTTCCGACGCTTTGGAATCAAAACCGGCCAAGTCCAGTTCATTGGTATCAAAACCGGCCAAGTCCAGTTCATTGGTATCAAAACCGGCCAAGTCCAAAATTGTTTTCTCAAAAACATACGCAAATAAAACTTGAAAAGTCTGATCTAACTTGCTTTGAGTAAGAAATGTTATGGGCTATAATGTGGGAAATACTTTTCAATTTTTCAATTAACATAGATTAAGATAAACGTTTTTCGTTGATTGTCCAAAATGGACTTGGCCGGTTTTGAAACCGGGCGCCTCATATCTTAGAACTTAAATTTTGGTAGGGTCAAAATTTCAATGTCAAATCATGGTCGGATGTTGTTTTTTTTTTTTTGAGGACAAACCTATATTTTTTGTTGCAGATTTGTATTTTATTATAAAAAATAGATTTGTTTTGCTCATATTGTTTTTCTATTGCATTTTTAGTATTTCCGTTATTGATAAAAATAATTTTAGTCTAAATCTCATGAAATTTACACAGTATGGCTTTTATGCTAAGGGGCACAAATTGGATAGTTAAAATTTTATTTAGGGTGCATACTTAGGGTGGCCCTCAAACAAATATATTTTTAAACATCATTTTCACGAAGATAAATAAATTGATTCACACTGAATTTACACTACGTATTTCTATGTTAAAAAGCTTAGCTTAGGCCACAAAACTTTTATTTAGGGTGGCCCTCACACAAAAATATTTTTTAAATACTAAAATTTTTTCGAAGTCCGCTAAATCGATTCTCATGTAATCTACACCAGATGGCTTTTATGTGAAGAGACACAGATAAGATTGTAAAAATTTTATTTAGGGTGCATACTTAGGGTGGTCCTCATACAAAAGTATTTTTTAAATAGAATTTTCACGCAGACTGCACATCGAAAATACACGACGGCTGGATGCGCACAGGGTAATGCTAGTTGAAAAATAAATGCAAAAAAATAGCTCTTGAAAAAGCTCTTGAATGTGAGCCTAAAACTTTGCAACATTAAGATAAATTTTAAATTATTAAATGTTTGTACTATAAAGCTTAGACGCTTTTTTTCCTCAAGCAATACAATTTTCGCCATATCTATCTTTGCTGGGATAACAGGAAATTCTTCCACTTCCACACAACCATCAAATACAAAATTTCACATTATCTATATAAAAACAAAACTTATTTTCATGCACTGACTGAATGGGATTAATCGTACAAGTCAAGCTGATGACATCAACAAAACGAGCAGCATCAAAGTTAAAACTAGGTTATATCAATTTTCAATACAAATCGCACTTAGTAAAAAATTCTTAAAATTGGTCAAAGTATTAAATAAGATATTTGTTTTGCTATGTGACATTTTTTAAGAAAATCTTAAACAAAAAATTGCTACAATAAAATAAAAATATTTTTACAGTATTTAAGGTTCAGACACAATTGAAGTGCATTTTGCAGGTTGATGCAATAATGTTTCATGCACATTAAATGTATTGAAAACAATTATTTTGCAAATATTGTACTTAAATATGTCATATAAAAGAATATTTATTATATGTAAAACAAAAATTTTTTTTCTAATCCCGAAAATCCCGGGATTATCTCTTTGTAATCCCGGGATTACTTTAGCCTTTTTTTAGAGCAAATCCCGGGATTGCCACCCCTATTGGGTACTTTGCGAGTGAACTTAATGTACGAAATGCTTTTAAATGATCTATGACCATTTTTTTGAAGTGAGTGCAGTAAAATTGCAAAGAAAGCAACTAAACGTTTTACAGAATTACTGGCTCGACTTTTTTTTAGTTAACCCTCATCATTTCTCGAGAAATACATCTAATCGGTCCCATTGTATGCGCGCGCATACACATATATTTTTAATTGTAAAAAAGCTAAAAAAAATTAACAACCATTTATGTTTTGTGATTTTTTATGTTTATTACATTGCTTACTATCATATTACTACATTTGAACTTCATGAAGGTAGATTTAGAATGAAATTAATTAGAATATTACATACATTAGAAAAAAATTTGAGTTTTTAACTTTTGTCAATTATTTGTACATCTTTCGCATAAATTGAAATTATGTTCAGCACAAATGAAATTTCTACACTTTTCGCAGCGTGTAGCAAAAAAATTTTTGTTTTTTTTATATGTGCAGATGTAGCATCGGCCTCGTTTTGATGTACTTGGTAAATGGCGAATCTCCCGAATTCTTTGAATAACATTGGAAGCATCATTACTTTGAGGTTGTTTTTTACGTTTAGTGATCTGTTTTTCAACGATATTCAATCCAAGCTCCCCGATAAAAAGGCGACGACGAATATTATGGTTCGTCTTAGAATTTTTCCATTTCGGGAACAATGCAATGAACGTCACGAATGCATTCAACGCACTAACATCAAGCATGTTACAAAATACTGCCATTGGCCACCGATTGACTTTTCGTTTGCATGTGTACGTAGCCACCATTTGATCCATATTATCAACTCCACTCTTGGTTTTGTTGTAGTCTTCAATGATGTTAGGTTTCTTCTTTTCACTATTCTCATTTATGCTGACAACCTTGTGGTAAGTACTGAGCAATGTCACAAATCGGTACCGGTGAGGAACATATGACAACATAACTGCATGCAATTTATGTTTATATGCAACTTCTGCATGATAAATTGGCTTTTGACGCATGTCGAGTAGAATTGAAGGAGTTTCAGTCCTATTTTTCCTTATTGTTCCCAAAATAGTCATGCGATTCTTATGTAAATCTTCTGCCAATTCATACGAAGTGAAAAAGTTGTCACACGTTACATTTCTGTCAGAAAGTCCTTCCACCAAGTCCTAGATTGCGTTCAGGAGTGGCATTACGATTCCGACCAACATAAATTTGTGTGTTGTATGCTGCATTTTCTTCTGCTAAATTTTGCTCAAGTGGCTCAATGTCGTCTTCATCCGAATGCACGCTAACTTCACTTTCATCATTCTCCTCGTCTGATAATGCAAAATCATAGTCACTATTACACGGAGATTCGCCCGCTTCGCTTTCCAAATCAAAATCTCGCTGCCTTCTTTCACGTAAAACTCTATCATTTTTTATCAAATACTTCGAAACACAACCAAAATTCAAATAAATGCGCAGACAAACTTCAGTTATGTGTGTTCCAAAACAAACTGAATTTCATAAAACGAAAAAATAAGAGCGTGCTATAAGCCCACACACAAAAATAAGCGGCAATTCCAGGTACCTACTTATGTGTATGCGCTCACATACACAGGGACCGATTCGTAACTATAACTGCACAGGCAAATACAGTAAGGGTACAAATTCAAAAACAGGTTTTGTTGGTTGTTGAGGCAAAATAATTCTACTTTGCAAAATACAAGATATTTCCGCTGAACCGTTTTTATTTTATTCAAGGGGACCGATGAGGACCTGCACAATTTAGCCAAAAATCGTCAAAAACTGTGTTCGACCTCTAAAAATGCACCCCATTCCACCCCGGATAGCTGCTGTCTGTTCGATTTCTTTTGTCCTCTTTAACAAGAGCTTGTTCAACAATATTCAGCTGTCAGAGTGCTGTAACTGTTGAGAAATCAAGTTGTACTTTGTTGAAATCAACTTCACAACGTGAATTTGTTTTAGGTTTTTCATAACTGATATTTATGTTGTATTGAAATTAATTTTTGATTATTCCTTAATAAAACTTCAATACAAAAACTTCGAGAGACTCTGAAGATTAAAATAAATTAATAATGGCGGCAAGCATGTTGAAGACGTGAAAAATCCCAATTTTAAATGGAAATAATTATCCAATTTGGAAGTCGCAAATGGAGGCGCTGTTACACAAAAGTAGACTACTGAAGACAGTGCATGGTGAATTACTAGCACCAGAGGTAGAGAGTTGGCATGAGAAAGATCAAGATGCGCGTGCTGATATTTTAATGGCACTGGCACCAAAGATAATAACATTGGTAAAAGGATTTTCTACATCAAAGGAAATATGGGATTATTTGCAGTAAACGTATGAACGGAAGTCATCGCGGCAGAAAGCAGAATATATCGACGGATTGTGAATCTTAAGTTGAGTGAATCACATACGATAAGCAAATACCTGGAAGAGTTTGACACATGGAATACCCAACTAGAGGAAATGGATGGTAAGTTCGAAAATGAGTTAAAGGTTATTATAATTTTAGATGGATTATCAAAAAAATTCAAAGGAATAAAGGCAGCATTCAGCACAGCAAATGAATTTCCGTCGTTAAATACAATTAGATCGCGTTTCTTAGAAATAGATTAAATCAATGTTGAAGATTGTGAGCGAAGCAGTGATGCGATGAAAGCACGATTTCGACGCAACAACGACGCAGCTAAAGAAAGGTTTCGTTGCAACAATCATAAAAAATCAAAGTATCAAGGTGTATGTCTAAAACTATTATCTGTGCGGTAAGGCAGGTCACATGGCTAAGAATTGTAAGACAAACTCAAATGTAAATTGCTCAAACATTATATCTAGTGGATTCGTTGTTTCTTACTCTTTAACAATGCATGAGGCTTATCAAAGTTGTCACAATCAAAAGTGGTACTTAGATAGTGGTGCTACTTCAAATATGACGAGCAATAAAATTTTTTTTGACAATATTGCTAAAGGGTACGCAGGATAAGTTCAATTGGCTGACAATAAAAAGCTAAAAGTTGAAGGAATAGGCACTGTATCTTTAAAAATAAATGTTCAGAATATTATTAAAGAAATTAGACTTTATAATACACTTTTTGTACCTGGGTTAAAAACCAATTTAATATCCACCAGTAAAGCAACAGATAACGCGTGTTTGGTGGAAATGAAAGACATTTCTGCAAAAATTTCCAAAAATAATGAAATTTTGCTAGAGGCATATAAAGAAAATGGTCTTTATGTAGTTAGTGTGCTTAATCACGCATATACGAGTAATGGGGTGCATAATCAGAGAGAAAATGTTGAACTATGGCATAGGAGATATGGACACTTAAATATAAGTTAATTGAAAATGCTCAAAGGCAAAGAAATGGTAAAAGGGTTGCCTTATTTTGATACAGAAAATATCAAATGCGTAAGTTGCATTAGGGGAAAGCTGACACAGAAACGCTTCCCTAAAAAAATCACGAAGTCAACAAAAGAAGTGATAGAACTTGTACACTCAGATTTGTGTGGACCGATGAGAATAGAGTCCATGGGGAAAAAGCTGTATTTTGTCACCTTTATTGATGATGTTTCTCGCTAAGTTTTTGTGAAATTCTTACGACAGAAATCAGACTTAAGCAGTTTCAACAAAGTGTTGAATTAGAAACTGGAAAAAAAATAAAAATTCTTCGAACTGACAATGCTAGAGAGCTAATTTGTCATGAATTTTCAAATTTTTTAAAAGATTGTGGTATAAAGCACCAGTAAGCCGTAGAATATACACCACAACAGAATGGAATTGCAGAGCGTATGAATAGAACGCTTGTTGAAATGGGAAGATGCTTAATGCTATAGGCGGAACTTCCGGAAATGTTGTGGGCTGAACTTGTATACACTGCTGCATATATTCGTAATCGATGTCTTACAAATTTAAATAAAGATAAAACACCAGAAGAAGTTTGGATAGGGATGGTTCCAAATATTTCGTACTTTCGTCAAATTGGTAGCAAGTCTTTTGTTTTAAATAAAAAGCCAAATAAAAATAAGTGGCAACCAAGAAGTGAAGAATATACTCTGGAGGGGTATTCTGAAGAGTCAAAGGCCTATAGATTGTGTAAAAGAGGCATAAAGACTATTATAAAAAGTCGTGTTGTTCATTTCATTGAAGGAGAAAAAACAAAAAGTGGAGAAATTATCAAAAGAAAAATTGAAGAAAATGAAGACGGGTTTATTGATTTTTGGATAAACTATAATGAAGCTGAGAAAAACAAACATGAATCTGTCAATTCAAGAGATTTTTTAGATAATGAAGAAGATGAAGCCTTTGAAGATAGTGTGGAAATACAACTTGAAGTTAGCCAATCAAACATAATAGATAATCAAATGAGGGAAGAAGTGCAAGAACCGACTCAGATCTTTTAAATTTAAGAGCCAAGATGTTGCTTAAATTTCTAGGGAAGAAGATCCGAAAACCATAAAAGACGTTATGAAATAAGCTCATCAAACAGAATTGTTATCAGCGATGAATAGTGAGTGTTACGGGAATTTGCCCGAGCGCCCAGGTTGCACGGGATCTTGAACGTCCAAATTTAATTTAACTACGCAGAAATTTATCTTTGCAATTTATTTAGATTCGATTCGTTAAAATTCCTAAACATAAAATATTATATAAAGTTAATAATTGATATATGTAAGTATATAATATATGCTTACTTTTTGGTATGCAAACCAAGCGCAATTTAGTTGGAAATGAAGTTAAAGAAATACAAAATGGTTTTACAGTTATTACAATATTTTTTATCGATAGTTATAAATCGAAGACAGTGGTGGTAATAAGACAGTGGCGGTAACTTCACCGCCCTACTCCAAATCCTGAGCCACGTCGAGAACAGCTAATTTAGCTACTGGCCTATCTAGCACTCCGCAACTGGTCAGTACTTTAGCACTTCGGACTTGACCATCATCAGCAACCGAAGTTTCCAACACTTTTCCTCTGGGCCACACATTTCGAGGACTTAAAGGGTCAACCACAACCACAAGATCACCATTACTTAATGCCTTAGTTTTTTCAAACCATTTTGTTCTACATGTAAGTGAGGGTAAATATTCGACTAGCCATTTTTTCCAGAATTGTTGTGCGTATTGTTGTGAACGCCGCCAGCTTTCCGTCAAAATAATATTCGTATCGTTGAACTCTGCCAGTGGTTTCATACCATTGGAGCAGCCAAGTAGCAAATGATTCGATGTTAGCGCTTCATGATTTTCGTCGTCGATTGGAACATAAGATAATGGACGAGAGTTGAAAATATTCCCTACTTCAGCTATCATACTACGGAGCGTTTCATCACTAGGAAGTCTAGTGGGCATTATTTGATATAAAACGGTTTTAATCAAGCGTACAAGGCGTTCCCATGCACCTCCCATATGAGGAGCCAATGAAGGATTGAAGTTCCACTTTGTAGTGGTAGTAGTAAAATTAAGCGTAAGTGCGTTTTTGTCAACGTCTCTAATAGCCTCACGTAATTCTCGCTTAGCCCCAACGAAATTTGTCCCATTATCACTGAAAATTTCTCTGGGCGTGCCCCGTCTCGCCATAAAGTTGCGAATCGCCATTATATACGAGCTCGACGTTAATGAGTGTACGATTTCCACGTGTACAGCTCTAATCGTGAGACATGTAAATAAGGCGCCGTATCTTTTTTCTTTATGGCGGTTAACAGCAACAAAAATTGGTCCAAAATAATCGAGGCCCATATAAGTGAATGGTGACACAAACGCAGATAGTCGTGCTCTGGGAAGCTTGGCCATTTGTGGGTTAATAGGGAAATCATTTTAAACATGGTTCTGAGCCATGGTATGTGATATTTTTGACGAATTTCATTTACTGCAGTCTCATTATTTCCATGATGGTATTGAAAATGAAAATGTAATATTAAAAGTCGTGTAGTTCTGCTATGTTTTGGCATTATAACCGGATGCTTTAGTTCATCAGGAACACAAGCTTTATCGATCCTGCCATCAATTCGTAATATACCATTAACATCTAAGTAGGGATTTAATTTGTAAATTGAGCTGCTCTTGCAGACTTTACCATTTTTTTAAGCATAGCACCATATTCGTAATATGCTTCTCTTTGAGCCTGTTTTATTAGAATATTTTCAGCTTGCATGAGCTCATCTTGTGTTACATGATTTTCGGACGATCTCCTATGAGCTTTTAATAAATTGATCAATTTTACAACGTACGCCACTTTGAAAAGCGATTAACATCCACTAAATTCTCGTTTTTTTGAATTTGAAACAAGTGCTGTTTAAGTTCACAGTCTGTATTTAAATCAGCGTCAGCTCCTATAGGCCACAAATTGTACGGTTGCTTCAAGAAATCGGGACCATTTAGCCAGCGGCAATCATTTTATAAATTAGGTTCACCTTTTGACCACTTAGTTGCTTCGTCTGCTACATTCATCTTACCAGGAATCCACCGCCATTTATCTAACTCGGTCAAATTGAGTATTCCACTCACCTGGAAACCTACAAATTGATGATATCTTTTATGATCCGATCTTAGCCAGCTAATTACGGTTTTGGAATCTGACCAATACATCTTTTTATGAATTGTAATTGTTGTGCTCCGAGCGATGCTGTTCGCAAAACGAGATGCAATTAAAGCTGCCATTAGTTCCAGACGAAGAATTGATGTAATTTTCAAGGGTGCGACCCGGGTTTTTGAACCGATTAGTGGTAACCTTATTACCGTCTAAAATTCTTAAATACGAAACAGCAGCGTACCCATTCTCGCTGGCATCGGCGAAAGTATGCATTTGAACGTTTAAATTGTTATAGTTACTAAAATCTTTTAAGTAACAACGAGGTATTTTTAAGCTTCAACCATTTTCCCCATTAAATATTTTGAGGGGCAGGGATCGGATCATCCCATCCGATACCGCTTCTGCAAACCTCTTGCAGAGCGATTTTTAAATATATTAAGTAGTGGCCGATGAGCCCTAAAGGGTCATAAATGGACATCAAAATTTTCAAAAGTTCTCTTATAGTAGGGATTTTATCCCTCAGAAATAATTCACTCTTCAAAATAGAAGATGAAATTTGGAAAGTAAGTAATTGTGTCGTCAACGGATCTCCAATAAACACCGAGTACCCTATCTGCATCCAACTCGCTACCTAAGTCGAGACTCTTCTGTTTAACATTTTCCTGTCCATTTAAAACTTTTAAGACATCTTTATTATTAGATACCCAGTTTCTAATGTTAAATCCACCCTCGATATGAATATGTTTAACATCTAAGGCTAAGCATGCGGCTTCTTCAAATGTATCTACTGAATCGAGAAAATCGTCTACATAATGATTATTTATAATTGCAGAGGTTGCAAAGGGGTATTGTTTCTCGGATTTGTTTGTATTTAAATTTTTAACATATTGTGAAATACATGGTGCACACGAAGCACCGAAAATCATCACATTCATTATATAAATATCAGGTTCTTTGCTGTTAGCGTTGCGCCACAAAAACCTTTGAGCATTACGATCCTCATCGCGAATATAAATTTGATGGATCATTTGTTCGATGTCTCCACAGATTGCCGCAGCTTTTTGCCGAAAACGCATAATTATTGATGGTAATGACGAAAATAAATCCGGTCCTTTTAACAGCATATCATTTAGAGATATGCCATTACTTTTTTCAGCAGCGTCCCAAACGATTCTTGATTTCACAGGCTTATTTTTGTTGAAAACAGGGAAAATTGGCATATACCAAACCTTTTGAGTATTAAGTATTTGAAAGAATATTATGGTTATCAATCTTTGTTATATAACCCTTCGAAATGTACTCCGTAATAGTTCTCTGAAAAACACAATCTAAGTCAATGTCATTTTTTAATCTTTTTTTCTAAGCAATGAAATCTCTTCATGGCCATTTCATAGCTATTCGGCATCGGAACATCCTCATTTCGCCACAGTAATGAAGTCTCATATGACCATCTGATCGCTGTTTAGTATATTTTTTCAGAATATCATCAGCTTTCTCATCATCTTTACTCATTTAAGATGCGCCTTTGTTTATGCCTAAAGTATCTAATCAGTAAAACCTTTTTACTAAATTGGATAACTTTTTATCCCTTTCTGTACTGCAATCGCATATGTGAAAGTGGTGCTGCTCTTTAATGTTTTTACCTCCGATTGTGCCATAAATTAACCACCCAAGGCGCGTAGATATTGCCACAGGTTCGTGTGCTAAGCCTTCTTTTACGCGTTTGGAAACACATAACCTAGAATTGTTGAGGCCAATCAACACTTGAGGAATTGCATTCTCATAGCTCTGAATATGTAATCCTTTCAAGTATGTGTAAGTTTTTACCATTTTCTGGTAGTCCATCGTTTGTTTTGGCAATGCTAAAAATTTCACTGTGTGTACATCAATAGCAAATCGTTTTCCATTTGCACCAGATACATCCACTGCATGTCGGTGTGAATTATTCTCCTCACGTTCAACGTTGCCGGTCCATTTAAGATACAAAGGCTCCTTGATACCTGTCAAATTTAAATCTTTATAAATTTTTTCATCGATTAAACTTGTTGATGATCCTTCATCAATAAATGCAAATGTTTGCAAAAGTAATGGTTTGATGGTATTTGTAGCATTGTATGTTGATGACATAATTATTGCACACAACAATTCTGAAATGGTCGACAAGTTTCTTAAAGTCTTACGGAAAAATTTTGATATTAGAGATATGGATGAACCAAAACATTGTATTGGATTAGAGATAGAGTTAAGTAAGAATAGGCTGTCAATATCACAACCTGGATATATTACGAATTTGGTGAAGAAGTACCAATTGGAGAATTCGAAACCTGTCAGGCTCCCAATGCAAACAAAAATATCTTTGGAGAAGGAGCTTAAAGTATTTGATGAAGCTGAAAAAGCAAGTAAAGTACCAAGAAATTATAGGTTCGTTATTGCTTATTGCAATTTTCAGCCGAGCAGATGTTGCATGTAGTGTTAACATGTTATCACAATTTGCACAAGATCCACGTAAGCAACACTGGACAGCAGCACTTCAAATAGTTAAATATTTGAACTCGACGAAGAATGTGGTGTTGACATATCACAAAACAGGATCGCCTCTTATGGGGTTTGTGGATGCTAACTGGGCGCAAGATGTCAATGATCGTAAGTCGCAATCTGGTCACAAACACCACTCCATCGTTTTAGATAAAATTTACACCACGAGTCTTTTATATTAAGACTCACAACAACGTCTGCCAAGTCTGCTATACTATACTATATGTAAAAGAGTAGGGACACTTCAAAAATGGGCTGATTCGCTTAAACATTCCATAGCATGAGTTCATACAGCTTTGCGCCACCTGCCGGAAAGGGCAGAACAACGTCTGCCGGGACAGCTAGTAGCCTATAAATAAGAAAAAACTAAAAAATTGGTAAAATGAAATTATGACAATTTATACTAAATTGGCTATAACTTCGGCATTAATGAACGGATTTTAAAAAACGTAACATTATTTTATTTAAAAGAGTTTGTATTTTATATCCAAAGATTTTATGTATTTTTAAATATTTCTAATTTTAAAGTATTTTTTAATTGGATACGAATTTTAAATAAATTAATTTTTTCAAATGTATCAGCTTTTATCTCCTAAGCTGATTTTTTAACTCGAAGAGTTGTTGGGAATTTTATTACCTTTTTTTCAATATATATTCGAACAAAATCGGTTTATATTTGGATGAGATATAGCCTAAAAATACACTGAAAATACACTAAAAAGAATTTTAAAAAAAATCTAACCGTGAGAAAAATCTATCAAAAATTTTTTTGAGCTTAGGGGACCTAACTACATCATAAAAAATAAGAAATGTCATGTATAGGGGAGAATACAATGTCAAAATTATTGAACTATTAAGCGACAAAAAAACTTACAAAACAACAAGAACAGACCCAACACTAAAACTACAATGTAAAAACAACAACATTGTAAACAAATTACACAAACAAAATTACATAGAAACAAAATTGAAATACAAACTAACATGTACAGCGGCAAATGCTCCTCGGTTATACGGACTTCCAAAAATCCATAAACACAATATGCCAATGAGACCAATATCGTCTTCACCTAATGTCCCCTGCTACCAACTGTCAAAACATATTGGCAACATTTTAAAAAACATGATATCACAAAACCTGAACATAAATAGCTCACTAGATTTAAAAAACAGACTTAATAATGTACAAATTGAAGACGACGAAAAAATTGTGTCATTTGATGTGATCTCCCTTTTTATAAATATTCCGGTTCAATTTGCAATTAAAATCATTATGAAAAAATGGGAACATCTAAGAAACTTTACAAAAATTCCAAAACAACAATTCAAAGAAATCTTAGAGTTATGCTTGATTGAAAACAATTACTTTAGTTAAGCCCAATTTCCATGTGATCTTATCTTATCCCATATCAGGGATATCAAATCAAATTTTTGTAAGAAAGAAAAACCATGCGAACAGAACCTAATGCGCTTGGAGAATATGAGAGTGAATAGCATACATTTACTATCTTAATAGCATGTGATGTCCTCCCTCATATTTGATAAGATAAGATCACATGGAAATTGGGCTTTACAATAACATTATTTACAACCAGACCTTTGGTATGCCGATGGGTAACCCCCTTTCCCCCACAATAGCAGACATAATTCTAGATCAAATAATCGATGACAGTTTAATAGAATTGACAAATGAAAACATTCAAATAAAATACATAAACAAATATGTAGATGACATCTTAGCCATAATAAAGGAAAAAGACATAGATAAAATACTAGAAACATTTAATACACAACACACAAAAATCAAAATTACTACAGAAATTGAACAAAACAACAGCATCGCTTATTTAGACATAAAACTACAAAAAGTTGACAATAAACTAAAATTTAATTTAATTCAAAAGAACTATTCTCAGACAGACTTATAAATTACCATTCAAACCACCCCCACCACCAAAAAATAAATACAGCTGAAATAAATACCTGATTCAAACAATTTTTAAAATTAGTGATCCCGAGTTTTTAGAAGGAAACAAAATTAGAATAAAAAACATACTTTACAAAAACGATTTCCCAATTAATTTAATTAACAGTTTAATAGACCAAACACTCAACAAACTTACAAACCAAAACGAAGCTACACAACAACAAAACAATAGATTTTTTAGCATAACATTCATTCCACACTTAACAAACAATCAGCTATTACAAAAAATAATACCACATAATACAGAAGTCAAATATGCATACAAACCACAAAAAACACTAAGGGCAATATACTCAAACAAAAAAGACAGAATAAAAAAAGAACAACAGAGCAATGTCATATACAAAATAAATTGCATAGGCAACAAAGAAGAAACTGAAACTGGCAAAGAGAATGACAAAGAAATGCAACACTGATCTGACGAAAAAATAGAATTAATTCTAAATCGACGGCGAATCGTCGGCAGGTCACCAGTCGTACGCCGCAATTCTGTTCAATTTCACATGATCAAGAATGTTATAATTTTTGACAGCGTATATTCGTCGCCGCTTTAACGCAAAAATCTTAGACATAGAAAAGAAAGAGAAGGCAAGACTAATATTGGAAAGTTTAAGAATCCAACAAAACATAACTAAAGCTATTAACGCAAAAATAGACACGGACGATTTAAACACAACATACAAAATAATATTACGAAGGGAAGACAAACTTAGGAAACATGTGGAACATAATTTTTTGTTTTTATTAATTAAAAATTGTAAGTAAAATAAAAGAAATTGTAATTGAAATTGTATTGGAAAAATCTGTGCAAAATGCATCAAAATGGGCAACGAGCTGCTTATACTAGTTTCAATGACATATCATCAGTAAGCTTTGTTAGTAGGGTTGTTGATAATTTACTGATATATCAAAATATCGATATCTCAAGGGATATCGTTTGCGATATTTTCAAGATATTTTTAGCACACGATATATCGATATTCAATATCAGATTTATCATATCGGTTTATGATATCAGTTGGTGACGGAATTCTTTTGGCTTTTTTTCTGATTTTCAAAAAAAAACTGAGTGCTCAATCAATTTGCGAAACACAATCTGTCTCTCTTTCTTCAATTTTCTTTTGTTTTCTGTATTCGAGTGTGTTGAGTGTGCTGGTGCGGTGGCACCAAATCGTATTTTACGAAAGTTAATCATTTAAACGAGACGTGCAATGTGTGCGGACAAAATGTGAAAACAAGCGGCAGCTCCAGCAATTTTCATTCACACATGAAGACCAACCACAACTCGTTAGCAGAGCAGATTTTTGGTGATTTAAGTGGTCTTTCGAGGAAGAGAAAGCAGCCTGCGAATGACGTGCAGGACGTTTTGGAAATTATGGATGACTCATCTTTTTCTGCTGTCTTCAGAGCGTACTTAAACTTTGCGTTCCAAGCAATCGAAGCAGACTCACGCTTCGGAATGTACAAAAACGAGTGTTTTTGAAATCCCTTGATGTCAAGTTTTGGCATTTGTATCTATGCATTTATGCTTAACTTTGATAAATAACTATTATTATTTATTTAAATAAAAAGGTATTGCCTACGATATATCACTTATCATTATTTTTCGCTGATATATATCGGTCCGATATTTATCGTACTGTAAAAATATCGATATTACTGATATCCGATATTTAATACAATATCAACAACCCTATTTGTTAGCCGAAGTATAGTAGTCTACAAGCCTACTATGTAATGTTTCTTGCGTTGATCTGTTAAGAATCACAGCAGTAAACAAAACAAAAACTTCAACATTTTAATGCAATTGACCTTGTAATCTCTATGATATCACACATTTCTTGACGAGCGCTTTTTGTCCGATTTTCTGGCGATCCAAACGAAGTTGCAAGTGCTACATGTAAATATCGGCGAGCTCACCGAGGGTAATTTTTTTATTTGTGTTTTTGGAACAAAATTTCTTAATAATATTTTTGTACAGAGCTTCTTGTTCAGTACTTTTAGTGCAAAAAACAACAAAAAAATTACAAGTGCAAAATCCATAAAAATGGGCAACCAGCTGCTTATACTAGTTTCAATGACCGCTATATCACATCATCAGTAAGCTTTGTTAGCCGAAGAAGGGCTGTCGTTTTGGAATTTTTGACCGCAGTGAAAATTCCGAAAATTTGAGGAAAAGTGAAGTGTTCGCAGTGTTTCTAAAACAAAAGTGCAGTGAATTTTGCAGTGTTATAAGAAAAAAATACATTCTACAATATTTTTAAAATCACATGAAAAAAAAAAAAACACGTTTTCGGTACATTTTTAATAAAATGTAATCAATAGTTAAAATTAAACAACTAACATTGTCATTTTGTGCCTTCATGGCATAAATCAGTACATTTTATAAAAAAAAGATAATAATTAAAGTTTATATATTCTATGTACTGTGTACATCAAAACAAACTAAAAAAAATTAGCGACCAAGTATTCCATAGGGACAACATAAAAAGAATTGAGAAAATCTTAGAGAAAAACAGTTTTCCAAAACACATAACAAAAAGATTAAAAGACAATTTTTATAAGGATAAGGGACCAAGACAGGAAAGAGGTACAGTCATATATAAATCGATGACATACATTCCAGGTTTGACAGAGAGATTCGCGAAATTAAGTGCGTTTAAGGAAATAAAAATTGCTAATAAGACAGATAATAAAGTTGGACAATTTTACAGCAATATCAAAACTTGACAAATCCTGCCTTATTTACAAAATTCTTTGTGACGGAGACGGGTCCAATGTATGCCAGAAGGTTGTCAGGACAAAATATTCCATTGGAAATTTTGCCTCACATATTTTTTTTGGCTAGGTACAGTCACCTCAAAACAGCATAAAAACACACCACCAAAATAACCAAACAACAAAACAATAGCCCAGCATCAAAATAGTTCCAAAACAATAGCCAGCAACCAGTAAACAACCAAACAATAGCCCAAACTGCATGACAACAACGGTACATAGCACAAAGAACACAATGCATTCAAAACAACACGTGCGCTAGAACGATCATGCAAGCGAACGTGTTCGAAGTTGCTCTCACAACTTAAACCTGTTTTACCATAAGCCATGCAGTTACGACAGACAATAAAAGAAGTCGCAAGCATAGCAGGAGGACAGTCAGTGAGTGGTCAGCAAGAGAAGCAGACGTTTAGCAGGACAGTCAGTTGGTGATCAGCAGCGAAGACAAGTGAAGTGAACTAAAAATATACAAAGAATCAACAAGTGAACCAGCCTGGCGAGGAAGTAAAGCTAACACCGGAGACTCTACGTACCCAAACCAAACGTGAGCGGGCAGAACAGGAACCACCAAGGCTTGTAATACTGGTAGGTGCGGTGTTCAACAGGGAAAGGATCGAATTTTTGAAGGTTTTTTTTTCGAAGGAAATACTTTGGCCGCTTATCAATTGTTTGTGTAACCCCTACAGCTTTGATATTTGTCCGAAGTCCTCCTTCGAGGAGACTCAAGAAATCTCTTTTCTGAGTTCGCGACTAGAACCACCAGGAGAGTCTTTGGAATATCGTTAATTGTTTGTGTCACCCCTACAGCTTTAACTTTATTCCAAAACTTTTCTGTGCCGAGTTGGGTTGGCCGGTCTAGGGCGTGAACGAGCCTGGAAGGGCGCCGTACTTGCCTACTTTTCAACTCTGTGGTGGCGATAGGGATGTCCCTCGCCAAAGGTGCGTATGCGTAGAGGACCCGAAGAAACCCGAAGGCTTCAACTTCAAAACGAAGTCTAACTAAGTCAAGCAGAGCATTTTTACGTAGAACGGACTACTGCGGAGCACCAGAACTCCATTTTCCAGTACAACCAAAGTTTCCCGAAGAAACCCAAAGGCTTCAACTTCAAAACGAAGTCTAACTAAGGCAAGCAGAGCATTTTTACGTAGAGCGGACACTTCAGAGCATTAAAAGTCTGTTAATCCGTTACACCCGAAGTTTCCCGAGGAGCACACGAAGGCTCCAACTACAAAACGAAGAAAACCCAAGCAACTCATAAAGTTAGAAGGTACAACAAGAGTCCCTGAATCAAATAAATAAATTGTAAATGAAAAGTGAAGTAAATTAAATAAAAAAACAAAGAACAGTTTAAATATAAAATAAGTGGTTCTGATTTAAGAACGCCTGGACATCCGGCGAGACATACCCTGGCAGAAAATTTCCTTACAAGGTATATGTTGGTACTACAAAAAACAAATTAAGGACTAGACTCTCAAGGACACAGATCGGACCAAAAAAACAGAAATGAACAAGCCCTTTGAGCCCACTGTGCTGAGCTTGGACATTTTCCTAATTTTGACGCTGTGGAGATCTTACAAGAAGAAAATTATCATGAGAAGTGATTCATATTAGAGATGCTCCACATTATTAACACCCCCACTGACAAGAGAATACATTTCAAGAGCGACACAGAAAATTGTGCTCATATATACAGACATTTAGTTGACACTGAGGTTAGCTTAAGTTTAGCTTTTCTATAATTTTAACGTAAGTTTTGTTTTGTTAATTTATTCAATTGTGTATTGTTTCAATTATTATTTCTTAGTCACCCCTGAAGATAAGGAAGGATCTTCCTCCAAATATTGGGAAAAATTATAAATAAAACACTGACCTAAAGCCAGAAAGTGTTTTTATTTTTTAAAAAAAATATAAAAATACGATTTGTGTACGACTATTTTCTGTAATGGCACCCAATTTTTAAAATCTTCATTAGAAAACGTTCCTTTAATGAGCATGATCGAATTAACCGTCTCCACTTTTAAACCATTCCAAGTTGAATTTTTTATTTGATTTGTAAGTGAAAAAATGCGGTCTTTGGATGCGCTACTGTGAGGTAGGCACAATAGTGCGCCAACAAATATCTATAAGCCAGGATACATACAGTAGTTTCGTCTAAGGCTTTTTTTAATGAAATATAGCGAGCCAAAATTCTTCCAAATTTTTTTCTTCTGGCTTCGACATCATCCATGTCATCATGATTTATCAGATTAGGAAAAAGCAGAATCAGTGTCAACAAGCTTACGAAACCGGACTTTTAGATTGAAACGCTTTTAAAGCAGGATCTTTAAAATTAATTATTTTTAGCACTTGTTTGCATAAAATCATATAAAATTGTTGACATTTCTTTTTGATTTCTGTAGCTTCTTTCTCACTTAAAAAACCATCGTGAATGAATGGATTAGCTCTCGGGCCAAGGTATACATCCCTCAATGGCTTATAAATGGAAATGGCTCATGACTGAAAATTTATAATTTGAAAATTTTTTGCTAGATTACTTTTGCGACACTTTTTTCTGAAAGTGCAGTGTTTTCAAAAAAGATGCAGTGTCGCAGTGTCATACTTTAAATCGCAGTGAAAAACTTCGATTGAAGTGACAGCGACAGCCCTGAGCCGAAGTATAGTAGTCTACAAGCCTACTATGTAATGTTTCTTGCGTTGATCTGTTAAGAATCACAGCAGTAAACAAAACAAAAACTTCAACATTTTAATGTAACTGACCTTGTAATCTCTTTGATATCACACATTTCTTGACGAGCGCTTCGTTGTTTTGCTGTGTTATCTTCTTCTAATCGATTCCTTAGTGGATCGTAACCACTAAAAAGTTGTTCGCTAGGTACCGAACCTGGTGGAGGTGACAGGTAAACACGTGCTATGTTTGCAAACGCTTGATATTTTGTGTTTAATTTCTACTACAATAAGACATCTTCCGTTAGTGGGAGCCGGTTTACTTTATTATAATCATTTATTAATGATTTCCATTTCATGACATCGCACAGTGTATTATTTTGGCAATCTAGCGCTACTAAACTCAAAAAAAAAAGTTGATTTTTTGATGAAATTTAAATGCAAATATGTTAAAAATTCCCCAATTAGGTTAAAACTTCAAAAAATTTTTGAAGTATAGCGCAATACTTAAAATAACTGTACCTTGAAAGTAAGTAAAAAGAAAATGTCAAAAATACTTAGTATAAGTTCGCTGAATTTTGCGCGCAAGCTTTAAAGTCTTGTAAATCCATTCTGAAAAAGTGAAAGGTTTAAGTTTTTTTAAAAAAATTAATCTTTAAGCTTTCTTGATCGAAATAACATAAAATCTTAACAGAGTTATTGATAGCAACAAAATTTTGTGTACACTGAAAAAACCTACTTTAACTGTGAGTATTAAAAAAAAAAAAAATTTTGTGGACAATAAAAAATTGTTTAGAATAGTTTAGAGTTCTGACTATGATTACATTAAAGCTTGATATGTATTCTAATGGAATCAACCAAAAAATTCTGCGCCTAGCTGCGGCACCCATACAACCATTTTCAATTTTTAAAGATGACCTCTGAAATTTCTCGCTTCCAAATATTTGAGTTATGGCTCGATACTGCAGTAAACAAACGATTAGAGAGGATGATTTTGTTTTTATCCGGAAATGTTGCTGGTGGATCGCAAAGTACTGTTGATATTGATTAGGCTAAGCAATATGCCAAGAGCTTGTTGTCGTTACTGAATTCCCGGTGGGCGAATGCTTGTCGGAAGAAAGATCGATTTATTTCATCAAATAAAGATTGCCTCGGAGGTAAATCGAATTCTCTTTATTTTTGTGCAATACACCGAAAATATATTCTGGTGGGAGACCAAATAAAGAACGCGCCGAAAGCTCTAAAAATAAAAAAGCCAGAAAAGTGCAAGAGAGGTGAACCAAATCAAGGCGTTTTTTCAAAGAAGCGGATATAACAGCTGAAATAACTGGTATAAATTTGGAACTAATTTTTCGTTTCCGTACCTTACTTCAATCCTTAAACTTTGGTTTTCCAATCAATGTGGATGCTTTCCAAAAATACTAAATAAAAATACAAAAATAAGGATACGCTGCAACTATACTTAGAGTTATATCCTTGGTACTATATGCTACCAACAGTGCACAAAAAGCTTTACCATGGAAGCAGTATAATAAAAACCTGCATTATACCTATTGAACAAATGTCAGAGGAAGTACACGAAGTACGTGATAAGGATGTCCGGCGTTATAGGGATCTTTTCACGCGAAAAACTTCAAGGACCGATACAAATACTGATTTGATCAATAGACTCTTGATAACATCGGATCCATTTATAGCAAGTTTGCGCAAAGCGTCTAAAAAGAAGTATAGAGACCTTAGTCCGGACACGATAGTATTGCTTCAAATGAAAAACGATGACACTTCTGATTCGAGCGATTTAGATGAGTCTTTGGAGTAAATTTTATAAATTACACTGTAAGCATTTTTAATATTTATCCTTTTCATAATTATGTTTTCTTGATTAATTTTTTATGTATCAACTTTACAGACATGCTTATGATGAATCTAGTCATAAAGAGCAGAATCCCTGAATTGAAGAACATATAAAAATTAAAAAGTACATATTTTTTTTTTTTTTAATAACCGAAAATTATTTATTATTATTATTTCATCCGAATCTTTCAAGTTATAATTGAATTTGTTAGAAAACAATATAGTCTCCCATTTTTAGACACTCCAGTTGAGGTGGGCGTGGAACAAGGCGTATACGCAGGCCAAAAGGAGAAAGGTTGAATTCTAAGTATTGCAAAGTCACTGTAATGAGTAGAGGTGGCAGTGTAATGGTCTGAAATTTCTTTTCTCGTCAAGGGATTGGGCCAATTCAAGGGATTGAAGAAATTATGGATCGCTTCATATACATTGACATATTAAAAGACGTGATGCTGCCATATGCCTATGCAGAGAAGCCACTTGAATGAAGGTTGCATCAAAACAATGATCCAAAATATGTCTCTAATGCTTGTAAGGGCTGGCTTTAGAGCAATAGGATAGAAGTTTTTGCTTGGCCTGCCTCGACCTGAATCCTCTTGAGATCCTGTGGGATATTATTAACATGAATATCATCAGAAAAAATTGGAAATCCACGGATGATACATTCAGTCCTTAAAAATATCCTGGGAAGGGATATCGCAGGATATCATTGAAAATGTATTATCCTCTATGCCTTAAAGAGGTGCGTATGTCGTCCAGAATATAGGATTCGCCACTAAGTACTTATTTTAAAAGTTTTTATTTACCATTAAAAAGGGGGTGCTTTAGTTTTGTCCGTTAAGTTTTCAAGTTTAAAATGTTCCTTTAATGTTAACTGTCAAGGGAGAACGCAGAATTTTTTTAAATTTTGTTTGTCAATAATAAAGGTATAGATAAATAAAATAAATACTTAATATGGTTCAATAACGTTGTTTTCATAAAAAAATTATGATGTGAAAAAAATGTACTTAGGGGATGCTTTAGTTTTGGCCAATATTGTATCTTAAGTCATATTTTTGTATCTTAAGCAAGCTAAAAGTTATGTAAAAATTTTAATTTCAAAAACAGTTCAATGAAAAACCACGCGATGAAATATTTATTTTCATTGCAAAATAAAATAAAAAATAATAATCTACTATAAACTCAAGCTTTACATACTTTTTTATTTAGGTCGCCCTTTAAAACACCAAAACGAAAAAATCGGTTATATGGGAGCTATATCTTAAACCCAACCGATTTGCACCATTTTTACGTTGATACTGTAAAATATACAGGGTGTTTTTTTTAGAGGTATAGAGCTTCGAATTGAAATAAAACACAAGAAAATCGTTTTAATGTCCATCAATTTGGCATTATTGGAAGGATAATTTTATGCCATTAATGTTTAAATATGATTTCGGGCATGAATATTTTAGAAAAATCTATAGAATAGTTCAATTATGGCAGTTCTGTTAATTTGGAAAAATGCAGATATCTCGGATTTGAAATAAGAAAATGGTATGCGGTTTACGGCATTCTGTTAAGCAAATAACAGTACATTAAAAATTATGTAAAACGGGATCGGCAGCAAAATAATATGGGGTGATTTGGCAACTTTAAAGTACAATATCGGAATTTTTTAATTTTTTTCCGGTCAACTTTGAATTTTTTTGTAAGAAAAAAAGAAGAAGAAGAAAAACTAATCACGAATTCGAATTCCCCGATTGATGGTTACTGTTTTAAATAAAAAAAAAATTAGAATCATCTTAATATGCAAATTTGTCGACTCCGATTCGAAAAAAATCAGGTCTGTTAATTTAGAAAAATGCAGATATCTTTGTTTTAAAATAAGATAATGATATGCGATTTCGGCATTCATTGAAGGGAATATCAGTTCACTAAAAATGATCTACCATGGGATCGGCGGTAACATAATATTTGAGGTGTTGGAGCTAGAAAAAGGAAAATTGGTACTTTTTTACTTTTGTCCGGTCAATTGTCAATTTTTTTGTAAGAAAGGAAGAAGAAGAAGAAAAACCAATCACGGATTTGAATTCCCCGATCGATTGTTTCCCGAAAACCATACCCACTTTGTTGTAAAATTTTATAACCTCTACAACTTGCAGCATTTTTTAAATCAAGATTTTTGAAAATGGGTTGTTTACTTAAAACAGAGGGCGCTAATCCAGTTTTGAATATTAACCTTAATCATTAACCTTAATTAATAATAAAAATCTAAAAGTTTTTTTTTTGAACCGCTCTAACTTACCATACATAAAACTTCTGGTCCAATTGGAAATATTGAAGAACAAGTTTCAATCTTTAATAATTTTATTTATTTAGTACTTATACGTTTGACGTAGCGGTATGCATTTATGTACCTACATATCGTTACCTCAATTAGAAAGCCCTAACTAACATTTTTTCAAAATCGAGTTTTTTGAATGTTTTGGTAGGTTACCCATTGATACACCATTAATTAAAAACAAATTTGTGTGCTATGATTGAATATAAAGCAATAAAAAGCAAATAAAAAAACACATAACTCACTTTAATACTTTTTTTAATAATTTTTATTAAGTCATTTTGTTCTCCTGTAAAGTAGCAAAAATGTAAGATAGGTCCTTTCTATATAAAGGTAACGATATGTAGATATATCTATGAGATCATTCAAAAAAAGGAACAAAAAATTAAATAAAGAAATACATATCTTAATGTATGAAAAATTCAGAGATTTTTTTCACGTTTTGAAATTTGTTCCCCCTTTTGAATAAAAGGAACTTAAAAGGGAAAAAACATGGGTAAAATCATAATTGAAACACAAAAAGTTAGAGTACTTAAGCGGGAGGTACTTAAAAGGGGAAATTCGTATGAGATTAGGTGTGAAAACATAGAGTTCCAAAAAAACTGCGTACTTAAGCGGGGAGGCACTTAAGCGGGATCCACTATAAAAAGTACTGTTCCACCTTAATCGAAAATAAAGTCAAGTAATTAAATTTTTTGAAATAGGAATCCAGCCGAAAAAGTAAAAGACAAACAGACAAATACATTTTCGAAGCGTAGTAAATATTTAAAAAGTACTTGGTGGTGCAATCTTGTATCACGCGAAGCGCTGATTGACTAAGTTGCTCCGTTTGAATTTTATGCAATTCATCCTGGGCTATTCGGGAGTGATTAAAATGGAAGAATATCTTTTTACATTTCGCAATTAGATCTTTGACGTCTTGTCTTTGGAGAGCAGCACGACCACATAGCTGTAATTGGTGAACAGTGCAACTAACATCAGTTACTAAATTCACCGCCCTAACCATATTTGAACCATCATGAATAAAGCAATGCACTTTTTCATTCTGAATGTTCCACTTCTGCAACATCATTTTAAAATGATCACAAATTATATCGCCAGTATGACGACCTTAAAAAGTGTTTCACTTTAATAAAGTCTGCATTCGCTTAAAATCTTCTGTAATTCCGTGAGCAGTAAAGCTCAATAGTGATACATTAGCACTTGGCTCGGACCAAATCAGTTGTAAAAGACAGATATTTTTCAAAATATTTTGATACATATTTTCACATATGTACATGGTCAGTAAAAAACTGACTTACTCTTAACTGATAATTTAGCAAAGCAGTATGCATTAGACGACAAAATCCAACTCCTTCGACAAAATTAAATGGGAGGTTTTGTAACGCAATCATTTCTCCAATAAGATTGTCTATTCCTTTAGATTTCGAATTTGATGTATCCCACGTGTGCTTTTTTTTAGAACTGCTTGCGGTGTGATCTGCTTTTTGGATTCCTGTGTCGGTGTTGTTGCTGTTGATTTCGTCACATTCAATGTTTTTGCATCACGTTCTTCTTCAAGTTTGCAAAACTCGTCATATTGTTTTTTGTGCATAGCCTTTAGGTGACTTTTCAAGGATGAGGTAGTTCGCCATTTTCTAGAATACTTCTTATAACAAGTCTTACACTTTGCATAATCACCGCCAGACTGCACTTTTTTTTGTTTCATATTTAATTTTTTTTCTTTAATAACTGTGAACTTTTTATGTTATTTGATATGTATATTGAGATTTTATAAACCAAAAAACTGAACTTTATAACAAATTTTATGAATACATAAAAGAAATTTAAAAATTCAAACTTACATATTAATTCATAAGAATATAACCAGCCTACTTTACTTTTTCACACGAAAAAAACATTCGAAATGGTAGCACGTGATTTTAAAATTTGAAACAACTAGACAGCTGAGTCAAAAGAGTTTTTGCACTGACTTTTTGTAAGTTCTAAAGTGGATTTTATAACTTCCGTTATACCTCCGTCTTATCGCATTAAAAATTGCGGAGGCGGAGGTACGATTTCAAGCGGAAGTTCCGCACTTGCGGATGCGGCGCTCCGTTACAACCCTATACCTTTGTAGCAATAGCCGTGTCTTATTCGTTTTGGTTAAAATAAAATTTCTTACAAATGCGCTTTTTTTGTCTTTGCTAAAGTTTAATGAATAGATGTTGCTCATTCTTGAAGACGTTCTCGAATTATTTTTGCAGTGCATTAAGGAACGGCGTAATTCAACAATTTTGAAATGCGTCTTATATTAAATACTAAGCAAACTGCGCAGTTGCTTGTCTAACAATTTGACAGCTCAGCGTACACATGATCAAATTTCAGTTTTCTCCCGACCACCGAAGAGAAAACATAGTGATGGCGGACAAATTATTGTGTTCACGAAAGTAGATATATATGAGGCGCCCAGTTGCAAAACCGGCCAAGTCCAAAAAAATAAAATTTTGAGATATTCTCATATGTATATAAAAATCTAGACCATTCTTTATCTTTCTACAATGGTTTTAGATTAAAAAAAAAAAATTTTCAGAAATATTACACTTTTTAATTTATTTTTGATTCATGGATTTCAAAACCGGCAAAGTCCATGAACTTGCTTTCAAAACCAGTCCAACGCCTTGGATTCAAAACCGGCCAAGTCCAGTACATTGGTATCGAAACTTGCCAAGTCCATTTTTTTCCAACGCCACGGAATCAAAACCGGCCAAGTGTAGTTCATTGGTATCAAAACCGGCCAAGTCCAAAATTGTTTTCTCAAAAACATACGCAAATAAAACTTGAAAAGTCTGATCTGACGTGCTTTGAGTAAGAAATTTTATAAGCTATTATGTGGGAAATACTTTTTAATTTTTCAATGAACAAATATGAATATAAACGTT
This sequence comes from Tricholauxania praeusta, assembly GCA_949775025.1. Lineage (NCBI taxonomy): Eukaryota > Metazoa > Arthropoda > Insecta > Diptera > Lauxaniidae > Tricholauxania > Tricholauxania praeusta. Next base: position 76,463,166 of record OX459029.1, on the reverse strand, counting down.
TTTCGTTGTTTTCCCAAAAGTATGAAAAATGGACTTGGCCGGTTTTGAAACCGGGCGCCTCATATGCTGATGAAAAAGGAATTTAATTTTACATAATTTAATACCTAATCTCATTTTCAATAATCAAAACAATTATAACTAAATTGGTTCCGTCGTTACATAAGTATAAAAGTAATTTTAATTAAAATTAACTTCCTTTAATATTATAAACATCGACTCCTTATTTATTCATTTATTTATTACGGCTTATTTGAGCCTAATTCAAAATCATTTAAATATTTCACATAAATATTCAATAGTACAGTCAGCGAAATAGCTATATGTGTGTGCAATATTTTTATATATTTATCAGGATAAAAAGATATTATGGAAATAGCGGTAAAAAGTAAGTATGCAGAAAGGAAGAACGATTTGTGAAAAGGATTTTGCAATGTTACTTTTGTTATTTACTTTGAAACGAGTACCGTTATCAGCAAGTGTTCTATCTCGTCATTTTTTATCGAAGGAAATACTTAATTATATGTGCATTGTTCGTTAAAGCAATAAATTGTTAATTTATACCCTTGATTTGTTTTATCCTGATAAATATATAAAAATATTGCACGCACATATAGCTATTTCGCTGACTGTAGTCAAATATATAATTATCTTATTTCTAATGTCACACAATCTTATTTTGAATAAATTTTTATCACAGTTCTTGATAGTTTCATGCAATTCATTAAAACATTTTAAACCTTTATAAAATAGACTATTTTCCTCAGACTCTGTTTTATAGAAAGGTAAATTAAAATTATTTCTATTTCTAGTGTGTCTGTCATGTACCTCGTAGTTAAGTTTCATATTAGTTCTTAAATAATCTGGCAAATTTCCGTTCTTAATATTATATATAAATTTCATTGTATTGGAAAAAATATGCTGCTTTATGCTTAGCCAATTAAGACTACAGTACCAGGAGACCGACTTCAGATCGGTTTTTCGCATTGAGATTTAAAAAGTTGAGAAAATATACAATATGTTGAAAAAAGTGAAATGAAAAATATTTAAGACGATGAAAGGTTGATAAAATATAGAAAATGTTGTACACGGTCAAAAGAGATTAAAAAGTATGGAAAATGCTGAAATGGATTGAAAAAGCTAAAAAATGTTGGAAAAATTTTGAAATAGGTGATGAAGGGAAAGTGTCGAAAAAATAAAGAGGTTAAGAAAGAGCTTAAGTAACTCGAAAAAAGTTGAATGAGGTTGAAAACGTCGAAATAAATTGAAAGAGCGAGAAAAAGTCGATAAAATATCTAAAATGTTGAAGCAGGTGAAAACGGCTGATAAAGTTGATAATATATGAAAAGTGTTGAAAAAGTTGAAAGTTTCCAAAAAGTTGAATGCCTTTGAAGAAGCGATGGTGTTGAAAAAAGTTAAAAGAGGTTTGAAAAATGTTGAAAGATAAAATAAATATCGAAAATGTTAAGAAAATTTGCGTGAATTTGAACAAGGCTGATAAAGTCGTTAATATGTAGATGAGAATTATTGAAAAAGTTGAAAGTGATTGAAAAGCTCGAAAAAGTTGAAAATTTCGTAAAAAGTTGAAAAGCCGGAAAAAGTTGAACGAGGTTGAAAAAGTCGAATAAATATGGGAAATGTTGAAAAAAGTTGAAAGAGGTTGAAAAATGCTTAAACAGTTGAAAGAAGTTCAATAACTCGAAATATGTTGAATGAGGTTGAAAAAGTCGAAATAAAATGAAAGAAGTTAAAAAAGTCGAAAATAATATGGAACATGTTGAAAAAGTTGAATGAGGTTGAAATAGTTTAAGATCGCTAATGAAGAAAGTTGAAACGATTGAAAGTCGAAAAAATATGAAAAATATTCAAAAAAGCTAAATAAGTCGGATATATTTAAAAAATATTGAAAAGGGTTGAAAAGCCGAAAAAGTTATGAAAGTTGAAAAGAATGCTGAAACAGTCGAAAAAAGCTAAAAAGTCGATAAGATATGGAAAATGAAGAGAAAAAAAATTAGTACAGTTGAAACAGTTGAAAAAAATTGAAAGAGTTTGAAAAAAGTTGAAAGAGGTTGAAAAAAGGTGAAAGAGGTTGATACAGTAGAAAAAGTTGATAACATCGGTAAATAAAAAAAATGTTGAAAGAAGTTAAAAAACTCGAATAAAATTCAAAGAAGTTGAAAATGACAAGTTGAATAATTTTGATAATTTCAACTAAACTGAAACAGGTTAAAAAAGTCGAACGGATCAACATTTTGCTGTTATTGAAATAGTCAAAAAATATTTAAAAAATTGCAAATGTTATGCACAACACAACTTCTTTACAACTTTTTTTAACATGGGAGGAGCCAGGCTCCCTTATGCAATCCCGTCAAATTGCATTTAATAGAAAAGCTTATGGTTACCGATATCTCCATAAAAAATTTAATTAGGATCACTCATATAGTACATAGTACGCATGATGTAACATCAAACTTTTTTACTTGTATGGGAGGTCACGGTGGGCTTTAACCAACTTTTAATAAAAGTGTGAGTTACAACAAAAACTTTAATGGGGGATTGTTCAGGATGTAAGTTGGAGTCGATATATGCTAAAACAAAAAAAAATCCTTAGAGCTTTTATTTTTAATTTTATATTTACTGTTTTTGAATGATATGACATACAGTAGGGAGCAGAAATGAGTATAGTAACTTCGGATATTGGGTATTTTTGTATCTTAAATTACACGTAACTTTTATAGCATAGCTTCTACTTTTTTATGAATTGTTGATGCATTGTTCAGTATATTACAACTTCGGAGCTCTATAGCGTATGTCAATCTGAAGCTATTTCAACGAGATGGAAAAAACCAAGTGACACCTCTAAACTAAATTGGCGAGTAATGTGATATATAGCGTTCAGATATGTGATATACCATCATGAAAAATATAACAAGTATAAAAGGGTAGGAACTAATAAAAAGCAGAACATATTTAAGTCAGATAAATGATTCACGTACAAAAATTGATTGTCGTCTTGGAAGACAATCATTGTGAGACCAAATTAAATCGCATTGCAGGCATTAAACTCAGGTCTGAACCTTTGTAATCCTTTGGAAGGATGCTGCAAAAAGCTCAGGTAATGTCCTTGCTGGGTGGACCAAATCGGACTATATCACATTACCCGAATTTCAGTTTTAATATACTCGGGTTATTTTTATTAAAACACATTTCAGCAAAGGTCTGAACCTTTGTAATCCTTTGGAAGGATGCTGCAAAAAGCTCAGGTAATGTCCTTGCTGGGTGGACCAAATCGGACTATATCACATTACCCGAATTTCAGTTTTAATATGCTCGGGTTATTTTTATTAAAACACATTTCAGCAAAGGTCTGAACCTTTGTAATCCTTTGGAAGGATGCTGCAAAAAGCTCAGGTAATGTCCTTGCTGGGTGGACCAAATCGGACTATATCACATTACCCGAATTTCAGTTTTAATATACTCGGGTTATTTTTATTAAAACACATTTCAGCAAATAAAGAATTCACATTATTTATGACAAAGTATATTCATCTACTAACAAATTTTAGTACTTCGGCTATAATACTTACTTTATTTTGGGCTTAATTCACTCATGAAATGCACACAAATAAAATCTCGACTTGTGGCTAAATCAGTTTCACCGCACTGAGACCAAAAACAGTGAATGTGAACGCACAAAATCTTGCAGCACATATCTTTTCCGTTTCTGCACTGTTGACAAAAAAAAATTTTGGCGAGAATTGCTTATTTAAGGAAATATGATGGCATATCACACAGGCGCGGATCCAAGGGGGGGGGTCACGGGGGTCATGACCCCCCCCCCCCAAAACAGCCCGCATTTCAAAAAATAGAGTTGAAACAATATTTTGCAAACCGAAAAACAAAAAAAACAAACGAACAAAACCTAGTTTTTGCAAACTTAAAAACCTGCAACTAACCAAACGACCAAAACTAACTTATTTTTTTGCACTCTGAAAAAATTGGAATCAAAAAATGACTAAATCAACAAATTTGACTAATTTTCTTAAACAAGACTGACTTTTTTATTATTTTTTCTATATTTGGATTGTAGCTTTACTTGATATACTATCATCTGTTTACAAGTTCCAACTAAAAGCATCATTTATAAAACAAAATCCAATCTTTTATTTTGTTTCGCAAATCTGTTAATGATCGCATCGATGTCCAATGAAAATTCGAAATAAAAATATTCATCAGCTAAGACATTTCTTAGTTTTAAGAGTACATTTTTTAAATAAAAAAAGTTTATAATTTTATATAAACAATAAATATATATATACATGCAATGAATTTTCAAGTAAAACAAATTGGACAAGTTTTTCATTTTTCATTTCATTTCTTTATTAAGCCTTTGGATTACATTTCCTTACAGACTAGAAGAGTCTTTAGACCAGGGTAAAAAACAATGTGTGTGATGTACTTCAGCTCAATTGAGCTATGAAAAATCAAATTTTGCCGACCCCTGCTTTAGACATCGAAAAATCAAATTTATTTATGGATGACAATCTATTGAATAATGAGAGAGCTCTTAATATTGGCTCATTCTGATTATAATTAGTTTTATGTTTTTTTATGAGGAATAAATCAAAATGACGCAACTGTCTAGGTGGGATATAAAAATCAATTAACTGAAGTAACTCCGAACATTCAATATTACTATTAACTATATCATAAATAAATATTAAGGACATAACCTTCCGCCTGGATTCAAGGGTATTAATGCCCAAAAGCAGGCAACGTGAATTATATGATGGCCTTGAATCACCAAAATACAAAGAACGTAATGCAAATCTAGAAAAAGTTTTCTGAATTCGTTCAATTCTAGCACAATGATTTGCATAAAACGGATTCCAAACAAAAGAGGCATATTCCAATCTAGATCTTACAAATGCAAAGTAAAGGCTCTTAATGGTATGTGAATCCATAAAATCAGAGCTGTGTCTACGAACAAAAGCCAACATTGCATAAGCTTTAGGGATGATAAAGTTCAAATGCTCAATAAATGTAAACTTAGCATCGAAAACTACGCCTAAGTCCTTTATAAGATTGATTGACTTAAGAAGTTTACCCTGAATTGAGAAACAACAATCGAGTATATTATTTGATTTTGCAAATGTGCAGTGAAAGCATTTCCCAATATTTAAAGGTAACTCATTAAGTTTACTCTAGTTACTCACATTGAACAAGTCACGTTGTAAGGATTTAACGTCACCTACATACATATACATACACACACGTTGAATAATTTTAGATCATCTGCGTAAAGCAAAAATTTAGAGCTCTGAAAGCAACTATGAATATCATTCATGAACAAAATAAAGAACAAAGGTCCAAGGATACTACCCTGAGGTACTCCAGACGACGCTACAAAATTATAAGATTTAGTATTATTAACAAGTACAACACACAGTCTATTACTCAGATAGGATTTAATCCAATCCAAAAATGAACCATGAAATCCAATTTTAGCTAGTTTAGCAATTAAAGCACTATGCTTAACCTTATCAAAGGCTTTTGCGAAATCAGCATAGAGCACATCCACTTGATAGCCACGTTCAAAAGAGGATACACAATAATTAGAGAATAATGATAAATTTGTTATTGTGGATCGACCAGATACAAAGCCATGTTGCTCTGGGCAAATATGACACTTAATTAAAAAGTAAAGCTTATCTTTTATAGTGCTTTCAAATAATTTAGAGAAAATTGTTAATTTAGAAATGGGACGATAGTTCGCGACATTATTTTTAAGCCCATTTTTAAAAATAAGGGTAATACATGCTACCTTCCAGGACTCAATAAAAGTTCCGAAATTTAAAAATTTATTGAAAATCAGACACAGTGGCTTACACAAAGCCTGAGCACATTTTAATAATACTATAGAGGATAATCCATCGACATCCACTTAAGCAGAAATCTTCAACTTTACTAATGCGCTAAAAACGTCTGTTTCACTCAAAGTAATAGAACCAACATCCACGAAAGAATTGATGTTTTGCAGGATAGAGGGTTCATACCATGGAGCATCTTCAGTATAATTTGATTCAAAATATTCGGCAAATAAATTAACTGTATCTGCAATTGTACACGAACTGATGTTATTGAAAAACATAGAAGTGGGGATGAAAGATCCACTCTTTTTCGATTGTACGAATTTCCAAAACGATTTCGGATTCAATTTGATATTGGTTTCTGTTTTCAAAATAAACTGCTTGTATAAAAACTTATTCAAAAAGTTGAGTTCTCTCATGTAATGCACATACGTGTCCTTATACTCTAAGTTCCCAGAGGATTTAAAAAGTTTTAGAAATTTATTGCGCATATTTTTCAGTTTTTTAAGACCAGAATTATACCATGGAAGCTTATATACCTTATGAGGGAAAATTGGAATATGGTCATGACAGATTTGCGACACATTAAGTTTAAACAAATCAAAACAAGTTGCGGCATTTTTACCATCAAATAAATTTTTCCAATTGATATAATTTATATTATTATTTAGAAATTCGAAATCACATAATTTACAGTTAGATACATGTTTAGCAGGCTGAGGCTCAATAAATTCATAAAATTCTATATCGAGAACAATTGGAACATGGTGCATATTAGATGGTGAAATTGGGCAAAAACATTCAGACAAATTGTATTTAATATTATACGAAATAAAAATTAAATCCAAAATTTTTCCAAGATTATTAAGTATTTCGTTAATTTGAACTAATTCAATACTTAAGAAGCTATCAATAAGATTGATTTCATGAGGATGATTGATATTTGTTGGTTTGAACTCATCGGCGAGTTGAGTCCACATAATTTTGTTCAAATTAAAATCCCCCAATACACAAAGCTGACTTTTAGGGTCAAACGATGAATGTAATGATAAAATGTTACTTACATGTGCATCGTAAATTTCATCAGAACTATTTGGCGGGATATACGAGGCACAAATATATAATGAGCCTGATGAGCCAGAAATGGAGACACTTAATTGTTCGTACAAACTGTCCGCATTCTGATGGATGCAAGCTGTTGTACAGAAAAAACATTTGATGGCAATTAGAACACCACCTCCTCGACTACAACCTGTTTTTATAGCGTCACGTTCCTTTCTGTATACTTGATATATATTTGTATCAAAGAATTCTCCATCGAAAAATTCGTCATTTAGCCAGGTCTCAACAAATACGATGACATCAAAATCTCCAGCCGCGGTATAATTAGAAATTGTGAAGTTTTACCTAACTGATTGTTAGGCTGAGCGGATGAATATTTAGTAAAATTAGCTACGTTATTGCATTGATGTTAAGTTTTTTATATAATAAAATATTCGACTCAGCATAAACACGTCCGCACCTTTTGAATTCATGACTAGGAGTGAATTCTGGCTTAGTTTTTATTCATTGAAGAAATTCGGCTTGCTTTGTTTATTTGGTTATTCTTGTTACTTTTGTTATTTTTAATTTTTTTCTATCCTGTGATCCCCCCCCCAGAAAAAAATTCTAGATCCGCGCCTGATATCACATTACATGACCGTATCACAAAACCCGAAGTTACTCTACATGTTTGCACTCTTTGCATCTCTAAGCGTATAAGAATAACAATTACAAAGGGAATTGGAAAATATTTTTTTCCGTCATTCCTTGTTTTATTGCAGTGATCGGCAAAGAGCGAAACTCAAATTTTTTCTTGCACTCAAAAAAGAGAGAAATCAAAAGCGCTCTCACCACTGAGAGAAATTCTTGTATGCCTTAATTTGTTTGCATATGTTCTTACGATTTTCATTTTGCGTTCGCAGTTCTTTGTTTTTAGCTCAGGGGTCGGCAAAATTAAAAGTGTGATTGTGTTGGTGAGAGGAGAGAGGCTGCACCGCAAGCAATTTTTCGTAGAAATCGTTTGCGAAATTAATGTTGCGGCAAAAAGTGAAAAATTTAAAAAGATTAGAAAAGGTATTCAGTTTATACAATCTTGAGCGCAATACATTCTTTGCTATATGTCGTCAAAAGGTATTCAGCTTATACAATCTTGAGCGCAATACATTTTTTGCTATATGTCGTCAAAAGAAAATAACGATAATAAAATAGCTGCAAAAACAATTCTCTATGTGCATAACAAACGATAATAGCTACATCCGCGCATGCTGTTGCTTTGTCAATGGTTTTTCCACAACTGAATGAAAGAGCATAAGAATGCGTGTAATATTTGAGCGCACAATTGTGCTATGTGGTGCCGACCACTGTTTTAGCTCTTTGAATCTATTTCTTACCGAGTGGATATGAACAAATTATTTAAAGAAAATTCATTCAAAATTTAAAAAGTGATGTTATAAAAAAATGCGGTTTTTATGAAAAGTATGATATTTTTTGTTTTTTTAATTGAATATGTCTCAAGAAAAACCAGTTTTCATGAAAAATACCTTTAAAAACTGGTATAGAATAAAAAATTGCTTCGCTTCATTTTCTTTTTACCAAAAAACTGCATAACCTCTTTGCTTAGATCCAAAAAAAATTTCATATTCAAAAGGACAACATTGTTTCACCAATGACAACGAAATTATGGATTTTTTTTTTCTAAAAATTAAATCTGTTTCAGACTTTGTGTTATTTTTACTAATTGAGTCGTTAATAGTTTGCTCAAAAAAGCGTTTTTTAAATTCATATAATAAAATTTCCCTCTCATTATCCTGTTTGTTATGAAAATCTCCATGAACAGACAAGAAATGTCTTTATATTTTCCCTTTATGTATTTCCCCTAAAACGCGCATGCAAGTCAAACATTGCGGTTGACCAATAAAATTTTCTGCGAAAAAATAAGTTTTTTGCCATTCCTCGTTAAACATTTTTCGTAGTGCATAAAATGCGTAGCGCGAACCTACTCATTCAACTGAAACTGAAGTGTTGAATTCGTTAAGCAAGAGCGAATGCTTATGCTCTTCGCTTGGCCGCGGCCAGATGGGCTGCCGGTCACTGTTTTATTGTTAACATAAAGGCATTATGACGCATTTCAAATGCCTTTTCGTCGCAAATTCGTTATTTTCTTTTGACGACGTATAGCAAAAAATGCATTGCGCTCTAGATTTTAAAATCTCAATACCTTTTCTAATATTTTTATTTTTCACTTTCTGCCGCAACATTCATTTTGCAAACGATTTCTGCGAAAAATTTCTTGCAGTGCAGCCTCTCTCCTCTCACCAACACAATCACACTTTTAATTTTGACGACCCCTAATTTATATCAGTGATCGGCAAAGAGCGAAACTCAAATTTTTCCTTGCGCTCAAAAAGAGGGAAATGAAAAGCGCTCTCACCACTGAGAGAAATTCTTATATATTGTTACGAAATTTCTGTCTCTTTGACGATAATTTCGATCTCTCACACTTTTCTGAGTTCGATCACTGGATTGTGTAACAATTAAAAACACACAAACTTATTTAGTTATAAAATGGTTTATTTTATTAACGTTCAAATTCTAATATTAATTTAACACTGTATAGAAAACTGTTTTGTTCTACTACGGATCACACTGTATTCACTTTATTGCTTATTGTTTCGCTGTTCTAACTCAACTGTTCTGCTTCGCTGGTTTAATTCTACTGTGTCTTCAGCTCAGATGACAACCCTTTTTATATTGCAGTCATCACTCTCTCGAATAATCCAGTACCTTCTAAGTGGCGTATATTCTACCATTATCTACAACCCACCAGTGCTACTTTGTAGCGTGCATTCTACTACTATCCACAATTCACCACAATGGCGCACTGACGTTGAGCTAGCTATTATGCTAGATGTTAGATGGCGTTGTACGTTGTACGACGGCGATAATTTCTCTCGGTTGTTGACTTTTTATTGTTTACTGCAGCGTCTGTTCGGTTTATTATTTTTAGCATTTTGCGCTAGATGGTGCTAATATCGTTTAGCTTCTTTCGTTGGTATTTATTTCGAGATTCTTCTAGCATAAACCAAATTTCGCTACACTGCCCTCCGCTTAAACTTGTTCGTCACGAACAAGAGTCTCTCCGTCCCTAGTATAAGGTGCGAGCCTTTCGATGTGGACTACCTTTAATTTACTTTTGTTCCCGGGGTATTTTTGGATTCGATACACAACATCATTAATCCTTGTGACGATCCGGTAAGGTCCATCCCAGTGAGTCCGAAACTTAGGAGACAAGCCTCGTCTCCGTTGTGGGTTGTGTAGCAGCACTAGTTGACCTTTCTTGAACCTTTCAGTATTTGCTCGCAGGTCACACCGAGCTTTCATCTTGTCGCGATCTTTATCACGCTCTTTCTCACGTTCCTTTTTACGCGATTTAGAACGACATCTAGAAGATTTCTCCCGACTTCGAGAACGTTCTCGGCGTGACTGCTCTCGTTCTCGCTCTTTCTCATGTTCGCGTTCCCTTTCTCTTCTTCTGCGCTCACGATCTTTATCTGGCCGTTCTGGATCCTTCTTTTCAACTTTGTCTCTTTCAGCGCGCTCTCTAACCTCCTCTCGTTCACGTTCTCTTTCACGTTCCCGCTTTCGTTCTCTGTCACGTTCTTCACGCCGTTCGCGATCACGCTCGCGATCTCTTTCACGTTCTCTCTCCCGCTCTCGTTCCATTTCACACTCTCGTTCACGATCACCACGATCCCGATCACTGCGCTGGTCCCATCTTACCTCCTCTTCAGGCAAAACGTTCAAACGGCGCACATCAATTGTTCCAGCTTTATTTTCCGTTCGTGAACATTCAATTTTACATAGACGACGGAAAAATGCATCCGCATTTTCATGCTGGCTTTCTTTGCGATGTGGTAGTCGTTTCTCAGGCTCCCTCTCCGGAATCGAACCCTGATTCCACGTACGCGCCTGCTGCCCACTACCATTTTCGCCATCGTCCACCCTATTTTCAATTCTTCTTTTTGGTGAATGTGATGCAGATCGTCTACGACGTGATTCGCAGTCACGTGCCATGTGTCCGTACTTACCACAGTTGTAGCATTTTCCGCTGAAACTACTGCTGGCGAACGATGAACTTTTCTTTTCAGAATCCACCTCCTTCCGATTTTCAATTTTTCTTCTTGGTGAACGTGATGCAGATCGTGATTTGCAGTCACGTGCCATGTGTCCCTGCTTACCACAGTTGTAGCATTTTCTGCTGAAGCTACCGCTGGCGAACGATGAATTTTTCTTTTCAGCCTCCACCTCTATCCGACGAGTTTTCAGTGATGGGCGGCATGTCAACGCAATCATCTCTTCAGTGAGGGCAACCATTACTGTTTCGTTAAATGTTGTCTTCGGGCTCCGCATTGTTTCGCGTTTTGTATCTAAGTCACGTATGCCGTCAATAAACGCCTCTATTTTGAATTTTTCAGCTACGACACTTAACTCGTCAGGATAGGAAAGGTGTGCCAATCGCTCAATATCCGCAGCATACTCCTGCAAGGACTCACCAGATTTCTGGATACGACTTTTTAACTCCAACCTGTGAATCTGCTTCATGTGGTCACTGCCATATTTTCGCTGTAAGGCATCCATCACCGCCTTGTAGTTTTTCTGCTCCGCCACTGGAACCGTTTGCAATACTTCTGCAGCTGCGCCCTTTAATGCCACAATTAGCGCTGCAGCTGCGCTTTCGTTATCCCAACGATTGTGACCAGATGTTGTTTCAAACTGGAGCTTGAAAACACTAAATGGCGTTGTTCCATCGTACGAGGGTGCCTTAAGCCTCTCTGCGCTGATTTCTCTTATCACTTGAGTGGTTGGTTCGCTTATTTCCAACTGTTGAATCCTTTTATTAACGTCTTTAAAATTATTTTGAACTTCTTCCATTTTGTGCACCTCCGTTCGAACAGCCTCAGTGTTTTGATTCACTGCGTGGATCTGCGTCGCGTTCTGACTTAAGCTCTGATCAATTTCTTCCCAAACCGCCTGGATCTTGCTATTCATCACCATTAACATTTTCTCGAATTTTGACATATCTACAACTTCACCACTTGCCGCTGGTCCAGAAGTTTCTTCCACTTTCGCTGCTGATTCTGATACATCACTATAAAATTCATGCTCTTCCAGGTTTACACCTTGAGCCTCAAGAGCCTGCCGTAAGCGTTTCCGTAACTCCACCTTTCCGCCAGTAGATTGCAGACTCAGCTGCTGCAACTCCTTCTTCAGTTGATCCACTTTTAGTTCTTCAAACTTAACCATTTTTATTTATTTTTTAATTAATTGATTGTTAATTCTTTTTACACAATCCCACTTCTGACACCAATTGTTACGAAATTTCTGTCTCTTTGACGATAATTTCGATCTCTCACACTTTTCTGAGTTCGATCACTGGATTGTGTAACAATTAAAAACACACAAACTTATTTAGTTATAAAATGGTTTATTTTATTAACGTTCAAATTCTAATATTAATTTAACACTGTATAGAAAACTGTTTTGTTCTACTACGGATCACACTGTATTCACTTTATTGCTTATTGTTTCGCTGTTCTAACTCAACTGTTCTGCTTCGCTGGTGTAATTCTACTGTGTCTTCAGCTCAGATGACAACCCTTTTTATATTGCAGTCATCACTCTCTCGAATAATCCAGTACCTTCTAAGTGGCGTATATTCTACCATTATCTACAACCCACCAGTGCTACTTTGTAGCGTGCATTCTACTACTATCCACAATTCACCACAATGGCGCACTGACGTTGAGCTAGCTATTATGCTAGATGTTAGATGGCGTTGTACGTTGTACGACGGCGATAATTTCTCTCGGTTGTTGACTTTTTATTGTTTACTGCAGCGTCTGTTCGGTTTATTATTTTTAGCATTTTGCGCTAGATGGTGCTAATATCGTTTAGTTTCTTTCGTTGGTATTTATTTCAAGAGTCTTCTAGCATAAACCAAATTTCGCTACAATATTTTAATTTGTTTACATATGTTCTTACAATTTTCATATTGCGTTCGCAGGTCTTTGTTTTTAGCTCTTTGAATCTATTTCTTACCGAGTGGATATGAACAAATTATTTAAAGAAAATTCATTCAAAATTTATAAAGTGAAGTTATAAAAAATGCAGTTTTTATGAAAAATTATGATATTTTTTTTTGTTGAAAAAAAATTTCTTCGGTTCATTTCCCTTTTCACTAAAAAACTGTATAACCTCTTTGCTTACATCCAAAAAAACTTTTCATATTCAAAAGGACAATATTGTTTCACCAATGATAACGAAATTATGTAACTGGATTTTCGTTTTCTAAAAATTAAATCTGTTTCAGACTTCGTGTTATTTTCACTAATTGAGTCGTTAATAATTTGCTCAAAAAAGCGTTTTTTTCAATTTATAAAATAAAATTTCCCTCTCATTATCCTGTTTGTTATGAAAATCTTCATGAACAGACAAGAAATGTCTTTATATTTTCCCTTTATGTATTTCCCCTAAAACGCGCATGCAAATCAAACATTGCGGTTGACCAAAAAAATTTTCTGTGAAAAAATAAGGTTTTTCCCATACCTCGTTAAACATTTTTCGCAGTGCACTAAATAAAATGCGCAGCGCGCATTCAACGTTTCAATTGAAACTGAAGTGTTGAATTCGTTAAGCAAGAGCGAATGCTTATGCTCTTCGCTTGGCCGCGGCCAGATGGGCTGCCGGCAGGGCTGTCGTTTTAGAATTTTTGACTGCAGTGAAAATTCCGAAAAATTCTGGTAAATTGAAGTGTTCGCAGCGTTTTTAAAACAAAAGGGCAGTGAATTTCGCAGTGTTATAAGATAAAGGACTAAGTCCATTTCAAACCATGCAGTCGGACTATTTTATGTTACGGAATTGGTTGTCGATTAAATGTGTTGTTTTTCAAAGTATATAAAGGGACCCCGATTTGATTAAAAAAAAATTTTACGAAGTTATGCACATTTTAAGTATTGGTGTCAAAAACTAAAAAATCGCTAAAAATTTTTTCAAAAAAAAGCGGCATATCCATCCAAATCAAATAATTAACTTTTGTCTTTCAATTCTAATAGAACTTCTTATTCTCTGTCAGAATCTTTAAAAAAATTCCAAAATGGTTGAAAATTGGTAGAGCTATAGCGCCTTTTATAAGAAAAAAACAAAGCTAATTTTCTTTTTTTTCGCTTTAAATTTTATTTTGGATTTGTACCAATATAAGAAAGAAATGACATGAGGTTAATGCGACATTGAAGACATTTGAGGTCAAGAGAATTTTTTTCTCAAAATAAAAAATTTAATTTTTGTTTTAACCTTGCCAGCCTACAGTATGTCAGCTGCTGGTACCGGAAATTTGGCTTTTGTAGAAAATATCAAGAGTATTTATATGTGTCTTCAGATTTTAAAAAACAACTTGCTGCAGAGTGCCGAAAATCTGGGCATACAGACAAATTTACGGTTTTACCAATATAAAAATCCAAAACTGAGATCGGACATAGTTTGATCCTGGTAAATATATAAGTACCCGATTTTGATGGCACCGCGAGCATAATCGTCAGATCTAAGTGTGATTGTAAATTTATGGACGATTTTTAAAAAAAATTCCTGAAAATAAAAAAATTTCATGCAAAAAAGGCCTAAAAGAGGCACTTTAAACTGAATGGCGTAATATTCCGCCAGATACCACTAAAATACTTGCTGCTTCGATGCCAAACTACTTTTAAACTGTAGTTGACCGAATAGGCTACCACAAGAATTATAAAAAATTACAAAATCATTATTTTTGACAATTTTTTTACAGTTTAACACACATATGTATCTGCATATAATAAGCTGTGACTTGAAATTTAGTAATATGTTTTGATTTTCTATGTTTAAAATTTCAGATATTATTTTTTAATAATAAAACCAATTATTTTTTAAACTTAAATTTTTTCTCTTTCAAATCAGAACAAAATTCTTTCATATTCCATTTACATAGTTTCAGAATTGTGGAGCGCTGAAGTTAAAAGTATGCAATGCATACAATAAGCTATGAGCTTCTGTAAATCAGTAATGGCATGTAGGTTTTGTGGAAATGTTTTGAATGGAGAGTTAAAATGTACCTACTTTTTAGGTCGTTCATTGCTTTGCACGAAAAGAGTTGAAAAGAAAAGTTAAAACAAAGTGTAAAAAGCTGATCAAATTCCAGTAATGTTACAGTAAATGTCTTAACAGAATTGGGACGTGCGAGTTTTTCCTATACGTTTGTAATGAGTACAAAATTGACACTAGAAAATTAAATTCTTTTTTTTGGTGCGACACTGAAGATAAGTCGCACGTCCCAATTCTGTTTAGACATTAAGATTAATTAAAAGTTCAGTGTTGTCAACTTCGAAATGAAAATAATCCAGGAGTTATTGAGAAAATGTATTGACAGATTACTTTTGCAAATTTTTTTATGAAAGTGCAGTGTTTTCATAAAAGTGTCGCAGTGTCGTACTTTAAAATGCAGTGAAAAACTGCGATTGAAGTGACAGCGACAGCCCTGGCTGCCGGTCACTGATTTAGATTTAATTCAGTGACCGGCAGCCCATCTGGCCGCGACCAAGCGAAGAGCATAAGCATTCGCTCTTGCTTAACGAATTCAACACTTCAGCAAAGAGTATCCAAAGAGATGAAGCTCTTCTCTGCCCGAAAATTCTACTCATACGCAGTGCTGTCGTTTGTACTACAATAGTGCTTTTGTACTACCCTTCAGCCACGCGTACTACTCTAGTACCCAACCCTCATTTTGTACTACCCAAAATTTATTCCAACCAATCCACAATTTGCACTACCCCACCATTCTTTGATCTCTCATGCTTCAGTTATAATGGCATGCAAGTTATTAAACTGATCCCTGAAACTGAAATATTTAATTCTTGAAGTGTCAAAATCATCGCTCATTATTTTGACATTAGTCGCTCAAAAATTTATGAGAAAGGAGAAAAATTTTAGCATCGCATCAACCCTTACAATTGCACTATGAGCGATCATAATTTATGATTCATAAAAGATTCATACCTTTAGAACGCGACTAATCTCGCTTGTATTAATTTTTCTTGTGTGCGTCTTTAAATATACAGTACCAGGAGACCGATCAAGCTCGGTTTTTCGCTTTGAGGTTGAAAAAGTCAAAATAATGTAATGCAATTGAACGGGGTTGAAAACCCGAAAACAAGTTTAAAAAAATATGAAAGAAGTTGATTATATATGAAAAATGTTGAAAAACGTTGAGAGTGGTTGAAGCAGGTGAAAAAGTTTGATAAGCTCGATAGTATATTAAAGTGTTGAAAAAGTTGAAGGAGATTGAAAAACTCGAAAAAAAGTTGAAAGTCTCGGAAAAAGTTGAATGAGGTTGAAAAGCCGAAAAAGTTGAATGTGGTTGAAAAATTGAAAGAGTTTGAATAACTCGAAAAAAGTTAAATAAGGTTGGGAAATTAGAAAAATATGAAAAGTGTTGAAAAAAGGTTGAAAAATGTTGAAAAAGTTGAAAGAGTTTGAATAATTCGGAAAAAGTTGAATGAGGTTGAAAAATTCGAAAAAATATGGAAAATGTTGATAAAAGTTTAAAAAGAGGTTGAAGAATGTTGGAACAGTTGAAAGAGGTTGAATAACTCGAAAAAAGTTGAATAAGGTTGAAAAATTCAAAAAAATATGGTAAATGTTAAGAATAGTTGAAATAGGTTCAACAATTTTGAAACAGTCGTAAGAGGCTGAAAAACTCGAAAAAAGTTGAATGGGGTTGAAAAAGTTGAAAAAATATGGAAAATGTTGAGAAAATTTGAAAGAGGTTGAAAAACTCGAAGAAAGTTGAATGAGGTTGAAGAATTCGAAAAAATTTGAAAAATGTTGAGAAAAGTTGAATGAGGTTGAAAGATTTTGAAAAAGTTGAAAGAGTTTGAATAAGTCGAAAAGAGTGTAAATTATGTCAAAAAATTCGAAAAATATGGAAAATGTTGAAATAAGTTGAAAAATGTTGAAACAGTGGAAAGAAGTTGAATAACTTGAAAAAATTTGAAAGAGTATGAATAACTCGAAAAAAGTTGAATAAGGTTGAAAATTTCGAAAAAATATGGAAAATGTTGAGAAAAGTTGAAAGAGGTTGAAAAAAGTTGAAAGAGGTTGAAAAAAGTTGAAAGAGGTTGAAAAATGTTGAAACAGTTGAAAGAGATTGAAAAACTCGAAAAAGTTGAATCAGGTTGAAAAAGTCGGAAAAAGTTGAATAAGGTTGGAAATTTCGAAAAAAATGGTTGAAAAAAGTTGAAAGAGGTTGAAAAATGTTGAAACAGTTGAAAAGGTTGAAAAACTCGAAAAAAGTTGAATGACGTTGAAAAAGTCGAAAAAATTTGGAAAATGTTGAGAAAAATTGAAAGAGGTTGAAAAATAATGATGCAGTTGATAAAGGTTGAAAAACTCGAACTAAGTTGAATAAGACTGAATATACTGAAGCCAAATTTTATTAGGATCACTCGTATAGTACGCTTAATATGGCATTTTACGCTATAAGTTTGCATGGGAGGTGCCACGTCCACTAAAGAAATCCCATCAAAATTTATATAATTTCAAAGCTTATAGTAAACGACACCTCTACACCACATTTAAAGAATATTACTCCAATAGCACACTAAATATAATATTTAAAGTTTTTTGCTTATATGGAAGGTGCCACGCCCATTGATTTAATCCCATCAATATTCATTTAATTTTAAAGGTTTTAGTAACCGACATCTCTCTACCAAGTCTTATTAGAATCACTCGAATAGTACGCTAAATATGGCATTTAGCGTTATAAGTTTGTATGGGAGGTGCCACGCCCACTAATGCTATCCCGTCGAAATCCATTTAGATTCAAAGCTCATGGTAACCGACATCTCTACACCAAATTTTAAAAAAATTACTCCCATAGCACACTAAATATAACACTTAACATTTTTTGCATGTAGCGGAGGTGCCACGCCCACTGATGTAATCTCATCGATATCTATTTAGTTTCAAATCTTATAGTAACCGACATCTCTATACCAAATTTAAAAAATATTACTCTCATAGAACAATAAATGTGGCATTTAACTGTTTTCGCTCGTATGGAAGGTGCCACGCCCACATGTTTCGTTGCGCCCACTTTTGGTTAAAAGATACCCAATAGCCAGTATATTTAATATGTTGAATTTCATAACGATTGCGTTGTTAGTTCTCTTATTATAACGTTCATAAATATTGTGCCACGCCCTTCAACGAGTTTTTCCAGTATAGTGGCATAGCTTGTTATAATGACTGCATTCAGCGGTATTAACTTTAAAATTTTTATGAAAATCGTCGGTGCCGTTTTCGAGTAATATCGACTCAAAGTTTTCAATTATTGAAATATGCCACTCCCACTGTTCCCATTCCGCCCACTTTTGATAGCGTTTAAAATATTGATGATCTGCATCCGTCTATCAAATTTTGTTGCAATACCTTAATCTTAATTTTGTTTACATATGCACGAAATCCCGAAGTCTTATCAAAATCGCTGCAGCCGTTTTCCAAATAAAGTTCAGCCATATATAAATAAATATATAAATAACATACATATACAATTTTAGCTCGCTTAATAATAGTAGATAATTAATGTAATTTTTTCTTTTGTTGTTATGTAAAAGTATGCCAAAAATTTACCAAGGTATAACTTGATTGGAAAATGATTTATTTTTTGTTATAGGTTTCTAATAAAGTCGAAAGCAGAAGCTGCCAATTTAACCAAAGCTGGTACCAACACAGAAAAAGAATCTGTCCTTCAAATAGCTTCATGCAATAAATACATACTATAATATGTAAATTTCAACAAATACTGTTAACTTTCATTAATACCCAGCAGGCAAATGAGCAAGGCCTTACTCGGAGAAGGCCTGTTAGCACTGCTGCGATTATATAAGGACTTCTCAAAACTAGAATTTCATGCAAATAAAAATACAATCACAGAAGGCATAATATGCCTTGCAACAACAGACGTGCTATCAGGCCTGATATTAGAAAGCAAAGAAGAAGGACTCCATTTACTTTAGCGCTTTTCTGTTTCTTTTTTATTTCATGTATTGCAATGTTTTATGATTCGGCATAACTTTTTTGTCATATGCATTGTACATATACGACATGAAAAGTATACACATGGTTAGAAATTAAGAGAGGTGTGCAGGCTAGTCTTCTGTTGTTTCATGTTATGTTAAGGAGGTAAAGTTTTGTGTATTCTTTGTCAAATTGTAAAGTCATTAAAAAAATATCAACGCAAGTGAGATGGCGCGAATAAAAAAAAAAACAATTAATATTTTAGAGTCTTTACGATGTATTAAAATTAAATTTTTGTTAAGTACTTCTGAGAGTCCTTCTACGGTAAGCGGTCTTAGAAAGCCTGCTTAGGAAGGCCTGTTTTCTGAGGACATTTCATATAAAAAAGAAAGTACGTTTGAAAGGAGGGTGGAAGGCCTTATACTTACCAAGGAAGGCCTTCTAGAAGCACTGTTAGCTCCTGCCCTGGCCTACTGGGTACTTTCTTACTATCATAGTATGAGTAGTGTAGTACTACCCATTTTCACAAAGTACTACCCAAAAATATTAAATTGAGCACTAAAATTTTTTTCGAAACGACAGCACTGCTCACACGTATTGCTTGTCAGAGAATACGAGTGACTCGTTCCAAACAATGCTGCCGTATGTAGTGAAATAAAGTTTTCGGAAATTTTCTCTTAATTTGGGCGATTGGGGGAATCACTTGGGAATATTTTCATAATGCTGTTATGTAATTGTGAAGAAAACTTGTAATTGAATCGCAAACTTGAAATATGCCCATATGTTTGGCATGAAAACTTATGAACTAACAATAAGCAGGCTAAAAATAAATCACTAAATTGACAACAAGTTCATATCAATAGTTAAAAACGAGTTACACAAATGACAAATAGTCCAACTTGATGAGGAGCTGCTCATAAGTCAAAAACTAGATTACGTAATATATGAACAGTCTCCAACTTAATTATTTTCTAGATATAAAATAGCTTTGTCTATAGATTTGTAAAATAATGTAGCAATTAATATAAAATTTGTTAATTCAATATAATTTTTGTTACATTCAAAGAAAAACGTATTGCTTACCCACAATTCACAGTTAACGTAATTATTACAGAAGTTTCATTTTAATAACTTTTAAATCGAAAATTTTAGGACAAAATACCACGAATACATAACGTGTTTACTTTGTAATACAGTTTTAATTAGTTTTTCATCAATTCGTTCAATTTATTATTGATCGAACTGGTAACAATTTTAAACCATTACAAGTTTTTCTTAAAAAAAATTTAGCTCAGGAACAGTTTAATATTCCTATTTTGCAAAAAAAAAAAATATTATTCTCATGAATTTATAAAATTCCATCACACTTTATTTTAATTTATTTCCATGAAAACATTGTCATCATATTTGTAATTTAAGATTGTCTGAAAAATATTTACAGTTAATGGAGCATGAAAATATATAAGCCAGACAAAAACTTTAATTAGCTAATGTCTTCAGTGACACTTTGTCTGTTTTAATTTTAGTTTTAAATTTATAAGAAACAGACAACGGACACGATTATTAGTGTTTTGGTTAAAATCAATGATTATATTAATTTTTTTCGGCTTTTTTTTCACTTAAGTAGTGCATTTTTCTAGCTTATTATATTAAGTAAGGCTGTGATCAATACATTCATTTTCATGCGTTCTGAATAATTATTCGCTTTATATGCAAAAAAAAAGTTAACTCGTGGAAAGCCGTCATAATAACGTGCTTTTTGGGTAAACTTTGCCAATTTCAAACATTTTGCGGCGTGACGTTTAAATTTTGTCCGTAGGGGCAACATCTAAACGTCGTAGTGAAAAAAATATTTTACTGAAAAATATGCTGCAACCATAGACAAACTAGACGAGAAAGTCTTTTCGGCGGGGAAACCACTTTTTGCTAGTGTGAGTGAAAATTGATTTTCACCCTTGCGCGGTGAGTTCCTCAGTGTGCGTGTGCCACTTTGTGGATATTTTCCCATGAATTCGGAAATTTATAAGTCTTAATAGAATTAAAATGAAAAGAAATAATATTTTTTGTAAAGGAAATCATCGTAAAATGTTTAAAAAATGAATGCATTTACATTATGTATTAATTTTTAATGAATTAATAGAAAAATCAAACGAATTGTTTTCATGTGAAAAAAATTGTAAGTCTGGCTACTTACCAGCTGTGAAATGTCTTAAACATTTTTGCCGTCTTGAACAGCGATATTACAATTTTTGGTTTGTATCTTAATTTTTCGAATTTTTATATAAATAATTGATGTCTTTTCATTACAACTTTTCAATAGACTTTTTAACTACAGCAGTAGCACTGGAGCAGTAAGCGCTGGTGAAAGGTACAACGGGTACAACAACTAAGGAAGAATTGGCTATAGAAGAACGAAAATTGCATGGTTTAAGACCATTTGGCTTTCGATGAGAATTCTGATGACGGCAATCAAACTATTGTCGAAATCAAAGTCATGGAAATCTTTGAGCTTTTAGATTACATTGCCAACGAACCTCCACCGAAATTGGAACACAAAACCTATTGAGTATTGCCACAAAAGTTGGAATTCAGATAAATTGCAAATTAGGTTACACACCGTGAATGGTCGACTTGCCACTTAGTGGCCTCATGACTGTTGGCTATGGTTTGGCGAAAAGTACACGTGATCGCTCCCAAAGTTTTGGTGTACTTGTGGCTACAATGGACGTGAAAATCAATGGCACCAATGCTGAATGTAGCGCACATGATGTTTTAGCCAACAGCTTATGGCCAATGCTAACAAAAGCCCTGCGACAATGTAAAAAGCAGGGTAAACTGCCTGCACGCATTATATTTTACCGTGACGGTGTTTCAGATGACAAATCTTCCTATTTTTTTTTCTTATACATATAAAATGTAATGCAATATTTATTGCAAACCTAAAACTTGAACGTATCAAAAGCATTTCTTCGATATTTTACATGAATATGAAAAAAAAAATAAATAAATTCAATTCCTCAAAAATAGCTACGTGAAAATAATTTAAAATATTTGGAGTACGTATTTAAGTAGTTTATTAAATCCTTAATTTAAAAAAAAAAAAACGATCGAGAACAGCAAGTCGTTGTTCAACAGTCAAGTCTCCTGAAAGTACAGCTACTGATTGACCATCCGAAGACATTGTTCCAGCCAGCTATCCATCTGTTTTGCGTGTCTGTGAAAAAATATACAGCATGGTTTTTAGATAATAAAATTTGTTAGAATATTTTAAATTTTTTGCAATATTTACAATTTTTTTAATTTAAATATCAAAAGCCGCATTAGCACCAGTGGTTAATTGTAATTAATTTGCAGTCTGACTACCATCGTATACAGCCACCCGCTTTTTACAACGCAGCATTGCCTCGTTCAACTCAGTGGTCGAAGGTGGTTTTGTTGGATAAGTGCAATTAAGTAGCAATACTGTTTGATCAGATTCCATACTTGAAATTGTGAGTTCTTGTAATAGCTGCAGTAGCAGGTAATACGGTAGCGATGTCCCAAAGACAATTAATCATCGCACTTGTGGGTTGATGCAAAGGTGTTGATGTGAAGCGATCGAACCAGTAAAATTTTGCTGTTGTTGCTAAAGCTGAAATTCAATTATTATTAAATGAAAAAACTTGATAGTAATATTTTTTTACCTTTTTATTGCGTTCTTCCAAAAAATGTTCTTGCAATCAATTGCAAATATTAAATGAGAATTGTCAAAAACAGCTGTTGTGAAATTCAACATTATTTTCGACTGCGCAGTCTCGGGGGCGCGTTTTATTCACCATAATGGACTGCGCAGTCCCGGGGGCGCGTCATAATCACCTCACTACAGTATGAATGCCATTGTTTTTATTTTAGCAAAGCGAGATTGTGGTGGAAAATGTTTTGTGAAACCAATATTAACTTTTACCGGATTTTTCCCGCATAAGTTTTTTACAGCTTGGAGTTATACAAAAGTAAAGTTCTTGAGTTAATGTTATCTTTTATAGCTACCTTCAAAGTATTGATATAAATTTATCTAAAATATAATATTAGTTCGGAAAGTTTTATCGGAGATGAAGTCTCCATCGGTTATAACTGAGTCTAATATTATTTTTTTTTTGCTGGTGAAGTCATTATTGCGCGTTATTTTTATGTGATAGACGTAAAAGCTGATATATTATCTATTTATATGAGCATCAAAATGTTAACTTGCAAATTACTTTTTTTTAAATAACTTTCAGTCAAAATCGTTCATTAAATTTCTTCCTTTAAAAAATGCCATACCTTCTTAGTAATGGTTAAAGCGTTCGATAACTTAACTACTAAACTAACTAATTGGAAAAGTAAGTCCTAAATCAACAAATATACAAGTTCAAAGATATATTTAAGATAAAAATAAAAAAAACATATCGTGCAAAGAGGCTTTAACTTCAAACATAAGTAGAAGTAGCAAAGCAGGAATACACGCTGAATACACGTATAACTGGACAGCAACCAATAAAACACAAAAAAATAGCATTGATAAACAAATGTGTGTGCTGCGATTAAAAATAAAGCAATTACAAGCAAATGAAAAAAAGTCACAACTCACTTTAATACTACAAAACTTAAATTTTTACTAAGTTTTTTCGTTCTCCTGTAAAGTTACAAAACTGGTAGATAGGGCCTTTCTATATTAAGGTAATGATATACAAGTTAACAACAGATAAATTAAATCTTTAACAAAATTAAATCCACGCAAATTCCATTCCCACAGAATGCATAAATGCAGTCGCAGCAGTTTCCACGCTTATGAAAAAGCAACAACAACAACAATAACTCTAAATTTGATCCCTCTGTCCGGCAGCTTGCTGACTATTTGTTTTTACATATATTTTTTGTTGATTTTTGGCTTAGCATTAATTTCATTTATTTTAAGTAAATTCAGTTTAAGAAAATAAGTGGAAGAATAAAGTTGGCTTCGGCCTTTTTTTAAAAAACATTATAACTCGTTAAATCGATAATTGGCGCCCAACGTGGGGCCCAAAGTGAATTAAAGTTACAGATGAGAAAAATCTGTTGAACAAAAAAACTTTTGGGAACCAACCCCAGACGCAGAGCCTGGATAAAATCGATCCCTGGACAGCGGACTGGACATTTTTTCGGCCAAAAAAATCAAGGAATAAATGACAATACGGTGCCCCAGTACGGTAGGAAAAGGACTCCACCTACGGTCTTAAATCCGCTGATGACCGGAAAAATGGTTATTGTAAGTTAGATTTTTAATAGTTAAGAATGTGAAAAAGAAATAATTACAAAGCAAAAAAAGTGTTAAAAGAAGAAAATAGATTTATTGAAAAATTATAAGTTAAAAGAAAGAATTTATTGAAGAAATCTAAAAGGTTTTTACAAAAGCGAAAAAAGTGTTAAAAGAAGAAAAGAAATTTATTGAAAAAGTATAAGCTAAAAGAAAAAATTTATTGAAGAAATCTAAGAAGTTTTTAATAAAATATTGCAATTATTATGAAAATTTTTAATATTAGGAAATATAATTAAAATCTTATTGAAAATTTTGAGGTTTTTAAAAAGAAAATAATAATAATCTTTATCGGAAAGTTTTCGAAAAATAACTATTTAAAGAAATTTAATTCAAAGGAAAGTGAAAAAATTAAGTGCAAATTTATCTTTATTAATTGTGTTTGTGAAGAATGCCCGAGCTTACAGCTGATGAATTAGCAGAAAGATTAAGCAAATTTAGTTTGAGTAGACAAGCCACTTCCAAACAAACTCCACAAACAATGGACGAAACACTCCAAAAACAAATAACCGATTTAGTCAACCTAACGATACAAAATCTGAATAACCCTTTCATAGAAAGTGACGAAACTGACTATAGTGTACTATTTAGTGCAACAAATGTAGGCGAATTAGATAAAGTGCCCGATATTGTGAAAAGCTTGAGGGAATTTTCTGGTAAACTAGGAGAATTCAACTCGTGGCGTAAGACAGTCGATAGAATTTTTGATGCTTACGAAAGTATAAAAGGCTCTCCCAAATATTATGCCATCTTGCATACGGTCCGACACAAAATAATAGGAGAGGCCGATACAGCATTAGAGTCGTACAGGACACCATTAGATTGGGGTAAGATAAAAAAATGTCTGATGATGCACTACTCAGACAAGAGGGATTTAGGTACCCTTGAATACGAAATGGTAACATTGACCCAACGCAATAATACAGTTACTGAGTTCTACCAACACATCTATCAGTATCTTTCTCTTATATTGGACAAAATCGCATGCTTAGAGTTGAGCGAAGACTCATTGCAAACAATGACCAATGCTTATCGTGAAAAGGCATTAGACACGTTTATTAGAGGACTCAACGGCGAATTGCCTAGACTTTTGAGTGTACGTGAACCTACAACTTTGCCGCAAGCACTACAATTGTGTCAGAAATTAGATAATATGGCATATAGGATGACTTCCATTCACAAACCGAATCCCTTCAGAAAACCAAGCATTCCGTTACCTCCATACAGACCATCCCGACAGAATAATTACCCATTGCCACAGCAAAGAAATCGTTTCTTCCCAGAATTGGCACATGTGCCACAACCCAGATTCTATCCTAATCCATACGCCGCTCAAATCTATAAGCCAAATTTTCCTAACAACAACAATAATTGGACGTATCGACAATATGGTCATCAACAGCAGTCAGGATTTAATAATAGATCAAACTTACCACCCAAACCTCCAGTACCGATGGAAATCGATCCATCAATACACACACGACAAGTGAATTATCAGAATAGGCCTAACTTCAATCAAAATAACTTTGCTCCAAAGCGACAGGGTACTCAACAACCTCCAGTTCCAAACAAAATTCAGAGAAACTTCCTCATAAACACAAATCCCTTTGTAGAGACAGTTAATAATTATGAATCTAATGATAATCAAAACCACTTTGTAGAAACAGTTAATAATTATGAAACCTATGATAATCAAAACCCCTTTGTAGGAACAGCTAATAACTATGAGACCTGTTATAATCAACCTTATCCAAGTACAGGGTATCAGGAAGGTATTCCTGATCCAAATCAAGGATATACAGGAGAGTTTCAGCAGGATAATTATCAACAAACAGTTGAAGGTCAATATCCTAGAATAGATCAGGATCATGAAAACAGCATGGCAACAGACAATATATATTTTTTAGATTAACTGAGTCTTCACTCCCGTATTTTGAATTTAGAACGAGAGATGAAGACATCCTTAAATTCCTTATTGACACAGGATCCAATAAAAATTACATACAACCTACACGAATCAGAAATCCCTTACCGAATGAGAAACCATTCCCTATAAATTCAGTTGCTGGAAATATCCAAATAACACACCATACTTTTATAGATATTTTTGGACAAAAAACAGGCAAACTTAAATTCTTCATACTGCCCTCACTAAAAACATTCCACGGTATCATAGGAAATGATACTCTTAGGCAACTAAAGGCAACAATCCATACAGACAAAAGTTACATGGTAATTTCACCAAACATTAAAATTCCTTTAAGACAACAGAGCACACAGGACGTAAATAATATAAATTTACGAATTTCACACTTAACCGAATACCAAAAAGAAAGGCTAACGAACCTAGTTAGAAGTTGTCCAAACCTATTTTCGGACCCCAATATGAATTTAACATATACTACTACAATAAAAGGAGAAATCCGAACAACAAATGATACGCCTATTTATTCCAAAACCTATTCATATCCCATGGCATTAAAAGAAGAAGTCGAAAGACAGGTAGAAGAACTGCTAACCGATGGTATTATAAGACCATCAAGGTCCCCATACAACTCACCTGTATGGGTCGTCCCTAAAAAAATGGACGCATCAGGCGAAAAGAAATACCGAATGGTGATCGACTACCGGAAACTGAATGATGTCACAGTTCCTGACAGGTATCCGATACCTGAAATTCAAGAAGTTCTCTCTAACCTCGGCAAAAACCAATTCTTTTCAATCATTGATTTAAAAAGTGGATTTCATCAAATTCCTTTAAAGGAATCTGATATAGAGAAGACCGCTTTCTCCGTTAATAACGGAAAGTATGAATTCCTTAGGTTACCCTTTGGGCTGAAAAATGCACCAGCCATTTTTCAAAGGGCACTAGATGACATACTTAGACAACACATAGGTAAAAGATGCTATGTGTACATCGATGATATTATTATCTTTGGAAAGAATTTAGAGGAACACCTCGAAAATTTAGAGATTGTTATGAAAACACTTGAAGCTGCAAATATGAAGGTGCA
The DNA here is from genome assembly GCA_949775025.1 of Tricholauxania praeusta. Lineage (NCBI taxonomy): Eukaryota > Metazoa > Arthropoda > Insecta > Diptera > Lauxaniidae > Tricholauxania > Tricholauxania praeusta. Next base: position 76,435,828 of record OX459029.1, on the reverse strand, counting down.
GCTGGATAAGTGTGAATTTTTAAGGAAAGATGTAGAATTTTTAGGGTACGTAGTAGGAATAGACGGAATTAAAACCAATCCTTCCAAAGTTGAAGCAATAGCCAAAATGCCATCACCGAAAACGTTAAAAGAACTTCGTTCATTCCTCGGAATGTCAGGCTATTATAGGAGATTTATTAGAGATTATGCCAAAATTGCAAAACCTCTAACAAATCTTTTACGAGGGGAAGATGGACGAGTGTCCAAACACGCATCCAAAAATAAGCAAATCAGCCTAGATGAAAATGCAATTGAATCTTTTGAAAAAATTAAAAACGCTCTGGTTTCAAGGGAAGTAATTCTCAGTCACCCAAACTTTGAAAAAGAGTTCGAATTAACCACAGATGCTTCGAACTACGCGATAGGAGCTGTACTATCTCAGAATGATAGGCCCATAACATTCATTTCACGGTCTTTATCAAAGACTGAAGAAAATTATGCAGCAAACGAAAAAGAAATGCTGGCAATAATTTGGTCCCTTAATTCTCTAAGAAATTACCTTTACGGTTCAAAAAAAGTCAAGATATTTACGGATCATCAACCACTCACCTATGCCTTGAGCTCTAAAAACACAAACACCAAAATGAAAAGATGGAAAGCAATCCTCGATGAATACAACCATCAGCTAATCTATAAACCTGGCAAAACAAATGTTGTAGCCGATACCCTATCGAGAATACCGACTGAGATCAATTCATTAACCCCAACTTTACATAGCGATGAAAGCTCTAATCACGATCTAATACCTTGTATTGAAGCCCCAGTTAACGTTTTTAAGAACCAGATTTTTCTAAAAATTGATGACATTGCGACGTATCAAATTAAAATCATTTTTCCAGGAATTTATAGACATATAATAACAGAACCAAATTACACAGAAGAAAATTTAATTTCACACCTAAAAAGACGCTTAAATCCTTCAGTAATAAACGGCATTCAGACCGAAGAAAGAATTATGGGAATCATACAAAATATTTATCCAATTCATTTTTCCAATTATAAGGCACGTTACACCCAAAAACTTGTAGAAGATGTAACCGATGAACAAGAGCAAGAAAATATAATCTTAGAAACGCATAACCGCGCGCACCGCAATGCCATTGAAAATAAATCCCAGATACTCGAAAAGTACTATTTTCCTTCAATGATAAATAAAATAAAAAGGATAACAAATATTTGTCAGACATGTAAACAAAATAAATATGAAAGACACCCTAATCAGTTAAAATTAGGCGAAACCCCAATACCAACCTTTCCAGGGCACACAGTTCATATGGATTTATTCCTTACAGAAAAGAAAATTGTTATGACAGCACTAGATAAATTCACAAAATATGCGCTGACAAAAATCGTAAAAAGTAGGTCAATACAAGACTTAAGAAGACCACTTCGAGATATTATATTCTCCTTCGGAGTACCTAAATCCATAGTCATTGACAATGAACCATCTCTCAAATCAGACTCATTGAAATTTATGATGCAGGACGAATTAGGTATTGACGTTTACACAGCACCTCCATATAAAAGTCAGGCCAATGGACAAATTGAACGATTCCACTCGACCTTATTAGAAATAATGAGATGCCTTAAAGAAAGTGGAACACATAGAGATTTTGATGAACTTTTAGAACGCGCCGTATCAGAGTACAATCATTCCATACACTCGGTGACAGGGAAAAAACCTGTAGACCTATTTTTCGGAAGACATGTAAATTTTACGCCCGATGACTATGAAAAGGTAAGAAACTCAAACATTGAAATATTAAAAAATAAACAGCAGAAGGACCTAGAATATCACAATAGAAAGAAATTAGAACCTAAACAGTACCTACCTGGACAAGTTATTTACGTAAAAAGGAATAAAAGGTTAGGAACAAAACTTTCAAAACCATACGTCAAAGAAATAGTTAAAGAAGACCGGACAAGTACACTAGTGACAGAGACTGGTAGAATAATACACAAAAGCTTAGTAAGAAATTAATTGTTCTTTTTACTTGCAGCTACTAATTTGTTTCCTGGCATTATGTCATGCCGACTCACAAATACTGGACTATACAAACTCTCAGTTAGTAACAATAGAAACGGGAATAGCAAAATTACAAACAGGGACATTCAAAATTGTCCACATTATGGACTTAACGAAATATCAAGAATCAATCAATAATTTAGAGACAGCCATAAGGACTAAAATAAATTCGAACCACCCTTTCTACCCATTCCTTCTAGATGAAATGGAAAAAATAAATAGCCATTTGGAAAGACTCAGGTTAAATAAGAAAACGAAGCGATCACTCGATTTTATTGGTAGCACGTGGAAGTGGATTGCCGGAAATGCAGACCATTCTGACCAAATAATTCTAACAGAAAAAATAAACAATGCCCTTGAGAACAACAATCAACAATTAATTATTAATAGAATGACAATAGACAAAATTAACGAAATGACAAATAGAACCAACGAAATTTTAAAGGAGGTAAACTCAGAAAACAGCACGAAAGATAAACTTGTAATTGAGTTAAAATATAAATTAGACCTCATGAAGGAAGAAATAATTAACATGGAGTATGCCATTCATTGGGCAAAGGCTAACATTATAAATTCTTACATTTTATCAAATATTGAAATAAAAATTGCTAGAGAAATTTTCAATAAAGAAAATATACCATACATAAACATAGATGAAGCTCTAGAGTTTTCAGAGGTTAAGATAGCTTCAAATGAAGAAACAATTATTTATATAATTAGTTTACCGGAAACCAATTCTGAATACTGTAAAAAAATCATATTAAAACCTGTAAAATTCAATACAAAAATTAATAGAATAAATTTTGAATCAATACTTCAATGTAAAAGTAAAGTATATGGAATAAAAGATGCATGTAAAACTTATAATAGGTTATCAATTTGTTCAAAGAAAAATGTAATAGACTTAAGTAATTCTACTTGTATACCAAATCTATTAGCAAGCCAAATACCAACATGTCAACTAATTAATAATCAGCACATACCAGAGGTAGAGGAAATATCAACAGGACTAATATTTTTAAACCAATTCAATGGATCAATTTGCATAAATAATGAAACAACCATGCTACAAGGGACATTTCTAATACGCTTTCACAACGAGACGATAAGGGTCAGAAATGTAACAGACACCTCAAATGAAACTATAATTTACGCACCATTACCTGCCTTGCTGCAACCGAAGTCTATGAACAATTATACGGAAGAAATCTTATCCTTGGAAATGATCAAGGAATTGAACGTGAGAAATACAGAGTATATTGAATCATTAGATGTCCGCAACAAGATATCCATAACCACAGGCACAGCACTTATCATGATAACAATAGCATTGGGAATAATTAAAGCAACATTTTACACCCGCAAGAAAAGATTTAATACAAATTCATCAAGTAATCAACATCCCCAACTTTCCGTATCAGTCGTCGAAGGACTTAATAGAATCTTTGACAGTCCAACCGAGGACGCTTGAATTCAGGAAGGGAGGAGTTAACAACAGATAAATTAAATCTTTAACAAAATTAAATCCACGCAAATTCCATTCCCACAGAATGCATAAATGCAGTCGCAGCAGTTTCCACGCTTATGAAAAAGCAACAACAACAACAATAACTCTAAATTTGATCCCTCTGTCCGGCAGCTTGCTGACTATTTGTTTTTACATATATTTTTTGTTGATTTTTGGCTTAGCATTAATTTCATTTATTTTAAGTAAATTCAGTTTAAGAAAATAAGTGGAAGAATAAAGTTGGCTTCGGCCTTTTTTTAAAAAACATTATAACTCGTTAAATCGATAATTTACACATACAATTTTTCCATCTTCTCGATGCTCATTGACAAATGTTATTTTTGAACATCTTAAAAAGTATTTCACACTGAGGAACTTGAAATTATCGACTTTCCATTAGTATATATTCCTACATTTCAACTAGTCCTAAGCTCAAAAAATTAAACAAGCAAATTTTTCTATTTTTTTATAAATTTCGTTTTTCCCCTGAAAAAATCACATTTACCCAAAAAACACCCACAAATCAGGTACGATTCCATGTAAATTGAATTTTGGGCATACGGTACCTCTGTATCTCAAAATATTTGACAATCAATACGTGAGAAGAAGAACAAGAGTTTCCGGTCTAGTTAGTCTATGACGTACATGATGCGCGGCTAAGTATTAGTGAAAATGACTGATTTTTACAACCTTGCAGGAGGGGAAATATTTTAAATTTGGTGAACAAACAGACAGCTGATTTTGAGGTACCACTTATTAGTGAAAAGAACTGATTATTACAACCGTGCAGGAGGGGAAACATTAATTTTTCTTTTTAATTTGGTGAACAAACTGCCAGCTGATTTTGAGGTACTACCATAAATGACATTTCAATGGAAATGAAAAAATGAGTGGTGAAGAATTATATGAAATTTGTCAGATGACTAAGTTGCCATATGTTAAGATTTTGAACTATAAAGAGCCTGGAAGTTATTTTTGCTTATTTAAAGGACAACAAGCCCGCAAACTATTGTTGTACGTATTGCTTGTCGTAGGGTTCGCACCAACTATTGTGCATAAAGAGCCTTGAGCAACACAATGTTTGTAGCGTGTCAATGCAATAAAATATTATGACACGCTAAGCGGTAACTCAAAGACATAATTTACGATGACCAATAATTTGTGCAACAACAACAAATGTCTGGTTGACATACATTTGGAAATGCACAACATAAGTATGTCATGCATTTGACGCCACACACAAAGCCAAAGCAATGGGATGTAACATAACACTTTTACTATTTTAAATTTTTTTATAAAGGCTAAGATCGATCTTTCTTTTTCGCTTTTTTAAAAACGAGTTAAAACAAGATAATTTAAAATTTCCTGCAGCGCCGACGTTTCGAGGATTATTTGTCCTCTTCTTCAGGGCGTCAATTTATTAACTGAACATTAAAACATTTTAACACAGTTACAAGTAATAATACAACAATGGTAATAAATAAAACATAAAATTTGTTAACATCAATTCGAACAGTGTGAGAGTATTTTAAATTTTAAATTGTATTTTAACAGAAAATGTAGTTTGGAAAAAAGAGCTAATGTAAAACTAACAGATAATTTGTGCTAATATTGTCACAGTCCTCTTTTCTGTTCATCGTTATATTTATGTTTTTTTGTATATGAAGGCTCTCCAGCGTCATTCTGATATTATAATTTTGTTCTCTGTCAACTATTGAGACATTGTCGAGGTCTGCCGAACACGGTAAAAAACATGATCAACAAAATAATAACGATCAGTGACGTTACATTTTTGAACAAAAATCTTACATTAGCAAAACAAATACTAAAAAATAATAGTTTCCCAGAAAAAACCACAAATAAACTAATACAAACTGACAAAAACCAGAGAGATAACAAAATAACCACAATACCACAAAACAATAGTCCAAACAATAACTATAACATTAATAAAAAATACAAAAGAGTACCTTACATCCCAAAAATTACTGAAAATAAGCAATTAAAAGAAATCGTTAACAACAACAACATCATTTTTGCACAAAAACCTATGTCTCTTTTGACCAACATTTTCACTAAAACGAAAACTCCAATTGATACACAACAACAATCTAATGTCATTTATAAGATCAGTTGCAATGGCAAAGAGCAACCATGTAATAAAATCTACATTGGAACCACAAAGCGAAAGCTTGCAATTAGAATCGGAGAACATGCGAATGATATTAAAACGAAGAAAGAAACGACAGCCTTAGCACAACATATCAAAAACACTGGACATTCGGCAGACCTCGACAATGTCTCAATAGTTGACAGAGAACAAAATTATAATATCAGAATGACGCTGGAGAGCCTTCATATACAAAAAAACATAAATATAACGATGAACAGAAAAGAGGACTGTGACAATATTAGCACAAATTATCTGTTAGCTTTACATTAGCTCTTTTTTCCAAACTACATTTTCTGTTAAAATACAATTTAAAATTTAAAATACTCTCACACTGTTCGAATTGATGTTAACAAATTTTATGTTTTATTTATTACCATTGTTGTATTATTACTTGTAACTGTGTTAAAATGTTTTAATGTTCAGTTAATAAATTGACGCCCTGAAGAAGAGGACAAATAATCCTCGAAACGTCGGCGCTGCAGGAAATTTTAAATTATCTTGTTTTAACTCGTTTTTAAAAAAGCGAAAAAGAAAGATCGATCTTAGCCTTTATAAAAAAATTTAAAATTTTAAAAATAACGCGATCTTAAATAAAATTATATACTTTTACTATTGTTTGTTTATCGTTTTGCTTTGAGCTAATTTCAATATGTTACAGATGCATGGCATGTGTCACAATTATTTTTGGTAAAATTTTAATGAGTAAGAATTTTTGGATAATGAGTGAAAAGAAGAAATGTTTCTTTTCATTCAATTAAAAAATGTATAAAAGAAAATGTAATTTTAAATAAATCGTCAATTATTATCTGATAATCAGAAAGCAGAAGAGGTGTTTTTATTCTCAGTAAATATTATCTAGAAACCTTACCAGGCTCAACTCATTGCTTAAAAATCACCTTGTAGCCTTTGTGGCTGAGTAAGTGATAGCTCATGGCGAGATGCTAATAAAGCCAAAAGTAGGGAAATCCTTAGGGAATTCAGCTCCTTTCCTTCTTCCTCTTACAGTCCAAAAACATCAAGCATCGTTATATGGCGATCCTGCCGACCAAATCTGGAGTCAATATTAAAGCAGCATTGAAAATCTAAACCAATGAGTGATCACCAGAAGACAATTGACAAACTCTTCAAAAAGTGCATAAAGACTACTGAAAGATACATCCTAAAAACACCAGAAGACGCACCGATATACAAATCTACACCTAAGCCAGGTCCAGTCAAGCTGACAATAGAAGAATACCGAAGGAGACAGGAAGAAAATAAAATCCAGCGAAATCTGTGGGAAGAGTGTCCAAAGAAGAAAACCCGGGCTGGTAGGCAAGTAAAGCAGCAGAGGGAGCTGCGAGATCTACAACGAGTAATACATATTTCCAAAGGACAGCAACGACAGAAATTAGTAAACCAGTTGCGTGATCTAAAATACAAAATAAAAACAGAACGAGAAAAAAAAGATGCACTACTGCTTTGTGTGCGAGCAAGGCACAAACGACATAAATAACCACCTAAATCAACATTCGGATATATTTGAAAAAGCGGCGGCAGCAGTCAAAAACCTGAAGCCATTGAAAGAAAAAACTATTAAGTATTCAAAAAAAAAATATAGAACTTTTCCGTATGACAGAGCAAATAATGCTCAACTATTTAAAATAAATGTAATAAGACATTTCAACACCAGATTTATATGTAATAAAAGATTTATATTTTTTCTATATGCCAAATGACTTTATAGCTGCTAAAATGGTGGTGTTAGGACAGGAAACAAAAATCACAGAAAACATTGCAATCAATGGTAGCATACAAAATAAGTATGAAACTTACATTGATTTCTTTGTTGTGATTGCAATTATTGCCTTAGTAATATATATCATAAAAAAGATAAATTCATATTATAAGGGTTATGTCACGAAAAGAGTTGCTAATGCAAATGTTTAGGTTCATTTGAATGGATTCGTTATTAGAAATAGCTATATAATTAAAAAATAGTCTTTCAAAATCCACATCACGTGTGTTCAAAGCAGAAACATTAGACACTAGTACTATGCAATAAAATAGAAACAGAATTGAAAATTTCAGAAGAAGACACCAAAGAATATGATAAAGTAATTAAAATAAAGAAATATAAAGAAACTAGAGAATTAATAGATCAAAACTTACAAAGTGAATCAGAATCAGAACTAGAAATGTCAAATTTTGAAATAGGGACATCTTCTAAGCTGTTAGAAGAATTTGATGGCGAACCAAAGAAATTGTCAACGTTCCTAGGAGCAATAGAGTTTTATGCTTCCACATTAAAAGATGACGGACAAAAAACATTGCTAGTAACATTTATTCTTGCAGTCAAGCTATCTGCAAAAGTAAAAAACAGACTATTACCTGAATCTACACCAACATCAATAGCTGATTTAAAAACAGCACTAATAAAGCACTATAAAACATGTAATAATCCATTAAAAGTGCAGAATGAAATAGGTAGATTAAGACAAGGTTCAATGTAGGGTTGTTGATATTGTATTAAATATCGGATATCAATAATATCGATATTTTTACAGTACGATAAATATCGGACCGATATATATCAGCGAAAAATAACGATAAGCGATATATCGTAGGCAATACCTTTTTATTTAAGTAAATAGTAATAGTTATTTATCAAAGTTAAGCATAAATACATAAATAACATAAGCTGCAAATGCCGAAACTTGGCATCAAGGGATTTCAAAAACACACGTTTTTGTACATTCCGATGCGTGAGTCTGCTTCGATTGCTCGTTACGCAAAGTTTAAGTACAGACCCTACACGCTCTGAAGACAGCAGAAAAAGATGAGTCATCCATAATTTCCAGAACGTCCTGCACGTTATCCGCAGGCTGCTTTCTCTTCCTCGAAAGACCACTTGAATCACCAAAAATCTGCACTGCTAACGAGTTGTGGTTGGTCTTCATGTGTGAATGAAAATTGCTGGCGTTACCGCTTGTTTTCACATTTTTTCCGCACACATTGCACGTCTCGTTTAAATGATTAATTTTCGTAAAATACGATTTGGAATCTATTTTTTTGTTTTCCAAACTCATTTTACAAAACCACTCGAATTTTGAGTAAATTTGCTGATATGACAGTGCCACAAAAGAAAATTAGGGAAAGAGAGACAGATTGTGTTTCGCAAATTAATTGAGCAGTCAGTTTTTTTTTTGAAATTCAGAAAAAAAGCCAAAAGAATTCCGTCATCAACTGATATCATAAACCGATATGATAAATCTGATATCGAATATCGATATATCGTGTGCTAAAAATATCTTGGAAAATATCGCAAACGATATCCCTTGAGATATCGATATTTTGATATATCAGTAAATTATCAACAACCCTAGTTCAATGACAATAAATAATTTTACATCAAAATTAGAGGCTCTGATAGCGTCACTAAATGACATACTGATAACGACACAAGGGGATAGCAACAAAACTTTGATCATAACACTTAATGATCAATTAGCGCTTAACGCCTATAAAAATGGTTTAAATGAACCATATAAAAGCATATTGCTTGCGGCTCAACCGCAAACTTTTGCAAAAGCAATTGAAATTGCCACTGACGTAGATAACCAAAACAATCCCACGCATAATGTTATGACATTTCAGACTCGTAGTTACAATGATAGGTACAGTAATAACTATAGTGGAAATAACTATAGAGGAAATAGCATTAGAGGAAGTAACTATAGAGGAAATAATTACAGGGGAAATAACTACAATAGAAATAGCACGATAACAATTACAGGCGTACAAATCAAACTAGAGAAAATTCAAATAGAAGTAGTGAAAATGAGCGCAATACAGAAAATAATACACGTCACAATAGAAATGGTTATAGAAACAATAACGGACGTGGATCGGCAAACAGAAGAAGCCCTGGAAATGGGGGGCAACAGCAAAATTAAAGAAATTCAGAAAAGTTTGCTTAAAAATCAAATACAAATATAATAAAAATTAATATAGTTAATAATAGGACAATTAATCTCCTAATAGATACAGGTGCAGATATCTCAATAATTAAGCAAAACGTCATAGAAAATCATCCAATATTGATGATTGAGCCATGCCAGATAACAGGAATAGCAAGTAATCCAATAACCATTGACCAACAAGTCGAATTAGACATTAAATTAAATAGCGGTCAAATAAAACATGAATTCTATGTAGCAGATAAGCAAATCGACATAGTTACAGACGGTATACTAGGAAGAGATTTCCTACTAAAATTCAATTGCAAAATAGATTACGAAACATGTGTTCTCACACTAAACATGTCGGAAATGCAAGAAGACATTCCAATATACATGAAATTGCCCACAACGATAATAAATATTACAATCCCAAAGAGAAGTGAAATAATTACAAGCGTAAATGTGAACCTAAATGAAAACTCCATAGTACAAGCAAGAGAAATACAAAAAGGTATTTTTATAGCCAATGCGATAGTCCCAGCAAATGGTAATAAACATATAAAAATTCTGAATACAACAGATAATGACATTCATATTAAAGAATGTGACATATCATTAGAACCGTTAAAAAACTTCCAAATCCTGAGCTTCAAAGATAATCCCAATGAAAACGGCAATTTTGAACCAACAATTAAAGGATATGATGACAAAGCGAAACAAGAAGTAATGGACTTATGCAACAAGTACAAAAAATATTTTTCATAGAGAAGGAGATATATTAGCTACAAACAACTTTTACAAACAACATGTAGTACTAAATGACGAGTCACCTGTCTACATAAAAAACTATAGACTACCACAATCTCAACTTCATGAAATAGAAAATCAAGTAGAAAAATTGTTAGAGGAGGACATCGTTGAACCATCGTACAGCCCATACAATTCACCGCTACTAGTAGTACCAAAGAAATCACAAAGTGGTACAGCAAAATGGAGACTAGTAGTAGATTTTAGGGCACTAAACAAAAAGATTGTTAATGATAAATTCCCACTAACAAGACTGGAAGACGTAATAGACAAACTTGGAAACGCAAAATATTTTTCAACTCTAGATGTGACGAGTTCATTTCCTCAGATTCCATTAACTAAAAGCTCGAGACATCTAATGGCATTCTCAACAAATTCAGGACATTACCACTTTAAACGTTTGCCATTTGGACTAAAAATTGCGACAAATAGTTTCCAACGGATGCTATCAATTGCTTTAAGCGGACTACAGGAATCAGTATTTCTTTATGTAGATCACATCATAGTGTTTGGCTCCACCTTGAAACAACACAATAGAAACCTAGAACAAGTATTTCAAAAACTACAAAAAGTTAACCTAAAGCTAAACCTTAGCAAATGTGAGTTTTTGAAAACAGAAGTAGTATATCTAGGGCATCTGATAACATCTAAAGGTGTAACAACAGATCCAGCAAAACACGACGTTATAAGGAATTACCCACAACCGAAGGACGCTGATGAAACACGTAGATTCGTAGCATTCTGCAACTATTACAGAAAATTTATTGAAAATTTTGTAGAAATTGCTCGACCTTTAAATCAATTGTTACAGAAAGGACAACTGTTCAACTGGACAGAAAAATGCAACGCAGCCTTCAACACACTGCGAGAAAAACTGATATCACCGCAACTGTTAGCATATCTAAGTTTCGAGAAACCATTTATTCTGACTACAGACGCATCACAATACGCATTAGGAGCAGTCAAGATAAGCCAATGGCTTACGCCTCGAAAACTCTAAACAAACATGAAGTCAACAAAGCAATCATCGAGAAAGAATTACTTGGAATACATTGGGGGATAAACTACTTTAGACCGTATCTCTACGGAAGAAAGTTCACAGTATATACAGACCACAGACCTTTAGTGAGTCTATTTACGCACAAAAATCCATCATCAAAATTAACAAGAATACGTTTAGATTTAATGGATTACGATTTTGAAATAATTTTCAAACGGGGAAAAATGAACACAAATGCAGATGCACTCTCACGAATCCAAAATCCAGATGCACTCTCTCATGATACCGAAAGAAAAGCACGTGCTAGTACTTACAAGGGCGGCAAAAGAAAAATTAAATAATGATGACACAGTGGAACCTCGATTATCCGCCTCCCGATCAACCGTCACTCCGATTAACCGCCACATTTTGTCAGCCAATTTTTTTTTTTCGTTTTGTTTCGATTCTGTTTATGTATGCACATAATAAAATACGAAAATGACAAATTAACATTTTTTGTTACGTTTCCTTTTTCTTGCGTTTTTGAATTACAGTACATATATATTTATATTCAATACTTTGTATTCTAGCGTCACTATACAGAATCAAAACAAAATTCTGCCATATATTCGATTATCCGTTTATTCGAATATCCGTCAGGCTGCTGGTCCAGTGCCTGACGGATAATCGAGGTTCCACTGTAATGTGATCACGAAAAACTCAGTAATGGTGCTAGTTCTCAGCGAGTGCAGTTTGGCCAACTACATATATGGGAAGCTACATCATTTACAGAAGTTAAAGGCCTGAAAAGATTAAAATTTATAAATAATTCCATGGAAAATAAGAATCTTGAAAAAGCAGGAAATCTTGAGATGTCAAACGAAAAATCTTTACCAGAGTTAAAATTGGTTCAGAGGAAGTCTACATCAAAAAATCAAGGTAAAAATCTAAATATAAAATAATCATTGCTCAAAATAAAGTTCTTGCGATATTACACGAAAAATCTTTACCAGAGTTAAAATTGGTTCTGAGGAAGTTAATATCAAAAACACAAGAACAAAAGATAAAAACGCTAGCGCTGGAAACGAATGATGAGATATTCACATTGATAACAGTTCCAGAATTCAAAGAATTATATAATAAGCTCCAGCATACAAATAAAAACGCGTTAAAAATAATATTGTATCAGCCCCCTAATGAAATTAAAAACAAGTTAAGGTGTTATCTTCGGCCAGGCCGAAACACACATACCCTACACTGCACTGAAATAACCTTTTAAATAAGTGTTGAAAAGACATTGAAGAGGTTGAGTAAGTCGAAAAAAATGTGAAATGTTAGAAGGATTGGCAGAGGTTGGAAAATGTCGAAAATATATGCAAAATGTTGAAAAAAGTTGAGAGAGGTTGAAAAACTCTAAAAAAGTTGAAAAAGGTTGAAAAATTTTTAAACAATTCAAAGTTGATGAAAAAGTCGAAAAAACAAAGAAACTTATGAAGGAAGTTGAAAGAAGTTGAAAATGTCGAACAAATTCATATAGGATATATTGGAAAAAGTTGAAAGGTTAAAAAAGTCGAAAGAATGTAGAAAATGTTGGAAAAAATCGAATATAAATGAAAATTTTTAAATATGCCACGCCCACTTCTCCAGTTCCGCCCACTTTTGGTACAATAAATTATATTCGCGATCGACATCCTCATATTAAATTTTAGCTCAATAGCTTGTATACTTTGCGATATATGCTGCAACAAAAATTCAAAAATTAGGGCGGTGGCACACCCACTGGTACAATCCAGCCCGATTTTGATCCAGAAATAGCTTTCCATAATCAAACCCCTAACACCAAATTTTAGTATGATTGCTCACATATTTCGATAAATATGCCACTTACCGAATTTTATTTGTATGGGAGGTGCCACGCCTACTGATGCTATTTCAGCCACTTTTGATTCAGATATGCCCTATAGCGACAGAAATACATACATTAAATTTCATACCAATTGCTGCAATAGTTCACTTAAAACAGCGCTAACAAATTTATGTTAATATGGGAGGTGCCACGCCCACTGATGCAATCCTGTCAAAATTAATTTATTTTTAAAGCTTATAGTAACTGACATCTATACACCAAATTTTATGAAGACTACTCTCATAGTACACTATCTATAACTATAAACATTTTTTGCTTATATGGGAGATGCCACGCCCACAGGTACTATTGGACCAAATTTTTGTAGTAAGAGACCTTATAGCAAGTATATCTGCCTCATTAAATTTTATAACGATTACGTTGTTAGTCCTTTAAATATAACGTTTATAAATATTGTGGGCTGTGCCACGCCCTTCAACGAGTTTTTTCGGTCCAGTAGCTGAGCTTGTATTGATGACTGCTTTCAGCGGCATCATCTCCAAAATTTTTATGGAAATCGTTTGTGCGAATTTTGAGATATACGGAATCAAAATTTTTAACAGTTGAAAAGTGCCACGCCCACTTTTATCACAATTCAAGATATATTTTATATGTATCCGTTTACCAAATTTAATCGCAATATCTTGAACGGATTACAAGATATGGTAGTATTAATGATAAAATATAGGGCTGTGCCACGCCCCTGTACGACCCTTTGGAAACTTGAAACCCAGCCTAATCCTAATTTGGTTCATATGTGCACCAAATCACCAAGTTTCATCAAAATTGCTGAAACTTTTTTCAAAATTGGCCGGGGTAAATATACATAGAGTATGGGCGGTAGGCGTGTCTGTCAACCGATTTTGCCCATTTTCAATAGCAAGATGCCTGCAAGAAGATGTGACCTGTGTGTGATAGTTTCATTCAATTAGCTTTCTTGGTTTTCCCGTAAAACTGATTTCAACAGACACCGAGACAGACAGACAGACGGACATCGCTAAATCGACTCAGGTGGTGACGCTGATCAAGAATATATACACTTTTCCATACCTGCCACGCCCCCTTCGATGTGTTACAAACGGAGAGACAAAGTGAATATACCCACGGTGTAGGGTATAATAAAGAAGAACAAATACAGCTGATAAAACATCATCATGACACACGAACTGGACGTCATGTAGGTATCAAAAGATGCATCGCGAAGTTAAAACAAAAGTACATTTGGAAGAATCTATCCAAAATGGTAAAAACATATATAAATAATTGTAATCTATGCAATGAAACCAAAATAATAAAGTATACCAGAGAGAAAATGTGCATAACGGAAACTCCATCTACAGTATTTGAAACAGTAACTATGAACACAGTTGGACCAATGAGACCATCAGAAGGATATAGGTACATTCTAACAATCCAATGTGAATTGTCGAAATTCTTAGTAGCAATTCCTTTAGAAGATAAAGCAGCCATCACAGTAGCTAAAGCAATCGTGGAACAATTTATATTAAAATAAGACACTAAAAACTGATAAAGGAACCGAATTTGTAAATGAACTACTACAGAACATATGCAAAGCTTTACAAATCGAGAAACGTACTTCTTAGTAGCAATTCCTTTAGAAGATAAAGCAGCCATCACAGTAGCTAAAGCAATCGTCGAACAATTTATATTAAAATAAGACACTAAAAACTGATAAAGGAACCGAATTTGTAAATTAACTACTACAGAACATATGCAAAGCTTTACAAATCGAGAAACGTACTTCAACACCTTATCATCATGAGACGATAGGAACAGTTGAGAGAAACCATCGAGTACTTAATGAATATCTGAGAAATATGCAAGAAAACGACAACTGGGCAACATTATTGCCATACTATGTATTCTGTTTCAACACAACTCCACATAGCACGACGACTTATTCTCCATTCGAGCTTGTATACGGCAATTACCTGCGCATTACCTGGCGAAATTTATAATAATAATACAAAAAACTATGATATTGATAACTATTTAATTGAGCTTCAACAAAAATTGAAATATGCACATGAAAAAACGAAAGAAAATCTAGAGAATAGCAAACTAAAAGTAGCAGAGATTTCAAATAGAAACACAAGTAATCAGAAATTTCAAACAGGAGACAAGATTTACCTAAAAGTAGGAAACAAAAGCAAATTTGACAAACCGTTCAAGGGACCTTACACCATTGTGGAAACAAAAGACCCAAATAGTAAAATAAAAATAAACAACAAAATACAAGAAGTTCATAACAATAATATTATATTAGCTAGAAATAAAAATAGCTTATGAAACAAAAATAAAAATAAACATTGAATTAAGGCATTAAACTCTACAAGTATGAATGTAATGAATGAATCAAATTTAGCAAACCTAAGCATAAAATTATAACTTGAAAATTAATAAATATAGGTTACTAAGTAAATAGAATAAACTTTTGCAAATAAGCAAAATTGTAATTGTATGTATAACAATAAATATAGTACAATATAAAAATAAGTAAGACAAATAAAATTAAATTTTGCAAATAAGCAAAAATTGCAATTGTAAGCAATAAATATAGTACAGTATAAAAATATTCAAATGTAAGATAAAAATAGAAATTAAATAATTAGTAAAATTTTTATTATATAAACATAATTAAATATATGAATATAATTATATAACTACTAAGATGTACTACTTATATAAAACAAAACATCGCTATATCACTAGAACTTAAATACACACCATGCATCAAGAACAATATATTCATATATAGTACAAGCGCATAAGCATTTATTCACATATAAGAACTATTAATAAACGTTAAGCATTTCCAAAAGGGGTAGAGGTGTTGTACATATTTCTTGTCGTAGGGTTCGCACCAACCATTGTGCATAAAGGGCCTTGACCAACACAATGTTTGTAGCGTGTCAATGCAATAAAATATTATGACACGCTAAGCGGCAACTCAAAGACATAATTTACGATGACCAATAATTTGTGCAACAACAACAAATGTCTGGTTGACATACATTTGGAAATGCACAACATATAGCGAGAACACAATTGGAGCAGCAGCAGCAAAGCAGCAGGGCAGCAAAATCTGTCATCATGAAAATTATAGAGAATTATAGAGGTGAGAAAGAGACAACTAGAAAATCCTGCAGTTTGCTGCCGTGCTGCCCTGCTGCCGATATAGAAATTTTTCTATTTTTTATCCGGCAGCAAAGCAGCAAAATATCAGTGTTGTATTCAAGCTGGCATGAATAAAAATTTTGTTTTTGTTTATTTTTTTTTAATTTATCCATTACTAATAGGCGGGGAGCCCACAATCCTGTAAGTGCACTTACATGGATTTCAATATTTTTTATATTAAAAGATAGTTAATAGAAATACGAACAAAATAAGCCCGGTATGACGAAGTATATCCTGGCACCAGTATTTTTTACATATTTTTTTATTATTAATAATCATTTATAATTTGCACTTATCGCGGAAATTAATTTCAACTAGCGCATTTTATTCGAAATTTAATGTCCTTTCAGAAAAAAATTATATGACAGCTGCCATCGTGGCAACAATGTCTGTCATACCTATTTAAAAAACATATGAGTGATAAAGTTTTACCCTTATCACGGAATAACTTTTTTTAATTTCTTCCTTTTTTTGTCTATTTTATAATTTTTTCGGTATGACAGCTCGCAACTTGACCAAAACATCTGTCATACCAGTTCAAAGAAGCGAAGTAGGGGCGTAGATTCGTACAGTAGCTAATTAATCTTTATTCATTATTGAAATACCATTTATTATTATAATGTGAAAAAAGGTTAATTAAAGTGTACATTATATAAATAATCTTAATTTATTATATAAAAAAATGAATATCAATATAATTTTTTCTTCTGTTTATTTCCAATCATCAAAATAATCACAATCATTATGTTCGTTTGTGGCTTCTTCTTCATTTTCGTCATCATCTTCAGAATTTTTAGTGATTTCCTCCACGGTTAGAGGAGCTGCTTGGCCAGTAAACCATAATGGTTCGAGTTTATTTTTTTCGTTAAACAGCCAACCACACGTTGTCGGGTCATGTAAAATGCACGATTCTTCAGTCGCATTTTGCCACATTGCATTGATAAATATTGATCGTAGAATTTTTGCATTAAAGATTTCCAACAGGGAGGAATATTGCTAGAATTGAAGTTAATCATGCCCTTATAAAATGCTTCGTTGTTAGTCGTGTTAGCAAAAAATTTCAAAAATAGATCAAATCTGGCCTTATTGACATTATTGTGGCTCACTCCATATAATTCATTGGTAAATTTTTGTATCGTGTTTATTTTATGTTCATTCGAAATATCTTCTGGATTTATAAGATTTTGAAAAACATTTTGATATTCATCATTTTTTAAGAGAAGATTGTACGCTTTTATTTTGCCTTTACGTACAAACGCTGCTGTGTAGTCACTACCTGTAAAGGCATGAAAGCCTGGCAGAGCTTGGCAAAGTGAGGAACCTAATGTTTTTGCTAGTTCTGTACAATTTATGTATCCAATTTCATTATTATTTTTGGTAGTCATCCATATTTCAAGACTATCGAATTTATGATTGTTTCCAAGGCAAATAATCAAAACATCAGTGTCTACTGATTTAATAAGCACTTTTGCATTTTGTGGACATTTTTTTAAATGGAAGAAAATCCTTGTATCTGCCTCTTCGTGATAACATTTATAATTATCATTTTGTTCTCTACTAATTGTTCCGTTATTATTTGTATACACAAAACAATGCTCTTCAGCTGTCAGGAAAACTTTTTTATTTTGTAAAATAGAGCTTACGGAATCGGTTGACCAGTGTTCACATAAGAAAGTAACTAGTGCTGTTTTAAATTTCATATTACTTAAATTTTTATTAAAATTGGTTGGTCGGCTCTGTAACGGTCCTGTCACGGCAAACGGAGTTTCATCCTCTTGGCGAATCGATCTCTATACATCTTTAATCGATGGGGCAAAATATCTGTCAAATACTAGATGAATTTCAGAGGCAGTGGTGTTGCATATTCTCTGCAGAACATATTCTGCGATTTTCCCAAAAGTTTGGGGCATAGACGGCCCTAAATTGTGCAACAAATGAAAGCCATCAATAATGTCAATATCTAAATGGTGTGGTATGGAGATTTCTATTGAAGAAATAAGTTTTTTTGCTAACGCAGATTTATCTGTTTTAAACATCTCTCCAGTAGTGTGAGTTAACGCAGGTGGAAATGGCGATAGTGGATAAGACAAACAGGTTTCCATGTGTACTTTTTTCTTTAATGATATTGCTAATAATCGCCCAAAAATGTCGCGTTCCATACGTATTGTGGCACATTGCCCATCACTTGTTTTTTGCGTTCTCTGTAATGCATCACTAGCAAAATTAAATATGTTGTTTCTTTTTATAGCTCTTGTAAATCTCTTCTCATCTACTGCGCATTCTTCTATAAATTTTTCTTTCTGTTTCATTCCTTCTTCTTTTACGGTTAACAAAAAATTGGTCACTTGTTCAGATGCAGCTTTGCCAGTAATAATGTTAAATAAATTGTGAGGGTCAATAGATGAACTGAAAGGATTCATAGATTTCTTGAAAGCCTCATAAAGATCGTTGAACGCCTTCCGGTCTTTATTCATTCGATGTATTTCTAATTCGTGGGTTATGTCATCTTTTTCATTGTCTCTAGTAATTTTGAAGTTATTTTTGTTCTTAAACTGTGGCTTAAGGCCCAACGCTGTCGAGCAGAAATCGAATTAGTGAAATGTGAAATTCCAGTTAGTGTATTGGCTGCATCTGCATTGATTGTTTGCTCAAGTGTTAGGTCGATTGGAGCTCTTGCAATATTTTTATCCATCCGCTTAATTCCGAAGGCACCTCGTAGAAATTGTTCGAATAGTGGACTATTATTATCTCGCATGTCTATTAAATTTCTTTGATACATCAAAATCCATCTTGCATAGTTTTGTTGATTAAATATAAAAAATAAGTTAGCCATTTCAAAAAGAGACTCTATATATAAATTAAAGTTGCTGGTGCGAATACTCCTGGAAAATCGAAAGTATACATTCATAAACTCTACATATTGTATATAGAATTTCGCAGTCTTCCCATGATCTCCTTTTAATGTTGATTGAATATTTATTTGATATTTACTTAACATTTCTTTTAAGGCAATTGGTATAATTAAATCACTATTACAATCTGTCGGATTCATTTGAATAAATAATAAATCATTTATAAAAGAGTCATCTATTAAATCTTCATTTTCATTTAAAAATTTCTCAAAATGGAATGATTGAAGGACAGCTGTGATAATGGGATGAATCCTTTTACAACGGTTAAAGTGTTTCGCGGTTATGAAACCATTTATAGAACCAGTAGCGAGGATGTTGCATTCTCCTAATAAAACCTCTACTCCGCATGCATCTATATATTTGCCAAGAGCTTTGAAGAAAGCCATTTGAATGTGAAAACCTCCCATATTGATAAATATATTATCGTAAGTTGGGCTTTCAGTTATTTGAATTTCCATGGCCATTTTTGCAACTGCTAGGTCGTATGTGATGATGATATTTTCTTGATTGCATTGATGAGCAATTTGTTGTGAATTTTTCATTGTCTCTAATACGGGACCATATGAGGTTGGTGACATGTTTATTTGTGCTAAATAGTCTACTACTTGCATTTCACTATTGTCTATTAAAGTTAAGCTGTTGAACCCAATCCACATGGGAGTCTTAGGCACAAAAGGTATCGATATTGACCAAATTAAATCTCTGAGAATCGCATCTTGTTTTGCATTATAATTTTCTGCTGAAATACTTTGTAGGTAGTGATACTGATTTACTTGATATGAGAATCATAAACGACATGCTTACATGTAGAATTCAAGTTTGTCCACCACTGCTTCATTGTATTTGATATTTAATAATATAAATAATATAATAATAA
Source organism: Tricholauxania praeusta (assembly GCA_949775025.1). Lineage (NCBI taxonomy): Eukaryota > Metazoa > Arthropoda > Insecta > Diptera > Lauxaniidae > Tricholauxania > Tricholauxania praeusta. The sequence continues at coordinate 76,415,463 of OX459029.1, read as the reverse complement.
ATGATAATTATCTATATCGAACGTAGAAAATAAAGACAAACCTATTTCGAAAGAAAGAAAATTACTCCAAAATAACAACACGCTCCATTTTTATAATTTAAGGGGGTCAGAGCTCGACTTCAAACTGGTATGACAGATGTTTTGGTCAAGTTGCGAGCTGTCATACCGAAATAATTATAAAATAGACAAAAAAAGGAAGAAATTAAAAAAAGTTATTCCGTGATAAGGGTAAAACTTTATCACTCATATGTTTTTTAAATAGGTATGACAGACATTGTTGCCACGATGGCAGCTGTCATATAATTTTTTTCTGAAAGGACATTAAATTTCGAATAAAATGCGCTAGTTGAAATTAATTTCCGCGATAAGTGCAAATTATAAATGATTATTAATAATAAAAAATTATGTAAAAAATACTGGTGCCAGGATATACTTCGTCATACCGGGCTTATTTTGTTCGTATTTCTATTAACTATCTTTTAATATAAAAAATTTTGAAATCCGTGTAAGTGCACCTACAGGATTGTGGGCTCCCGGACTATAAGAATGAACTTCATATAAAAAGTTTTCTTTTTGAATATAGCGAAAATTTTTATTTTGATTAGTTTGTTTATTTACAAGTTTTGGAGCTGTGACAGATTTTGCTGCTGCTGCCCCAATTGTGTTCCACAGAGCGTTTTGCTGCTGCTGCTGCCCCAATTGTGTTGTGCCAAAGCAATGGGATATAACATAACACTTTTACTATTGTTTGTTTATCGTTTTGCTTTGAGCTAATTTCAATATGTTACAGATGCATGGCATGTGTCACAATTATTTTTGGTAAAATTTTAATGAGTAAGAATTTTTGGATAATGAAACATTTCTTCTTTTCACTCAATTAAAAAATGTATAAAAGAAAATGTAATTTTAAATAAATCATCAATTATTATCTGATCATCAGAAAGCAGAAGAAGTGTTTTTACTCTCAGTAAACATTATCTAGAAGCCTTACCAGGCTCAAGTCATTGCTTAAAAATCACCTTGTAGCCTTTGTGGCTGAGTAAGTGATAGCTCATGGCGAGCTTCTAATAAAGCTCCTTTCCTTCTTCCTTTTACAGTCCAAATACATCAAGCATCGTTATACTATATTATTTATCCCTATTTTTTTATAATTTTTTGAATTTGTCTAAATTACACTAATTTTATTGACTATATAATAAAAGTAATTTTTGAATGATCCTAATTTGGACCAAATTGCCCTAATAGCCTGAACACAATTAGAGCGGTGGCGGTAAAGCGGCGACGAATATTCGCTGTCAAAAAAAAACGCGACGAAAAATCGTTTGAACAAACACAATTGCGGCGGCGACTGCTTTTCACGTCTGATTTCTTGTGAGAGAATCCTATAGGGAAAAGAGAGTGAAAAACACAATTTGTAAACAATAAATTTTGCTGAGAAAATCGTACTGGCAAAGAGAATGACAAAGGAATGCAACACTGATCGGACGGTGAAATAGAATTAAATCTAAATCGACGGCGAATCGTCGCAGCTCAACAGTCGTACGCCGCAATTCTGTTCAATTTCACATGATCAAGTATGTTATAATTTTTGACAGCGAATATTCGTCGCCGCTTTACCGCCACCGCTGTAATTGTGTTCAAAGCATAAGTGGTAAAGTCAAAAATTATATTAGTCACCATGGGTGGGTGAGTTTTTAAATGTAGCTACGCGACTGAATTTTTGTGCGTTAGTAGTAGAATTCTGCCTAGATCTTCATCTCTTTAGATTCAGTGGTCGGCAGAGCGCAAATATCAAATATGTTCTTACTCTCAAATGAGAGAGAAATGACAAAAGCTCCAATCACTGTGAAAAATGCTTCTACGTTTCTCCATATAATTTCTTATTTCAGGGGTTGAATTTTAGTTATAAAATGCCTTTTTTTATAAAATTTACTAACTATCCTAAAAACTCGCTTGTATATTAAGCGTTGCGCATTGACAAACAAATTATCAAAGAAAAATATTTATGTTTCCATTTGATTTCAAACATTTTTGCAGTGCATTAACGAAATATCAAGCTCATTTTGTGGTTTGCTTACTCTCGCTTATTCTCTTCATTTGCTCGCGAGCCTATGGGGTGCCGACCACTGCTTTAGATACTCTTTGACTTCAGTTTCAATTCAAATGTTGAATGAGTATGTTCGGGCTGTGTATTTTATTTAGTGCACTGCGAAAAATGTTTAACGTGGAATGGGAAAAACCTTTTTTTTTCACAGAAAATATTTTTAGTCAACCGAAATGTTTGACTTGCATGTGCGTTTTAGGGGAAATACATAAAGGGAAAATAGAAAGACATTTCTTGTCTGTTCATGAAAATTTTCATAACAAACAGGATAATGAGAGGGAAATTTTATTTTATGAATTGAAAAAACGCTTTTTGAGCAAACTATTAACGACTCAATTAGTGAAAATAAGACAAAGTCTGAAACAGATTTAATTTTTAGAAAACGAAAATCCAGTTACATACAGTCAAAGAATAAGGTTTAAATACATCCTTAAAATGTCTCTTTTTAATAGAATTAAGTATTTTAACAAAAATGCAAGTATGCAGTTTTTTTATAGTTGAATAATAAACAATAATAAAAACAAAAAAATAATAATTCATAGCACATATAACAGTTAATTAATTAAAAACCAAAAAAATCGCAGGACAAAAGTTTAAATACATCAGAAAGAGTTACTTATTTCAATAAAATTTAGGAATGTAAATTAAAATTAGTATTTGGTTAGTCCATCCCGAGCTTCAATGACTGCCTTTAGACGACGTGGCATTGATAGAACCAAATTTTCTGTTTCAGATGGTGTTATTTCTTACCATGCCTTTTGTAGAGCCGTTTTTAAAGACTCTTTGCTATGTACCGCAGCATAATTAATTTTTGTGCCAATAATTCCCAAACGTGTTCGATTGGGTTTAAGTCAGGTGATTGCGGAGGGCTACAGAGTTGCCGTGGAGCATAATATAGCAACCAATCCTTCACCAAACACGCGGTATGCTTGGGGTCGTTGTCTTCTTGGAATATCTAATGTCTTCCAAGACCCAAGCTATCCACTGAAGGCTGCAAGTGTTCTTCCAAAATACTTTTATATAAATGCCTGTCCATAATGCCATCGATAAAAACTAGATGTCCTACACCAGCTCCTCCAATCGCTCCCCAAACCATCACGCTACCGCCACCATGCTTTGCGGTTGGTATCAAATTTTTGGGTTCATATGCTGTACCGGGCTTTCACCAAATTTTCGAGCGACCATCACTGCCAAAAATATTAAATTTCGACTCATCTGTAAAAAGCACTTTTCTCCAAAAATCTTCATCCATACCCTTGTACTTATTTGCGAAGTCCAGGCGAAGCTGTCTATTTTTTTCAGAAATGAGCGGCTTCTTACGCGGAACTCTACAGCTATAATTCTTCTCCCGTAAAGCTCTAATTACAGTTTTTGGGTGTACATGTTTCCCTGATGCTGCCGCGACGCAACCGGCCAACTTTGGCGCACATATTTAAGGATTTTTGGTCACTTCTTTTATGATAACGCTAACATCTCGGCGAGAAAGTTTCTTTGGCCGTCCACTCCTGGGCCTATTTTCCACTGATCCGTGAGTTTTATGTGTTCTAATAATATTTTGTACACTTGCACAAGACAAATCTAAAATTTTGCCTATATTGTGGTATGATTGTTCTATTTTAAAATGTTTAATTATTAAATCTTTGACACCAGACTCTATTTGTTTTCCCTTGCCCATTATTTTGGATTCAAAACTTCTAAACACAACTAAATCGCGGCAAACAATAAATAAGAATGCATACTTGAAGAAATCACAAAATATAACGGGACTTTTTTTGGGAAAAAATAAAAATATAAGGCCTACTTATATTGTTTTTGATTTGTATTTAAACTTTTGTCCAACGTTGTTTTTTATTTCTGATGAATTTACAGTTACCTTTGCGGCAGAGTATAGATTTTTTCTTATTAATGTTGCTTAGCGATAGACTGAAATAAAACAGCATACTTAAATTTTTAAAATAACGCTAGGTATTATTGAAAAGTAAGATTTGTGGAGTGTATTTAAACTTTAGTCTTTGACTGTACATATGTAATTTCGTTATCATTGGTGAAACAATGTCGTCATTTTGAAAATGAAATTTTTTGGATGTAAGCAAAGAGGTTCTGCAGTTTTTTGGTGAAAAGGGAAATGAAGCGAAGGAATTTTGTAACTCTATACCAGTTTTTAGATTATTTTTAATGAAAACTATATTTTCTTGCCACATATTCAATTTATAATAATTTTTCATAAAAACTGCATAATTTATAACTTCACTTTTTAAATTTTGAATGAATTTTCTATAAATAATTTGTTCCTATCCACTCGGTAAGAAATAGATTCAAAGAGCTAAAAACAAAGGACTGCGAACGCAATATGAAAATTGTAAGAATATATGCAAACAAATTAAAACATACAAGAAAATCTCTCAGTGGTTAGAGCACTTTTGATTTCCCTCTTTTTTGAGCGCAAGGAAAAATTTGAGTTTGGCTCTTTGCCGATCACTGATTTAATTCTATTTTCACCGTCGGATCAGTGTTGCATTTCCAATCAGCTTGTGTCCATTTTTTTATTTAAGTTTAAAATGCGAATTGTGCAAAGAGACAAAGTGACAGCCGTCGTTCGTCGTCCGCGGCAATTGTGTTTACTCAAACGATTTTCCGAAGGTTTTTTTTTCTGACAGCGAGTAATCGTTGCCGTTTTCCCGACCCCGTCCCAATGGTGTTTAACGAATCAGTTGTTAGCGATATCAATTAGCAATCCGTATTTAGTTTGTTGGTTTAGATTTGGATTTCTCAAATTAGCAAACAAATAGGTAAGTTTTACTACAAATAGTGTTTAACCTTCAGTTTAATTAAGTTCACAAATATTATTTTATTTTAGCTTTACATATGATTGCATTGATATGATTGAATAATTGCACATCGAAACTCATTAAAAGATGTTTTGATGAAAATTATTCATCAGCTCGCTCCAAGTGTGAAGCTATTGTTTGTAATGTATTAGCACCAAATGCAATGCAACTAGTCGAGGCTGATTTGAGTGTTGTCAATTTTATTACCATTTTTTCGGATTCAAATCATGGTAGTATGAAAGTGTGCCCAGTACTTGTTAGATATTTTTTTTTACCAGAGAAGGGTGTACAGTTAAAAATATTAGAAGTAAATAATCTCCGTGGTGAATCATCAGACTTACTCACAAATTATATTTTTGATCTCATAACAAAATTTGCCTTAAGTCAAAAATTACTCGCTCTGTGTGTGGACAACACTAATTGTAATTTCGGGGGAGCCGCAAGACGTGGAAAAAATAATCTTTTTCATAAACTAGCAGCATCCACCGGCAGCACCCTAATTGGCGTAAATTGTGCTGCTCGCATTGTAAAAATTTGTACGTATATTCAAGCATCAATAGAGTGTCTTCCGGTCGACATTGAAGTCGTTGTCGTTAAAATATATTTTTATTTTTATATATATACGGTTAGAGTAGAGCATTTAAAAGAAATTTGTGACACTGTTGGTGTCGAATATTAAAAGTCGCTGGGATTTGGTAAAACAATATGGTTTACTCTGAAGCCAGCAATCGAAAGAATTTTAAAGCTTTTCAAACCACTAAAGAATTATTTCTTAGAACAAACTCACTGCCCCAGCATTTTAAAAACGTTCTTTGAAAACTCTTCCTCAGAAATGTGGCTTTTATTTGCGCATTGTCAAGCATCTCTTTTCCATAATTACATTACACAGATTGAATTGCAGAATATTTGCATGACAGAAGTTGCCTTTCTAATAAAAGAACTGAAATCAAAAATCACAGAACGCAGAGATGAAGTTTTTACCTTTCATGATCAAGAAAACAATTTCGGAGTTTGAAATAACAGGAGCTGAAAACCTAAATGCAATTAAAGATTACGTCAAAAATTTTTATAATAATTGCATTGATTAACTAAATCAGTGGGATCATGCATTTAAAGAAGTTGAAGTGATGGAATGGGTACTGCTGCGTACAGTGCCATCTTGGGATAAGGTTGAAAGAAATTTAATATATATTATGGAAAAGAGGAGCCAAATTAAAATTAATGACAGCGAAATATTTGATGAATTTACTTGTGTTAAAACGTATGTGGCTTGTAAAAACTAAAAGATTGGACCGACGGTAGAAAGCTAGTCTGCAATAAATGGGTTGAAATATTTCAATATTTCAAAAAAAATTCCATACCTTTTCAAAATATTTTAAAAATAGTAGAATTAAATTTGTGATTACCGGGATCAAATTCCCCCACCGAAAGGGTATTTTCTATTTTAAATAATATATTGACTGACGAAAAGTCCTTTATGAAAATTGAGACTGTAAAATCTATTTTAATAACGAGATTTAACTATTAAGTTCACTGCTTAGAGTTTAAGCAATATTTACAAAGTCAGGAAAACCTAATTAAAAAAATTTATACCTCAGAAAAATACCAATAAATTTGCATTTGATGCATATATTTTTGTTACACTATTGTTAATCAAAGTCAAAGCAAATGAAATGTAACTAATGTTTTTTTTTTGATTTGCATTTGATGCATAAAATTTTGTTTAACTATTGTTAATTACAATCAAAACCAATGAAATGTGATTTATGTGTTTTTTTATTCATTATAAAAAAAAAGTTTGTTCTGTTTTTTCAATTTAAATTTATGGTCACCATATATATAATGCATAACGAAAATCGGTAGATTCAGAGAGGAAAAAAAAAAATTAAACAAAAACAACTCACATGTACTCAATTTTGAACTCAATCATATTTTCAGCAGAAATATCAAAGTTTACCGCTAGTTTTGAATTTTTTGTCATCAACAAGTTTGAGGTTGTGTTTTAGTATCTTTAAACAACGTGCATTTCATAAGTATTTCAATTATTTTAAAGTTATCTTAATTTATGAAGAAACTATCGCGAAATATTGAGGATAGCATTGCTTCCATGACAGAAAATGGCTTGTCGACACGAAAAATAGCTAAGCAACTTAAAATAAGTCAGTCAGTGGTCATCAGAGTCCAGAAATGGCTAAACATTGCTCCTAAAGGACAAGTAAGAGGTCGCAAAAAACTTTTATCTAATACGGATGAACGTCTAATGATGACAGAGATGAAAAAGAACAAGTGCTTAACGCCAAAGGAGGCTTCTCTGGCAATAAATAAGCATGTTAGCCGATGGACAGCAAGAGGAGCACTCCACAACATTGGCTACGTTTCAGCTGTAAAAAAAAAACAAACCAGCATTGTCAGTGAAAAATGTTAAGGCACGGTTAAAGTTCGCCCGGGAGCACCAAAATTGGACTATAGACGACTGGAAACATATAATCTGGTCAGATGAATCTAAATTCAATCGCTTTCAATCCAACGGTAAACAATATTGCTGGCGCCGACCTGGGGAAACCATCCAAAGACACCATGTTAAACAAACTGTCAAGCACGGTAGAGGAAATGTCATGGTATGGGGTTGCTTCACGTGGTGGCATGTTGGACCATTGCACAAAATTGATAGAATAATGAGGAAAGAGGACTATCTGAATATTTTACAGACCTATCTTCCCAATTTTGTGGAAACGAGCGCCTATCCTGAAGAAGAAATAACATTTCAACAGGATGGTGACCCAAAACACACTTCCAAAATAGTGCAAGAATGGCTGATTAGACAAAATTTTAAATTAATGCAGTGGCCAGCACAAAGGCCCGACCTCAATCCGATTGAGAACTTGTGGTCAATCGTGAAAAGACGGTTGGGACAGTATCAAACAGCCCCATCGAAACTGGACGAGCTATGGCATCGTGTGCAGCTTGAGTGGCAAAGTATTTCAAATGAAGACATACAGAAATTGGTTGAAAGCATGCCAAAACGTATGAAAAATGTTTCAAGTAATAAAGGGCTATGGACCAAATATTAAAATTCATATCTTCTATTGTTAGTTGTTAAAAAGTGCAAAATTGAGTACATGCGAGTTTTTATATTATATTCTTTTTCTCCCAAAACATGTTAAGTAGCTTTTTATATTGTAATAGCATTACCCTGCGCGCTTCGCTTCACCTTAACTAGAAAATTTCGCTATAATTTTTTTTTTATTTCAATAAAATAAAAGTAGAATCAAATTTTTTTTGTTGTTAATCACAAGAAAATTTAATTTTTGTGTAAATTTAATTCAATACTTTTTGGTATACAATGTTTTTGGTTTTATTATTTGGAGTGTAAGCATGTAAGTTATCTGGATTTCCAACTCTTGAAAGCCCAACATATAATTGCCCATGTGCAAAGCAAGGCTTTTCCAAATTTAGTCCTGCTACATTCAAGGATTGTCCTTGCGATTTATTTATTGTGATTGCAAAGGCAAGACGTAACGGGAATTGAAGCCTTTTAAATTGAAATGGCATGTCGCTTTGAATTATTGGGATGCGTGGAATTAAAACATCTTCCCCTTTACTATTTCCAGTTAATATTGTGGCTTCGATTACATTATCTTTTAGCTTCTTTACGTACAACCTTGTTCCGTTACACAATTTTGGTGGATCTAAATTTCTTAGTAAAATCACTGCTGAGCCTACTTTCAAGACCAACATATGAGGAGGCATTCCAGGTGGTTATAATGAGTTAAGAAACTCCACTGGATATGTGACAGCTTCATCTTTGTTGGTAACAGTATCAACAGATTTATACTTTTTTATGTCACCTGGAATTTGCAATTGAATTTGATGATTTATTTTGTTAACATCTTCATTTTTTGCTGCTAATATGGCTCGTTCATATAACCAGTTTTGGTTTTTGTAATTAACCGTGATGTTTGGAAACACTTTTTCTATCAACTCATTTATTGTTGATGATAAATTGCAAAAGTTTGGGGGAAATGCAATTTCATTTGCTGCATCAGCTGTAATTTTTCCTTCACCAATTTTTAATAATTGTTTAGCGAATAATTGCGCAGTATTACTTAAAAAAAAAACGAATTCGCATGTTTAGTAGTGTAAATCCATTTTATCAATTACATTGTATTTCTTGTTGCAGTGTGTAGCACTGCCAGCATTGTCAATATTTCATATTCTCTTCTTACTCCTACTTTATGTATGTATATAGCTTTGATCTGTTCAATGCTGCAGAGAGTGCTTTGCTTTCGTTTCTTTTATGCATTGGTATTTCTTGGTATGCAATAATGATATAGTATGTACCAGGGATGATATCGGCATATTTGTAAAAGGGCCAAAATTCGAACTAAAATAGGGCTTTTTTAGCATAAATAGGGCTTCTGTAAATGAAATCGTATATAACCATTTATATTATAACCAAATTTTTTCTTTTTATAAAATTTATTTTGTTGTTTAAATTTAATTGTAAACATAAATTTTACACATGAACATTTAAGCGTTCAAGATTTTTTTGTATACAGGGTGTCCCATAAATAGTGGATAACCTTCTAACAGCAGATGGACGACCTTAAGGCGGGTCAGAGAAAGTAAAATTATGTTTGGTAAAAATCGCATCGTTTTCGAGAAAATCGACCTTTTGCATATTTACGAAAAAATGCGACCTTTGTCAGCCGCTTTGGTACCACAGAAACAGATGAAAATATTTTTGGTCCATTTTTTTGCATATTTTTAAATAGTTATGCTATCATATGCGATTTAAAACTAAGCCGTAGATACCGTGGTTCTTTAAAAAATAGATGTTGAACTTAAAACTTTCGTTTTGCTCATATTTTTTTCAAACTTTAAGCTGGTGTGGGGTAAAAAAAATGAAAGAACCACGGTATCTACGGCTTAATTTTAAATCACATATGATAGCATAACTATTTAAAAATATTATGCAAAAAATGGACCAAAAATATTTTCATTTGTGACTGTGGCACCAAAGCGACTGACAAAGGTCGCATTTTTTCGTAAGTATGAAAAATGTCGATTTTCTCGAAAACGATGCGATTTTTACCAAACATGATTTTACTTTTTCTGACCCGCCTTGAGGTCGCCCATCTGCTGTTAGAAGGTTATCCACTATTTATAGGACACCCTGTATATCGCTCATTTTCTTAAATAACGTTATAACCCAAAAACGTAAGAATTCAGTTAAAATGCTTACCCTGAAATATCTGATTTTTTGAGTTATGACGTTATTGAAGAAAACGAGCGATATTTTAAAGAACTAACTATGGTGAGATAGATTTTTAGAAACTTCTTCAAAAGGAAATGCAGAAAAAAACGATATACTTGCAGATTAAGCACATCAAATTTAACCTATTACTCAGGTTAACAAATCGAAAAAAGATTTTGGTGAAGAGATATAGTTAGTGGTTTTGTATTAAGCATGTACTGGCAACATTAAAAATGTTTTTAATTTTTTTTCCTACGTGTCATTTTTGATTAACCGTCAGTTTTGCATATTCGCTGTAACCGACAGATTTCTATAAATAAATTGATTTTTATATCAGGTCTTCATCGCGAAGAAGTTGTCTCAATGATCCAAATGTGTTTTGTTACATTTGTGGTGAATACATAGTGAAAACGTTCAGAAAACCTATAACAGATTTGATAAAAAGTGCTTATTTTGCATACTTAAATCGAAAATTGTGGATGAATACATGTTTGTAAAATGAGCTATGAACACTTGAGACAGTGTATTAGTGGTAAAAAAAACCATATGAGGTTCGGAATGCCTATGCAATGGAAAAAACAAAAAAAACACATCGATGACTGTTACTTCTGCTGTATTAATTTGCGTTGTGTAAACGTTAAAATAATGATTTATCCAGGCTTAGATTCTGCTAGAAGACCCTTACCACATTCAGAGGAAGTACCTGTTCCAGCATTTTGTTCCATTCGTGAATCATAATTTGAAGAAGTCATTAATGAAGTGAGTAGCGACAGCGATTTCGAAGGAATACCATCTACAGAGCCAAAACCGTTTACCCATGAAGAATCAAATGATTTGACAAGGGATCTTGAACTTTCTAAAGAATCTGCAGAGGTTTTGGCTTTTAGATTAAAAGAAAAAAACTTGTTGGCGTCAATAACAAAAGAACAAGAGAGTAAGACTTGCTACCATTTTTTCAATCGGAAAAGGATATTGTTTTATTTTTTTGGATGTGCGCAGCCTTATTCTCGAAATGGGTCTTTTAAAATACCATCCAAATAAATGGCGTCTTTTTATAGACAGCTCTAAACGAAGTCATTTAGTCATTTGTTGAAGTTACTAAAAACTTTCTCAGAAATAATAATAATGAGCTGTGCCACGCCTCTTACAGGAAAATACGCCGTTAATACAAAACTAACGGACTAATTTGAATTAAATTTTGTTATGATATAGACTGAACCCTGAAAAAGATTTCTAAACACTCAAATTTTTTTTGGAGGCGTGTCAGCACCTCCAACAGGAAAAAGCATTTTCACTGCTTAACTAATGAACCGATTTTGATGGAATTTGGTACAGAGATAGATTGAACCCTGAGGAAAGCTATTTGTTTTAAAGTGGACGGTACCAACGGTACCAAGTGGTATGGAGACAGATTGCGCCCAAAGGAAGAGAAAGATATAGCAACATGATATGTACTATAACTTAAATTTTTGGAGTGATTACAACAAATTACTCGTTTTCAGTTCAGCTTTTTTTACTAAAAAGTAGTAAAAATACGTTTTTGATTTGAGCCTAGCCGATCTTTCACATAAGGGGAAGTCCATAAATTACGTGAGTCAAAATAGGGGGAGGGAGACCGGAAAAATCTCACAAAAGGGGAGGCATGTCAATAAAAATCTCACGTCAACTTTTTAATGCAGATACTAAATATTATTATAGCAGATTACATTTAAAAATTATAAGGCAAGTCTCACGGGAGGGAGAGGGGTGGACCCGTCAGGGCTTACCAAATCCCACCAAAGGTAGGGGAGGGGTCTGAGTTTTCAAAAATACACCTCACGTAATAAATGGACGGCCCCTAATCGAATCTTAGAGTTGAGGCATGCAACAGGTTCTTACTCTTTGTTCGTGAGAGAGTGAGGATTATCTATACATAAATAGGCAATTGTAAAACGACCCCATCCTTTTTTAACTTTTTTACTCTTTGTTCGTGAGAGAGTGAGGATTATCTAAACATAAATAGGCAATTGTAAAACGACCCCATCCTTTTTTAACTGCCATAGCACAACATAATCGCTTAGCCTTCAACAGGAAAGTACGTTTCAACGGTAAAACGAGTGTTGATGAAATTTGGTTTGGAGATAGATTGTACCCTAAAAAAAGGTATTAAAATCTTCAAGTTCTTTAAGGAGACGTGTCATCGCCCCTAATGGGAAAAGCGGTATCACGGCTGTGCCACTACACCGATTTTGATGAAATTTGGTATGTAGTAGATAGATTGAATCTTGAGTAAAGATATTTGTTTTGAGTGAGCGGCACCACGTCCCTAGCTGGTAAAAATGTTTTACTACTAAACTAATAGATCGATTTTGATGAAATTTGATACAGAAACCGAGGAAACGTATTTGTTTTAAAATGGAGGGTGCTACCCTTTCAATAGGAAAATATGTTTTCGCAACTTAACTAATGGACTGATTTTAGTGAAATTTGGTATCGAGATATGTATATTGAACTCTAAGAAGGGATATATATAGGGATAGGACAACATTTTAGCATAATTTTTGTTTAATAGCTTTTTTTTTATAACAGTTTTTTACTACCAAAAGCATTTTTAGTGGTTGAATTTCAACCACCGGGCGAACTCTAGTTTTCTTTATTATACCCCACACCAAGGGTATTCACTTTGTCATTTGCCGTTTGTAACACATAGAGGGGGGTGTGGGGATCGTGCTCCTTGTTTTTTTAAACTTTTTCAAATAGTTTTAAAAGAAAAATAAAATGTTGTTTTATTGTCAATGAAAAAATAAAATTTTCAGCATTGTGAAACGAAATAGATTCTAGATAAGAACTTTAAATAAACTAAATTAAACTTTTTAAAAATTTTCAATTTACATATATTCTTGATCAGCGTCACCAGCTGATTTGATCTAGCTATGTCTGTCTGTCTGTGGAAATCAGGTTTACGGGAAAACCAAGAAAGGCATCTTGCTATTGAAAATGGGCGAAATCGGTTCATGGACATGCCTACCGCCGATACTCTATGAATATTTGCCCAATCCCATTTTGAAAAAAAATGCAGCGATTTTGATGGAACTTGGTGATTTGGTGTACATGTAAACCAAATTAGGATTACGCTAGGTTTCAAGTTTCCAAAGATTCGTACAGGGGCGTGGTACAGCCCTAAATGTTGACCTTTATACCACCATATCTCGTAAGCCGTGCAAGATATTGTGATGAAATTTGGTAAACGGATACATATAAAATATATCTTGAATTGTGATAAAAGTGGGCAGGAACGTAAAAGTGGGCGGAATCGTAAAAGTGGGCGTGAAACTTTTCAACAATTAAAAATTTTGACTCTGTTAATTTCTCCGCTGCAAGCAGTCATCAATACAAGCTTAGCCACTCTATTGAAAAAACTCGTTGAATGAACTTATATTTATAAACGTTATATTAAGATAACTAACAACGTAATCGTTATGAAATTTAATGAGGTAGATATACATGCTATAAGGTTTCTTATTATAAAAATTTGTTCAAATATTTTCATTCTACACACCTTATTTCAAATCCCCACCCGCTAAGGAAGTTTCACTTCAAAATCAATGTTGCATAACGCGTTGTTTAACCCCCCCCCCCTCTTCTGTAACGCTTCGTAACGTTTTACAAGAACTTCCCTCCCCCAAATTGCGTTACGTAATACTTGAACGCCCCCTAAGGTCCTTAGTTAAAATAAAAATACAGCTTCTCGGCACCAAAACTAGTGTTGACCAGTGTTATAAATCAAATAAAACTTTTTTCATGGAAAAAAATCTCAGATTTTTGATTTGAAATAATTTTTATTTGAAGCTTAAAAAGTCGAAAGCCAGCGTAATACTCAAGGGTCCACTAACATTTTTTAGGAGAAAAAAAAACACTTAAATTTAATCCCAGTCGACAATCACTTATCCCAGTAAGCTTTTCTTTAAAAAATAAAAAATTGTGATTATTTTTCGGTAGAATTTTGCAGAAGGGCCAAAAATGAATAAAAAGGGCCACGGGGCTTTTGAAAATTAAAAGGGCTCAAAAAAGCCCTAAAGCCCCCAAATATCATCCCTGGTATGTACATGTATGCTTGAGCGTGATTGAAAAGAATAAAGAGTCAGTCTATGTGTTACAGCCAAAGCGTGCGGTTTTATTTATTCGTATTAAACATGTTTGTTGACAGCGATATTTTTTTTACAAGTGACCATAGATGCGATGATTTTAAGCAAGCATTTAATTCACCAGCCGGTGTTGATCGCGGGATAACCGGCAACGTTTGACGGAAATCTCCGGACAGTGACAAAAGGGCTCCACCCATAGTTTGATTATTTGCCCTTATATCTTTGAGAGAACGATTCAGAGATTCAATTGATTTTTTGTGCGCCATTGTGCATTAATCCCAAATAATTATTTCGCAGCCCTTCAATACTTTAACCATACCTGAATCTCTGCCAATATTACAAACTGGAGTTTTCACTTGTTGAATGTTTAGTGGAATTTTGAATGCAGAATGTGCTGTGCGACCTCTATCAATTAACTTTGCAGCAATTCCAGACGAAGCAACGGCAACAGCAATATCAGATTTCATCCTGATTTGAGCAAGAATAAAATTAATCAAAAATGTTTTGCCAGTTCCACCTGGAGCATCGAGAAAGAATATTCCGCCATTACCATTTTGAACAGCGGAAATTATTGTATTGAATGAATTTTTTTGATCGTCCACCAGTAAGCTTATGCGATTTTCAACAAAATATTTTAATTGATTTACATCATATTCACCCTTATCATCGTAGTCGTATACGACAGAAAAAAAAAACGATACGACAAAATTGGTATCATGCGAGTCGTTTTATAAAATCGACAGTCGCAAAAACGACAATCTATTACAAATAACGACAATTTTTTTACAAATTTCGAATCATCGTATAAAAAATTGACATCTCAAAACGACATTTTTTGTCGTTCAGAAATTTGTGTACGACGACAACAATTTTGAACTTATTTGAATTTTTACTAAGTGTTTTTTTTTTTTAATTTTTGAACAAAAACAACATTTTTTTGAATGTTCCCTGATTTTATATTTTAGACTCTGGCTCAGAAAACTTCGCTGAATGCAATTCTAAAAAAATTGGAGGTGCTAGATCATTTTCAATTTAAGTAAGATATAAATACATAACAAAATAAAATCAATAAGACCAATAAAAATGGACATAAGTAAATTACACTTTAAACTTTTGATCAAACATTTTATTTGTGGCTTAACTTTGCATAGAAATACAATTTAGTTTAGCAAAATTTAAAAACTAGTTTAATTTACTGCACTACGTTAAACAGCGCTCATTACATCCAACGCCTGTAGTATGCTTTGTTGCAGATTCAACATCAATTGTTCAATATCATGTAAGCGTTTGTCTAGGCTGTCTCCAGATTGCTTAAGCGTGCTTTTTCAAGCAACTGAGATGTCCTTACCGCAGAACTTTTTGCGCTTAGTATAGTATTTGTTTTACAACTAGAGTTTTCAGCAGATTCAAATTAAAATTTAAATTAGATGCGTTATTTTTCTCCGTGGTACTCTTAGTTGGTATTTGTGATGAACTTAACAGTGGTTTCACTTCGTTCGTCATATGAAATAGTTCCTTTTTACGCTGCTGCAAACTATTTCCATATCTACAGCCCTTTGCTTGATAGCGGTCTCTTCAAAGTTGACTTTAATTGTAGTTAACTTACTAGAAGCAGCTTCAAAATCACTTTCATAGACTTCGTGTACTATCTCTCATACTATTCTGTCGATTGATCCGCTCTGTTCATATTTGTTGCGAATTATCAAGCGTTGATTTTAGTTCCTCTTTTACTTCTAAAACTTGTGAAAGACTGCGATTAAAATCATCTCACAGACGATGCTTGCTGCTACGGTTTGCGCATCGTTGTAGTGTACATTTTTGCTTACTACGTCGACTCCTTCAACTATCGCCACCACGTCCTGTAGTCACATGCTTAGAAGAAATTGCTTCATTAAGTTTACCCTTGGAGTTGATTTTTAAATTATCAATGCGCCCCAATGACAAAGGACTAACAGAACATGGCGCAACAAATTCGGAATCAGCTGGATTTTGTGAAAGTTTATTTTCGAGACTATTAAATATTGAACTTGACACTGTCGCATCATCTTCAGAAGCGCGTGCACCAAAATTAGAAGTAGTGGCAACAAAATTGAACACATTCTGGTTTTATAGATTAAACTTCAGATACGGTATTTGATGCAGGCAATTGCAATGATATGGAACTAAAATTTGATGTTATATCCGAGAAATTTTGCGATTTTAATAAATTTTTGTTATTGCTGAATTGATAGTTTACGTTTACTACTTTCCCTATCGGATAACTTTTTGTTTTCTATTGCATGGGTTGCAAAAGTGTCGCCGGTAGGATCTTCATCGAACGCTGGAACTAAAAATCACAGTTTCATTATTATGAGGAAAATTAGTGCTTGCAAAAACTTACTAGAGATCCGCAACGATTGAAAAAGTGTTGTTGGCTACCACTGGCACCCCAATGTTTCGTTATTTGATGAATATTCTGGATTTTTTTTGCAATTTTAGGTAAATTTACAAGCACAATATCAAAATACAAACAAATTTTGTAACATTTCATAATTGTCAAACATCTGTCAACATCAAATTGTAAAAGCTTTTATTGAAATTGTAGTAGTCACGAGTCGTACAAATTTTGTCGTGTCGCAAAATTACGATGATGCCAAAAAAAAAACGAGACGACGAAAAAAACGACAGTCGTCGAAAAAAAAACGACTACGATGATAAGGGTGATTGTCTTTCTCGCAAAATATCTCTGTCGTTAATATTGTTTAAATCACGTGTTGGTGATGGCAAACCAAGTTGAGGAAGTAATTTGTTATTGATCGATATGCATTTATCTTCTAGTTCAGTAAGTGTTCTATTTACAATTTCATCGACTGATATTGTTGGAAATTGATGTCTAATGTCTTCACTCATGCTCTCTAAATGTTTTTCCCAAAGACCTTTAGGATCAGATGGCGTGCAAGTTGCCAAAATAATTGCAAATAATGTGCGTATTTGTTTTGGATTGCACATGAGTGAAGCTTCTATTAATGTGTTATCCCATTGTTGGTCATTTTCAAGTAAACACAGTTTCAAACATGCTTCTCGATAAGTTGCACTGATTTCTCCATCTACTGTTCTTAATGCTTCGAAAGATGTTGGCCCTTTTACTTCAAACAACAACATTCTCAAAAAATAACATTCAAGACAATTTGGATGAACTGTATATACTCGACCAATTGCATCAGTTTCTCTTATTCCAGGATATTCGGAAACATTAGCACCTTTCTTTCGTCTTTGAAATTCTTTTTTCGATTTGTTCCACGTATAATATTTTGGAATATTTTCATATAATAATGTTCTTGCAAATGCATCCTGTTGACAAAGTTCAAAAAATGCTGTTAATGTTGTTTTTGGCAGCCTTTCCGCTACTAATTGTGCATCTTCAGGTCTATATGTTACACGTTGACCATCTTTTAAATGGACACTGAGATGTACAACAGTTGGTGCGCGTTCATGTATATTGAAACTCAAAACTCGCCATACAGCGTACAGCAACTCATTGCTGCTTATATATCGACCAAGTTGATACTGAAGTACTTCATCGTTTTGATTTGTGATTGAAAAAACTGCCATATCACTTCCTTTATTAACATATTTACATATGTATTTGATAGACTTGACTGAGTTACAATATTCCACATTAATGTGTGCTTTGAACATTATACATAATAATGGACTGTATGGTACGATCCAGCGATTATCTATTTCGATGTCAACGTTATTTAATTTAACGACAGTAGATTTTCCACCATCTTCAACTGTACGTCGTTTGTAAAGTGGATACCCATCGTTACCTGTTTGCGTTTCTTGCAGCATATTTCTAGGATATTTTTACCGTCTTTCATATAGGGTGAATTGGGGCTTAAAGTTCCGCATGGGCCATGGACCATATTTTTACTCGCAACGTCAAACAAAAATTGATCTTCTCCTGGATCAGTAGCGGAATTCCCAAACTTGTTAACGACGATTGTTGTTATCGTTAACTGCTCATAACAACATTGTCGTTAAATGGTATTCTCAAAAACTAGGTTAGTCAAACTTGTCGTTAAATTTGACAGTTCCTTATCGTTACTGAACAACAATTGTAGTTAAGTTAAAGACGTTTGATTTGGTGTCGCTAGTTGTGAAAAAAACGTTTTAACTGTAATTAAAGCAAAAATAATAATAAAATTATAAATTGTGTTCATTATATACACATAAAAAAATGGCAATGCAATGTCTAGCGATGGGCTTATCCACTTTTGGCGATGAGATTGCCTTGCTGGGCAATGCAGCAGAGTGGGTTGTGTGATTTAAGGAAAAGCAAGTTTTGCAAGCTGTTCCGCTTGACGCCCGACTTGGTCCATTATTTAATTGGTAGCTGATTAACAAAAAAAAAAAAAACAATTTCAGCATTATCGGCCAAAAATCAAGTTAGAAGTTCAAGCAGTGTAATAACGCACAAAATTGTCAGAACCATCTTGTTACAGGTGCTTGCAGCGTACAGTGATCACAAATCGTGTTTTTTGGTGCAAAAATCGCTAGAATATTGAATATTCTCAACACTGATTCTTTATACAGATAAAGTTAAAATGACAACATTCTAAACATATTAAATGAGTTCTTACGGTTTTCCAATATTCTTCAGTTTTGAGAAGGTATTCTTTTGCAAATTTCACCATATTGATTGTGTTAACTGGGCTCATAAATGGCTTTTTTCTTGCAACTCTACCATGAATACACTACATATAGTGTTCAAGCATACATCCTTTCCAAGCCTACTATCCAGAGATAATTGATTTTTTTTGCAGTTTTGAGCGGATATTTTTTAATTTCGCTTAAAATGTGGCGTTCTAATCTTCTATTAAACTTTTTTCCTTGCCCATCTTTGGACTTGCAAGTTAATCTAAAGTCTTGACGGTACCTTTTTATGATTTCGTGGGCAGTCGAATGACTTTTTCCGACTAATTCACCAATTTCGTGGACAGTTTTCCTTCTCCATGTAATTTTACAATAAGCTGGCATGCTTGCTTTCCTTTTGGAGCCATTGCTGGTAATACGCGTTGAAATTAATATAATTTCTAACACTAAATGTAACTAATAGGTGCAAAGTAACGCAACGTAAAACAAAATATTCTTAATAATCCTTTATAGAAGAAAATATCGACAATTTTTTCACTACTTGGTATGTTGTCCGATTATTCATTGAGCAAGTAAAACTGAGTTATTCATTCTTTATAATTTTTAAAAAATTCATGGTTAGATTTTTTTAAATTTGTTTGTTGTTGTATGAATGGAGGATTAAGGATGAATTGAATGGCATTCCAATTTTTTTGAAGTTCCAATTAGTTCGTAATTTTTCATATAATTTTTAAAAAAAGAAAGCTTTGTCCGATTATTCGTTGGAGCCACTGTATACCTTACGTGAATGTAGTAAGTGCTAAGTTGTAAGACTTTAAGACTTTTCATAAAAGAAAAAAATATTTGTTGTTATAAAAGGCATACATTCTTGCTAACATTGGCAAAATAGTAATAAAATTTTAGTACAACGGTATAATTTTAGTAGTTTTTAGGATTATAGTACCTGCGATATAGTACATTGGACAATCAATAAAATACCATACATCTACTATAATTTTATTACGGTTGCCAACACTGCATAAAACTGACAGCGTAACTTACAATATTTGTTGCCCCAAAAGAAGTCATTCGAAAACTGTTGTTATATTGACGAATGTTACTCAAAAAATGGTTTGAAACATTATCACCATTTAACATATATGACTTTAATGATTCAGGAGGTGCATTGAGAGTCAACAATTTTACTTTTCCATTTGAGCAACACATTCCCGGCGACTCCTTTTCAAATTTTATTGCACCGCAATGAATACAAATTTTATTCATTTCTCCAATTACAACATTTGTATTTAAGCTGTAATCAATATTTTTATTATAAGCGAATGCCTCACCATTTAAGCCTGCTCTATTTATAGGGACAGACTTTGCTGCTCGAGCACGACATCCTTCAACACGCAAACTACGTTGCTCAGGTGTTTCATTTGCTCTAGCAATCGAATGCTGAAAGTTGTCAATTTGAACACGCTCATTGCGATGTTCTGGCGTTTCATTTGATCTAGCAATCGAGTGCTGAGTTTTGTTTTTTTGTAACCGCTCATTGCGTTGCTCAGGTGTTTCATCTGCTCTAGCAATCGAATGCTGAGCAGTGCTGCCACTTTGCATACAATTTTTGTAGCAAAATTGCGTAGCAAAATGGCGAGCAGCGTAGCAAAAGTCAATAATTGGCTGAACTATCGTTTATTGAACAGTAAACTAAACATAAACTTTTTTATAAAACGAAAATATCACATTGAAATTCAGAATGGTGCAACAGTACATAACATAAATGTGATTAACAAATTACAATTCACATAAATAAGAATAAATATAAAGCCCAATTTCCATGTGATCTTATCTTATCAAATATCAGGGAGGACATCACATGCTATGAAGATAGCAAATGTATGCTATTCATTCTCCAAGCGCATTAGGTTCTGTTCGCATGTTTTTTCTTTCTTACAAAAATTTGATTTGATATCAATGATATGGGATAAGATAAGATCACATGGAAATTGGGCTTAATAGTTCATAAACAAATTATATAATTCATCTGATTATAATCTATTTAAGGCACCCATAAAGTGTCCTTATTTGAGATCAAACATTTTGCAGCCGTTATAAAATCTATGGTATCTATTTTCTAGGAGTTACTTTTTTTATTTTTTATTAAATTGAGGTCTGAAAAAATTCGCTCTGCAGATGCACTGCTGTGTGACAAAGCAAGCAATTTTTTTGAAAAGTAGCTGGCATTAGAAATCATGAAAACTTTGTTTAGTTCACAATTCAGCTAGTGCTAATACAGAGTTGCCAATAAATTGGAAAATGTGATTAGTTAAAAAACTGCAGGAGAAAAAGTAAGAAAAATTATATGAATAATACAAAATTACATGGAAATGGGAAAAATGTAGCAAAATTGATACATTTGGTGAGAGTGGGTAGCAAAGTCGCAAATGTGTTATTTTTTGCTTGAGTGTAGCAAAGCTACGATAGTAGCAAAGTGGCAGCGCTGATGCTGAGTGTTGTGTTTCATTTGATCCATGGTGTAATAACCAAGGTGGAGTAATTAGGGAGAGCCTCGATTTTCAATCATCTGTCATCCTATTTGCTGTAGTTTTGACATTCATAACATTTCAATTGCCCATTCAGAAAACTTAAGCGCTTTGAGAAATTGCAGCGCTTAGGCGTAAGATCTTGAACATTTTCTGAACGATAGCTGCAAACTACATTGAATCTTAAAAATTTAGTCGATGTGGTTGTTATTGCAAAAACAAAAAAGACTTATTGCTATCATATTGAAGCCTGCTACATTATTTAGCGTAGTTTTTTGTTCGCATCAGAATTTTGAAACTCAACACAAATACCTCTCAGTAAAAAGTTGCTTAAAGCGCTTCAAAAATACTGAAGTTGCTGAACGGGCCAATTAATCAAAACACCGAAGTGTCAAAAAAAATTACGAAAAGAGACAATGAAGGACAAGAAACCCAAACTTTTGAGAATTTCGTTTTTAAGTACGCCACCTTGGTTATTACACCATGATTTGATCTAGCAATCGAGTGCTGAGTTTTATCTCTTTGAATCCGCTCATTGTGTTGTTCTGGCGTTTCATTTTCTCTTGCTATCGAATGCTGAGTTTTGTCTCTTTGTAACCGCTCATTGCGTTGCTCAGGTGTTTCATCTGCTCTAGCAATCGAATGCTGAGTGTTGTCTCTTTGTAACCGCTCATTGCGTTGTTCTGGCGTTTCATTTTCCCATGCCTTTCTTTTTAATGTACTTCCTCTGGTACGTTTTCCAATCAATGTTTTTATTGGTGGCATTTTATTAAAATTAAAAATAACAATTTATCAGAAATAAATTAATCAACTTTACCACTGTTGATCAAATGTATTTAATTTTTTTTAGCACAATTTACAAATAGTATTTTAACCTTTTTTCAATTAAAAAGTTTGAATATATCAAAAATGATTTATGTTACTTAATTAGGGCTACCAGATGGCCTTACTACAAAAGTAGTACAAATCAAAAAATAGGAATTTTGTAAATGAATTTAATTTCATACAAATATTTTTGACGAACCAAAAAAAATAAAAAAAAAAAAAAGGTCCTCACTTCCTAACAAAAAACCCCAGCAAATTAAAACATCGAAAGTAGCAAAACCATCCAAAAGTAGCACATTTCGAGTCAAAAGTAACAAAGTAGCAAAGCCTTGCAAAAGTAGCACTTTTGCTACTTTAGTATCGCATCTGGTAGCCCTATACTTAATGCTTTTTAACACTGTTTTTAAAAAACTTGAACAATTGCTTTTGAATGTGTTGAAATTGTAAAACCGGTTCTTAAAAATAGTATTGGAATATGTACATCAATTGCAATGCGGTGTGTTCAATCGTGCAGTTTAATTTACAGCCTTTGGGCGCGTTCAAGTATAACGAAATCATGCTAAGGGGGGAAATAAATATTTTCTTACTTTTGCTAGTAATCTTACGGAGGAAAAAATACAACATAAGTAAAAATCTTGCAAAAGCTATGCCTCTTAATGTAAGGAACACGTGGTGCAGATACGATGTGCGGTCTTTTTTGAAAATTCTATTTTATAAATACTATTGTGTGAGGGCACCCTTAGTATGCACCCTTAATAACATTTTTACGACCTTATTTGTGCCACTTAATATAAAAGACATGCAGTATAAATTCCATGAGAATCGTTTTAGCAGTCTTTGAAAAAATAATATTTAAAAAATATGCTTGTATAAGGGCCACCTTAAATAAAATGTTCGTGGACTAAGCTATGCCTCTTAACATAAGAGCTACGTGGTGTAAATTCGGCGTGAATCGATTAAACTGTCTTCGTAAAAATGATATTTGAAAATATTTTTGTATGATGGTCACCCTAAGTATGCACCCTAAATAAAATTTGTTTAAGCTTATCTGTGCCTCTTAATATAAAAGCCATGTGGTGTAAATTTCAAGAGAATCGATTTAGCAGTCTTTGAGAAAATGATATTTAAAACATATTTTTATGTGACGGCCACCCTAAATAAAAGTTGTTTCCTTAACTATTCCTCTTAATATAAGAGCTACGTGGTGTAAATTCGGTGTGAATCGACTAACCTGTCTTTGTGAAAAAGATATTTAAACATATTTTTGTATGAGGGCCACCCTAAGTATGCACCCTAAATAAAATTTTTACAATCTAATCTGTGTAAATTACATGAGAATCGATTTAGCGGACTTCGAGAAAATGATAGTATTTAAAAAATATTTTTGTGTGAGGGCCACCTTAAATAAAATGTTTGTAGCCTAAGCCATGCTTCTTAACATAAGAGATACGTTGTGTAAATTCGGCGTGAATTGATTAACTTGTCTTCGTGAAAATGATATTTAAAAATATTTTTGTCTGAGGGCCACCCTAAGTATTCACCCTAAATAAAATTTTTACCATACAATCTGTGCCCCTGAACATAAAAGCCATACTGTGTAAATTTCATGAGAATTGATTTACCTGTCTTTGAGAAAATGGTATTTTTAAAATATTTTTGTATGAGGGCCACCCTAAATATGCACCCCAAATAAAAATTTTATAGCCTATGACACCCGCCTGATTAATACTAACATACTGTAAAAATTTCATCACGATCGGCTGGATAGTTTCCGCGTCCATAACGGACAGACAGACAGACAAAAAATGAATTTTATATAATAGACGTTGCCGTTTTTGGTAGTTTCCTACCAAATCGGGTAGGTTTTTTTCCTCTTGGTAGGTTAAGCCTGATTTTGGTAGGATTTAGGTAGTTTTTCGAATCAGGAAGCAAATATTTACATCTAGAAATAAGCTTTTGCCAACCCTATCTTCAACAAGTGGGTATGGTATCTGTTTTCTTGCATACAAATTACACAGGCCGACAAAAATTATACCCAGAAACCGGACTATATATTTCCGTAGGTTTTCGATGCGCTGATTCCGAATCTGGTCGCAGAATTGCTCCATCACGTCAGGTTTTCGAGATATCCTAACCTAAAAGTACAAAAAACATTGTTTTTGCCCATTTTTGAGGTTATGTAGCACCGTGAATTTTCTTTTTTTCAAAAAACTATATGTGTGATCTTAAAGAGCTGTTCTTCTTCTTTCCAATGTCGTTGAGTTTTCTGAAATATCTTTCTTTTTTGCCGATCTATCGCATTTTGAAATTTTCATATTTGTGATTTTGCCTGTACCTGCAAGCTCATTAGGAACATTTGTGTGTCAAAAAATTTGAAAATTTCAAAATGCGATAACTGGACGATAAAGAAAGATATTTCAGAAAACTCAACGACATTGGAAAGAAGAAGAACAGCTCTTTAAGATCACACATATAGTTTTTTGAAAAAAAGAAAATTCACGGTGCTACATAACCTCAAAAATGGGCAAAAACAATGTTTTTTGCACTTTTAGGTTAGGATATCTCGAAAACCTGACGCGATGGAGCAATTCTGCGACCAGATTCGGAATCAGCGCATCAAAAACCTTCGGAAATATATAGTCTGGTTTCTGGGTCTGAATGTTGGTTAAATTTTGTCGGCCTGTGTTATGTTTAGGGAATACGCATATGTACGTACAATGTGACGAAATAGTGTTGTGACTGATCACACATCTAAATCGTTGCATGTGTGCTCAGACCCGCAGTATTAGAAACAAAAGTTACAAGCACTATTAATAAGTAACATAATTTTTTTGATCACAGCTGTGATAAAAATCGGGTCGCTAAAAAAGGTCTTAAGTTCTAAGAACTAAACTTTTTTTATGTACATAAGATGACATAATAAAAAAAAATATTTCCGTAATAAGAAATTTGAATTTGTTAGTTAGTTAGTTAGTTAGTTATTTATTTCATACATAATATTACAATTCATTCTTTTTATAATAATAATTCAAAGAGTTTAAGATTTTTTCTTTTTCTACTTAATTATTACATTTTAATTTAGATATACATATTTGATTAAACTCGAAGTCTTATGGAGGCAAAAATTTACAAAAACCTATTTGAATATTTTTTAGATAAAATACCTTAAACTACTTACTTATACTACCTAAGATGAAACTAGTTCATTGATATAACTATAATCAGAACCCATACATTTGATTAGAAAATTATGAGTGAGCCTATTTAACTTGTCAGAAACTTTCTCAATGTCAGCCAAGGCATGAAGTCTATTGGTGGAATAGAACCATGGTAGGTTATACATAAGCTTTAAAAGCTTGTTTTGGGAAACTTGTAATTTTTTTATATGACAGGAAGCGCTAGTAGACCAGGCTGGTGCTGCATATAACATAACAGCGTGGAAAATAGATGATAAAATTAGTTTCTTGTTGCTAATAGAGAGACTTGACTTCCTATTAATAAAAGGATAAAGAATTCTAATTAATAAGTTTACCTTATTTATTGTATATGAGATGTGATCTTTGAATTTCAACTTTGGGTCAAGAATGATGCCTAAATATTTTACTTTCTGATCCCAAGCAATAGCAAAGTTGCTAATGTTAATGTTCGATTGTGGTCTATAACAGGGTTTTCGCTTTCTAGTGAAATATATTGCCTGAGTTTTATCATAATTGAGCATAATTTTCCATTTATTGAAGTAGTCCACGATTTCTGTTAATGCTCTTTCTAATTTAGCAATTATGTCTGAAGCCATAATATCTGAGCAGAGTATTGCTGTATCGTCAGCAAAAATGGATAGGGTACAGTAATTTAAAACAGGAAAATCAGCAGTGTATATATTATACAAAACAGGCGATAAACAAGAACCTTGAGGGCAGCCAGCGGTGACAGGGAATGAATGAGATCTATATGAACTAATGTGAACTTTGAAACACCTTTCGGAAAAGAAGCTTTGTATTATTTTTATAATATCTTGAGGGAAATTATATTGAATCATTTTAAAAATAAGACCATCATGCCATACAGAGTCAAAAGCAGCTTTAGCATCAAGAAGTATCATACCCGTTCAATTTTGCTCATTAAATTTGGAATTAACTAAGTTTTTGATTCTTATTAACGCTTGAACAGTATTGTGATCACGGCGAAAACCAAATTGATGGGACGGAAGAATATTATTGGCCTCTATAAAATTAATTAATTTGAATTTGTTGGCTTTAATAAATATCATTTTTAAAACGGACTGTAGGTAAACGGTTATTGTGTGGCTCTTTTTAAGAGGCCCGACCACTTAGGGTGTGTTAACTATGCTCCAAAATGAGAATATATTAAAATGTGCTCTTTTGCGAAATTCAAGCGACATTTTTTTGTTGATGCATGGCTTATCCTGTGCGACTCGGCCATTAAAATTTTATTTCCGAACTTTTCGAACGGCTTGGACTTCTTAATGAAAATTACTTTTACCATTACAGTAAGTTTTTGAGTAGATATGAATGGATTTTTAAAAATTTCTCGGATGGTCCATTTTTCGTCTCTCGAGCTAAACGTTTGTTTGCCACCGTACGTTGTTTATTTGAAATCCTCTATTATATAAAATTCAGTTTTTGTCTGTCTGTCAGTTATGGGCGCGGAAACTATCCAGCCGATCGTGATGAAATTTTTAGAGTATGTTAGTATTAATCAGGCTGGTGTCATAGGCTATAAAATTTTTATTTAGGGTGGCCCTCATACAAAAATATTTTAAAAATAACATTTTCTCAAAGACAGGAAAATCAATTCTCATGAAATTTACACAGTATGGCTTTTATTTTAAGGGG
The DNA here is from genome assembly GCA_949775025.1 of Tricholauxania praeusta. Classification (NCBI taxonomy): domain Eukaryota; kingdom Metazoa; phylum Arthropoda; class Insecta; order Diptera; family Lauxaniidae; genus Tricholauxania; species Tricholauxania praeusta. Next base: position 76,388,309 of record OX459029.1, on the reverse strand, counting down.
CACAGATTCTATGGTAAAAATTTTATTTAGGGTGCATACTTAGGGTGGCCCTCAGACAAAAATATTTTTAAATATAATTTTCACGAAGACAAGCTAATCAATTCACGCCGAATTTACACTACGTATCTCTTATGTTAAGAAACACGGCTTAGGCTATAAACATTTTAGTTAGGGTGGCCCTTACAAAAATATTTTTTAAAAATTATTTTCTCGAAGACCGCTAAGTCGATTCTCATGAAATTTCCTCATATGACTTTTATGTGAAGAGACACAGAATAGATTTTAAAAATTTTATTTAGGGTGCATAATTAGGGTGGTCCTCACACAAAAATATTTTTAAATATCATTTTCACAAAGACAGGTTAGTTGATTCACACCGAATTGACACCACGTAGCTCTTACGTTAAGAGGCATAGCTTAGGCTACAAAACTTTTATTTAGGGTTGCCCACCTATAAAAATATTTTTAAATACCATTTTCTCGAAGATCGCTTAATCGATCCTTATGAAATTTACATCACATGGTTTTTATATTAAGAGGCACTGCTTAGGCTGTAAAAATTTTATTTTGGGTGCATACTAAGGGTGGTCCTCATGCAAAAGTATTTTTAAATAGAATTTTCACGCAGACCGCACATCGAATCTACACCACGGTTGAGGTGAGGCGATGCGCACATGGTAATGCTAGTCATTTAATAATACCGTGAACCGCTTTCTTTCATTTTTTAAAAAAATTTGTAACTTTTCTTTCTTCTAACGTTCATCGCTTAATTGTACGCTGCATGTGTCATGTGGTAAATTTTTGCGCACACTTGCCTGACTTTTGATGTGAACCAGAGATGAGCGCGAATGCATTCTTACGCAGCTATGAAACATTCGCTAAAAAACGAACAGCGAATCAACACTTAACATCAATCATACGAAACGAATGAAAGCACGACAGTTGTCAGTGAAATGTTATGAGTTTCGCTGTTCACGACTGCGAATCATCAAAAAGGCAATGAAAAAGCAGCGAATGGTAAGCAGCATTCGTGTAATTTCATTCTGTTGATGATAGAAGGTTGCCATGCATTGCCAATTACGTAAATGAATATTAAGTGAAAAGTTCGTAGTTTTTGTGTGGATACTTTCATTTAAGCGGCCCTCACACGATCAGTATTACTGACAGTATTACTGATCGTATGAGGTGTGTACTCAGTGCCGGATTAAGACTATTCGATGCCCTAAGCATTCCACTCCTGTGGTGCCCCCTATCCTAGCTAGTAGACTAGTATTGGTCCTTAAAATTTTTTTAAAGTTTTTATTATAACGGTACTTATACATACTTATTATTACGAACATTAGGGTATTTACGAAAGAGATACATCCGTGGAGTAGTTATTATAATAAAACCCAAATCATAATTTTTTTTTTATTATTTGAAATGCGGCTTGCGACTTTTACGGGCATTAAATTCGCGGACAATAGTTTTTATGTTCAACGTTTTTAGCATATCTGGCTCTATATATAATATTGATAAAGCATCGAGCCTTCCCTGTAGCATCGTCGTTCTTTTCTCATTTTCTATTATTTTCAATTTCGAAAAAGATCGTTCCGCTGTGCAGTTCGATATCGTTACGACAGCGTTAATTTGCATTAGCAGACTAAATTCAAATTAACTTGTGAATTATCGCCATCCTATTGTGCATTAGGCACGAAACCAAAGTGAATTTATACTGCATTTAGCTATTTCAATATGGCAACACAGCCGATAATTCTAAGCTATGTCATTGTCACTGTGAATGTGTCATTATTTGTGATTTTGTGTGAGAGAATCGTATGGGAAAAGAGAGTGACAAAAACAAAATTTTGTAAACAATAAATTTTGCTGAGAAAATCGTATGGGAAAAGAGTGTGACAAATTTTTCAAAGCGTTTCGGATTTTTGGTTATTGCATGTGTTCTGAACAATGCCGATCTCAGTTAATGCGGCTTAAGCCGTCGCATAAGACAATATCATATATGTATATTAAGTTACCTGAATGAAAAGATTTTGAAATAGGTAATTGTCGAATTGTTGATTTATATTTTATTAATGGTAACACCTAATTAATTATTTATTATCAAATTAATTGAATAACGAACATACACCGGCCGCGTTACTCATATAACAAAACATTCGACTCACACTGGCAAATCAGGAGTATTAAAATTTCCGAACTCTGCCGACGATGCACGAGCACGCGTGGTAATGACCAGCGCTGCCACTTTGCTACTATCGTAGCAAATTCGCTACACTAAAGCAAAAAATAACACATTTGCGACTTTGCTACCCACTCTCATCAAATGTATCAATTTTGCTACACTTTTCCCATTTCCATATAATAATTCATATAATTTTTTTTACTTTTTCTCCAGCAATATTTTTAATTAAACACATTTTCCAAACATCCTTGTCTTTCATGAGCTAGCAAATGTTTTTTCGGTGCTGTTTATGGCGCCCCCCGAGACGTGATGCCCTAAGCAATTGCTTAATTTGCTTATGGGATAATCCAGGACTGTGTGTACTGATGTACTGTCAGTATAGAAAAACGATACTGATGACTGATGAAAAAATCGGATATTACTGACGAAGTTTTTAAATACTGACAGTAATACTGATGGTGTGAGGTGAATACTGACAGTTCATCAGTATTATTTGCACAGAAAAGTGCCTCATCGTCAATCTGCCACAAAATGGGGCATGCCACGCCCCCTCCCAGGATTTTGCCGTCCCGTGCCTACTTGCACCCTCTGAACAACTTTCAGCCGGATCTGGCCACTTTTCTGTGCAAATAATACTGATAAACTGTCAGTATTCACCTCACACCATCAGTATTACTGTCAGTATTTAAAAACTTCGTCAGTAATATCCGATTTTTTCATCAGTCATCAGTATCGTTTTTCTATACTGACAGTACATCAGTACTCACCTCATACGATTAGTAATACTGTCAGTATGCAAAATACTGTCAGTAATACTGATCGTGTGAGGGCCGCTTAAATGAAAGTATCCACACAAAAACTACGAACTTTTCACTTAATATTCATTTACGTAATTGGCAATGCATGGCAACCTTCTATCATCAACAGAATGAAGTTACACGAATGCTGCTTACCATTCGCTGTTTTTTCATTGCCTTTTTGATGTTTCGCAGTTGTGAGCAGCGAAACTCATAACAATTCATTTTGAGCAAGCGTCAACAGTGCGGCACAGTAAACGAAGCTCTTGTTGTCAACGAATGCATATGAAAGGCAATGAATTACGAAAAAAAAAATAAACACGAGCTATTCATTGCGTATCTTTGATGTGAACCACTGTACACGATTTTGCAACAGACAATTTGTGCTGTATGCGGTTAAGCATTTTAAACGACGACGTACAAGCATAGGTATTTTAAACAGCATTAAATGTTAATAAACGCATTCAATGCTGCAAAAAGTTTTTTTTTTTGTAATGTGTTAAGTTTTGGTAGGTTACAAACGATTTTGGTAGGTTTTCGAGAAAATTTTGGTAGGAAAATAAATTCCTCTGTGGCAACACTGATAATAGATTACATAAACTCATGTTAATGATTGAACAAGGAATAAACAAAAAAAAATTTTTTAATTTGCTTTGTAATTGCTATACTTATGTGCTTAGAAATTCGTGAAGTACAAACATGTACCGATTTTGTTCAAATTTTGATATGTCAAAAACCTAAAAAGATGGCACCACAGCCCAAATTTCAGTTCCCTAGGTGGTCGGGGTACTGAGAAATATTCATAATTTAGCCTGAAAACAGCCGTTTTTAGCCCGTTTTAAAAATTTTAGTTCTAAAAGCCGACAATTCCAAATTTAAAGTTCTGGATATGAATTTTTTTTTATTATGTCATCCTATATGCTTTAAAAAAAAAAATTAAGCTTCTAGACCTTAAGGCCTATTTTTGCGAAATCGATTAAGTGAAATAAGTCTTTGTTAAAAATTACAGTCTTGAAAATGGTTTCCTAAATCGTAGTTTTATTCGTAATACTAAAGACCGATTTTTTTATGTTTGTCTATCTATTCGCTTTTAAATGAGATACCATATAGTAAAAATGGTTGACCAGGCCCAAAGATATCAAACATTGAATTTGGCTATTTTCGCAAAAATTGCGTTTTTTTCGAAGTTTGACCTAACAGTACTCAAGACCCCGATTACCTAGAGTGCTGAAATTTAAGCTGTGAGACTGTCTTTTTAAGTTCTTTAGCATGTCAAAATTTGAACACAATCGGATGTTTTTTAAATTTAATTAGTACGTTATACACATATTATACTAGATAATATTACAAAAAAACAGCTCTAAGGTTTTTTTTTATTTTGGATGTAGTTCGATTATAAATAACATCCCTAATAATTCCTCATTTAAGTTTTTGTTGTAACTTATCTTGTCATTTAAAGTTGGTTAAAGCCCACCGTGAGGTGCCACGCTCATTGATAAAATCTCGTCGTACATTATTTAATTTTAAGGCTTATGGTAACCGACAACTACATACCAATTTTTAAAAAATTTGCTCCCATAGCACACTAAATATAACATTTAACGTTTTTTGCATGAATGGGAGGTGCCACGCCCACTGATGTATTCCTGACGAATCCATTTAATTTCAAAAGTTATGGTTACATCTCTAAAACAAGTTTAAAAAAAACTACTACCATAGAACACTTAATATAACATTTTTTGAATGTATGGGAGGTGCCACGCCTACTAAATCAATCCCTTCGAACCCCAATTAATTTAAAAGGCTATAGTAACCCACAACTATGTACCAAATATTAAAAAAATTACTCCCATAGCACACCAAACACAATATTTTATGTATGTTTGGGAGGTGCCACGCCCATTAATGCAATCCTGCCGAGATCCATTTAATTTCAAAACTTACAGTAGCCGATATCTCTGTACCAAATTTAAAAAATAAATATAAATATAACATTTATAGTTTTTTGATTGTATGAAAGGTGCCACGCCTACTTTTGGTTATGAGAATCCTTATAGCCAGTATATCTACCATATTGAATTTCATTTATTTATTTATTTACGTCTACTGAATTTAATTCTTACAGACTAACTAACAAGCAAGAAAAATATTTAATTGAATAACATAAATAAACTTAAGCGAAATTGATGTTCAGAACAATTAAAATCCAAAATAGAGCAAAAATTATTACATAAATTAATACATCTATTGATTGGTTCATTTATTCCATAATTAGTTCTATGAAAGACTTCTTCCAACATTCGATTGCGACGCAAATTTCTTGGTGCATGATACAAATGAAAAAAGGCTGACAATTCATCACAATTAATTTTATTATGTAAAATATTACGCATGAACAAGAGATCATTGTTGGTTCTTCTATCTCTTAATGACTGGAGACCAAGCAATTTACGTCGTGCATCGTATGTGGGAAGACCATCAGGCCATTGAAGTTTTCTAAGAGCATATCTTGTAAAATGTCGTTGAATTTTCTCTATTCGGTTAGAATATTCATTATAACAAGGATTCCAGACAACTGAACAATAATCCAAATTACTGCGCACAAGTGATACATAAAGAGATTTTAAGGTACAGGGATCTTTAAAATATTTAGAACTTCTTTTTATAAGTCCAAGCATAGCATTTGACTTGGAAATAATGTAATCAAAATGGCATTTGAAATTTAATTGTGAGTCGAAAATTACTCCTAAGTCTTTTATTTCAGACTTTCTTATTAAAAGTGAATTATTTAGGGTGTAATCAAAAATTAGTGAATATTGACGCCTTGTGAACGACACCACACAACATTTACTTAAATTTAGTTGTAGATTATTTGTAAGGCACCATTCATACAGTTCAGTTAAGTCAGATTGGAGTTTATCACAATCAGACAAATGTGAAATTTTTAAAAAGAGTTTAACATGCAAACATCAAACATTTAGAAAAACTAAAAATTTGAGCCAAATCATTAATAAATATCAAGAACAACAACGGGCCACAATGCGTACCTTGCGGAATACCAGAAGTTGCATTTACAGCAAATTCAGAATATTGATTGCCTATTTTGACAAACAATTTTCTGTTGATCAAATAGCTCCTAAAGAATGCCAATAGATGATCTGACAAAGCAAAATTTTTTAGCTTATTCAATAAAATATTATGATCTACTTTAGGGGTCGACAGCGCCTAACTCTTTCCACTCTTTGCACTCTTCTACAACAACTACGTATTGTTGTAATTCGCCGAATCGTTGACAGACGCAACTGCACCAAAACAATTCAACCCTTGCGTGTTGTTGCTTTGCATGTCGTTGTTGGTTAATACGTAGCGCTTGCGACTGCGCACAATTCTTGCTATGCTTTGTTTGTTGTTGGTAATTTTGCGAACTGGTGCGCTGTCGTGTGCGCTACCGGCAAGCGCGTTGTTGCTTTTATATGTTGATAAGTCCTTATGGTACCGTAGCCAACGATTTGTTGTTGTTGTTGGTTTTTTGTTGTTGCACTCTTGAAATTAAATCCTTGTCGACCCCTGATCTGCTTTATCGAACGCCTTGGAAAAGTCAGTATAAAGTACATCCATTTGTGTACTATTTTCCATAGCATCTACTATGTTATTCGTAATTAGTGCCAGATTTGTACTAGTGGACTTGCCCGGTAAAAAACCATGCTGACTGTTTACTATTAAGTTCTGAACTTTTACAAAAAGCTTGTTTTTTAAAGTGTCATCAAATAATTTTGCCAACGTGCACTGCATCACAATTGCCCTGTAATTTGTAATATCATTTCTTATGCCAGATTTATATATAGGAACTATCGAACAAGTCTTCCAACATTCCAGAAAGACACCCTTAGCTAGGCAGTTATTGAATAAAATTATAATTGGCTTTATAATTATATCTGTGCATAATTTAAAAAAAATCGGAGGAAAATCGCCTTTATCAAATTTTAAACTAGGTTTTAATTTTTAAATTGCTAAATATACATCTTTTTCTGAAACCTCAAAATATTCAATGGCTTCACTACTTACTATTTCACTTGTAAAATTGCTAATGTTAATTGAATGCGAATAGTTTTCATAAACCTTCTGAAAAAATTTGGCACAAAGATTACATGATTCCAAAGTGCTATTTGATTTAGTTCCTTCAAATTCCATGCTTGTTGGAAACCCATTGGTTTTACGCTTCTGATTTAAATAATGCCAAAAGTACTTTGAATTCAATTTTAGGTTGCTTTCAACTCTTAAAATATAATTTTTATATAAAAAACAATGAAGTATATCAAAATCATGCCGTATTTTAATGAAGTTCAATCGATCAACTTCACAATTAGATAATTTAAATTTTTTAAATGCTTTGTTTTTAGCATTTTTCAATTTAGAAAGTCTTGAGTTAAACCAATGTGGCTTGTTCCTCAACATTTTATTTCGTACGGGAACAAATTGTGAGATCGCATGTGAAAATTTTCCTTGAATGAACTCATAAATATCGATTGGATTTTCATATGAACTTAATACTGACCAATCTATACTATAAAGATATTCATTAATTGCAGCAAAGTTTGCTTTAGAGAAATCTTATCGAATCGCCTGATCATCAACTAAATTTTCATAATTGTAGAAACTAAATTTAATGGTTAGTGCCTTATGATGTATAGTGTTATTCAAAATTGGTGCTAAATTTTCTTCACAAACTATTTCATATTGGTTGCGTTGTTAGTTCTCTTATTATAACGTTAATAAATATTATGGGCTGTGCCACGCCTTTCAACGAGTTTTTCCAGTATAGTGGCATAGCTTGTTATGACGACTGCTTTCAGCGGTCTTAACTATAAAATTTTTATGAAAATCGTTTTCGAGTAATATGGAATCAAAATTTTCAATTACATTAGTTTACACTCAAAATGTTCCACTAATCTGAGGTTACTTTTCTTATGTAGATTTTCCTGCTGAGTTCGAAAATGAAAATTAAAATTTTTTAAATGGTACAGTTTTCGAGCTATTGTGGTTTTTTTTTCACTTTTTCGACCTCTTTTCACTTTAAAATTCATATCGCTTCTAATGTTGATATTTTACAGTCGATTTTCTTGTGGAATGTTTTAATATTTGCGTAAAAGTATCAACTCTACGTGCAAGAAGTAAAATTGTTTTTTTTTATTTTATTTCTATTTTTTCGTGGCCACAGAATCAAATGTAAAGCTTGATCTTTCTTAAAATCTGGTCTATTTTCATCTATATCTTTTGAACCACTTTATTAATAGGAAATATAATTACACACGTTTATTTGTCATTTTATTATCTTTAATAAGACTTAAAAAAAATGAATTTGGGCATTTGCAGCTCAAGATATGAGTTTCAAAGTGAAAAGAGGTCGAAAAAATTAAAAAACCACAATATCTCGAAAACTGTACCATTCAAAAAATTTTCATTTTCATTTTCGAATTCAGCAGGAAAAAGTACATAAGAAAAGTATCCTCTTATCAAAGGTACATGAGAAAAATCTTTTTATAACGATTAGGCTCAACAAATTGTCGAAAAAATTAATATATTCATAAAATGTCGAATTTGGATTCATTCATTCAATTGCTTCTAACGTTGTTATTTTACAGTCGATTTTCTTGTGGAATGTTTTAATATTTGCGTAAAAGTATCAACTCTACGGCAAAAAGTAAAATTATTTTTTTTTATTTTATTTATATTTTTTTGTGGCCACAGAATCAAATGTAAAATTTGATTTTTCTTAAAATCTGGTCTATTTTCATCTATATCTTTTGAACCACTTTTTTAATAAAAAATATAATTACACACGTTTACTTGTCATTTTATTATCTTTAATATGACATAAAAAAATGAAATTGGGCATTTGTAGCTGAAGATATGAGTTTCAAAGTGAAGAGGTCGAAAAAATGAAAATCTACATAAGAAAAGTAAACTCAGATCAATGGAACAGAAAATAAAAAAATCATTTTGTAAACTAGTGTTATTGAAATATGCCGTTTACATTTTATGGAAAGATCATTTTATTGGAAAGATCATAAAATTTTCTATAAAAAAAAGTCCTTGAATTTTTTTAGTGAAGCAAACCCTTCGTCAGCTAATTATTAACATAAATTCATAAGAAACTCAAATACACAATACGTGTACTCTTAAGCGAAGCTTAAAATCAACATGGATACCTTGTTGCTCGCCTTATTGTCGACTGCCGAGCTTGAAGCTAATTAACTGATGAAGTGCTTGTTTCACGAAAAAAATTCAAAAACCTCTTTATAGGAAATTTTATGATCTTTCCAATAGGCTAGGTCCCGTTTATGTGAGATTTTTTTCCACGAGGTATGGAGACAAATGCTTTGTAGAGCATTTTTCCCCATACAAATCGTATGGAAAACAATATAGCTCTATGAGCCACCAGTAAATATTAATATTATGAGCTATAATTCCACCAGAATTTTCCTTTCGTGTGCCTGCGACTTTTGAACCTTTTAGAAGCAAGAACTAAACAATTTGAATCACCCTAATACAGCGATTCTTATACTGTGGTCCGCGGAACCCCAGGGGTCCGCGAAACAATTTTAACATCATATAATTTTACATAATCAAACTTTTAGCTTTATTCAAATAACTCATTTAGGTATTTTAAATTTTACATGGCCATGGCTTTTTGAATGATTGCAGATATTTTTAAAAAACAAAGTATGCATTTACTTTTGTTCAAATCCGCGATGCTTAGGTTGAAAGTATTAATTTAAAAAAATCCTACATGGTAAAAAAAATAAAAAAAACAAAATCCGCGTTGATTTTCAAATTTTGAATTTTTCTGCGTTTCAATTTTCAATATAAGAAATTTATTTTCATTTCACTTTTGTGTGAAATATAAAAAAATAATTAAATATAAAAAATACTCAGTAGTCATTTTCGTAATGATGTAAGCCTTAAAGATTCGGAGGAGCTGGAATCAGCCATACAATTATATAACAGCATTCTTGTATCAGCTGCTCTTCATGCCACTGCTGTGCAACCTATCTATATAAAGCAACGCCTCAGCTCCTCCCAAATAGAACGTTTAGTGAAGGAAAAAAGACGTCTCAGGCGACTATGGCAAGAAGTCAGGTCACCTACAATTAAACATAAACTAACCTTAGCCAAACTTAAATTGAGAAATGCCCTCCGAGAAGAGTCTGAAAGAAGTATAGACTCTTACATTAAAAAGCTGAGCCCGCTAGAGTTTTCGAACTACTCTTTATGGAAGGCCATCAAAAGTATGAAAAAACCTACTGATCTAGATTCTCCCATAAGACTAAGTAATGGTTGCTGGGCTAGAAGTAACGAAGAAAAAGGGCAAGCATTTGCTCACCATCTTAAACATGTATTTCAATCGAATCCTCCGGGCAACAGCTTTGAAATACCACAAGATACTCAAAATATGAGACAAATTTTGTTGCGCTTCACAACTAAAGACGTTCATTCATTCATAAAAACTCAGCTAAACAAGAAGAAAGCACCAGGTCATGACCTAATAACTCCTAATATGCTTATTGAATTATCTTGCTGTGCAGTCAGACACCTAACCATACTTTTTAACGCTATTACTCGATTGGGCCACTACCCAAAAAGCTGGAAGATGTCTCAAATCACAATGATTTCTAAGCCTGGGAAAAATCGCACACAAGTTTCATCATATCGGCCAATAAGTTTGTTGCCAACCACATCAAAACTTTTTGAAAAGCTACTGCTCTTAAAAATTTTGCCCCACATGAACCAACTCAACATAATACCTCAGCACCAATTTGGTTTCCGCAAAAAAATATGGTACTATAGAGCAAGTTCACAGGATAATAGCAAAATTTAGAAAGACATATGAAGAAAAAAAAATACTGCTCAGCAGTGTTTCTTGATGCAGCTCAAGCTTTTGATAAGGTGTGGCACGATGGACTTAAACACAAGATAAAAAAATTACTCCCTAAAAATACCAATGTTTTACTAGGGTCCTACCTTACAGGACGAAATCTAAGGGTAAAATGCAACGATTACATTTCAGATGACGTTGACATTTTTGGAGGCGTACCAGAAGGTAGTGTTCTTGGCCCAATTCTTTACCTAATTTACACTTCTGACTTGCCAACAAACAACTCTGTGCTTACATCTACTTTTGCTGATGACACTGCAATTTTGTCTTGTCACGCAGACCCTCATAGTGCGTCACATAACCTCGAAGAACATTTGCGTCTAGTTGAAACATGGCTTTTAAACTGGCGAATAAATGTAAACGAGCAAAAAAGTAAACATGTAACTTTTACACTCAATAAAAAGACTTGCCCCACAGTTCACCTAAATAACACCGCAATACCTCAGAGAACTGAAGTTCAATACTTAGGTACGCACCTCGACAGACGCCTTACTTGGAAAAGTCACATTGAAAAGAAAAAAATTCAAATGAAGTTGAAAGCATCAAACATTAATTGGCTTTTGCACAAACATTCAAAACTCAGCCTTGAATATAAAGTTATTTTGTACAAAGCTATTATTATACCTATATGGTCATACGGTATCCAGCTGTGGGGCAACGCAAGCTTATCGAATATAGAAATATTGCAAAGGTCTCAGTCAAAAATACTTCGAACTATTTCCGGCGCACCATGGTATGTCAAGAATATAAACATACACCAAGATCTTGGTATACCCTTCGTTAAGCAGATACAGGAAAACATAAGGCGATCGTATCAACAAAAACTACAGCAACATCCAAACATACTGGCTAGGAACCTACTCCTAACATAGAATACGTCTCGATTGAAGAGACATGACTTACCACCCCTGTAGCTATTATGTATACGAATAATGGGTACTCCTTTCACAACTGAAGATAAAATTTGAAAAAAAAATAATTTCTAAGCAATGGCTTGGAAAAATCTGACGTTCTATTAGTTTCTTAAGATTTGTATAGTTATTGTTATAGCCTGAACACTATTAGAGCGGTGGCGGTAAAGCGGCGACGAATATTCGCTGTCAAAAAAAAAAAAACGCGACGAAAGATCGTTTGAACAAACACAATTGCGGCGGCGACTGCTTTTCACGTCTGATTTCTTGTGAGAGAATCCTATAAGGAAAAGAGAGTGAGAAATACAAAATTTGTAAACAATAAATTTTGCTGAGAAAATCGTACTGGCAAAGAGAATGAGAAAGAAATGCAACACTGATCGGACGGTGAAATAGAATTAAATCTAAATCGTACGCCGCAATTCTGTTCAATTTCACATGATATGTTATAATTTTTGACAGCGAATATTCGTCGCCGCTTTACCGCCACCGCTGTAATTGTGTTCAAAGCATTAGTCTGTAAGCGAGTTGGTTCAATAAATAAATATGAAATTTGAAAAAAAAAAAAAAAAAAACTTTTGTGTGCTGTGTGTAGAGGTCGGAAACTTTCGATAGTCGGCACCATCGATAGTGAGCGATAGTTTTCGACAAACCATCGATAACTATCGATAGTGTCGATAGTTTTAACTGTCACTTTTTAATCAGTTGATGCAAAACTAAGAGAATTGACAAAAAAGTGAAGTTAATTTTAAATAAAATTACATGTTATCTTGCAATTCTGATTTATAATCTATCTATTTATATATGTTTTTAATACATATTTTAATTTTCATTACTTAATTAATTTCATTAATTAAACCAAAAACGAAGAAAGTTTTGAGGAATTAAGGCTTTTTATTAAACATAGCTATAGATCAAAAACAATTCATTACCTTTTTTTATTCATCCTGTCACCTCTTTAAGTATTTTGAAAATTTCTGGACGAATAACTTCGAAATATTCAATATCTCAAATAAAATTCAAATTTTATTTTGAGGATTCAAATTCAAATTTAATTTTTGTTCTTGTCAAATATAGTTGTGAATAAAATAAGAACTTAATTAAAAATAATTGGTGACCCCGACGTGATCTACCAGCACAGTTGAATGAAGGACTGTATATAATTTTAGTAGCGCCTTTCGTAAGATCATTTAATTTCGCTTGAATTTCAGCACCAGCTGGTAAAAACTTGCGGCAAAAATTTAACATTGCCAAAAATCTTCGTAACTACATTACATTTTGAGGTTTTTTATATTCTAAAATTTAAGATACTTTCGATTTCATTGGAGAAATACCTTCAGGAGAAATATGAAATCCAAGGAAGTTGATTTAATTAACACCCAATGTGCATTTAATGGGATTAATTAAAATTCTAAAATCTTTAAACCTTTGTAGGAGTATCTTAATATGTGTAATATGTTCTTCTTTTGTTTTTGTAGCAATAAGCACATCATCAATATAAACAAAAGCAAATTCTAGTCCTTGACATACTTACTTCACCCATGTATCGTTGAAAACTTTGAGCTGCATTTCGGAGACCGAAAGGCATTTTCGAAAATTCAAATAGATATTGTTAGACCTCTTTCTCCGTCAGAAGGTAACAGATACATATTTACAATGATAGATCGCTTTACACGTTGGACAGAGGCTAAACCGCTGCAAACTATAACTGCTGAAGATGTTTGTCGGGAATTCTACAACACATAGGTAACACGGCTTTGTTTTCGTAGCAACATTTATACCGATAGAGGTCGGCAATTTACTTCACAAATATTTCTTAACATGGGAAAATTATTAGGAGCGAAAGTGCATCAGAAACCGTCTTTCCATCCACAAGCTAAGGGCATGGTGGAACGCTTCCATCGAACTTTAAAAGCAGCCCTTATATCTCACGAAAATTGTCAATGGACAAAAACTCTTCCCAGAGTGTTACTTGGATTGCGAGCTGCATTCAAAGAAGATATTCAGTCATCAGCAGCAGAATTAGTTTATGGTGAAACAATGAAATTACATGGAGAATTCTTTAAAGAAAATAATCAAGACCAACCTGACAATTCGAATGAGTTTTTGAGCAAGTTGCGATATACCATTGAAAATATCAAACCTGTTACTTACTACTTCAAGATATTTTGTACATAAGGACTTAGAAAAGTGTGCCTATGTTTGGATTCGCTGTGAAGCTCGTAAACCACTAAACTTTAAATATTCAGGACCACATAAGGTATTGGAAAAAAATAAAAAAGTAGTTTAAGATACAAATTGTTCCAAGAACCGAAACGGTTTCCATCGATCGACTAAAGCCAACATATTTTGAGTCTTTCTCAATAATTATATAATCAATCCAGCATCAAATTCTTACACACATCCTATTATTTTAAAGAAAAATAAATCTGTATCGTTTAAATTAGATTAAACTAAGAGGGGTGTAATCTGGGTAAACACTTAAGGATTTTTACTTTGTAATTTCAATTTCATCATTTCACTTATAAATTTTTTTCTTAAATTTTCTAAAAAATATATTCATAAAAAAATTATGAATCAATAAAATAAGAACTTATTTAAAAATAATTTATTTTATTCCTCACAATAGATATGTAAACTATGGATGGATTAAAAGTAAATCAGCTTATTCATACCTACAGTGACCATGCGTCCTTTGTTTTAAACGACAATCCTTAATATTTTTAAATACTTTCGATTTATCACTCCCATCATTAGAAAATTGAATGACAAAAAATACGTGAGGAACATACAATAAGTATTGATAGTTTTTTGTTGTTTTTAGTTAATATAAAACGTTAGTTATTAGATATTAATTTCTCATTTATTTTAGTTTTAAAACTATAATCACCAGATACAAAATATATCAACCTTAGGCAAAATTTACTTCATAAAAAATATTTATTAGGCTTATTAAGACTTTTTTGTTATTAAGACGATAATTTAAAATTTTTTGATTTTTTAAAAATAGTTCAAAAGCCATGAACATTAGAAGTTTTGGCTTAAGTTTACTTTAGCTGACATTCTCCAAATAGATTTTTGTTTTTAGGGGTAATAGAGGGTTGAAAATAAAAAAAAGTCGCTCGGATCTAGTTTCGAAGATATAGACATCGGAAGTTGCGGATATAGCTTTTAGAAAAATGTTTATAAGTTGGGAACCCCCCAATGGAAAATATGGTGTCATAAGAAGGATAATTAAATGGCCTAAAATAATGCTGATCAAAGTTTTGAAATGTTACCTGTTATTTTGGAGATATTGCGTTTTTTCTGAAATTTTGACCAAGTTTTTTTTGAAAATACCTTATTTTTTCCAAAAAATGTGTTAATTACCTGAAACTTTTTTATCATGTTAAGAAAGCTATATTTATTACCTTTACAATGGCTATATCATCAGCATTTTTTATATCTTCAGCATCTGTTAAAAATAATTATAAACATCATTTGCATACTATTCTTTCGGCTTAAGTTTACTTTAGCTGACATTCTCCAAATCAATTTATTTTTTTAGGGGTAATAGAAATATAAAAAAATATAAAATTAAAAAAAAAAAGTCGCTCGGATCTAGTATCAGAGATATAAACATCGGAAGTTGAGGATATAGCTTTTGGAAAAATGATAATAAGTTAGGAACCACTGAATGAAAAATAGAAAATATGGGTGTTATAAGAAGAATAATTTAATGGCCTATAACAATGGTGAAAAAAGTTTTGAAATTTGACCTATAATTTTGGAGATATTACGATTTTTCTGAAATTTCGACCAATTTCTTTTCCCCAAAAAAATGTGTTAATGACCTATAATTATTTCAGCACACTAAGAAAGCTTAATTTATTCCCTTTAAAATGGTATATAGTTTGTTCTAACTTTTTGCGTATTTACCCCCTTTTTTTTGCCGGAAAATAAAAAAATTATTCAATAAATTCTTATGAAAAGTCTGTATTTATGGACAAAAACAATTATTATAGGACCATTCTCATTGTAAAACTTAAAAAAATTAATAATTAAATAAATTTTTAATAAAAATTATTTATTTAATAAAAAGGGTGTAAATATAAAAAACTTTATTCTAAGCTACAAATCATTTTAAAGGGAATTAATTAAGCTTTTTTATCATGCTAAAAAAGTTTTAGGTTATTAACACATTTTTTGGAAAAAATAAGGTTTTTTCAAAAAAAAGTTGGTCAAAATTTCAGAAAAGTCGTAAGATCTCCAAAGTTAATGGTCAAATTTCAAAACTTTGCGTACTATTATTGTAGGCCATTGAATTATCTTTCTTATGAAACCCATATTTACCATTTTCTATTCAGAGGTTCCCAACTTATAACCATTTTTACAAAAGCTATATCCGCAACTTCCGATGTCTATATCTTCGATACTAGATCCGAACGACTTTTTTTATAATATTATATTTTTTTTGTTTTTAACTCTCTTTTACAAAAAAAAAAAAATAAATAAAATTGGACAATGTCAGCTAAAGTAAACCTGTTCCATTGTTTCTGACTAATGCTTAGCATTTTTTAATCTCTTTAAATATTTTTCCATGTTCTTAATATAAAAATCCGTTTAACCAGCACAACAAGACAAATGGCGAAAAAAAGAAGACGCGATTTTGACACTTAGTGCTGACACTTTCTAACAATGCTAACTATCGATAGTTAAAACGATAGCTTGAAACCATCGATAGTTAGAACAATAGTGTGAAACCACCGATAGCGCCGATAGTGCTATCGATAGTTTCCGACCTCTAGCTGTGTGCAGTGGCGGATACTGGACTATGGGGGCTGAAGCCCCCCCTGAGAGCCGCCAAAGAATATTTCGGTTCAAGAACGTTTCAGAAAAATAATTAAGAACAATCGGAAACGACTAGGTCCAATTGACAAAACCATGCTATTTTGTTCTCACAATAATTTATCACTACGTGGTATCAGGATTCGGGTCACAGGAATTCGGAAGAAAAACAGTTTAAAGTTCTTTCAGATCGAGGAGTATTGCGACCATTACTTGCATTTCGTATAGATGCCGGTGATCATGACTTAAAATTTTATACAGACACAGCGCCCAAAAATTGTGCTTTAATCAGTAAAACCATACAAAATGATATTATTAATGTTATTGGTTGTCGAATACGATCAAAGATTGATTCAAAAATAAAAAGTGCCAAATTTTGTACAATTTTATACGATGGGACAACTGATGTAAGTAAAAAAGAATTACATAATAACTGTATGCATTTATTACGTGGACTTAGGAGAATGCATCCTATTAGAACAATTTTTGGGATTTACTCACATTAAATCGACTGAGGCTTATACTATTAAATGAGCAATGATAAGTGAGTTGACATCTTTGGATTTGTCTGTTAAAAACTTGCGTGGTCAAGGCTATGATGGAGGATCGAACATGGCTAGAAAAATCAACGGAGTTGAGGCTTTGACATCTGAAGTTCAACCCTTAGCATTTTACACTTATTGTTTCATTCACTCTCTAAATTTGTGCTGAGGCAAATCATGAGATATTTCTGAAACATGCTAGGCACAGTTTCATCAGTGTCAAATTTGTTCTCGAAAAGGGTACAAATATTGAAGATAAAATTTTCGAACGGAGTCCACAAGCAAAAAAACATCGTCTAAGCGAATTGTTGCTGTTTATCTCTGAAACATAACCAAATTTTAAGCAAAGCAAGGACACCGAAATTTCTTCAAAAGCGGTTCAACTTTCAGCTTCGATAGCATATTCTGAAAATTGTTAATACTTCTATATTGTTGCAAAACTACAAGATCCGACACGAATAATTTCTTCAGCCTGTACTCATGTCGAGCAAATTATCAACCTATTTTCACAAATGCGAAAAGATCTAACGTCATTTGATGATATTTTTAATGAAGCATCTACAATCGCTGTTGTGTAAAATCTGAATTCCCCGCTCGTGTGGTCGTCAAAAACACCAAAAAATTCTTTTTTTTTTTTTGGTAAGTAACATGCTAATTATACCCTACGCATATAGCATCTATGCGTAAGGAAAATAAACGACTTTATGAAAAATTTTGGACTTCGTCCCTTATTTTTAGTTTAATTCAAAAAACTTAATTTCCGAAATGTATGCCCTCCGTTTTTTATTTAAAATTCTCAAAAAAAATTTGATAAATATAAAAACTTTTGAGACCGGTTCGTTCGTTTTCTCGTTTTTTTTTTTATTTCAAAAAAAATTTATTTTTCAAATTCCGTGTTCCGACGTGATTTGACCAACAAATATTCTTAGACTTATCTATTTAGTAATTATTGAAAGTATTGCAGAGATTTTTATAAAACCAGGTAATACAAAATTAGGATTTGGTTAGGTCTTAAGTTTTCAGAGGCTCTCACAGGGACCTGACACAGCCCACAATTTTTATAAACGTTATATTGAGAGAACTAACAACGTAATCGTTATAAAGTTTAATACAAATGTACTCGCTATGAGGTATCTTATTACAAAAATTAAGCTTCAGTGTGCGTGGCGACTCTCATACAAGTAAAATACATTAAGTGGTATATCTACCGAAATATGTGAGCAATCATACTAAAATTTGGTGTAAAAGATCTGTTTATGGAAGGCTATTTCCGGATTTAAATCGGACTGGATTTTATCAGTGAGTGTGTCTTCGTCCTAAATTTTAGGGCTTATTACGGCATATATCGCAGACTATACAAGCTATTGAGCTAAAATTTGGTATGCGGATGTCGATTACAAATAAAATTTATTAACCCTTTCGTTGTTTTTGTACAATATATTGTACAAAAAATCTTATCACATTTCTATTCTTCTCCTTTTAAAACTTTCTCAAATTTTGAAAAGACATTTAGTTTTTGAATCAAGCATGTTTTTTCTTTTCAAAATTTAAATTTGAGTAACAGAGGTAGCATAGTTAGTTTTTTATTTGAATTTGAAAAACAGTCTATGTTGCAACTGTGTGTTATAAGGCAATTCGCAAACAAATTTTAGTTTTAGTTTTTTTGAGAAGGTAGTGAACATTTTTATTTTAATTATATGAGCTTAAATCAAAGTTAAAGAACCAATCCTTAAAAGAACATCAATATTTTTTAAAAAAGATGTGGAGAAAAAATTGTTTTAAAAGCTTAAAAAAAGTGTACAATATATTGTACAAATTCCAACAACGGTAATGTACAACATAAATAATTTGGTCAATATATTGTACATAATACAAGAAAGGTTGTTATTTTTTTCAAATAAGCATACGAAATTAATGACATCTTGGACAGGATCGCCGTGGGATTAAATCAAGGAAAGAAAACTCCGATTGACTCAAAAAACTTGGTAAAGAACGGGTTCTCAACAGCAATAGCTTTGCAGTTGAGTAAAAAATTGACAAATTTTGGTCATATTCCGTACTTCGACAACTTTTTTGACTCTAACAACTTGCTTTTAAACCTTCCATAAATTTTCTGAATCTAAAATTTAAGTTTTTATGCTTTTCAGGCTACGCTACTAGACTTTTAAAGAATTGTAATATATATATTTTCGTTTTCCAATAAAAAAAAGTATTATAAATAAAAAAAGATTTTCTTAAATTTTACTCCATTGATGCACTTTGGTCAATATATTGTACAAATTTTCCTAAGGTCTATAGCCTTTCCCAAAAACGTTTTGCTACATTTTTTTGTGTTTTATTATTAATAAAACTTATATCTGTGATAATAAGACAAAAAAAAATTTTTCTGGCCCGATATGAGAAAGTTGATAAGAAAGGGTTAAATAACCAAAAGTAGGCACAATTGAAGAGGTGGGCTTGGCATGCTTTGACTTTTTCATTTTTATTCGATTTTTTCAACATTTTCCATATTAATTTGTTTTAGTCGACTGAATGTTATTAATTAATTTGAAATTTTTAATCGAACTTTACAGTCAATTGCAGTAACCAATATTCTTGTGAAATTTCACAAATCGGTTAATGCTTTATAAACAAACATGACAAAGACAAATCCTCAAAAAATCACTTTTTCGGCACTTTTTTCATTTATCAGTTCATTTCAGTTATTCGAAAAAACAGTAAAAAACTTGCAATAAAATTAAACGAAAATACATACGATTGTGTTTGTGTGTGGCTCTTTACTTTTATTCTCCGTTTCTTTTTAAATTAAAAACGTACGTATTTTCGTTTAATTTTATTGCAAGATTTTTAGTGTTTTTTCGAATAACTTCTACATTTTTTGTCCGATTTTCGCAAAAATATACTTAAAATATTTGCAAAAGAATAGTCTTTCATAAAAATTTTTAAAAATATGAAAAAGAAAAAATTTTTTATTCAAATGGAGCAATTGAAATTGAGTGATTTTCAAAAAAGACCAAAAAAGTCAGTTTTTTTGGACTTTGAGCGCTTGTAACTCCATCAAATCTTATCCGATTTAAACAAACAGTATATCGTTAGAAAGGGAATACAAATATCTTTCGAATGCTGAAAATCGTTTTTGAGTCAAAAAAAAAAAAGTATTGAGATATAGTCAAATAAATGAAAAAAGTGCCGAAAAAAGGGTTTTTTGAGGATATTTCGAAAACGATTCTTAAGAAAAAAAAATGGTTGCCATTTTTGGAATCTACGCCCCAAAATACATCGACAAAAGTTTATGAGAAACCAGATCTTTTTTTCTTGTAAACTAGTGTTATCCCTCGATGGGGCGCGTTGACAAAATCGTGGATGCTGTTTTTACTTATGAAGTGATTTAAATTGCAGTTAGGTTGAGCTTGAATCCGATATTAAATTGTAGCATCAGTACTCTTTTAAAACCGATTTTAAAGATGCTTTGAATGTAATGGAAGCTTTGACCATTATCAAAACCAAAAAAATTGAATCGTTCTTCCCAAGCATCACAATAATACTGCAAATAATTGCCACAATTCCAGTGACTTCGACAACAGCAAAACGAAGTTTTCTGTGTTAAAACGATTGAAATCGGATTTAAGATCTACAATGACAGAAGATCGTTTTAATGGATTGGCTCTGGGAAATATTCATAAGGAAATCGATATCAGCTCAGCTAAAATTGCTGAATTATTTTGCCAGAAGAAACCTCGCTGTCTTGACACCCTTGACTGGACTACTGATTAGATTGTTGTGATATGCCAAAAAATTTAAACATTGCTCGTTGAATAATTCAATCGATATGTATTTTCATTAAGAAACATGTTAGCCCCCCCCCTGAAGGAAATCCTAGATCCGCCACTAGCTGTGTGTTACATACATGTATATGTGGTGTTTTCAGTTGTGATTATTTTCCGATTACTTCTTCCAGCTACAACGAATTCAATTTTCCTGGCTGCAGCTGTTACATTTAGTACATCATTTTAAAAAGTATTTTATCCAACTTTAATTTTGAATTATATATTTTAAAAACGCTATTTGTCATTTATATTTTTGTAGTCATATGTTATTTCAGAATTTGAGCCTTAAAATGGATCGTTGGCTAAAACCTGGATCTATACTCAAACAAGATATAGGTGAAAGCGATTCTGATGAGGGACCATCAACCTCCATCAAGAAATGTAAAACTAGAAAGTACTGTGATGAGTATTTATCATTTGGATTTACTTCTGTAAGCAAAAAAGATCTAGAAAGGCCTTTATGTGTGTTATGTCGCGAAAGCTTATCAAATGAGTGCAAGAAACCCGCCAAACGTCGACGTCATTTGGAAACAAAGCATAGTGAGCATATTAGTAAGTCTATCGATTTCTTTAAAATCAAAAAACAAGAACTTGTTTCAAGTCAAAATCTTATGCAAAATACCGCAACTGGTAGTATCAGGAAAAAAGCAGTAAATGCATCATATGAAGTATACTTACAAATAAAATGTTGTGGGCTAAAGCAACAAAAGATTTAAATTTGATTTCCTTACCGAAAAATACGGAACAGAATTGAAGATATGTCATGCAATATAAGAGAGTAATTAATTTCAAGAGTGCTTAAAAGTCAATATTACTCACTGCAATTAGATGTCTCTAACAATGCTAATTTGTTAGCATTTATTAGATATAGTTCATTGAAATGTTACAAAATTTTGGCTGAACCTTGCATTTTGTATAGGACAAGATTTTTTTTTGTGTTGTGTAGAGGGGATTAGTGTGAGTATAAGTCTCAGTTTTCGGGATTGAAAGCCTCCCCATTTGGCCGCCATTTTAAAAAATGGGTGTAAATAAATTTTCCACGATATCTTAACAGCCGTATGTCTCACAAAATTTTTTTAAGAATTTTTGAGTAGAAAAAGCAGCTTCCGGAAGTATTTTCCCTGTCCTGATTCTGGCAACGACTGGATCAGGGACCCATTCCATACACATGTTAGTAATGCTTAGCAATTATCGACATTGGAGCAAGATATGCTTGTGGTATCTCTTGCGATACGTCTTCGAAACTAAAGTTCAATAAAATTGAACTAACTAACTTTTGGTTACTGCTGAAATTCGATTACCCTGCACTTGCAAATAAGACCCTCCAAAACTTGATTCCGTTTTGTACAACGCTAAGGCCATACTTAACACTTTAAACCATTTTATGACCGAAAATGGAATCCAGTGGTCAAAATGTGTTGACGGTCAATGTCGGGTAGAAGAGCTGGATTGATTGCTCTTATTGAAGATGTAGCACCTAAGGTCGTTTGGAACCATTGCTGCATACACAGGGAATCATTAGCTTCTAAAAAGATGTCAACAGATTTGAAAAAAATATTGGATGAAGTCGTTAAAATTGTCAATTTCATTAAGGCTCGCCCACTTAATTTCCGTGTTTTCAAAGTTTTGTGCGAGGAGATGGGGAGTCTACATAAACAACTATTATTACACACAGAAGTACGTTGGTTGTCACGAGGGAAAGTACTCAATCGCCTTTTTGAACTTCGTGACGAATAAGATTATTTTTAATGGAAACGCAATTTGAACTGAAAGAATGTTTTATTGATTTTCTCTGGTTACCCAAGGTTGCTTACTTGACTGATATTTTTTGTTATTTGAATGAGCTTAATTTGAGCCTACAAGGTGCAGCTTCAAATAAATTTAAAGTTGAAGATAAAATAAAAGCGATTATAAAAAAAATTGAATTATGGTCAATACGCATTCAAAATTGTGTGTATGAGTCTTTTCCAATACTCAGCGACTTTATCGAATTTTCTTATAAAGAGGTCGTTAATGAAACGCAGGTGCTTTTTGTCGAACATTTAATGGCTCTAAAAAGCAGCTTCCGGAAGTATTTTCCCTGTCCTGATTCTGGCAACGACTGGATCAGGGACCCATTCCATACACATGTTAGTAATGCTTAGCAATTATCGACATTAGAGCAAGATATGCTTGTGGATATCTCTTGCGATACGTCTTCGAAACTAAAGTTCAATAAAATTGAACTAACTAACTTTTGGTTACTGCTGAAATTCGATTACCCTGCACTTGCAAATAAGACCCTCCAAAACTTGATTCCGTTTTGTACAACGTATTTGTGTGAACAGGCTTTTTCGGAACTATTACATATAAAATCAAAGTATAGAAACAAGCTTAATGTAGAAGCAGACCTGAGGATAAAAATTTCGAATATAGAGCCGGACATTGTGAATTTGGTTTCAAGAAAACAACATCATCCATCTCATTAAATAAAAACTGGGAAAATTAAAGCAAAATAATAAGACTTCGTTCCTTAACCTCATCAGATAACCGGAAGTTTTATGTCTGATTGAGTTTGACAACCGTACAAAACTTTCAAAAACCAGACTGTCTGGGTGAAAATCGAACGGTTGGCAAGAAAGCCAGAAAGTAAGCTTAGGAACGAAGTCAAATGTCTACGGTTGGGATGGGGTCCGCAAAAAAAATTTAGCTCGATAACTGCATAAGTTTAAGAACCCCTGCCCTAATATACATATTTTACTTACACAGTTGCTGTGCCGTTTTTTTCCCCCCATTTTTTTGCTGAGTACAAGTTCTGAGTAACTTGTACTCAGTGTTGCCACTGAGAAATATTTTTCCCTACCAATATTTTCTCGAAAACCTACCAAAACCGTTTGTAACCTACCAAAATTTTTCAAATTAAAACCTTTTTACAGCATTGAATGCGTTTATTAACACTTGATGCTGCTTAAAATATGCTCGTATGTTGTCGTTTAAAAAAGCGGTGGGCACAAAAATAAAGCAAAAGAGGAAAACAACAACATCAAGCAACAACAAACGAAATTTTAAAGTTTTTTTTATTTTCATTTCCAAAATTGCCATTAGCACAAAAAAAAACAAATTACACTACAAACAAAAACAATTGCTACATTCGTCAAGACACAATGCGGCGCCGTCATTTATGCCTTTGTGTTTTGTTTTCATTTGAATTCAAGTCAAGTTGAAATTCTGCGAATTTTGTGCCTCGATAGCGTTGAAATTCTGCGAATTTTGTGCGTCGAATAACGGTTAGAGCAATGTGAGGAAATTGAGGCACTAAGTGCCCTTCACTGGTTTAAAATGTTCAACCGCATACATACAGTTGCGGTCAAATAATAGAAACAGGGTGTCATTCATGAATTGAAAAAGATATTTCGAACAACTGACGTTTCTTTTCTTCTAATATTTTACAGTATAGTCACTTGATAAGTACACAAGATAAGCACATGACATTTTGTTCCAAAAAAATAACGGCACTTTCTAGGTTTGCTATTATATTGTATATTTGCCACTTGCAAAGTAGATAAGCATTATGTGAAGCGATGAGAGTAAGATAGTTTTTTTGGTGGAAAAGGCACTCGTCAATATGTAAGGCGTAGCCCAAACACAGAATATGATACTTGGAATGATCTTACTCTCATCGTTGCACTCTACTTTGCAAGTGGCCATTTTAAGTACCCGTGCGCAAAATCCGATCTATCTGGGCACTCAAATTGGTTTCCCTGAGTTTTCTTTTAACGTTTTCTACACTCGCTACTATATTAAGCACTTTCTTTATTTCCGCAGCAGGCAAACACGGATTATGTATTGAAAGATACATGTAGTTGGCAACCCTATGGAAAAAGTTCATTTTTTGACAGTGTTAAAGCATAATAATTTTAAAAATTATTTTTTGATGATTAAAACATCTGTTTGTGAAAAAAAAAACTTGTAATAAATAAAGCAAAGTAAGGAGAACCAAAACATCGTGAAGAATGGCAGGTGCAAGTCGAAAAACAAATAAAAATAAGAAATCGATTTGTGAACAGTGCAAACTGCAAATAAAAGAAGAAGATTCTATTGGGTGCGATAAATGCAAAGCTAGACAAGCGCCAATTTGAGTACTATATTAGCAATGAGAGCGAACGTTTTGCTTGCCATATATGTGATGTTGGTGACGGGGAAGTGAAAAGAGAGTTGCAAGTAATCAGAACAAAACTCAATAAGTTGTACCAGCTGTCTGATATACAAGAGACAATTCAGTTTATGTCAAAACAATACGACGATATTTTGAAAGGTGTTGCTGAAAACAAAAAAAAATTACGTCAAATGGAAGATGAAAACAGAAATCTGAGAACAGAAATTAAAAACCTTAAGTCATCGGTTAGGTTGCTGAATGATGATCGGGTTAAAATGAATTGCATCATTAGTGGGCTGAAGGTAGATGATAAAACCACGGCAGCGGATAATGTTGTGCAATTATCAAAAACTGTTGGTGTCGATATAGAACCGCAAAGTATTGAAGACGCATACTTTAGCCTAAACCAAAATAGACGAGACGTAACGAGTAAGTTCGAGTGTATGTAAACCAATGTTGATAGCCAAAATGAACCAACGTAATTGATCGAAAGTGAACGAAACATTTTGACGAGACGTAAAGGCCCAACTAAACCATGCATCGCCTAGCGTAACCTACTGTCAAATTTGAACGAAAAGCTTGTCAGATGCTTAAGAAATTCAGAGTAGACTTTTTAGTGGCTATGTTGTACTTCGTTGAACTTAAGAAGCGATGTAGCCATAGTTGCAAGCGTATGAAATATTCCGACAATTGCATAAATTTTATTTCTTATATTTCCTAAATAAATTGAATTCATTCACAAAATGTTATTCAATGACATTAATTTAGATACTTAAGGCAATAAATATGCAATCCAAATATTGTTTTTACTAATTTTAAGAAAAAAACAAGTTAAGGTGTTATCTTCGGCCAGGCCGAAACTCACATACCCTACACTGCACTGAAATAACCTTTTAAATAAATGTTGAAAAGACATTGAAGAGGTTGAGTAAGTCGAAAAAAATGTGAAATGTTAGAAGGATTGGCAGAGGTTGGAAAATGTCGAAAATATATGCAAAATGTTGAAAAAAGTTGAGAGAGGTTGAAAAACTCTAAAAAAGTTGAAAAAGGTTGAAAAATTTTTAAACAATTCAAAGTTGATGAAAAAGTCGAAAAAACAAAGAAACTTATGAAGGAAGTTGAAAGAAGTTGAAAATGTCGAACAAATTCATATAGGATATATTGGAAAAAGTTGAAAGGTTGAAAAAGTCGAAAGAATGTAGAAAATGTTGGAAAACATCGAATATAAATGAAAATTTTTAAATATGCCACGCCCACTTCTCCAGTTCCGCACACTTTTGGTACAATAAATTATAATCGCGATCGACATCCTCATATTAAATTTTAGCTCAATAGCTTGTATAGTTTGCGATATATGCTGCAACAAAAATTCAAAATTTAGGGCGGTGGCACACCCACTGGTACAATCCAGCCCGGTTTTGATCCAGAAATAGGTTTCCATAAGCAAACCTCTTACACCAAATTTTAGTATGATTGCTCACATATTTCGATAAATATGCCACTTACCGTATTTTATTTGTATGGGAGGTGCCACGCCTACTGATGCTATTTAAGCCACTTTTGATTCAGATATGCCCTATAGCGACAGAAATACATACATTAAATTTCATACCAATTGCTGCAATAGTTCACTTAAAACAGCGCTAACAAATTTATGTTAATATGGGAGGTGCCACGCCCACTGATGCAATCCTGTCAAAATTAATTTATTTTTAAATTTTTAAATTTTATGAAGATTACTCTCATAGCACACTATCTATAACAATAAACGTTTTTTGCTTATATGGGAGGTGCCACGCCCACAGGTACTATTGGACCAAATTTTTGTAGTAAGAGACCTTATAGCAAGTATATCTGCCTCATTAAATTTTATAACGATTACGTTGTTAGTTCTTTAAATATAACGTTTATAAATATTGTGGGCTGTGCCACGCCCTTCAACGAGTTTTTTCGGTCCAGTAGCTGAGCTTGTATTGATGACAGCTTTCAGCGCTATCATCTCCAAAATTTTTATGGAAATCGTTTGTGCGAATTTTGAGATATACGGAATCAAAATTTTTAACAGTTGAAAAGTGCCACGCCCACTTTTTCGATTCCGCCCACTTTTATCACAATTCAAGATATATTTTATATGTATCCGTTTACCAAATTTAATCGCAATATCTTGAACGGCTTACAAGATATGGTAGTATTAATGATAAAATTTAGGGCTGTGCCACGCCCCTGTACGACCCTTTGAAAACTAGAAACCCAGCCTAATCCTAATTTGGTTCACATGTGCACCAAATCATTAAGTTTCAACAAAATCGCTGAAACTTTTTTCAAAATTGGCAGGGGTAAATATACATAGAGTATGGGCGGTAGGCGTGTCTGTCAACCGATTTTGCCCATTTTCAATAGCAAGATGCCTGCAAGAAGATGTGACCTGTGTGTGATAGTTTCATTCAATTAGCTTTCTTGGTTTTCCCGTAAAACTGATTTCAACAGACACCCAGACAGACAGACAGACAGACAGACGGACATCGCTAAATCGACACAGGTGGTGACGCTGATCAAGAATATATATACTTTTCTATACCTGCCACGCCCCCCTCGATGTGTTACAAACGGAGAGACAAAGTGAATATACCCACGGTGTAGGGTATAATAAGAAAACAAAATTGCTCATTTTGTAATATGCGTGTAGATTGTGGGGAAAAGTATTGGCAAAAGCAAAGCGTGGCATCACTGAATTGTCAAACAAATTGTTGTATGTATTGTGTGTGTATATTAAAATGCATATTTTTGCAACTGCACTCCAAGCCATTTCCTTCACATTCTTATTGTAATAAAATGCGTCTACTTTGTTGTATAAGCATCTTCTTTTCTCCTCATTTCCTATCAATTTTAAAATAAAATTATTTTTAACTTCAGATTCCATTGCAAAAACTTTTTCTTATGTATACAATGCATAGACAGCTGATTCCGTACAGAAGTGCGTTCAGTTTCGCTCTTTCCTTAAGCAAATGACATTTGTGGAAATTGAACGAAACTTTTTGTTAAGTACGTTGTAGTTTTGATATACGATTTGTGTGTATTCGCACACTTGCATAAGTTGACTGCAGTCAAAGCGTGCATGGTTTAGTTGGCCCTTAAGAGTTCCGTAAGAACCGAACTTCAAAACTTTGCTACTCGTCATAACAGCTTTTTCGGTTCGTTGGCTACCGTATCATTTTGGGTTAAATGTCAAAACAGACGAAACGAGTGCAATCGTTCGTTCAATTGCTACCGTCTCGTCACGTCTATTTTGGTTAAGGCTTTTATTGTCAACAAGAATAAAGATCGCGCAGATGGAAAGAAAACTGTAGTTGTAAAATTCACTTCAAAATTGTGCAAAGAGAAACTAATGACTGCTAAACCAAAATTGAAGCAAACCGATTCTACGCGTGCAGTTTTTATTAACGAGTTCCTAAGTAGAGAAACTCTTAGTCTTTTAAAGTATGCAATATCATTGAAGAATGTTGGTTATAACCATGTATTCTCAAGAAATGGGAGAGTTTTTTATAAGAAGAGAACTAGCGCTGATGAGGATGATGGTCAACTAGAGTATGTTTCTCCATAAACTAGGTTTTATTTCTTGTATTATTTAGGTCCTTTTAAATCATCTCTATCTGATCTCATGATTAAAAATCAATATTTTTGTAATTTTCTAGGTTTAATGATTACATTTTCAATCTAAAGTGCCCTTTCTTAAATATTATTAGTGCAAATATTAGAAGCGTTTCATCAATTGATAAATTTAATAAGTTTAAATCCCTTATTGCAAGTATGCCAAAACTACCAGATATAATAGCTATTCAAGAGACGTGGTTTGATGAGAATTTAACCTAACTCTACTCTATGCCTGGATATTGTATTGTTCATTGCTGTAGAAGCGACGGATATGGTGGCACTTCGCTCTATGTGAGCAGTAAATTAAAGTTTTCAGCGGAAATGTGTACAAGTGAGAGTTTTGTTGACTTGGTTTCTATCAAGTTAGATAATTTTCAAATTGAGAGCAAATCGATAAGGATAGTGTCGTTCTATCGTTCTCAAAAATGTTCTACTAGAACATTTCTTACCATTATGGAAAGGTTTATGGCTATGAGTACGCACGGTCCTGTCATTTTAGTTGGTGACTCAAACATCGATTTGTTTCAAAGTTGTCAATTTCCCGATTTGTCTGAATTATTTCAAAATTACGATTGTCACAACATTCATAATCTAGTAACGAGGCCTAAAAGTGAAACTTGCATTGATCAAATATGCAGTAATGTCTTCGATAACATTTTTGTTGACTCTGTAGAGTGCAAGCTTACAGACCATAATATAGTAAGCTGCAAATTAAGAAGTGATTTTGTTACTAACCGATTTATTGAAAAAGAAAAGACTCATGTCGATTATGAAAAGGCTATGGATTACTTGCGTTGCAAATTGCCAGAAATAGAAACTTCAGGAAACTCCTCAAGCTTAGCAGAAAAGCTCATATGCTGTTTAACTGATACCATCAGTCATTCGACTATAAGTAGTAAAAGTAGATCACAGCTGAGGTTTGAAATAACGCCGTGGATTAACAAAAATCTGCAAGCTCTAATTATGCTAAAACGGAAATGTGAAAGTTTGCTGAAGCGAATTAGTAAAGTTATTAAAATTGCTTTCAAGTCATCGAGAGACAATTACTATTGCGAGAATTTGAAAAAATTTGACGGTGACCCAAAAAAGTGCTGGAATTTTATAAATAGTTGTCTCGGACGCGTATCTAAAAAAGAGTATGATATTCAGTCTTCTGAAGGTATAAGAATTTTAGATGAAAACGTTAAAGCTAATCTTTTTAATGAATATTTCATAGGATCCGTTAGCAATATGAGGCAACATATACCTACATTTTCCGGTGATCACTGTAACCTTGTCTATTAACTGGTGTAACTGGTACTATTATATATAAAATCAAAGTATAGAAACAAGCTTAATGTAGAAGCAGACCTGATAAAAATTTCGAATATAGAGCCGGACATTGTGAATTTGGTTTCAAGAAAACAACATCATCCATCTCATTAAATAAAAACTGGGAAAATTAAAGCAAAATAATAAGACTTCGTTCCTTAACCTCATCAGATAACCGGAAATTTTATGTCTGATTGAGTTTGAAAACCGTACAAAACTTTCAAAAACCAGACTGTCTGGGTGAAAATCGAACGGTTGGCAAGAAAGCCAGAAAGTAAGCTTAGGAACGAAGTCAAATGTCTACGGTTGGGATGGGGTCCGCAAAAAAAATTTAGCTCGATAACTGCATAAGTTTAAGAACCCCTGCCCTAATATACATATTTTACTTACACAGTTGCTGTGCCGTTTTTTTTCCCCCCATTTTTTTGCTGAGTACAAGTTCTGAGTAACTTGTACTCAGTGTTGCCACTGAGAAATATTTTTCCCTACCAATATTTTCTCGAAAACCTACCAAAACCGTTTGTAACCTACCAAAATTTTTCAAATTAAAACCTTTTTACAGCATTGAATGCGTTTATTAACACTTGATCCTGCTTAAAATATGCTCGTATGTTGTCGTTTAAAACAGCGGTGGGCACAAAAATAAAGCAAAAGAGGAAAACAACAACATCAAGCAACAACAAACGAAATTTTAAAGTTTTTTTTATTTTCATTTCCAAAATTGCCATTAGCACAAAAAAAAACAAATTACACTACAAACAAAAACAATTGCTACATTCGTCAAGACACAATGCGGCGCCGTCATTTATGCTTTTGTGTTTTGTTTTCATTTGAATTCAAGTCAAGTTGAAATTCTGCGAATTTTGTGCCTCGATAGCGTTGAAATTCTGCGAATTTTGTGCGTCGAATAACGGTTAGAGCAATGTGAGGAAATTGAGGCACTAAGTGCCCTTCACTGGTTTAAAATGTTCAACCGCATACATACAGTTGCGGTCAAATAATAGAAACAGGGTGTCATTCATGAATTGAAAAAGATATTTCGAACAACTGACGTTTCTTTTCTTCTAATATTTTACAGTATAGTCACTTGATAAGTACACAAGATAAGCACATAACATTTTGTTCCAAAAAAATAACGGCACTTTCTAGGTTTGCTATTATATTGTATATTTGCCACTTGCAAAGTAGATAAGCATTATGTGAAGCGATGAGAGTAAGATAGTTTTTTTGGTGGAAAAGGCACTCGTCAATATGTAAGGCGTAGCCCAAACACAGAATATGATACTTGGAATGATCTTACTCTCATCGTTGCACTCTACTTTGCAAGTGGCCATTTTAAGTACCCGTGCGCAAAATCCGATCTATCTGGGCACTCAAATTGGTTTCCCTGAGTTTTCTTTTAACGTTTTCTACACTCGCTACTATATTAAGCACTTTCTTTATTTCCGCAGCAGGCAAACACGGATTATGTATTGAAAGATACATGTAGTTGGCAACCCTATGGAAAAAGTTCATTTTTTGACAGTGTTAAAGCATAATAATTTTAAAAATTATTTTTTGATGATTAAAACATCTGTTTGTGAAAAAAAAAACTTGTAATAAATAAAGCAAAGTAAGGAGAACCAAAACATCGTGAAGAATGGCAGGTGCAAGTCGAAAAACAAATAAAAATAAGAAATCGATTTGTGAACAGTGCAAACTGCAAATAAAAGAAGAAGATTCTATTGGGTGCGATAAATGCGCCAAAAAGTTTCACTCACAATGTACAAAGCTAGACAAGCGCCAATTTGAGTACTATATTAGCAATGAGAGCGAAATTTTTGCTTGCCATATATGTGATGTTGGTGACGGGGAAGTGAAAAGAGAGTTGCAAGTAATCAGAACAAAACTCAATAAGTTGTACCAGCTGTCTGATATACAAGAGACAATTCAGTTTATGTCAAAACAATACGACGATATTTTGAAAGGTGTTGCTGAAAACAAAAAAAATTACGTCAAATGGAAGATGAAAACAGAAATCTGAGAACAGAAATTAAAAACCTTAAGTCATCGGTTAGGTTGCTGAATGATGATCGGGTTAAAATGAATTGCATCATTAGTGGGCTGAAGGTAGATGATAAAACCACGGCAGCGGATAATGTTGTGCAATTATCAAAAAGTGTTGGTGTCGATATAGAACCGCAAAGTATTGAAGACGCATACTTTAGCCTAAACCAAAATAGACGAGACGTAACGAGTAAGTTCGAGTGTATGTAAACCAATGTTGATAGCCAAAATGAACCAACGTAATTGATCGAAAGTGAACGAAACATTTTGACGAGACGTAAAGGCCCAACTAAACCATGCATCGCCTAGCGTAACCTACTGTCAAATTTGAACGAAAAGCTTGTCAGATGCTTAAGAAATTCAGAGTAGACTTTTTAGTGGCTATGTTGTACTTCGTTGAGCGATGTAGCCATAGTTGCAAGCGTATGAAATATTCCGACAATTCCATAAATTTTATTTCTTATATTTCCTAAATAAATTGAATTCATTCACAAAATGTTATTCAATGACATTAATTTAGATACTTAAGGCAATAAATATGCAATCCAAATATTGTTTTTACTAATTTTAAGAAAAAAACAAGTTAAGGTGTTATCTTCGGCCAGGCCGAAACTCACATACCCTACACTGCACTGAAATAACCTTTTAAATAAATGTTGAAAAGACATTGAAGATGTTGAGTAAGTCGAAAAAAATGTGAAATGTTAGAAAGATTGGCAGAGGTTGGAAAATGTCGAAAATATATGCAAAATGTTGAAAAAAGTTGAGAGAGGTTGAAAAACTCTAAAAAAGTTGAAAAAGGTTGAAAATTTTTTAAACAATTCAAAGTTGATGAAAAAGTCGAAAAAACAAAGAAACTTATGAAGGAAGTTGAAAGAAGTTGAAAATGTCGAACAAATTCATATAGGATATATTGGAAAAAGTTGAAAGGTTGAAAAAGTCGAAAGAATGTAGAAAATGTTGGAAAAAATCGAATATAAATGAAAATTTTTAAATATGCCACGCCCACTTCTCCAGTTCCGCACACATATTGCTCACATATTTAAGCCACTTTTGATTCAGATATGCCCTATAGCGACAGAAATACATACATTAAATTTCATACCAATTGCTGCAATAGTTCACTTAAAACAGCGCTAACAAATTTATGTTAATATGGGAGGTGCCACGCCCACTGATGCAATCCTGTCAAAATTAATTTATTTTTAAATTTTATGAAGATTACTCTCATAGCACACTATCTATAACAATAAACGTTTTTTGCTTATATGGGAGGTGCCACGCCCACAGGTACTATTGGACCAAATTTTTGTAGTAAGAGACCTTATAGCAAGTATATCTGCCTCATTAAATTTTATAACGATTACGTTGTTAGTTCTTTAAATATAACGTTTATAAATATTGTGGGCTGTGCCACGCCCTTCAACGAGTTTTTTCGGTCCAGTAGCTGAGCTTGTATTGATGACAGCTTTCAGCGCTATCATCTCCAAAATTTTTATGGAAATCGTTTGTGCGAATTTTGAGATATACGGAATCAAAATTTTTAACAGTTGAAAAGTGCCACGCCCACTTTTTCGATTCCGCCCACTTTTATCACAATTCAATATATATTTTATATGTATCCGTTTGCCAAATTTAATCGCAATATCTTGAACGGCTTACAAGATATGGTAGTATTAATGATAAAATTTAGGGCTGTGCCACGCCCCTGTACGACCCTTTGGAAACTTGAAACCCAGCCTAATCCTAATTTGGTTCACATGTGCACCAAATCATTAAGTTTCAACAAAATCGCTGAAACTTTTTTCAAAATTGGCCGGGGTAAATATACATAGAGTATGGGCGGTAGGCGTGTCTGTCAACCGAAGATGTGACCTGTGTGTGATAGTTTCATTCAATTAGCTTTCTTGGTTTTCCCGTAAAACTGATTTCAACAGACACCCAGACAGACAGACAGACAGACCGACATCGCTAAATCGACACAGGTGGTGACGCTGATCAAGAATATATATACTATACCTGCCACGCCCCCCTCGATGTGTTACAAACGGAGAGACAAAGTGAATATACCCACGGTGTAGGGTATAATAAGAAAACAAAATTGCTCATTTTGTAATATGCGTGTAGATTGTGGGGAAAAGTATTGGCAAAAGCAAAGCGTGGCATCACTGAATTGTCAAACAAATTGTTGTATGTATTGTGTGTATATATTAAAATGCATATTTTTGCAACTGCACTCCAAGCCATTTCCTTCACATTCTTATTGTAATAAAATGCGTCTACTTTGTTGTATAAGCATCTTCTTTTCTCCTCATTTCCTATCAATTTTAAAATAAAATTATTTTTAACTTCAGATTCCATTGCAAAAACTTTTTCTTATGTATACAATGCATAGACAGCTGATTCCGTACAGAAAGTGCGTTCAGTTTCGCTCTTTCCTTAAGCAAATGACATTTGTGGAAATTGAACGAAACTTTTTGTTAAGTACGTTGTAGTTTTGATATACGATTTGTGTGTATTCGCACACTTGCATAAGTTGACTGCAGTCAAAGCGTGCATGGTTTAGTTGGCCCTTAAGAGTTCCGTAAGAACCGAACTTCAAAACTTTGCTACTCGTCATAACAGCTTTTTCGGTTCGTTGGCTACCGTATCATTTTGGGTTAAATGTCAAAACAGACGAAACGAGTGCAAACGTTCGTTCAATTGCTACCGTCTCGTCACGTCTATTTTGGTTAAGGCTTTTATTGTCAACAAGAATAAAGATCGCGCAGATGGAAAGAAAACTGTAGTTGTAAAATTCACTTCAAAATTGTGCAAAGAGAAACTAATGACTGCTAACCAAAATTGAAGCAAACCGATTCTACGCGTGCAGTTTTATTAACGAGTTCCTAAGTAGAGAAACTCCTTAGTCTTTTAAGTATGCAATATCATTGAAGAATGTTGGTTATAACCATGTATTCTCAAGAAATGGGAGAGTTTTTTATAAGAAGTCCGATACTTCGAGGCCGCAAATAATCAGATGTGAGGAGGAAGTGGACGAAATCTTATTATATGCAACAACAAGTCATAGGCCTCAAAACGTAGATCGATGCTAAGAAATAATAACAATGCTGCACAAAATAATGAGAACTAGCGCTGATGAGGATGATGGTCCAACTAGAGTATGTTTCTCCATAAACTAGGTTTAATTTCTTGTATTATTTAGGTCCTTTTAAATCATCTCTATCTGATCTCATGATTAAAAATCAATATTTTTGTAATTTTCTAGGTTTAATGATTACATTTTCAATCTAAAGTGCCCTTTCTTAAATATTATTAGTGCAAATATTAGAAGCGTTTCATCAATTGATAAATTTAATAAGTTTAAATCCCTTATTGCAAGTATGCCAAAACTACCAGATATAATAGCTATTCAAGAGACGTGGTTTGATGAGAATTTAACCCAACTCTACTCTATGCCTGGATATTGTATTGTTCATTGCTGTAGAAGCGACGGATATGGTGGCACTTCGCTCTATGTGAGCAGTAAATTAAAGTTTTCAGCGGAAATGTGTACAAGTGAGAGTTTTGTTGACTTGGTTTCTATCAAGTTAGATAATTTTCAAATTGAGAGCAAATCGATAAGGATAGTGTCGTTCTATCGTTCTCAAAAATGTTCTACTAGAACATTTCTTACCATTATGGAAAGGTTTATGGCTATGAGTACGCACGGTCCTGTCATTTTAGTTGGTGACTCAAACATCGCTTTGTTTCAAAGTTGTCAATTTCCCGATTTGTTTGAATTATTTCAAAATTACGATTGTCACAGCATTCATAATCTAGTAACGAGGCCTAAAAGTGAAACGTGCATTGATCAAATATGCAGTAATGTCTTCGATACATTCATTTATGTTGACTCTGTAGAGTGCAAGCTTACAGACCATAATATAATAAGCTGCAAATTAAGTAGTGATTTTGTTACTAACCGATTTATTGAAAAAGCAAAGACTCATGTCGATTATGAAAAGGCTATGGATTACTTGCGTTGCAAATTGCCAGAAATAGAAACTTCAGGAAACTCTCAAGCTTAGCAGAAAAGCTCATATGCTGTTTAACTGATACCATCAGTCATTCGACTATAAGTAGTAAAAGTAGATCACAGCTGAGGTTTGAAATAACGCCGTGGATTAACAAAAATCTGCAAGCTCTAATTATGCTAAAACGGAAATGTGAAAGTTTGCTGAAGCGAATTAGTAAAGTTATTAAAATTGCTTGCAAGTCATCGAGAGACAATTACTATTGCGAGAATTTGAAAAAATTTGACGGTGACCCAAAAAAGTGCTGGAATTTTATAAATAGTTGTCTCGGACGCGTATCTAAAAAGAGTATGATATAAGAATATTAGATGAAAACGTTAAAGCTAATCTTTTTAATGAATATTTCATAGGATCCGTTAGCAATATGAGGCAACATATACCTACATTTTCCGGTGATCACTGTAACCTTGTCTATTAACTGGTGTAACTGGTACTATTATATATAAAATCAAAGTATAGAAACAAGCTTAATGTAGAAGCAGACCTGATAAAAATTTCGAATATAGAGCCGGACATTGTGAATTTGGTTTCAAGAAAACAACATCATCCATCTCATTAAATAAAAACTGGGAAAATTAAAGCAAAATAATAAGACTTCGTTCCTTAACCTCATCAGATAACCGGAAGTTTTATGTCTGATTGAGTTTGACAACCGTACAAAACTTTCAAAAACCAGACTGTCTGGGTGAAAATCGAACGGTTGGCAAGAAAGCCAGAAAGTAAGCTTAGGAACGAAGTCAAATGTCTACGGTTGGGATGGGGTCCGCAAAAAAAATTTAGCTCGATAGGGGGTCGTCGGACTGCATAAGTTTAAGAACCCCTGCCCTAATATACATATTTTACTTACGCAGTTGCTGTGCCGTTTTTTTTCCCCCCATTTTTTTGCTGAGTACAAGTTCTGAGTAACTTGTACTCAGTGTTGCCACTGAGAAATATTTTTCCCTACCAATATTTTCTCGAAAACCTACCAAAACCGTTTGTAACCTACCAAAATTTTTCAAATTAAAACCTTTTTACAGCATTGAATGCGTTTATTAACACTTGATCCTGCTTAAAATATGCTCGTATGTTGTCGTTTAAAACAGCGGTGGGCACAAAAATAAAGCAAAAGAGGAAAACAACAACATCAAGCAACAACAAACGAAATTTTAAAGTTTTTTTATTTTCATTTCCAAAATTGCCATTAGCACAAAAAAAAACAAATTACACTACAAACAAAAACAATTGCTACATTCGTCAAGACACAATGCGGCGCCGTCATTTATGCTTTTGTGTTTTGTTTTCATTTGAATTCAAGTCAAGTTGAAATTCTGCGAATTTTGTGCCTCGATAGCGTTGAAATTCTGCGAATTTTGTGCGTCGAATAACGGTTAGAGCAATGTGAGGAAATTGAGGCACTAAGTGCCCTTCACTGGTTTAAAATGTTCAACCGCATACATACAGTTGCGGTCAAATAATAGAAACAGGGTGTCATTCATGAATTGAAAAAGATATTTCGAACAACTGACGTTTCTTTTCTTCTAATATTTTACAGTATAGTCACTTGATAAGTACACAAGATAAGCACATAACATTTTGTTCCAAAAAAATAACGGCACTTTCTAGGTTTGCTATTATATTGTATATTTGCCACTTGCAAAGTAGATAAGCATTATGTGAAGCGATGAGAGTAAGATAGTTTTTTTGGTGGAAAAGGCACTCGTCAATATGTAAGGCGTAGCCCAAACACAGAATATGATACTTGGAATGATCTTACTCTCATCGTTGCACTCTACTTTGCAAGTGGCCATTTTAAGTACCCGTGCGCAAAATCCGATCTATCTGGGCACTCAAATTGGTTTCCCTGAGTTTTCTTTTAACGTTTTCTACACTCGCTACTATATTAAGCACTTTCTTTATTTCCGCAGCAGGCAAACACGGATTATGTATTGAAAGATACATGTAGTTGGCAACCCTATGGAAAAAGTTCATTTTTTGACAGTGTTAAAGCATAATAATTTTAAAAATTATTTTTTGATGATTAAAACATCTGTTTGTGAAAAAAAAAACTTGTAATAAATAAAGCAAAGTAAGGAGAACCAAAACATCGTGAAGAATGGCAGGTGCAAGTCGAAAAACAAATAAAAATAAGAAATCGATTTGTGAACAGTGCAAACTGCAAATAAAAGAAGAAGATTCTATTGGGTGCGATAAATGCGCCAAAAAGTTTCACTCACAATGTACAAAGCTAGACAAGCGCCAATTTGAGTACTATATTAGCAATGAGAGCGAAATTTTTGCTTGCCATATATGTGATGTTGGTGACGGGGAAGTGAAAAGAGAGTTGCAAGTAATCAGAACAAAACTCAATAAGTTGTACCAGCTGTCTGATATACAAGAGACAATTCAGTTTATGTCAAAACAATACGACGATATTTTGAAAGGTGTTGCTGAAAACAAAAAAAATTACGTCAAATGGAAGATGAAAACAGAAATCTGAGAACAGAAATTAAAAACCTTAAGTCATCGGTTAGGTTGCTGAATGATGATCGGGTTAAAATGAATTGCATCATTAGTGGGCTGAAGGTAGATGATAAAACCACGGCAGCGGATAATGTTGTGCAATTATCAAAAAGTGTTGGTGTCGATATAGAACCGCAAAGTATTGAAGACGCATACTTTAGCCTAAACCAAAATAGACGAGACGTAACGAGTAAGTTCGAGTGTATGTAAACCAATGTTGATAGCCAAAATGAACCAACGTAATTGATCGAAAGTGAACGAAACATTTTGACGAGACGTAAAGGCCCAACTAAACCATGCATCGCCTAGCGTAACCTACTGTCAAATTTGAACGAAAAGCTTGTCAGATGCTTAAGAAATTCAGAGTAGACTTTTTAGTGGCTATGTTGTACTTCGTTGAGCGATGTAGCCATAGTTGCAAGCGTATGAAATATTCCGACAATTCCATAAATTTTATTTCTTATATTTCCTAAATAAATTGAATTCATTCACAAAATGTTATTCAATGACATTAATTTAGATACTTAAGGCAATAAATATGCAATCCAAATATTGTTTTTACTAATTTTAAGAAAAAAACAAGTTAAGGTGTTATCTTCGGCCAGGCCGAAACTCACATACCCTACACTGCACTGAAATAACCTTTTAAATAAATGTTGAAAAGACATTGAAGATGTTGAGTAAGTCGAAAAAAATGTGAAATGTTAGAAAGATTGGCAGAGGTTGGAAAATGTCGAAAATATATGCAAAATGTTGAAAAAAGTTGAGAGAGGTTGAAAAACTCTAAAAAAGTTGAAAAAGGTTGAAAATTTTTTAAACAATTCAAAGTTGATGAAAAAGTCGAAAAAACAAAGAAACTTATGAAGGAAGTTGAAAGAAGTTGAAAATGTCGAACAAATTCATATAGGATATATTGGAAAAAGTTGAAAGGTTGAAAAAGTCGAAAGAATGTAGAAAATGTTGGAAAAAATCGAATATAAATGAAAATTTTTAAATATGCCACGCCCACTTCTCCAGTTCCGCACACATATTGCTCACATATTTAAGCCACTTTTGATTCAGATATGCCCTATAGCGACAGAAATACATACATTAAATTTCATACCAATTGCTGCAATAGTTCACTTAAAACAGCGCTAACAAATTTATGTTAATATGGGAGGTGCCACGCCCACTGATGCAATCCTGTCAAAATTAATTTATTTTTAAATTTTATGAAGATTACTCTCATAGCACACTATCTATAACAATAAACGTTTTTTGCTTATATGGGAGGTGCCACGCCCACAGGTACTATTGGACCAAATTTTTGTAGTAAGAGACCTTATAGCAAGTATATCTGCCTCATTAAATTTTATAACGATTACGTTGTTAGTTCTTTAAATATAACGTTTATAAATATTGTGGGCTGTGCCACGCCCTTCAACGAGTTTTTTCGGTCCAGTAGCTGAGCTTGTATTGATGACAGCTTTCAGCGCTATCATCTCCAAAATTTTTATGGAAATCGTTTGTGCGAATTTTGAGATATACGGAATCAAAATTTTTAACAGTTGAAAAGTGCCACGCCCACTTTTTCGATTCCGCCCACTTTTATCACAATTCAATATATATTTTATATGTATCCGTTTGCCAAATTTAATCGCAATATCTTGAACGGCTTACAAGATATGGTAGTATTAATGATAAAATTTAGGGCTGTGCCACGCCCCTGTACGACCCTTTGGAAACTTGAAACCCAGCCTAATCCTAATTTGGTTCACATGTGCACCAAATCATTAAGTTTCAACAAAATCGCTGAAACTTTTTTCAAAATTGGCCGGGGTAAATATACATAGAGTATGGGCGGTAGGCGTGTCTGTCAACCGAAGATGTGACCTGTGTGTGATAGTTTCATTCAATTAGCTTTCTTGGTTTTCCCGTAAAACTGATTTCAACAGACACCCAGACAGACAGACAGACAGACCGACATCGCTAAATCGACACAGGTGGTGACGCTGATCAAGAATATATATACTATACCTGCCACGCCCCCCTCGATGTGTTACAAACGGAGAGACAAAGTGAATATACCCACGGTGTAGGGTATAATAAGAAAACAAAATTGCTCATTTTGTAATATGCGTGTAGATTGTGGGGAAAAGTATTGGCAAAAGCAAAGCGTGGCATCACTGAATTGTCAAACAAATTGTTGTATGTATTGTGTGTATATATTAAAATGCATATTTTTGCAACTGCACTCCAAGCCATTTCCTTCACATTCTTATTGTAATAAAATGCGTCTACTTTGTTGTATAAGCATCTTCTTTTCTCCTCATTTCCTATCAATTTTAAAATAAAATTATTTTTAACTTCAGATTCCATTGCAAAAACTTTTTCTTATGTATACAATGCATAGACAGCTGATTCCGTACAGAAAGTGCGTTCAGTTTCGCTCTTTCCTTAAGCAAATGACATTTGTGGAAATTGAACGAAACTTTTTGTTAAGTACGTTGTAGTTTTGATATACGATTTGTGTGTATTCGCACACTTGCATAAGTTGACTGCAGTCAAAGCGTGCATGGTTTAGTTGGCCCTTAAGAGTTCCGTAAGAACCGAACTTCAAAACTTTGCTACTCGTCATAACAGCTTTTTCGGTTCGTTGGCTACCGTATCATTTTGGGTTAAATGTCAAAACAGACGAAACGAGTGCAAACGTTCGTTCAATTGCTACCGTCTCGTCACGTCTATTTTGGTTAAGGCTTTTATTGTCAACAAGAATAAAGATCGCGCAGATGGAAAGAAAACTGTAGTTGTAAAATTCACTTCAAAATTGTGCAAAGAGAAACTAATGACTGCTAAACCAAAATTGAAGCAAACCGATTCTACGCGTGCAGTTTTTATTAACGAGTTCCTAAGTAGAGAAACTCTTAGTCTTTTAAAGTATGCAATATCATTGAAGAATGTTGGTTATAACCATGTATTCTCAAGAAATGGGAGAGTTTTTTATAAGAAGTCCGATACTTCGAGGCCGCAAATAATCAGATGTGAGGAGGAAGTGGACGAAATCTTATTATATGCAACAACAAGTCATAGGCCCTCAAAACGTAGATCGATGCTAAGAAATAATAACAATGCTGCACAAAATAATGAGAACTAGCGCTGATGAGGATGATGGTCAACTAGAGTATGTTTCTCCATAAACTAGGTTTAATTTCTTGTATTATTTAGGTCCTTTTAAATCATCTCTATCTGATCTCATGATTAAAAATCAATATTTTTGTAATTTTCTAGGTTTAATGATTACATT
Organism: Tricholauxania praeusta; assembly: GCA_949775025.1. NCBI lineage: Eukaryota > Metazoa > Arthropoda > Insecta > Diptera > Lauxaniidae > Tricholauxania > Tricholauxania praeusta. The sequence continues at coordinate 76,346,280 of OX459029.1, read as the reverse complement.
TTCAATCTAAAGTGCCCTTTCTTAAATATTATTAGTGCAAATATTAGAAGCGTTTCATCAATTGATAAATTTAATAAGTTTAAATCCCTTATTGCAAGTATGCCAAAACTACCAGATATAATAGCTATTCAAGAGACGTGGTTTGATGAGAATTTAACCCAACTCTACTCTATGCCTGGATATTGTATTGTTCATTGCTGTAGAAGCGACGGATATGGTGGCACTTCGCTCTATGTGAGCAGTAAATTAAAGTTTTCAGCGGAAATGTGTACAAGTGAGAGTTTTGTTGACTTGGTTTCTATCAAGTTAGATAATTTTCAAATTGAGAGCAAATCGATAAGGATAGTGTCGTTCTATCGTTCTCAAAAATGTTCTACTAGAACATTTCTTACCATTATGGAAAGGTTTATGGCTATGAGTACGCACGGTCCTGTCATTTTAGTTGGTGACTCAAACATCGCTTTGTTTCAAAGTTGTCAATTTCCCGATTTGTTTGAATTATTTCAAAATTACGATTGTCACAGCATTCATAATCTAGTAACGAGGCCTAAAAGTGAAACGTGCATTGATCAAATATGCAGTAATGTCTTCGATAACATTCATTTATGTTGACTCTGTAGAGTGCAAGCTTACAGACCATAATATAATAAGCTGCAAATTAAGTAGTGATTTTGTTACTAACCGATTTATTGAAAAAGCAAAGACTCATGTCGATTATGAAAAGGCTATGGATTACTTGCGTTGCAAATTGCCAGAAATAGAAACTTCAGGAAACTCCTCAAGCTTAGCAGAAAAGCTCATATGCTGTTTAACTGATACCATCAGTCATTCGACTATAAGTAGTAAAAGTAGATCACAGCTGAGGTTTGAAATAACGCCGTGGATTAACAAAAATCTGCAAGCTCTAATTATGCTAAAACGGAAATGTGAAAGTTTGCTGAAGCGAATTAGTAAAGTTATTAAAATTGCTTGCAAGTCATCGAGAGACAATTACTATTGCGAGAATTTGAAAAAATTTGACGGTGACCCAAAAAAGTGCTGGAATTTTATAAATAGTTGTCTCGGACGCGTATCTAAAAAAGAGTATGATATAAGAATATTAGATGAAAACGTTAAAGCTAATCTTTTTAATGAATATTTCATAGGATCCGTTAGCAATATGAGGCAACATATACCTACATTTTCCGGTGATCACTGTAACCTTGTCTATTAACTGGTGTAACTGGTACTATTATATATAAAATCAAAGTATAGAAACAAGCTTAATGTAGAAGCAGACCTGATAAAAATTTCGAATATAGAGCCGGACATTGTGAATTTGGTTTCAAGAAAACAACATCATCCATCTCATTAAATAAAAACTGGGAAAATTAAAGCAAAATAATAAGACTTCGTTCCTTAACCTCATCAGATAACCGGAAGTTTTATGTCTGATTGAGTTTGACAACCGTACAAAACTTTCAAAAACCAGACTGTCTGGGTGAAAATCGAACGGTTGGCAAGAAAGCCAGAAAGTAAGCTTAGGAACGAAGTCAAATGTCTACGGTTGGGATGGGGTCCGCAAAAAAAATTTAGCTCGATAGGGGGTCGTCGGACTGCATAAGTTTAAGAACCCCTGCCCTAATATACATATTTTACTTACGCAGTTGCTGTGCCGTTTTTTTTCCCCCCATTTTTTTGCTGAGTACAAGTTCTGAGTAACTTGTACTCAGTGTTGCCACTGAGAAATATTTTTCCCTACCAATATTTTCTCGAAAACCTACCAAAACCGTTTGTAACCTACCAAAATTTTTCAAATTAAAACCTTTTTACAGCATTGAATGCGTTTATTAACACTTGATCCTGCTTAAAATATGCTCGTATGTTGTCGTTTAAAACAGCGGTGGGCACAAAAATAAAGCAAAAGAGGAAAACAACAACATCAAGCAACAACAAACGAAATTTTAAAGTTTTTTTATTTTCATTTCCAAAATTGCCATTAGCACAAAAAAAAACAAATTACACTACAAACAAAAACAATTGCTACATTCGTCAAGACACAATGCGGCGCCGTCATTTATGCTTTTGTGTTTTGTTTTCATTTGAATTCAAGTCAAGTTGAAATTCTGCGAATTTTGTGCCTCGATAGCGTTGAAATTCTGCGAATTTTGTGCGTCGAATAACGGTTAGAGCAATGTGAGGAAATTGAGGCACTAAGTGCCCTTCACTGGTTTAAAATGTTCAACCGCATACATACAGTTGCGGTCAAATAATAGAAACAGGGTGTCATTCATGAATTGAAAAAGATATTTCGAACAACTGACGTTTCTTTTCTTCTAATATTTTACAGTATAGTCACTTGATAAGTACACAAGATAAGCACATAACATTTTGTTCCAAAAAAATAACGGCACTTTCTAGGTTTGCTATTATATTGTATATTTGCCACTTGCAAAGTAGATAAGCATTATGTGAAGCGATGAGAGTAAGATAGTTTTTTTGGTGGAAAAGGCACTCGTCAATATGTAAGGCGTAGCCCAAACACAGAATATGATACTTGGAATGATCTTACTCTCATCGTTGCACTCTACTTTGCAAGTGGCCATTTTAAGTACCCGTGCGCAAAATCCGATCTATCTGGGCACTCAAATTGGTTTCCCTGAGTTTTCTTTTAACGTTTTCTACACTCGCTACTATATTAAGCACTTTCTTTATTTCCGCAGCAGGCAAACACGGATTATGTATTGAAAGATACATGTAGTTGGCAACCCTATGGAAAAAGTTCATTTTTTGACAGTGTTAAAGCATAATAATTTTAAAAATTATTTTTTGATGATTAAAACATCTGTTTGTGAAAAAAAAAACTTGTAATAAATAAAGCAAAGTAAGGAGAACCAAAACATCGTGAAGAATGGCAGGTGCAAGTCGAAAAACAAATAAAAATAAGAAATCGATTTGTGAACAGTGCAAACTGCAAATAAAAGAAGAAGATTCTATTGGGTGCGATAAATGCGCCAAAAAGTTTCACTCACAATGTACAAAGCTAGACAAGCGCCAATTTGAGTACTATATTAGCAATGAGAGCGAAATTTTTGCTTGCCATATATGTGATGTTGGTGACGGGGAAGTGAAAAGAGAGTTGCAAGTAATCAGAACAAAACTCAATAAGTTGTACCAGCTGTCTGATATACAAGAGACAATTCAGTTTATGTCAAAACAATACGACGATATTTTGAAAGGTGTTGCTGAAAACAAAAAAAATTACGTCAAATGGAAGATGAAAACAGAAATCTGAGAACAGAAATTAAAAACCTTAAGTCATCGGTTAGGTTGCTGAATGATGATCGGGTTAAAATGAATTGCATCATTAGTGGGCTGAAGGTAGATGATAAAACCACGGCAGCGGATAATGTTGTGCAATTATCAAAAAGTGTTGGTGTCGATATAGAACCGCAAAGTATTGAAGACGCATACTTTAGCCTAAACCAAAATAGACGAGACGTAACGAGTAAGTTCGAGTGTATGTAAACCAATGTTGATAGCCAAAATGAACCAACGTAATTGATCGAAAGTGAACGAAACATTTTGACGAGACGTAAAGGCCCAACTAAACCATGCATCGCCTAGCGTAACCTACTGTCAAATTTGAACGAAAAGCTTGTCAGATGCTTAAGAAATTCAGAGTAGACTTTTTAGTGGCTATGTTGTACTTCGTTGAACTTAAGAAGCGATGTAGCCATAGTTGCAAGCGTATGAAATATTCCGACAATTGCATAAATTTTATTTCTTATATTTCCTAAATAAATTGAATTCATTCACAAAATGTTATTCAATGACATTAATTTAGATACTTAAGGCAATAAATATGCAATCCAAATATTGTTTTTACTAATTTTAAGAAAAAAACAAGTTCAGGTGTTATCTTCGGCCAGGCCGAAACTCACATACCCTACACTGCACTGAAATAACCTTTTTGTGGGGGTAGGATGAGTTTTGTAGGAAGTTTTTGTGTTTTGGCGCACACGCCTTTTTGAACAGCCGCAAGGCTTTAAAGGGAGCCACAAAGGCTGTAGTGAGTTTTTAGCTACTCAAGCTATCATGAGAGAAGCCACAAGGCTTTTTAAAAGAAACACCAAGATTGTACTTAACTGGTTTACTTCCAGAATAATAATTAATTTTATTTACAATTTGTTGGACTATTTATACTTAATAAACTAGTATTTTCTTAACACTATTTGCCGTTATTTTTACCCTGACTCCTCCTCTATTCAATTTCCCCGCTGATCGTGCAATTTCGGTTGCATCAGCATTTCCCTATTCAATATGCAGTATTTGGTAAGTGTGAAAGAGTCGCAAAGCTAATTGACTTCAATCAGTTGTTCCCAGCCTTGAAAATATGGCATAAGGGTGTTTTCTTACAATATGCATTTGGGTTTGTTGTTGTTGTTCTGTGTGGTCAGTTGAGGTAGGCTAAGACGTTGCCTTGAATGCACTAAGTCAATGACGTGCGGGTGAAACATAATGCTTGCATTTAATTGTTGTTGCTTTTGTTTGTGCGAGTGGCGTTAGCGGCACGAGCACAAAAAAAGGCAAAGGAAAAATAAATGTGACTTGCAGATGTAAATCGTAAATTTTACTTTTTATGACTTGACCGAAAAGTGTCATATGAATTTGTTTATTTTTGATTTCCGTAAATCAAAAATAAATGAATTCAAATTTGAGTGGATTAGTTTTACTGTGAAAAAAATCAAGTGGAATTGGTGGGAACGTTTGGTTTATTTGGTTCCCTTATTATCGGAATTTGAAGTAGGTGTTAGTGGTGGTCATGGTGATTAAGTGGGTTCACTACACCCTAACCCTTAAGCGAAAAATTATATCTGGAGATAATTTTTTAAGATGGTGGAGTATTGGCAAAAATAATATAAGTTACATTTTAATGTAAGAAATTAATTTCTAGATATGTATATAATATTTAATTAATGATTTAGTATTTTTATTACATAAATGAAAAAGTATTTAATTGATTATGTTAAAATTATATTCTAATGTATGAATTTTATTACATGAATTAGTTAAATTTGATAAAAAGTTAATTATGAAAAGTAAATAAGGTTTAGAATTTACAATATAATTTTATTATAAGATTGATTAAATATGTTTCTTTAAAATAAATTATATATATTTTAACATAGAATATGAAATTGAAATATGAATTTAAAAGTTTAATTATTTATGATTTTTCTAAATAGTTAAAATAATTGATTACAGTAAGTATATTTTATTTATATATTTATATTTTCTAATTTTACACATTTTTAAATATATTGATTATTTTAAAAATTTTAAACCTATTAAATTTGTGTATTTACTTATTATATTAATATTGGTTTCATTTTGTATATTTTTTTAACATGTTGTTATGAAAGGATTTTAAATTATTATTAATTTCAATTACGGAATTAACACCGTTTCTTTCTTTTATTACATATGGACCTTTATATGGACTTTGAGATTTTCTTCTATTCTCTATCTTTACAAATACAAGATCTCCTATCTTAAAGTCTGACGTGTTTACCTTTTTGTCATAATTAAGTTTTCGTTTGTTTTTTACAATGTCTATTAGGTCTTTTGCTTTATTTATTGCTGTCCTTAATCTTATTTGTAGTTCGTTTTTATAGTCCTCTAAATTATAGTGTTTTGTTTTGTCGCTAGTCAAATCGCTAGGTAGTGAAGGTAGTTTTCCGAAAATTAGTTCAAAGGGTGTGTAGTAATTATCTACATGTGGTGTTGAGTTATAAGCGAAAGTATAATATGGAATCCATTTGTCCCATTCGAAGTCATCGGCGAAAGATAGTAAGTACTCATTGAAGGTTCTATGGTTTTTCTCGAGTGCACCAATCGTTTCGTGATGGTAGGGGGTTGAAAATATTTGTTCTATTTTTAATAATTCGCATATGTTTTTCAGTAGTTCATTTGTGAACTCAGTTCCACGGTCGGATTTTAATTTTTTAAATAAACCAAATTTTAAAATAGATTGTTCTACTATTGTTTGTGCGACTGATCTCGCGTCTTTGTTTACAATTGGATGTGCGATAACGAATTTTGTGAGTTCGCATTGCATCGTTAGTATGTATCGGTATCCGTTTGATATTTTAAGTTGACCTACTGTGTCGATGGACATTGTTTGGAAACTTGTACTTGGTGTGTCCGTTACGGTCATATTTTCCTTCGTGTGTCTCGTATATTTATTGTGAGCACATTTGTCACATTTGTTGACATAATTTTTTACCATTTGCCGCATGTTTTTCCATGTGTAGCGCTGTTTTAATTTAAGTACTGTTTTTCTGATTCCTAAGTGTCCTCCCTGGGGTGAATCATGGAATTCTTTTATTAAGTTTTGTTGCATGGTTTTACTTGTTATATTCTTTGGGGGTTCATATATCAATATATTTAGAGATTTATTACTCTTTATTTTCTTCTTCTGCTGCAGCTTATTAAATTTTTTCTTGAATTCATTTTTATCAAGAATCTTAAATATATCATCATTTGACTTTAGGCCTAAGTCTTTAATATTCTTTTTATACATAAGAGATGATAGCTTCTCCAAAGTCGAATCTAGATTCGTTGGATTGTCGCCACATCGTACTTGTACGATATCATCTGTAATTTCAACACGTGTATTGTTTAAATTGTTTATAATGAACTCTAATTTCTTCATATTTTTGACGTCACTTATAGATGTGCAATCCCATGTGAAAAGTTGATCAGACTCGTTCTGAGATTTGCATTTCTCTTGTTCATTATCTTGTGCCAGCTTCTTTTTAATTCCCCTTGTTATAACCAATGCTTTGTTAATATTTTTATCTTCTTCTGTTGGTATCATACCAATAAGAGTTTCTGAATTTATTTGTATTCGAGATAGCGCGTCGGCATTTGTGTTTATCCTTCCTTGTTTAAATTTTATTTCGAAATCGTAATCTGCAAGGTCTAATCTTATCCTTGTCATCTTGGATGATGGATTTTTGTGACTGAATAACGATATTAAGGGTCTATGATCAGTCACAACTATAAATTTTCTTCCATATAGATAGGGTTTGAAAAAATTTATTCCCCAGTGTATTGCGAGTAATTCTTTTTCAATTACCGGTTTGTTTAAATCATGCTTTTGAAGGGTTTTGTTTGCGTAGGATATTGGCAAGTCTTGTCCAATTTCACCTTGAGATAGGATAGCTCCTAAAGCAAAATTTGAAGCATCAGTCGTTACAATAAAAGGTTTTGTGAAATCTGGATATTGTAAGACTGGAGGTTCAATCAATTTTTGTTTTAGTGTTTCAAAGGCTGATTGGCATTTATCTGACCATATAAATGGTTGATTTTTTTTAAGTAGTGTATTAAGGCATTGTGCAATTGTCGCGAAGTCTTTTATGAAGCGTCTGTAGTAGTTGCAAAAGGCTACAAATCGTCTTACGTCGTCTGCGTTCTTTGGTGTTGGATAATTTTTAATCGTGTCATATTTTGAAGGGTCTGTCCTGATACCTTCTTGTGTTATCAAGTGTCCTAAGTAAACTACTTCTGGTCTCAAAAATTTACATTTACTAGCGTTTAGCTTTAAATTGTATTTTGAAAGTCTGTCGAAAACTTTAACGAGATTTTGATTATGATGCTGTAAGCTGCATCCGAAAATTATAATATCGTCTACATATAGGAAAGCTTCAGAACTTAAGCCTGTTAATGCTATTGTGAGCATGCGTTGGAAACTGTTAGAGGATATTTTCAATCCAAATGGTAGTCTTTTAAATTGGTAGTGACCGTCGTTTGTTGAAAATGCTGTGAGCGGTCTTGACTGTTTGTCTAAAGGTATTTGGTGAAAAGAACTGGTCATGTCTAGTGTAGAGAAATACTTTGCACGTCCTAATTTATCCAAAACATCGTCTATTCTAGTCAGTGGAAATTTGTCGTTTACTAATTTTTCGTTTAATTTTCTAAAATCGACGACTAATCGCCATTTTTTAGTATCATCACTGGCTTTTTTTCGGTACTAGTAATAATGGTGCGTTGTATGGACTAATTGAATGTTCTATGATGTCGTTTCGTAGTAAATCTGCTATTTGTCTGTGTATTTCTTCGTCATGAGCTTGGGGTAGTCTGTAGTTTTTTATGTATGTTGGTGTGTTATCAGTTGTAGATAGCGTTTGAGCGTAAAAATTGTTAACTGTAAGTTGTTCATTTTCTAAGTGAAAAATGTTTTGATATTTTCTAAAAATTTCAGTTAAAGGGTGATTTTCATTAATATTCAATTCTTTTTGTAGTTTCTTGAATCGATCGTCATTTTGTTTATTGTTATTTTTAAATTGTATGTAATTTGATAGTGGCTCTACTTTTGGATTAAGTTTTAGTATTTTTACTTCTTTGTCGTTCGTATTTAGTATTTTGACGTGGCATTTTCCGATAGCAGGAATTATGGTGTTAGCTAAAAATACACCTTCCTGAATTTCTTCATTTAGTACCACGCTGTCCTCGTTTAGGTTTATATTGATTGGATGTACTATTTCTGTTCTTGGTGGTATTCGTATGATGTCGTATGCGTGTTTGTTAAAATGTAAAAGTATTATAATGTCTGTGTTGTCTAACACTGTTGTCAATGTTTGTGTTTCGTAGTCTATTTTGCACATGTGTTTTGAGAAAAAATCTCTGCCTAATATGCCATCTGTGGGGATAGGAAAATTATCTTCTACTGCATGAAATACATGGGGTTCTATACGATATTGGAAATCGAGTTCTAGTCTTATTGTTCCTAGAGTGGAAGTTTCATCGTTAGTTATTCCTCTTAACTTACATTGATTTTCCGTCATCAATTCTGTGTTACTTAAATTTTCGAGTTTGCAGATCGATATGTCTGCTCCTGTATCTATAAGAAATTTTAAATTTCTGTTTGCATTTTTGCATTTTATATTTATATAATTTGTTGTGTTATCCGAAATGTTGAATATCTTTAATTTTGCTGTGCCGGATGATCTTGAGTTTCGATCTCCGAGCGATCTTCGTTTCCCTGGTTGCTAGTTTCTGTAACGTAGATTCTATTATTGTTACGTTGGTTGTTGAAATTTCTTCTATTATTATTATTATTATTCGCCTTCCTTTGCGTAAACCTATTGTTGTTGGAATTACCATTTCTTTGTATGGAATTGTTGTTTGAATTTCTATTTGTATTATTGTTATTATTTTGATATCCGCGGTTATTATTGAAATTATTGTTGTCATTTTGAATTATTACGGTTGTAATTGTTGGAAAAACTCAGGTTGGAATTGTTATTGTAGTTGTTGTAGCGTTGGTTATTGTTATAACCATTGTTGTTTCTTTGATTATAGGAAGTGTTTTTGAAATAGAGTAATTGGTTGTTTGTTTTTTGACTTTTCTCTAGCTCGAGTGCTAGGTTTGTGGCTTCCGATAAAGTTTTCGGTTGCGATGCGAATATTGTTTGCTTAAAATCATCATTCAAACCGTTTTTGAATATGGTTAAAGCATAATTATCGTTCATTTTTGTAATAATGTTTCTCTGAGTTTCGTCATGTACTGTTTCTGTAATTTGTAAGTTATTTAGCTCTGATATGAGGTTTAATAGCTTATCTTTGAATTGAGTTATAGTGTTATTTCTTTGTGTCAACGTAGAGAGTTGGGTATGTATTTGAGCTGTGGTTAGGTTGCTTTTGTAAGTATTTCTTAAGGATGTTTCAAGGTCAGTAATAGTTTTGATGTGGGCTGTATAACCTAAAGCTGTTTTAACGTTTGAGTCTAGTTTGATATTTATTATTAAGCTTATTAGTTTTTTCTTGTCTGTTTCAGAGTAATTTTCATGGATTATCTCAATAAGTTTGAGGAATCCATCTAGTTCTTTATATTTTCCTGAAAAAGTTGGAATAACTTTAATTATGGTTTCTAGATTGAATTTCTCCATTTTTGTTTCTATACTGTTATCTGTCTGAGTGGTGCTATCTTCTGTCATTTGTTTTAAAATTGATCTTGATGCACTTATTAGTTTATAAAAATCTTCTGTTAGTCTAAGTACTTCGTGATTTTCTTTTATTGTGAGTTTATGACTGTTAAATTCTTGTACGTACGTATTTAGTTCATCTAATTTGTGTTTTATTGTCTCTTTCGTATATTTCCTATTTACTGTCTTTTTTAAATTTGTATGGATTTGATTAGTTTTTATAAAAATTTCCTTAAGTATCTGCATATGAGAATGAAGAAATTAATTTAAATTTAACGTACAAATTTTGATTTTTATTTAAATGTTTTGTGCTCTATTCACATGTTTTAGCACATAGGTTTTATAATAATTGCTTATTTTTTTTAAAAATGTAGATTAGTACTATTATGATTATTATTGTTATTATCGCTGTAGTTGAGATGTATTGGACATCTTTAGTGGTCACCGCTGACCCGACATTGTTTTCAATGTTCTCGTTTATTGTTATACGTTCCTTGTTTGTGTTGTCTAGCATTGTTATTCTGTGAAATACCTCTGTAGGTATCGGGAACATTTATAGTTATTTGTTAAATCGTGATTAAATGTTGGGTTTATTGTTATAAAGTTTTCCAGCGTTGTCAATTTTTGTATCCTTTCTTCTGCGTTCTCTATTATCTCTTGGTGGTTTTTGATGTGTTCTTCTATTTGGTCCGTTTGTTCCTCGCAGATGAAGCACGTTTCCATTCTATTTCAGTTTTCAAATCCTTGAGTTTCTGTATAAAGTTGTATTTTTCTTTTCCCTTGGTGATGTTAATCAGCTGGTGCAGTTGGTTGATTTCCCTTCGTTGGCGTACTTGGTTTCCGGCTCTTGTCCTTCTTTTAGTGGGCTGCTGCTGTTTGCTTACTTGCAGTTTTTGAGCTTGTTGCCGTTGGAGATACTCACCAATCGTCAGTTTCTGTGGGCCCGGAATTGGTGTTGCTTTATAATTCGGGATTGTATCAACTTCTGTTATTTTTGTTGTTGGTGATTCTAAGTCCTCTATTTCTTGTTGTATTTGCTTTATATATTTTGCTAGCTCGTCGTACTTCTGGTGGAAGTCTTCTATTGTTGTCATCGCAAAAAGTTCTTGTAGTAGGAATATCTTTTTTTTTTTTTTGTTCAATTGATCAGTAGATGTCCGGTTTGTTGGGGCAGGATCGCCATGTGGGGGTAGGATGAGTTTTGTAGGAAGTTTTTGTGTTTTGGCGCACACGCCTTTTTGAACAGCCGCAAGGCTTTAAAGGGAGCCACAAAGGCTGTAGTGAGTTTTTAGCTACTCAAGCTATCATGAGAGAAGCCACAAGGCTTTTTAAAAGAAACACCAAGATTGTACTTAACTGGTTTACTTCCAGAATAATAATTAATTTTATTTACAATTTGTTGGACTATTTATACTTAATAAACTAGTATTTTCTTAACACTATTTGCCGTTATTTTTACCCTGACTCCTCCTCTATTCAATTTCCCCGCTGATCGTGCAATTTCGGTTGCATCAGCATTTCCCTATTCAATATGCAGTATTTGGTAAGTGTGAAAGAGTCGCAAAGCTAATTGACTTCAATCAGTTGTTCCCAGCCTTGAAAATATGGCATAAGGGTGTTTTCTTACAATATGCATTTGGGTTTGTTGTTGTTGTTCTGTGTGGTCAGTTGAGGTAGGCTAAGACGTTGCCTTGAATGCACTAAGTCAATGACGTGCGGGTGAAACATAATGCTTGCATTTAATTGTTGTTGCTTTTGTTTGTGCGAGTGGCGTTAGCGGCACGAGCACAAAAAAAGGCAAAGGAAAAATAAATGTGACTTGCAGATGTAAATCGTAAATTTTACTTTTTATGACTTGACCGAAAAGTGTCATATGAATTTGTTTATTTTTGATTTCCGTAAATCAAAAATAAATGAATTCAAATTTGAGTGGATTAGTTTTACTGTGAAAAAAATCAAGTGGAATTGGTGGGAACGTTTGGTTTATTTGGTTCCCTTATTATCGGAATTTGAAGTAGGTGTTAGTGGTGGTCATGGTGATTAAGTGGGTTCACTACATTTTAAATAAATGTTGAAAAGACATTGAAGAGGTTGAGTAAGTCGAAAAAAATGTGAAATGTTAGAAGGATTGGCAGAGGTTGGAAAATGTCGAAAATATATGCAAAATGTTGAAAAAAGTTGAGAGAGGTTGAAAAACTCTAAAAAAGTTGAAAAAGGTTGAAAAATTTTTAAAACAATTCAAAGTTGATGAAAAAGTCGAAAAAACAAAGAAACTTATGAAGGAAGTTGAAAGAAGTTGAAAATGTCGAACAAATTCATATAGGATATATTGGAAAAAGTTGAAAGGTTGAAAAAGTCGAAAGAATGTAGAAAATGTTGGAAAAAATCGAATATAAATGAAAATTTTTAAATATGCCACGCCCACTTCTCCAGTTCCGCACACTTTTGGTACAATAAATTATAATCGCGATCGACATCCTCATATTAAATTTTAGCTCAATAGCTTGTATAGTTTGCGATATATGCTGCAACAAAAATTCAAAATTTAGGGCGGTGGCACACCCACTGGTACAATCCAGCCCGGTTTTGATCCAGAAATAGGTTTCCATAAGCAAACCTCTTACACCAAATTTTAGTATGATTGCTCACATATTTCGATAAATATGCCACTTACCGTATTTTATTTGTATGGGAGGTGCCACGCCTACTGATGCTATTTAAGCCACTTTTGATTCAGATATGCCCTATAGCGACAGAAATACATACATTAAATTTCATACCAATTGCTGCAATAGTTCACTTAAAACAGCGCTAACAAATTTATGTTAATATGGGAGGTGCCACGCCCACTGATGCAATCCTGTCAAAATTAATTTATTTTTAAATTTTTAAATTTTATGAAGATTACTCTCATAGCACACTATCTATAACAATAAACGTTTTTTGCTTATATGGGAGGTGCCACGCCCACAGGTACTATTGGACCAAATTTTTGTAGTAAGAGACCTTATAGCAAGTATATCTGCCTCATTAAATTTTATAACGATTACGTTGTTAGTTCTTTAAATATAACGTTTATAAATATTGTGGGCTGTGCCACGCCCTTCAACGAGTTTTTTCGGTCCAGTAGCTGAGCTTGTATTGATGACAGCTTTCAGCGCTATCATCTCCAAAATTTTTATGGAAATCGTTTGTGCGAATTTTGAGATATACGGAATCAAAATTTTTAACAGTTGAAAAGTGCCACGCCCACTTTTTCGATTCCGCCCACTTTTATCACAATTCAATATATATTTTATATGTATCCGTTTGCCAAATTTAATCGCAATATCTTGAACGGCTTACAAGATATGGTAGTATTAATGATAAAATTTAGGGCTGTGCCACGCCCCTGTACGACCCTTTGGAAACTTGAAACCCAGCCTAATCCTAATTTGGTTCACATGTGCACCAAATCATTAAGTTTCAACAAAATCGCTGAAACTTTTTTCAAAATTGGCCGGGGTAAATATACATAGAGTATGGGCGGTAGGCGTGTCTGTCAACCGAAGATGTGACCTGTGTGTGATAGTTTCATTCAATTAGCTTTCTTGGTTTTCCCGTAAAACTGATTTCAACAGACACCCAGACAGACAGACAGACAGACCGACATCGCTAAATCGACACAGGTGGTGACGCTGATCAAGAATATATATACTATACCTGCCACGCCCCCCTCGATGTGTTACAAACGGAGAGACAAAGTGAATATACCCACGGTGTAGGGTATAATAAGAAAACAAAATTGCTCATTTTGTAATATGCGTGTAGATTGTGGGGAAAAGTATTGGCAAAAGCAAAGCGTGGCATCACTGAATTGTCAAACAAATTGTTGTATGTATTGTGTGTATATATTAAAATGCATATTTTTGCAACTGCACTCCAAGCCATTTCCTTCACATTCTTATTGTAATAAAATGCGTCTACTTTGTTGTATAAGCATCTTCTTTTCTCCTCATTTCCTATCAATTTTAAAATAAAATTATTTTTAACTTCAGATTCCATTGCAAAAACTTTTTCTTATGTATACAATGCATAGACAGCTGATTCCGTACAGAAAGTGCGTTCAGTTTCGCTCTTTCCTTAAGCAAATGACATTTGTGGAAATTGAACGAAACTTTTTGTTAAGTACGTTGTAGTTTTGATATACGATTTGTGTGTATTCGCACACTTGCATAAGTTGACTGCAGTCAAAGCGTGCATGGTTTAGTTGGCCCTTAAGAGTTCCGTAAGAACCGAACTTCAAAACTTTGCTACTCGTCATAACAGCTTTTTCGGTTCGTTGGCTACCGTATCATTTTGGGTTAAATGTCAAAACAGACGAAACGAGTGCAAACGTTCGTTCAATTGTTACCGTCTCGTCACGTCTATTTTGGTTAAGGCTTTTATTGTCAACAAGAATAAAGATCGCGCAGATGGAAAGAAAACTGTAGTTGTAAAATTCACTTCAAAATTGTGCAAAGAGAAACTAATGACTGCTAAACCAAAATTGAAGCAAACCGATTCTACGCGTGCAGTTTTTATTAACGAGTTCCTAAGTAGAGAAACTCTTAGTCTTTTAAAGTATGCAATATCATTGAAGAATGTTGGTTATAACCATGTATTCTCAAGAAATGGGAGAGTTTTTTATAAGAAGTCCGATACTTCGAGGCCGCAAATAATCAGATGTGAGGAGGAAGTGGACGAAATCTTATTATATGCAACAACAAGTCATAGGCCCTCAAAACGTAGATCGATGCTAAGAAATAATAACAATGCTGCACAAAATAATGAGAACTAGCGCTGATGAGGATGATGGTCAACTAGAGTATGTTTCTCCATAAACTAGGTTTAATTTCTTGTATTATTTAGGTCCTTTTAAATCATCTCTATCTGATCTCATGATTAAAAATCAATATTTTTGTAATTTTCTAGGTTTAATGATTACATTTTCAATCTAAAGTGCCCTTTCTTAAATATTATTAGTGCAAATATTAGAAGCGTTTCATCAATTGATAAATTTAATAAGTTTAAATCCCTTATTGCAAGTATGCCAAAACTACCAGATATAATAGCTATTCAAGAGACGTGGTTTGATGAGAATTTAACCCAACTCTACTCTATGCCTGGATATTGTATTGTTCATTGCTGTAGAAGCGACGGATATGGTGGCACTTCGCTCTATGTGAGCAGTAAATTAAAGTTTTCAGCGGAAATGTGTACAAGTGAGAGTTTTGTTGACTTGGTTTCTATCAAGTTAGATAATTTTCAAATTGAGAGCAAATCGATAAGGATAGTGTCGTTCTATCGTTCTCAAAAATGTTCTACTAGAACATTTCTTACCATTATGGAAAGGTTTATGGCTATGAGTACGCACGGTCCTGTCATTTTAGTTGGTGACTCAAACATCGCTTTGTTTCAAAGTTGTCAATTTCCCGATTTGTTTGAATTATTTCAAAATTACGATTGTCACAACATTCATAATCTAGTAACGAGGCCTAAAAGTGAAACGTGCATTGATCAAATATGCAGTAATGTCTTCGATAACATTCATTTATGTTGACTCTGTAGAGTGCAAGCTTACAGACCATAATATAATAAGCTGCAAATTAAGTAGTGATTTTGTTACTAACCGATTTATTGAAAAAGCAAAGACTCATGTCGATTATGAAAAGGCTATGGATTACTTGCGTTGCAAATTGCCAGAAATAGAAACTTCAGGAAACTCCTCAAGCTTAGCAGAAAAGCTCATATGCTGTTTAACTGATACCATCAGTCATTCGACTATAAGTAGTAAAAGTAGATCACAGCTGAGGTTTGAAATAACGCCGTGGATTAACAAAAATCTGCAAGCTCTAATTATGCTAAAACGGAAATGTGAAAGTTTGCTGAAGCGAATTAGTAAAGTTATTAAAATTGCTTGCAAGTCATCGAGAGACAATTACTATTGCGAGAATTTGAAAAAATTTGACGGTGACCCAAAAAAGTGCTGGAATTTTATAAATAGTTGTCTCGGACGCGTATCTAAAAAAGAGTATGATATAAGAATATTAGATGAAAACGTTAAAGCTAATCTTTTTAATGAATATTTCATAGGATCCGTTAGCAATATGAGGCAACATATACCTACATTTTCCGGTGATCACTGTAACCTTGTCTATTAACTGGTGTAACTGGTACTATTATATATAAAATCAAAGTATAGAAACAAGCTTAATGTAGAAGCAGACCTGATAAAAATTTCGAATATAGAGCCGGACATTGTGAATTTGGTTTCAAGAAAACAACATCATCCATCTCATTAAATAAAAACTGGGAAAATTAAAGCAAAATAATAAGACTTCGTTCCTTAACCTCATCAGATAACCGGAAGTTTTATGTCTGATTGAGTTTGACAACCGTACAAAACTTTCAAAAACCAGACTGTCTGGGTGAAAATCGAACGGTTGGCAAGAAAGCCAGAAAGTAAGCTTAGGAACGAAGTCAAATGTCTACGGTTGGGATGGGGTCCGCAAAAAAAATTTAGCTCGATAGGGGGTCGTCGGACTGCATAAGTTTAAGAACCCCTGCCCTAATATACATATTTTACTTACGCAGTTGCTGTGCCGTTTTTTTTCCCCCCATTTTTTTGCTGAGTACAAGTTCTGAGTAACTTGTACTCAGTGTTGCCACTGAGAAATATTTTTCCCTACCAATATTTTCTCGAAAACCTACCAAAACCGTTTGTAACCTACCAAAATTTTTCAAATTAAAACCTTTTTACAGCATTGAATGCGTTTATTAACACTTGATCCTGCTTAAAATATGCTCGTATGTTGTCGTTTAAAACAGCGGTGGGCACAAAAATAAAGCAAAAGAGGAAAACAACAACATCAAGCAACAACAAACGAAATTTTAAAGTTTTTTTATTTTCATTTCCAAAATTGCCATTAGCACAAAAAAAAACAAATTACACTACAAACAAAAACAATTGCTACATTCGTCAAGACACAATGCGGCGCCGTCATTTATGCTTTTGTGTTTTGTTTTCATTTGAATTCAAGTCAAGTTGAAATTCTGCGAATTTTGTGCCTCGATAGCGTTGAAATTCTGCGAATTTTGTGCGTCGAATAACGGTTAGAGCAATGTGAGGAAATTGAGGCACTAAGTGCCCTTCACTGGTTTAAAATGTTCAACCGCATACATACAGTTGCGGTCAAATAATAGAAACAGGGTGTCATTCATGAATTGAAAAAGATATTTCGAACAACTGACGTTTCTTTTCTTCTAATATTTTACAGTATAGTCACTTGATAAGTACACAAGATAAGCACATAACATTTTGTTCCAAAAAAATAACGGCACTTTCTAGGTTTGCTATTATATTGTATATTTGCCACTTGCAAAGTAGATAAGCATTATGTGAAGCGATGAGAGTAAGATAGTTTTTTTGGTGGAAAAGGCACTCGTCAATATGTAAGGCGTAGCCCAAACACAGAATATGATACTTGGAATGATCTTACTCTCATCGTTGCACTCTACTTTGCAAGTGGCCATTTTAAGTACCCGTGCGCAAAATCCGATCTATCTGGGCACTCAAATTGGTTTCCCTGAGTTTTCTTTTAACGTTTTCTACACTCGCTACTATATTAAGCACTTTCTTTATTTCCGCAGCAGGCAAACACGGATTATGTATTGAAAGATACATGTAGTTGGCAACCCTATGGAAAAAGTTCATTTTTTGACAGTGTTAAAGCATAATAATTTTAAAAATTATTTTTTGATGATTAAAACATCTGTTTGTGAAAAAAAAAACTTGTAATAAATAAAGCAAAGTAAGGAGAACCAAAACATCGTGAAGAATGGCAGGTGCAAGTCGAAAAACAAATAAAAATAAGAAATCGATTTGTGAACAGTGCAAACTGCAAATAAAAGAAGAAGATTCTATTGGGTGCGATAAATGCGCCAAAAAGTTTCACTCACAATGTACAAAGCTAGACAAGCGCCAATTTGAGTACTATATTAGCAATGAGAGCGAAATTTTTGCTTGCCATATATGTGATGTTGGTGACGGGGAAGTGAAAAGAGAGTTGCAAGTAATCAGAACAAAACTCAATAAGTTGTACCAGCTGTCTGATATACAAGAGACAATTCAGTTTATGTCAAAACAATACGACGATATTTTGAAAGGTGTTGCTGAAAACAAAAAAAATTACGTCAAATGGAAGATGAAAACAGAAATCTGAGAACAGAAATTAAAAACCTTAAGTCATCGGTTAGGTTGCTGAATGATGATCGGGTTAAAATGAATTGCATCATTAGTGGGCTGAAGGTAGATGATAAAACCACGGCAGCGGATAATGTTGTGCAATTATCAAAAAGTGTTGGTGTCGATATAGAACCGCAAAGTATTGAAGACGCATACTTTAGCCTAAACCAAAATAGACGAGACGTAACGAGTAAGTTCGAGTGTATGTAAACCAATGTTGATAGCCAAAATGAACCAACGTAATTGATCGAAAGTGAACGAAACATTTTGACGAGACGTAAAGGCCCAACTAAACCATGCATCGCCTAGCGTAACCTACTGTCAAATTTGAACGAAAAGCTTGTCAGATGCTTAAGAAATTCAGAGTAGACTTTTTAGTGGCTATGTTGTACTTCGTTGAACTTAAGAAGCGATGTAGCCATAGTTGCAAGCGTATGAAATATTCCGACAATTGCATAAATTTTATTTCTTATATTTCCTAAATAAATTGAATTCATTCACAAAATGTTATTCAATGACATTAATTTAGATACTTAAGGCAATAAATATGCAATCCAAATATTGTTTTTACTAATTTTAAGAAAAAAACAAGTTCAGGTGTTATCTTCGGCCAGGCCGAAACTCACATACCCTACACTGCACTGAAATAACCTTTTTGTGGGGGTAGGATGAGTTTTGTAGGAAGTTTTTGTGTTTTGGCGCACACGCCTTTTTGAACAGCCGCAAGGCTTTAAAGGGAGCCACAAAGGCTGTAGTGAGTTTTTAGCTACTCAAGCTATCATGAGAGAAGCCACAAGGCTTTTTAAAAGAAACACCAAGATTGTACTTAACTGGTTTACTTCCAGAATAATAATTAATTTTATTTACAATTTGTTGGACTATTTATACTTAATAAACTAGTATTTTCTTAACACTATTTGCCGTTATTTTTACCCTGACTCCTCCTCTATTCAATTTCCCCGCTGATCGTGCAATTTCGGTTGCATCAGCATTTCCCTATTCAATATGCAGTATTTGGTAAGTGTGAAAGAGTCGCAAAGCTAATTGACTTCAATCAGTTGTTCCCAGCCTTGAAAATATGGCATAAGGGTGTTTTCTTACAATATGCATTTGGGTTTGTTGTTGTTGTTCTGTGTGGTCAGTTGAGGTAGGCTAAGACGTTGCCTTGAATGCACTAAGTCAATGACGTGCGGGTGAAACATAATGCTTGCATTTAATTGTTGTTGCTTTTGTTTGTGCGAGTGGCGTTAGCGGCACGAGCACAAAAAAAGGCAAAGGAAAAATAAATGTGACTTGCAGATGTAAATCGTAAATTTTACTTTTTATGACTTGACCGAAAAGTGTCATATGAATTTGTTTATTTTTGATTTCCGTAAATCAAAAATAAATGAATTCAAATTTGAGTGGATTAGTTTTACTGTGAAAAAAATCAAGTGGAATTGGTGGGAACGTTTGGTTTATTTGGTTCCCTTATTATCGGAATTTGAAGTAGGTGTTAGTGGTGGTCATGGTGATTAAGTGGGTTCACTACACCCTAACCCTTAAGCGAAAAATTATATCTGGAGATAATTTTTTAAGATGGTGGAGTATTGGCAAAAATAATATAAGTTACATTTTAATGTAAGAAATTAATTTCTAGATATGTATATAATATTTAATTAATGATTTAGTATTTTTATTACATAAATGAAAAAGTATTTAATTGATTATGTTAAAATTATATTCTAATGTATGAATTTTATTACATGAATTAGTTAAATTTGATAAAAAGTTAATTATGAAAAGTAAATAAGGTTTAGAATTTACAATATAATTTTATTATAAGATTGATTAAATATGTTTCTTTAAAATAAATTATATATATTTTAACATAGAATATGAAATTGAAATATGAATTTAAAAGTTTAATTATTTATGATTTTTCTAAATAGTTAAAATAATTGATTACAGTAAGTATATTTTATTTATATATTTATATTTTCTAATTTTACACATTTTTAAATATATTGATTATTTTAAAAATTTTAAACCTATTAAATTTGTGTATTTACTTATTATATTAATATTGGTTTCATTTTGTATATTTTTTTAACATGTTGTTATGAAAGGATTTTAAATTATTATTAATTTCAATTACGGAATTAACACCGTTTCTTTCTTTTATTACATATGGACCTTTATATGGACTTTGAGATTTTCTTCTATTCTCTATCTTTACAAATACAAGATCTCCTATCTTAAAGTCTGACGTGTTTACCTTTTTGTCATAATTAAGTTTTCGTTTGTTTTTTACAATGTCTATTAGGTCTTTTGCTTTATTTATTGCTGTCCTTAATCTTATTTGTAGTTCGTTTTTATAGTCCTCTAAATTATAGTGTTTTGTTTTGTCGCTAGTCAAATCGCTAGGTAGTGAAGGTAGTTTTCCGAAAATTAGTTCAAAGGGTGTGTAGTAATTATCTACATGTGGTGTTGAGTTATAAGCGAAAGTATAATATGGAATCCATTTGTCCCATTCGAAGTCATCGGCGAAAGATAGTAAGTACTCATTGAAGGTTCTATGGTTTTTCTCGAGTGCACCAATCGTTTCGTGATGGTAGGGGGTTGAAAATATTTGTTCTATTTTTAATAATTCGCATATGTTTTTCAGTAGTTCATTTGTGAACTCAGTTCCACGGTCGGATTTTAATTTTTTAAATAAACCAAATTTTAAAATAGATTGTTCTACTATTGTTTGTGCGACTGATCTCGCGTCTTTGTTTACAATTGGATGTGCGATAACGAATTTTGTGAGTTCGCATTGCATCGTTAGTATGTATCGGTATCCGTTTGATATTTTAAGTTGACCTACTGTGTCGATGGACATTGTTTGGAAACTTGTACTTGGTGTGTCCGTTACGGTCATATTTTCCTTCGTGTGTCTCGTATATTTATTGTGAGCACATTTGTCACATTTGTTGACATAATTTTTTACCATTTGCCGCATGTTTTTCCATGTGTAGCGCTGTTTTAATTTAAGTACTGTTTTTCTGATTCCTAAGTGTCCTCCCTGGGGTGAATCATGGAATTCTTTTATTAAGTTTTGTTGCATGGTTTTACTTGTTATATTCTTTGGGGGTTCATATATCAATATATTTAGAGATTTATTACTCTTTATTTTCTTCTTCTGCTGCAGCTTATTAAATTTTTTCTTGAATTCATTTTTATCAAGAATCTTAAATATATCATCATTTGACTTTAGGCCTAAGTCTTTAATATTCTTTTTATACATAAGAGATGATAGCTTCTCCAAAGTCGAATCTAGATTCGTTGGATTGTCGCCACATCGTACTTGTACGATATCATCTGTAATTTCAACACGTGTATTGTTTAAATTGTTTATAATGAACTCTAATTTCTTCATATTTTTGACGTCACTTATAGATGTGCAATCCCATGTGAAAAGTTGATCAGACTCGTTCTGAGATTTGCATTTCTCTTGTTCATTATCTTGTGCCAGCTTCTTTTTAATTCCCCTTGTTATAACCAATGCTTTGTTAATATTTTTATCTTCTTCTGTTGGTATCATACCAATAAGAGTTTCTGAATTTATTTGTATTCGAGATAGCGCGTCGGCATTTGTGTTTATCCTTCCTTGTTTAAATTTTATTTCGAAATCGTAATCTGCAAGGTCTAATCTTATCCTTGTCATCTTGGATGATGGATTTTTGTGACTGAATAACGATATTAAGGGTCTATGATCAGTCACAACTATAAATTTTCTTCCATATAGATAGGGTTTGAAAAAATTTATTCCCCAGTGTATTGCGAGTAATTCTTTTTCAATTACCGGTTTGTTTAAATCATGCTTTTGAAGGGTTTTGTTTGCGTAGGATATTGGCAAGTCTTGTCCAATTTCACCTTGAGATAGGATAGCTCCTAAAGCAAAATTTGAAGCATCAGTCGTTACAATAAAAGGTTTTGTGAAATCTGGATATTGTAAGACTGGAGGTTCAATCAATTTTTGTTTTAGTGTTTCAAAGGCTGATTGGCATTTATCTGACCATATAAATGGTTGATTTTTTTTAAGTAGTGTATTAAGGCATTGTGCAATTGTCGCGAAGTCTTTTATGAAGCGTCTGTAGTAGTTGCAAAAGGCTACAAATCGTCTTACGTCGTCTGCGTTCTTTGGTGTTGGATAATTTTTAATCGTGTCATATTTTGAAGGGTCTGTCCTGATACCTTCTTGTGTTATCAAGTGTCCTAAGTAAACTACTTCTGGTCTCAAAAATTTACATTTACTAGCGTTTAGCTTTAAATTGTATTTTGAAAGTCTGTCGAAAACTTTAACGAGATTTTGATTATGATGCTGTAAGCTGCATCCGAAAATTATAATATCGTCTACATATAGGAAAGCTTCAGAACTTAAGCCTGTTAATGCTATTGTGAGCATGCGTTGGAAACTGTTAGAGGATATTTTCAATCCAAATGGTAGTCTTTTAAATTGGTAGTGACCGTCGTTTGTTGAAAATGCTGTGAGCGGTCTTGACTGTTTGTCTAAAGGTATTTGGTGAAAAGAACTGGTCATGTCTAGTGTAGAGAAATACTTTGCACGTCCTAATTTATCCAAAACATCGTCTATTCTAGTCAGTGGAAATTTGTCGTTTACTAATTTTTCGTTTAATTTTCTAAAATCGACGACTAATCGCCATTTTTTAGTATCATCACTGGCTTTTTTCGGTACTAGTAATAATGGTGCGTTGTATGGACTAATTGAATGTTCTATGATGTCGTTTCGTAGTAAATCTGCTATTTGTCTGTGTATTTCTTCGTCATGAGCTTGGGGTAGTCTGTAGTTTTTTATGTATGTTGGTGTGTTATCAGTTGTAGATAGCGTTTGAGCGTAAAAATTGTTAACTGTAAGTTGTTCATTTTCTAAGTGAAAAATGTTTTGATATTTTCTAAAAATTTCAGTTAAAGGGTGATTTTCATTAATATTCAATTCTTTTTGTAGTTTCTTGAATCGATCGTCATTTTGTTTATTGTTATTTTTAAATTGTATGTAATTTGATAGTGGCTCTACTTTTGGATTAAGTTTTAGTATTTTTACTTCTTTGTCGTTCGTATTTAGTATGTTGACGTGGCATTTTCCGATAGCAGGAATTATGGTGTTAGCTAAAAATACACCTTCCTGAATTTCTTCATTTAGTACCACGCTGTCCTCGTTTAGGTTTATATTGATTGGATGTACTATTTCTGTTCTTGGTGGTATTCGTATGATGTCGTATGCGTGTTTGTTAAAATGTAAAAGTATTATAATGTCTGTGTTGTCTAACACTGTTGTCAATGTTTGTGTTTCGTAGTCTATTTTGCACATGTGTTTTGAGAAAAAATCTCTGCCTAATATGCCATCTGTGGGGATAGGAAAATTATCTTCTACTGCATGAAATACATGGGGTTCTATACGATATTGGAAATCGAGTTCTAGTCTTATTGTTCCTAGAGTGGAAGTTTCATCGTTAGTTATTCCTCTTAATTTACATTGATTTTCCGTCATCAATTCTGTGTTACTTAAATTTTCGAGTTTGCAGATCGATATGTCTGCTCCTGTATCTATAAGAAATTTTAAATTTCTGTTTGCATTTTTGCATTTTATATTTATATAATTTGTTGTGTTATCCGAAATGTTGAATATCTTTAATTTTGCTGTGCCGGATGATCTTGAGTTTCGATCTCCGAGCGATCTTCGTTTCCCTGGTTGCTAGTTTCTGTAACGTAGATTCTATTATTGTTACGTTGGTTGTTGAAATTTCTTCTATTATTATTATTATTATTCGCCTTCCTTTGCGTAAACCTATTGTTGTTGGAATTACCATTTCTTTGTATGGAATTGTTGTTTGAATTTCTATTTGTATTATTGTTATTATTTTGATATCCGCGGTTATTATTGAAATTATTGTTGTATTTTGAATTATTACGGTTGTAATTGTTGGAAAAACTCAGGTTGGAATTGTTATTGTAGTTGTTGTAGCGTTGGTTATTGTTATAACCATTGTTGTTTCTTTGATTATAGGAAGTGTTTTTGAAATAGAGTAATTGGTTGTTTGTTTTTTGACTTTTCTCTAGCTCGAGTGCTAGGTTTGTGGCTTCCGATAAAGTTTTCGGTTGCGATGCGAATATTGTTTGCTTAAAATCATCATTCAAACCGTTTTTGAATATGGTTAAAGCATAATTATCGTTCATTTTTGTAATAATGTTTCTCTGAGTTTCGTCATGTACTGTTTCTGTAATTTGTAAGTTATTTAGCTCTGATATGAGGTTTAATAGCTTATCTTTGAATTGAGTTATAGTGTTATTTCTTTGTGTCAACGTAGAGAGTTGGGTATGTATTTGAGCTGTGGTTAGGTTGCTTTTGTAAGTATTTCTTAAGGATGTTTCAAGGTCAGTAATAGTTTTGATGTGGGCTGTATAACCTAAAGCTGTTTTAACGTTTGAGTCTAGTTTGATATTTATTATTAAGCTTATTAGTTTTTTCTTGTCTGTTTCAGAGTAATTTTCATGGATTATCTCAATAAGTTTGAGGAATCCATCTAGTTCTTTATATTTTCCTGAAAAAGTTGGAATAACTTTAATTATGGTTTCTAGATTGAATTTGTCCATTTTTGTTTCTATACTGTTATCTGTCTGAGTGGTGCTATCTTCTGTCATTTGTTTTAAAATTGATCTTGATGCACTTATTAGTTTATAAAAATCTTCTGTTAGTCTAAGTACTTCGTGATTTTCTTTTATTGTGAGTTTATGACTGTTAAATTCTTGTACGTACGTATTTAGTTCATCTAATTTGTGTTTTATTGTCTCTTTCGTATATTTCCTATTTACTGTCTTTTTTAAATTTGTATGGATTTGATTAGTTTTTATAAAAATTTCCTTAAGTATCTGCATATGAGAATGAAGAAATTAATTTAAATTTAACGTACAAATTTTGATTTTTATTTAAATGTTTTGTGCTCTATTCACATGTTTTAGCACATAGGTTTTATAATAATTGCTTATTTTTTTAAAAATGTAGATTAGTACTATTATGATTATTATTGTTATTATCGCTGTAGTTGAGATGTATTGGACATCTTTAGTGGTCACCGCTGACCCGACATTGTTTTCAATGTTCTCGTTTATTGTTATACGTTCCTTGTTTGTGTTGTCTAGCATTGTTATTCTGTGAAATACCTCTGTAGGTATCGGGAACATTTATAGTTATTTGTTAAATCGTGATTAAATGTTGGGTTTATTGTTATAAAGTTTTCCAGCGTTGTCAATTTTTGTATCCTTTCTTCTGCGTTCTCTATTATCTCTTGGTGGTTTTTGATGTGTTCTTCTATTTGGTCCGTTTGTTCCTCGCAGATGAAGCACGTTTCCATTCTATTTCAGTTTTCAAATCCTTGAGTTTCTGTATAAAGTTGTATTTTTCTTTTCCCTTGGTGATGTTAATCAGCTGGTGCAGTTGGTTGATTTCCCTTCGTTGGCGTACTTGGTTTCCGGCTCTTGTCCTTCTTTTAGTGGGCTGCTGCTGTTTGCTTACTTGCAGTTTTTGAGCTTGTTGCCGTTGGAGATACTCACCAATCGTCAGTTTCTGTGGGCCCGGAATTGGTGTTGCTTTATAATTCGGGATTGTATCAACTTCTGTTATTTTTGTTGTTGGTGATTCTAAGTCCTCTATTTCTTGTTGTATTTGCTTTATATATTTTGCTAGCTCGTCGTACTTCTGGTGGAAGTCTTCTATTGTTGTCATCGCAAAAAGTTCTTGTAGTAGGAATATCTTTTTTTTTTTTTTGTTCAATTGATCAGTAGATGTCCGGTTTGTTGGGGCAGGATCGCCATGTGGGGGTAGGATGAGTTTTGTAGGAAGTTTTTGTGTTTTGGCGCACACGCCTTTTTGAACAGCCGCAAGGCTTTAAAGGGAGCCACAAAGGCTGTAGTGAGTTTTTAGCTACTCAAGCTATCATGAGAGAAGCCACAAGGCTTTTTAAAAGAAACACCAAGATTGTACTTAACTGGTTTACTTCCAGAATAATAATTAATTTTATTTACAATTTGTTGGACTATTTATACTTAATAAACTAGTATTTTCTTAACACTATTTGCCGTTATTTTTACCCTGACTCCTCCTCTATTCAATTTCCCCGCTGATCGTGCAATTTCGGTTGCATCAGCATTTCCCTATTCAATATGCAGTATTTGGTAAGTGTGAAAGAGTCGCAAAGCTAATTGACTTCAATCAGTTGTTCCCAGCCTTGAAAATATGGCATAAGGGTGTTTTCTTACAATATGCATTTGGGTTTGTTGTTGTTGTTCTGTGTGGTCAGTTGAGGTAGGCTAAGACGTTGCCTTGATTGCACTAAGTCAATGACGTGCGGGTGAAACATAATGCTTGCATTTAATTGTTGTTGCTTTTGTTTGTGCGAGTGGCGTTAGCGGCACGAGCACAAAAAAAGGCAAAGGAAAAATAAATGTGACTTGCAGATGTAAATCGTAAATTTTACTTTTTATGACTTGACCGAAAAGTGTCATATGAATTTGTTTATTTTTGATTTCCGTAAATCAAAAATAAATGAATTCAAATTTGAGTGGATTAGTTTTACTGTGAAAAAAATCAAGTGGAATTGGTGGGAACGTTTGGTTTATTTGGTTCCCTTATTATCGGAATTTGAAGTAGGTGTTAGTGGTGGTCATGGTGATTAAGTGGGTTCACTACATTTTAAATAAATGTTGAAAAGACATTGAAGAGGTTGAGTAAGTCGAAAAAAATGTGAAATGTTAGAAGGATTGGCAGAGGTTGGAAAATGTCGAAAATATATGCAAAATGTTGAAAAAAGTTGAGAGAGGTTGAAAAACTCTAAAAAAGTTGAAAAAGGTTGAAAAATTTTTAAAACAATTCAAAGTTGATGAAAAAGTCGAAAAAACAAAGAAACTTATGAAGGAAGTTGAAAGAAGTTGAAAATGTCGAACAAATTCATATAGGATATATTGGAAAAAGTTGAAAGGTTGAAAAAGTCGAAAGAATGTAGAAAATGTTGGAAAAAATCGAACATAAATGAAAATTTTTAAATATGCCACGCCCACTTCTCCAGTTCCGCACACTTTTGGTACAATAAATTATAATCGCGATCGACATCCTCATATTAAATTTTAGCTCAATAGCTTGTATAGTTTGCGATATATGCTGCAACAAAAATTCAAAATTTAGGGCGGTGGCACACCCACTGGTACAATCCAGCCCGGTTTTGATCCAGAAATAGGTTTCCATAAGCAAACCTCTTACACCAAATTTTAGTATGATTGCTCACATATTTCGATAAATATGCCACTTACCGTATTTTATTTGTATGGGAGGTGCCACGCCTACTGATGCTATTTAAGCCACTTTTGATTCAGATATGCCCTATAGCGACAGAAATACATACATTAAATTTCATACCAATTGCTGCAATAGTTCACTTAAAACAGCGCTAACAAATTTATGTTAATATGGGAGGTGCCACGCCCACTGATGCAATCCTGTCAAAATTAATTTATTTTTAAATTTTTAAATTTTATGAAGATTACTCTCATAGCACACTATCTATAACAATAAACGTTTTTTGCTTATATGGGAGGTGCCACGCCCACAGGTACTATTGGACCAAATTTTTGTAGTAAGAGACCTTATAGCAAGTATATCTGCCTCATTAAATTTTATAACGATTACGTTGTTAGTTCTTTAAATATAACGTTTATAAATATTGTGGGCTGTGCCACGCCCTTCAACGAGTTTTTTCGGTCCAGTAGCTGAGCTTGTATTGATGACAGCTTTCAGCGCTATCATCTCCAAAATTTTTATGGAAATCGTTTGTGCGAATTTTGAGATATACGGAATCAAAATTTTTAACAGTTGAAAAGTGCCACGCCCACTTTTTCGATTCCGCCCACTTTTATCACAATTCAAGATATATTTTATATGTATCCGTTTACCAAATTTAATCGCAATATCTTGAACGGCTTACAAGATATGGTAGTATTAATGATAAAATTTAGGGCTGTGCCACGCCCCTGTACGACCCTTTGGAAACTTGAAACCCAGCCTAATCCAAATTTGGTTCACATGTGCACCAAATCATTAAGTTTCAACAAAATCGCTGAAACTTTTTCAAAATTGGCCGGGGTAAATATACATAGAGTATGGGCGGTAGGCGTGTCTGTCAACCAAAGATGTGACCTGTGTGTGATAGTTTCATTCAATTAGCTTTCTTGGTTTTCCCGTAAAACTGATTTCAACAGACACCCAGACAGACAGACAGACAGACCGACATCGCTAAATCGACACAGGTGGTGACGCTGATCAAGAATATATATACTATACCTGCCACGCCCCCCTCGATGTGTTACAAACGGAGAGACAAAGTGAATATACCCACGGTGTAGGGTATAATAAGAAAACAAAATTGCTCATTTTGTAATATGCGTGTAGATTGTGGGGAAAAGTATTGGCAAAAGCAAAGCGTGGCATCACTGAATTGTCAAACAAATTGTTGTATGTATTGTGTGTGTATATTAAAATGCATATTTTTGCAACTGCACTCCAAGCCATTTCCTTCACATTCTTATTGTAATAAAATGCGTCTACTTTGTTGTATAAGCATCTTCTTTTCTCCTCATTTCCTATCAATTTTAAAATAAAATTATTTTTAACTTCAGATTCCATTGCAAAAACTTTTTCTTATGTATACAATGCATAGACAGCTGATTCCGTACAGAAGTGCGTTCAGTTTCGCTCTTTCCTTAAGCAAATGACATTTGTGGAAATTGAACGAAACTTTTTGTTAAGTACGTTGTAGTTTTGATATACGATTTGTGTGTATTCGCACACTTGCATAAGTTGACTGCAGTCAAAGCGTGCATGGTTTAGTTGGCCCTTAAGAGTTCCGTAAGAACCGAACTTCAAAACTTTGCTACTCGTCATAACAGCTTTTTCGGTTCGTTGGCTACCGTATCATTTTGGGTTAAATGTCAAAACAGACGAAACGAGTGCAAACGTTCGTTCAATTGCTACCGTCTCGTCACGTCTATTTTGGTTAAGGCTTTTATTGTCAACAAGAATAAAGATCGCGCAGATGGAAAGAAAACTGTAGTTGTAAAATTCACTTCAAAATTGTGCAAAGAGAAACTAATGACTGCTAAACCAAAATTGAAGCAAACCGATTCTACGCGTGCAGTTTTTATTAACGAGTTCCTAAGTAGAGAAACTCTTAGTCTTTTAAAGTATGCAATATCATTGAAGAATGTTGGTTATAACCATGTATTCTCAAGAAATGGGAGAGTTTTTTATAAGAAGTCCGATACTTCGAGGCCGCAAATAATCAGATGTGAGGAGGAAGTGGACGAAATCTTATTATATGCAACAACAAGTCATAGGCCCTCAAAACGTAGATCGATGCTAAGAAATAATAACAATGCTGCACAAAATAATGAGAACTAGCGCTGATGAGGATGATGGTCAACTAGAGTATGTTTCTCCATAAACTAGGTTTAATTTCTTGTATTATTTAGGTCCTTTTAAATCATCTCTATCTGATCTCATGATTAAAAATCAATATTTTTGTAATTTTCTAGGTTTAATGATTACATTTTCAATCTAAAGTGCCCTTTCTTAAATATTATTAGTGCAAATATTAGAAGCGTTTCATCAATTGATAAATTTAATAAGTTTAAATCCCTTATTGCAAGTATGCCAAAACTACCAGATATAATAGCTATTCAAGAGACGTGGTTTGATGAGAATTTAACCCAACTCTACTCTATGCCTGGATATTATATTGTTCATTGCTGTAGAAGCGACGGATATGGTGGCACTTCGCTCTATGTGAGCAGTAAATTAAAGTTTTCAGCGGAAATGTGTACAAGTGAGAGTTTTGTTGACTTGGTTTCTATCAAGTTAGATAATTTTCAAATTGAGAGCAAATCGATAAGGATAGTGTCGTTCTATCGTTCTCAAAAATGTTCTACTAGAACATTTCTTACCATTATGGAAAGGTTTATGGCTATGAGTACGCACGGTCCTGTCATTTTAGTTGGTGACTCAAACATCGATTTGTTTCAAAGTTGTCAATTTCCCGATTTGTCTGAATTATTTCAAAATTACGATTGTCACAACATTCATAATCTAGTAACGAGGCCTAAAAGTGAAACTTGCATTGATCAAATATGCAGTAATGTCTTCGATAACATTTTTGTTGACTCTGTAGAGTGCAAGCTTACAGACCATAATATAATAAGCTGCAAATTAAGTAGTGATTTTGTTACTAACCGATTTATTGAAAAAGCAAAGACTCATGTCGATTATGAAAAGGCTATGGATTACTTGCGTTGCAAATTGCCAGAAATAGAAACTTCAGGAAACTCCTCAAGCTTAGCAGAAAAGCTCATATGCTGTTTAACTGATACCATCAGTCATTCGACTATAAGTAGTAAAAGTAGATCACAGCTGAGGTTTGAAATAACGCCGTGGATTAACAAAAATCTGCAAGCTCTAATTATGCTAAAACGGAAATGTAAAAGTTTGCTGAAGCGATTTAGTAAAGTTATTAAAATTGCTTTCAAGTCATCGAGAGACAATTACTATTGCGAGAATTTGAAAAAATTTGACGGTGACCCAAAAAAGTGCTGGAATTTTATAAATAGTTGTCTCGGACGAGTATCTAAAAAAGAGTATGATATTCAGTCTTCTGAAGGTATAAGAATTTTAGATGAAAACGTTAAAGCTAATCTTTTTAATGAATATTTCATAGGATCCGTTAGCAATATGAGGCAACATATACCTACATTTTCCGGTGATCACTGTAACCTTGTCTATTAACTGGTGTAACTGGTACTATTATATATAAAATCAAAGTATAGAAACAAGCTTAATGTAGAAGCAGACCTGATAAAAATTTCGAATATAGAGCCGGACATTGTGAATTTGGTTTCAAGAAAACAACATCATTCATCTCATTAAATAAAAACTGGGAAAATTAAAGCAAAATAATAAGACTTCGTTCCTTAACCTCATCAGATAACCGGAAATTTTATGTCTGATTGAGTTTGACAACCGTACAAAACTTTCAAAAACCAGACTGTCTGGGTGAAAATCGAACGGTTGGCAAGAAAGCCAGAAAGTAAGCTTAGGAACGAAGTCAAATGTCTACGGTTGGGATGGGGTCCGCAAAAAAAATTTAGCTCGATAACTGCATAAGTTTAAGAACCCCTGCCCTAATATACATATTTTACTTACACAGTTGCTGTGCCGTTTTTTTCCCCCCATTTTTTTGCTGAGTACAAGTTCTGAGTAACTTGTACTCAGTGTTGCCACTGAGAAATATTTTTCCCTACCAATATTTTCTCGAAAACCTACCAAAACCGTTTGTAACCTACCAAAATTTTTCAAATTAAAACCTTTTTACAGCATTGAATGCGTTTATTAACACTTGATCCTGCTTAAAATATGCTCGTATGTTGTCGTTTAAAACAGCGGTGGGCACAAAAATAAAGCAAAAGAGGAAAACAACAACATCAAGCAACAACAAACGAAATTTTAAAGTTTTTTTTATTTTCATTTCCAAAATTGCAATTAGCACAAAAAAAAACAAATTACACTACAAACAAAAACAATTGCTACATTCGTCAAGACACAATGCGGCGCCGTCATTTATGCCTTTGTGTTTTGTTTTCATTTGAATTCAAGTCAAGTTGAAATTCTGCGAATTTTGTGCCTCGATAGCGTTGAAATTCTGCGAATTTTGTGCGTCGAATAACGGTTAGAGCAATGTGAGGAAATTGAGGCACTAAGTGCCCTTCACTGGTTTAAAATGTTCAACCGCATACATACAGTTGCGGTCAAATAATAGAAACAGGGTGTCATTCATGAATTGGAAAAGATATTTCGAACAACTGACGTTTCTTTTCTTCTAATATTTTACAGTATAGTCACTTGATAAGTACACAAGATAAGCACATGACATTTTGTTCCAAAAAAATAACGGCACTTTCTAGGTTTGCTATTATATTGTATATTTGCCACTTGCAAAGTAGATAAGCATTATGTGAAGCGATGAGAGTAAGATAGTTTTTTTGGTGGAAAAGGCACTCGTCAATATGTAAGGCGTAGCCCAAACACAGAATATGATACTTGGAATGATCTTACTCTCATCGTTGCACTCTACTTTGCAAGTGGCCATTTTAAGTACCCGTGCGCAAAATCCGATCTATCTGGGCACTCAAATTGGTTTCCCTGAGTTTTCTTTTAACGTTTTCTACACTCGCTACTATATTAAGCACTTTCTTTATTTCCGCAGCAGGCAAACACGGATTATGTATTGAAAGATACATGTAGTTGGCAACCCTATGGAAAAAGTTCATTTTTTGACAGTGTTAAAGCATAATAATTTTAAAAATTATTTTTTGATGATTAAAACATCTGTTTGTGAAAAAAAAACCTTGTAATAAATAAAGCAAAGTAAGGAGAACCAAAACATCGTGAAGAATGGCAGGTGCAAGTCGAAAAACAAATAAAAATAAGAAATCGATTTGTGAACAGTGCAAACTGCAAATAAAAGAAGAAGATTCTATTGGGTGCGATAAATGCGCCAAAAAGTTTCACTCACAATGTACAAAGCTAGACAAGCGCCAATTTGAGTACTATATTAGCAATGAGAGCGAAATTTTTGCTTGCCATATATGTGATGTTGGTGACGGGGAAGTGAAAAGAGAGTTGCAAGTAATCAGAACAAAACTCAATAAGTTGTACCAGCTGTCTGATATACAAGAGACAATTCAGTTTATGTCAAAACGATACGACGATATTTTGAAAGGTGTTGCTGAAAACAAAAAAAAATTACGTCAAATGGAAGATGAAAACAGAAATCTGAGAACAGAAATTAAAAACCTTAAGTCATCGGTTAGGTTGCTGAATGATGATCGGGTTAAAATGAATTGCATCATTAGTGGGCTGAAGGTAGATGATAAAACCACGGCAGCGGATAATGTTGTGCAATTATCAAAAAGTGTTGGTGTCGATATAGAACCGCAAAGTATTGAAGACGCATACTTTAGCCTAAACCAAAATAGACGAGACGTAACGAGTAAGTTCGAGTGTATGCAAACCAATGTTGATAGCCAAAATGAACCAACGTAATTGATCGAAAGTGAACGAAACATTTTGACGAGACGTAAAGGCCCAACTAAACCATGCATCGCCTAGCGTAACCTACTGTCAAATTTGAACGAAAAGCTTGTCAGATGCTTAAGAAATTCAGAGTAGACTTTTTAGTGGCTATGTTGTACTTCGTTGAACTTAAGAAGCGATGTAGCCATAGTTGCAAGCGTATGAAATATTCCGACAATTCCATAAATTTTATTTCTTATATTTCCTAAATAAATTGAATTCATTCACAAAATGTTATTCAATGACATTAATTTAGATACTTAAGGCAATAAATATGCAATCCAAATATTGTTTTTACTAATTTTAAGAAAAAAACAAGTTAAGGTGTTATCTTCGGCCAGGCCAAAACTCACATACCCTACACTGCACTGAAATAACCTTTTAAATAAATGTTGAAAAGACATTGAAGAGGTTGAGTAAGTCGAAAAAAATGTGAAATGTTAGAAGGATTGGCAGAGGTTGGAAAATGTCGAAAATATATGCAAAATGTTGAAAAAAGTTGAGAGAGGTTGAAAAACTCTAAAAAAGTTGAAAAAGGTTGAAAAATTTTTAAAACAATTCAAAGTTGATGAAAAAGTCGAAAAAACAAAGAAACTTATGAAGGAAGTTGAAAGAAGTTGAAAATGTCGAACAAATTCATATAGGATATATTGGAAAAAGTTGAAAGGTTGAAAAAGTCGAAAGAATGTAGAAAGTGTTGGAAAAAATCGAATATAAAAGAAAATTTTTAAAAATGCCACGCCCACTTCTCCAGTTCCGCACACTTTTGGTACAATAAATTATAATCGCGATCGACATCCTCATATTAAATTTTAGCTCAATAGCTTGTATAGTTTGCGATATATGCTGCAACAAAAATTCAAAATTTAGGGCGGTGGCACACCCACTGGTACAATCCAGCCCGGTTTTGATCCAGAAATAGGTTTCCATAAGCAAACCTCTTACACCAAATTTTAGTATGATTGCTCACATATTTCGATAAATATGCCACTTACCGTATTTTATTTGTATGGGAGGTGCCACGGCTACTGATGCTATTTAAGCCACTTTTGATTCAGATATGCCCTATAGCGACAGAAATACATACATTAAATTTCATACCAATTGCTGCAATAGTTCACTTAAAACAGCGCTAACAAATTTATGTTAATATGGGAGGTGCCACACCCACTGATGCAATCCTGTCAAAATTAATTTATTTTTAAATTTTTAAATTTTATGAAGATTACTCTCATAGCACACTATCTATAACAATAAACGTTTTTTGCTTATATGGGAGGTGCCACGCCCACAGGTACTATTGGACCAAATTTTTGTAGTAAGAGACCTTATAGCAAGTATATCTGCCTCATTAAATTTTATAACGATTACGTTGTTAGTTCTTTAAATATAACGTTTATAAATATTGTGGGCTGTGCCACGCCCTTCAACGAGTTTTTTCGGTCCAGTAGCTGAGCTTGTATTGATGACAGCTTTCAGCGCTATCATCTCCAAAATTTTTATGGAAATCGTTTGTGCGAATTTTGAGATATACGGAATCAAAATTTTTAACAGTTGAAAAGTGCCACGCCCACTTTTTCGATTCCGCCCACTTTTATCACAATTCAAGATATATTTTATATGTATCCGTTTACCAAATTTAATCGCAATATCTTGAACGGCTTACAAGATATGGTAGTATTAATGATAAAATTTAGGGCTGTGCCACGCCCCTGTACGACCCTTTGGAAACTTGAAACCCAGCCTAATCCAAATTTGGTTCACATGTGCACCAAATCATTAAGTTTCAACAAAATCGCTGAAACTTTTTCAAAATTGGCCGGGGTAAATATACATAGAGTATGGGCGGTAGGCGTGTCTGTCAACCGAAGATGTGACCTGTGTGTGATAGTTTCATTCAATTAGCTTTCTTGGTTTTCCCGTAAAACTGATTTCAACAGACACCCAGACAGACAGACAGACAGACAGACGGACATCGCTAAATCGACACAGGTGGTGACGCTGATCAAGAATATATATACTTTTCTATACCTGCCACGCCCCCCTCGATGTGTTACAAACGGAGAGACAAAGTGAATATACCCACGGTGTAGGGTATAATAAGAAAACAAAATTGCTCATTTTGTAATATGCGTGTAGATTGTGGGGAAAAGTATTGGCAAAAGCAAAGCGTGGCATCACTGAATTGTCAAACAAATTGTTGTATGTATTGTGTGTGTATATTAAAATGCATATTTTTGCAACTGCACTCCAAGCCATTTCCTTCACATTCTTATTGTAATAAAATGCGTCTACTTTGTTGTATAAGCATCTTCTTTTCTCCTCATTTCCTATCAATTTTAAAATAAAATTATTTTTAACTTCAGATTCCATTGCAAAAACTTTTTCTTATGTATACAATGCATAGACAGCTGATTCCGTACAGAAAGTGCGTTCAGTTTCGCTCTTTCCTTAAGCAAATGACATTTGTGGAAATTGAACGAAACTTTTTGTTAAGTACGTTGTAGTTTTGATATACGATTTGTGTGTATTCGCACACTTGCATAAGTTGACTGCAGTCAAAGCGTGCATGGTTTAGTTGGCCCTTAAGAGTTCCGTAAGAACCGAACTTCAAAACTTTGCTACTCGTCATAACAGCTTTTTCGGTTCGTTGGCTACCGTATCATTTTGGGTTAAATGTCAAAACAGACGAAACGAGTGCAAACGTTCGTTCAATTGCTACCGTCTCGTCACGTCTATTTTGGTTAAGGCTTTTATTGTCAACAAGAATAAAGATCGCGCAGATGGAAAGAAAACTGTAGTTGTAAAATTCACTTCAAAATTGTGCAAAGAGAAACTAATGACTGCTAAACCAAAATTGAAGCAAACCGATTCTACGCGTGCAGTTTTTATTAACGAGTTCCTAAGTAGAGAAACTCTTAGTCTTTTAAAGTATGCAATATCATTGAAGAATGTTGGTTATAACCATGTATTCTCAAGAAATGGGAGAGTTTTTTATAAGAAGTCCGATACTTCGAGGCCGCAAATAATCAGATGTGAGGAGGAAGTGGACGAAATCTTATTATATGCAACAACAAGTCATAGGCCCTCAAAACGTAGATCGATGCTAAGAAATAATAACAATGCTGCACAAAATAATGAGAACTAGCGCTGATGAGGATGATGGTCAACTAGAGTATGTTTCTCCATAAACTAGGTTTAATTTCTTGTATTATTTAGGTCCTTTTAAATCATCTCTATCTGATCTCATGATTAAAAATCAATATTTTTGTAATTTTCTAGGTTTAATGATTACATTTTCAATCTAAAGTGCCCTTTCTTAAATATTATTAGTGCAAATATTAGAAGCGTTTCATCAATTGATAAATTTAATAAGTTTAAATCCCTTATTGCAAGTATGCCAAAACTACCAGATATAATAGCTATTCAAGAGACGTGGTTTGATGAGAATTTAACCTAACTCTACTCTATGCCTGGATATTGTATTGTTCATTGCTGTAGAAGCGACGGATATGGTGGCACTTCGCTCTATGTGAGCAGTAAATTAAAGTTTTCAGCGGAAATGTGTACAAGTGAGAGTTTTGTTGACTTGGTTTCTATCAAGTTAGATAATTTTCAAATTGAGAGCAAATCGATAAGGATAGTGTCGTTCTATCGTTCTCAAAAATGTTCTACTAGAACATTTCTTACCATTATGGAAAGGTTTATGGCTATGAGTACGCACGGTCCTGTCATTTTAGTTGGTGACTCAAACATCGATTTGTTTCAAAGTTGTCAATTTCCCGATTTGTCTGAATTATTTCAAAATTACGATTGTCACAACATTCATAATCTAGTAACGAGGCCTAAAAGTGAAACTTGCATTGATCAAATATGCAGTAATGTCTTCGATAACATTTTTGTTGACTCTGTAGAGTGCAAGCTTACAGACCATAATATAATAAGCTGCAAATTAAGTAGTGATTTTGTTACTAACCGATTTATTGAAAAAGCAAAGACTCATGTCGATTATGAAAAGGCTATGGATTACTTGCGTTGCAAATTGCCAGAAATAGAAACTTCAGGAAACTCCTCAAGCTTAGCAGAAAAGCTCATATGCTGTTTAACTGATACCATCAGTCATTCGACTATAAGTAGTAAAAGTAGATCACAGCTGAGGTTTGAAATAACGCCGTGGATTAACAAAAATCTGCAAGCTCTAATTATGCTAAAACGGAAATGTGAAAGTTTGCTGAAGCGAATTAGTAAAGTTATTAAAATTGCTTTCAAGTCATCGAGAGACAATTACTATTGCGAGAATTTGAAAAAATTTGACGGTGACCCAAAAAAGTGCTGGAATTTTATAAATAGTTGTCTCGGACGAGTATCTAAAAAAGAGTATGATATTCAGTCTTCTGAAGGTATAAGAATTTTAGATGAAAACGTTAAAGCTAATCTTTTTAATGAATATTTCATAGGATCCGTTAGCAATATGAGGCAACATATACCTACATTTTCCGGTGATCACTGTAACCTCGTCTATTAACTGGTGTAACTGGTACTATTATATATAAAATCAAAGTATAGAAACAAGCTTAATGTAGAAGCAGACCTGATAAAAATTTCGAATATAGAGCCGGACATTGTGAATTTGGTTTCAAGAAAACAACATCATCCATCTCATTAAATAAAAACTGGGAAAATTAAAGCAAAATAATAAGACTTCGTTCCTTAACCTCATCAGATAACCGGAAATTTTATGTCTGATTGAGTTTGACAACCGTACAAAACTTTCAAAAACCAGACTGTCTGGGTGAAAATCGAACGGTTGGCAAGAAAGCCAGAAAGTAAGCTTAGGAACGAAGTCAAATGTCTACGGTTGGGATGGGGTCCGCAAAAAAAATTTAGCTCGATAACTGCATAAGTTTAAGAACCCCTGCCCTAATATACATATTTTACTTACACAGTTGCTGTGCCGTTTTTTTTCCCCCCATTTTTTTGCTGAGTACAAGTTCTGAGTAACTTGTACTCAGTGTTGCCACTGAGAAATATTTTTCCCTACCAATATTTTCTCGAAAACCTACCAAAACCGTTTGTAACCTACCAAAATTTTTCAAATTAAAACCTTTTTACAGCATTGAATGCGTTTATTAACACTTGATCCTGCTTAAAATATGCTCGTATGTTGTCGTTTAAAACAGCGGTGGGCACAAAAATAAAGCAAAAGAGGAAAACAACAACATCAAGCAACAAAAAACGAAATTTTAAAGTTTTTTTTATTTTCATTTCCAAAATTGCCATTAGCACAAAAAAAAAACAAATTACACTACAAACAAAAACAATTGCTACATTCGTCAAGACACAATGCGGCGCCGTCATTTATGCCTTTGTGTTTTGTTTTCATTTGAATTCAAGTCAAGTTGAAATTCTGCGAATTTTGTGCCTCGATAGCGTTGAAATTCTGCGAATTTTGTGCGTCGAACAACGGTTAGAGCAATGTGAGGAAATTGAGGCACTAAGTGCCCTTCACTGGTTTAAAATGTTCAACCGCATACATACAGTTGCGGTCAAATAATAGAAACAGGGTGTCATTCATGAATTGAAAAAGATATTTCGAACAACTGACGTTTCTTTTCTTCTAATATTTTACAGTATAGTCACTTGATAAGTACACAAGATAAGCACATGACATTTTGTTCCAAAAAAATAACGGCACTTTCTAGGTTTGCTATTATATTGTATATTTGCCACTTGCAAAGTAGATAAGCATTATGTGAAGCGATGAGAGTAAGATAGTTTTTTTGGTGGAAAAGGCACTCGTCAATATGTAAGGCGTAGCCCAAACACAGAATATGATACTTGGAATGATCTTACTCTCATCGTTGCACTCTACTTTGCAAGTGGCCATTTTAAGTACCCGTGCACAAAATCCGATCTATCTGGGCACTCAAATTGGTTTCCCTGAGTTTTCTTTTAACGTTTTCTACACTCGCTACTATATTAAGCACTTTCTTTATTTCCGCAGCAGGCAAAC
Source organism: Tricholauxania praeusta (assembly GCA_949775025.1). NCBI lineage: Eukaryota > Metazoa > Arthropoda > Insecta > Diptera > Lauxaniidae > Tricholauxania > Tricholauxania praeusta. The sequence goes on along the minus strand of OX459029.1, from coordinate 76,306,819 downwards.
ACGGATTATGTATTGAAAGATACATGTAGTTGGCAACCCTATGGAAAAAGTTCATTTTTTGACAGTGTTAAAGCATAATAATTTTAAAAATTATTTTTTGATGATTAAAACATCTGTTTGTGAAAAAAAAACCTTGTAATAAATAAAGCAAAGTAAGGAGAACCAAAACATCGTGAAGAATGGCAGGTGCAAGTCGAAAAACAAATAAAAATAAGAAATCGATTTGTGAACAGTGCAAACTGCAAATAAAAGAAGAAGATTCTATTGGGTGCGATAAATGCGCCAAAAAGTTTCACTCACAATGTACAAAGCTAGACAAGCGCCAATTTGAGTACTATATTAGCAATGAGAGCGAAATTTTTGCTTGCCATATATGTGATGTTGGTGACGGGGAAGTGAAAAGAGAGTTGCAAGTAATCAGAACAAAACTCAATAAGTTGTACCAGCTGTCTGATATACAAGAGACAATTCAGTTTATGTCAAAACAATACGACGATATTTTGAAAGGTGTTGCTGAAAACAAAAAAAATTACGTCAAATGGAAGATGAAAACAGAAATCTGAGAACAGAAATTAAAAACCTTAAAGCCTTAACCAAAATAGACGAGACGAGACGTAACGAGTAAGTTCGAGTGTATGTAAACAAATGTTGATAGCCAAAATGAACCAACGAAATTGATCGAAAGTGAACGAAACATTTTGACGAGACGTGTTGTTCCGTAAGAACCAAACTTCAATACGTTGCTACTCGTCATAACAGTTTTTTCGACTCGTTGGCTAGCGTAACATTTTGGGTTAAATGTCAAAACAGACGAAACGAGTGCAAACGTTCGTTCAATCGCTATCGTCTCGTCACGTCTATTTTGGTTAAGTCTTAAGTCATCGGTTAGGTTGCTGAATGATGATCGGGTTAAAATGAATTGCATCATTAGTGGGCTCAAGGTAGATGATAAAACCACGGCAGCGGATAATGTTGTGCAATTATCAAAAAGTGTTGGTGTCGATATAGAACCGCAAAGTATTGAAGACGCATACTTTAGCCTAAACCAAAATAGACGAGACGTAACGAGTAAGTTCGAGTGTATGTAAACCAATGTTGATAGCCAAAATGAACCAACGTAATTGATCTAAAGTGAACGAAACATTTTGACGAGACGTAAAGGCCCAACTAAACCATGCATCGCCTAGCGTAACCTACTGTCAAATTTGAACGAAAAGCTTGTCAGATGCTTAAGAAATTCAGAGTAGACTTTTTAGTGGCTATGTTGTACTTCGTTGAACTTAAGAAGCGATGTAGCCATAGTTGCAAGCGTATGAAATATTCCGACAATTGCATAAATTTTATTTCTTATATTTCCTAAATAAATTGAATTCATTCACAAAATGTTATTCAATGACATTAATTTAGATACTTAAGGCAATAAATATGCAATCCAAATATTGTTTTCACTAATTTTAAGAAAAAAACAAGTTAAGGTGTTATCTTCGGCCAGGCCGAAACTCACATACCCTACACTGCACTGAAATAATCTTTTAAATAAATGTTGAAAAGACATTGAAGAGGTTGAGTAAGTCGAAAAAAATGTGAAATGTTAGAAGGATTGGCAGAGGTTGGAAAATGTCGAAAATATATGCAAAATGTTGAAAAAAGTTGAGAGAGGTTGAAAAACTCTAAAAAAGTTGAAAAAGGTTGAAAAATTTTTAAACAATTCAAAGTTGATGAAAAAGTCGAAAAAACAAAGAAACTTATGAAGGAAGTTGAAAGAAGTTGAAATGTCGAACAAATTCATATAGGATATATTGGAAAAAGTTGAAAGGTTGAAAAAGTCGAAAGAATGTAGAAAATGTTGGAAAAAATCGAATATAAATGAAAATTTTTAAATATGCCACGCCCACTTCTCCAGTTCCGCCCACTTTTGGTACAATAAATTATAATCGCGATCGACATCCTCATATTAAATTTTAGCTCAATAGCTTGTATAGTTTGCGATATATGCTGCAACAAAAATTCAAAATTTAGGGCGGTGGCACACCCACTGGTACAATCCAGCCCGGTTTTGATCCAGAAATAGGTTTCCATAAGCAAACCTCTTACACCAAATTTTAGTATGATTGCTCACATATTTCGATAAATATGCCACTTACCGTATTTTATTTGTATGGGAGGTGCCACGCCTACTGATGCTATTTAAGCCACTTTTGATTCAGATATGCCCTATAGCGACAGAAATACATACATTAAATTTCATACCAATTGCTGCAATAGTTCACTTAAAACAGCGCTAACAAATTTATGTTAATATGGGAGGTGCCACGCCCACTGATGCAATCCTGTCAAAATTAATTTATTTTTAAATTTTTAAATTTTATGAAGATTACTCTCATAGCACACTATCTATAACAATAAACGTTTTTTGCTTATATGGGAGGTGCCACGCCCACAGGTACTATTGGACCAAATTTTTGTAGTAAGAGACCTTATAGCAAGTATATCTGCCTCATTAAATTTTATAACGATTACGTTGTTAGTTCTTTAAATATAACGTTTATAAATATTGTGGGCTGTGCCACGCCCTTCAACGAGTTTTTTCGGTCCAGTAGCTGAGCTTGTATTGATGACAGCTTTCAGCGCTATCATCTCCAAAATTTTTATGGAAATCGTTTGTGCGAATTTTGAGATATACGGAATCAAAATTTTTAACAGTTGAAAAATGCCACGCCCACTTTTTCGATTCCGCCCACTTTTATCACAATTCAAGATATATTTTATATGTATCCGTTTACCAAATTTAATCGCAATATCTTGAACGGCTTACAAGATATGGTAGTATTAATGATAAAATTTAGGGCTGTGCCACGCCCCTGTACGACCCTTTGGAAACTTGAAACCCAGCCTAATCCAAATTTGGTTCACATGTGCACCAAATCATTAAGTTTCAACAAAATCGCTGAAACTTTTTCAAAATTGGCCGGGGTAAATATACATAGAGTATGGGCGGTAGGCGTGTCTGTCAACCGAAGATGTGACCTGTGTGTGATAGTTTCATTCAATTAGCTTTCTTGGTTTTCCCGTAAAACTGATTTCAACAGACACCCAGACAGACAGACAGACAGACAGACAGACAGACAGACATACAGACAGACAGACAGACAGACAGACAGACGGACATCGCTAAATCGACACAGGTGGTGACGCTGATCAAGAATATATATACTATACCTGCCACGCCCCCCTCGATGTGTTACAAACGGAGAGACAAAGTGAATATACCCACGGTGTAGGGTATAATAAGAAAACAAAATTGCTCATTTTGTAATATGCGTGTAGATTGTGGGGAAAAGTATTGGCAAAAGCAAAGCGTGGCATCACTGAATTGTCAAACAAATTGTTGTATGTATTGTGTGTGTATATTAAAATGCATATTTTTGCAACTGCACTCCAAGCCATTTCCTTCACATTCTTATTGTAATAAAATGCGTCTACTTTGTTGTATAAGCATCTTCTTTTCTCCTCATTTCCTATCAATTTTAAAATAAAATTATTTTTAACTTCAGATTCCATTGCAAAAACTTTTTCTTATGTATACAATGCATAGACAGCTGATTCCGTACAGAAAGTGCGTTCAGTTTCGCTCTTTCCTTAAGCAAATGACATTTGTGGAAATTGAACGAAACTTTTTGTTAAGTACGTTGTAGTTTTGATATACGATTTGTGTGTATTCGCACACTTGCATAAGTTGACTGCAGTCAAAGCGTGCATGGTTTAGTTGGCCCTTAAGAGTTCCGTAAGAACCGAACTTCAAAACTTTGCTACTCGTCATAACAGCTTTTTCGGTTCGTTGGCTACCGTATCATTTTGGGTTAAATGTCAAAACAGACGAAACGAGTGCAAACGTTCGTTCAATTGCTACCGTCTCGTCACGTCTATTTTGGTTAAGGCTTTTATTGTCAACAAGAATAAAGATCGCGCAGATGGAAAGAAAACTGTAGTTGTAAAATTCACTTCAAAATTGTGCAAAGAGAAACTAATGACTGCTAAACCAAAATTGAAGCAAACCGATTCTACGCGTGCAGTTTTTATTAACGAGTTCCTAAGTAGAGAAACTCTTAGTCTTTTAAAGTATGCAATATCATTGAAGAATGTTGGTTATAACCATGTATTCTCAAGAAATGGGAGAGTTTTTTATAAGAAGTCCGATACTTCGAGGCCGCAAATAATCAGATGTGAGGAGGAAGTGGACGAAATCTTATTATATGCAACAACAAGTCATAGGCCCTCAAAACGTAGATCGATGCTAAGAAATAATAACAATGCTGCACAAAATAATGAGAACTAGCGCTGATGAGGATGATGGTCAACTAGAGTATGTTTCTCCATAAACTAGGTTTAATTTCTTGTATTATTTAGGTCCTTTTAAATCATCTCTATCTGATCTCATGATTAAAAATCAATATTTTTGTAATTTTCTAGGTTTAATGATTACATTTTCAATCTAAAGTGCCCTTTCTTAAATATTATTAGTGCAAATATTAGAAGCGTTTCATCAATTGATAAATTTAATAAGTTTAAATCCCTTATTGCAAGTATGCCAAAACTACCAGATATAATAGCTATTCAAGAGACGTGGTTTGATGAGAATTTAACCTAACTCTACTCTATGCCTGGATATTGTATTGTTCATTGCTGTAGAAGCGACGGATATGGTGGCACTTCGCTCTATGTGAGCAGTAAATTAAAGTTTTCAGCGGAAATGTGTACAAGTGAGAGTTTTGTTGACTTGGTTTCTATCAAGTTAGATAATTTTCAAATTGAGAGCAAATCGATAAGGATAGTGTCGTTCTATCGTTCTCAAAAATGTTCTACTAGAACATTTCTTACCATTATGGAAAGGTTTATGGCTATGAGTACGCACGGTCCTGTCATTTTAGTTGGTGACTCAAACATCGATTTGTTTCAAAGTTGTCAATTTCCCGATTTGTCTGAATTATTTCAAAATTACGATTGTCACAACATTCATAATCTAGTAACGAGGCCTAAAAGTGAAACTTGCATTGATCAAATATGCAGTAATGTCTTCGATAACATTTTTGTTGACTCTGTAGAGTGCAAGCTTACAGACCATAATATAATAAGCTGCAAATTAAGTAGTGATTTTGTTACTAACCGATTTATTGAAAAAGCAAAGACTCATGTCGATTATGAAAAGGCTATGGATTACTTGCGTTGCAAATTGCCAGAAATAGAAACTTCAGGAAACTCCTCAAGCTTAGCAGAAAAGCTCATATGCTGTTTAACTGATACCATCAGTCATTCGACTATAAGTAGTAAAAGTAGATCACAGCTGAGGTTTGAAATAACGCCGTGGATTAACAAAAATCTGCAAGCTCTAATTATGCTAAAACGGAAATGTGAAAGTTTGCTGAAGCGAATTAGTAAAGTTATTAAAATTGCTTTCAAGTCATCGAGAGACAATTACTATTGCGAGAATTTGAAAAAATTTGACGGTGACCCAAAAAAGTGCTGGAATTTTATAAATAGTTGTCTCGGACGAGTATCTAAAAAAGAGTATGATATTCAGTCTTCTGAAGGTATAAGAATTTTAGATGAAAACGTTAAAGCTAATCTTTATAATGAATATTTCATAGGATCCGTTAGCAATATGAGGCAACATATACCTACATTTTCCGGTGATCACTGTAACCTCGTCTATTAACTGGTGTAACTGGTACTATTATATATAAAATCAAAGTATAGAAACAAGCTTAATGTAGAAGCAGACCTGATAAAAATTTCGAATATAGCGCCGGACATTGTGAATTTGGTTTCAAGAAAACAACATCATCCATCTCATTAAATAAAAACTGGGAAAATTAAAGCAAAATAATAAGACTTCGTTCCTTAACCTCATCAGATAACCGGAAATTTTATGTCTGATTGAGTTTGACAACCGTACAAAACTTTCAAAAACCAGACTGTCTGGGTGAAAATCGAACGGTTGGCAAGAAAGCCAGAAAGTAAGCTTAGGAACGAAGTCAAATGTCTACGGTTGGGATGGGGTCCGCAAAAAAAATTTAGCTCGATAACTGCATAAGTTTAAGAACCCCTGCCCTAATATACATATTTTACTTACACAGTTGCTGTGCCGTTTTTTTTCCCCCCATTTTTTTGCTGAGTACAAGTTCTGAGTAACTTGTACTCAGTGTTGCCACTGAGAAATATTTTCCCCTACCAATATTTTCTCGAAAACCTACCAAAACCGTTTGTAACCTACCAAAATTTTTCAAATTAAAACCTTTTTACAGCATTGAATGCGTTTATTAACACTTGATCCTGCTTAAAATATGCTCGTATGTTGTCGTTTAAAACAGCGGTGGGCACAAAAATAAAGCAAAAGAGGAAAACAACAACATCAAGCAACAACAAACGAAATTTTAAAGTTTTTTTTATTTTCATTTCCAAAATTGCCATTAGCACAAAAAAAAAAACAAATTACACTACAAACAAAAACAATTGCTACATTCGTCAAGACACAATGCGGCGCCGTCATTTATGCCTTTGTGTTTTGTTTTCATTTGAATTCAAGTCAAGTTGAAATTCTGCGAATTTTGTGCCTCGATAGCGTTGAAATTCTGCGAATTTTGTGCGTCGAATAACGGTTAGAGCAATGTGAGGAAATTGAGGCACTAAGTGCCCTTCACTGGTTTAAAATGTTCAACCGCATACATACAGTTGCGGTCAAATAATAGAAACAGGGTGTCATTCATGAATTGAAAAAGATATTTCGAACAACTGACGTTTCTTTTCTTCTAATATTTTACAGTATAGTCACTTGATAAGTACACAAGATAAGCACATGACATTTTGTTCCAAAAAAATAACGGCACTTTCTAGGTTTGCTATTATATTGTATATTTGCCACTTGCAAAGTAGATAAGCATTATGTGAAGCGATGAGAGTAAGATAGTTTTTTTGGTGGAAAAGGCACTCGTCAATATGTAAGGCGTAGCCCAAACACAGAATATGATACTTGGAATGATCTTACTCTCATCGTTGCACTCTACTTTGCAAGTGGCCATTTTAAGTACCCGTGCACAAAATCCGATCTATCTGGGCACTCAAATTGGTTTCCCTGAGTTTTCTTTTAACGTTTTCTACACTCGCTACTATATTAAGCACTTTCTTTATTTCCGCAGCAGGCAAACACGGATTATGTATTGAAAGATACATGTAGTTGGCAACCCTATGGAAAAAGTTCATTTTTTGACAGTGTTAAAGCATAATAATTTTAAAAATTATTTTTTGATGATTAAAACATCTGTTTGTGAAAAAAAAACCGTGTAATAAATAAAGCAAAGTAAGGAGAACCAAAACATCGTGAAGAATGGCAGGTGCAAGTCGAAAAACAAATAAAAATAAGAAATCGATTTGTGAACAGTGCAAACTGCAAATAAAAGAAGAAGATTCTATTGGGTGCGATAAATGCGCCAAAAAGTTTCACTCACAATGTACAAAGCTAGACAAGCGCCAATTTGAGTACTATATTAGCAATGAGAGCGAAATTTTTGCTTGCCATATATGTGATGTTGGTGACGGGGAAGTGAAAAGAGAGTTGCAAGTAATCAGAACAAAACTCAATAAGTTGTACCAGCTGTCTGATATACAAGAGACAATTCAGTTTATGTCAAAACAATACGACGATATTTTGAAAGGTGTTGCTGAAAACAAAAAAAATTACGTCAAATGGAAGATGAAAACAGAAATCTGAGAACAGAAATTAAAAACCTTAAAGCCTTAACCAAAATAGACGAGACGAGACGTAACGAGTAAGTTCGAGTGTATGTAAACAAATGTTGATAGCCAAAATGAACCAACGAAATTGATCGAAAGTGAACGAAACATTTTGACGAGACGTGTTGTTCCGTAAGAACCAAACTTCAATACGTTGCTACTCGTCATAACAGTTTTTTCGACTCGTTGGCTAGCGTAACATTTTGGGTTAAATGTCAAAACAGACGAAACGAGTGCAAACGTTCGTTCAATCGCTATCGTCTCGTCACGTCTATTTTGGTTAAGTCTTAAGTCATCGGTTAGGTTGCTGAATGATGATCGGGTTAAAATGAATTGCATCATTAGTGGGCTCAAGGTAGATGATAAAACCACGGCAGCGGATAATGTTGTGCAATTATCAAAAAGTGTTGGTGTCGATATAGAACCGCAAAGTATTGAAGACGCATACTTTAGCCTAAACCAAAATAGACGAGACGTAACGAGTAAGTTCGAGTGTATGTAAACCAATGTTGATAGCCAAAATGAACCAACGTAATTGATCTAAAGTGAACGAAACATTTTGACGAGACGTAAAGGCCCAACTAAACCATGCATCGCCTAGCGTAACCTACTGTCAAATTTGAACGAAAAGCTTGTCAGATGCTTAAGAAATTCAGAGTAGACTTTTTAGTGGCTATGTTGTACTTCGTTGAACTTAAGAAGCGATGTAGCCATAGTTGCAAGCGTATGAAATATTCCGACAATTGCATAAATTTTATTTCTTATATTTCCTAAATAAATTGAATTCATTCACAAAATGTTATTCAATGACATTAATTTAGATACTTAAGGCAATAAATATGCAATCCAAATATTGTTTTCACTAATTTTAAGAAAAAAACAAGTTAAGGTGTTATCTTCGGCCAGGCCGAAACTCACATACCCTACACTGCACTGAAATAATCTTTTAAATAAATGTTGAAAAGACATTGAAGAGGTTGAGTAAGTCGAAAAAAATGTGAAATGTTAGAAGGATTGGCAGAGGTTGGAAAATGTCGAAAATATATGCAAAATGTTGAAAAAAGTTGAGAGAGGTTGAAAAACTCTAAAAAAGTTGAAAAAGGTTGAAAAATTTTTAAACAATTCAAAGTTGATGAAAAAGTCGAAAAAACAAAGAAACTTATGAAGGAAGTTGAAAGAAGTTGAAATGTCGAACAAATTCAAATAGGATATATTGGAAAAAGTTGAAAGGTTGAAAAAGTCGAAAGAATGTAGAAAATGTTGGAAAAAATCGAATATAAATGAAAATTTTTAAATATGCCACGCCCACTTCTCCAGTTCCGCCCACTTTTGGTACAATAAATTATAATCGCGATCGACATCCTCATATTAAATTTTAGCTCAATAGCTTGTATAGTTTGCGATATATGCTGCAACAAAAATTCAAAATTTAGGGCGGTGGCACACCTACTGGTACAATCCAGCCCGGTTTTGATCCAGAAATAGGTTTCCATAAGCAAACCTCTTACACCAAATTTTAGTATGATTGCTCACATATTTCGATAAATATGCCACTTACCGTATTTTATTTGTATGGGAGGTGCCACGCCTACTGATGCTATTTAAGCCACTTTTGATTCAGATATGCCCTATAGCGACAGAAATACATACATTAAATTTCATACCAATTGCTGCAATAGTTCACTTAAAACAGCGCTAACAAATTTATGTTAATATGGGAGGTGCCACGCCCACTGATGCAATCCTGTCAAAATTAATTTATTTTTAAATTTTTAAATTTTATGAAGATTACTCTCATAGCACACTATCTATAACAATAAACGTTTTTTGCTTATATGGGAGGTGCCACGCCCACAGGTACTATTGGACCAAATTTTTGTAGTAAGAGACCTTATAGCAAGTATATCTGCCTCATTAAATTTTATAACGATTACGTTGTTAGTTCTTTAAATATAACGTTTATAAATATTGTGGGCTGTGTCACGCCCTTCAACGAGTTTTTTCGGTCCAGTAGCTGAGCTTGTATTGATGACAGCTTTCAGCGCTATCATCTCCAAAATTTTTATGGAAATCGTTTGTGCGAATTTTGAGATATACGGAATCAAAATTTTTAACAGTTGAAAAGTGCCACGCCCACTTTTTCGATTCCGCCCACTTTTATCGCAATTCAAGATATATTTTATATGTATCCGTTTACCAAATTTAATCGCAATATCTTGAACGGCTTACAAGATATGGTAGTATTAATGATAAAATTTAGGGCTGTGCCACGCCCCTGTACGACCCTTTGGAAACTTGAAACCCAGCCTAATCCTAATTTGGTTCACATGTGCACCAAATCATTAAGTTTCAACAAAATCGCTGAAACTTTTTTCAAAATTGGCAGGGGTAAATATACATAGAGTATGCGCGGTAGGCGTGTCTGTCAACCGATTTTGCCCATTTTCAATAGCAAGATGCCTGCAAGAAGATGTGACCTGTGTGTGATAGTTTCATTCAATTAGCTTTCTTGGTTTTCCCGTAAAACTGATTTCAACAGACACCCAGACAGACAGACAGACAGACAGACAGACAGACGGACATCGCTAAATCGACACAGGTGGTGACGCTGATCAAGAATATATATACTATACCTGCCACGCCCCCCTCGATGTGTTACAAACGGAGAGACAAAGTGAATATACCCACGGTGTAGGGTATAATAAGAAAACAAAATTGCTCATTTTGTAATATGCGTGTAGATTGTGGGGAAAAGTATTGGCAAAAGCAAAGCGTGGCATCACTGAATTGTCAAACAAATTGTTGTATGTATTGTGTGTGTATATTAAAATGCATATTTTTGCAACTGCACTCCAAGCCATTTCCTTCACATTCTTATTGTAATAAAATGCGTCTACTTTGTTGTATAAGCATCTTCTTTTCTCCTCATTTCCTATCAATTTTAAAATAAAATTATTTTTAACTTCAGATTCCATTGCAAAAACTTTTTCTTATGTATACAATGCATAGACAGCTGATTCCGTACAGAAAGTGCGTTCAGTTTCGCTCTTTCCTTAAGCAAATGACATTTGTGGAAATTGAACGAAACTTTTTGTTAAGTACGTTGTAGTTTTGATATACGATTTGTGTGTATTCGCACACTTGCATAAGTTGACTGCAGTCAAAGCGTGCATGGTTTAGTTGGCCCTTAAGAGTTCCGTAAGAACCGAACTTCAAAACTTTGCTACTCGTCATAACAGCTTTTTCGGTTCGTTGGCTACCGTATCATTTTGGGTTAAATGTCAAAACAGACGAAACGAGTGCAAACGTTCGTTCAATTGTTACCGTCTCGTCACGTCTATTTTGGTTAAGGCTTTTATTGTCAACAAGAATAAAGATCGCGCAGATGGAAAGAAAACTGTAGTTGTAAAATTCACTTCAAAATTGTACAAAGAGAAACTAATGACTGCTAAACCAAAATTGAAGCAAACCGATTCTACGCGTGCAGTTTTTATTAACGAGTTCCTAAGTAGAGAAACTCTTAGGCGCATATTCATAGTCGTATTTTAAAGTTGAAATTAACTAAACTCAAACTAAGCTCAAAATAAATTTGGTCATGACTAAAAATTGTTTTCTATTCATAGTCGATTTTTTAGTATTGACTAACTGGCATAAGCTAATGAATTCACCACACAAAAGCTTTCGTGGTAAACTTGTCAAATGTTGACTTTTAAATTTCAAGTTAGTTAAATAACAAAGAGAGTAATAAAAATGATTGCACACAAGGCACCGTGGCGCAATGGTTAGGACTGTGAACTCATAGCCCTCAGGACGTGGGTTCGAATCTCGTCAGTTAACATGTTTTTTTTTTTTTTAAACATACATACATGTATATGAATATATATAATTTTTTTTAACCCTTCCGGTTTCTAAAGTGACCTGCCATTATAAATTTTGACTTTTTAATTTTACACTAATAAATTAACAGAAAGAGTACTAAAAAACTGGATTTTACAAGGCAGCGTGACGAAATGGTTAGGACTGTGCAATTCTGTTCAATTTCACATGATCAAGTATGTTATAATTTTTGACAGCGTTTATTCGTCGCCGCTTTACCGCCACCGCTCTAATTCTGGGCCAAGCATTAAGCTGTCAGAATAGGGCTGTAGGTTGTACAGTAGAGTTATTACGTATATAGCAACAAAAACCAATTGGGGGAATACCCGAACGTTATGATCAGTTTTTTTTTCTTTATCTTTTTGTACTTCAACTTAAACATTTGTTTTTCAGTATTTATTTTGTGTTAAAACGTTGTGCGATGGAAGCAAACGCAAAGGTTTTATTTACATAATATAAATGGCTTTCTTTTTTAGAGGGAATGAGTACGATTCTCGTCAGTAAAAATGCTTTTTCATAGATGCATGTATATTTTTTTTAACACGCCAAATAAAAACAACTTATAATCCTCAAAATTATCAAAATTGAATTTTCTGATATGAAATGAATGAATTTTCTCCATATTTTCTTTTTTGATATCGACTTAATATCAACTTCAGCTGAAACTATTTTTTTAGTTATAACTAAGCAGAAAAGCCGATGCTAAATCGACTATGAATGACTTAGTTATTGCTAAAATAAAGTTCTAACTTAAGCTGATGCTAAATATGACTATGAATATGCGCCTTAGTCTTTTAAAGTATGCAATATCATTGAAGAATGTTGGTTATAACCATGTATTCTCAAGAAATGGGAGAGTTTTTTTATAAGAAGAGAACTAGCGCTGATGAGGATGATGGTCAACTAGAGTATGTTTCTCCATAAACTAGGTTTTATTTCTTGTATTATTTAGGTCCTTTTAAATCATCTCTATCTGATCTCATGATTAAAAATCAATATTTTTGTAATTTTCTAGGTTTAATGATTACATTTTCAATCTAAAGTACCCTTTCTTAAATATTAGAAGCGTTTCATCAATTGATAAATTTAATAAGTTTAAATCCCTTATTGCAAGTATGCCAAAACTACCAGATATAATAGCTATTCAAGAGACGTGGTTTGATGAGAATTTAACCTAACTCTACTCTATGCCTGGATATTGTATTGTTCATTGCTGTAGAAGCGACGGATATGGTGGCACTTCGCTCTATGTGAGCAGTAAATTAAAGTTTTCAGCGGAAATGTGTACAAGTGAGAGTTTTGTTGACTTGGTTTCTATCAAGTTAGATAATTTTCAAATTGAGAGCAAATCGATAAGGATAGTGTCGTTCTATCGTTCTCAAAAATGTTCTACTAGAACATTTCTTACCATTATGGAAAGGTTTATGGCTATGAGTACGCACGGTCCTGTCATTTTAGTTGGTGACTCAAACATCGATTTGTTTCAAAGTTGTCAATTTCCCGATTTGTCTGAATTATTTCAAAATTACGATTGTCACAACATTCATAATCTAGTAACGAGGCCTAAAAGTGAAACTTGCATTGATCAAATATGCAGTAATGTCTTCGATAACATTTTTGTTGACTCTGTAGAGTGCAAGCTTACAGACCATAATATAACAAGCTGCAAATTAAGTAGTGATTTTGTTACTAACCGATTTATTGAAAAAGCAAAGACTCATGTCGATTATGAAAAGGCTATGGATTACTTGCGTTGCAAATTGCCAGAAATAGAAACTTCAGGAAACTCCTCAAGCTTAGCAGAAAAGCTCATATGCTGTTTAACTGATACCATCAGTCATTCGACTATAAGTAGTAAAAGTAGATCACAGCTGAGGTTTGAAATAACGCCGTGGATTAACAAAAATCTGCAAGCTCTAATTATGCTAAAACGGAAATGTGAAAGTTTGCTGAAGCGAATTAGTAAAGTTATTAAAATTGCTTTCAAGTCATCGAGAGACAATTACTATTGCGAGAATTTGAAAAAATTTGACGGTGACCCAAAAAAGTGCTGGAATTTTATAAATAGTTGTCTCGGACGAGTATCTAAAAAAGAGTATGATATTCAGTCTTCTGAAGGTATAAGAATTTTAGATGAAAACGTTAAAGCTAATCTTTTTAATGAATATTTCATAGGATCCGTTAGCAATATGAGGCAACATATACCTACATTTTCCGGTGATCACTGTAACCTTGTCGGTACCTTGTGTCAAAGTTCTTGCCGTTTCACTCTTGACCCTGTCACTTTAAGTGATATGGATGAAATCATGAGCAATTTAAACTTGAAAAAGTCTCCCGGATTCGATAACGTTTCACCAAAATTAATTGTTATGAGTAAAGAAATTGTAAAACCAGTCTTAGTGACTCTATTTAACAAAATTATTGCTACAAAATTATTGTATCCCGATTGTCTCAAAGTCAGTAAAGTTGTTCCAATTCCTAAAACTTTAAGAGCTTCTACAGTAGACCGGGTCAATTTGTATGAAGCAATATAAAGTCAGTCAGACACCGACTCAAAAGTTAGAGGAACCCTTAAAAACTATATATGCATAATTTTTTTTTCGTTCCGAGAAAAACCAATGGAGCACTTTTGATTCTCCCGAAGGTCCTTTTTGGCTAAAAAAACGTGCTTTTTGCTCATAAGTTTTATTCCTTCACAGAATGGATACCCGACTTTGCTCGAAAATTAAAGAGTGCGCTCTTGCAAAAAATTTGACGTTAAAAAAATTTAAATTTGTTTTCTATTATAGATAATATTTAGTCCCGAAATTCGATTTTTTCACATTTTTTATTTATTTATTTTGTTTAAACTACTGTAAATGCTGCATTTAGCAATAGATTTGTATAATTTTGGTCTTATTGAAAAGGCAATTAATTTTTATTGTTGGGAAAAGCACTCTGGCAAACTTTTATTACTCAATTTTTACAGTATTTGGTTATCGCTATATAAAAGTTAAGACAGAATTTGGTTACAGCTATATTAAGGACTGGCGCGATTCTAGGCTACTGGACCATATTTGTATACGATGTGCAGCCGAAAATCACTTCAGGTACATAAAACTTCCGTATATTCAATGATGGTACGATAAATTTTCTGAAACCTATATTTTCCCGACGCACAGTGGATGAATTTTTATGGAACGGCGGCCATAAATAGTAATAATTGCGCTAGACTCCTGAAATTTGGTGCAAATGTTTTCAAGGTAAAGAGAACAAAAATTGGTGATTTTTAAAAAAATCGGTTCAAGGACACGCCTATCTCCCATACAAAGGTGGGATTAAGTTGTGACTTATTTCAAAATTGGTATCAATATTCATTAATTTAGCAATGTTGATTTCAAAAATGTTATTAATTTTTCAATATCTCTTATTGTTTTAAAGTTATTACAGAAAAACCAAAAAACGGTGGCCATAAACAGTAAGCATAGCGCCAGAGTCGTGAAATTTGGCACAGACGTTTTTTAGGTTAAATCAACAAAAATTTATGAATATGAAAAAAAATCGGCCAACGTACACGCCTACCACCCATACAAAGGTGGGATGTGATTGAGACTTGTTCTTCTAAATGGGTATTGATTTCCAATAATTTGGCAATGCTGATTTCAAAAATGTTACAAATTGTGCGATATCTTTTATAGTTTTTAAGTTATTAAAGACAAACTGAAAATTAAATAAAAAAACCTAATTTGAAAAATAGATAGACAAAAACAGCAATGTTTTTTTTAAATTTATTTTAATCAGACCTTGAAACTTTTATACTTTTATTCAAAAAGTTTTCAAAATAAAAGTTTCTTAAAACTTTTTTGTTATGAAAGTTTTTATAAACTTTCTTCAAAAACTTTTATTGAATAAAAGTTTTTCCAAAAAACTTTTTCAAAAAGTTTATACATAAAAGTTTTTTCAAAAACCTTTTATGAAAAACTTTTTCATAAGAGTTTTTCTGAAAAACTTTTAAAAAAAACTTTTATTAATAAAAGTTTTTTTTGACTTTTATTAATAAAAGTTTTTTTTAAAAGTTTTTTTTAACAGTCACATGCAAAGAGTTTTTTTTGACTTTTTTTTTTCAAAAGGCGAAAATAAAAGTTTTCTTTGTATGAAAGAACGAGGAAAATCCAAAAATAATATCTTGGATCACTAAGCAAAAAATTTCAAAGGAGAAAACTTAGGATTATTGATAATAAAGTCCAAAGGAAAATACTTAAGATGTTTCTGAAAAGAAAGAAATTTATGATAATTATGCACTTATAATTTTTAGAAAAATTGTGCTTAACGCATCAATGGGAAAAGGCCGAAAATGGATTTTGGGAGTACAGGGGAGGTTCCTGACCCTCCAAAGAGGTGTTTTGGACCCATTTTTCAAAAAAAAAATTTTATTGCACAAATCGATGGGAAAATGCCGAAAATGGATTTTGGAAGTGCCAACTGAGGTCCCCGACCCTCCTAAAAGGATTTTTTCAACCCATTTTTCGAAAAAAATATTATTGCACGAATCGATGGGAAAAGGACGAAAATGGATTTTGGAAGTGACAAGTGAGGTCCCCGACCCTCCTTAAAGGGTTTTTTGGACCCTTTTATCGAAAAAAAAAAATTACTGCTCGAATCGATGGGAAAAGAATGAAAATGGATTTTTGAATTGACAAGTGAGGTCGCCGACCCTCCTAAATGGGTTTTTTGGACCCATTTTTCGAAAAAAACTTTATCGCACGAATCGAAAATGGATTTCGAAAGTGAAGGGGTGGTCTCTGAACCTCCGGAAAATATTAATTTTTAGTTGAAAGTTAGGTCCTGGTGTTGTTTAAACTGCTTGATATGCGTTAGGATTGCTTGAAGAATAACCTATAAAATAAATCAAATGAAAAAAAAGATGTTATGTCGAAGAATATATTTTAAGAAACATTTTTACAACTTAAAGTAAATATATAAATTTAATTAAAATTCAAAAAAAAGAAGTGTACAGTTATTTATAGAATGGCCTACAAACGTATGTGTATATTATGACATACCGTTTCATGTATAATTAAATAAAAATTGCATTACAATAAGTGTTTAAGATGTGAAGTAGATGACAATTGAGTAGCGTTGAGCTAATTTTAGTCAATTTGTTGATTTTAACATCATGCCTGCATGATAGATTTAGGAACTGAATATTTTATGTACAGGTATAGAATGTGAAATCTTTTTGGGAATGAAAACCTTAGAGTATCAGAGAAAAAAAACTTACAAAGAATGATTCACACAGGTATACTCCACATGTACATACATATATACAATCGTTTAAACGGCTACACTAGTAAATAAAAACACTTGTGGGTGAAATGAATAGATTTAAAACTTCTATTTGCAGGTAGCCCGAATAAAACATAGGTAGTTTCGATTTCTGAATATTTCGGAAATTTTGATAGTTATTTGCAATAAGAATCACAGAAAAAAAAAAAAAATTATTGCCTCCTTCCTCCTTATGAAATTTTTTATTACCCGTTCAGACCCTTACGCAAATTCCTTGAGTTTTTTTTGTTGAGAATTGATTTGTAAGCGACAATTTATTAGGATTTTAGTTCACCGAAACAAAAAGCAAAACGCTCAACATAAATTTTGAAAAAACGATGCAGCACAGTAAACGGTGCTTTTGAAAATTCAAATATTCGAAAAGAAATATTTCCTTAATATGCTTTTGATATATTTTTTTGCCTTAAAACATAAATTTTTGACTGCAACATTGTTTGCATAAAATGGGTCCAAAACAGGTCGTGAATTTCTGCTGTCGCCTTAAAAATCCATTTTCGGCCTTTTCCCATCGATTCGTGCAGTAAATTTTTTTTCGAAAAATGGGTCCAAAAAACCCTTTTAGGAGGGTCGGGGACCTCACTTGTCACTTCTAAAATTAATTTTCGGCCTTCCCATCGATTCGTGCAATAACAATTTTTCGAAAAATGGGTCCAAAAAACCCATTTAGGAGGGTCGGGGACCTCACTTGTCACTTCAAAAATCCATTTTCGGTCTTTTCCCATCGATTCGTGCAATAATATTTTTTTCGAAAAATGGGTCCAAAAATCCTTTTAGGAGGGTCGGGGACCTCACTTGTCACTTCCAAAATCCATTTTCGGCCTTTTCCCATAGATTCGAGCAATAAAATTTTTTTCGAAAAATGGGTCCAAAAATCCCATTTAGGAGGGTCGGGGACCTCATTTGTCACTTCCAAAATCCATTTTCGGCCTTTTCCCATCGATTCGTGCAATAAAATTTTTTTCGAAAAATGGGTCCAAAAATCCCATTTAGGAGGGTCGGGGACCTCACTTGTCACTTCCAAAATCCATTTTCGGCCTTTTCCCATCGATTCGTGCAATAAATTTTTTTCGAAAAATGGGTCCAAAAATCCCATTTAGGAGGGTCGGGGACCTCACTTGTCACTTCCAAAATCCATTTTCGGCCTTTTCGCATCGATTCGTGCAATAAAATTTTTTTCGAAAAATGGGTCCAAAACACCTCTTTGGAGGGTCAGGAACCTCCCCTGTACTCCCAAAATCCATTTTCGGCCTTTTCCCATTGATGCGTTAAGCACAATTTTTCTAAAAATTATAAGTGCATAATTATCATAAATTTCTTTCTTTTCAGAAACATGTTAAGTATTTTCCTCTGGACTTTATTATCAATAATCCTAGTTTTCTCCTTTGAAATTTTTTGCTTAGTGATCCAAGATATTATTTTTGGATTTTCCTCGTTCTTTCATACAAAAAAAAAACTTTTATTTTCGCCTTTTGAAAAATAAAAGTCAAAAAAAACTCTTTGCATGTGACTGTTAAAAATATAAGTTAAAAAAAACTTTTAAAAAAAAATTTTATTAATAAAAGTCAAAAAAAACTTTTAAAAAAAACTTTTATTAATAAAAGTTTGCTTTATTCGAATTTGGCTGGTAAGAGGATCAGAAGAAATCAGCAAATAATGAAAAACATCTTCGTTGTTTGCTACTCTAGAGCAACACCTGCTGTTGTGCAGCCTCGCGTTTTTAAAAACTTTATTTAATGCTTTCTGATCTTCTTCAGAAAGACGTCCAATTGGAACTTCTAGTTCTTGCATAATTTGACTTCAATGTATTAGAGCTTTGTGCACGGAAGGAGGCATGTTGTACCAATTGTAGTCCTTTTTACACAGTTTTTTGGGTATATTTGTAAAAGCTTTCGAGATTTATAACTTCTCCGTAAGCCAGAACTTGTAAAATTTTCTACTATATTTGTTTTGATAAAATAACTTTAAAATATCAATAGTAAAAGCAATATTCGGCCGGAATGGCTTTTGAAACACTGTACGTTTAGTTTCTAATAAAAACATAAGTTTTTTCTGAACATATATTAAAGACATTGAAAACATAAGATAAATTTATTGGAAAATATAGAATGATTAATGTCATAATTAAGGACATAAGAATTTAAAATAAATTTTTTTTGGAAATATATTACGATAATAATAATAACAAAAATGTTTTTAATCGGACCCCCTATGCTGCACCGTCCATATCTGCACTACGCTATGTTTAGTTCTAAAAAGCGAAAGCAAAGAGGGATGAAAAAAGAAAAAAACAGCCTTAACCAGTTCCCCTCTATTTGATGGAACTCCTATCTAATTTCAACCAACTTCCTTCACAATGTAAGCTTTTACAATTTATAAAATTGTTGTAAAGCATTGCAAAATGCGAAGATACACAAATATTTTTTTCTTCAAATATTGCAATAGAAAAAAATTCATTAAAAAAAAAGTTAAGAATATGCGCAGCTTTTTTTTTTTTGTTTTTGCTAACCATACTTTCGCACATAATATATAAAAAATTTTTAAATCTGGAGACATGCTTTTTTGTTTTTTGCTGTTAAATATTGCGAAATTTTTGAATTATGACTTTTTCAGCCTTAATTTTTAAAAAATCAGCATAATTCAGACAGAATAAAAGATTTCAAGCAAACAATTTTTGAATAGTACAATTAATTAACTTTATGCCAGTATGCAATTTTGGTAAATTTCGATACAAACAAATAAGTGAAAGCATTTAATAAAAGTCGATATATTTTGTTCCATCTAAAACTACATTAGGAAAAACCTGATAAAAAAAGAAGCTGCGCATATTCGCAGCTTTCTTTTTTTATTTTGTTAACCATACTTTCGCATATAAAATTTTTTTTTTTAAATCTGGAGATATACTTTTGTGTTTTTTTCTGTTAAAGTGTTAAAATTTTTCAATTTTACCATTTTTCATTCTAATTTTTGAAATTTCCGTAAAATTCATATAAGGCCGATAAAAGAAAACTAAATTAATTTTTATAAAGTAGAAACAATATACTTTCCGCCAATACGCTACATTATTGCATTTTGTTTCAAACAAGTTAACTAGAGCACCCTATCTAACAGTTGCTTATATAAAAAAATTCATAGAAAATTTTTGGATTACAAAGTTTAACTTTGAGCCCACTGTCGCTAAGTCCAAAACAAATTTAAAACTTTTATAGTTTTTTTTTTCATCCCCTAAGTATTATCTGACGATTTTTCAATTCCAAGCACTTTCAAATTTTTCCTATTGATGGCCACAAAAATCCACTGTGCGACGCCTGCATTCACTTTCTCGCAAATATGTATATCAAAAACTGACGACGCGATTAGTTGGCAGTTTCGTCAAACTTAAGTCCGATTCTATTTAATCCATTTTATATATTAAAAAATTGTTCACACGTTGTACCAAATAATTTTATGAACGCACTAATGAAAACATCAAATTTGAGCAGAAAATCAAAGCTCTATGTATAGAGCACATAATATTAATGAATGATAATGTACATTTCACGAAGCAAAGTACGAACTTGAACGGAAGAGAATGGCTAATTTCTTCGTCTTATAGAAGATTTCTAGTCAACGAGGTTTAAGTTAGAGAGGTTCTAATATATCATTGAAAAAAGAGCTATTTAAATTTCCAATAAGACCAAAATTATACAAATCCAATGTTAAATGCAGCATCTACAGTAGTTTAAACAAAATAAATAAATAAAAAATGTGAAAAAATCGAATTTCGGGACTAAATATTATCTATAATAGAAAAAAATTTAAGTTTTTTTAACGTCAAATTTTTTGCAAGAGCGCACTCTTTAATTTTCGAGCAAAGACGGGTATCCATTCTGTGAAGGAATAAAAGTTATGAGCAAAAAACACGTTTTTTTAGCCAAAAAGGACCTTCGGGAGAATCAAAAGTGCTCCATTAGTTTTTCTCGGAATGAAAAAAAAAAAAATGATGCAGATATCGTTTTTAAGGGTCCTTCTAACTTTTGAGTCGGTGTCTGGATGAATCTAAATTTCGACCCGGTCTATTCTACAGTAAATTGCTTTCGTCCAGTTGCACTACTATCTCTTATCGATAAAATATTTGAAAAATATATTCATCAAAGAATCGCACCGTATATTGAGAACAGCAATTTTGCTTACAAGTATCAGTATGGTTTTAAAAAAAGTTGTGGCACCGAAGAGGCGGTTGTAAATGTAGTAAATTAGGTCTGCGATGGCTTAGATAAGGGTTTCAAGGGAGTTGCAGGTTTATTCCTTGACTTTTCGAAAGCTTTCGACCTAGTTGATCATAATATAATGTTGCAAAAATTGAAATTTTATGGTGTCATGGGAAGAGAGCTTATGTTGTTTGAAAGTTACTTCAAAAATCGTAAGCAGTATGTAGAGTTAAATGGTGTAAAAAGCAATATTTTGGAAGTTAAATGCGGCGTTCCTCAAGGTAGCTGTTTGGGACCGCTACTATTTTCCTTATACTTGAATGACTTGTCTAATCTAAATCTAACCGGCCGTGTGTACCTATTTGCTGACGACGTGAGCATATTTTATCCTTACAAATTCGATTTGGTTTTAAATTCTAATATGGTGCGAGATGTTTCTTTAATTTTTGAATTTGCCAGAATAAATAAACTGGTCTTGAACGCAAACAAAACTAAAATGGTACGTTTTAGGCCATACTCTAATGCCACAAATATCAATTTTAGCATCTTTGTTGATGGAAATTTAATGTTGGAAACCAATTGTGTGAAATACTTGGGCATAACCTTACAAAGCAATCTCGCTTGGGACTTACACATTGGTGAAGCTAAAAGAAAAATAGCCCCTGCAGTTGGTATTTTATATAAAATGAAAAACAAACTAACCAATCACACGAAACTATTAATTTATTATGCTTTGGTACAGAGCCACCTGAATTATATGGTTATAAAATACGAATGTACTAAAATCGCTTCAAAGCTTGCAGAATAAAGCTCTTAAAGTAGTTTACAATCTGCCAATTGCATACTCAACGTTTTCACTTTATAATCATATTTGCAGTCCAATAATGCCAATCCGTTTGCTACACAAGTACCATATATTAGTGTATATATATAAATCCCTGAATAGTATCGGTTATCATACCATTAACTTTTCACAAAATCAGTCGGTGTTCAATACAAGAAACCAGCATAATTTAAGAGTACCGAGGTGCAGGTTGGAGACCAGCAAACAACGAATTGAATATTTAGGTATTGTTGAGTTTAACCAACTACCATCTTTTTTAAAAAATCAAAGTAGGATATCTAACTTTAAAACCCATATTAGGGAGCACTCACTACAAAATTTTGAATCGTTTCTTTTGTAATTGTGAATTTAAATTTTTTCTTACATTTTCACCACAAATAAGATTTTAATATAAATAACAAATAAAGTATTATTTATCTATTATGTACATGTTGATAAACTGCCAGCTTGCCTCATTTATGCCTATTCGGCGCCGAGGCTTTATATTAATTAGGAATTAATTTGTATGAGTAATAAATAAATAATTAAAAAAAAAAAAAAAAAAAAAAGCCGTATCGAACAATTCACGTCCCGGGGAGACATGGAAAGCTTTCTTCCTCGTGTTTTTCGTGTATTTGTGTATTTCATCGTTTTCTTAACCATTTGCGATGAACATCCGATACAATGTTAAGTTTTGTGGCATTGATTTTTGTCAAAGACACAAAGTCAATTAGCTTAAATTTTTTTTTGATATCTTTTAATTGAAATTTATTTCATTGCAATTTTTTTTTGTTCTGCACACATGTATCTTAAATTCATAAGCATTTGATAATAATGCAAACAAAACTTATTTCTTATGCGACTATCCAATTGTTTCCAAACAGTTGGATTGGTAATCAATTCACTACCTAAGAGATTTGATATGTGTGTGACAAAACTATTGACAGATGTAACTCAGCGTATGCTTCAGCATGCTTCTCATGGTTTTGTCAAAGATTTGGATTATTTCCGGCGACGAACATTCTTTCTTTTCTCGATATCCACGATGAGACAATCATCAAATCTCCAAGAATTTATACCATCCTAAATAACTTGTTGAATTTTTTTTTTACAACAAATGTGTTGAAAGCTTAAAAAAAAAACAGTGTTTTATAAAAACTATATATAAAAATTCGCAAATCTAAAAGACAGTTTTCTTGGTGTTATACTTTTTTTTTAACAACGTGAATTTCAGAATTTCGTTAGAAAAAAACCCTCATAGAGGTAAAGTATTCTGTGAAAAATTGTCCATCTAAATTGTCATCTAATAAACTAAAACTTTATTAGGGTATTTATGGTATTTAAATTTAACCAAATTTGCATCAGCGCGATATTCGCCTTCATGATTGCGGCTGCCAACTTTCAAGTTTGCTGTGAGACTCCAGTGATTTCACTACCACTATTGTGAAATATAATCAGCCTTTCTAAAATACAAAAACTCTTGGAATGCCTACCTAAAATATCAACAGATAAAGTCAAATCCTTCATTGCATTCGACCATGCATAAATTTGCATGAATTGTTTGTGCGAAAAGTTATACAACATAAGAATTGCGTCCAACGACATATCTACATACCTATAATTTTCTAAAATATTCAATATAATATTTCATATAATGTGTAAAAGTGGCCTAAAAACATATTTTTTTTGTAAAGGTAAGAGAACGTGAAATTAACATAGTTAAAGATGCTTAAAAACACTCATAAATATAATCAAATTTTAAGTCTACAATATAATTTACTTTCATAATCTACCGAAATAAGAGATACAAGTTAATTAAGTTAAACTTTTAGCTATAGAAATTTGCATTATTCATAAGAAAAAGAAAAATCTAACATATGCTACTCGAATCATGTGTTAAGACCACTTATTATTAGTTCATACCAAAAATGTTTTTATGAAATTCATTTAGTTTAATTTTTTTTTTATATAAAAAAAAGCTTAAATTTATTCGCCACCACTATTCTATTGCACATTAGTATTTTTTTTCTCTTCTCAGTTCGAAAAGCAAAAAGAAATATCAGATACATCGACCCCTGTGCGCGAAAATGTGCCATTTTTCGAAATTGACTTTTTGATGCAAATTTAATCTATACCCCACTACGCATCACCTGGTAAAATATTGAAGCTGAAATTCTTATAGTTACGTCAAAAATTGACTGTATATTTTATCGTATGTCACACTAGATTTTTTGCTTGTGCGCGAAATTATCGTATGTGCCATACAAAAATATATTGTGCATCATTGTTGTTATTTTATTAACTACGTCTTTTTATACCCTACACCGTGGGTATATACACTTTGTCTCTCCGTTTGTAACACATCGAAGGGGGCGTGGCAGGTATGGAAAAGTATATATATTCTTGATCAGCGTCACCACCTGAGTCGATTTAGCGATGTCCGTCTGTCTGTCTGTCTGTCTGTCTGGGTGTCTGTTGAAATCAGTTTTACGGGAAAACCAAGAAAGCTAATTGAATGAAACTATCACACACAGGTCACATCTTCTTGCAGGCATCTTGCTATTGAAAATGGGCAAAATCGGTTGACAGACACGCCTACCGCCCATACTCTATGTATATTTACCCCGGCCAATTTTGAAAAAAGTTTCGGCGATTTTGATGAAACTTGGTGATTTGGTGCACATGTGAACCAAATTAGGATTAGGCTGGGTTTCAAGTTTCCAAAGGGTCGTACAGGGGCGTGGCACAGCCCTAAATTTTATCATTAATACTACCATATCTTGTAAGCCGTTCAAGATATTGCGATTAAATTTGGTAAACGGATACATATAAAATATATCTTGAATTGTGATAAAAGTGGGCGGAATCGAAAAAGTGGGCGTGGCACTTTTCAACTGTTAAAAATTTTGATTCCGTATATCTCAAAATTGGCACAAACGATTTCCATAAAAATTTTGGAGATGATGCCGCTGAAAGCAGTCATCAATACAAGCTCAGCTACTGGACCGAAAAAACTCGTTGAAGGGCGTGGCACAGCCCACAATATTTATAAACGTTATATTTAAAGAACTAACAACGTAATCGTTATAAAATTTAATGAGGCAGATAAACTTGCTATAAGGTCTCTTACTACAAAAATTTGGTCCAATAGTACCTGTGAGCGTGGCACCTCCCATATAAGCAAAAAACGTTTATTGTTATAGATAGTGTGCTATGAGAGTAATCTTCATAAAATTTGGTGTAATTTGATGTCAGTTACTATAAGCTTTAAAAATAAATTAATTTTGACAGGATTGCATCAGTGGGCGTGGCACCTCCCATATTAACATAAATTTGTTAGCGCTGTTTTAAGTGAACTATTGCAGCAATTGGTATGAAATTTAATTTATGTATTTCTGTCGCTATAGGGCATATCTGAATCAAAAGTGGCTTAAATAGCATCAGTAGGCGTGGCACCTCCCATACAAATAAAATACGTTAAGTGGCATATTATATATATATATATATATATACAAGCTATTGAGCTAAAATTTATTATGAGGATGTCGATCGCGAATATAATTTATTGTACCAAAAGTGGGCGGAACTGGAGAAGTGGGCGTGGCATATTTAAAAATTTTCATTTCTATTCGATTTTTTCCAACATTTTCTACATTCTTTCGACTTTTTCAACCTTTCAACTTTTTCAAATATATCCTATTTGTATTTGTTCGACATTTTCAACCTCTTTCAACTTCCTTCATAAGTTTCTTTATTTTTTCGACTTTTTCATCAACTTTGAATTGTTTAAAAATTTTTCAACCTTTTTCAACTTTTTTAGAGTTTTTCAACCTCTCTCAACTTTTTTCAACATTTTGCATATATTTTCGACATTTTCCAACCTCTGCCAATCTTTCTAACATTTCACATTTTTTTCGACTTACTTTTTTATTTATTTTATTTAAAAGGTTATTTCAGTGCAGTGTAGGGTATGTGAGTTTCGGCCTGGCCGAAGATAACACCTTAGATTGTTTTAAATTAGAAGTAGAACGTGAAGCGTAACTATTGCTCGCGTTATGTAGCCTTTCGTACTCTCTCTATTCGCTTTATCGTTACTTGTGTACAGATAAACAGTTTTTATGAGTACGCCTATTATAATTTTAACGTTTATGAAAATGGCACTAGAAATGGCTATTGTTTTTTGTGGGGTGTGCGAGATGGTAAGCAAAGATGCAATGAAATTTGCACTGCCCTTTATAAATATCTAATAATCGTAGACCAAACACATACAGCTAATGACATAAGTCTATATTGCGACAGTTGTGCTGGTCAAAACCGCAACAAGACCGTATTAGCTATGCTAGCACATTTTTCAAATTCTTCAAACTTCATTGAAAAAATAAAAACTACATATTCACTTCCCGGTCATGCCAGTTGATTCTGTGCATAGCACAATTGAATCTTTTGTACGAAATCGTACGATTTGGGAGCCCAGTGAATGGCCCACAATTATTCGCAATGCACGCACTAACCCATCGGGATACGACTGCGTTAAAATAAGTCACTCTAAGCTTAAGAACTGGAAATCACTTGTAGATTTCTTACTACCGAACAAAATTAAACTAGACTCAAATAAACTTCGCATAGCTTCATTCAAAAAAAAAATCAAAATCAATTGAATCCATAGATGGATGAATTCTGAAAATTCCACTAAAAAACCATAAACAACTTTAATTTTACTTTTAAGCTACAAATGTTGTACAATAAGTCTTTATGTATATCCTCGATAAAATTTAATGATTTGCAAAATCTATGTAATAAGTAGTATTCCATCAAAATATCACAATGACACAGTGTTCAGGAAGATAAAACAGGTTTTCCAAAAATGACGACACCAGGAATCACCTGGAAACTATTCCTTGGCATCAGTAGTAACCGAAACCACTTCACTTGAAATCGGATCAACTCCCCTTTTGGAGAAAATCCATTTTTGTACCTATAAGGCGAAAAATTGCTCAAAACAGAGTTTCTTGTGACCCGACGAGCTGATTATATTATATAATTGACCCAAATAGTTCTTTATACTCAGAAATTATAACATGCTCGAATTCATAATTTTGGACTAATAAACAAAGGCGATATACATTAGAGCTGTTCAAAATAAAAAATTTTTAATTTTTTCATGATGTGTCAGCGGATTACAATAGCCTTATATGTCTGGACAAATCCCATCACTAGGATTAAGGTTAATATTAAAAACTGGATTAGCGCCCTCTGTTTTAAGTAGACAACACATTTTCAAAATGGTGCAAGTTACAGAGGTTATCAAATTTTCCAACAAAGTGGCTATGGTTTTCGGGCATTTATCGATCTGGGAATTTGAATCCATGATTGGTTTTTTTTCTTCTTCTTTTTGTTTTATAAAAAAATTGAAAATTACCGGAAAAAAATTAAAAAATTCCGATTTTGTACTTTAAAGTTGCAAAACCACCCCATATTTTTTTGCCGTTGATCCCGTGTTACATTATTTGTAATGTATTGTTACTTGCTTAAGAAAATGCCGTAAACCGCATATCATTTTCTTTTTTCAAACCCGAGATATCTGCATTTTTCTAAATTAACAGACTTGATTTTTTCGAATCGGAATAGACAAATTAAAAATATTAAGGTGATTCAAATTTTTTTTTTGTTTCAAACTGTTATTATTGATCAAGGAGTTCGAATCTGTGATTAGTTTTTCTTCTTCTTCTTTATCCGATGCCAGACTTTGTCCAGACATATAAGGCTATTGTAATCCGCTGAAAAATCAGAAAGTTTTTATTTTGAACCACTCTAATGTGTATATTCAGTCGCCTTTGTTTATTGGTCCAAAATTGTGAATTCGAGCATGTTATAATTTCTGAGTATAAGGAACTATTTGGGTCGATTATATAATATAATCAGCTCGTCGGATCACAAGAAACTCTGTTTTGAGCAATTTTTCGCCTTATAGGTACAAAATTGGATTTTCTCCAAAAGGGGAGCTGATCCGATTTCAAGTGAAGTTGTTTCGGTTACTACTGATGCCAAGGAATAGTTTCCAGGTGATTCCTGGTGTTGTCATTTTTGGAAAACCTGTTTTATCTTCCTGAACACTGTGATGAGTATTAAAATTTAAAACATTCCTCAAGAATAAAAGAATCGTTAAATGAAAGCGACGATGAAGATTGAATTACTTAAATTTAATTATTTTTGAAATTAAAAACATGCTTTTGTTATGTGTAACTTTTATACCACTTAAAATAATAAAAAAAAATTAAATGAATAAAACCTTAATTTTTTCACATATTTTGACAAAGGTTTAAGATCACAAATAACTTTGCGTTTCAATTCATTTCCAATTTAAACTGCTTTTCATGTTATCGTAAGTGCCATTTGCTGCAAGCACACCTACGAAACGTTGTGAGCGAAACTATCGTATGTGCCAAAAATATTTTTTCTCGGAAAATGTACACTTTTCCGCAGGAAAAATTCTGAGTTTTGTTATAATAGTTAATTATCTAAGCACATGGAAAATTTGGTATTGATATTGCCAACCAAAGCACAGAAAAGTAGAAAAAACCCATTCCTGTAAAATTTGGTTTTTAACACATACGATAATTTCGCGCACAGGGGTCGATATATACTTTCATGAACATAATAATTTGTCCGCCATCACGATGTGTTCCCTTCGGTGGAAGACATATACTAAAAATGAACGATTTGCCTAACACTCTTATAACCACACTGATAAATAACAAATTACAAATCACGACAACAAAAATTAATAGAAACACCCTACCAACACAAAACAATACAGCAACTAACAAAAAACAATACCACAGTATCACATACATACCAAGATTGACAGAGAGCAAAAATCTACACACGGAGGGAAACACCAGTTACGCTCACAAACCGAACATTACACTCAGTGCTTGCACTTTGGATAAAATTTTTGTGGCAAAATTGCGTAGCAAAACGGCGAGCAGCGTAGCAGAAGTCAATAATTGGCTGAACTATCGTTTATTGAACAGTAAACTAAAAATAAACTTTTTTATAAAACGAAAATATCACATTGAAATTCAGAATGGTGTAACAGTTGTAATGTTCCACTAGAGTTTCGCAACTCAATAGTTAACACCGACTGAGCTTACCCTGAAAGGAGATCAGGTTGGGCGGAACCCGTCTTTGCCTACTAGCGAACAGTCGTGGGGGAGTTCGTACCTTTTCTACTGACAGCACCCAGTCATAATTCTTTTATTAAAGAGTTCCTTAAATTCACAATTAATAAATTTATATTTTGCATTGGCCTACATGCATAAGAACCAGAAACTAAAAATAACCGAAATCTAAATTATGTAAAGCCGTACTACATCTTTTTCTTCACATACCAATGGAGTCAATTGGATATTAGTTAGACTCCTAGCTTCCTTACCCACCCTACCTTTGATCTTTTGGCGCTAATGTTAAAAAAAAAGATCCCATGTTTTGGTTTCCTACCACCTTACATTACCAAGGAAAACTCGTAATTAATAAGCCATAACAATTTTTATTTTCATTTAACTGCTATTATCAATAAAATTCATTTTATCCAAATTTGGAAAAGTATTATAAGCTACGATAAAACGTCCTCAAAAAATTTAAAAAAAAAACGCATATCTTTCATATATTAAATGAGGTACTAAGAAAGGTATTATATAATGGCGTGAAAGTATATCTAATTTTCACTCATTCAAAATTATGATACATATTTATATATATACTAGCATTACCCTGTGCGCATCGCCTCACCTCAACCGTGGTGTAGATTCGATGTGCGGTCTGCGTGAAAATTCTATTTAAAAACTACTTTTGTATGAGGACCACCCTTAGTATGCACCCAAAATAAAATTTTTACAACCTAAGCAGTGCCTCTTAATATAAAAACCACATGATGTAAATTCCTTGAGAATCGATTTAAGCGGTCTCCGAGAAAATGATATTTAAAATATTTTTTTGTGTGAGGGCCACCCTAAATAAAAGTTTTGTATCCTTAGCTATGCCTCTTAACATAAGAGCTACGTGGTGTAAATAGTTTAACCTGTTATCGTGAAAATGACATTTTAAAAAATTTTGTATGAGGGCCACCCTAAGTTTGAACTTGAAATAAAATTTTTACGATCTTATCTGTGATTCTTTATATAAAAGCCACATGGTGTAAATTCCATGAGAATCGATTTTGCGGTCTTTGAGAAAATGATATAAAAAAAATTGTTGTATAAGGGCCACCCTAAATAAAAGTGTTGAAGCCTTATATATGACTCTTAATATAAGAGCTACGTGGTGTTAATTCGGTGTGAATCGATTAACCTGTCTTCGTGAAAATGATATTTAAAAATTTTTGTGTATGAGGGCCACCCTAATTTTGCACTTTAAATAAAATTGTTACAATCCAATCTCTGCCTCTTAATATAAAAACCATTATTGTAAATTCCAAGAGAATCGATTAAGCAGTCTTTGAGAAAATGCTATTTTTAAAATATTTGTGTATGAGGGCCACCCTAAATAAAAGTTTTGTGGCCTAAGCTATGCTTCTTAACATTAGAGGTACGTAGTGTAAATTCGGTGTGAATCGATTTATTTGTCTTCGTGAAAATGATATTTAAAAATATATTTGTATGAGGACCACCCTAAGTATGCACCCTAAATAAAATTTTTACCATCAAATCTGTACCCCTTAACATAAAAGCCATACTGTGTAAATTTCATGAGAATCGATTTGCCTGTCTTTGAGAAATCGCTATTTTGAAAATATTTGTGTATGAGGGCCACCCTAAATATGCACCCTAAATAAAAGTTTTATAGCCTATGACACCCGCCCGATCGATACTAACATTCTGTAAAAATTTCATCAAAATCGGCTGGATAGTTTCCGCGTGCATAAGAGACAGACAGACAGACAGACAGACGGACAAAAAATGAATTTTATATAATAGATTTATAGCAAGGATACACAAAAACCTAAATTTTAAATTAAATTAAATTGCGTTAATTTCAGCCGAAAGTTAATTATTTTTATCATTAACAAACAAAAAAAATCGATCATATATCAGATAAACTTTATATGTTTTTAAACTTTTAAGATATTTTAATTAGATTGTTTTGTAAACAGATTGTTGCACAAAAAAAAAACTTTGCAAATCGAGTAAAAAAAAACAAAACCAAAAAGAACAAACAAACAATGGGAGAGCTTATGGTATTTGTAACTGTCTGCCCTCTGCAAATTGCTAACAGAAGAATGTTTTGCAGACTAGACGATCGGTGACCATGATGCTAACATCGACGCGACTGCGAAAGGTTCCGCTGCTGCAGTCTCTGGCGCTGTCAACACTATGCTCATCGATCACTGAGCAAATGCAAACAAAATGTTTTGCTTATTTATCTTTTTGTATTACTTTTTAAGAGTGAAGCTGAATAATTTTTTTGTTTTTGTTTTTTTTTTTTTTTTTTTTGACTATAATATTTTAAAAT
This sequence comes from Tricholauxania praeusta, assembly GCA_949775025.1. Classification (NCBI taxonomy): domain Eukaryota; kingdom Metazoa; phylum Arthropoda; class Insecta; order Diptera; family Lauxaniidae; genus Tricholauxania; species Tricholauxania praeusta. The sequence goes on along the minus strand of OX459029.1, from coordinate 76,275,310 downwards.
TATTATGTTAGAACAAAAGACTCACCAACATATCCAACGTTGAAGGGCCCTTCGTTTGATGTAATCGTTGATATATGTAATGTAGAAATGTAGGTATACGGGATTTTTAGGTATAAGCTAATTTTACATATGATTAATTTAATTTTTTCTTTCTTTGTTCTCTCTTTCTGTTACCGATCTTTTTAGTTCTTTAGTTTTTTTTTTTTTAATCAAAAAAAAAACGAAAGAAAATCACGTCTATTCCAAAGAGTTTTTAATTTCAATTTTAATTTAGATGCACTTATTTTAAGATACGTCTTATTCCAATGTTTTTTTTACCAAAAATAATTGTACAAATTAACACCAAAAAATTAGTGTATGAATAGGTGTATGCGTACATAAATAAATATTTATGCAGATAAATATATATATGCATATATACAGATATGTATATGCTTATATTAAATCTATGTCTTATGATATTACAATTTAGACTTTTCCGTTGCTATCTGGGGCTTTCTCCCTCTTTTAAAAATTTTTCTTTCTTTGGCAAAATTCACTTTGCACACTTTTGGAAGGTTTTTTTTTTAATGGACATATAGTGACAAATACTTTTGTCTAAGCACGTCGAACTATGAAAAAAAAAAAACACCCGCGCTGTCACGCCTATACCCGTTGTAATGCTGTCGCAAACTGGTTATGGTGCTGATAGTGGTGATTTTACTCGTGATCTTTTCTTGGTTCTTTTGTCGCCTTTTGCAAGCATTGGTGAACAAAATTACTTCACCTACGTCCAGCCGACCTAATCATTAGATTTAATGAATACCACAAAATTTAAGTTTAAGAAATGTACCTTTCAAACGAGATGTTATGGATACTAAAACGCCGCACTATCCTCCCTTAGGAGTTTCAGAGAACCAGATGAAAGTATCCCAGCAAGATACGCAATCCAAAATTTCCTTTACGGTAAAACGCTACACTTCCTTGTAACTTTTCGCTGGGAAGTGTTATAGTTGCAACAATTTGCACTTTGGCCGAAAAATAATATTAAATTTATTTAAAAGTACATATATGTCTATAAGTACCTAGAAAAAATTAGCATACCTTTATACAGGAGATCAGACCGTGCGACTTGAAGTGTGGTTAAGGAAAGAACGATCACATTTTCCTTAGCTGAGGCTATGCCGCTTAACACATGATCGTTAACATGATTGTTAATAATATGCTGACCCGGATATAGTAACTGTTTGTACGTAAAGTACCAATAATGTTTGACAAAAAAAAAAAATGTACACTGATCTTCAAACTTTTTCAAGAGTAATAAGTTGCTTAAGAAAAGCAACTGGTATCCAACATTGGACTTAAATAATTGATCGGACCAATTTACAATAAAAATTATTTTTTTCTGCGTCACCATTATTAACACATCGCCAGGAAATAGTTCCAACTTGTAAAATAAAAATAGCAAGAAGGTTGAAAATGTGAGCATTTGGATCATATTGAACATTTTCAAGAAAACGTACGATTATTCTCGAATATCTTTCGCGTGATAGGTTCCCAATACCTTTCCCTGGAGATCCTCGAGTAAATAGTAACTGTTACCGATCTTCTCCTTTACCCGGGCCTTTAAAAATGAAGGGCTGAGTTTGGAGTTGAAATTCTTCTCAAACGAGCTTTGCATAAAATTTCGACGAAGAACTTCTTGTCCAACTTTGAACGATATAGGTCTCGTGCGCAAATTGAATTGTTTTGCATTAGTTTGATATGCCTTAGCGATATTGATATTGCGTAAGTCTTTACGCAATAGTGTCAATTGGTCATCACGTGCAAGCTTTGCAGTTGGTTCATCGAGAAGTCGAAGGTTTCGAAGAAGTTGGTACGAGGAGCCATGCGTTATTATGTCTAATCCATATAATGCACGATACGGTGAGCAACCTATAGATTGATGAAAGGAATTCCGCAGGGCACAACTTATAGCACTGATATTTGCATCCCATTAGCGATGATCTTTTTTAAGATACGCCCTAATAGCAGATATTATCGATCGATTTACACGCTCGGACGCGTTTGCTTGAGGTGAATATAAACTAGTGTACATATGTTTTATCCCGAGTTCAGTAAAAAATGCGTTTAGATCGTTCGCCTTAAACTGTGAGCCGTTGTCACTAACAACCGTCTCTGGAACTCCATATAGATGAAATATATGTTTTTCCAAAAAATCTTTTACGTGACTAGCAGTAAATTTTTTAAGCGGACATAGCCAATGGTATTTGGATAAATGGTCCATGACAATTAAAAGGCCAATGTATCCCTGCTTGCTTCGGGGATAAGGACCTAGGATATCAATAAAAAATCTTTGAAATGGTCTGTGGGTAACAATTTGTTTTCCCATTAATTACATCATTTCTGAGCTGTCGAGGAACCCAAAGTTTCCAAGCGGAGCTCTCCTGTTCAGGGTTGCCATCAAAATGTTCTGTTCCTTTATATATAAAGTTTTCTACCTCTTTTATATCCGGAAATTTGTCTAAATTTTCATTAATTTTTGCCTGAAGCATTTGATATTCTATATCTTTGAAAAAAGGTGAATCTAGATCTATCTCTGAACCTACCAACTCTACAAGACAAACCTCTTCATCATGCATCCGCGATAAAGCGTCTGGCACCACATTTTCTTTGCCTTTCCTGTGACTGATTGAAAATTTATACACTTGTAACTTCAATGCCCATCTTTCGAGCCGACCGTTTAAATTAGGCTGACGCATAAGCCAAACAAGGCTAGAATGATCAGTTATGACCTCAAATTCTTGGAGTTTCAAATAACACCGAAAACGTTCGATAGCCTCTACTGCTGCCAGACACGTAGTCACGTTCCGTGACGCTGTAGTTACGCTGTACAGAGTTCAGCTTTTTGGACATAAAAGCTACTGGTCTCTCACTACCATCTCGAGCTAACTGCACCAGCACTGCCCCAATGCCATAATTGCTGGTATCGCAGTGAACATAAATTTTTTTAGTAGAAATCGTTTCCGTAATTGGAAATGACACATCAGCGAAATTTTTTATGAAACGACGGTACCAACCAGCTACCTCCATAAATCCACGTACCTGTTTTATATTTTTTGGTACTGGCCAAACAACAATGGAATCTATTTTTTCAGGGTCAGTGGCGATACCTCCGTTGCCGATGATATAGCCAAGGTATTTAACTTTGGTAAAACCAAACTTGCTTTTATTGATGTTAAGCGTTAAATTAGCTTTACGAAACTGATCCGCAAGGCGTACAAGAATAGATAGGTGTGTTTGAAAGTCTTCAGACACGACACACAAATCGTCTAAGTATCCAAACACGGAATGCTTAAGGTCTGGTGGAATTATTTCGTCCATCAGGCGACACATCGTCTGCGGTGCGTTACAGAGGCCGAAAAGCATTGTTACAAATTGGTATAATGGACGACCTGGTATGGTAAATGCGGATTCTTCAGATAGAGCGATTTGCCAATAGGCGTCTTTAAGGTCAATGATATTAGCTTTTGGAAGTCTTGCGAAAATCCCTTCGATACTCGGAAGCGGATAAGCATCTTTTTTTGTTACTCCGTTAAGTTTTCGAGCATCTAGGCACAAACGCACTTTTCCGGGCATAATAACAAGCCGCACTGGAGAACTCCAAGGACTTGATGATTTTTCTATAACTCCAAGACTGATCATACGATATACCTCACGAAACATTAGCTTTTCGACAGCAGGAGAAAAAGGGTAAAAACGCTGTTTCACTGGCTTCGAATCACCTACATCAATTTCATGCCTAATTAAGCTTGTTCTACCTAACCCCTGTTGCTCAAAATTAGGAAATAACGATTTAACTGCCTCTAACTGTTTCGTTTGTTCATTCTCCAACTCTGTTGATTTTTCTATCGAAATTGAGGAAATTATACCGGGTGCTAGATTAAAATCTTTCCAAAAATCTATTCCCAAAATAAGCCTCTGGTTAATAGACGGTATAATATAAAGTCTAAGATTTTTGCTTTGATTATTATACATTATATCTACCTGTAACCAACCAATTACTTCATTATCCCTTCCATTCGCAGTTTTAACGTTAGCTTTAGTTTTATGAAAATTCGGTAGGCTGGAAAAATCTTGTTTAGCCAACTCAGCCCCGATACAGCTTATACTGGCTCCAGTGTCAAGCAACCCTAATTCGGTATAATTTAAAAATTTAACTTCAGCATAACTCCGATTATCATATCGTTTTAAAATGGCGGATATTAATAGCCGTTATATTTCCAGAATCTACGAAGACGTAATGTTGATCGTTTGATTTTTGGAGAAGGATAATCTAAAACGGGATCTGCATTGAAAATTCTACTTCTTACTTTTATATAATTTTTCAATCGTTCGTGATATGGTTTTATAGGGTATAAAATTTTATTCACATCCTTTTCCTGTATTGGTGTTTCCTTTTCAAAAATTTTAACTTCTTTTGTTTTTTCTTTTTCCTCTTTAGTACTATTTCTATATGAACTGGCTGAGCTAGCCGGCAATAAAGGTATTTCATTTATGGGTATCATCTCTACGTGGGTGCCATCCGGGTGGTTTTGGATGGACCCTTCAGGAAGTTTTCCGTCGGTCGTTTGGACAGACAATGTGGACATTGAGGCTTATAAATGCCTTTGGCTCCACAGCCGTAACAAAATGTTCTGTGCTCTTTAACACAAATGTCCCTCCTATGTCCAATCTCGTCGCAATTCCAACATTTAAATTCCTTACTTGAATTCGGAAGCATTTCAAGTTCAATTTCGGCAATGTTTCTTTTCCGTCCGAAATTATTAACAATATTACGCGACTGTTACGTTCTACGAGTGGCTTCTTCGTTCATCAAATTCTCTCGCATTTGACATAGCTTTCTCAAATGAGCAATTGACTGAACTTTTACATACAAAATATCATGACGAGTGTCAGGCCTTAGGTTTCGAGATATTTTTTCTATTAACTCAGATTCTTCAATTGGCACCGTAAGCCGATCAATAATGGTAGTAATTGAATCGTAAAAAATTTCAAACGGTTCACCAATTTTTTGCTTGCGATTGCGAATATCAAAATCAGACCGGTGATCTTCATACTGGTGTCGCAAAGCAGCACAAAATGGTTGCCATTCAATGGTATTAACTTGCTTGTGGTAACGCCAATACCAGTCCTTGGCCTTACCAGCAAGAATAATGTGCAGGTTTTTACAAACTGCCTCAAAATCATTATTTAACGTCTCTTGAGTTAATGCCCGAATGTGATAAATAAACTCTTCGCATTTCATGCCACTCGACGAGCCGTCATATTTCAAATGCCAATTTTCGATAATTTTCGTAATCTTTTCAGGATTTGAAAAAGAATTTGCAGCAGAACTGTGGTTCATCAGAGAACTTCGCAAATTACTGTTAACTTGCACTGCAGAATTTTGTTGAGAGTTGACAATATTTGGTCTTGGATTCGGAAAAGTTGGTTGGCTGGCTGCTGCATTTTCAACCAGAGTTTGTAAATTCATGGATGCAAATAATCGTGTTATAGTCGATTCTACAACCTGGGTTACTCTATTTTCTACCAGTTGTGATACTTGATTTATATCTAATAAATTTGCAGTGTTTGGAATTGGGTCTATCAATGGGTGATTTGCATTTGCGTTTAAGGCTAAGTTACTCGATTCGGCTTGAGTACGAAATTGGTATCCTTCAGACAAATTTAAAAGAGGCAATGATTGATTACTACGAGAACGGTGGCGGTTGTTTCTCAGGGAAACTCCCGACGCAACTGAAGCTGCTTCGTCTAGCTGCCGTTGTAAGCCACGCGTATTATAACGTCTTTGAGAGCCACGCCAACTTCTCCCCTTACCTCGATTCGTTTTTGTTTTGTTAGTTTCTGAAACTTCTCGACTTATCAATTTTAAATCACGTTGATGACAAAGTTTTCTACACTCTGGGCATTCAGCCGATTCATTTAGCCAATTAGTAATACACCTCTGGTGGTAGACATGATTACACAAAGTGATAACACGAGCTTGTTCGCTTTTCAGCGGCTGAAGACAAATTGAGCAACTACATTCAGAATCCACTGCAGCAGAAACATTCTGAATATTTTGCATTGCCAGGTTTTCAGTACTTCGCTCCAATGGCATATTCAAAGAGCAATGAGAAAAATCGGAAACAATTTATTTAACCCTCAATGTATAATGTGATTCAAAACAAAAGCCACCAAATTGAAAATCTTCAACAACAGAAATTTTAAGCAATCTCTAGCACGTCAAGAAAAATTTCAGAAGTAAAATCCTAATCCTCAGACTCCAACTATGAAGTCACAGAGGTAAAACCCTAACTGTATTGTACTAATGCAAAAAAAAACTTAACGTATTGCTTCTCCAGCAATAAAAAGTATTGACAGAAGATTTAAAAGTTTGTGCGTTTTCCTTATTTTGGTAATGTATGTAGTGTATAAAACTAAACATAAAGTTGATATGAGAACAAAAAAAAACGGTGGCAGCTTACGAGAATTGTATTTATTTAAAAAAATTTAAATCGTTTTTTTAAATGCTACGTTAAAAAATATGTAAATGAGTTATTATCATTTGTTACGTTGCGGTCGAATCTAATTAGTCTTCGCTTATTAGTCAAATTTCCAGCAAAGATAAATAAAACAAGTCAAAGAATTAATATGCTGAGAAAAAAAATTTAATATTGGTGCAGAATCAAATAGTACAAATTTCAACTCCTCACGGTCGAAATCTACTCAGACACAGCCAAGTAGTCGAATTTCCAGTGAAGATCAAAAATTTATTTTGATCCAATACAATCAATGTTCTAACAACTGAGAGAAAAAAAAAAGCCAAAAATTTAGTGAGAGTGGAAGCCTTTGCCAATGAGACCAGAAATCAATTAAAATTTTAAACATCAGAGCAATACAAATTTAACCTAATCAGAGTCTTACTACAACAGATTTCCGGCCCCACGTTGGGCGCCAATTAATTATGTAATGTTCCACTAGAGTTTCGCAACTCAATAGTTAACACCGACTGAGCTTACCCTGAAAGGAGATCAGGTTGGGCGGAATCCGTCTTTGCCTACTAGCGTACAGTCGTGGGGGAGTTCGTACCTTTTCTACTGACAGCACCCAGTCATAATTCTTTTATTAAAGAGTTCCTTAAATTCACAATTCATAAATTTATATTTTGCATTGGCCTACATGCATAAGAACCAGAAACTAAAAATAACCGGAATCTAAATTATGTAAAGCCGTACTACATCTTTTTGTTCACATACCAATGGAGTCAATTGGATATTAGTTAGACTCCTAGCTTCCTTACCCACCCTACCTTTGATCTTTTGGCGCTAATGTTAAAAAAAAAGATCCCATGTTTTGGTTTCCTACCACCTTACATTGCCAAGGAAAACTCGTAATTAATAAGCCATAACAATTTTTATTTTCATTTAACTGCTATTATCAATAAAATTCATTTTATCCAAATTTGGAAAAGTATTATAAGCTACGATAAAACGTCCTCAAAAAATTTAAAAAAAAAAAAACGCATATCTTTCATATATTAAATGAGGTACTAAGAAAGGTATTATATAATGGCGTGAAAGTATATCTAATTTTCACTCATTCAAAATTATGATACATATTTATATATATATTTATAGCAACGATACACAAAAACCTAAATTTTAAATTAAATTAAATTGCGTTAATTTCAGCCGAAAGTTAATTATTTTTATCATTAACAAACAAAAAAATCGATCATATCAGATAAACTTTATATGTTTTTAAACTTTTAAGATATTTTAATTAGATTGTTTTGTAAACAGATTGTTGCACAAAAAAAAAAACTTTGCAAATCGAGTAAGAAAAAACAAAACCAAAAAGAACAAACAAACAATGGGAGAGCTTATGGTATTTGTAACTGTCTGCCCTCTGCAAATTGCTAACAGAAGAATGTTTTGCAGACTAGACGATCGGTGACCATGATGCTAACATCGACGCGACTGCGAAAGGTTCCGCTGCTGCATCGATCACTGAGCAAATGCAAAAAAAATGTTTTGCTTATTTATCTTTTTGTATTACTTTTTAAGAGTGAAGCTGAATAATTTTTTTGTTTTTGTTTTTTTTTTTTTTTTTTTTGAATATAATATTTTAAAATTATTATGTTAGAACAAAAGACTCACCAACATATCCAACGTTGAAGGGCCCTTCGTTTGATGTAATCGTTGATATATGTAATGTAGAAATGTAGGTATACGGGATTTTTAGGTATAAGCTAATTTTACATATGATTAATTTAATTTTTTCTTTCTTTGTTCTCTCTTTCTGTTACCGATCTTTTTAGTTCTTTAGTTTTTTTTTTTTAATCAAAAATAAAAAAAAAACGAAAGAAAATCAAGTCTATTCCAAAGGGTTTTTAATTTCAATTTTAATTTAGATGCACTTATTTTAAGATACAGTGAGCGTCAAAAGAAAGTAAACACCAATTCTTTATCCTTAAATTATCTTATTACAAAGTTATTATTGACTAACGATAAAAAGTAATATTACAGAGTTTACTACTATACCATTTGGTTATAAAACATGAAATCAAAACAAGTGACAACATTGCTCAAATCTCTCGAATCTGAAAATGCATCAGATTTTGCGCGTCAAAAAAAAGTAAACAGTTGTAATACTTACTTAGATTTTTTATATTTCGGGGAAGAAACTAAAGTTTTTGTGAAGAATTTGTACTGATCAAATGTTTTACTTCACTAAAAATAATTTTAAGTTGATTTGTACTTATTAATAACTAAAAAGGTATAAAGGAAGATAATCTCACTATGGGAAAGCAAACATCGACTGATACTCGGAAAATTATATTACATTTAAAAGAAAAAATCAAATCCTTGCGTGAAAATTGTGAAATCGTGGGAAGGAACCACCTAATAATAAAAAAAATTGTTGATAAATACGCCAAACACCAACAGGTTGAAGATTTATCGAGGTCTGGATGCCCAAAGCGGCTTAGTGGTACTGAAGTTAGAGCTGTAGTAAGAGAAGTAAAGGTATATCCAGCCTCAAATGCAGTCATATTATCAGAGAACATAACGCACACATCAGGCAATCCAGTAAGTGCGATTACAGTCAGGAGACCGATTCACAAAAATGGCTTACATGGAAGGATACCACGCAAGAAGCCATACATATCCAAGGTAAATCAGAGTAAGCTTGTGGATGTTGCTAAAAAGTACAAAAATATGGCTCTACCTTTTTGGGAAAACAAACTTTATACAGATGAGAGCAAATTCGAAATTTTTGGAGCGAAAAGACCCCCAAAAATATGGCGTGCTTAGAATGAAGCCTTCATAGAAAAGTGTGTTACCAACACTGTCAAACACGGTAGAGGCTCAGTTATGGTTTTGGGCTGTATGGTGGCAACAGGTGTTGGCAATCTTGTTGTTATTGACTGTACTATGAACTAAATGGATTACTTAGCTATTTTGAAGGACAATGTTGACCCTAGCGTCGAGTAATTAGGCTTGACTTGGAACTGGATCTTCCAACAGGACAGCGATCCAAAGCATGCGTTGAAAATTGTAAAGGTGTGGCTACTGTACAAGACTCCTAAGACACTTGATCATCCGCCGCAGTCCCCAGATGTTAATCCAATCGAGCACCTGTGGGAACACCATTGACAGAAAAATCAGACAAACGGCTTTATCAAGCAAGGCAGGCTTAAAAAAGGCTCTAAGGGAAGAATGGAACGAAATCTGCCCAGATGTAACAAAAAAATTTATCGAGTCGATGCGAAGGGGACCAAACGAAGTGCTTAAGGTCAAAGGAAAACAAACTACATGTTAAAATATTTAAAAAGTTTACTTTTTATAGTGAAGTTCTGTTCTCTTTTGTTTGCTGTTTACTTTTTTTGACGCGTAAAATTTGGTCTTTTTCGAATTAAAGTGAATTTATTTGTTTGCATAATTAGTTTTGTTAAATGTTTATATCGAAATCAGCTATTATTGAATAATTCTTGAATTTCTTATATTTATTTTTGATTTTGTGTTATTAACTTAATTTTAATAAGACTTTTAGTGTGAGTAATTAAGGTGTTTACTTTCTTTTGACGCTCACTGTACGTCTTATTCCAATGTTTTTTTTTTTACCAAAAATTATTGTACAAATTAACACCAAAAAATTAGTGTATGAATAGGTGTATGCGTACATAAATAAATATCTATGCAGATAAATATATATATGCATATATACAGATATGCATATGCTTATATTAAATCTATGTTTTATGATATTACAATTTAGACTTTTCCGTTGCTATCTGGGGCTTTCTCCCTCTTTTAAAAATTTTTCTTTCTTTGGCAAAATTCACTTTGCACACTTTTGGAAGGTTTTTTTTTTTAATGGACATATAGTGACAAATACTTTTGTCTAAGCACGTCGGACTATGAAAAAAAAAAAAACACCCGCGCTGTCACGCCTATACCCGTTGTAAAGCTGTCGCAAACTGGTTATGGTGCTGATAGTGGTGATTTTACTCGTGATCTTTTCTTGCTTCTTTTGTCGCCTTTTGCAAGCATTGGTGAACAAAATTACTTCACCTACGTCCAGCCGACCTAATCATTAGATTTAATGAATACCACAAAATTTAAGTTTAAGAAATGTACCTTTCAAACCAGATGTTATGGATACTAAAACGCCGCACTATCCTCCCTTAGGAGTTTCAGAGAACCAGATGAAAGTATCCCAGCAAGATACGCAATCCAAAATTTCCTTTACGGTAAAACGCTACACTTCCTTGTAACTTTTCGCTGGGAAGTGTTATAGTTGCAACAATTTGCACTTTGGCCGAAAAATAATATTAAATTTATTTAAAAGTACATATATGTCTATAAGTACCTAGAAAAAATTAGCATACCTTTATACAGGAGATCAGACCGTGCGACTTGAAGTGTGGTTAAGGAAAGAACGATCACATTTTCCTTAGCTGAGGCTATGCCGCTTAACACATGATCGTTAACATGATTGTTAATAATATGCTGACCCGGATATAGTAACTGTTTGTACGTAAAGTACCAATAATGATTGTCAAAAAATAAAAATTTACACTGATCTTCAAACTTTTCAAGAGTAATAAGTTGCTTAAGAAAAGCAACTGGTATCCAACATTGGACTTAAATAATTGATCGGACCAATTTACAATAAAAATTATTTTTTTCTGCGTCACCATTATTAACACATCGCCGGGAAATAGTTCCAACTTGTAAAATAAAAATAGCAAGGAGTTCGTACATTACACAGTACATAACATAAATGTGATTAACACATTACAATTCACATAAATAAGAATAAATATAATAGTTCATAAACATATTATATAATTCATCTGATTATAATCTATTTAAGGCACCCATACAGTGTCCTTATTTGAGATCATACATTTAAATCTATGGTATCTATTTTGTAGGAGTTACTTTTTTTATTTTTTATTGAGGTCTGAAAAAATTCACTCTGCATGGGCACTGCTGTGTGGCAAAGCAAGCAATTTTTTGAAAAGTAACTGACATTAGAAATCATGAAAACTTTGTTTAGTTGACAATTCAGCTAGTGCTGATACAGAATTGCCAATAAAGTGGAAAATGTGTTAAATTAAAAAATCGCAAGAGAAAAAGTAAAAAAAATTATATGAATAATACAAAATTAAATGGAAATGGGAAAAATGTAGCAAAATTGATACATTTGATGAGAGTGGGTAGCAAAGTCGCAAATGTGTTATTTTTTGCTTAAGTGTAGCAAATTTGCTACGATAGAACCAAAAAAAAAAAGATAGTAACTTCGAAAGTAGTGAAAAGTAGCGCATTTCAACCAAAAGTAGTACATTTCAAGTGAAAAGTAGCAAAGCCTTGCAAAAGTAGCACTTTTGCTACTTTAGTATGCCATCTGGTAGCCCTATTCAAAGAATGACATTCGAACGACGAAGTATCTGTGTGTAAATTCCTGAATAAGATCGAACTTGTGAGTCGGTTCTACAAGTCGACGCTGCGTGTAAACAAGGGTATTGTTGTATAGTACCTATTTATGTACTTTGCTTGCCATTGTTTGTAATTGTTGAGTTTCTTCTAAAAGATGAAATAATTTCTTATTTTAAAGTTTGGAAAATACACAAATCAAGGAAAATATAATAAAAAAAGTTTATTTGTGGTTTTATTTGAACAGAAAATGATTTAAATATGTACATATGTCATTTTATTGAGCTTTACTGTTCCATATGTTTGTGTGTCAACACCAAAGAAATTACAACTTAAAAAGATAAATAAAAAGGAAAAATGGGCTAAAGCTAGTTATACTAGTTTCATCCTCTGCTAAGAGGATTCATCAGTAACTTCTAAGCCTAAGGCCTATTCCTTTTTATTTATCTTTTTAAGTTGTAATTTCTTTGGTGTTGACACACAAACATATGGAACAGTAAAGCTCAATAAAATGACATATGTACATAAAAAAAGTTTATGCTGTGTAATAACATTTCTTGCATAGCCATAGCATTCGTTGCATAGCCATAAAGCAAAGAAGTAGATAGACTGTCAGATTTCAATACGACAATTTAATGTAACCTATATTGTTATTTTCATGATAATATTGAAAAATATAGAAAAATTTTGAGTTTGGTAAAATAATTTCAATTCAATCCGTAAGACAAATGAAATTTTGTTTGAAGCAGGCGCTCAGCAAATAAAACAACATGAATATCATTTTTATTTTTCAGTTTGAGCCGAAAAATGTACGTACTTGATCTAGGGATCTGGGGATTCGGAAAGGTTTAAGCCCAAATTAGAATAACACGGCGATAGTAGTAGTGTATTTTGACAAATTAACTTAGTTTCCGTGTTAATTTTAAGGAAAAATCCATTTTTTTATCTTTCAAAATATGATTTTCGTGCTCTTTTAAATGCTGAATTAGTTCCAGTGATTAAGCTATTCTTATTTAACTCATTTAGTACTAACTTGTTTCAAGTAATGATTTCTTTCAAGTAAAACAAGAAAATTAAAAAATATAAGTTCACAATTTCTATATATTTATAGCCCCCAAAGGAAAAACCCTTGTTGCAAAAATAGCACAATTTGAGTACACATACAAGCAAACAACATGAATATAATTTTTATTATTTTCAACTCAATTTTTCTGCCGAAAAAATACCAACAAAATTGCAACTAACGGCATCGGTTGTAAACTACAAAAACGCAACAACAAATACACGCATTTCTTTTAGGATTTTTTCGACTGAATTTTTCGGAAGAAAAACCAAAAACAAAATTTACGCGGGATCACTTGCAAATTTGCAAGTTTAAAGGAGACAAAATAATCATGCTATTGCATTTGCTGGTAGATATAAAAATTGATTTTCTCAAATGCAGGTTTAAATGTAAGTCATCGTAATTGAATAATTTTCTCAACAAGTTTTCCTTATTTTTGAAATTCAATTTATTTATTTTCATTTTCTTATATTCAAATAACTTTTTTATGAATTTAAGAAAATAAATAAATTAGAAAATACAAAATTGTCTGAATTTTACATTGTGAATTCTTTTGGTTCGTTGCAAAAGCCGATCAAAATCAGAAATAAAATTCAATAGGATTTTGGTTTGTAATTCTCATTGGTTACAGCTTCAAAGAAGTAGATAGGAAAGAACTAGACTCCGAGCTTTTTGCCTGTATTAAATTTTGGCGTGAAGAATGAAAGCTGGAACCAATGAGAATTACGAAGCAAAATCCAATTGGATTTATTTCTGATTTTGTTCGGCTTTTGCAACGAACCGAACGAATTCACAATGTTAAATTCAGACCATTTTGTATTTTTTAATTTATTTATTTTCTTAAATTCATAAAAAAGTTATTTGAATATTAGAAAATGAAAATAAATAAATTGAAATTCAAAAATAAGGAAAACTTGTTGAGAAAATTATTCAATTACGATGACTTGCATTTAAACCTGCATTTGAGAAAATCAATTTTTATATCTACCAGGCACCAGCAAATGCAATAGCATGATTTTTATTTTGACTCCTTCAAACTTGCAAATTTGCAAGTGATCCCGCGTAAATTTTGTTGTTGGTTTTTCTTCCGAAAATTTCAGTCGAAAAAATCCTAAAAAAATACTTGTATTTGTTGTTGCTTTTTTGTAGTTTACAACTGATGCCGTTACTTGCAATTTTGTTGGTATTTTTCCCGCGGAAAAATTGAGTTGAAAACGAAAAAAATGATATTCATGTTGTTTGCTTGTATGTGTGCTCAAATTATGCTATTTTTTGCAACTACTTAGGATTTTTTCTTTGGGGGCCATAAATATATAGAAATTATGAACTTATATTTTTCAATTTTCTTGTTTTACTTGAAACGAATCATTAGTTGAAACAAGTTAATAATAAATAAGTTCAATAAGAAAAGCTTAGTCACTAGAACTAATTCTGCATTGAAAAAAAAACGAAAATCATATTTTCAAAGATAAAAAATGGAGATTTCCTTAAAATTGACACGGAAACTAAGCAAAGAAGTAGATAGGAAAGAACTAGACTCCGAGCTTTTTGCCTGTATTAAATTTTGGCGAGAAGAATGAAAGCTGGAACCAATGAGAATTACGAAGCAAAATCCAATTGGATTTATTTCTGATTTTGTTCGGCTTTTGCAACGAACCGAACGAATTCACAATGTTAAATTCAGACCATTTTGTATTTTTTAATTTATTTATTTTCTTAAATTCATAAAAAAGTTATTTGAATATTAGAAAATGAAAATAAATAAATTGAAATTCAAAAATAAGGAAAACTTGTTGAGAAAATTATTCAATTACGATGACTTACATTTAAACCTGCATTTGAGAAAATCAATTTTTATATCTACCAGGCAACCAGCAAATGCAATAGCATGATTTTTATTTTGACTCCTTCAAACTTGCAAATTTGCAAGTGATCCCGCGTAAATTTTGTTGTTGGTTTTTCTTCAGAAAAATTCAGTCGAAAAAATCCTAAAAAAAATGCGTGTATTTGTTGTTGCGTTTTTGTAGTTTACAACCGATGCCGTTAGTTTCAATTTTGTTGGTATTTTTTCGGCAGAAAAATTGAGTGGAAAACAACAAAAATTATATTCATGTTGTTTGCTTGTATGTGTGCTGAAATTATGCTATTTTTCGCAACTAGGATTTTTCCTTTGGGGGCTATAAATATATAGAAATTATGAAGTTATGTTTCAATTTTCTTGTTTTACTTGAAACGAATCATTAGTTGAAACAAGTTAATAATAAATAAGTTCAATTAGAATAGGTTAGTCACTAGAACTGATTCTGCATTTAAAAAAAAACGAAAATCATATTTTCAAAGATAAAAAATGGAGATTTCTTTAAAATTAACACGGAAACTAAGTCAATGTGTCAAAATACACTACTACTAGCGAAGTGTTATCTTAATTTGGGCTTAAACCTTTCCGAATCCAAAAATATTCATGTAAGGGGCTTAGCACCCTTGATCCCTTGATCAAGTACGTACATTTTTCGGATCAAACTGAAAAATTACAATGATATTCATGTTGTTTTATTTGCTGAGCGCCTGCTTCAAACAAAATTTCATTTGTCTTACGGATTGAATTGAAATTATTTTACAAAACTCAAAATATTTCTATATTTTTCAACATTATCATGGAAATAAAAATAAAGGTTATACTAAATTGTCACTTTAAAATTTGACAGCAAAATATGGCTTCGTAACTGTCAAAAAATTGTTCAACTCAATTTCTTTTGTTTACATTTTGCATTGGATTTTGACAACTATGAAACCACATTTTGCTGTCAAATTTTAATACAATAATTTAATACAACCTTCATTTTTATTTCCATGATAATGTTGAAAAATATAGAAATTATAGAAATATTTTGAGTTTTGTAAAATAATTTTAATTCAATCCGTAAGACAAATGAAATTTTGTTTGAAGCAGGCGCTCAGCAAATAAAACAACATGAATATCATTTTTATTTTTCAGTTTGAACCGAAAAATGTACGTACTTGATCAAGGGATCAAGGGTGCTAAGCCCCTTACATGAAAAGGAGTCTTCTTTGGCATGTGCGATAATGTAATGCATGTTGCATAAAAATGGAAACGATTAGCCCAGTTCACATTATTTATTTTTTATTTATTTATTATGTTTATTGTACAAAAAAGCGAATCTTTATGTATTACATCGAATACAAACGTTGGGTAATATAATGATGAAATAAGCTTAAGCCTAGTACAAATAGATGAAATATAAAGTATTGAAAATATACGTGTAATTTAGAGTTAAAAAAGTTATCAACAGCCAATTTGAATTGTTTGATATTTCGAATTTGTTTTATTTACATAGGGAGAGAATTCCATAGTTTGACAGTACTAACAAAGAAAGTTCTGGACGTTACAGTATAGTTATGCGAAGGTGTGATTAGATTTCGCGTTCTCGATGACTGGACAAAACAAAGTTCTTTAAACAGATATTCAGTGTTATCTAGTACAATTCGTTTCAATTCTATAAAGGCAATGAGAAATGGGAAGAGCCTGGGTCTTAGCGGCGTTAAGTTTTAACTTATTATTTTTTGCCCAAGCGGAAATTCCACTTAAGTAAATCCTCCTTCATTCGAAAGATAAGATTCTCAGTTAGTCCTATTGGTCTAGAAAGATATAGCTGTGCATCATCTGCGTACAGATGTATTGAAGCATCTTTACAGCAACTAATAATGTCATTTATGAACATGGAAAACAGAATGGGACCTAGTATAGAGCCTTGTGGCACAACAGACTTTATTATTTGTAACGCAGACGAATTTCCGTTAAATTTAGTACGTTGGAATCTCTCATTTAAGTAACTTTTTATAAACTCAATTGCGTACGTGCCGAAACCAAAATATTTGTGTAACTTTATCAAGAAAACATCAAAACTTAACGTATCGAAAGCCTTAGAAAAATCTAGTAATACCAAAATAGTGATTTCACCACTGTCGTATTTTCGCCTAATATCCTCAAAAATTTTCAGAATTACCGTCGAACAGCTATGGTTCGCTCTAAAGACAGATTGGTTCTCTGTTAATAATTTGTGCGTTTTCAAGTGGGTAATGATTTGGTGAGCAATGAATTTTTCAAAAATTTTCGAGAAAACCGGTAAAATACTAATAGGACGGTGATCTTCAGGAGCTGGAACTAGTACTGGTACGACGTTAGCAATTTTCCACAAAACTTTCTAGTGGTCAGGGAAAAATGAATTATATGCGTCAGCGGTCCAATAATATGCATCAAAATAAGTTTAACAAATCTGAGACTAATACTATCTTCTCCTATATCATTTGATTTGATGGCGCTCAAACACTCAATAACGTCGCTTTCAGTGCACATTTCAAAATTAAACCGACTTTCTAAATTTAGTACAAGGCTTTCATTAATCTAGAAGGAAGAGCTTTCAGTGGATCTGTTTACCGATGTGAAATACTTGTTAATGACGTCAGCATCGGTGTTACAGATTTTCCTTTTTTGTTTTCCAATACCCAAAGATTTCAAATTGCGCCATAATTGTTTGCCAGTAGATTTGTGTCAAGTTTTGATTGAAAATACCTAGATTTTGCTGTTTTGACCATGTTGGATACATTATTTCTAGCTATGCGGTATTCGTGCCAGTTATAGTTGCAAGAGTTACACTTCCAACGATTGTACAGTCTGTCACGATTCTTTATTGCTCTAGCCACCTCCTCATTAAACCAGGGTTGAAATAGATTTCTAACTTTGATCGTTTTAATGGTACAAACTTTTCGTAGAGATAATTAATACAGTTTGAGAGATTTTCAACTTTATAATCTAAATTAGAGAGGAGCCAACAGCCATTAAATGGCATCAGCGCAGCTCCCAGCATAAGAGCTTCATAATTGATTCGATTAAAGTCTTTATCAAAAATAGTATTATACGAGACGAAAAGAATGTCATGATCAGATATTCCTGCTAAGGACAGTTGATCGAAATGATTTAAGTATGCTAAATTAGAAACACAGAAAATATCAAGTAGACTAGGCTTGAAATGAGCACAAAATTATTTTGGCGTTGGCATATTATTATTAATTTTGCTCATGCCTACACTTGATATTTCGTCAATCAGACCTTTGCTGTCGTTTCTAGTAGACTGTCGTTTTCTAGAAGATCAATGTTAATATCTCCACAAAGTAAGATATGTTCATATTGCGCACAGATTTCGGAAAATTTTTGAAAAAAGAACGAGAGGTTATATTCTCTTGAGGGATAGCAAACCCACGCGATCATTAGTTTTTGTGATCTATCAAATATCTCAACAAAAAGATACTCAATAGAATCGCTAGCGTCAGATTTATATATAATCTTATGTAGAATTTTATTTGTATGATATAAGGCTATACCACCACCTTTTGCTCCTGTTTTGCTATCATTACGTACAAGTTTAAAATTATTCAGAGAATAAATTGAGCTTTCCAGTTCTTTTTAAAACCAAGACTCGACTATACAAATGACATCAATTTTAAGAGAATCAAAAACATAATTCATGTAGTCGCGTTTGCAGGCATTAAAGCTTTGAGCGTTAAAAAAGCAAGTTTGGAAACCTTTTTCATTATTGCTCACTATATTAAGAATTGTTTTCAAACAGTCCCTGTCAGCGCTGAAACTAGGAAAATTTTCACTCATAATTATTAAATTGACTGTTGAAGTAAATTGTATACAAAAATAAAAAGAAAACATTTTCAATATAAAACAGAATTACAATATTAATAAAATTGATGATAAGAGTATTTAGAAAGAGATTAACATAATAACCCAGCGGCAAATTGATGAAGTACTCTAATTTTTCATATATAAAAGCTTTAACCTTTATGTTGTATGTATCACAAATAAAATTGTTACTGTGATATTTTGTTTATGAGTCAAAAAAGAAAAGAAAAAATAAACGGAAATTTGAAAAAAAAGTCAAACGGAAATAATTTGCAGACTTATCTAATTCTTGCTGTTATTGTTATTCAAGAGCCACATTATATTAAAGTTTGAGTACTAAATTGCCGATTTTCCATATGGAGATGCAGATAAGCAATTTGCTGCAAGCTTTTAAAATTTAATCAGTCTGTTTTTAGCTGCCTGCTTTGTATATGGAGCTGTAGGCAGTCCGCTTGATGGCTGCCTGCTTTGTATATAGAGTTGTAGGCAGTCTGTTGGCTGCCTGCATTATATATGGAGTTGTAGGCAGTCTGTCAGTTTGCTGTCTAATCTGTATATGGAGATGTAAGGGGTCTTGCCTGTTGACTGCATACTTTGTATGTGGAGATGTAGGCAACTCGGTAAACTATACTTAGTAAGCGATGTTTTAAGGCAATCTGCTTTTACCTTGCTACACATTGTATATAGAGATGTAGGCAAGCTACCTACAAAGCGGCCATCCTTTTGTAAAAAGCATTTACAGTTGTGGCTGGGGTTGTGAGCATTATTGCCTACAAATAGTATAGCTATTCATCGATGTTGTTTATAATATATTTGCCGCTGGGAATAAAGAAGAGTTAGAAGAATAATAAGTAATAATAATGAACAGAAACTCGATCGAAAATAATTACTTGAGTAATGCTGTGCCTGTCGACAAAATTTTTGCATTTAAGAGCTAACCACTCTGTTAATTTCGTCTTTGCTAAAAACACGAACCCTTCCCCACCTTTTTGCTTTCTTACAAACAGTGTAGAGAAAGCACCAGAGATCAAATGTTGGCGCTTAAGCTGAGCAGTATGAAACATCAGCAAGCGATTAGTTTTACTTAGGCTTTCATGTATGTAAATATTCGCATCACTCTCCAGCCCGATGTCACTCAATTTCATCGATCGTTTCTTCATTTTACAGAAACCAGCTATCGACTTAAACAATAGGTTTCGAGCGTGAGCAGAATAGAGTTTGATAATAATAGGCGATGACGATCTGTTATCAGTGGACGGAAGCCGAAAAGCTTCATGAACTGTCGGCGCTTGGAGTCAAATTGCTTGGCATATCGTATTAAAGAGATCTCCATTATCACACTCAACATTGTTTGGAATGCCGTTTATAATTATGTCTGTTGACAAAAAGTCATTCTCGCGTTGTTGCAGATATTTTTTAATTGAAAGCAGTTCGGCTTTTAGGGTGGGAATTTCTTCGCAGGCAGACTCAACTGCAGTAAGCCTAACGCCGAGAAGTTTATTTGCTTGCTTAACTTGAGCAACTTCTATAGATATGTCATTGAGTTTCTGCTGTATACGCTCTTCACTGGATCGAATGTCTCTTTTTCAGCCTTCAACGATGCTCAGCAGGGCTGTCGCTGTCACGTCAATCGCAGTTTTTCACTGCATTTTAAAGTACGACACTGCGACACTGCACCTTTTATGAAAACACTGCACTTTCATAAAAAAATTTGCAAAAGTAATCTGTCAATACATTTTCACAATAACTCCTGGATTATTTTCATTTCGAAGTTGACAACACTGAACTTTTAATTAATCTTAATGTCTAAACAGAATTGGGACGTGCGACTTATCTTCAGTGTCGCACCAAAAAAAAGAATTTAATTTTCTAGTGTCAATTTTGTACTCATTACAAACGTATAGGAAAAACTCGCACGTCCCAATTCTGTTAAGACATTTACTGTAACATTACTGGAATTTGATCAGCTTTTGACACTTTGTTTTAACTTTTCTTTTCAACTCTTTTCGTGCAAAGCAATGAACGACCTAAAAAGTAGGTACATTTTAACTCTCCATTCAAAACATTTCCACAAAACCTACATGCCATTACTGATTTACAGAAGCTCATAGCTTATTGTATGCATTGCATACTTTTAACTTCAGCGCTCCACAATTCTGAAACTATGTAAATGGAATATGAAAGAATTTTGTTCTGATTTGAAAGAGAAAAAATTTAAGTTTAAAAAATAATTGGTTTTATTATTAAAAAATAATATCTGAAATTTTAAACATAGAAAATCAAAACATATTACTAAATTTCAAGTCACAGCTTATTATATGCAGATACATATGTGTGTTAAACTGTAAAAAAATTGTCAAAAATAATGATTTTGTAATTTTTTATAATTCTTGTGGTAGCCTATTCGGTCAACTACAGTTTAAAAGTAGTTTGGCATCGAAGCAGCAAGTATTTTAGTGGTATCTGGCGGAATATTACGCCATTCAGTTTAAAGTGCCTCTTTTAGGCCTTTTTTGCATGAAATTTTTTTATTTTCAGGAATTTTTTTTAAAAATCGTCCATAAATTTACAATCACACTTAGATCTGACGACTATGCTCGCGGTGCCATCAAAATCGGGTACTTATATATTTACCAGGATCAAACTATGTCCGATCTCAGTTTTGGATTTTTATATTGGTAAAACCGTAAATTTGTCTGTATGCCCAGATTTTCGGCACTCTGCAGCAAGTTGTTTTTTAAAATCTGAAGACACATATCCATACTCTTGATATTTTCTACAAAAGCCAAATTTCCGGTACCAGCAGCTGACATACTGTAGGCTGGCAAGGTTAAAACAAAAATTTAATTTTTTATTTTGAGAAAAAAATTCTCTTGACCTCAAATGTCTTCAATGTCGCATTAACCTCATGTCATTTCTTTCTTATATTGGTACAAATCCAAAATAAAATTTAAAGCGAAAAAAAAGAAAATTAGCTTTGTTTTTTTCTTATAAAAGGCGCTATAGCTCTACCAATTTTCAACCATTTTGGAATTTTTTTAAGGATTCTGACAGAGAATAAGAAGTTCTATTAGAATTGAAAGACAAAAGTTAATTATTTGATTTGGATGGATATGCCGCTTTTTTTTGAAAAAATTTTTAGCGATTTTTTAGTTTTTGACACCAATACTTAAAATGTGCATAACTTCGTAAAATTTTTTTTTAATCAAATCGGGGTCCCTTTATATACTTTGAAAAACAACACATTTAATCGACAACCAATTCCGTAACAGAAAATAATCCGACTGCATGGTTTGAAATGGACTTAGTCCTTTATCTTATAACACTGCGAAATTCACTGCCCTTTTGTTTTAAAAACGCTGCGAACACTTCAATTTACCAGAATTTTTCGGAATTTTCACTGCAGTCAAAAATTCTAAAACGACAGCCCTGATGCTCAGTTCTAATTCTTGAAGAGCAGTAGACCAGTTTTGGGGTAGAGAGGGAGTATTAGTAACACGGTTGCCACTTTGGTCCAATTGGACCAAACCAGGTCCTTTTTTTTAGGTTTGGTCCGCTGGGCCTTCTTTTTCTGATTTGGTCCTTTTTGAGAAGTATCAAAAATTAACATTTGTATATACATACGCGTATGTATGTATATTCATATGAGTCAATCCAGATGAAAACGTCTAAAGACTGGAAATTTCGTTGCTGCACTACTTTAAATTTTGCTCAGACTTTGTGAGAATCTTCGTTAGGGTTCCAAAGAAGGAAATCCAAGGGCATTTAATTTTCGGATGCGTCAGTTCCCGCCTGGCCGAATTGAAGCACATGAAAAACGTAATTTTCAGGCTTCAATATTTTTAGCTGTAAAAATTTTTCTGTTTAAGATATAGACAAATTTGAGATGCGAAAAAGCAAAACAACGAAAAACAGATTTTTTTTGCGTTTTAGTAAATTTTCTGTTTTTCGTTTTTCATATGAATTGTACTAGGATACAAAGTGGATGCGCTGTTCGCAGTTTGCTCTAGGAAGCTAACATTTTGGTGGAATTTTCTTCAAAACTGATTCTATAATTTAGCCACATAGGACTGCAAATTTAAAAAAATACCTCCTTCGGGTGTATTTTTTACGCATTTTTAGTCACACGAAAAATGTGGGCGTGGTTTACAACAGTGGGTGGCGACCCCCATTCAACTAAAAATCCCAAAACGCTATATCTTGGCACTTAAGGCAGACTTTTTCTACGTTTCAGTAAGTCGGTTTTTTCGCTAAATTTCAACGAAATTAGACATAAACTCTGTCCGCGCCGTATACAGGTTTGAGATAGGAAGCTCAAATGTTGGGACAATTATTTTTATTCCTCAAGCTATACTATATGAAAAAATAAATAAAATCCCTCTCCCAAAGTTTGCAAAAGAAAAACACCCTAATGTATATGTAAGTTATTTCATACACATCTTTTACAATGTGTTATGTGAACTTTCAGGTATTTTTAGTTATTTTTTTTAATGGAATATGTTGTTTATGTTAAATAATTCAAAATATGATAAAAAAAAATATGGTCCTTTTTATTCCATTTTGGTCCTTTTTCTATAAAATTTTGGTCCCAAAAAACATTTTGGTGTGGCAACCGTGATTAGTAATTGCATTTTTCTGTGGTGCGGGGGACGGTAAAAGATTTAACGGCGTTGAATTTTTGGTTCATGTTGACACTTTGTTGTTATTGTTGGAATTATTGTTTTCTGGCATGATTGAGAGTTTTTTGTTTAGTTTATTAATTCAGAATAAAAAATTAGTTTGAAGTTAAACGAGAATGTTTGTTTTATGAGCAGAGAACAGGCTCAAAATGTAAAACTTTTGCTTGTGAAAAATAAACGAGTTGCTTTAGCTTAAAAAGAAAAATTAAAACTGACTTTTGACTGACAAAAAACTTCAAAAACCGGGAGCAAAATTATTCACGTCCGCACTATTCAACTTTTTGTTTTTCTTTATCACACATGCTGTCCAACATAATACTAATAATAAAATTGAAAAATATAGAAATTATAGAAATATTTTGAGTTCATAGCAAAGAAGTAAATAGAAAAGAAAGAGACTCCGAGCTTTTTCACTGTATTTAAAATTGTTGAACTCAATTTGTTTGTTTATATTTTGCATTGAATTTTGACAAACATGAAACCAGATTTCGCTGTCAGATTTTAATACGACAATTTAATACAACCTTCATTATTTTTGTCATGATAATGTTGAAAAATATAGACATTATGAAAATTTTGAGTTTTGTAAAATAATTTCAATTCAATTCGCAAGACAAATGAAATTTTGTTTGAAGCAGGCGCTCAGCAAATAAAACAACATGAATATCATTTTTATTTTTCAGTTTGAACCGAAAAATGTACGTACTTGATCAAGGGATCAAGGGTGCTAAGCCCCTTATATGAATATTTCTGGAGTGGGTAAGGTTTAAGCCCGAATTAAAATAACACGGCGATAGTAGTAGTGTATTTTGACACATTGACTTAGTTTCCGTGTTAATTCTAAAGAAATCTTCATTTTTTATCTTTGAAAATATGATTTTCGTGTTTTTTAAATGCAAAATCAGTTCTAGTGACTAAGCTATTCTTATTGAACTTATTTATTATTAACTTGTTTCAACTAATGATGCGTTTCAAGTAAACAAGGAAATTGAACAATATAAGTTCACAATTTCTATATATTTATAGCCCCCAAAGGAAAAATCGTAGTTGCAAAAAATAGCATAATTTGAGCACATATAACATATATGCAAACAACATGAATATAATTTTTCAACTCAATTTTTCTGCCGAAAAAATACCAACAAAATTGCAACTAACGGCATCGGTTGTAAACTACAAAAACGCAACAACAAATACACGCATTTCTTTTAGGATTTTTTCGACTGAGTTTTTCTGAACAAAAACCAAAACAAAATTTACGCGGGATCACTTGCAAATTAGCAAGTTTGAAGGAGACAAAATAATCATGCTATTGCATTTGCTGGTTGACTGATAGGTTCATATAAAAATTGATTTTCTCAAATGCAGGTTTAAATGTAAGTCATCGTAATTGAATAATTTTCTCAACAAGTTTTCCTTATTTTTGAATTTCAATTTATTTATTTTCATTTTCTAATATTCAAATAACTTTAATGATTTTAAGAAAATAAATAAATTTGAAAATACAAAATGGTCCGAATTTAACATTGTGAATTCGTTTGGTTCGTTGCAAAAACCGAACAAAATCAGAAATAAAATTCAATAGGATTTTGGTTCCTAATTCTCATTGGTTCCAGCTTTCATTCGGCTCGCCAAAATTTAATACAGGGAAAAAGCTTGGAGTCTCGTTCTTTTCTTTCTACTTCTTTGCTTATTCTTAAAGCTTGGAGTCTCGTTCTTTTCTTTCTACTTCTTTGCTTATTCTTAAATAGTTTTTTACACTTACCAAGGTCTGTATCATAGTCATTGAATCGTTATGTTTCATTTCTTCTGCCCATTTTTCTTCTATAATATCTTTAGCTACAGCTGCTTCTATGTCAGTGTCAATTATAACGTAATTTAAAAGCAATGAATAAATGAACAAGACCAAAAGTAAAACTCCACACTTATGGAATAAAAAAGAGAAAATAATAAAGTTACAAATTTAAAATCATTAGAAATCAAACAAGAACTTACGACTTTCATCAGCAAAACGTTCTCTTTTATGACACCCCAACAACTCAAAAAAGAAACTAACAGCATCAGCACATTAAATACTACTTCTCCAAGGAAAGTTCGTGTGGAAAATTGATTTTTAAAAAAAGGCAAACCAACAATTCCAAGCACAGCAATAATCTGCAAAAATAATGAGTTAATAAAAATATGAAATAAATTGTGTACAATCGAAATTAAATGCGATATATTTTCAGTCGACAGAGTCAATTTCAACCAAAGAAGTAGATAGAAAAGAACGAGACTCCGAGCTTTTTCCCTGTATTAAATTTTGGCAAGCCGAATTAAAGCTGGAACCAATGAGAATTACGAACCAAAATCCTATTGAATTTTATTTCTGATTTTGTTCGGCTTTTGCAACGAATCAAAAGTATTCACAATGTTAAATTCAGACCATTTTGTATTTTCTAATTTATTTTATTTATTTTCTTAAATTCATAAAATAGTTATTTGAATATTAGAAAATGAAAATAAATAAATTGAAATTCAAAAATAAGGATAACTTGTTGAGAAAATTATTCAATTACGATGACTTACATTTAAACCTGGAGTGGAATCCGCTAAGGTGATAGTCGACATTTGATTATCAATTATCGCACTTTTGCTCTCTGTAAGGTGATTGTCAATTTGAATATCGCTTTTTTGCGATTGTTTTATGTGATAGCTATTTAGGTGTCGTTTCTTTATTCTGTGTAGTTTTTTTATTCTATAATAATAATATAAATTTATTTGAAGTTTATAAAAACCATGTTTACTTCATTGGAAATATTTTATGGCAGAAATAACGAAAATGATTTAAGTAAAATTAGGAGTTAATAATCCTAAGATTCTATTGCAGTTATAGGGTGAATTTAGGCCAACGGAAAATGAGAATATGTTCTTTAATCGAAAAGGACGACACAGTATAAATGCCATGGTTGTAGGTTTATTATAAAATATCATTAGCAAAATGATTTATAAATTATTCTAGATTTGCAATGAGAGCACAGAAATTTTGGCCATAAATGCGAGGTATGGTGGAAGTGCTCGAAAAAATCCTAAAAGAAATGCGTGTATTTGTTGTAGCGTTTTTGTAGTTTACAACCGATGCCGTTAGTTTCAATTTTGTTGGTATTTTTTCGCCAGAAAAATTGAGTTGAAAATAACAAAAATTATATTCATGTTGTTTGCTTGTATGTGTGCTCAAATTGTGCTATTTTTGCAACTAGGATTTTTCCATTGGGGGCTATAAGTATATAGAAATTGTGAACTTATATTTTTTAACTTTCTTGTTTTACTTGAAAGAAATCGTTACTTGAAACAAGTTAGTACTAAATGAGTTAAATAAGAATAGCCTAATCACTGGAACTAATTCAGCATTTAAAAGAGCACGAAAATCATATTTTGAAAGATAAAAAAATGGATTTTTCCTTAAAATTAACACGGAAACTAAGTTAATTTGTCAAAATACACTACTACTATCGCCGTGTTATTCTAATTTGGGCTTAAACCTTTCCGAATCCAGAAATTTTCATATAAGGGGCTTAGCACCCTTGATCAAGTACGTACATTTTTCGGCTCAAACTGAAAAATAAATGATATTCATGTTGTTTTATTTGCTGAGCGCCTGCTTCAAACAAAATTTCAATTGTCTTACTGATTGAATTGAAATTATTTTACAAAACTCAAAATATTTCTATAATTTCTATATTTTTCAATATTATCATGAAAATTGCAATATAGATTACATTAAATTGTAGTATTGAAATCTGACAGCGAAATTTGGCTTCGTAGTTGTCAAAAAATTGTTAAACTCAATTTGTTAGTTTATATTTTGCATTGAATTTTGACAACCATGAAACCAGATTTCGCTGTCAGATTTTAATACGACAATTTAATATAACCTTGATTATTGTTGTCATGATATTTATTTATTTATTTTTTATTTTATTTATTTGAGTACATTGAGGAATCCTTAAGCTACGAGACACAAAGCATCTTAAATTTGATAAGCTTAAGTTACAAAAAGTTTAAAGTCAAAGATTGGATGTCATTTAATTGAGTATAAAAGAATTAATAATTTAATAACTTTTAATAATATAAAACTTAAAGGTATGTTAAAAAATATGACATGAGTTGTAAGTAAGTCAACTTACAAATACAAAGTAGGATAAGGAAGTTTTATTTGGGAGAATCTGGGGCTTAAACAAAATAAATTAAAAGAACTACTGAGAAGAAAATGAATTCAGGAGTTGAAACTTAAATCGCTGTGCCTTACTTAAATTATGGAAACGTGTTGGTAAACCATTTCAATTGAATAGATATAGAACTGACGGTCCGACGTTAATATTTTATGTTTGAATTGTGCGATTTGTTGAGCTGAGAAATTTGAGCCGTGCATACAGATATTCTGGTTCTTTGGTGTAGATAATTTTGTGTAGTTGCAACAGTGTACGCATTTTTAGGAAGTTTGTAAAAGAAACACCAAAAAGTTTTTTCGAGTAGGCAGAGATATGATCGTAGCGGCTTATACCATAGATGTATCTAGCTATGTTGTTGGAAAGAACATTTAGTTTTTGTGCACAAAAGCTATCACAGTTGACAAATAGCTCACATCCATAAAGCAAAGTCGTAATAAGATAACTTTTAGCTAACAATAAACGTATCTTTTGCGGAGTATAATACTGCGTGACCCACAGAGTTCGCAACATCCATAAAACTTGCCGATAGTTTTATAGATGTGGTCATTCCAAGTTAAGATGCTACTGAAAGTTACACCAAGATTTTTAGCTGTTTCAAACACTTCGAGTTCAGAGCCATTTAGGATTATTTTTGGTAAAATATCGAGATTTAGAAATTTTTTGTAGATTAACAAACATTTAGATTTTGAGGGATTCAAGCAGAGATCATTAGTTTCAGCCCAGGTCCGAATTCGATTCAAGTCTTCATTAAGATTTGCAATACAAGAATCGATGCAGCGGAGGTCGCTACTTGTGTATAGTTGAACATCGTCCGCATATATGTGAACTTTTCAATGCTGAAGAACTTTAGGTAGGTCATTAACATACATGATGAAAATTAATGGGCCTAGCACTGACCCTTGAGGAACACCTTTAGGCACCGATAGTAACGCAGAAATAAGACCATTCATACTTACTGCCTGGAATCTGTTTGAAAGATATGATTTCAGCAAGGAAATTGTACCATTAGAGAACTCAAAGTTGTTTTCAAGTTTTGAAAATAGAATGTCATGATTGACGGAATCAAACGCTTTTGAGTGGTCCAAAAGTGTTAAAATATATGCATGATTTGAATCCAATGCTGATCTTATGTCTTCCGAGACATCAATAAGAGCTGAAACCGAAATGCCTTTCAGTAATAAGATTATTTTGCGACAGAAAATTGCTAATCTGCTTGTGTACAATGTTTTATAGAACTTTTGTTAGGAATGCTAAAATTGCAATTGGCCTGAGATCGCTATTGGACTTAGGTATCGGAATGATACCGGAATGACCTCTATCTGGTCAACGCATACAAAACTAAATAGATTGTTGACGTTTCTATTATGGATAGTAATACAATTACTCGTATTTTCAGTTATATTGACTGAGGATATGGGTATATTTAAAAACTTTTCATTTATTTCATTGATTTCAATTTCAGAATAGTCAACTGAAGATGTAGTATTTTTGCCAATCCCAATTTTTCGAATTTGTTGCCACTTTTGTTTAGAATTAATGCAAGAGTTGAACTTGCTTTCATAGAATTTTGAATTATTTTAATTTTTTTACAATGTCTGCCCTGAGCTGTTTGAATTTATCGTACAGTCGAGGAGTTTTGTATCTTTCCATTTGTTAAATGCATAATGTTTAGGTAAAAATGCAAAAAAACACTTCAACTTTTTTAAACGTTATAAATTACTTTATTTTATTTTCAATTTACAATTTTTTCTTTAAATTCGACGATTTAAATATTATCGCGGTGTCATCCAGGTGATGTTAAGAAAATTGTGACAAACAAAAATCACTCGCGCAGTTATTTATTAAGGAAAAACGATGGCGATCAATGTCGCCTTTTTTTGGTTTCTTTACAAATAGCAAACCAAAGCTATCCAGTGGTGTAAACTTTCAATGTTTTGCAATCGATTCTGAGTTACCGATGACAAGTTGCATTGATGTAGTTGCCACCTGGACAATGCCGCCCACCTTGCAGGATTATCTGCAACTAAATTCCAGGATCTCTGCTACTTAATTCCAAGATTTGTCTGCAATTCAATTTCAGAATTATCGTCGACTTGATTTCAGGATTGGCTGCAACTCGATTCCATATTTTCCTCGGTACATGAAAAGAAAATAACAGAATCAGAAATTTTGTTCAACAATGAAGTCTGCCTAGGTCAGATGAAAAGAAGCATGATTCAATGCAAAAACTTTATTATAATTCAATTCAAAATTTATCAGTTCATTTTGTTTTGTAACATAGCTTCAGAGGTTGACTTATACTATATGTGCTTAATAGTAACAGGGGATAAGTTCAACTAAAGATTAAAATAGGATTTTCCTACTAAAAAAAAATGAGTAGGTTAATATAAATATAAAAAGAAAATTAACGTAATCGGCATTGGCCGGATAAGACCCAGCCGAACACTGAGCTCTGGGCGAATGGATGTCCTGGTGTTTGGATTATCCCTTGATGCATAAGCCACGGGTATATCTCGGATCCGAGAACCAGGGCTATGGGTGCACTTTGGTAGAAGCGAGGATCAGCTAGAATCATATTTGTGAATGAATCTGCTACCTTCGGATCTGCTGATATTGACGGAGTGCTTGGATGGTCATCTGTGTCGATGCGTGCAACTTATCGTATCCGTACCAGAGGATCGGTTTTAGAGAGCACAGTAAATGAGCTGGCGTAGTCGCCGAGCAATCTCGTCGTGGGAAGGCGATATTTTCTCACCACACTTTCATGTATCCAGCTATTCGTACAAGGATTCAGCAAAGCTCGCACTGTGTAAATGTTATTTCCGTCCTTTATTTCAACAATGCAAGACGTTAAAGTCAAACGTCAAGCTGTTAAAAAGTGTATTTTGTTTGCTCCTGTTAAACCTTAAATTTAATTGTTTTAATTCATTCATTTCATTATTTAAAAGTGTTCAAAGTGAAAATTAAACAATCTTGTGTTTAAATATTGTGTCTGCTTGTGGATATTGAAATCGCATTGTGTTAAAATAACACTAGTTTACACTCAAAATGTTCCATTGATATGAAGTTACTTTTCTTATGTAGATTTTCCTGCTGAGTTCGAAAATGAAAATAAAAATTTTTTGAATGGTACAGTTTTCGAGATATTGTGGCTTTTTCTATTTTTCGACCTCTTTTCACTTTGGATCTCATATCTTGAGCTATAAATGCCCGATTTCCTTTTTCTTGAAGTCATATTAAAGATAATAAAATGACAAATAAACGTGTGTAATTATATTTCTTATTAAAAAAGTGGTTCAAAAGATATAGATAAAAATAGACCAGATTTTAAGAAAAATCAAATTTTACATTTGATTCTGTGGCCACGAAAAAATAGAAATAAAATAAAAAAAAAATAATTTTACTTTTTGCACGTAGAGTTAATACTTTTACGCAAATATTAAAACATTCCACAAGAAAATCGACTCTAAAATAACAACGTTAGAAGCGATTGAATGAATGAATCCAAATTCGACATTTTATGAATATATTAATTTTTTCGACAATTTGTTAAGCCTAATCGTTACAAAAAGATTTTTCTCATGTACCTTTGATAAGAGGATACTTTTCTTATGTACTTTTTCCTGCTGAATTCGAAAATGAAAATGAAAATTTTTTGAATGGTACAGTTTTCGAGATATTGTGGTTTTTTCACTTTTTCGACATCTTTTCACTTTGAAACTCATATCATGAGCTACAAATGCCCAATTTCCTTTTCTTGATGTCATATTAAAGATAATAAAATGACAAATAAACGTGTGTAATTATATTTCTTATTAAAGAAGTGGTTCAAAAGATATAGATAAAAATAGACCAGATTTTAAGAAAAATCAAATTTTACATTTGATTCTGTGGCCACGAAAAAATAGAAATAAAATAAAAAAAAAATAATTTTACTTTTTGCACGTAGAGTTAATACTTTTACGCAAATATTAAAACATTCCACAAGAAAATCGACTCTAAAATAACAACGTTAGAAGCGATTGAATGAATGATTCCAAATTCGACATTTTATGAATATATTAATTTTTTCGACAATTCGTTACAAAAAGATTTTATTTGTCATTTTATTATCTTTAATATGACATCAAGAAAAAGGAAATTGGGCATTTGTAGCTCAAGATATGAGTTTCAAAGTAAAAAGATGTCGAAAAAGTGAAAAAACCACAATATCTCGAAAACTGTACCATTCAAAAAATTTTCATTTTCATTTTCTAACTCAGCAGGAAAATCTACATAATAAAAGGAAACTCAGATCAATGGAACAGAAAAAAAAATCATTTTGTAAACTAGTGTAATTAAATCAAATTTAATACTTTTATTCTCTTTTGCAGCAACAAATTCGATTATTGTTTATATCCGGACATACATACATACATTGAGAGTATTTTTGCGCGTTTTTTGTTGTGCTTAATTTTTCAGTTTTTGCTTTTGTTCTTATTTTTTGACACTTAAGTAATACACTTGACGTTTTTGCTTTAAGAACCTGTTAGAAAAACGAAAAATCTATAGCATACTTTAAGTTACATTCTGTTTTAGTACTGTGAAACGGTTAGAAAATCTATTGAAAAAGTGTAGCATACTTTTAGTTTACCTTTACTTTAACATTCTTTTTACCATGATCTGTAAACATCCTGTCTGCACTGTTAAAGACGCAAATGAGCGATTCGTAGTCTGCCATTTCTGTGATGATCTTTATCATGCGAAATGTGTTGGACTAAATGGTCGAATTGCTGATATCCTCGAGAAGGGTGAAGGTCTTCGGTGGTCATGCGCAAAATGCAAGGCAGCCGATAACTGCTTATACAACTTATATAAGCAATCTAAAAAAAGTTTAGCTGAGATTTTCAAGGACCTGTCATCCCTTATGCAGAAATTTCAGCATTTTGAAAGTATTTTTAATGATTTTAGATGCTTAGAAGAGCAAAACTCAACACCTAAAAAATCGACTCCGATGACTCTTCGTGGGAAGCAGAAAAATGATAAAAAATCTGGAAGTACCATATCTAAATCTACAACGTTGGATAAATTACCTAAGCCTGTTCAGCCTCATATGCAAAGTACAACACCAGTACAATCCAATTTGCCATCTACCTCTCCTCAAAATGATAAAGATTCAAACTCAGTAACAGTCTCCGTTAGAAATGAGCCAAAAGAGCTTGTAGTTATATCTTTAAAAAAAACTGTTTTTGTGTCGCGTTTCGCTTCCGATACTTCGGTTGAGGACTTAAATTATTATATAAGAAATAAATTAAATGGCTTCAGTGATTTTTCTGTGCGTAAGCTAAATTTTTCATACTGGAGGAAAAAGTCTTCATTCAAAATTTTTGTCCCTGAAGAAGTTTTCGAAAGGGTAAATCACAAAGATTTTTGGAAGCTCAATACTCTAGTTCGTGAATTCGAGTATAGAAATAGCCTAAACTCTGAAAATGTTGTTACCTTACCACAACGTTCTGTAGACCTAAATGTTTCAAAAAACTTATTCTTGAATGGCTTCAAACTTTAACGCTTACCAAAACGTTAGAGGTTTAAATACGAAAATATCAGATTTATTCTTGAATAGTTTCGATTATGAATTTCATGTTATTGCATTCTCTGAAACGTGGCTTCGTGAAAATATACTGAACTCTGAAATTTTTTGTAGCAATTACCAAATCTTCAGGAAAGACCGAAATTCGAAAATTGGTGGTGGAGTCCTTCTGGCAGTGCACATCTCTTTATCCTGTGAGGAATTAAAGTTTAACAACAATACTGACTTAGAACTTGTTGGAGTTGTTATTAAGCTTGGTAATAAATCAATATATTTAACTTGTTCCTACATTCCACCAAATGCTGATCACAATACCTATTTACGACATGCAGAAGAAATTAAAGGAATAAATAATCATCATACTGCAAATGATTCCATGATTGTACTAGGGGACTTCAATTTACCATACGTTTCATGGAATATAACGGACAATTGCTGTTTTCTTACACCCACTTCATGCAATTGTGTTATAACCGAATTTCTGGATATTCTTTCTGATTGCTGTCTTCATCAAATTAATAATATTCTTAATACGAACAATAGAAACCTTGATCTTGTATTTGTTGATGAATCAAACAACATAACTATAAGTCGCATTGACCCTCTAGTTAAACCAGAGGATAAACATCATCCAACTTTTCAACTAAAGTATGTTTTAGCATGTAGCTTAGAGAAAACAAATCGTGTAAAATCTCAGGACTCATGTTTCAACTACAAAAAAACGAATTATGTCAGACTTAACTCCCTGTTAAACCATATCGACTGGTCAGTTATATTATCTGACAAACCATATTACTCTGTGGCTGATATTGAGAGTTATGTAAAATCATTTAATGAGCGCTTGCAAAATTGTATTTCTAAATCTGTGCCAAAATTTAATTCATCTGTATTGTCAAACGATCCTCCGTGGGTAACAAAAGAATTAAAGTACCTTAAAAATATAAAAAATCGCCGGTTTAAAAAATTCAAAATGTCAGGTAAATCCATTGATTATATAAGCTATTCCCGTGCTCGGTATAATTATCAACATAATAATAAACGGTCTTATTTAAACTACATTTCATATATAAAACTCAACATTAAGAAGAATCCTAAAATTTTTTACAAATTTATAAACATCAAGCGTAAATCTTCTGTGTATCCTCTTCAGATGTCCTATAATGGTATAACATCATCCGAAAAAAGTGAAATATCCAATTTGTTTGCAAACTTCTTCAAGTCTACTTATTCATCTTCTACTTATGATTCTGACGTCATCTACCCATATAATCTTTCGCGTATAAATGAAATTCAACTTCCACAAATTGGTGCTGATTTAGTTAGCAATGAACTGAACATTTTAAAATGCAATTATTCAACTGGACCAGATAATATTCCTACAAACATCCTAAAGTATTGCGCAAGTAGTCTTTGTTGTCCTCTCTCAAAAATTTTTAATATTTCCTTGAATTTGGGCTATTTCCCAAAATTATGGAAAGAGTCTTACATTATTCCACTTCACAAATCCGGAAGTAAGGCTAATATTGAAAATTACAGAGGTATTGCTAAGCTCAGCGCAATCCCAAAACTTTTTGAAAAAATTATTAATGATCATCTTACAAACATCGTTTCATCCCTGATGACAGTATCTCAGCACGGCTTTCTAAAGGGTAAATCTACATCAACAAATCTTTTGGAGTTCACCACGCTTGTCATAAATGGATCTAAGCAAAAACAGCAAACGGATGTTATATACACTGCAAAGCTTTTGACTGCGTAAGTCATAGCCTTCTTTTAAAAAAGTTATATTTAATAGGATTTCTTTCAACAATATTAAAGTGGATTAGATCGTATCTGACGAATAGGAAGCAACAAGTTTTATTCAACAACATGTTTTCTAAACATATAATGGTTTCATCTGGAGTTCCCCAGGGCAGCCATCTTGGCCCCACATTATTTCTATTATTTATAAATGACCTACCTTCTGCTACAAATTCGTCCCATATTCTAATGTATGCTGATGATGTAAAACTTTTTTATGCTTTTAATGATCATTTAAATCATAATACTCTACAAAGAAACCTAAATGAACTTGTTAAATGGTGTAATGTAAACTTGATGACATTAAATCTCAAAAAGTGTAAGCAAATGGCTTTTTCAAGAAGTAAAGAATTTGAGACTTCATATTCAATAAACGGCTTAAAACTGGAAAAGGTTGACAATTTTGTAGATTTAGGCGTCACTATGGATAAAAAACTTCGCTTCAACGTGCATATTGGTTTGATGGTGAACAAAGCAAAAGGCGTCCTTGGATTTATTAAACGATGGTCTAAAGAATTTGACGACCCCTATACGACGAAGTTGCTTTTCACTTCACTTGTTAGACCAATGTTGGAATATGCGTCAGTGGTGTGGAACCCCCAATATATATATACATTGATATGCTGGAGTCGGTGCAGAAACAATTTCTATTGTTTGCACTTCGTGGGCTACCTTGGAATCCGGACTCAAATTTACCTTCATATGAAAGCCGCCTCAAACTAATACGTTTACCAACACTGCGTAGCCGAAGAATTATACTTAACGTAACTTTTTTAAATAAACTGTTCTCCGGCTCAATGAACTCTGAGTTGTTGCTAGGTATGGTCAACTTTAACAATCCTGGAAGGGATTTGAGACACTTTCGTTTCTTAAGACTTGATATATGTAATTCTAACTATGCTCATTTTTGTCCATTTCGGTGTATATGTAATGATTATAATAACCTTTGTCATATTATTTCACCCATGGACTCTCACAATATTATAAAGCAAAAAATAATTATTTTCTTAATTACTTGAAACTGTACTTTTTCCTTTGTTTCTGCTGCACAGCCTCTGGGCTTAGTAGAAATTGTGCTCAATCTGTGATCGGAAATTGCTCTACCCATCATTTCGCTCAGAGAAATAGTGCAGTCCCGGTCACCGATCTGTACGATAGACGGATGTGCCTCATGTACGGTTTCGCCTAATGAACGCAGAGCAGTCCGGACTGTTCGTAGTCGGTCACCGATCCGTACGATAGACGGATGCGCCTCTCGTGCGGTTAGGCGGGTAAGTGCGACCGCAGGGACCGATCGAAAAAAAAAAAAAAAAATGGCAGTGGGTTTGAGTACTGTTTCAGTGACAGTGAAAATTCTTTCAGCTGACTGATATAGTTGTTCATCTCGTGACTGTATGGTTAGCATTCGACCTGCGTGCAATAAAGTGTGATGATCTTGACCGCAGTATCGACATCTCGCTTCACTGTGACACGTTTGCTTAGTGTGTGATATGGCTAAGCAATTAGTACACACCTTCCCTTGCAAAATCAGGTCCCATCGCTCCTCAACATTAAGAGCCAGGAAGCGAGGACAACTGCGCAATCCATGCCAATTACGGCAAAGATAGCACCCAAACCGAACTATTGAGCGGTGATTTGCTAGCATGATGGCTATATGTATGAAATGAAATAGAAAGTAGTTATGATATGTGTATGTATGATGGTGAGAATGAAGTGAGGACAGCACAGACACGTATCAATTTGCTGATGACACAAAAGACATTTTGCTTTGTGAGCGACTTATAGCCATAGGCTTTCACGTTCCAGCCGGCAACTGAGAACTTTTTACCTACCAGCCCGGTTGGTTAGGCTCGGATGGGCACCTTGCAAGGCACGTACCGCTTGTGTAGAGGAGACTCCCATTTTGTCGGATTTGTGGATAGACCACATTTTCGCACGTTCTGACCTTAGTCAGAACTATTCACCCACCACGCTGGTTGGGCTCTGATGAGGGTATGGGAACTTTGCTCTATTACACAAAAACTGCGGAGAATACGCGGAGCTCCGGGCAAGCCTATTACGATGAAAAAGGATCATTGTTTTGCGGGTTGCAAAGATCAGTATTACTTATATGGAAAAATAAATTAAAAATAGAAAACGTATATTTGTGTGTTAGTTAAATTGAGCCTAGCTTATATAAAGAAGACCCGTAAATGAGATTAGTAATCACGTCAGATTACTAACATGAGCTAAGTTTTATGATAGTTGAGTTTACGCCTACTGTGCAGTGGGAAGCAAAGTTATCTTTGAGATTGGGCGAGTTATTACACCCTTCTGAATTTTTAGATCTGAGACACGAACACGACTGTCGGTTCCGAAATATAATTTTACAATACGACCTAAACGCCATTCAGTGGGGCAAAGATTTTCGCTGCGAATTACTACCATCGAGTTTTCTTTAAGATTCTCCTGTGGATTTTTCCACTTATATCTTTTTTGAAGTTCTAATAAGTACTCGTCTTTCCATCGAGCACAAAATATTTGGTACAAGGCCTATAATTTTTGCCATCGATTAAGGTACGAAATTTTTGTATTTGGGAGTTCCAGTTCCGCAGGTGATAGTAGTGTACCGCCCACCAAGAAGTGCCCAGGAGTTAGAGGAGCTAGGTCAGCAGGATTTTCTGACAATGAAGTCAGAGGTCTTGAGTTCAAGCATGCCTCAATCCGAGCAAGGAGTGAATCTCATGTCGCCTGTAACTTTTTTAAAATGAGCTTTGAAGCTTTTTACTCCAGCCTCCCAGAGACCTCCCATATGGGGTGCACCTGCTGGCATAAAATGCCAAGATAGACGCTGAAAACCATACTTAGCGATAACATCATCATGTGATAGCTCAATCAAACGCTTTAAAGTCTTTTAAAAGTACCTATTTTGCTCCGACAAAGTTGGTTCCATTATCAGAGTATAATTTAGATCGGCAACCACGACGCGATACAAACCTATCGAATGCTGCCAAAAAGGCAGATCTCGATAAGTCACTGGAAGGTTCCAAATGAAATGAAGCAAAGCTAATAAAAATACAGACATAACCTTTTGTTATGAGGCAGGCTCTACCAGTGTAGTTTTTTATATCGAAAGGAGCAGCAAAATCCATACCCGTGATTGTAAATAACCGGGATAGTGAGGTTCTTTCTGGTGGCAGGGCCGCCATTAATTGAGTTTGATAATTCTTGCGATGGATAACGCAAACCTTGCAGTTATGAATGCAAGTCTTAATGAGGTTTTTAACCTTAATTATCCAAAACTCTTGTCGAAGAAGTCGGATAACTAATTGATTTCCACCGTGGATTGATAAAATATGGGTAAATTCTACTAAAAGCCTAGCAAAACTGCAACCATATGACAAAAGTATTGGATGTCGTTCATTATAAGTGAGTGCATGTGAAGCAGACAGACGGCCATTGACTCTCATAACTTGATCTTTATCAATAAATGGATTTAGAGTTAAGATTGTACTTTTTTTCTCAATGGGTCTTTTTTCTAATAAGGCATTATATTCTGCTGGAAAGTATAAAATTTGCGTTAAACTTATTAAGCATATTTTTGTAGATTTTATCTCGTCTGACGAGATAGCTAGGGATTTACAATCGGTCCGCAAAGAACGCGATTTCGGATGAGTGTGCTTAAAAAACCTAAAAATGTAAGAAACTACTCGGTAAGCTTTAGCTAATGATGAAGACCTTTCTAAGATGTGGTCATTATAAGAAGAGCTAGCCTTGACAGATTTTTTTTCTACCAATGTTTCTAAGTTTTCTTTGGGTAAGCTCACAGGCCAAGAAGATTTTTCATTGGGAAGCCAAGAAGGGCCATGCCACCAAAGCCTGTTTGATTTTAATTCTGAAGGGGATTGGCCCCGGGTTGCTAGATCGGCAGGATTTTCATGGGTATCTATGTGTGCCCAATTATCGCAGCCAACTTTATGAATTATTTTTGAAACCCTGTTTGCAACAAAAGTCGACCAAGTACATGGTGGTTTGTTTAACCATGCCAATACAATCGTAGAATCTGTCCAGAAGAACTTCGTATATGATTCTACTTCCATCTGAGGAATTATTGAATCGAAAAGATTCGATAAAAGTTCAGCTCCACACAATTCTAATCGGGGTAAAGATACGTTTTTACTGGAGCAACTTTTGATTTGGCCACAAGTAAGTGAGATGAAATCGTTTTATTTATATTTTCAATGCGAACATATATAGTAGCCGCATAGGCCTTTTCCAATGCGTCACAAAACGCATGGAATTCGATTTTTGAATCAAGTTCAAATTTTATCCATCTAGGGATTTTAATCAGATTGATATAATTGTAATTTGACACAAACTTGTGCCAATTATGAAGAGTTAATGGCTTAAGTTGCTCATCCCAATCAGTGTTGTCTAACCAGATCTGTTGCATTAAAATTTTTGCAACTACAACAACTGGAGCCAGCCAGCCTGCAGGGTGGAAAAGTTTCGCAATTAGAGACAAAACTTCTCTTTTTTTATATGAGGTTTTGACTTCCAGAAGTTGCGTAATGAAACAGAAGGAATCAGCTTTTGCGTTCCAAGAAACTCCTAACATTCTTGCAGTGCTTTTATCATTGATTTCAAGAAATTCAACATCTAGAAGATGCTCTAAGGGTACATTGTCCAGAATCTCTTTAAAATTGGACGTCCATTTTCTAAGAGAAAATCTTGCGGAGCCAAGTGCTTCTATAATTTGTTTTCTAGCCTCTTGAGCTGACGTTAAGTCATGTGCTTCTGCTAAAACATCATCTACATATGTACATGTAGTGACGCAAAATGGTCGAAGCCAAAGGGTGTGAATCTTAAACATCTGCAGATAGTTGCAAAAGCGTCCTAATTGCAAGGTAAGGCGCACAGTTTACGCCGAAGGTGACAGTTTTTACTATCAGGTGGATCCCTAAATACGATCCTTTGATAAGGCGTATGAGTAGGATTGACTAGTATCTGTCGATACATTTTTTCAATGTCTGCATTGAATACGTATTTAAAAAATCTCCACTTTAGTAGTGAGATTTGTTTGCAGCACCGGGCCAGTGTTTAAAATGTCATTAAGACTGAGACCATTAGCTGATGGACACAAAGCGTTGAACACTACCCTTAATTTGATAGTTTTACTGTCCGGTTTTACGACTGCATGGTGAGGAAGATAAAAATTAGTAGTCGATTTGAATTCAGACTCAACTTCACTCATATGGTTTAACTCTAAA
Organism: Tricholauxania praeusta; assembly: GCA_949775025.1. Lineage (NCBI taxonomy): Eukaryota > Metazoa > Arthropoda > Insecta > Diptera > Lauxaniidae > Tricholauxania > Tricholauxania praeusta. Next base: position 76,235,066 of record OX459029.1, on the reverse strand, counting down.
TATTGTTTTATGACTTTATCATATTGTAACTTAAAATCGGGATTTCTACAAAGATTTCGCTCATTTCGCTGAAACTGAGCCAATGCAATATGCCTAGAGGGACCCAATTGTAATTTATTGGGAAATTCCGCTTTAAACGGTAGATTAACTACATAGCGACCTTCTGGGTCACGATAAGTCGTAGTCGTGAATAATTCTTCACAACGTTGGTCAGATATGGACAATAGCTTAGTTTTGGGAATTTCTTCCATTTCCCAAAATTTAGCTATTTGCTGATCAAGAGCTACTTCAGTGTAAAATGATACTATGTTTGATGGGCTGTAAGAATTTGATATAGGACCAGTCAGTATCCATCCTAAGATGGTTTCCTGAGCAATTAAAGATCCTAATATGTTCCTAAGAATTCCATTGCGCAAAATAGTGAGATAAAGATCACCTCCTATCAATAGATCAACCTGTGAACTCTGATAAAAGTTCGGGTCTGCAAGGTCTATATTTGGCAGTTCACTAATGATATTATAATTCAGATTACAAGATGGGAGATTGCCTGTAAAGTTACGTAAAATTAGTGCGTTTATAGACAATTGGATAGATGAATCCAAAGAAGAACCAATAATAAGATTGCACATTTTACTTGTGCGTGTGCTAACAGAACCATTAAGTCCTGAAACTTGGGCATCGATATTTTTGAAGGGTAATTTTAGACGGTAACGAAGTCGTTCTGACATAAATGTTCCTTCAGAAGCAGGATCGATCAGCGCTCGAATACTATAAGTTACCTGAAGATGAATCACTTGTATTATGGCCGTACCTAAAAGTACATTTTTAGGAGTGGATGTAAAAAACTCTGCAAATTGGATGCAGCAGGAGGAGCCAAAGATGAACTTCCTGATGTTGATGGTAAAGTGGACTGTATTTGATTTTGAGCTACAGAGCCGTGTGCGGAATTTGTTGATAAAGGCCTATTTGATTCTACAGGTGGATTGCTCCAGCGAGCATTAGATTGACGACTGCGATTGTTTAAAGTTTGTGATCTATTTTGGAAATTAGATGGAATTGCATTGGTTTCTATATGCAGTAAGGTACTGTGTCGCTTTTTACACACAAAGCAATTGTGAGAACTTTGACAGTCCTTGACTTGATGCACAACTGCCAAACAATTGAGACAACAGTTCAATCTCTTGATTGTTGAAATTCTGTCGCTTATACTCAATTGTAAAAATCGAGGGCACAGTCGTAGAGGATGAGGCCCCTTGCATAGCTTACAAGGTGAATTACCATTAAATTTGGTGTGAAATGATTTGACTGGTTTGGGTTTGAATGATGATTGTGATTGCGTTGGCTTCGAAGCCATTTCAGATTTCGATTCAGATAGTGGAGCTCGAATATCCATCACCGTCTCTAAGGTGTGGTATCTATCAGTTAGAAAGTGATCCATGTCTTTCCACTTAGGAATGCATGGTTTGCTGCTTATGGATTGTTCCCATAAGGATAAGGTGACTTCAGAAAGTCTAGTGGAGCACAGGTATACAATTATTGCATCCCAATTGGTTATGTCGATTTGGTGTAGTTGTAGGACAGAAATCGAGTTATTAATTTCACGTTGGAGTGACTTAATTGCATTACCAGATTCGTTGGTAATGCGTTTTAAATTAAAAAGAACCTTCAACTGATTGTTCATGAGAATACGCGGATTCTCATATTGAGTTTTTAAATTTTCCCAGGCTAAACTAAATCCCTCATTCGTAATGGGTACCTTTTGGACAATATCTTTAGCTTCACCGCGCGTTTTTTTGTAATAAGTGGTATAACATTTCCACTTGAGTGAGTCGCGAATTATTGATGTTAAGTGCTGTAAATAGATCCCTAAATGTGGGCCAATACAAGTAATCACCCGCAAACGGATCAATATCGCATGGAGGTAAATGGATACTTGAGGTATGGCGCGATTCATTATTTGAGCCTACGCGTAAATTTTTTGGAGCGTTTTCTTGATTAACTCGAGTAATATTTTCAGTTATTTTAGATAGACAACGTTCGATGAGAATCGCGATATTTCGATTTAATGACTGAGGCATCAATGGGTTCTTGTGCATCATCAGTATCCTTTTCAGTTCCTTCGGCTTTCTTTTAGAGTTTAAGTGCCGAACAACTTTCAAGGCACTTTTCATACGAAGCCTTTAATTTTATCCAGATATCCTGAAACTCAACCTTTTCTATTTCTAAGTTGGTTACGGTATGTTCGGAATTTGGAAGTTCATTAAAATAAGCTTCGTATTCTACGAGCTGATCAGCAATACGAATAAAATTGTCTAGGGCAGACATTTTGTAAAAAAAGTTTTTGGAAATCAAACTCGTATAAAGTTACTGTACTATAACTGCAAATTAACCGGAATTTGAATTTTACAACGGTTGTATTTGAGCACGAAAAGCCTGATCACGAAAATTTTATTGCTTGAAATGTTTCAGAATTTAACGGGTTCTGATTTAACACCGTTAATATATTGGTTCCTCAGAAAATTTATTTTTTAAAAATAGTTAAATTGACGAAAAAATGTATTCACGAAAATTTATAATTATTAAAATATATAAGCATATGACGAGTATTAATTTGACACTATCCATTAATTCATAATTCGTATTATTTTAGTTATTTAAGTTAGGAAAACGCGATCTGCAATATTTTATTTACTGGGCAAAAACCGACTATTACAAGCAAATGAAAGTCAATTAATTCACTTTATTAGGATTTGGTCTTGATTATTTTATCGCAAATATTAAATAGTTTATGATTTAAATACTTATTTATAGCTTGACCGTTTTGTTCTACATCAGAATAACTGAGTGTTGATGGGTTAATGGCGAAAATGTTAAATGAAATAAAATAAAAAAAGGTTGTTGAAATATGCTTGGGTGATGAAAATTAAATAAAAAACCATAAAATATTAAATAAGCAAATGAGTTTGCATTTAAATTGCTTTTGGTTCAAAATTTACAGTAATAATTACAAGTTAATACAAAAAATTAAGCTGCAAAGGAAAAAAAATTAATTATAACTGCAAATTTTCAAAATTTCTCGACCTTCACGAAGGTTGAATCCACAGCTCTTGGTGAAAAACAGAATGAAATCTCCAACAGGCGCCAAAAAACGGAAAAAAATTTGATTCCGCTATGCAAAAAATTTGAAAAATGGACGAACTCCGAATTCCAGAAAATGGCGGCAGGTTCCAAATTGGCGCAAATACGGTTCTTGTTGGTCTGGTCCAAAGGCACGAACCGAAACTGTACTAAGATTTGTACCGTATTATTAAATAACTGGCATTTTCAATATTTCTTTTCAAAATTTACGACAATTTTGTTTTTGTTCTTAACACTTTTGCGCACTTTTCACTTTAGTTACATATGTAAATTGTCCCTTTGGCTCACAATAATTTTACTCGTAATTATGGGTGTGGGTTTCCAAAGTTTTATGGAAAAAATAAAAACGAAATCGGTCGCGAAAATACTTAAAAATCATGCATTGATATGTATGTATGTATGTATGTAATATGCAAATTGGAAATGCAAAGTATATGTTTTTTATGTAAATGGGTTAATTTGCAAATAATTATATGGGAATAAATGGACAACGAACTGACCTTTAAATGGGTATATAAGTGCTCCCGCGATGAAAAGTATGTTTTAAGCGCTATTGGGTTGCGCTAATAGTCTCTTTTTTTTGTTGAGGTGGTGGTTTTTTCGGTGCTGGTGATGATGATAATGTTGATGATGCTGCTGATGATGTTGTAGATGATGCTGCTGATGATGTTTGTTGCAGATGATGCTGCTGCTGTTCGGTGGTTGTTTGTGCTGCCGTTTGGTGGTTGTTTTTGACCACTGAACACTTTTTTAATCACCCTGGATGACACTCCGGTTTGAATGGACCAAAATGTTTAGGTAAAAATGCAAAAAAACACTTAAATTTTTTTAAACGTTATAAATTACTTTATTTTATTTTCAATTTACAATTTTTTCTTTAAATTCGACGGTTTAAATATTATCGCGGTGGCATCCAGGTGATGTTTAGAAAATTGTGACAAATAAAAATCACTCGCGCAGTTATTTATTAAGGAAAAACGATGGCGATCAATGTCGCCTTTTTTTTGGTTTGTTTACAAATTGCAAACCAAAGGTATCCAGTGGTGTAAACTTTCAATGTTTTGCAATCGATTCTGAGTAATCGATGACAAGTTGCATTGATGTAGTTGCCACCTCGACATATAATTTCGATCACAAATAAGTTTTTTGATTTCCATACTAAACCATGGTTTTTCGTCACATCGAATCTTTTTAGTTTTCATAAGCACGAAACAATTGAAGAGATTAGAAATATTGTTTTGCAGAAAAGCAACTTGTTCATCAACATTTACAATTTGATATATCTGCGTCCAATCAACCCTTTTTATTGCCTCAGTCAGTAACTGGTAGTTGATATTTTTAAAGTCTCGATAGCTAAAAGTTTCTTCGGATGCTTCGAGTTTAAAGTTATATTTTAGATATATAAGATCGTGCTTTGAGAATACAGGTACTGATAATTGTTCGTATAAAAGTAAGTGTTCAGTGCTGCTAACGAAAAATACAGTAATCCCCACTTATATGCACGCCGTTTATAAGCATTTCTCTCTTATATGCATCAAAAATTGTGCGATTTCATTTTTTCATTTAGATTTGTTAACATTTTTCTCTTTTATATGCACACGCTTATATGGGTTTCTCGGATATAAGCCCCAAAAAATTTCCAAATTTTTCCCCCATTCACGCTTATATGCACGACAGGGAAATTTTTTTTGTTTTTTCAATGGCAAAACCAATATTGGTACCAAACAATCGTGTCATACCTATTGAATTGTCAAATGTGCGAATTGAAATTAAAAAAAAAATGAGTACAAATTCACGAAAAAGAATAACTTTGTCACTTAAACAGAAGTTATTAATCATTCGAGAGAGTGAAAACGTAAGCAAAATTGAAAGTTGCAAGAAATATGGGTGCCCAATACACAATTAATCGGATTATGCGAAACATAGATCGCATTTTACAATGCAGTAAAGCATTTAATTTGGCCCGAAAAAGGAATTGAGTCGGCAAATCAAAAGCAGTGGAATCAATGCCAATATAGTTCGATCAAATACAAAGATCAAAAGACTACAATATGATATTGGAGAATGTAAAACAGTTCGCTGTTAAATAAAAAGTGACTTCAATCCAAGTCCGGGCTGGCTATTCCTATGGCAGAAGCACAAAGGAATAAAAGTAAAAATAATGTAATAATAAGGAATGGTTTTGAAGAAAAAATGGTGTGAAAAAATCGAAAAGTCATACTTTTTGTGGATAATGGTGCGTCTCATAAAATTACAAACTTAAAAACGTTAATGTTCAGTACTTGCCGCCCTATACGACTTAAATTTTACAACCTTTAGATGCCGGAATTATTAATGCATTCAAAGCATATTATCGTCAGAGCTTAATAAAGAAACAAATCTGCTTTGTTGAAACAGGAAAGACAATTGGAGCGTTTAAGAAATCTATTCCCTATCTCCATATATTTATTTTTACAACTTTTTGCCTTTAATTATTTTTATAAGGTTCCAATTGTTGGCATTACGATTCTATATAAGCATATCTGGTGCAGATAACCGAATTTTTATATATGCACTTTTCGTGCATGTAACCGAGTTTCTCTAAATGCATTTCACGCTTATATGCACCAAAAATCAAGCATTTTTAGAAATGCTTATAAGCGGGGAATACTGTATATCTAAGAGTGAGGAACAAGTTTTAGTGAAATAAGTAGGATTCTCGGTATTGGCAGGATAGAGGTCAATGGAAAGCATTTTGTTTATCAAACTATTATCAACAAGAATATTGCTATTGAAGTCTCCTGTTACAATAATGTTTGTGTAAGATAACAGTAAGCTTTCCAATATTACCATAAGTGGCTCCAAATCGACGTTGCGGTTGGGTCTGTAAACACATCCAACGAGTGCTTTTTCTGATTTATTCGAAATTTCTTAGAATATATATTCCATTGAACTACCAAACGCTGATCTACAGCATATCCATGTTTCTAACATAAATGCAAACTCCGCATGCATGGCTCTCCCTATCAGCTCTAAAAATTGTGTATCCTTCGAGTTTAAATAACGAATCATTTAAATTTGGTGCAAACCACGTTTCTGATACACAGACAACATCTACATTTGAAGCTTCGAATAAGTAACGAAACTCGTCGACTTTCTTGGCTAAGCTTTGCGCATTAATATGGCAAACACTTAGCCCTTTGTACCTCTGATTTATAATACGAATCAGTTCAAAGCAATTGCCATTGGAAAAATATTGCTCATCATTTGAGATCATAAAATGATGTGCAGTAGAAATGGTAATGGCAATTTATGTTTTTGTACGTACATATGTAAGCAGTGTGAAGGTAAAAAAATACAAAAAGCTTTCCCCAATTACAATAAAATAAATAGATACTACAAAAAATTATAATAAGTAAGACGAGTAATACGAACAGAAAATGTAAACTACACTCAGTCATTCTCCGACGTGATTCCACGAAAAATCTGATTCTGTGCATTTGCAGGATTCGAGGTTACCTCTCCAGTGGAGATAAATTGATCAAGATGCTGGATCGAGAGAATTCGGGTGGGTGCCTCCTCTATGGTTCGTTTGATTTGCACAAACCCACGACGAGTGAAAACACAGCGTAGCAGCTTGCGATTTTTTAGTTTGACTGCACTTTTCAATACGTTGTGATTTTCATATGTCAAACTTTCATTGACATAGATGGGTGATAATGTTGAAAAATATAGAAATTATGAAAATTTTGAGTTTTGTAAAATAATTTCAATTCAATTCGCAAGACAAATGAAATTTTGTTTGAAGCAGGCGCTCAGCAAATAAAACAACATGAATATTATTTTTATTTTTCAGTTTTAGCCGAAAAATGTACGTACTTGATCAAGGGTGCTAAGCCCCTAATATGAATATTTCTGGATTCGGAAAGGTTTAAGCTCAAATTAAGATAGCACTTCGATAGTAGTAGAGAAATCTCCATTTTTTATCTTTGAAAATATGATTTTCGTGTTTTTTAAATGCAAAATCAGTTCTAGTGACTAAGCTATTCTTATTGAACTTATTTATTATTAACTTGTTTCAACTAATGATGCGTTTCAAGTAAAACAAGAAAATTGAAAAATATAAGTTCTCAATTTCTATATATTTATAGCCCCCAAAGGAAAAATCGTAGTTGCAAAAAATAGCATAATTTGAGCACACATACAAGCAAACAACATGAAAATAATTTTTCAACTCAATTTTTCTGCCGAAAAAATACCAACAAAATTGCAACTAACGGCATCGGTTGTAAACTACAAAAACGCAACAACAAATACACGCATTTCTTTTAGGATTTTTTCGACTGAGTTTTTCTGAACAAAAACCAAAACAAAATTTACGCGGGATCACTTGCAAATTAGCAAGTTTGAAGGAGACAAAATAATCATGCTATTGCATTAGCTGGTTGCCAGGTAGATACAAAAATTGATTTTGTCAAATGTAGGTTTAAATGTAAGTCATTGTAATTGAATAATTTTCTCAACAAGTTTTCCTTATTTTTGAATTTCAATTTATTTATTTTCATTTTCTAATATTCAAATAACTTTTTTATGAATTTAAGAAAATAAATAATTTAGAAAATACAAAATGGTCGGAATTTAACATTGTGAATTCGTTTGGTTCGTTGCAAGCCGAACAAAATCAGAAATAAAATTCAATAGGATTTTGGTTCGTAATTCTCATTGGTTCCAGCTTTATTTCGGCTTGCCAAAATTTAACACAGGGAAAAAGCTCGGTGTCTCGTTCTTTTCTATCTACTTCTTTGTTCTTTGCCTAAAGCATATTCATATTCGAGTATTTCCTCATTTAAAAAAATAAAAACAAAAATAATCCTAGGGCTGCTACCAGAGCTGCAAAGTTTTCATTTTTTGTAATTTGGCCAAAAAACTGATGAAAATTTGAATTATTTCTTATACATACCTATATAATATTTTTTTTTAAATTATTTTTCGATTCTCCTTATGTACACATAATAAAGTACAGTAAGGAAGTCGAAAAAAAGCTTACCGCTGTTTTTTAAGCCTATACATAAAGAGAAAAACTGTGATCTCTCCGCGCGTAGAGCTTTGGTGTTTCTTGTGTAACAGCTCAAATCCTTTGTTGTTTTCACTGCATTCGCCTTAATACACTATCACTTAAATTATCGATGCCACTACATGAATTTCCATTAAGAAAATAAACGAGAAAAAGAAAATTAAATTTCATTTTTGGTCCAAAAATTTTCAAAGTATTTTGGAAGCAACTAGTTACAATATTTTGCTTCAACAATTAGTTGCTCTTACTAACAGTGCATGATAAGTTAAAAAAAAAATTATATTTTGATAATTTTTGGACAAAAAATAATTAATTTTTTTAATGGAAATTCATGTACCTAGTGAATATTTATATTTTATATACTATATTATGTATACTGTTATTTAAATAATTGTGATTAAATTATTTAGCAGAATTTGATAACTTTTAGTTTTTAATAGACTGTATAAGTCGATTAGTTAATACTGTTTATTGAAGAAAAGTGGATCGAACCACCTCTTGAGAAAATTAAAAAAATTCTGTGGCAAAAACAGCATAAGTCGATCTATGATGCCAATCCGAAGCAGCATATGTAAGTCACCTACTTACATTCAAAACTTATGTTGCTTTGCCTTGTGATCATATATCGACTGAAGCTGTTATTGCTTGTTGCCACAGAATTGTTTACAGGGACATGACACCTTCAAATTTTCACGAAATCAAAAAATTTTATATGATTGTTTTTTGTTTAAAAAATATTGAAAAATACGTTTTTAATGATATAAATCTCAAATTCGGCTTATAAATATATAGCGAGCTCTTTAGGAACATCGTGTCAAAGTTGTTGTCCTTGAAAAGCTATAGTTGAAAAACTTTAAATGCGTTTCTCTCGAAATCACATTTTTCGAGTTGGCGGGCAAGATAAAAAAACTATCTTTCTGATATTTTAATATGTTGATGTGCACATATTAATGCAGGGAATGAACTCCGGACAGAAAGATCGGTATTATAGTTTTTGAGTTTTGGCACGATTTTGGGCCGAAAAATTAGCAATTTTAGAATAATGACCAAGATTTTTAATTGTTATTGTTCATTCCCTCGCGGCTTTGATGCTGATTAAAACCTCTTATTTTTGCAGATGTTCCAATGAGCTGAAATCATGTCCACTGTGATTTTTTGGTGTTTTTGTTTTCAAAAAATTCTAGAGGTCATAAATCTTATAAAAAAATTTAAAAAATATTTTTTTTTAAATATTGTTTTGTGTCAAAATATATGTGTAAGGTTTTAAAATGATATCTTGTTTTTTACACCGCATGTGTTTTTCCATCCTAAAATAAAATAAAAATAAAAAAAAATCTAAAACTTTATAAATTGTCTAATTTTGCAAATAAAAAAGATAATTTTAATCAATACCAATTAGTTTAAATTGGTACCATAATTATTTTATTGTGGAAAACGTTTACACGATTGCAGTTTGTATTACTACCAGCCATTTTGATGCAATGCAGCTCGACCATCATATTTGTTATTAATACATTTAAATGGAAGACGTTAACTTAGTCAGCGCAGAGGCCGCGCAGCAACTGCTCAACCTCTCGAATGAGGCTGAGTTGGATAGTTGGAAAGTTCCTGCAAAAAGAAAGCGAGCGTCTTCTACCCAATTTATTAATAAAGACAATGGCGAAAAGGCCTACATTAATAAATTCTCATTATTGGATGATCTAACTATCAAGCAATTATCGGCAGGGCTAAAAGCTCAAAAACCTCAAGCGCTACATCAAGGCGCTACAAGCAACGGAACAACATCAAAAGATGACATCAATAATCAAGTAACAACGAACAAGCTGGAAGTTAAAGGTAAGTTTTGTCCACCAATTTTCATTAATCACATTGACATAAGGGAATTGGTCAAAGATTTGAGATCCAAGGTGGTTAATTTCAAAGAAACGTCCAAGGGGAAAAAATAAGATTTTCGTTGAAGATAGGGAGGTGCACGATGCACTCCTCAATAAAATTAAAGCGACTTCGGGGGCTGAAGCATACTCATTCACGCCGAAAGAGGATCAATCAGTAAATATTTTACTAAGAGGACTAAGTGCCTCATATGAAGACGAGGAAATTCTCAGTGAAATTAATGGGCTTATCCCTGGCCTAATAAATAAAGTTATCAACTTCTCTACCGTAAGATCTGTAAGAGAAAATTTAAAATATGACCTTTTCCTGATTTCTTTATCCGCGGGAAAGTCTTTGAATGAGCTCAAAAAAATTAAATACGTTTTTAACACGAAAGTACACTAGGAAAAACTTAAAAAAAATCCAGTGAGAGGTTGACTAAAATTACCCCAGGACCATAGGCATTTAAAGAAGTATTTAGAATAATTGGTAAAAAAAAGATTCTCGTGCAATAAGGTTATTGTGAATGGCTCAACGATTACTGGTGAATTGGAAGTGGTCTCAGCTTTTGGTAGCCATTTCAGTAAAATTTTTAAGGAAGTTACTGCTAATTTTGATTTAAATCTTATTGGTGAAGTACAATCCACTGTAAGGTCAATGCGATCATCTAAGCCCCAGAATATTTTCATTTTTGGACCTAATAGCTCTTCTCTAATTCCTCACGAAACCGAAACCTTCACCTCTAAAGTTAAGATAATGGATATTATTCACAGTTTAAAACCTAAAAAATCAAGTGGTCCTGATAACATATCAAACTTTGCATTGAAAAAGATCTCCAACGTAGCTCTTATTTTTTTAACCATAATTTTTAATAATTGCATTAATTACGGATACTTTCCATTAATTTGGAAACAAGCTAGAAATCTGCCTCTTGCTAAAAAACAGGATGATCACAACATCAACAATTTCCGCCCCATCTCTCTCCTTTCCAATGTAGGCAAAGTATTGGAGAGAATAATTATGCAAAAAATGGAATCGCCAGAATTAATGCCTTATTGAAAGTGCATAATGACATAACCTTGGGATTAAGAGAGAAAAAATGCACAGTCATTAACTCAATTGACCTGGAGAAAGCATTTGATACAGTATGGAGAGAAGGATTACTCTTCAAAATTCTTTAATTAAATTTTCCACCTTTTTTGTTTTACATGTTGGAAAGCTTCTTGGCTGATAGAACTTTTTTTCTTCAAATGCAGGCAAGTACTTCCAATATCTTTGAAACCACCAGTGGCGTTGCTCAAGGGTCCGTTCTGGGTCCTTACCTCTTCAACATACTCTTACACGATTTTCCACATACTAATACTTTCAACGACAACTCTTCTTTAGGTATTTTATATGCAGATGACACTCTGGTCTATGCCAGTAACCACTATCCTCTAAATGCTACGAGAATTGTACAGATCCATGTTGATAAAATTAACACCTTCTATAAAAAATGGGGCATTAGTGTCAATTTCCATAAACCAAACTGTATCTGTATTAGAAATGCTAGCGGTAAGGGAATGGAAGGTGCGGTAAGAGAAAGCCGCAATCTCAAATTATACATAGATGAGACCCTAATTCCTTTTAAGGATACAATAAAATATTTGGGCGTCAATTTTAACTGCCTTTTTAAATTTAATGAACACGCTAGGCTTAATATTGATAAAGCGAGAAAAATCGTCAACATGCTTGTTACCGAAAAATGCCAACCCCACGCAACATCGCTACAACGCAGACGGAAACCCTGCAAACAATTTGCAACTCTGCTGAACGAATTATTATTTGACATTTCTCTTATTTCATTTTCTTGCACTCGTACACGAGCTTTAGAAAAATTTCATTTCAAAAATTAACTTTGAGTGTTTAAGAACAAAGATTACTGTTCACTTAAGAATTTTAAAGCTGCTGTAAATACTTTATAAGTTTATATATATTTCTTATTTGAATAAATTGAATTACAAATATAAAGTTGCAGCTTTTAGAACTTAATCCTTTTTATTGGGAACATTTCTTTAAAATTCTTAACACTCAATTGTTAAAGTCAAATTTTTTTTTAAAATTCATTAAAAAATGAAACCAACAGAAACCTCAATCAACAAGTGCATGCTGTGCGTGGAAGAGCTTGACGACCAGATGATAAAGTGCTCCAGTTGCGATTTCTGGGCACATAGCAGTTGCTGTGGAGCCGTATCTATTGGAAATGCTGACTGGATATGTGCAAATTGTTTGCAGATAGAGGGGTGTCAAAGTGTAGCTACCACGCTGGTTGATGACGTTCACAACCTCACTTTGCAGTCGGCTTGTAATCGCGAATGTGAACTTAAAACCACGAGGACTAATAATTTTAACCTCAACCCACGACCGCAAACTGCCGAAGGTCAGCGAATGAGTAAAGACGAAATCAATAATAAGAAGCAGCTTCGTTTGCAACAGTTAGAGGAGGAAATGCGTTTGGAAAAATAATATTTGCGACGTAAGTACGAGATTTTGAATAATTCTGAGATGGATAGTGATACTATCGACAACATTGAAACTCAACAAAACAAAAATGTGCAGCCGGTAAATAATTTTAAGGCTCGAATAACTGAGCCACCACTTGCAGAGTTCCAAATAAACGTTGCCAACAGCCTCACCACCATGGAAGCTGCCTGCAATGCTTGCCAAGTTACTGGAGAGCGGGTTCAGATTCCTGTGTTTACCAATCCAGAACATCAAAGTACCCCTATGCGCTCGAATGTATTTGAGGGCACAAATAACGATCGTGGATATTTAACAACAACACAAATGGTTGCGCGTCAGTCAGTTCCTAAAGACTTGCCATCCTTTAGCGGTGATCCCAGGGAGTGGCCCATATTTATTAGCTCATTTGATCAAAGTACGAGGGTGGCTGGCTACACCAATGATGAAAATTTGATTCGGTTACAAAAGTGCCTACACGGTAAGGCAAGGGACTCCGTGCGTAATTGTTTAATGCTTCCGGAGATGTTTCCGGATGTGATTAGAACATTAAAAATGTATTTTGGTAGGCCGGAACATATTTTGAAAACCTTAATTGAGCGAGCACGTAAGCTGCCAGCACCAAAAGGCAAATTTGAGCCGCTTATTGAATTTGCGTTTGCAGTGAAAAATATTTGCGCGACAATTAAAGCAAGTCAGTTAACCGAATATTTAAATAATCCTACTCTTTTACAGGAATTTACTGAAAAGCTTGGGCCTGATATGCTGCTGAATTGGGCAATTTATTCCAAGACGATTGTTGGCTTAAATTTGCAAACTTTTTCTGATTGGCTATTTGAAATCGCAGAAGCTGCATGTCGAGTAACAACACCAGTTTTTTCAGCAGACGAGGATAAAAGGCTACTACGCAGATCTGGCCATCTTAACGTTCACAAAGAGGCAACGGTAAAGTCAATCAAAGATTGTGCTGTATGTAAGGGTGAGCATAAATTATTCAAATGTAAAAAATTTCACGAGCTACCAATAGCAGAAAAATGGAATGTGGTAAAAGAAGAAAAGCTATGCCGTCAATGTTTGGGCGCACATAAGGGTCGATGCTGGTTTAACAAATCATGCGGCGTAAATGGGTGTACCATAAAACACAACACACTGCTCCATAATTCTAGCTTAGTGTCAGAATCTTCATCAAATGCAATGGTTGACAGCACTCTCAATAATCACCGAAGCTCTATGATAGAAAATGAGTCATATTTTCGAATTATTCCGGTGACCTTATATGGAAAATTAAAAAGTGTTTCAACCTATGCATTTATGGATGATGGATCGACACTCACATTAATTGAAGAAAGTGTAGCTGACGAATTAGGAGAAATTGGTAGACCTGAGCCATTGTGTATACGCTGGACTGGCAACGTTGCGCGCTATCATGAAGGATCAAGAAAATTTGATTTAAAAATTTCTGCAGCAACTCCGAATTCAAAAATATACCCAATTCGCAATGTTCATACGGTTAAAAATCTTAGCATGGCAGCCGAATCAATGGTGGCTGACAAAATAAAACAAAAGTTTCAATATTTAAAAGATATTCCTCTGCAATCTTTTATAGGAGCTGTACCCACGATTATAATTGGAATTAACAATCCAAACTTAACGGTTTCTTTAAAAGTGCGTGAAGGGGCTTGGCATGAGCCCATAGCAACGAAAACAAGGCTTGGGTGGACGCTTTTTGGTGGTAGCAATATTACAAGTAAAAGCGGCAGTCTGCAAATTCACAAATGCAATTGCAACTGTGACCGCGAATTACATGAAATGGTAAAAGAGTATTTTTCAGAGGAAAAATTCGGTATCGTTGCACCAAGAAAACATTTATTGTCAAAAGAAAACCAGCAGGCATTAAAGATACTGGATGAGACCTGCGAGTTTAAAAATAATAAATACGTCGTAGGCCTTCTTTGGAAAAATAGTGTAAAGGAACTGCCCAACAGTTTACCGATGGCAATGCAACGAATGCAGTGCCTTAAACAAAAAATGGCAAAAGACAAAGAGCTGTCAAAAAATTTACAACAACAAATAAACAACTTAATTTCAAAGGGCTATGCGACAAGGTTACCAGCTGATGCAATAAATCAACGAGTAGGCAAAGTATGGTATCTTCCAATTTTTATTGTGCGAAACCCACATAAACCAAATAAAATAAGGCTTGTATGGGATGCAGCAGCAAAATCATCTGGAATTCATTAAACGATTTTTTATATAAGGGACCAGACCTACTTAAGCCACTTTTAAATATTTTATTCAATTTTCGTATGGGAGCTGTGGCAATTTGTGGAGATATTGCCGATATGTTCCACCGTATAGCCGTGCGAGAAGAAGATACTGAAGTACAACGCTTTCTATGGTGGGATGATAGTGAAAATCGTTTGATCGTCTACAAGTTGAATGTTCTAACATTTGGTGCTTTATGTTCACCATGCATTGCTCATTATGTTCGTGACAAAAATGCAATCTCATATATTACACAGAACCCAAGAGCTGTTCAGGCGATTTGCGAGCATCACTATGTAGATGATTTTATTGACTCCACACAAACTTATAAGGAAGCTATAGCACTCGCCGAGGCGGTACGCAATATTCATGCTCAAGGAGGATTCCACATGCGAAATTGGGCATCCAATTCTAAAAAAGTCCTAGAGGCGTTAGGAACAGGTGAGTCAATTGAAAGTAAAACTTTTCCCTGTAACGAAAATCAACCACAGTACGAGAAGATTTTAGGAATGCACTGGGAGCCAAAATTGGACACCTTTAATTATATTTTGAAATTTGTTCGCCTTAAGCGTAATGTTTTAAATAGCGACGCTGTGCCCACAAAACGAGAAGTTTTACAAGTTTTGATGTCCATATTTGACCCAATGGGATTTGTTTCGTGCATTACATCAAATTTAAAAATAGTTTTGCAAGAAATATGGCGCAATGGTATAGATTGGGACCAACAGCTTACCATGCAACTTCACGAAAAGTGGCTTAATTGGATCTCATATTTACCAATAATAACTAACGTTGCTATTCCCAGATGTTATTCATTTAAAATATATAATAAAGACTGCACCGTGCAATTACACACCTTTGTGGACGCAAGTGAAAATGCATTTGCAGCTGTATCGTATTTTCGTATAGAATGCGAAAATCAAATTGAACTACGATTAGTAGCCGCAAAATCAAAGGTTGCACCTTTGCGACCACTATCAATAGCTCGTCTTGAACTACAAGCGGCTGTTGTTGGAGTCCAGCTTATGACCGCAATTTGTGACGGACATAAATTACAATATAGCCAACGCGTATTATGGACAGACTCTAAAACAGTATTAAGGTGGCTTCAGAATGATTCACGGCAGTTTCAACAGTTTGTAATGTTTCGTATAGCTGAAATTCATGATTTGTCGAAATTATCCGAATGGCGCTGGGTTCCAAGTAAATTAAATGTTGCTGACTTAGCTACAAAGAGCAAGACAAGTACCAATGTATACAATGAGTGGTTTAATGGACCCGACTTCTTATTGCAAGATGAGAGCGAATGGCCACAAAATCCAGAATTGGGCGAAATAAATGTTAGCGAAATTCGACCTCGGTAAATAGGTAAAATTCAAATAAATTCTGAATATTTTTCAAGTTGGTTCAGGCTTTATCGCGCTGTAGCAAATTGGATTTTATATATCCAGCGATTATACAAAAAAACCAAGGACATTCTACCAGATCAGCTAACAGCACAACACTTAACTCAAGCAAAAAACGTCATATATAAAGAAATTCAAATGGATAGTTATATTGATGAATGGACAGCACTGACTTTGGGAAAAACCTTGCCGAAGAGCCCACATTTGGGCAAACTAAATTTGTACTTAGACAATGATCAAATTATTCGAGTCAAAAATCGAGCAGTTTATTTACCGAACAGTATTAAAAAGCAACTAGACTTCATCGTATTATCTGCTCAACATCCTGTTACTCGACTCATTGTTAGTTATTACCATCAGGCGTTTCATCACATCAACCACGAAACAGCCATCAATGAGGTAAGGCAAGTTTATTATATTCCAAAATTGCGACCATTATTTAAAAGTATTAGACGACAATGCCAAATTTGTAAAATAAATAATGCAAAACCTCAGCCACCACGTATCGCTCCATTACCCAAAGCTCGCCTAGGCGCCTTTATGAGGCCGTTTACATTTATAGGCATTGATTATTTTGGGCCTATTATGGTGACAGCGGACAGAAAAAACCGGAAAAGATGGGGAGTTTTGATAACTTGTTTGACTATCAGAGCAGTCCATATTGAGATAGCGCATAGCCTCAGCACCGATTCATGCCTCATGTGCTTACGAAATTTCATCGCTAGACGAGGTAGTCCAGCCGAAATCTACAGTGACAACGGTACTAATTTTATTGGAGCTGCTAAGGTTTTAAGAGAGGAGCTAAAAAATCTTAACGCAAAACAAATGCAATAGGAGCTTGCTCACAAGGGCATCAGCTGGAAATTTAGTCCGCCAGCGGCACCCCATATGGGAGGAGCGTGGGAACGTATGATCAGATCAGTAAAGGCTGTTCTATATAAGATATCACCGTCACAGCGATTCACGGAAGTGAGCTTGAGATCCGCGTTAATGGAAGTCGAATTAATCATAAACTCGCGACCACTTACATTTGTTTCCCTCGAAACTGAAAACCAAGAAGCAGTTACTCCAAACCATTTCCTCCTCGGCAGTTCAAATGGCGCGAAGCCTTTCTGCGATCCAGTAAACATTGACTACAAAATGTGTTTACGACAGAGCGAAGCATTCGCTAATATGTTTTGGCGACGATGGCTGATTGAAATGCTGCCTACATTTACACGTAGAAGTAAGTGGTTTCAATACGTAAAACCAATTGCTGTAGGAGACATTGTTCTCATAATAGATGAAAACTTCACTCGAAACACTTGGCTAGAAGGAAGAGTAGTCGAAACAATTATGGCAAAGGATGGCCAAGTTCGTCGAGCCAAAATACAAACATCTTGCGGTATTCTTGAACGTCCTGCGGTTAAGTTAGCTGTGTTGGATATCGGGAATGAGGAGGATAAGCTCTCAACGGATGGTCACTTATCGGGGGGAGCAATGTTACCGAAAAATGCCAATCCCACGCAACATCGCTACAACGCAGACGGAAACCCTGCAAACAATTTGCAACTCTGCTGAACGAATTATTATTTGACATTTCTCTTATTTCATTTTCTTGAACTCGTACACGAGCTTTAGAAAAATTTCATTTCAAAAATTAATTTTGAGTGTTTAAGAACAAAGATTACTGTTCACTTAAGAATTTTAAAGCTGCTGTAAATACTTTATAAGTTTATATATATTTCTTATTTGAATAAATTGAATTACAAATATAAAGTTGCAGCTTTTAGAACTTAATCCTTTTTATTGGGAACAATGCTATCCTCTCTGATGTGCATTAAAGATTTAATGAAAAATTCAAAATTATTACTTTACAAAACTCTCATTAGACCTGTCCTACTTTATGCATTCCCTGTTTGGTTCACTATTTCACCCATAGTGGCCTCGGAAATGGAATGTCTGGAAAGGAAAGTTCTCAGATTGTGCGTACACAAAAATTCTGCATCAAGATTTAAGAAATATTCCAACGAAACAATATATGGTGATGCAAATATCACTCCGCTTATGGAATATGCAGTTTTTATGATGGAAAAATTTCTCATAAAAATGAATGAATCCAATAATGAAGTTTTTAAAGAAATTTTTTTGTCACAATCTGATACGAACTGGTCCAACTCTATATACCATTCCCCTGTGGGAGCTCTTCATGAAGATCTCGGTTCATTTCATAATGGATCCAGATTATCATACTATTCTAAAACCTTACCCGGGCACAATCGTGGTTGAACTTTATAAGTTCTCATCTTTACTCATTTATGAAAACAAGGTTCAACCCATAACTGATTCAGCTTATCTTATCATCTCAATCCATCATCCGGGCTCAGTCACGGTTAGTCCTTAAAAAGCCATATTTACTCAACTCGTTTAAATTGGACTCAATATCAATGTGGTACAGGTTGGTGTGCAAAACTTACCTTTAAATTATTAGTATTTTGCTTTCTTTATTTTTTTTTGTTATGTTTTATATAATTTATGTCTTAGAAGTATGTATTACTAACTAATAATATTTATTAACAGGCATAAATTTCCTAAATTGAATACTAAAAAATAACTAAATTATTATGGTTGAGGATCGGCTTGTTGTGGCGGTGTTGTACGGTGGAGTACAGTAATCTTCAGTGCTGGGCCGCGCAGCAGCGTTGCTGTAGGCGGAATCTTAATGTCCCTCAACTTAGCTTTTTGAACGTTTTACATTAAATGTACTCGCTTTAACATTAATCAAATGGTCAATCTAATTTTTTGCTTTTATGTTTTCTTGTAATCTTATATTTAATGAAATTTGATACTAATTCAAGATTCTTAATGTTTATATGTTCAATATCTTACAAAAAGATAGTTAATTACGTACTCAATTAGTACTTTCATTTTTACCATGCCATGGGTGGGGGGTGATGCAACGGGGGTTGGTCGGTGAATGTAATGGCGCCACCATCTACTATTTTGCTGCCTCGTGCACTTGGTTATATTTATTGAAAATTACATCCTAAGTGTATTCGATTCATAATGAACTAAAAATTAACTTTTTCTAAAAAGTATTTGTTATGGAGTCAGCGATGTCACGTTTGAGTTGCATTGTTCTAGTGTTTCTGTGTGATATCGCTTTCTCTTTCGTTTTGTTTTGTTATTTAATTTAGTTATAAGTTATATACTTGACGCAACGTCAAAAAAAAAACAAACATAGTGCTCCGTGAGCAAGAGCAATATATTATTTTAGTAAAAGAAGAATTTTGCCATGAGACATTCAATTTATTCATTTGAATTTGTTAAAGTATAAGCTGGCCATACGTTACAGCCGCTAAATATAAAACATAGCTATCTCAGTCACTTTTATGTAATCGATATATGAAAAGAAAAGTCTCAATAAAGAATTCAATTCAATTCAATTTATTAAAATTAAACGCATTTTAAAACATTTTAAAAAAAAATTTTTTAAAGGTGTCATGTCCCCTTAAGTCAGCGTACTACTTTACATAAGACTCACTAAAATATCGAGTTCATAGTTTTTACAAAAATTTGTCGAGCAGTGTAATTAAATAAATAACCGTATTTGGTGAATCTAAAATGCATATGGTGAATGCATTAACATATAGCACAGCGGAAAAACTACTCACAAAATAAAATAAAAACACGTTTAATTGTGGTAGGCCAATGAACGCGGTCACGCAGCGACGGGCCGCATTTGACATATCACTAATGTAGAATTCCGCATGTATTCGCTTGTAGAGTAGACCATAATTTCAACCCCATACTCTGGCGCTTGAAAAAAGTTTATTTTACTTTTGATGAACTGGCAATTGCTGCCAGTCGCTACCTCTTATTTTTTCAGATTTTCCAATGAGCCGCAATCATACCCGCTGTGATTTTTTGGTGTTTTTTCAAAAAATTCTAGTGGTCATAAATCTTATAAGAAAATTTAAAAAATATTTTTTTTTAAATATTGTTTTGTGCCAAAATATATGTGTAAGGCGCCTGCTACACGTTCAATATATATTGAACGAGATCCAGTATCGAAAATAATTCAGCTTTAAAAACTCACAATGTAAATTCCGTCATTGTATTCGATGAACAGGGACAACGTAAACGATAAATCGACAAACTCAAAATAACAATTAAATAAATACTGACACGATAATCTTTATATACATATATATTTCTACTGTACGTGTGTATGTCACTGAACTCCTTCTAAACGGCTGGACCGATTTGAATGAATTTTTTTGTATGCGTTTGTGTGGCGCCCTGGATGGTTTAGAATCAGAAATCAGCCCGGCAGATGGCCCATTTAGGGTGGCCCTCATAGAAAAATATTTTTAAAATAGCATTTTCACAAAGACCACTGCATCGATTCACATGGAATTTACATCACATGTCTTTTATATTAAGAGGCATAGTTAAGCTTATAAAAATTTTATTTAGGATGCATATTTAGGCATGGCCGCCATGCCAAAAAAAATATTTTTAAAATAGCATTTTCACAAAGACCACTGCATCAATACACATGGAACTTACACTACGTGTCTTTTATGTTTAGAGACATAGTTGAGTCCATAAAACTTTTATTTAGGCCCTCAAACAAAAATATTTTTAAAACAGCATTTCCCAAAGATTACTCCATCGATTTACATGGAACTTAGACCACATGTCTTTTATATTACGAGACATAGTTAAGGTTATACAAATTTTATTTAGGATGCATATTTAGGGTGGCCGTCATACAAAAATATTTTTAAAATAGCATACACACGTACAGTAGAAATATATATGTATAGATACTCTTAAGAGACAAGGACTATAACAAATTAAACTCATCGCCCCACCTACCAGTAAGGCCAGAGCAACGTCTGCCAAGTCTGCTGTATGTATGTAAAAGAGTTGGAACAAAAGTTATTTCACTTGAAAAATGAACTGTTTCGCTATAATATTCCATTGCGTGAGTTCAAACAACATCGTGCCACTACCGGGAAGGACAGAACAACGTCTGCCAGGACAGCTAGTCATTATATAAATAGGCAATCTCTAAACGGTTGCACCACTTTTTCTCAGCCATAGCACAACGTAATCGCTCAATTGTTTTTTGTTGGAAAGGTTGTGAGGAGAAGGGGGGACATGTATACTTTGTTTTTCAATAGTAGGCGGTGCCAAGCCCCTAAAAAGGAAAAACGTTTCCTTGGCTAAACTAATAGACCGATTTTGATTAAATTTTGTTTGAAGATAGATTGAATCCTAAGAAAGATTATTAGAAACTTTGATTTCTAAAAAGGGGCGTGGCATCGACTCAAATGTGAAAAACGCTATCAAGGCTGTACCACTGCACCGATTTTGATGAAATTTGGTAAACAGATTGAATCTTAAGTAAAAATATATTTTGCTAGTGGGCGGAACCACGCCTCTTACAGGAAAATACGTCGTTACTACTAAAGTAACGGACCGATTTTGATGAAATTTTGTTTGAAGATAGATTGAATTCTCAGAAAGATTATTAGAAACTTTGATTTCTAAAAGGGGGCGTGGCATCGCTTCAAATGGGAAAAAACGGTATCACGGCTGTGCCTCTGCACCGATTTTGATGCAATTTGGTATGCAGATAGACTGAATCTTGAGTAAAAATATATTTTTTTAGTGGGTGGTGCCACGCCTCTTACAGGAAAATACGTCGTTACTACTAAACTAACAGACCGACTTTGATGAAATTTTGTTAGAATATAGACTGAACCCTAAAAAAGATTTCTAAAAACTCAAATTTTTTTAGGAGACGTGGCAGCACCTCTAACAGGAAAAAGAGTTTCCACTACTAAGGTAATGTGCCCATTTTGATGAAATTTGGTACAGGGATAGTTTGAACTCAGTAGGAAAATATGTTTTCACAGCTAAGCTAATGAACCGATTTTGATGAATTTGGTATGGAGATAGATTGCACCCTAAGTAAGAGAAAGAGATAGTGGTAGGGATGTAGCAACATGATACTATGATCTAAATTTTTAGAGTGATGACAAAAAATTACTCTTTCCAGTTCAGTTTTTTAATACTATAAGGGGAAGTCCATAAATTATTGACCCCCCACAAAGGGGTAGGGGGTCAATAAAAATCTCACGTTAACTTTTTGATACAGAGACTAAGCATTATTATAGCAGATTACATTTAAAAATTATAAGGCAAGTCTCATGGGTGGGAGGGGAGGGGGGTCCCGTCAGATTTCACCAAATCTCATCAAGGGGAGGAGAGTCCCAGCGCCATGTCCAGGGAGGATAGGGACTCCCTTAATTGGGCGAAGAGGGTCGATCTAGGGACTGATGGCCATTCACAAAAGGTCGTAAAAAAGCTACCTAAGAGACAGAGGTCACAAGACGAGACGTCTGATGCCAAGCGGCAAAAGACAACCGGAAAACCTCTGTCTTTTAGTGAGGTTGTCAAAGGAAGCAAGGGGAGAATTTTGGCAGTCCTTGACAGGGCGGCGGAGGACAGGGCAATTCCTCGTGATAAATGGAAATGGGTGGATGCCTTGGCAAACACTCTTTTCCAGACATTGGAGGAGTTTCCTGGTTCTGTGCCGTCCTGTGGAGAGGCAGGCTGGCATCAGGGCCTTTATAAATTGATCACCTGCGAGGATGAGCGGTCTGCTATGCTCTACAAGGTAGCCGTGAACAGGTTAGGGGAGGTGTATCCGGGCGCGAGACTGGAAGCTGTTGAGAAGAAAGAAATTCCTTCCAGGCCCCGGGCTCGCGTCTGGTTACCTAGTACCCCGTCGGAAGAGGACGCAGTACTGCGGATGCTCCGACTTTGCAATCCCAATCTTCCAACTCACAATTGGAAGATTGGGAAGCTAGAAACTCCTGTCGGACCATCCATGCAGGCTATGGTCCTACTTAATAAAGAGTCCGTGGAAGCTTTAGCGGAATACAAAGGTATCATAAAGTACGGTTTCAACAAGGTGACGCTTAGGGTTTACCGCAAAGACGAGGAGCTTGCCTCCAAAGAGACTGTCTCTGCCTCCACAAAAGCCGTAGCCACTGCACAACCAATGCCAGGTGATATGGATGTTGGGAAGGGGGAGGTGGAACCAGAGGGGGGGAGCTGTTCTCTAGGCGGTCAACCTGAGGCGTCTCTTGTGGAAAACTCCACGGACTCTGATGGGTTATCAGAGGTAGGAAATCTCCTTGAAGAAGCTCTGCTACTCGAGGAGGTTGAAGATGATGAAGCGGACATAACCGTGGTGGAGGGGGGTGATTTGGAATCCGATGAGGGTACTCCAAATTAACCTCCACCACTCTAAAGCGGCGTCCGCGGGCTTACTGATCCGCTTAAGTAAAAGCGGAGATGATGTAGTCTTCATACAGGAACCCTGGGTTCATGCTGGGAGAGTCTGTGGGCTGAGGATGTTAGGGTATAAGCTGCTGGTGGCAAATGATGAAGGTAACCCCAGGGCGTGTATTTTGGCAAAGACCAACCTTAACTTGTTTTTGCTTTCTAATTATAGTGACCGAGATACGGCCGTTGCCAGCCTTGAGTTTGAAGCTGGATGCTTCTGGCTAGCTTCGTCCTACATGGCTCACGAAATGACAGGTGGCCTACCCCCGACTGTACTTAAGGCTGCTATAGAGCAGGCCTTTTTCAACAAAACTAGGCTAGTCATAGGCAGTGACGCAAATGCACACCACACTGTCTGGGGTAGCACAGATGAAAATGAACGAGGTGAGTTACTTTTTGATTATATTTTGAATACTAACCTCCTTATCTGCAACAAAGGCTGTGAACCAACCTTTATAATAAAGAATAGAGAAGAAATTCTGGACATAACACTTGTCTCGGACTTCGCTTTCGATTTCATTGTTGACTGGAGAGTCTCAGCCGAGCACTCTTTCTCAGATCATCGTTACTTAGAATTTACTCTCACTGTTAACTCCCCAGTTCCTATTGCTCAGCGGAACGTCAAAAGGACAAACTGGGGTTTATATAACAGGAATCTTGCGGCGCATCTGCCTATTTCAACCTCCGTAGTGCTGCCCACTGTCCACGAGATTGACAAATTGGTTCAACAATTAACAGGAGGATTAAATAAATCTTTGGAGATATCTTGCTCAATAGGCAAGCCCAGGGGAAAGAAAAAACCCCCATGGTGGTCAGCAGATATTCAAGTCCTTAGTCTAGTAGTAGAACCTTATTTAATAAAGCCAAAAAATCAGGTTTAGAAAATGACTGGAACGAATATAAATCTAGTCTTAAATTATACAAGAGTTCGTTGAGGAAAGCTAAACGCAACTCGTGGCGGAACTTCTGTGAGAACATAGAAGAGACTTCAGAAGCATCTAGATTGAGGAAGATTCTATCTACCTCACCCACTACGCTAGGTTTCTTAAAAAAGCCTGATGGCTGCTGGACAACTTCTAGCAAAGAGACCTTAGACCTCTTACTAGACTCACACTTTCCTGGTAACTCTTTGCAGCAACCAGTGAATTTAAGTGTTCAAAATCAGATATCTTCAAATATTCTTGGGGACATTGTTTCGGAAGCCAAAGTTCGATGGGCGATTAGTAGCTTCAAACCCTACAAATCACAAGGACCTGATGGTGTTACACCAGTTGAACTGCAATGATCTGTTCGTTTAATTATACCATGGTTGGTAGCTATTTTTAAAGGCTGCCTTAACCTTTCCTACATTCCTCTAGCTTGGAGGATGACCAAAGTCATCTTCATTCCAAAGGCCGGGAAGAGCTCTTACATAAATCCAAAGGATTTTAGGCCAATAAGTCTTTCCTCCTTTCTTCTAAAAACTTTGGAAAGGCTCATAGAAATCTATATTCGAAATAGTTTCAAACCTGATCTACTGTCTAATTCTCAGAATGCCTATGCGAAAGGCAGATCTATAGAAACTGCACTTCACACTATAGTAGGTAGTATTGAGAAATCCTTTGAATATAAGGAATTCGCCCTGACGGCGTTCTTAGACATTGAAGGAGCATTTAATAATATTAACCCAAATATGATCATATCAGAGCTTCATTAACAGTTCAATAGTTGATATGATGAAAAAGCTACTGACAAACAGAAGCATTACATCAAATCTTGGCAAATCCAAGGCAAATAGGTTCGTTTGCAGAGGAATGCCGCAGGGGGGTGTACTATCTCCTCTACTGTGGAATCTGGCAGTAAATAAGATGCTCATGTCACTAAAAGGGCACGGCTGTAAGGCTGTTGCCTATGCAGATGATGTAGCATTAATTGCATGTGGCAAATTTCCAAACACACAGTGTGAAATTCTTCAGGATGCCTTAAATATACTCGTCTCATGGGCAGATGAGGCTGGCTTAGGTGTAAATCCGAACAAAACTGAACTAGTACTCTTCACTAGGAATAACAAACTTCCAATTTTAGTACCACCTTCGCTAAATGGCACTAGATTAACTTTTAATTATAGTGCAAGGTATCTTGGTCTGGTATTGGATAGGAAATTAAGTTGGAAAATTAACATTGAAGAAAGAGTTAGGAAAGCAACTGTAGCGCTATACTCTTGTAAAAAAGCGGTAGGTGGAAGATGGGGGCTATCACCCCGTATTGTTCACTGGCTTTACACAGCGGTCATTCGACCAATTCTTTTATACGGCATTGTGGTATGGTGGCCTGTCTCAGACAAGGTTACCTATTACAAAAAATTGCAAAGAGTTCAAAGGGCAACTTCCATGTGCATCGGTGGTGCACTGAGGACTATACCGACTAACGCCTTGGAGGTCCTCTTTAATCTCGTTCCTCTTGACCTGATAGGTAAACGGATGGCAGCCTGTGCTGCCATCAGACTCAGGGAAACTATCTGCTGGTCCGAGGGTAGAACAGGCCACTCAACTATCCTTAATAGCTTGCGGTCTGTACCCTCTAATTTGGACTATATTGTTCCAGTAATCTCATTCAATAAGGATTACGTAACTCACATTCCATCTAGGGATGACTGGAAGGGAGGAACCCCGGAGAGAAGGGGCCATATTAATTTCTACACAGATGGTTCCAAGCTATATAACCAGGTGGGTTATGGTATTTACTCTAAGGAACTGAAAATTAGTATCGCTGCGAGGTTACCAGACCACTGTAGCGTTTCAGGCAGAGGTTATAGCGATAGAAGAAGTAGCATCCTGGCTGAGGATGAATGTCGTATCCAGAAAGGATATAACAATTTATTCAGATAGTCAGGCTGCTATAAAATCTCTAGAATCAGTCTTCCTCAATTCACTAGTGGCCCAACAATGTCGCTCATCTCTAAATGAGATGGCCCAGCATTTTAATATTCACCACATCTGGGTGCCAGGGCATAGGAACATTGATGGCAACTGCAAAGCTGATGAACTTGCTAGGCAAGGGACTACTGCACAAATTCCTCAAGATAAGGAAGGTGTTGGCATGCCACTTGCTACCTGCAAGTTATTGCTTAAAGAAGAAATGGTAAAAAATGCTAACAAAAGGTGGACTCAAGGGTCAACTTGTAATATAACTAGGCAGATTTGGCCGAAATGGGATGCTAAGCGTTCGTCAGAACTGATTTCTCGCACTAGACATAGTGTCTCGACAGTTGTTGCAGTCATAACTGGACATTGCCTCATTGGCAGACATGCGGAGAGATTGGGTGTTAGGTCTTTTGACTTTTGCAGAAGTTGCGGAGATGTAGAGGAGGAAGAAAACATAAAACATTTTCTCTGCTCCTGCCCCGCAATTGCTAGGAAACGCCACAAAACACTCGGTTCGTTTCTATTTGATGACCTGGATGACCTGAAGAATGTTGGTATAGGTCAGCTATCAAGTTTTATTAAGAGATCTGGTTGGTTCAACGAGAGGGTATAGTGAGACACCCTGTGGTATCACAATGGATCATTTTTGGTCTAAGTGAGTCAGTTCGCAACTGACTGCCACTCCTACCTAACCTAACCTAATCTAAGGGGAGGAGAGGAGGGTCCGAATTTTCAAAAATACAGCTCATGTAATTAATGGGCGGCCCCTAATCGAATCTTAGAGTTGAGACATGCAACAGCTTCTTACTCTTTGTTTGTGAGAGAGTGAGGATTATCTATACATCCATCCTTTTTTAACTGCCATAACACAACATAATCGCTTAGTTTTTTTTTGTTGTAATAGTTATGAAGAGGGCCAGTGCAGAATGTGAAATTTTTTTTAATATTAGGCGAAGCCACGCCTTCAACAGGAAAATACGTTTCCACGGTCAAACAAGTGGACTGATTTTGGGGAAATTCGGTTTGGAGATTGTACCCTAAAAAATGGTATTAATATTTTCAAGTTCTTTAAGGAGGCGTGTCATCGTCACTAATGGGAAAGAAAGGTATCACGGCTGTGGCACAACACCGATTTTGATGAAATTTGGTATGTAGATATATTGAATCTTGAGTAAAGATATTTGTTTTGAGTGAGCGGTACCACGTCCCTTACAGGAAAAAATGTTTTACTACTAAGCTAATGGACGGATTTTGATGAAATCCAGAAAAATATTGAACCCTAAGGAAACGTATTTGTTTTAATGGTTGAATTTCAACCACTGGGCGGACTCTAGTTATTATAAATACTGACGCGATAAATATTGAACATGTAGCATTTGCGTGCGAACCATAAATTTATCAATATGGAATAAATATTTTTTTTTTGACTATGACCACATTGGCTGCAAAAAATATGAGCGTGTAGCAGGTGCCTAAAGTTTCAAAATGATATCTTGTTTTTTATTAAAATTAAACGCATCTTAAAACATTTAAAAAAAAATTTTTTTAAAGTTGTCATGTCCCCTTAAGTCAGCGTACTACTTTACATAAGACTCACTAAAATATCGAGTTCATAATTTTTACAAAAAATTCTCGAGTAGTGTAATTAAATAAATGGTATTTGGTGAATTTAATATGCATATGGTGAATGCATTAACATATGGCACAGTGGAAAAACTACTCACAAAATAAAAAAAAAACACGTTTAATTGTGGGAGGCCAATGAACACGGTCACGCAGCGACGGGCCGCATTTGACATATCACTAATGTAGAATTCCGCATGTAATCGCTTGTAGAGTAGACCATAATTTCAACCCCATACTCTGGCGCTTGAAAAAAGTTTATTTTACTTTTGATGAACTGGCAATTGCTGCCAGTCGCTACCTCTTATTTTTTCAGATTTTCCAATGAGCCGCAATCATACCCGCTGTGATTTTTTGGTGTTTTTTCAAAAAATTCTAGTGGTCATAAATCTTATAAGAAAATTTAAAAAATATTTTTTTTTAAATATTGTTTTGTGCCAAAATATATGTGTAAGGCGCCTGCTACACGTTCAATATATATTGAACGAGATCCAGTATCGAAAATAATTCAGCTTTAAAAACTCACAATGTAAATTCCGTCATTGTATTCGATGAACAGGGACAACGTAAACGATAAATCGACAAACTCAAAATAACAATTAAATAAATACTGACACGATAATCTTTATATACATATATATTTCTACTGTACGTGTGTATGTCACTGAACTCCTTCTAAACGGCTGGACCGATTTGAATGAATTTTTTTGTATGCGTTTGTGTGGCGCCCTGGATGGTTTAGAATCAGAAATCAGCCCGGCAGATGGCCCATTTAGGGTGGCCCTCATAGAAAAATATTTTTAAAATAGCATTTTCACAAAGACCACTGCATCGATTCACATGGAATTTACATCACATGTCTTTTATATTAAGAGGCATAGTTAAGCTTATAAAAATTTTATTTAGGATGCATATTTAGGCATGGCCGCCATGCAAAAATATTTTTAAAATAGCATTTTCACAAAGACCACTGCATCAATACACATGGAACTTACACTACGTGTCTTTTATGTTTAGAGACATAGTTGAGTCCATAAAACTTTTATTTAGGCCCTCATACAAAAATATTTTTAAAACAGCATTTCCCAAAGATTACTCCATCGATTTACATGGAACTTAGACCACATGTCTTTTATATTACGAGACATAGTTAAGGTTATACAAATTTTATTTAGGATGCATATTTAGGGTGGCCGTCATACAAAAATATTTTTAAAATAGCATACACACGTACAGTAGAAATATATATGTATAGATACTCTTAAGAGACAAGGACTATAACAAATTAAACTCATCGCCCCACCTACCAGTAAGGCCAGAGCAACGTCTGCCAAGTCTGCTGTATGTATGTAAAAGAGTTGGAACAAAAGTTATTTCACTTGAAAAATGAACTGTTTCGCTATAATATTCCATTGCGTGAGTTCAAACAACATCGTGCCACTACCGGGAAGGACAGAACAACGTCTGCCAGGACAGCTAGTCATTATATAAATAGGCAATCTCTAAACGGTTGCACCACTTTTTCTCAGCCATAGCACAACGTAATCGCTCAATTGTTTTTTGTTGGAAAGGTTGTGAGGAGAAGGGGGGACATGTATACTTTGTTTTTCAATAGTAGGCGGTGCCAAGCCCCTAAAAAGGAAAAACGTTTCCTTGGCTAAACTAATAGACCGATTTTGATTAAATTTTGTTTGAAGATAGATTGAATCCTAAGAAAGATTATTAGAAACTTTGATTTCTAAAAAGGGGCGTGGCATCGACTCAAATGTGAAAAACGCTATCAAGGCTGTACCACTGCACCGATTTTGATGAAATTTGGTAAACAGATTGAATCTTAAGTAAAAATATATTTTGCTAGTGGGCGGAACCACGCCTCTTACAGGAAAATACGTCGTTACTACTAAAGTAACGGACCGATTTTGATGAAATTTTGTTTGAAGATAGATTGAATTCTCAGAAAGATTATTAGAAACTTTGATTTCTAAAAGGGGGCGTGGCATCGCTTCAAATGGGAAAAAACGGTATCACGGCTGTGCCTCTGCACCGATTTTGATGCAATTTGGTATGCAGATAGACTGAATCTTGAGTAAAAATATATTTTTTTAGTGGGTGGTGCCACGCCTCTTACAGGAAAATACGTCGTTACTACTAAACTAACAGACCGACTTTGATGAAATTTTGTTAGAATATAGACTGAACCCTAAAAAAGATTTCTAAAAACTCAAATTTTTTTAGGAGACGTGGCAGCACCTCTAACAGGAAAAAGAGTTTCCACTACTAAGGTAATGTGCCCATTTTGATGAAATTTGGTACAGGGATAGTTTGAACTCAGTAGGAAAATATGTTTTCACAGCTAAGCTAATGAACCGATTTTGATGAATTTGGTATGGAGATAGATTGCACCCTAAGTAAGAGAAAGAGATAGTGGTAGGGATGTAGCAACATGATACTATGATCTAAATTTTTAGAGTGATGACAAAAAATTACTCTTTCCAGTTCAGTTTTTTAATACTATAAGGGGAAGTCCATAAATTATTGACCCCCCACAAAGGGGTAGGGGGTCAATAAAAATCTCACGTTAACTTTTTGATACAGAGACTAAGCATTATTATAGCAGATTACATTTAAAAATTATAAGGCAAGTCTCATGGGTGGGAGGGGAGGGGGGTCCCGTCAGATTTCACCAAATCTCATCAAGAGGAGGAGAGTCCCAGCGCCATGTCCAGGGAGGATAGGGACTCCCTTAATTGGGCGAAGAGGGTCGATCTAGGGACTGATGGCCATTCACAAAAGGTCGTAAAAAAGCTACCTAAGAGACAGAGGTCACAAGACGAGACGTCTGATGCCAAGCGGCAAAAGACAACCGAAAAACCTCTGTCTTTTAGTGAGGTTGTCAAAGGAAGCAAGGGGAGAATTTTGGCAGTCCTTGACAGGGTGGCGGAGGACAGGGCAATTCCTCGTGATAAATGGAAATGGGTGGATGCCTTGGCAAACACTCTTTTCCAGACATTGGAGGAGTTTCCTGGTTCTGTGCCGTCCTGTGGAGAGGCAGGCTGGCATCAGGGCCTTTATAAATTGATCACCTGCGAGAATGAGCGGTCTGCTATGCTCTACAAGGTAGCCGTGAACAGGTTAGGGGAGGTGTATCCGGGCGCGAGACTGGAAGCTGTTGAGAAGAAAGAAATTCCTTCCAGGCCCCGGGCTCGCGTCTGGTTACCTAGTACCCCGTCGGAAGAGGACGCAGTACTGCGGATGCTCCGACTTTGCAATCCCAATCTTCCAACTCACAATTGGAAGATTGGGAAGCTAGAAACTCCTGTCGGACCATCCATGCAGGCTATGGTCCTACTTAATAAAGAGTCCGTGGAAGCTTTAGCGGAATACAAAGGTATCATAAAGTACGGTTTCAACAAGGTGACGCTTAGGGTTTACCGCAAAGACGAGGAGCTTGCCTCCAAAGAGACTGTCTCTGCCTCCACAAAAGCCGTAGCCACTGCACAACCAATGCCAGGTGATATGGATGTTGGGAAGGGGGAGGTGGAACCAGAGGGGGGGAGCTGTTCTCTAGGCGGTCAACCTGAGGCGTCTCTTGTGGAAAACTCCACGGACTCTGATGGGTTATCAGAGGTAGGAAATCTCCTTGAAGAAGCTCTGCTACTCGAGGAGGTTGAAGATGATGAAGCGGACATAACCGTGGTGGAGGGGGGTGATTTGGAATCCGATGAGGGTACTCCAAATTAACCTCCACCACTCTAAAGCGGCGTCCGCGGGCTTACTGATCCGCTTAAGTAAAAGCGGAGATGATGTAGTCTTCATACAGGAACCCTGGGTTCATGCTGGGAGAGTCTGTGGGCTGAGGATGTTAGGGTATAAGCTGCTGGTGGCAAATGATGAAGGTAACCCCAGGGCGTGTATTTTGGCAAAGACCAACCTTAACTTGTTTTTGCTTTCTAATTATAGTGACCGAGATACGGCCGTTGCCAGCCTTGAGTTTGAAGCTGGATGCTTCTGGCTAGCTTCGTCCTACATGGCTCACGAAATGACAGGTGGCCTACCCCCGACTGTACTTAAGGCTGCTATAGAGCAGGCCTTTTTCAACAAAACTAGGCTAGTCATAGGTAGTGACGCAAATGCACACCACACTGTCTGGGGTAGCACAGATGAAAATGAACGAGGTGAGTTACTTTTTGATTATATTTTGAATACTAACCTCCTTATCTGCAACAAAGGCTGTGAACCAACCTTTATAATAAAGAATAGAGAAGAAATTCTGGACATAACACTTGTCTCGGACTTCGCTTTCGATTTCATTATTGACTGGAGAGTCTCAGCCGAGCACTCTTTCTCAGATCATCGTTACTTAGAATTTACTCTCACTGTTAACTCCCCAGTTCCTATTGCTCAGCGGAACGTCAAAAGGACAAACTGGGGTTTATATAACAGGAATCTTGCGGCGCATCTGCCTATTTCAACCTCCGTAGTGCTGCCCACTGTCCACGAGATTGACAAATTGGTTCAACAATTAACAGGAGGATTAAATAAATCTTTGGAGATATCTTGCTCAATAGGCAAGCCCAGGGGAAAGAAAAAACCCCCATGGTGGTCAGCAGATATTCAAGTCCTTAGTCTAGTAGTAGAACCTTATTTAATAAAGCCAAAAAATCAGGTTTAGAAAATGACTGGAACGAATATAAATCTAGTCTTAAATTATACAAGAGTTCGTTGAGGAAAGCTAAACGCAACTCGTGGCGGAACTTCTGTGAGAACATAGAAGAGACTTCAGAAGCATCTAGATTGAGGAAGATTCTATCTACCTCACCCACTACGCTAGGTTTCTTAAAAAAGCCTGATGGCTGCTGGACAACTTCTAGCAAAGAGACCTTAGACCTCTTACTAGACTCACACTTTCCTGGTAACTCTTTGCAGCAACCAGTGAATTTAAGTGTTCAAAATCAGATATCTTCAAATATTCTTGGGGACATTGTTTCGGAAGCCAAAGTTCGATGGGCGATTAGTAGCTTCAAACCCTACAAATCACAAGGACCTGATGGTGTTACACCAGTTGAACTGCAATGATCTGTTCGTTTAATTATACCATGGTTGGTAGCTATTTTTAAAGGCTGCCTTAACCTTTCCTACATTCCTCTAGCTTGGAGGATGACCAAAGTCATCTTCATTCCAAAGGCCGGGAAGAGCTCTTACATAAATCCAAAGGATTTTAGGCCAATAAGTCTTTCCTCCTTTCTTCTAAAAACTTTGGAAAGGCTCATAGAAATCTATATTCGAAATAGTTTCAAACCTGATCTACTGTCTAATTCTCAGAATGCCTATGCGAAAGGCAGATCTATAGAAACTGCACTTCACACTATAGTAGGTAGTATTGAGAAATCCTTTGAATATAAGGAATTCGCCCTGACGGCGTTCTTAGACATTGAAGGAGCATTTAATAATATTAACCCAAATATGATCATATCAGAGCTTCATTAACAGTTCAATAGTTGATATGATGAAAAAGCTACTGACAAACAGAAGCATTACATCAAATCTTGGCAAATCCAAGGCAAATAGGTTCGTTTGCAGAGGAATGCCGCAGGGGGGTGTACTATCTCCTCTACTGTGGAATCTGGCAGTAAATAAGATGCTCATGTCACTAAAAGGGCACGGCTGTAAGGCTGTTGCCTATGCAGATGATGTAGCATTAATTGCATGTGGCAAATTTCCAAACACACAGTGTGAAATTCTTCAGGATGCCTTAAATATACTCGTCTCATGAGCAGATGAGGCTGGCTTAGGTGTAAATCCGAACAAAACTGAACTAGTACTCTTCACTAGGAATAACAAACTTCCAATTTTAGTACCACCTTCGCTAAATGGCACTAGATTAACTTTTAATTATAGTGCAAGGTATCTTGGTCTGGTATTGGATAGGAAATTAAGTTGGAAAATTAACATTGAAGAAAGAGTTAGGAAAGCAACTGTAGCGCTATACTCTTGTAAAAAAGCGGTAGGTGGAAGATGGGGGCTATCACCCCGTATTGTTCACTGGCTTTACACAGCGGTCATTCGACCGATTCTTTTATACGGCATTGTGGTATGGTGGCCTGTCTCAGACAAGGTTACCTATTACAAAAAATTGCAAAGAGTTCAAAGGGCAACTTCCATGTGCATCGGTGGTGCACTGAGGACTATACCGACTAACGCCTTGGAGGTCCTCTTTAATCTCGTTCCTCTTGACCTGATAGGTAAACGGATGGCAGCCTGTGCTGCCATCAGACTCAGGGAAACTATCTGCTGGTCCGAGGGTAGAACAGGCCACTCAACTATCCTTAATAGCTTGCGGTCTTTACCCTCTAATTTGGACTATATTGTTCCAGTAATCTCATTCAATAAGGATTACGTAACTCACATTCCATCTAGGGATGACTGGAAGGGAGGAACCCCGGAGAGAAGGGGCCATAGTAATTTCTACACAGATGGTTCCAAGCTAAATAACCAGGTGGGTTATGGTATTTACTCTAAGGAACTGAAAATTAGTATCGCTGCGAGGTTACCAGACCACTGTAGCGTTTCAGGCAGAGGTTATAGCGATAGAAGAAGTAGCATCCTGGCTGAGGATGAATGTCGTATCCAGAAAGGATATAACAATTTATTCAGATAGTCAGGCTGCTATAAAATCTCTAGAATCAGTCTTCCTCAATTCACTAGTGGCCCAACAATGTCGCTCATCTCTAAATGAGATGGCCCAGCATTTTAATATTCACCACATCTGGGTGCCAGGGCATAGGAACATTGATGGCAACTGCAAAGCTGATGAACTTGCTAGGCAAGGGACTACTGCACAAATTCCTCAAGATAAGGAAGGTGTTGGCATGCCACTTGCTACCTGCAAGTTATTGCTTAAAGAAGAAATGGTAAAAAATGCTAACAAAAGGTGGACTCAAGGGTCAACTTGTAATATAACTAGGCAGATTTGGCCGAAATGGGATGCTAAGCGTTCGTCAGAACTGATTTCTCGCACTAGACATAGTGTCTCGACAGTTGTTGCAGTCATAACTGGACATTGCCTCATTGGCAGACATGCGGAGAGATTGGGTGTTAGGTCTTTTGACTTTTGCAGAAGTTGCGGAGATGTAGAGGAGGAAGAAAACATAAAACATTTTCTCTGCTCCTGCCCCGCAATTGCTAGGAAACGCCACAAAACACTCGGTTCGTTTCTATTTGATGACCTGGATGACCTGAAGAATGTTGGTATAGGTCAGCTATCAAGTTTTATTAAGAGATCTGGTTGGTTCAACGAGAGGGTATAGTGAGACACCCTGTGGTATCACAATGGATCATTTTTGGTCTAAGTGAGTCAGTTCGCAACTGACTGCCACTCCTACCTAACCTAACCTAATCTAAGGGGAGGAGAGGAGGGTCCGAATTTTCAAAAATACAGCTCATGTAATTAATGGGCGGCCCCTAATCGAATCTTAGAGTTGAGACATGCAACAGCTTCTTACTCTTTGTTTGTGAGAGAGTGAGGATTATCTATACATCCATCCTTTTTTAACTGCCATAACACAACATAATCGCTTAGTTTTTTTTTGTTGTAATAGTTATGAAGAGGGCCAGTGCAGAATGTGAAATTTTTTTTAATATTAGGCGAAGCCACGCCTTCAACAGGAAAATACGTTTCCACGGTCAAACAAGTGGACTGATTTTGGGGAAATTCGGTTTGGAGATTGTACCCTAAAAAATGGTATTAATATTTTCAAGTTCTTTAAGGAGGCGTGTCATCGTCACTAATGGGAAAGAACGGTATCACGGCTGTGGCACAACACCGATTTTGATGAAATTTGGTATGTAGATATATTGAATCTTGAGTAAAGATATTTGTTTTGAGTGAGCGGTACCACGTCCCTTACAGGAAAAAATGTTTTACTACTAAGCTAATGGACGGATTTTGATGAAATCCAGAAAAATATTGAACCCTAAGGAAACGTATTTGTTTTAATGGTTGAATTTCAACCACTGGGCGGACTCTAGTTATTATAAATACTGACGCGATAAATATTGAACATGTAGCATTTGCGTGCGAACCATAAATTTATCAATATGGAATAAATATTTTTTTTTTGACTATGACCACATTGGCTGCAAAAAATATGAGCGTGTAGCAGGCGCCTTAAGTTTCAAAATGATATCTTGTTTTTTATTAAAATTAAACGCATCTTAAAACATTTAAAAAAAAATTTTTTTAAAGTTGTCATGTCCCCTTAAGTCAGCGTACTACTTTACATAAGACTCACTAAAATATCGAGTTCATAATTTTTACAAAAATTTGTCGAGCAGTGTAATTAAATAAATAACCGTATTTGGTGAATCTAAAATGCATATGGTGAATGCATTAACATATAGCACAGTGGAAAAACTACTCACAAAATAAAAAAAAAACACGTTTAATTGTGGGAGGCCAATGAACACGGTCACGCAGCGACGGGCCGCATTTGACATATCACTAATGTAGAATTCCGCATGTAATCGCTTGTAGAGTAGACCATAATTTCAACCCCATACTCTGGCGCTTGAAAAAAGTTGATTCTACTTTGATGAACTGACAATTGCTGCCAGTTGCTACCTTTATTGGCATTCCAGGGGAGATTACGATATCCGTGGCGCCGCAATCTGGCGGTCATTCCACTATAAAGATGAAGGGAATTTATTTTTGGCAAGGCCAAGGGTGACACACTTTCCAGTTCATTTTATTCTAGCAAAATCTAAAATCTAAATTTAATAAAAAAAAAAATGCTTTCACTTACCAACAAAAAAATGCTGCAACCAAAATATATCCATTTAGTTATTGATCCTAAGCTCATTGCTTACTGTATTATTTTTCCTTTTTAGATTATTCTTTATAATTCGTTTATTTATTTTAACTCGAAATTTTAGCAAAAATTAAAATTATGTAATGTAATACGTATTATTTTAAGTTTTTGTTTATGAAAGCAAGATATTTCAAAGTTTTTCTAAAGTTATTTCATTCTGAACTTTGAAATTTGTATTTTGAAATTAAAATCAAATTATTGAAAGTAAATAAATAAAGTGTGGGTAGACTTCCAAATCAAAAAAAAAAAACTGAGAAACAGTAGACAAAATGAAAGTAAAACAAAATTAAATTAAAATATATTTGTATGAGGACCACCCTAAGTATGCACCCTAAATCAAATGTCTACCATTCAATCTGTGCCCTTAACATAGAAGCCATACTGCGTAAATTTTATGAGGATCGATTTACCTGTCTTTGAGAAATCGCTATTTTTAAAATATTTGTGTATGAGGGCCACCCTAAATATGCGCCCTAAATAAAAGTTTTATAGCCTATGACACCCGCCAGACTGATGCTCGCAGACTGCAAAAATTTCATCAAAATCGGCTGTATAGTTTCCGCGTGCATAAGAAACAGACAGAGAGACAGACAGGCAAAAAATGAATTTTATATAATAAACATTGGCCCGTATGCATAAAACTGAGTAAAATCTTTTACTCGAACTATTTGCTCAGAAATGTAGCGTTTACTCTGAAAATAACGAGTAAAAAATTTCGTATGCATAAAAATGTGAAAATGACATTTAGAGTATTAACTCTGTTATACGATAGCTTTTACTCAGTTTCGTATGCATAAAAACGGAAAAAAGCGAGTAAAAGCTACATTTATTCAGAAAATCCTGAGTCTGCTATTTTGTTGACTCGAAGCATTTACTTAGAACATTTTCGTTGTTTTGTTGGTAAGTTATAATCAGTTTTTAGAATTTTTTGTAAAAAAATAGCATTTTTTGCACAATTTTAAGTTTATTTATTTTAGGCTTGCCTGAAAGTTGAAGAAGTTGGTGATTTTATTCTTAAAACAACGGAATCGCAAATGGTTCTATTAAACCTTTATGACGATTGGCTTAAGACCATTTCTTATAGTCGCACGACCAAAACACATGGTGATGAAATTATTACATCGAGTACCTGCGACTATGAAACGCTAACATTTAGTTCAAAAGAAGATTGGCGTGTGCGTGCCATTTTTGCGACAAATTTACATTTGCGTACGAATCACATTTACGTTAGCTCTGATGACAATGAAGAAACTGGTTACACGTATATTTTGCCTAAATAGGCTATCAGGCTATCTTTATGGTGTCGTCCGCCGGATAACCAACAGGTAAGAATTTTTATTTTTCTCAAATCTGGAAATTTTAAATTTTTGCATAATATATCTTTCAGGTGAAAGAAATACGTTGCATTGTAACGCCACCTCAATGGGATACTCATCAAACAATCAACCTTCCGAACACGCTACCAACACATCAGTATTTGAAACATATATGTATCTTCACATGCCAAAATAATGCAAGAGAATTCTAGATGGGGTGGTGAAAAAACAATTGTTATAACTTGCTCCTTTACACCCGGATCATGCTCATTGACCGCTTACAAATTAACAGCATTGGTCTTTATAAATTTTTCTAATTATGGCTAGCTTTCTGAGTTTTTGAGGAACACTTTTTATGTCGGTCTCTCATAACCAGCTACACCACGACACTGGCGACTTACTTTTACTCCGTTTACTAGCCATACACAAACTATCAATTGCAAAAAATACTATGCAGGAGGAAGTGACCATCAGAAATGCAACGCTACCTCCTGGACTATTATGAGTATTTTTTTAACTGAGCTTCATTCTTTTTTGAGTATCAATGATGGTGAAAGGATCTTTCAAAATTTACCTAGCGAAGGAGATATGACGCTTTTCTAAAATTTGAACGAATTTATATTTAAAAAACCCTTAATTTCCTAAAAATTTGTAAGTAATTTATAGTTTTTTCAGGCTGTTAAGAAAGCTTTACTTTTTCTTTTTAAAATGATGTATCGATTGTTCTAAGTGTTCGCATAGAATCTCATATCGCATAATCTCTTTTTACCGGAAAAGAAAAAAATCAATAAATTTACTGGAAACAGTTTTAATAACTTGTTATAATTTTTTATTTTTTTTGTAATTTTATTGAGAAATTGTGGCCTACATAAGTGCAAATGAACACAATCTGTAGGTATACTATATCTACTATATCAACGCATAATATAAGTGTTATCATTATATAAATAGGCAATCTCTACACGGTTGCACCACTTTTTCTCAGCCATAGCACAACGTAATCGCTCAATTTTTTTTTTGTTGGAAAGGTTGTGAGGAGAAGGGGGGACATGTATACTTTGTTTTTCAATAGTAGGCGGTGCTACGCCCCTACAAAAGAAAAATCGTTTCCTTGGCTAAACTAATGGACCGATTTTGATGAAAATTTGTTTGATGATAGAATGAATCCTAAGAAAGATTATTAGAAACTCTGAT
This sequence comes from Tricholauxania praeusta, assembly GCA_949775025.1. Taxonomy (NCBI): domain Eukaryota; kingdom Metazoa; phylum Arthropoda; class Insecta; order Diptera; family Lauxaniidae; genus Tricholauxania; species Tricholauxania praeusta. The sequence continues at coordinate 76,195,583 of OX459029.1, read as the reverse complement.
TTCTAAAAAGGGGCGTGGCATCGCCTCAAATGTGAAAAAACTTTATCACGGCTGTGCCACTGCACCGATTTTGATGAAATTTGGCATGTAGATAGATTGGATCTTAAAAAAAAATTGTGGGCGGTGCCACGCCTCTTACAGGAAAATACGTCGTTAGTACTAAACTAATGGACCGATTTTGATGAAATTTTGTTTGAAAATAGATTGAATTCTACGAAAGACTTCTAAAAACTCTGATTTCTAAAAAGGGGCGTGGCATCGCCTCAAATGTGATAAAACGCTATCACGGCTGTACCACTCCACCGATTTTGATGAAATTTGGTATGTAGATAGATTGGATCTTAAGTAAAATATGTTTTTTTGGTGGGCGGTGCCACGCCTCTTACAGGAAAATACGTCGCTACTACTAAACTAACGGACCGATTTTGATGAAATTTTGTTAGGATATAGACTGAACACTAAAAAAGATTTTTAAAAACACAAATTTTTTTAGGAGGCGTGGCATCGCGCCCAATGGGGAAAAACAATGGGGGAACTGGCTGTGCCACTTCACCGATTTTGATTAAGTTTGGTATGTAAGTAGATTGAATCTTGAATAAAAACATTTTTTTTAGTGGGCGGTGCCACGCCTATTACAGGAAAATACGTCATTACTACTAAGCTAGCAGACCGATTTTGATAAAATTTTGTTAGAATATAGACTGAACCCTAAAAAAGATTTCTAAAAAATCTCATTTTTTTAGGAGAAGTGGCAGCACCTCTGACAGGAAAATGAGTTTTCTCTACTAAGCTAATGTGCCCATTTTGATGGAATTTGGTACAGGGATAGTTGAACCCTGAGGCAAGCTATTTGCTATTTAAAGTGTACAGTACCAACCCCCAGTAGGAAAATATGTTTTCACAGCTAAGCTAATGAACCGATTTTGATGAATTTGGTATGAAGATAGATTGCGCCCTAAGTAAGAGATAGTGGTAGGGATGTAGCAACATGGTACTATGATCTAAATTTTTGAAGCGATGACAAAAAATTACTCTTTCCAGTTCAGTTTTTGAATACTGTAATGGGAAGTCCATAAATTACGTGAGTCAAAATAGGGGGGGAGAGGGTCAGGAAAAATCTTACCAAGTCTCACAAAGAGGGAGAGGGGTCAATAAAAACTTCACGTGAACTTTTTGATACAGAGACTAAGCATTATTATAGCAGATAACATTTAAAAATTACAAGTCAAGTCTCATGGATGGGAGGGGGGGGGGGTCCCGTCAGAACTCAGCAAATCTCATCAAGAGCTACGGCACAGAGCTCTAATCGAGGGAGCGATATTTGGTTGATCGGTGCTACCTTAGTTTTTGATGCAATTAACGAAACTGATACGTTATTTCCGTTGCAAACTCGTAAGTAGACCACAGCTGAATATGCCGCTTCGGATGCGTCAGCATATCCGTGCAACTCGACTTTTGCGGATTTAGAGTACTGTGTCCATCTAGGAATTCTTATTTTTGAGATTGCTGGTAATTTCAACTTGAATTCTTCCCATTCTTGTTGAATCATTTTTGGAACCATCTCGTCCCATCCAATGCCTAGTAACCAGAGTTTTTGGATCATAATCTTTGCCTTTATGGTTACAGGTGAAAGCCAACCAAGTGGATCAAAAAGTTTTGCTGCATCGCTTAGAATGGCTCTTTTGGTATTCTTTGTATTGAATGAAGTCATGTTGATGATGAATTCGAAACTGTCGCTGTTAGGGCACCACCTTAGCCCTAATATTTTGACTATTTCGCCGTGTTCTAAATCTAGGTCTAATTTGTAGTTCTTATCTTCTTCTGGCAACGTTTGCAGTATCTCTAGATTATTTGAGGTTCACTTTCTTAATTTAAGACCACCCTTGTCTAGAACTTCAATGAGTTGTTGTTGTTTTTATAAACACTCCTGCAATGTATCTGCTCCTGCTAAGCAATCGTCTACGTAAAAACACTGTCTTAGTGTTTAGCTTCCCAACGGAAATTCATTTTCATGATCTTCTGCAAGTTGATACAAAGTTTTGATTGCCAGAAATGGTGCTGATGACGTTCCATAAGTGACCGTATTGAGCACATACTCCTTAATTGGTTTTGATGGATCCTCTCTCCAAAGTATGCGTTGCAGATCTCTATCCTCGGGATGCACCCATATTTGTCGGTACATTTTTTCTACGTCTGCCGTAAAAACCACTGCGAACATCCGCCAACGCATTAATAGTAGAAATATATCCTTTTGCAAAGTTGGACCTACCATCATGATGCTGTTGAGCGATTGACCTGTGGACGTCTTTGTTGACGCGTCAAAAACTACACGAAGCCGTGTCGTCGTGCTATCTTGTTTGATAACTGGATGATGTGGTAAGTAGTATTTTGTGCTAGACTTGGTTGAGCATGCTTCTTCCATATGGCCAAGTCTTGAATATTCTTCCATAAACTTGATGTATTCTTGACGAAGAGCATTGTTTCTAGCAAATCTTTGTTCAAGTGACAAAAATCTTGTCATTGCTGCTCGTCTAGAATCCCCTAATGCTGCTCGGGATTGGTGGAGAGGTAATCTAACCATGTATCGTCCAGTGATGTCTCGTGTATGGGTGAGCTTATAATGTTTCTCACACTCTTTCTCTTCAGCCGTCTGTAAATTTGCTGTTGGCACGTCTTCCAACTGCCAAAATTGTCTTAGAGTTTCGTTAACTCCTTCCACACTGATACAAGTGACGATATTGGTTGATGCGATATCTTGGTGCCTTGGAGGTGTTAGAGCCACTGGACCAGAAAGGATCCACCCAAATATTGTATTTTGTGCCAGTGGTGTTTGATGGGGACCTCTTATGAGTCCTTGCGTCATTATTTCTGCGCCAAGGAGTAGTTCAATGTTTCTGGGCTTGAAATACCATGGATCCGCTAGCTGCAAATGATGAATGTGTGGCCACTTTCCTGCGTTTATTTGTGCACTGGGCATAACTGATGTAATCCTTGGCATGACCACGGCCTCAATTTTACACCATTCGTCCGACTTGTATACGGACTGGATCGTAAGCGACACCTTGAACATTGTATCCGTTGAATGACCATTGACTCCGTTTATCTGATTTTCACAACGAATACATGGAATGTTTAACTTGCGAACAAGATCCTCGGTAATCAAGCAGGCCTGTGACCCAGAATCAATCAACGCTCTTATCGGTCGAAGATATCCTTTTCCTTGTGCGTGTAAAATTGCAGTGCCTAATAGTACTGTTACTGTTGGATTGGTAGTAGTAGCAGCAGCTACTTCAGTGGATGATTGCTTTGCCCCTTCATAGTTTGCGTGAAGGAGAGTATTATGTCTAAGCTTGCAATGCTGGCACTTATATTTGCTAGTGCAGTCCTTGCTGTTGTGTCCTTTTTTGAGACAGTTAACACATAATCGGTGAATTTAAATGTGTTTTTGTCTCTTTTTTAAGTCCATGTTGACAAACTGAGTGCATCTAAATAGGGAGTGGCTCTCTTTGCAAACTGTGCATCTTTGTCCAGAAATCGCCGTCACATGACTTGTCGTTCGTGTTGTAACCTTGGCCTGAGGTTCCCTTTTTTCATTGATATTTTCTAGACCACGAAATCTGGCTTCAATGAAGTCAAGAAATTCACTTAGCCCTGGGATGTCAGTGGATGTCCCTCGCTGTTGCTGGTAGGCTCGCCTGGCCCCGATATCCAATTTTGGTAGTAAAAGCTGTATAACTAATGGATCCCAAGACGTGACATCAACACCCAAATTCTGTATGCCGTGAAGAATTTCCTTGGTGGTGTCCATCAAGCACTTGAGATCCGAGGCATAGTCTGCCCTTACCGACCTCAAATTCAGCAATCTTCCTATGTGATTATTTATGAGTGCTGCAGGATTTCTAAACCTTTTTATCAGTAGATCGATTGATGCTTCATAGTTGGCTGTAGTTGAGGGAAGATGATTTAGCAGACGTGCTGCTTCCCCACGCAGGTTGGTTTTCAAATACTGCATTTTCTCGACGTTGCTCAGCTGCTTATTTTGGTGAACTAAATGATCAAATAGTTCCCAAAATGTAGTCCACTCTTCATACCTTCCACTGAAGACAGGGATATTGACAACAGGAAGCTTAATGGGTGTCGCCGTAGCTGCAACTGCAGGATTGCTGCGTTCATCAAGGACTTCTTGAATTGTAATGTAGGCATCTTGATATGTCTCTTCTAACCTTTGGAAATCATTGTTAATGACGTAAGGATGGTTATGTTCTTCTTCACTGAGCGTCGACATCACTTCTTCATTTAGTTTTGTGATGCCTGACCAGCTATCCTTGAGTTGATCAGCCTTAAAACGTAGAAAGATTTCACTCCTGTTGGTATCAATACTTTCCGTTAGACGAATAAAGTTGGCGCACATAACTGACAGTCGCTTGTATATCAACATTTCCTTGACGTCTACTTGCTGTTGCTGACTAGGTTGTTGAGTAGTTTGCTTTGCCTGTTGCTGTAATGGCTGCGCTGCGCTATCCCCTTTTAATATGTCCAGCTTGTCGGTGTAACCTTGTAAGAGTTCATAATATTTCGCTTCTACTTGAATGTAGAAGTTTTTCGTGAAATACTCATGCGTGGGATAACGCGTTCGATCTTCCTCGATTTTCTGGTCGGTTGACCAGAACGCCGACCATAATTTCTCTAGCTCTTCTATTCTTTTTGAAAAATAGGTTACAGTGTTCCTTTCAGCTGGTGTTTTCCTGAAATTTGTCCACATCTTCTGCAGCTGCTCAGACAGTTTAAGCTGACTGGAGGTCAGCTCATTGAATTGAGCTTCATCTGCCATAGTGTGTGAAATCGCACTCAACAGGCTATATTACTGCTATTTAGGTGGAGGCTGTTTGCCTGGGCGCAGGCTTCTGAGCTGCTGGTAAGTTTGGAGGCTGTTTGCTCCTGATCGCAGGCTTCTATGCTGCTGGTATTTTGGAGGCTGTTTGCTCCTGATTGCAGGCTTCTATGCTGCTGGTATGTTGGAGGCTGTTTGCTCCTGGTCGCAGGCTTCTAAGCTGCTGGTAAGTTTGGAGGCTGTTTGCTCCTGGTCGCAGGCTTCTAAGCTGCTGGTAAGTTTGGAGGCTGTTTGCTCCTGGTCGCAGGCTTCTATGCTGCTGGTATGTTGGAGGCTGTTTGCTCCTGGTCGCAGGCTTCTAAGCTGCTGGTAAGTTTGGAGGCTGTTTGCTCCTGGTCGCAGGCTTCTAAGCTGCTGGTAAGTTTGGAGGCTGTTTGCTCCTGGTCGCAGGCTTCTATGCTGCTGGTATGTTGGAGGCTGTTTGCTCCTGATTGCAGGCTTCTATGCTGCTGGTAAGTTTGGAGGCTGTTTGCTCCTGGTCGCAGGCTTCTATGCTGCTGGTATGTTGGAGGCTGTTTGCTCCTGATTGCAGGCTTCTATGCTGCTGGTAAGTTTGGAGGCTGTTTGCTCCTGGTCGCAGGCTTCTATGCTGCTGGTATGTTGGAGGCTGTCTGCTCCTGATTGCAGGCTTCTATGCTGCTGGTAAGTTTGGAGGCTGTTTGCTCCTGGTCGCAGGCTTCTATGCTGATAAATTCCCTGTAGTTTCCTGCTGGGTAAAGCTGCAGGTCTTAGGAATGAAAATTCTGTGGGTCAGCTGCTGAGTAGAGTTGCAGGATTAAAGTTGATTATTTTTTTTTTTTTTTTTTCACTGTTCCGTTCTTAAAGCGACGGGACGCTTGTCACAAAAAAAAATAAATCCTTAATCAGATCCGGCTCGAAGGACCATGAAATAAAACGTTTTACGGTTTTATCCTTTACAAGTAAAACTGCTTACCTCTGGTGGGGGCAAGTTTTACCAAATTGAAACACGTTCTTTGCTTTGAAGAATAGTGAATGATTTTAATTGATTATGCGCTACTTTTATATATAATTAATTCTTATTATAAAAATTGTTAAATGAGCAGTAATTAATTTACACAAAAAAAATGCTCTACATTAATATTTGCTTACCCAGCAGTAGTAAATAATGTAGTTTAACTATATGCTAGGTAAGCAGTAGTAAAACATTTAATTTACCTTATGCTAGGCAAGCAATAAAATATTTAGCCTCTATATATCTTGCTTGTTTTGCAACTAAATGCACTGTGCAACAAAATATTACTCCTATTTTGTCACTCAATACACTTGTTAACAAAATACTTCTTATACAAAAATATTTAATTTATTAAATCTTAAATTATGTTGAATCATCAACATTTTGGCACCTCCGACGATGAAACTGTTAACTCCAGTCTATATCGAAATTGCGTCTTTTGTCATCTGCCTGTGAAGCGATAGTTGATAACTCCATGGGATGATTGACTGGAGGTTTCAGACGAGTACGACGTCGGCAACAGAGGGTCACAATAATAATGAATGTCAGTAACCCTAAAATACCGACACCCCAAGCTGTCCAATATTTGTGCGGTATTATGGTTTTCCTATTCATCTCTGATAGCTCTTCAAGATTGTAGACAGCATCCTTGTTGTTATCTTCTTAATACCTTTGCGAAATCATAGTTTAATGGCAAGATTGTTTCGTTGAAAATTTGGGGTACTCTGTTGGCGTTAATTGTTGTGTTTTTCATGAGTATGGGCTTAACATAATGCGTTACTATTTGAACTTCCTTCATGAGTTTCCCTTCTAGCTGAACAGTTTTAGATCGGATTATGCAATCTGGAGTGATATGAAGGATGCCGGTACCATTCAGTACTACCTCTTCTCTCCCCATATGACATATCACAAACACTGTAGCAGAGGTTGGTGAGACAAAAATCCAGGCGTTGTGGGTCCACAGTTCCTTCCAAATAATATTGTGTACTTGAAACTTCCGTGTGGCGCATTCCTCATAGGTTATTTTTCTGTATACTTGCTGCATAATGCAATTGCGACTTTGATCGAGATTATAAAATATTGCTGGATGCATTAAAAAAGTTTATTCATCAAGCTTTTCTGCGTTATTTATCTCGGTAATTGTTGTTTCAAAGTATCGGTTTTTATCATAATTGACGCCGTAGATCGATGTTGACATCACGACCTCCCGATATGTATTATTTCCCAGACCTTCCGGTATTGCATTACTTTTGATGACTTCATACGTTTCAGTGTCGCTAATGGTGAAATATCCGTAAATGAAAATATTTGTAGAATCTTCAACAAACTCCAACCGGTCTAGGGGATCCGGAATTACGTGTAACTCTGGCCCAATTTTCGCGTTGCAGTTCTCTGTAATATTGTTGATTTCTTCGTGGGATAAAAATTCGTAGAGGTGACTGCGCTTCAGGTACGCGTTCAACAGTCTGTTGTATTTTGTTTCCACTTCTCTTATGTAGCTTGATGCTACTAGGTAGGAATTCATTAAGTGTACATTAATTTTGTTGTTTTCAGAAAGCTCGTGAAATCCTTGCATCTGGTTGATTGCTTTTAAACCATCATTCAGTTTCATGGTAAACAAATTTATACGGTTTGTAATTCTTGCTTCGGTATTGTTGACTGTGGCTAAGGTGGATAACATGGGTCTTGCATTTGATTTTGTTACCTTGATTAACTCTTTCTGGTTCTGATCTAGAGATTCAATGTCGTGGTAAACTTCATCGTTTACTCCGAATAAAGATGTGAGTAGTGTTCCAACCAAGCCTCTTTTTTGTCTTCCATGAGTAGTAACTACCTTCAGCTTGTTGAACATTGTCTGCAAATTGCGAGTCTCATATTTCATGTGTGTGACTAGCTCATCGCACTGAACTTCCGCACCTCCGAAAGTCTTTGCTCTGGTACACAGATTTGTCATTTCGGATACTGTATAGTTTATGTTAGATTCGTCTTTTAGAACGCCTTCCATTGGAAATCGAGTGGTTGTACGAAGAATTCCGCGCTGAATTTTTGCCACTCCTAGCCTTTCAATGAATAATCCTGCCTCCGGAAACTCAATGGTGTGTTTAGCCAGCGTGGCTGGCATAGATACGAGCAATAGTAAGATCGATAGAGCTGTGGATATAACTTTTGAGACTGTCAATTTTTTTCTGTGGACTTGCTTAGGTTCCGCCTTGGCTAAATTGTCTTCATGGGGTAGTAGACAAATTTTTTGTATGGACCGTTTGACTATACCCCTGGTTGTTTTAACGGTGACCACACGCACCAGATTGTCATCTCCTTTATGGAGCTGTACGATTCTACCCATTGGCCAACCGGAGCGATTTGTTGAATCGTCTTTTAAGAGCACTAACTGTCCGACTTCTATATTTGGCTTTTCTTTTGTCCACTTTGGCATCCGTTGAAGCGTGCCGCGCACGTACTCACGTTGCCATCTTTTACAGACGTCTTCTTGAGTTTTTTGTGCCAATTTCCATCTTTTAAGACTACCGCTATTTACCTCCAAAAGTGTATCATGTGTTGGAGTCAATATGGTAGATCCTATGAGGAAATGACCTGGAGTCAATGCATCTAATTCTTCTATGTTGTCGGAAGATGGACATAGTGGTCTCGAATTAAGACATCCTTCTATCTGCACTAATACCGTGTTGATCTCTTCATATGTCAGAACATGATCTCCAACAGCTTGGACCAAGTGATATTTTACAGACTTCACCCCTGACTCCCAGATACCACCAAAATGAGGTGATCCTGGCGGAATAAAGTGCCACGTTATACCATCGTCTGCTAGTTGTTGCTGTAGTTTGGCCCTCTGAATGATGTTGTTTGCTCCTACAAAGTTTGTGCCATTATCGCTATAGATGTGGCTTATAGCTCCCCGTCGACTCATCATTCGTTTTAGTGCAGCCAGAAATCCATCCGCTGTGAGATCTGAAACAAGCTCAATATGAACGGCCTTTGTTGCTAAGCATACAAACAGAGCTATGTATCCTTTATATGTACGAACACCTCGGAGATGTGAACTCTTGAGTTGTAATGGACCAGCATAATCGATACCGCAGTGGGTGAAGGGTCTTGAGTATTGCACTCGTGGTGTGGGTAACTGACCCATTAGTTGAGTTTGTATTTTTGCCTTGAATCGGCAACACCTTATGCACTTGTTAACACATGCCTTGACAGCGTTGGTTCCGCGAATAATCCAAAACTTGTTGCGAACTTGATTGAGTGTCAGTTTAACTCCGCCATGTAGTGTCTCCATGTGTGCCTGATGAATTATTAGGTTCGTGAGGGTACTTGATGAAGGTAAGATGGCTGGGTGTTTCTTTTGCATGGACAATGATGATAGTTTAAGCCTACCACCTACTCTTATAATGCCTTTCTTGTCTAAGAATGGATTCAGAGAGCGTAAGTTGCTAGAATTGCTAAGCTGCATGCTATTTTGCAACCGTCTTCGGTCTTCATCAAAGACTCGCTGCTGCTCTTGTTGAATGATCATCCATTGTGCGTTTTCAATCTCTTCAGTAGAAAGCTGGTCAACCTTTCTGTTTCCTGTCTTGATTTTCATGTTGTTGGCAAAACGTAGACAATAAGCTGTAATTCGAAGCAATTTCTTGAATGATGAGAACCGATTTATGAGTGTAAAGTCGTCCTTGGGTGGCTTTTGAATTGACGCACATGTAAATGCCTTGCGGGTCTCAGGAAGGTGACTTAAAGTCAGTGACTCAGTATAATTTGGCCATGAACTCTTGTGCTGCCCTAACCACTTTGGACCGTGCCACCAAAGCTCATTGCTGACCAATTCATCTCCAAGTTGTCCTCTTGACGGTATGTCTGCAGGATTTTCTTTACCAGGAACATGCTGAATTTGTCCCTTAAGTGTCTCTTGTATGTATGAAACTCGGTTTGCTACAAATGTAGTCCATTTGACTGGATGTTGCTTGATCCAATTTAGTACAATTTTTGAATCTGTCCAGGCAAAAATGTTACTACAATTTGTTATTTGGTTCGTTTGGATATAGCCGATCAATTTTACTAAAAGAGCTACGGCACAGAGCTCTAATCGAGGAAGCGATACTTGTTTGATCGGTGCTACCTTAGTTTTTGATGCAATTAACGAAACTGATACGTTATTTCCGTTGCAAACTCGTAAGTAGACCACAGCTGAATATGCCGCTTCGGATGCGTCAGCATATCCGTGAAACTCGACTTTTGCGGATTTAGAGTACTGTACTTCTTCTTATCTCTAGATTATTTGAGGTCCACTTTCTTAATTTAAGACCACCCTTGTCTAGAACTTCAATGAGTTGTTGTTGTTTTTCTAAACACTCCTGCAATGTATCTGCTCCTGCTAAGCAATCGTCTACGTAAAAACACTGTCTTAGTGTTTGGCTTCCCAACGGAAATTCATTTTCATGATCTTCTGCAAGTTGATACAAAGTTTTGATTGCCAGAAATGGTGCTGATGACGTTCCATAAGTGACCGTATTGAGCACATACTCCTTAATTGGTTTTGATGGATCCTCTCTCCAAAGTATGCGTTGCAGATCTCTATCCTCGGGATGCACCCATATTTGTCGGTACATTTTTTCTACGTCTGCCGTAAAAACCACTGCGAACATCCGCCAACGCATTAATAGTAGAAATATATCCTTTTGCAAAGTTGGACCTACCATCATGATGCTGTTGAGCGATTGACCTGTGGACGTCTTTGTTGACGCGTCAAAAACTACACGAAGCCGGTTCGTCGTGCTATCTTGTTTGATAACTGGATGATGTGGTAAGTAGTATTTTGTGCTAGACTTGGTTGAGCATGCTTCTTCCATATGGCCAAGTCTTGAATATTCTTCCATAAACTTGATGTATTCTTGACGAAGAGCATTGTTTCTAGCAAATCTTTGTTCAAGTGACAAAAATCTTGTCATTGCTGCTCGTCTAGAATCCCCTAATGCTGCTCGGGATTGGTGGAGAGGTAATCTAACCATGTATCGTCCAGTGATGTCTCGTGTATGGGTGAGCTTATAATGTTTCTCACACTCTTTCTCTTCAGCCGTCTGTAAATTTGCTGTTGGCACGTCTTCCAACTGCCAAAATTGTCTTAGAGTTTCGTCAACTCCTTCCACACTGAGACAAGTGACGATATTGGTTGATGCGATATCTTGGTGCCTTGGAGGTGTTAGAGCCACTGGACCAGAAAGGATCCACCCAAATATTGTATTTTGTGCCAGTGGTGTTTGATGGGGACCTCTTATGAGTCCTTGCGTCATTATTTCTGCGCCAAGGAGTAGTTCAATGTTTCTGGGCTTGAAATACCATGGATCCGCTAGCTGCAAATGATGAATGTGTGGCCACTTTCCAGCGTTTATTTGTGCACTGGGCATAACTGATGTAATCCTTGGCATGACCACGGCCTCAATTTTACACCATTCGTCCGACTTGTATACGGACTGGATCGTAAGCGACACCTTGAACATTGTATCCGTTGAATGACCATTGACTCCGTTTATCTGATTTTCACAACGAATACATGGAATGTTTAACTTGCGAACAAGATCCTCGGTAATCAAGCAGGCCTGTGACCCAGAATCAATCAACGCTCTTATCGGTCGAAGATATCCTTTTCCTTGTGCGTGTAAAATTGCAGTGCCTAATAGTACTGTTACTGTTGGATTGGTAGTAGTAGCAGCAGCTACTTCAGTGGATGATTGCTTTGCCCCTTCATAGTTTGCGTGAAGGAGAGTATTATGTCTAAGCTTGCAATGCTGGCACTTATATTTGCTAGTGCAGTCCTTGCTGTTGTGTCCTTTTTTGAGACAGTTAACACATAATCGGTGAATTTAAATGTGTTTTTGTCTCTTTTTTAAGTCCATGTTGACAAACTGAGTGCATCTAAATAGGGAGTGGCTCTCTTTGCAAACTGTGCATCTTTGTCCAGAAATCGCCGTCACATGACTTGTCGTTCGTGTTGTAACCTTGGCCTGAGGTTCCCTTTTTTCATTGATATTTTCTAGACCACGAAATCTGGCTTCAATGAAGTCAAGAAATTCACTTAGCCCTGGGATGTCAGTGGATGTCCCTCGCTGTTGCTGGTAGGCTCGCCTGGCCCCGATATCCAATTTTGGTAGTAAAAGCTGTATAACTAATGGATCCCAAGACGTGACATCAACACCCAAATTCTGTATGCCGTGAAGAATTTCCTTGGTGGTGTCCATCAAGCACTTGAGATCCGAGGCATAGTCTGCCCTTACCGACCTCAAATTCAGCAATCTTCCTATGTGATTATTTATGAGTGCTGCAGGATTTCTAAACCTTTTTATCAGTAGATCGATTGATGCTTCATAGTTGGCTGTAGTTGAGGGAAGATGATTTAGCAGACGTGCTGCTTCCCCACGCAGGTTGGTTTTCAAATACTGCATTTTCTCGACGTTGCTCAGCTGCTTATTTTGGTGAACTAAATGATCAAATAGTTCCCAAAATGTAGTCCACTCTTCATACCTTCCACTGAAGACAGGGATATTGACAACAGGAAGCTTAATGGGTGTCGCCGTAGCTGCAACTGCAGGATTGCTGCGTTCATCAAGGACTTCTTGAATTGTAATGTAGGCATCTTGATATGTCTCTTCTAACCTTTGGAAATCATTGTTAATGACGTAAGGATGGTTATGTTCTTCTTCACTGAGCGTCGACATCACTTCTTCATTTAGTTTTGTGATGCCTGACCAGCTATCCTTGAGTTGATCAGCCTTAAAACGTAGAAAGATTTCACTCCTGTTGGTATCAATACTTTCCGTTAGACGAATAAAGTTGGCGCACATAACTGACAGTCGCTTGTATATCAACATTTCCTTGACGTCTACTTGCTGTTGCTGACTAGGTTGTTGAGTAGTTTGCTTTGCCTGTTGCTGTAATGGCTGCGCTGCGCTATCCCCTTTTAATATGTCCAGCTTGTCGGTGTAACCTTGTAAGAGTTCATAATATTTCGCTTCTACTTGAATGTAGAAGTTTTTCGTGAAATACTCATGCGTGGGATAACGCGTTCGATCTTCCTCGATTTTCTGGTCGGTTGACCAGAACGCCGACCATAATTTCTCTAGCTCTTCTATTCTTTTTGAAAAATAGGTTACAGTGTTCCTTTCAGCTGGTGTTTTCCTGAAATTTGTCCACATCTTCTGCAGCTGCTCAGACAGTTTAAGCTGACTGGAGGTCAGCTCATTGAATTGAGCTTCATCTGCCATAGTGTGTGAAATCGCACTCAACAGGCTATATTACTGCTATTTAGGTGGAGGCTGTTTGCCTGGGCGCAGGCTTCTGAGCTGCTGGTAAGTTTGGAGGCTGTTTGCTCCTGATCGCAGGCTTCTATGCTGCTGGTATTTTGGAGGCTGTTTGCTCCTGATTGCAGGCTTCTATGCTGCTGGTATGTTGGAGGCTGTTTGCTCCTGGTCGCAGGCTTCTAAGCTGCTGGTAAGTTTGGAGGCTGTTTGCTCCTGGTCGCAGGCTTCTAAGCTGCTGGTAAGTTTGGAGGCTGTTTGCTCCTGGTCGCAGGCTTCTATGCTGCTGGTATGTTGGAGGCTGTTTGCTCCTGGTCGCAGGCTTCTAAGCTGCTGGTAAGTTTGGAGGCTGTTTGCTCCTGGTCGCAGGCTTCTATGCTGCTGGTATGTTGGAGGCTGTTTGCTCCTGATTGCAGGCTCTATGCTGCTGGTATGTTGGAGGCTGTTTGCTCCTGGTCGCAGGCTTCTAAGCTGCTGGTAAGTTTGGAGGCTGTTTGCTCCTGGTCGCAGGCTTCTAAGCTGCTGGTAAGTTTGGAGGCTGTTTGCTCCTGGTCGCAGGCTTCTAAGCTGCTGGTAAGTTTGGAGGCTGTTTGCTCCTGGTCGCAGGCTTCTATGCTGCTGGTATGTTGGAGGCTGTTTGCTCCTGGTCGCAGGCTTCTAAGCTGCTGGTAAGTTTGGAGGCTGTTTGCTTCTGGTCGCAGGCTTCTATGCTGCTGGTATGTTGGAGGCTGTTTGCTCCTGATTGCAGGCTTCTATGCTGCTGGTAAGTTTGGAGGCTGTTTGCTCCTGGTCGCAGGCTTCTATGCTGCTGGTATGTTGGAGGCTGTTTGCTCCTGATTGCAGGCTTCTATGCTGCTGGTAAGTTTGGAGGCTGTTTGCTCCTGGTCGCAGGCTTCTATGCTGATAAATTCCCTGTAGTTTCCTGCTGGGTAAAGCTGCAGGTCTTAGGAATGAAAATTCTGTGGGTCAGCTGCTGGGTAGAGTTGCAGGATTAAAGTTGATTATTTTTTTTTTTTTTTTTTTTTTTTTTTTCACTGTTCCGTTCTTAAAGCGACGGGACGCTTGTCACAAAAAAAAAAATAAATCTTTAATCAGATCCGGCTCAAAGGACCATGAAATAAAACGTTTTACGGTTTTATCCTTTACAAGTAAAACTGCTTACCTCTGGTGGGGGCAAGTTTTACCAAATTGAAACACGTTCTTTGCTTTGAAGAGTAGTGAATGATTTTAATTGATTATACGCTACTTTTATATATAATTGATTCTTATTATAAAAATTGTTAAATGAGCAGTAATTAATTTACACAAAAAACATGCTCTACATTAATATTTGCTTACCCAGCAGTAGTAAATAATGTAGTTTAACTATATGCTAGGTAAGCAGTAGTAAAACATTTAATTTACCTTATGCTAGGCAAGCAATAAAATATTTAGCCTATATTAATTCTTGCTTGTTTTGCAACTAAATGCACTGTGCAACAAAATATTACTCCTATTTTGTCACTCAATACACTTGTTAACAAAATACTTCTTATACAAAAATATTTAATTTATTAAATCTTAAATTATGTTGAATCATCAACAGTCATTTTATTATCTTTAATATGACATCAAGAAAAAGGAAATTGGGCATTTGTAGCTCAAGATATGAGATTCAAAGTGAAAATAGGTCGAAAAAGTGAAAAAACCACAATATCTCGAAAACTGTACCATTCAAAAAATTTTCATTTTCGAACTCAGCAGGAAAATCTACATAAGAAAAGTAACTTCATATCAATGGAACATTTTGAGTGTAAACTAGTGTTATTAGTCAAAAACTAACAAATAGGATAATACCGCGAAGCAAAAAGTATCCAAATGTGAAATTTACCGCCTTTCTTTACTTCGCCTTTTTATAAAAATGAGTCAATAAAACACTACATTTTCATTTTCAGATGTACATTTCGGTGTATTAAACACCATCATCAGTGGTCATATTTTTATTTCTAAATACAAAAAACATTAAATATCTATTTTAAATACATTAAAACATTTATACATACATACAAATTGTTCAACTTTTCAGACAATAATATTTAATTTTAAATTTTAGCTTACAGCTCCGCTCTTCGTAGTGTGCCATGAATCTTAAAACAAAAACCAAAACATAAACTTTGAACTTTGTAAAAGCTTTACGCTTTATGTTTTATTTTCTTTTATTAAATTAAAAAGAGATGACCTGATCGGTGCATCCATCGTATTTATCATGACTTTATTGTTCTTGTGCATATGAATGCTTTCATATCCGTCTAAGCTTTCTTCTTTTTGCACTTGCTTTATTAATTTTAAATTTTTTATTGATATCTTGTGGTTATTTTCTAACGCATGTAAGGCAATAGCTGACTTATTAGGCCTAACATATTTAATATGCGAAAAATGTTCGTTGAACCTCGTCTCTATGTTTCGTTTTGTTTGCCCTACGTATTTTTGTAAACAATGAGTGCAATTGACCTCATATATGCCAGCTTTCTTGTTATTATCTGTCTTGTCTTTCGGTGTTCCTAGTTTATGTTTGAGTTTATCGTTTGATACAAAAACTAAGTCAATGGCCCGTATGCATAAAACTGAGTAAAATCTTTTACTCGAACTTTTTGCTCAGAAATGTAGCGTTTACTCTGAAAATAACGAGTAAAAAATTTCGTATGCATAAAAATGTGAAAATGACATTTGGGGTATTTACTCTGTTATACGATAGCTTTTACTCAGTTTCGTATGCATAAAAACGGAAAAAAGCGAGTAAAAGCTACATTTACTCAGAAAATCCTGAGTCTGCTATTTTGTTGACTCGAAGCATTTACTTAGAACATTTTCGTTGTTTTGTTGGTAAGTTATAATCAGTTTTTTAGAATTTTTTGTAAAAAAATAGCATTTTTTGCACAATTTTAAGTTTATTTATTTTAGGCTTGCCTGAAAGTTGAAGAATTTGGTGATTTTATTCTTAAAACATCGGAATCGCAAATGGTTCTATTAAACCTTTATGACGATTGGCTTAAGACCATTTCTTATAGTCGCACGACCAAAACACATGGTGATGAAATTATTACATCGAGTACCTGCGACTATGAAACGCTAACATTTAGTTCAAAAGAAGATTGGCGTGTGCGTGCCATTTTTGCGACAAATTTACATTTGCGTACGAATCACATTTACGTTAGCTCTGATGACAATGAAGAAACTGGTTACACGTATATTTTGCCTAAATAGGCTATCAGGCTATCTTTATGGTGTCGTCCGCCGGATAACCAACAGGTAAGAATTTTTATTTTTCTCAAATCTGGAAATTTTAAATTTTTGCATAATATATCTTTCAGGTGAAAGAAATACGTTGCATTGTAACGCCACCTCAATGGGATACTCATCAAACAATCAACCTTCCGAACACGCTACCAACACATCAGTATTTGAAACATATATGTATCTTCACATGCCAAAATAATGCAAGAGAATTCTAGATGGGGTGGTGAAAAAACAATTGTTATAACTTGCTCCTTTACACCCGGATCATGCTCATTGACCGCTTACAAATTAACAGCATTGGTCTTTATAAATTTTTCTAATTATGGCTAGCTTTCTGAGTTTTTGAGGAACACTTTTTATGTCGGTCTCTCATAACCAGCTACACCACGACACTGGCGACTTACTTTTACTCCGTTTACTAGCCATACACAAACTATCAATTGCAAAAAATACTATGCAGGAGGAAGTGACCATCAGAAATGCAACGCTACCTCCTGGACTATTATGAGTATTTTTTTAACTGAGCTTCATTCTTTTTTGAGTATCAATGATGGTGAAAGGATCTTTCAAAATTTACCTAGCGAAGGAGATATGACGCTTTTCTAAAATTTGAACGAATTTATATTTAAAAAACCCTTAATTTCCTAAAAATTTGTAAGTAATTTATAGTTTTTTCAGGCTGTTAAGAAAGCTTTACTTTTTCTTTTTAAAATGATGTATCGATTGTTCTAAGTGTTCGCATAGAATCTCATATCGCATAATCTCTTTTTACCGGAAAACAAAAAAAAAAAAAATCAATAAATTTACTGGAAGCAGTTTTAATAATTTGTTATAATTTTTTATTTTTTTTGTAATTTTATTGAGAAATTGTGGACTACATAAGTGCAAATGAACACAATCTGTATACTGTATACTATATCTACTATATCAACGCATAATATAACTGTTATTTTCATTAACGTCTGACATTTCGCCCTTAAAGTTAACATCAATGACAAAATCCAGATCGCAATTATTACGCTCGTTAGGTTTCACTTTAAAGGTTCTTGTGATTTGATCAGTTTTCTTTACGGTCATATAAATATTGCAACAGTTGACAGAAATAACTTCAGCAGCACCAGCTATTGCAGCAAACACAGTTCCACAACCAACATCCAGAACAACATGCAACTAAAATTTTTTTGTTTCAATATACTTCATCAAATACTTGATTCAACTTAAATGCATCATATTGGATATTTATTATACTAACTTTGCCATGAAAAGGTCCTACATCCCATTGCGGTAGGTTAAATTGCGCACCTCATTTTTGATCATTTCTTCGTGTATGACAAAATGTACACGAGTTAAAATAATAACTATGCGATGTCATGTCATCTGCAGCGGGCCCAGTGCCCAATTGTTTGATTTTATTGTTTTTGGTAGCATTATTAACCACGATGTTACTATTTGTAATGTTTTCTTGATGATTCGTGACTAGGCATTGCTGAAGCGGTAGATGCAACTTCTTTCCTATCTAAGATAAAACACTGATTTTATATTTTTTTTCTTTTAAATATTTGTTTAGTTACCATTGTGTAGTTGACCGCAGAAGAAGATGGTGCTACAGCTGGCACTGGCTGCTGGTGGTTGAGTGGATGTTCTGTTTTTTAACAGTATATAAGTCAACTTTTTTGACCATATATGATGCAGAAACAAAGTGTTTTGTCTCAACATCGACCAGCGGTTCGGTGATAGCTACTTTACGTATACAGCTCATCGACCCACCAGTTGCTTTTTCACCTTTATGCTGACGATCTTCAATGGTTGTAATATAAAGTTTACCACAGTTATACACAACTATGTCTAACATGAACTCGTAAAATAGACAGTAACCCATTCACTCTGAAATGATAATGTTCACTCTGGAATGATAATGTCCAAATTTTCAATGTCACACGGCATATAAATTTCATCGATTTTTCACTTCACCACCATGACATCTGTTAAAATATTATTAATAACAACTTGCAGCGCGTATTCCACAATATTGGAACAATCCACAGCAATAACTTAAGCAGCACCAGCTTTTACAGCAAACTCAGACAAAATGCCAGTTCCCCAACCAAAGTCGAGAACTATGCCACGGAATTTTATTTTTTTCAATTAAATACCGCACACGTAACTGTGTCGGTGACCGCAGCTGGCACTGGCTGCTGTTGTGGGGCTGATGGTTGAATGCATGACGGATTAGGATTAGTTTTTATTGATGACTTGGCATTACTTGAGGTGTAGATGCATGAATGAATAAATAGAAGATTACGACATCAGACGAACAAAATTGAAAATCTACTGCGCATCTACGTCACAGGAGCCCTTACTATTGACAGACATGTTTCAGTTGCATAGCAACTTCTTAATAAATAAAATAAATATTAAAATATTTTTCATTATTGTTTACTCTCTGTTTACACACAGAAATTATTTTTGGAAATTCTTTAAACGTTAAATATAATGAAATAGACTCCTGAAAATTTGTGTAGCAAAAATGTGATTTCTTCATTAATTAACAAAACGACAAAGTTAGTTTTAGGATATTGTTTACTAAAAAACATTCTAGCTCTAAAAAATAATTTTTTGACTTTTTGGTCACAATTAAAATGTTCTGCATGATCCAGATGTTTTTTCAGATAATCATTTGATACTAATAATTCATCTTCATTTATTTCATAGAAAATTTATTGGAGAGACCTCATGTGGTACATTAGTTCTATTGATGGCTTTGAAAGTCCTCCCTCAGTTAAATCGGTGTGCTGGGGGAAAAGTGGGCAACTAAAACTCATTTTTATTGTAAGATATTAATTAAATTATTAATAGTCCGAATTCGTTAAAAGTTTCTGAAATCTTATTTTGGCTTGAAGCGAACTGTGTACAAAGGAAATTTTAGACTTAGGTATACTTAGATATTCATACCTTTGCAGGTCATTTGAACTATGTATATAATTTCCAAGCCTATACTCTATGTGCAATGGTCCTCTGGAATTGCGTTAAATTTAAGGATCCTTACACTCGTAAATTGCTTTACAGATTTATTATTAGTGGAAATATTGATTGTGCTCCAATTTTATGTAAGCGAAAAAAAATAATTCACAACAGAGAATAGGCTAGAATTTCTTCCACATAATTTCCGTGTGTAAGAAGGCACTTATTATTATTTATCAAACAGTTGTCAACAAATCAAAACAATTACAAAGAAATTGTCAATCGACTAAATGAACTACATTTTAGTGTCATTAAAAGGCTAAAAAGAGATTTAACGCCCCATTAAAAAATACTAAGCCATGGTCAAAACTTGTACCAAAAACAATTTAATTTTATTTTTGATATGCGTTCTTTTCAGTAAAATTCTTTTATTATGGTATTTAATATTTAATGTGTAGAAAAAAATTATTTTCTTTTTAAATTCATCCCCTTAATCAATAAGGAACTACGTTTATGGCGATGTTCCCCTCCTACGTCACAAGAAAAAATGACATATGCGCGTGTCGTAATCTTGTATTCTATCATTCTTGGTGTAGATGCAACTTCATTTGTCTATAATAAAACACTGATTTTGATATTTTCTTTTTAATATTTGTTTACTTACCAGCAAAAGTTTCATCATATACAGCTTAAGGCCCAACTATACCATGCATCGCCTAGCGTAACCTACTGTCAAATTTGAGCGAAAAGCCTGTCAAATGCTTAAGAAACTCAGAGAAGACTTTTTAGTGGCTATGTTGTACTTCGTTGAACTTATGAAGCGATGTAGCCATAGTTGCAAGTGTGTGAAATATTCCTACAATTGCATAAATTTTATTTCTTATATTTCCTAAATAAATTGAATTCATTCACAAAATGTTATTCAATGACATTTATTTAAATACTTAAAGCAATAAATATGTAATCCAGATATTGTTTTTACTAATTTTAAGAAAAAAATAAGAAAACAAAATTGCTCATTTTGTACTATGCGTGTATATTGTGGGGAAAAGTATTATCAAATGCAGCGCGTGGCATCACTGAATTGTCAATCAAATTGTTGTATGTATTGTGTGTGTACATTAAAATGCATATTTCTGCAACTTCACTCCAAGCCCTTTCCTTTACATTTTGATTTCAATAAAGTTCGTCTATTTTACTGTTTAATTATCTTCTTTTTAACATTTTCTATTAATTTCAAAACAAAAGTATTTTCCACTTCAAGTTCCATTGCAAAAATTTTTTCTTATGTATACAATGCATAAACAGCTGATTCCGTACAGAAAGTGCGTTCAGTTTCGCTCTTTGCTTAAGCAAATGACATTTGTGGAAATTGAACGAAACTTTTTGTTAAGTACGTTGTAGCTTTGATATACGATTTGTGTGTATTCGCACACTTGCAGAAGTTGACTGCAGTCAAAGCGTGCATGGTTTAGTTGGCCCTTTATTCTTCGATAAACTCCACCACCCGCTGTTTTTTAGGCTTCCAAATTTCACTTAATTGCATGCATTTTAACATTTGCATGTAAACAAAACAAATTTCTGATGTTTTGACGTTTAACTTTGACGTTTCAAAACTCAGTTATACAAAATTATAACAGAGTCGAAAAACCGAGTAAAGTAAAAGATTATGCATACGAATATTAGCTTTTACTCAGAGCATTTACTTTACTCAGATAGCATTTACTCAACTCGTTTTTCTTACTCCGGAGTAAAAGCAGCATTTACTCAGTTTTTATGCATACGGGCCAATGTTTTGTTTTTTGAAAATGCACTTTAATTTATTTGTTATTGCAGGCGCAAAATGTATTTTTATGAGCTTATTCGATTTTGTTTCTTGAGCTGAAGTTAATGTTGTAAAATCTTGTTTTCTCGATAATTTGGATTGTTTTTCAGCCATCCTCGTTATGATTTTTCTTTCGTAACCATTTAACTCCGCCACGTATTTGATGTACTCAAGTTCTTCCATGTAACTTTTAACACTAAGCGGCAATTTACAAAGCCTAAAACCGTACTATTGAATGCAGCTCTTTTATATTGCATAGGAAACAAAGAATCACTTGGGATATACCGCGAAATATTTGTAGGTTTCCTGTAAATTGCAAAGGATAATTTGTTATTTGCCATTCTAGTAATCATTACATCCAGAAAAGGTAGTTTTTTCTCGTTCTCCATTTCGCTTGTAAATTTAATTGTAGAATATTTAGAATTTAAAATAGTTAAAATATCATTAACTTTATTTTTGTGAACCACGGCAAAAATGTCATCTACATATCGGAACCATACTCTTGGAAGATTACCTTCTAGTTCTAAATCACATTCAAATGAAGTGAATGAAGTTCGATTCTCAGTACAACTTAACCAAAACTGGTCTGATGAGGCTATGTGTATGCATATAAATATGTATATACGTGGTAATAGCCGAAACATATGTCACCAATTACCAGGTTAAATTGATCCACTTGTTATCTTTGTCATGTTGGTTGTAAAAATGACTAAAAAGTTCAATACAAAAATTATTAATATAATAATTATTAGTCTCAAAACAAACCAAAAATTCTTAATATGGAGAACCCGCCAATTTTTCAATAATAATAAAAAAAGTAGCTGGAAAATTTTCCAGAACTTTGAAATTATATGAAAATATAATTATAAAATCATAGCACATGTATAAGCCAAATAAGCTTAAAAAGAGCTATGTCAACTGAACATAACTCAGAAAGATAACAAGAAAAATGGAACAATACGTGCGAACTCCAAAGAAACACGCACTTTGTACACATCAAGGTCACATACCCAATAGCTCAAGTGTTAGAGCGGCCGTCGCAATTCAAAAAATGCATACGGTCGGGTGTTCGATTCTCAGTACAACTTAACCAAAACTGGTCTGATGAGGCTATGTGTATGCATATAAATATGTATATACGTGGTAATAGCCGAAACATATGTCACCAATTACCAGGTTAAATTGATCCACTTGTTATCTTTGTCATGTTGGTTGTAAAAATGACTAAAAAGTTCAATACAAAAATTATGAAGACAAAAATAGTTCCGCTAAATCTCATCAGTATATTTTTGGTTGGTGTCTACGTCAGCACTCAAATTGCACCCGCCATATTAATGAAGAACAATCGAAAAGGTAATTTTTTTAATTTCAAGCAAATGTGGTTAAATTTTAAGTGAATTTTTAAGATCACACCATTGCGTTGAATTTTTTTCAATTAGCTGTACCGTTTTCTTTGTTTTGTTTACATCATTAA
The DNA here is from genome assembly GCA_949775025.1 of Tricholauxania praeusta. Taxonomy (NCBI): domain Eukaryota; kingdom Metazoa; phylum Arthropoda; class Insecta; order Diptera; family Lauxaniidae; genus Tricholauxania; species Tricholauxania praeusta. Next base: position 76,172,882 of record OX459029.1, on the reverse strand, counting down.
AGCGAGACGCCACGTGAGTGGATTAAACCGTAGTTCTCCTTTGTTATCGCAGTTTCTTAAATTATTTGTTTATGTTGTAATGCACATCCATTGGCTGTGAGACATCTGCGATGCACCAGGATCGCATAATTTTGAACACGTAATGTCTCACAGCCAATGGATGTGCATTACAACATAAACATATATATATAAAAGTCGATTAGTTAATACTGTTTATTGAAGAAAAGTGGATCGAAGCACCTCTTGAGAAAATTAAAAAATTCTGTGGCAACAAGCAAAAACAACATAAGTCGATCTACGATGCCACTCCGAAGCAGCATAAGTCACCTGCTTACATACAAAACTTATGTTGCTTTGCCATGTGATCATATATAGACTTAAACTGTTATTGCTTGTTGCCACAGAATTGTTTAAGGGGACATGACAAAAAATTTTATATGACTGTTTCTTGTTTAAAAAATATTGAAAAATACCAATCTTCTACGTTTTTTGGCGACTGCCCATCGAAATCTTTTATTACGTTCTCTACGCTTTCTGTTGACATTGCGGCCTGTTCCGTTCCAAATTGACGTGAGAGATTTCTTATTAGATCTCCCAATTTGCTTTGATTCTCTCCGCTCTTTTGTCAGACAATGCATTTGTGGTAGTAATATTTATTATTTCGTTAATTATGTCCTCTGTTTCTCTCAACGGTTCCTGCAATTTGGGCTGTGCTGTTTTTTTCTCAAGGTCTTGTGCCTCCGACTGTGAGCTACTTCTAGAAATTTCTGCTGATTCGCTTTCTCCTTCTTTAACAATAGTTTTTTATGGTGATTTCAAGGTTTTTGCACAAAACCGCGTGTAGTCTATACTAGAATATAAAGAGGTAAGGTTTGTTTGTTTGTTTGTATGTTCAGGGTAATCTCTGGAGCTTCACAACCGATTCTAAAAATACTTCTACTAATAGAAAGCTACGCTATTCCTGAGTAACATGGGCTATATTTTTTTTGATAAAAGCAAGGGGCGTGGCACTCTACATGTAATTAAAACCTTTAACTCGCTATATCTCGGTTCATATGATAGCAAGAGTTTTCAACTTCAGTGTCAGGATGCACTTAGCCTATGTTAAGCACTTCATATAATATGAACGAGATTAGACACCAGGAGCGTGGTGAGTATAAAACTTTAATTTAGGGGGGCCCTCATACGCAAATATTTTTAAAATAACATTTTTACAAAGACCACTTAATCGATTCATATGGAATTTACACCACGTGTCTCTTATATTAAGGAGCATAGCTAAGACGATGAAACTTTTATTTAGGGTGGCCCTCATACAAAAACTCATGAAACTTACACATTATGGCGTTTAAGTTAAGGGGCACAGATTGGATGGTAAACATTTTATTTAGGGAGCATACTCATACAAATATATTTTTATTTATTATAGAGGTTTTTATTATTAAATGATATAAATATAGGGTGTTTTTTTTAGAGGTATAGAGATTCGAATTGAAATAAAGCACAAGAAAATCGTTTTAATGTCCATCAATTTGGCTTTATTGGAAGGATAATTTTATGCCATTAATGTTTAAATAAAATTTCGGGCATGTGGCCGCCGCGGCTGGCTCGAATAAAGCCAATTCTACAGGTTCAATTTTGAACCACTTTTTCGAGCATATGGGGCCGTATGTCGGCAATAACGCCACGAATGTTGGCTTCCAAGTCCCCTAACGTTTCTGGTTTGTTGGCGTAGACGAGCGACTTCACATATCCCCAAAGAAAATAATCCAATGGTGTCAAATCACACGATCTTGGTGGCCAATTGACAGGTCCATTCCGCGAAATTATGCGCTCATCGAATGTTTCCTTCAATAAATTGATTGTGAAGTGCGCAGTGTGGCATGTAGCGCTGTCTTGTTGGAACCACAACTCATCCACATTCATGCCATCCAATTCGGGAACAAAATAGTCGGTTATCATGGCTCTATACCGGTCTCCATTAACGGTAACTGACTCTCCAGCATTATTTCGGAAGAAGTATGGCCCAATGACTCCACCAGCCCATAGAGCACACCAAACAGTCAGTTTTTGTGGATGTAATGGCGTCTCAAGGGTCTCATGTGGATTCTCTTCACTCCAAATGCGGCAATTTTGCTTGTTGACGTAGCCATTCAACCAAAAATGAGCCTCATCACTGAACAAAATTTTGCGATAAAAATCAGAATCGAGATCAATCTCATTTTCGGCCCATACACCAAAATCACGACGCATTGCATAGTCTCGCGGCTTTAATTCTTGCACAAGCTGGATCTTGTAAGGTCGCAAGCCAAGATCTTTGCGCAAAATCTTCCATAAAGTTGATGGACAAAGCTCCAATTGCTGTGCACGGTGGCGAATCGATTCATTCGGGTCCTCTTCAACATTTTGCTCTACAGCGGCAATTGTTTATTCGGTGCGCACTGTTCGACGTCTCTGCGGATGCGTATTATCACATAGAGTAAACGTAGTGCGATAAAGACCCATGGTTAACCGAATTAATTGCTCTGATGGACGATTATGTCGACCATAAAATGGACGGAGCTTGCGGTAAACTTCGCGAACTGAACCATTATTTTCGAAATAAATTTGCACAATTTGCAAGTTTTGTTCTTTTGTCAACCTGTTCATGATGAAATGGCAAACCAAACTGAACATAAATGACATTAGAGTTGCCAGATTTGACCATAAAATGCCAGTTTTATCTCTATTCGAAAAACAAACCTCTAAAAAAAACACCCTGTATTTCATTCATTAACACAATAACATATATCTATACAATCATTTAATAATATCTATATTCTATAGTTTAAGAAAACTAGAGGCGAATACAGATTGAACTATATAAACTTAAAAATACATTTATAACTAATTGAATTGGATTGTGGGGTCAAATCAAAATTCGCAAATTAAAAATTTTCAGCTATATCGACTTGAATTGAATTTATATAAGTTCAAAAAAGAGAGAGAGAAAAAAAAAGTATGTAATTATTATTATATATTCTGTATTATATTCATAATTTTTTTTGAATTTATTAACTTATTCAGTTAGATATTATGTACGTTTAGAATGCAAAAGTATTTACAAGAAGTTAGTTTTGAACAGAAAGAAATGAATTAACTTCGTTAGAGCCATTGGTAAAAAGCCAAGACCTCATCCTGTCGAGGAAAACATTAGAATTACGGAGGCTTCTGATACTATCTAGAAGACTATTAAAAACTCTCGGAGCTACTGCTGCATAGAAATTAAAATAAAGTTGCGATGAATGTGATGGTATTACTGTTAGGTTTTGGTTATTAGTTCGTAAGTTATAATTAGTGTAACATCTATTTACGAGGTAACCACTATTATTAAAAAATGCTTTCAAAACTTTATAAAAGTATAAATGTTTGAGGGGTAATATTTTTATGTTTCTAAATAACACCAAGCTGCTTTCTCTACGATTACTTTTACAAATAATACGCTCAATGTGCTTCTGAATAATCAGTAATGGGTTTATCTTATTTTTGTGTGTACCACCCCAACAAACTATACCATATTTTATCTTAGAATGAAAAAGGCCATAATAAAGACACGTAAGCAGTTTAATTGAACAAAATTGCTTCAAAAAATATATTTGCCTTACAACAGCCAGCGCATAAGATTTTAGTGCATTGGTATGATCTATCCAGCTTAACTTCCAATCTAATAAAATGCCGAGATATTTGAAAGTTTTTACGCAATCAATACGAAAACATTTGCCAGAACATTGCTTAGAGTTAACAAAAGAAACAATTTTAGTTTATGAGTTGCAATCACTATAACCAAGTGGAAATTTATCGCAATGTGTGTGATCAAAAATAAAATTATTAGTGCATAAATCATTTCCTGCTGCATTAAATATCATGATTTTAGTTTTTTCACTTAACACCAGCTTATGGTAGGCAAACCAATGGCTTAATGAGCACAAATCATTATTGATATCAGCTACAAGGTCGAGTACAGAATTGCAAGAAAAAGTACAAGCCATATCGTCTGCGAAAGCTACAACTTTACTAGTTAATTTCAGTGAAAAAATCGAGTTAATAAAAACTAAGAAAAGGATCGGACCCAACACTGATCCTTGCGGTACGCCAATGTCTATATTTGTATAAGAGCTATAGTTATTTAAAATTTTAACTCTCTGGACCCTTTCTGTTAGGTATGAGGTTAACTATTTGTGAGAAGATCCTCTAACACCACATTTGTATAGCTTATCAATAAGTATCTTGTGGTCGACGGTGTCGAAAGCCTTCGTTATGTCAATAATAAGTGCTCCAGAAATTTTTTTACTATTGAGACTACTATAAATATTATTACAGAACTCTAAAAGTGCATGTTCTGTTGATAGTTGTTCTCGAAACCCGAATTGACAATCACTAAGAAATTTTGTTTTGTTAAAAAAGCACAGAAGTCTCTTTTTCATCACTTTTTCATAAATTTTTGAAAACACAGGAAGCAACGAAATGGGTCTGTAGTTATTTAACATAGTTTTGTCTTCTTTTTTGAAAAGGGGAATTACTTCAGCTTTTTTAAGACTGCTTGGAAAAATACCAGCTTCAACACTTTTATTTACAAGGTGACATAGGACGTCTGAAATATTCAGAGCAATTTTTTTTTATAAAAATATTTGTAAAACCATCTGCAGTTCTAACATAAGAATTTTTAAGCGATATTACAATTTTAAATAGCTCAAAAAACGTTACAGATTCAAAGAACAAACTTGAGCTGTAGGCCTCCTCTTGCAATAAGCAATTACAATTTTCTGGTGAAATACCATTATCAAATACTACATTTTTACCTGTATCTGCAAAAAAACAATTGAAAATATTAGATTTTTCAACCGGATTAGAGATCAATTTACCATTAAAGTTTATTTCAGACATTTTGTCATTTTTATTGGTTCTATTCAGTAAATTATTAACCAATCACCATTCCTTTTTTCCGTTCCCTTTAATTTTGCTGATTGTGGTTTCTGAACGAATTTCTTTACAAATATTCCTATATTGTTTCTTTAGATTTAGTTTATTTGGATGGATTTTCAGTAGCTTGAACATTTTATTTTTCTTCTTAATTTTTTTAAGTAGCTCTGTAGTTATCCAAGGCTTTAACCTTTGGGAGTAAGACCAGTTTTTCTTAATAATTTTTGTACACACTGTAACGATCCTGCCTCGTTAGCGAGGCCCGCAGCCTATTAACCGGTTCTGCATACCTATTGGTCATCGGTCGTAGCTCAGTAGTTGGGGTGGGACTTGGTGTTTGGCCACGGACGGAAAGCTACATACATTAAGATCGTATGCAGAGCGTGATGTTAAACAAAACCGAGAGAGAAAAAAAACTTAGTCGAAAGTCACCAAAAATCTATTTCAAAATATATAGGTTTATTTAAAGTTTACAGAATCTACATTTTGGGGAAACATGAGCGTTCGAGTAACCTTTGGAAGGAACGTTAGGTAAAATGTATCCCTTCTTCTTAACCCTCCCAACCTGCTAACATATTCGGGATATTATTATGTTAGCCCACAGCACTTCCTAAACCTTCACTTCACTTTTCGTGGTTAAATTTAAAAGACTTAGTTATTCAATTCAAATCAGTATCAAAATTTATATTGCATATCAAACTTAACCCAGATATGCCGAGCGACTTACATGTAGTACACCTATTATTTTCAGGTTTCTGCATAACCTGTTCTTTAAATTAGCCAACCAAATTACTGTAGTGCTACAGAACATAGCGGTCAACAAACCGTGCGTTGATAAGTTGTGTTTAAAGTATTTACTTACACGTTTCTTTTTGGATCGAAGTTTTCAGTTCTGTGAAATTAGCAAAAGTGTGAAGATGAATGTGACGTGTCGCTTCATTTAATAAGGATTATCACACTACCAAATAATTTTTCTCAGAATTTTTTTTTTCTATACTTAAGTACATGAACATTGCTGATTAATAAACAATTTGAATTTAAAAAAAATACTGCCTTTACTACTCATATGTGCCGAGCGTACTACATTTAGTACGGACTCAAAATCCAAGTTAAAATAATTTTTTTGAAATTTTTTCTTCAGTTTTGTAAATTATTCTGTCAGAACTAAAGAAATTATGAAAAAATACGAAGGTTTTTGCATTAACGCGACCGTCGGCATATCTGGGTTAAGTAAAAGAAAATTAAATAATAATACCTGAATTTCGTAGTCGCATCAAAAAAAAAACACTCGGTTACTAAGACCAAAATTCTACATATTTGTGCATTTAACGTAAGCCAAAAGTTTTCTTTTTTTTTTTCCTTAAAAAAAATTACTTCGAAATATTTTTTTATCTTTAGATTACATATTCCACGCGACATAAAAATGTTATTAGGTTACAGACTGTTACAGCTCTGTTAAATCATTGGTATCTGCACCTTCGTAAAACTTTTTGGCTTAACGTTTTAATAACTAAGTACTTAATATGATAATTGTACATGTTACTACGTTTTTGAATTAAATGAATAAAATTAATTTTATTTTACTGAAAATGTCATTACTATTAAATCATGACATGCACTCTTCTTGGTAATTCAATTTTATATATATATGCAAGTGCATAACCATGATCAAAATAAAAAACGAAAACTTATATTTAAGCAAAACAAAATAAAGAAAGAGCAACAAAGAAATCACTCACTTTGATCTTCCACGATGACAGCAGGCCTGTTGTTCTTTTCGTGTTGGAGACTTTTTGGTGATCAAATGATGTTGTTGTTGTAACAAAACATTATGGTGCAACTGGTAAACTGAAAATCTACATGAATGAGAATTCTGTCTCTGCTCTTAACCTTAACTTTTTTATACTTTTTTTTTATAAAGAAAATCGAGAGAACAGAATATATTTGATTTCTTTAAGAAAATTAATCCAATTTATTTTCTCCTCTTTCGATTTCCTTTTTTTTTTTTTTTAATTTTTTTGTGAAATCCAAAAAAAAATGTATCTATTTGAAAGAATCTACAGTGATGGCCCAACAAAAAAATTACTTTGCCCAAAGTATGCAGATTTTAGTTTAAATTTAGCTAGCTTAAATCAAAATTTTCATTCAATGTTATTAATTCTTATTATGATATAAAATTTGTATAGGTTAATAAATTCATATCCTTTAAACTCATAAAAATTTTCTTCTAAATTTAAAGTAGCTCCGATCAAATGATGATTTTTGCGACCTCTTTTATTATAAAATCAAAAACTTTTTGAGCAGGCTCTAGGTCTAATTTAATGAAAAACTATTTTTTTGTTTATCATATCAAATTTTAATTCCAATATTTCGACTACCTTTGGTAGTCATCTTCAGGGAAATCTGTATAAAAATGTTACAACAATTAAAATAAAATAATATGAACAAAAACAGCACAAATAATAACTTACGTTTGTCAGGATCAAATAAATAATTACTTTAAAAATAAATAATTACTTAAATCTAACAAAACGGTGGACAAAACAAAAACATAAATATTGCACAGAAAAATTGCACAAGGTTTTTAAGTTTTCGTAAACAAATCACAGCTGATCTTATTTGTGATCTCTCGTCCACTGATTTACTTGTTTTGTTTTGTTATTAGATGTCTGTAGCTTTGAGCAATTCTCTCTGTGTCCGTTTTAAAGTTTAATCGTAGTGAGTGTGGTGTATTAATTAAGTGGAGCATTTCTAAAGTATAGCGTTTGACGTTATTTGTCTCTTGTTGCAATATCTCTACGTTGTCAAAGTCTGCAAAGTGTTGATGTTTTGTACAGTGGGCCGAAAGAGCTGTTCTCAGCTCCATTGGCTTGTCTCGTGATTTGTGTGATGAAATTCTTGTCCGTAGTTTGTTTTTAGTTGTACCCACATATGCTTTGTTGCATAAGTGGGACCCGTCTCCTTTGCATGTTATTTTATAAATTACGTTTGATTTGTCATATTTATCTATTTTGCTTTTTGTATTGCTGTATAGTCGTTGAAGTGTGTTGTTTGACATAGCCGCTATTATGTATTTTTCCCTGTCCATAATGTCTGCTCTGGAAAATCGTTCCGAAAACCCAGGAACGTAAGTCATTGATCTGTAGACCTTAGGTGATTTATCGTTTTCTTTTGTCATCTGTGAGTAGTATTTTTTAATCAATTTTTCTGTGGTCTTTTTTGGGAAGCTATTTTGATTTAATATTGTTTTAATTTTGCTGATGTTCTGATTGTGAAATACTTGGTCCGAAATGTTTAAAACTCGTCGTATAAAGTTATTCGCTGTGTTCATTATTATTCCCTTTGGATGTCTAGAGTAAAAATTTATCAATCGTCCCGATGCTGTAGGCTTCTGGTGCCAGTCAATTTTAATTATGTTTCCTTTTCTTATTTCCTTTTCTTAGCTCCGATTTGAAGCACAAAGTAAAGCTTTTTTCTTTTTTTTCAAAACAACCAAAAATATAAGTTTATGGTCTAGTCCAAAGTAGATTAAGTAGCATTTTTCTTTCGCTCTCTTTTAATTTTTAACTTTAAGAAAAATTGAAAAATTTGATACTATTTTTTTTTTTGTAGATATGTATATATATAAGTATGTAAATTTGCAGACTATACTACGATAACCAATTCGGTTTGAGAATCAGAAATATTCCATAAAATAATAAAAAAAAACCAATTTCCTGAATTATATATTTTGGTGTCTCTCGATGATAGGAATGCTGGACATGGCCTGAGGTATTGCTGAGACTGCGGCTTAAATTATCCAATTACAACATAGTTGAGGTTAGGTTCACCAAACCACTGAACTTCTGCAGATTTTCATGATACTTCCCGAAGCCAGCACTTTTTAAATTTGATACCAAAAACCCTAGTGATTTTATGACTTTAGAATGAGGATTTAGAGAAATTAAATGTCGGAGGTTACCTTAGAAGGGTCCATATTAAATTTTTGGGTGCTCCAATATGGTATGCGCAAGTAAGCTGCGCAAAGTCGTGGCAGCTGATGCTAGCGGGCAATGCTAGCGGCAGGCGTCTTCTTACGCCAAAATGCGTTTTTAACAATATACTAGCGTATGCTAAATACGAGTATTTAATAATATTTCCGCACTTTCTTCAAACGAATTTTCAATCTTGGATAATCTCGCGTATGCTTGATTATTTCCACCTTTTAGCTGGATTTTCGTCCGAATTTATTTATAAATTGAACGTTTGATCCGTACTTTTTCTTAATATGCGACACTATTGACAAGTTTTTTTTATAATTTTTCTTACTCCATGAAAGAAGTGTTGATCAGTAGAAGCTTCGGTTCAAAGAAAAAGAAGTTCTGCGGAAATGGACAGACACTACCTCGAGCTCACGTTCTGTTAGACGTCACTTTGATATCGAGCTGTCACTCAAGATTTTGAAGCATGTATAACATTTCTCACTTACTGAATTCTGAAACATGAGCCCAGATCAATTGTTTACATGCGAAATTTTTATTTACATGAAGCAATTTGTTTTTCGCTAAACATTTTTTTGACATTATTTAATCAAAATCTAATGAGTAAATACCTCAAAAATTTGACTATCAATTAAAATTTTTAAGTTTGATCATTCTAAAAGATAATCAAACAAAATTTTCTCTAATAAAAATGAACAAAATTCTTTCCATTTCAAGTTAATATTTTGGCAACGAAGATTCAATAAATCTTCAAATCTTCGATTTTGGTAAATTCAAAAAAGAAATTTCAAATACTAAATATAAGTAAGGCTTTTACTATATGTTAGCATTATCACCCTCACAACACACACGTGTGACGCAACAAAGTTTCAACAAATATGTCATAGGCTTTAGAAGGATCAGGCTCAATAAAAACATTGTCCCAAAACTCATAACTGAGGACACCATTCAAAATTTCGAAGTCCACGAAATTGTGTTCAGCCGTAACAGCAGTGCGCTTCGTGGTCATAATTTTATCACCAAGACATAAAGAAGTTAAGCAATGGTCTGAGATTTGAAAATCTGACACTGCACTACTTAAACATATTGTAGCGAAATTTGGTTTATGCTAGAAAACTCTTGAAATAAATACCAACAAAAGAAACTTAACGATACTAGTACCATCTAGCGGCAAAAAAATAGACCGAACAGACGCTGCAGTACACCATAAAAATCAATAACCGAGAGACATCTAGATTGTGAATTCAACGTCGTACAACGCCATCTAGATTGTGAATTCAACGTCGATACGCCATACTGGTAAATTATGGATTATGGTAGAATACACGCCACTTAGAAGCACTGGTAAATTATGGATTATGGTAGAATACACGCCATTATTCGAGAAAGTGATGCCTGTAGTATAAAAGGGTGTCATTTGAGTTTTCGGACACAGTTGTATTTAAACAGTGAAGTAGAACACTTGAATTTAAGCAATAAAGTGAATACAGTGTGATCCGTAGTAAAGTAAAACAGTTTTCTATACAGTGTTAAATTAATGTTAGAATTTGAATGTTAATGGGATAAACAACTGTACCGTGTAAAAACTAACTATTGTGATTTAAATAAACCATTTTATAACTAAATAAGTTTGTTTGTTTTTAATTGTTACACAATCCAGTGATCGAACTCAGAAAAGTGTAAGAGATCGAAATTATCGTCAAAGAGACAGGAAATTTCGTAACAGTTGGTGTCAGAAGTGGGATTGTGTAAAAAGAATAAACAATGAAAAAAAAATAAATAAATAAAAATGGTTAAGTTTGACGAACTAAAAGTGGATCAACTGAAGAAGGAGTTGCAGCAGCTGAGTCTGCAATCATCTGGCGGAAAGGTGGAGTTGCAGAAACGCTTACGGCAGGCTCTTGAGGCTCAAGGTGTTAACATTGAAGAGCATGAATTTTGTGTATCAGAATCAGCAGCGAAAGTGGAAGAAGTTTCTGGACCAGCGGCAAGTGGTGAAGTTGTAGATATGTCAAATTTCGAGAAAATGTTAATGGCGATGACGAAGACAATAAATCTACAGATGAACAGCAATATCCAGGCCGTTCGGGAAGAAATTAGTCAGAGCTTAAGTCAAAATGCACTGCAAATAGACGAGAAGTTAAGTCAAAATGCACTGCAAATAGACCAAAAGTTAAGTCAGAACGCGACGCAGATCCACGCAATGAATCAAAACATTGAAGGTGTTCGAACGGAGGTTGCCAAAATGGTAAATGGCCTCGATGCAAAAATGATTGAGTTACGAGATGACGTTGAATCATTCAAAGGAGAAGTTCAAAATAATTTTGAGGACGTTAATAAAAGGATTCAACAGTTGGAAATAAGTGAACCAACCACTCAGTGATAAGAGAAATCAGCGCAGAGAGGCTTAAGGCACCCTCGTACGATGGAACAACGCCATTTAGTGTTTTTAAGCTCCAGTTCCAAACAACATCTGGTCACAATAGTTGGGATAACGAAAGCGCAGCTGCAGCTGTGACATTAAAAGGTGCAGCTGCAGAAGTATTGCAAACGGTTCCAGTGGCGGAGCAGAAAAATTACAAGGCGGTGATGGATGCCTTACAGCAAAAATATGGCAGTGACCACATGAAGCAGATTCACAGATTGGAGTTGAAAAGTCGTATCCAGAAATCTGGTGAGTCCTTGCAGGAGTATGCTGCGGATATTGAGCGATTGGCCCACCTTTCCTATCCTGACGAGTTAAGTGTCGTAGCTGAAAAATTCAAAATAGAGGTATTTATTGACGGCATACGTGACTCAGATACAAAACGCGAGACAATGAGGAAGGAGCCCGAAGACAACATTTAACGAAACAGTAACGGTTGCCCTCACTCAGGAGAGGATTGCGTTGACATGCCGCCCATCACTAAAAACTCGTCGGATGGAGGTGGAGGCTGAAAAGAAAAATTCATCGTTTGCCAGCAGTAGCTTCAGCGGAAAATGCTACAACTGTGGTAAACAGGGACACATGGCTCGTGACTGCAAATCACGTCGTAAACGATCTGCATCACGTTCACCAAGAAGAAGAATTGGAAATAGGGTGAACGATGGCGAAAATGTTAGCGAGCAGCAGTCGTTAAACTAAAGAGAGTCAGTACAGCGGGGCGTGAGCTGACTCTTACAGATGATAGCCCCATAATCTTAGTTTCGAAGCTCTGCCAAAATTCCAACAGCCTTACCATCAATGAATCAATGAAAGACCATGTGAGCTTACTTTGGATACCGGCGCATCGCATTCAATTGTGAGGAGAGACTTATTTAATAGACGACGAGTAACGCCATTAAATGGGATCCAATTGAGAACAACAACAGCAGAAATTGCGCAAATAGTAGGAAAAGTTACTGCGAGTATTCTCATCGGCAACAAAACTGTGGAACATGATTTTATTGTTGCAAACATCACCTATGAGATTATCATTGGCGTGGACTTCATGATTCGACACGGGTTCTCTTTGGATCTTAAGAAAAAAAACGTTGAGGTATGCCAATGTAGAGTTGCCTTTAGACATTGGCTGTGGACAAAAATTAACAATTGCAAGAGTCTACATAAGTGAGCACTGTCGAATTGAACCCAACACCGAAGAAATTATTTGGGCCACAACAAATGAAGACTGTGGGACAAGCCATCTGTGGGTAGTGGAAGTAGATAAGAAAAATGTAAAGAAAGACCTGATTATTGGAAAGACCCTAGTAAACACAAGAACAGACAGAAAAATACCGGTGCGAATTTTGAATCCAACAAATAAGCCAAAATGGATGCAAAAGTGAACTTATAGCGCAATGTGAGAAAGTTACGGCTGTGATAAATTGTGAAAATGACCAGCAGAACACACAAGGTACAACTTTAACAAAATCGTCGGCCTTGGATGTAGTGACGAAAGAATGGACGAAGGAGTTGTCTGCTCAGAACAAAAATAAAGCAAAAAGGTTTCTGCAAAAACATTGGCGGATATTTGCGTCCAAAGGAGAAAATAATGGCCGAACATCAGTTGTCAAACATCGCATTGATACAGGTGATTTTCATCCGATTCGTCAACCTCCAAGGAGGCTAGCACTCGCTAGGAGAGAAGTCACGGGCCTTATAGAAGATATGGCGCGAGAAAATGTCATTGCACCATCAGAAAGCCCATGGAGTTCACCGGTCGTGCTTGTGAAGAAAAAGGATGGAAGTATGCGATTCTGTGTGGATTACAGATAATTGAATGACGTCACCAAAAAAGACAGCTACCCGTTACCCAGAATCGATGATACACTGGATACGTTATCTGGAGCAACATGGTTTTCCACCCTGGACTTACAAAATGGATATTGGCAGGTGGAAATAGATGAAAAAGACAAGGAGAATACGGCCTTTAGTATTGGGAATGGTCTATGGCAGTTCAACGTCATGCAGTTTGGTCTTTGTAACGCTGCAGCTACGTTTGAGCGGTTAATGGAACGAGTTCTCAAAGGACTACATTGGAAGACTTGTCTAATGTATCTCGATGACATAATCATCATGGGAAAGGATTTTGATGACCATTTGAAAAATCTGGAGGAAGTGTTTGAGCGCTTGGAGGCAGCTGGACTAAAATTAAGTGCGAAAAAGTGCTCACTTTTCCAGCGTGAAATCAAATATCTGGTGCACAAGGTTACGTTAGAAGGAATACACAAAGATGAAGATAAAATAAAAGCTGTGAAAAATTGGCCACGACCATCTAATCTTCATGAGTTGCGAAGTTTTCTGGGTCTATGCACTTATTACAGACGATTTGTTCCTGGAATCGCAAATGTTGCAGGCAGTCTACATGAGCTGACACAGAAAAATCGGAAATTCGAATGGAGTGGGGCACAGGAAACTGCATTCCAAAAGCTGAAAGAATTGCTGTCTACAGCGCCAATACTCGCGTACCCAATACCCGGCAAAGAATTTGTATTGAACACCGATGTGAGTGGCCATGGTATTGGAGGAGTTTTGTCCCAAATCATCAATGGACAAGAAAACGTCGTCGCATATTTCAGCAAAATTCTGTCGAAACCTGAGAGGAATTATTGCGTAACTCGGAGAGAGTTACTGGCAGTAATGGAATGCGTGAAACACTTTCATAAGTACTTATATGGACAGCACTTTCTCCTGAGGACAGACCATGCGTCATTAAGGTGGCTACTTCAATTCAAGGATCCTGAAGGTCAATTCGCACGGTGGATAGAACGCTTGCAGAGCTATGATTTCACCATAGAACATCACAAACGAAGCCAGCATGGAAATGCGGATGCTTTTTCCCGTCGTCCATGTAAAATAGAATGCGGTCATTGTTCGCGAACGGAAAATAAAGCTGGAACAATTGATGTGCGCCTTTTGAACGTTTTGCCTGAAGAAAAGTGGACAAAAGAGGAGGTAAAATGAGACCAGCGCAGTGATACAGATTTGGCAACTATAATTAAGTATAAGGAGCTGGGTAGGAAACCGGCGTGGCAAGAAATTTCAAATGAAAGCCAAATCTGTAATACTGGGCGCAATGGCAAAGTTTGGAGTTGCATGATGGTTGTCTCTACCGAATCTGGGAAAGCGAGGATGGTAAAACTCGCTCAAAACTGCTGGTTATTCCAAAGGCCAAATTTAAGGAAATAATCGAGGATTAACACAATGGATCGAGTGGTGGACATCCCACTAGATATTTTTGCATTTATTAGGCTCTTCAAGAGTTCTATATAACCATTCTTTAAGAGCAGAACTCTTGAAAATATTCGTTAAAGAGGTTTTAAAACACAGAATAAATGCTACTTAAGACCAAAAGGGCACCTTCTATGGGGACCTTCAAGAGGTTTATGTAAGAGTTAGAAACGACATTTTCAAAACCTATTGAAGAGGTCAATAAATGATGTATTTTATGCTGGTTAGAGGTCTATAAATAATTTGAGTTTTTGAAAATATTTATACACAATTTTTTTTTCGAACGGAAATTTAATGAGGTTTATTTTATTTTGACGAAGTTTTAAAAAAGATTTGATTTTTGTTATACATACTTTTTGCAGTATGTACTACAAAATTAAATAAATTAAAAGAGAATAACAAATGGAAATATAAAATGGCAAGCTGGAAATGATGCAACGAATAATTATGAATTTCGGCACAATTATTGAAAAAAATATACGTGCGAGCAAAGATTTATGGTGAAGTTTGTGGTTTTGCTTCGAAAAATTTAACGCGCTTCCGAAATATTGCATTTTAGAAAAATAAACTATTTGGGCGAACATTTTTTTTAATTTTTTCTTTAATATTTATGTTTCAAAATATGCTTTAATGATTTTTTAGGTAAAAGCATATCGAAATAAAAAGATTTAGTGCAGAAAAAATCATTACTTTGGCAAAAGAAAAGAAACTCATTTAATTTTGTGTTGTTGTTGCTATTTTGTCGGCATGCATTTTGAAAAAGATGGCGGACGACGCCATTTTTTTAAAATTCCTCGGTAAGTGGCATTTAAAACTTAAGGATTATCTCAGAAGCTTCATAAGAGGTACTTTAAACTTAAGGATTATCTCTAGGGCTTAATAAAACTTGGCAGTTTAAGTTTGTTTAAATTGTTTATTTAAAATGGTTTTGAGTCTATTGTTAGGGTTACCATATGATGTAAAGTAATGACGAAGCACTTTTGAGCTATTTTTGTATGCAGTCTTTACAGAAATATGAATTATAATCCCAATTTGAGTGAACATACTTTGGGACATCTTGCGTTTATTTTTTTTCTCAATTTAGTTATGGTAATACCTTACATTTTTTAAAACAAATTTAGCATATATAATTTTTAAACGCTTAATTTGATTTTGTAAAAATTTCGTAAATCAAAGATAAATTATGTTTCATTCGACAATGCTAGTGGTGTACGTAATAAAAACTGTCACCTGCCCGTAAACTGTTTCAATGCCATGACAGAAACAGAAAAATATATTAAGGCCAATGTTGTAGAGGAGATGAAAACAAATCGATCTTATAACCGAACCATTTTCGTATGGCCAGATTTGACCCCCCTTTCATAGCTTTAAAATATCCATCCGCCACACAGTGTTATATTTTGAGAAAAAATGGACAAAATCAAATTCCCGTCGATAACAATGCCCAAAAAAAACGAGGTCGGTCTCATTCGAAAGGTGATTTCATGCTTTTTTTAGAAAAATTGTCCCGAATCGAGATCCCAGCTTTGGGCATAGCTATGAAAGCTATGTCACATTTCTGAGAAATGCCCAAAGCTGGGATCTCGATTCGGGACAATTTTTCTAAAAAAAGCAGGAAATCACCTTTCGAATGAGACCGACCTCGTTTTTTTTTGTGCATTGTTATCGACGGGAATTTGATTTTGTCCATTTTTTCTCAAAATATAACACTGTGCGCCATCGCGATTTTCGAACAATAGTAAGTATTTTGGCGAAAAATGTTTTCATGGAAAATTCTAAGGTAATATTATTTGTTTTATTCTGAAAACTGGATTTTGCACCCAAAATAACTATTTTTGTTCGAAATTATAGTATTTATTGCAAATTTTAATCAAAGGTGGGTCAAATCTTGTCACATGGAAATTTTTCGGGTATGAAATCGATGTGTTTTCATCTGCTCTACAACATTGGTCTCAATATATTTTTCTTTTTGTGGCTTACTTTCCGAGTTATTGAGTAAAACTCGATTCTCAGCCTCTTTAGTTGATCAGATTTTAGCATTGGACAACCAATGTGGGAGCAGGTGACCATTTTTATAAACATAATTTAACTTTGGCGGAAATGTGAAACGGAATACATAAGTCAAAAATAGCTATATTACTTTTGGTCATTTTAATCAAGAATTTGTCAAATTCCAAATCTTGAATTCTTCAAAAAATGCGTAAGTTATAAGTTTATTATAATTTTTGTAAGATTAATGGTCATTTAAAAATTTGTATTGAATTGCGGACGTTTGGTAAGCCTATTATTCGAAAAGTACGTTGCTGCCTCGGTAACTGTGAGATCATTAAAAGTCTTATGGAGCTCTTGTGAAGAGTTCTATGAATACATAAAACCAAATAAAGTTTTATAGACCTCATGGAAAGAGTTCGATAAATAGATTAACCTATACAAAGTTCTATAGAGATCTTGAAAAAATTTAAAGAAGTACAGTTATCATATTCCGATATTTTGATTTTTAAAAATCTTAACGTACTCGTGTAATTAAATTCATTCAACGATAGTAATAATTTTAGTTTTTGATGCGAAAATGTCATTCAAAATAGTTCAAAGTGTTGAAAAAAAAGGTTTTGTATTGACTACTGTACCTTCAGCATGGGAATACAATAATCTTTCTATTTTATCAAACACTTTTTGAAGGCCTTGATAAATATTTAAATTTTCGACTACAAAAATATTTATAAACGTTATATGAAGATCTTCCGAAAGCTTCTTAAGACCTTATAAATACCTTAGCTCTCCTTTAGAAAGAAATGTTTATAGACGTTTCAAGAACCTCTCACAAAACGTCGTTAAGACCTTGATAAATGCTTTTAAAGTTCTAAGTAATTTTTGTATTTGTAAGCATCTTAATTTGCAGTTTTGAAATGTTTTATAAATATTTTTCATCGCAGGATTTAATTTTATTCTCCTAAGAGGCGAATAAATACTCTGGTATAAATTTAGAACCTTATAAATGCACATTAAATGATTTCGATTTTCATCGAGAGCTGCCGATTATTTTAATGCCCAGTGGGATCTGGGCATAACGAAAACCACAGAGAAAATAAAGAAACGGTTTTATTGGGTAGGATGCCAAGAATCAGTTGCTGACTGGATCCGCCGTTGTGACCAATGTGCAATTGCTAAAGGACCAAGGCAACGCACTCGGGGAAAAATGCATCAGTATAACATTGGAGCTCCCTTTGAGAGGATAGCCATGGATATAGCGGGACCTTTTCCAATCAGCAATGCAGGAAATAAATACTTCCTTGTGGTAATTGATTACTTCAGTAAATGGCCAGAAGTATATCCCATTCCCGATCAAGAAGCAAAAACAGTGGCAGACATTTTCATAAAAAATTGAATTTGCCGATATGGAGCTCCACTTGAATTGCATTATGACCAAGGACAAAATTTTGAGTCGACACTTTTTAAGGAGGTTTGTGACATGCTTGGAATACAGAAGACACGCACCACAGCTTTGCATCCTCAGTCCGATGGCATGGTCGAAAGGTTCAACCGTACTCTAGAGGAGCATTTAAAAAAGGTTGTTGATAAAGGACAAAAAGATTGGGATGAGCATCTACCAATGTTTCTGATGGCTTATCGGTATATAAGCTTATACACGATACCACTATAGTCACGCCAGCAAAAGCCATTTTGGTACGGACTTAAGGCTTCCAGCAGATTTGAAGTACGGTGTAAGTGTTGTCCCAGAAACGACCCATGCTGACGATTACATGTCGCGGAAAAGAGAAGAATTAGCAGATATACACGAGCTTATCAGGAGACGTACTCAATTGGCTAGCGACAAGAGGAAAGCTCGGTATGACCTGCGAGCAAATACTGAAGGGTTCAAAGAAGGTCAACTAGTGCTGCTACATAACCCTCAACGAAAACGAGGCTTGTCTCCTAAATTACAGACTCATTGGGAGGGACCTTACCGGATCGTCACAAGGATTAATGATGTTGTGTATCGAATCCAAAAGTATCCCGGGAACAAAAGTAAATTAAAGGTAGTCCACATCGAAAGGCTGGCACCTTATACTAGAAACGGAGAGACTCTTGTTCGGGAAGAACAAGTTTAAGCGGAGGGCAATGTGGCGAAATTTGGTTTATGCTAGCACCATCTAGCGGCAAAAAAATAAACCGAACAGACGCTGCAGTACACCATAAAAGCCAATAACCGAGAGACATCTAGATTGTGAATTCAACGTCGTACAACGCCATCTAGATTGTGAATTCAACGTCGATACGCCATACTGGTAAATTATGGATTATAGTAGAATACACGCCACTTAGAAGCACTGGTAAATTATGGATAATGGTACACGCCATTATTCGAGAAAGTGATGCCTGTAGTATAAAAGGATGTCATTTGAGTTTTCGGACACAGTTATATTTAAACAGTGAAGTAGAACACTTGAATTTAGCAGTAAAGTGAATACAGTGTGATCCGTAGTAAATTTAAACAGTTTTCTATACAGTGTTAAATTAATGTTAGAATTTGAATGTTATTGAGATAAACAATTGTACCGTGTAAAAACTAACTATTGTGATTTAAATAAACCATTTTATAACTAAATAAGTTTGTGTGTTTTTAATTGTTACACAATCCAGTGATCGAACTCAGAAAAGTGTAGAGATCGAAATTATCGTCAAAGAGACAGGAAATTTTGTAACAATATTTTGCTTGGCTGTTTAAGTCGTACAAAAATATGATCAATGCACGTACCAGAAGAGATACATACGTGTTGGCTGTTGTATGCAAGATTCAAAACAGTAAGATGCAAGCAAAATTAAATAGCTATCTGAAAATTTGACTCTTGCAGTATATTTAGATTAATATCGCCTAATATAAAAATGTTGTCAGATTTGTTAATTTCTATTGGGCCGCGGTTACACTGGATGCGGAAATTTGTTCGTACGAATTCTTAATAATTTGTTCGTGCGAAAATATTTGAACAGAGTGGTTACATTAGACGCGACTTCGTTCATACTTTCAGTTGAAGTTCAATCCATCAGCTGTTTTTCTCCTTGTTTTCGTGCGACTGTTCTGATGAAAAACAAAATTTTTTGTTCGCATCAAAGCAGTCGTACAGATTCGTACGAATACGCACGAAGCATGCGTAGCCACTGTAACCGCATTCATATACACACATGCATTTGTTCAATTTTTGCAATTCTTACGAATACGTACGAATTCGTACGAACAAAAATCCGCATCCAGTGTAACCGCGGCCTTAAACTTTTCAGATCATTAAGAAAGATATCCTGAGCATTATTTTCATGAAATCGATAAATACATATAAAAGTAAACTTTTGGCCATAGATTATGCATTTTATAGTTAGAACATCACAACTCAAAAAATAATACCTAAAAGAGTCACAGTATAAATCTTTATTTACAAAATCCGCAACACCCCCAGCAGCGTACTGATTATTGCAATTTGCAAAAAAAATATAGCCATGGATATCGAAAAGCGACGCTTCTACATTATAAATCCATGTTTCTGTCAAAAAGATCAGGCTTATTCAGAAATGAGTCTACATGTACAAGAAAATTATCGAAGTTTTTTCTCATACTCCTAATGTTCTGCTGCAAAACATAAAAACTGCTTGGATTATCACAAAGAGATTGAAAATCAACGTTTTAACAAATTAGAAAGGGGTTATTTAATAAACAATTTTGAGAATTTTCAAGTTCACTTATCATTTTTTAGTTTTTAACTGTGGAATTAGATAAGAGTTTATTATTAGGCAGTTTATTTAAATACTCAAAAGAGTTTATCACATGTAATTTCTCACCATCCTCTCTACGCATCAAAACAATATCTCCTCGTACCCATACATATTTGAATTTCAATTTTTTTTCCTTATTAAGATTCTTAGCAGCTGTAAAAAGTTTTCTTGTCGTATACGATATGCATTCGTTTATATACCTTTATTCATATTAACATCAAAAAGCTTTGACGTCAGTTTTTTTCTGTTTACATACTTTTTTTTAAACACCTTATTTTTTGTTATACATGAAACAAAATTGACACAGAATTTTTGTTTGTACGTTAGAAGAGTCAATGTCCGTAGCATTTTTTTTGTAAGTACGTACATAACATTTATCAATTTGCTCCTCTTTTACATTAATACCTAAGCCATCTGAAAAAACTTTCATTGCAGATTCAAGTGCATTATCATTATTAACATTTGGAACGCCAACAATTTCAATGCACTTATCTCTGTTTTGTTTTTTCAAATAGTTTACTTCTTTTTGAAGCTCAGAGACATGATTTGTTAAATCTCTTTTTTCTTTTTGAAGAGTATCAATTTGAGATACTGCAGAAGCAAACATAGTTTTTAAAGAGATAATCTCATTATAAACAAGCTCTAATTTCGCTTTAATGTTCAGTTGAACTTGTGTGTTTGTAAAGTTAGTTGAAGATTCTTGTTGTTGCTCAAACTCGTTTTCTTGTTGGTATTTTTCTTTGTTTAATTGCTCGCACTGTAGTGGGAGTTTATGCTGTTGTGTTGTGTCAATTTGTGGATTTTGCTGTAATGTTGGAGTTTGATGTGTTCAAGGATGTTGTTGCGGTGTGTGTAGAAGTTGTATCTCAGTTTGTAGATTCTGTAGTAATCAGTGCTGTCGTTTGTACTACAATAGTGCTTTTGTACTACCCTTCAGCCACGCGTACTACTCTATTACCCAACCCTCAATTTGTACTACCCAAAATTTGTTCGAACCAATCCGCAATTTGCACTATCCCACCATTCTTTGATCTCTCATGCTTCAATTGTAATGGCATGCAAGTTATTAAACTCATCCCTGAATCTGAAATATTTAACCCTCTAATGCCCCATTTTTTGTTTAGCTGAGAAAATCAGACGATACTAATTTTTGGTCAAAACGAACGAATCTGAATTCAGAATTTTGATTAAATGATTTGTTTACCTGGTACAGATGAGAATACCCAACCCGCCTGTAGGCGGGTCTGGGTAGTAAGTATTAAAATAGAAAGGCAGGTGCAAGTTATTTTTTTTTTTTAATAAAAGATGGGGTTTTCATTGAAAGTGAATCACAATGTATTATTTATTCAGTTGTGATATTCAAAAAAACATTATTTTGTTGTTCAACTACAAAGGTTTAATTTACATTTTGTACAAAAAGCCTGAGTTTGAGACTTGCAACCTGACATTTTACATATATTTTTACCAGGACTCTTGCGTCCCAACATAAGTAAACAGTAAGCGAACAGTTTTTGTGTCACGCCATAAAGCATTGGATATATCTACCCCGAAAGCTGAACAAACAAACTCCTCGGAATAACCACGATCAACCTTTTTTTCAGCCAGGCCAGTTTCAGATGACAATTTAATATTTGGAATACGATTCGGTCGCACAGTTCCCAAACTATAAATGCCTCGGCTCCGAGATAGACCGCTAAACCAAGCAAGGTATACAAATTATCAAAGTACATAATGTGATTGACTTTGTCTGAAACATGTTGGGAAAGTCTTACGACAACATTTGATGCAGCGCCAAGATCTGGGGCATTCTCGAGAACGACATTGTCTCCAGCGCCGGAGTAGATTCCGAAAGCGTATGAGGCCCCGGTCGAATCGCAAAGAGAGAAAATCTTAGTTCCCATTTGTGAGGCTTAGCTGGCATGTATTGACGAGTTGGATATCCTTGCGTTTTCGTCAAACACATCTGCTCATCAGCACAAAGTCGTTGGCGCATTGGAACAGTCAGAATCTTTTGATGAAGTACTTGATAAGTGGTCTCACTTTGAACAATCGATCATAGCCGGGCTGGTCCCTTGGAATCGCAGACAAGTTATCGTTGAAATGTAGTCTTTGACGAAGTTCCTCAAAAGGACGCGAGCTATTGCACTTCTCACCAGGCGCGGATCCAAGGGGGGGGTCACGGGGGTCATGACCCCCCCCCAAAACAGCACGCATTTCAAAAAATAGAGTTGAAACAATATTCTGCAAACCGAAAAACAAAAAAAAAAACACACGAACAAAACCTAGTTTTTGCAAACTTAAAAACCTGAAACTAACCAAACGACCAAAATTAACTTATTTTTTTGCACTCTGAAAAAATTGGAATCAAAAAATGACTAAATCAACAAATTTGACTAATTTTCTTAAACAAGACTGACTTTTTTATTATTTTTCCTATATTTGGATTGTAGCTTTACTTGATATACTATCATCTGTTTACAATCTGTTTACAAGTTCCAACTAAAAGCATCATTTATAAAACAAAATCCAATCTTCTATTTTGTTTCGCAAATCTGTTAATGATCGCATCGATGTCCAATGAAAATTCGAAATAAAAATATTCATCAGCTAAGACATTTCTTAGTTTTAAGAGTACATTTTTTATATAAAAAAGTTTTTATATAAACAATAAATATATATATACATGTAATGAATTTTCAAGTAAAACAAATTGGACAAGTTTTTAATTTTTCATTTCATTTCTTTATTAAGCCTTTGGATTACATTTCCTTACAGACTAGAAGAGTCTTTAGACCAGGGGTCGGCAAAACACAATGTGTGTGATGTACTTCAGCTCAATTGAGCTATGAAAAATCAAATTTTGCCGACCCCTGCTTTAGACATCGAAAAATCAAATTCATTTATGGATGACAATCTATTGAATAATGAGAGAGCTCTTAATATAGGCTCATTCTGAGCATAATTAGTTTTATGTTTTTTTATGAGGAATAAATCAAAATGACGCAACTGTCTAGGTGGGATATAAAAACCAATTAACTGAAGTAACTCCGGACATTCAATATTACTATTAACTATATCATAAATAAATATTAAGGACATAACCTTCCGCCTCGATTCAAGGGTATTTATGCCCAAAAGCAGGCAACGTGAATTATATGATGGCCTTGAATCACCAAAATACAAAGAACGTAATGCAAATCTAGAAAAAGTTTTCTGAATTCGTTCAATTCTAGCACAATGATTTGCATAAAACGGATTCCAAACAAAAGAGGCATATTCCAATCTAGATCTTACAAATGCAAAGTAAAGGCTCTTAATGGTATGTGAATCCATAAAATCAGAGCTGTGTCTACGAACAAAAGCCAACATTGCATAAGCTTTAGGGATGATAAAATTCAAATGCTCAATAAATGTAAACTTAGCATCGAAAACTACGCCTAAGTCCTTTATAAGATTGATTGACTTAAGAAGTTTACCCTGAATTGAGAAATAACAATCGAGTATATTATTTGATTTTGCAAATGTGCAGGGAAAGCATTTTCCAATATTTAAAGGTAACTGATTAAGTTTACTCCAGTTACTCACATTGGACAAGTCACGTTGTAAGGATTCAACGTCACCTACATTCCGTATACGACTGAATAATTTTAAATCATCTGCGTAAAGCAAAAATTTTGAGCTCTGAAAGCAACTATGAATATCATTCATGAACAAAATAAAAAACAGAGGTCCAAGGAAACTACCCTGAGGTACTCCAGACGACGCTACAAAATTATAAGATTTAGTATTATTAACAAGTACAACACACAGTCTATTACTCAGATAGGATTTAATCCAATCCAAAAATGAACCATGAAATCCAATTTTAGCTAGTTTAGCAATTAAAGCACTATGCTTAACCTTATCAAAGGCTTTTGCGAAATCAGCATAGAGCACATCCACTTGATAGCCACGTTCAAAAGAGGATACACAATAATTAGAGAATAATGATAAATTTGTTATTGTGTATCGACCAGATACAAAGCCATGTTGCTCTGGGCAAATATGACACTTAATTAAAAAGTAAAGCTTATCTTTTATAATGCTTTCAAATAATTTAGAGACAATTGTTAATTTAGAAATGGGACGATAGTTCGCGACATTATTTTTAAGCCCATTTTTGAAAATAGGGTTAATACATGCTACCTTCCAGGGCTCAATAAAAGTTCCGGAATTTAAAGATTTATTGAAAATCAGACACAGTGGCTTACACAAAGCCTGAGCACATTTTAATAATACTATAGAGGATAATCCATCGACATCCAGTTTAGCAGAAATCTTCAACTTTTATAATGCGTTAAAAACGTCTGTTTCACTCAAAGTAATAGAACCAACATCCACGAAAGAATTGATGTTTTGCAGGATAGAGGGCTCATACCATGGAGCATCTTCAGTATAATTTGATTTAAAATAGTCGGCAAATAAATTAACTGTGTCTGCAATTGTACACGAACTAATATTATTGAAAAACATAGAAGTGGGTTGGTTTCCGTTTTCAAAATAAACTGCTTGTATAAAAACTTATTCAAAAAGTTGAATTCTCTCATGTAATGCACATATTTCTCCTTATACTCTAAGTTCCCAGTGGATTTAAAAAGTTTTAGAAATTTATTGCGCATATTTTTCAGTTTTTTAAGGCCAGAATTATACCATGGAAGCTTATATACCTTATGAGGGCAAATTGGAATATGGTCATGACAGATTTGTGACACATTAAATTTAAAGAAATCAAAACAAGTTGCGGCATTTTTAGCATTAAATAAATTTTTCCAATTTATATCATTTATATTATTACTTATTTAAAAATTCAAAATCACATAATTTAAAGTTAAATACATGTTTAGCAGGCTGAGG
This sequence comes from Tricholauxania praeusta, assembly GCA_949775025.1. NCBI lineage: Eukaryota > Metazoa > Arthropoda > Insecta > Diptera > Lauxaniidae > Tricholauxania > Tricholauxania praeusta. The sequence goes on along the minus strand of OX459029.1, from coordinate 76,147,595 downwards.
CTCATTAAATTCATAAGATTCTATATCGAGAACAATTGGAACATGGTGCATATTAGATGGTGAAATTGGGCAAAAACATTCAGATAAATTGTATTTAATATTATACGAAATAAAAATTAAATCCAAAATTTTGCCAAGATTATTAAGTACTTATTTTATTAATTTGAACTAATTCAATACTTAAGAAGCTATCAATAAGATTGATTTCATGAGGATGATTGATATTTGTTGGCGTCAAGTCATCGACGAGGTGAGTCCACATTACTTTGTTTAAATTAAAATCCCCCAATATGCAAAGCTGACTTTTATGGTCCAACGATGAATGTAACGATAAAATGTTACTTACATGTGCATCGTAAATTTCATCAGAACTATTTGGCGGGATATACGAGGCACAAATATATAAAGAGCCTGATGAGCCAGAAATGGAGACACTTAATTGTTCGTACAAACTGTCCGCATTCTGAAGGATGCAAGCTGTTGTACAGAAAAAACGTTTGATGGCAATTAGAACACAACCTCCTCGACTACAACCTGTTTTTATAGCTTCACGTTCCTTTCTGTATACTTGATATATATTTGTATCAAAGAATTCTCCATCGAAAAATTCATCATTTAGCCAGGTCTCAACAAATACGATGACATCAAAATCTCCAGCCGCGGTATAATAATAAATGGAATTGGATTTAGTTCTGATCCCAGACATATTTTGGAAATAAATCCGAAATTGTGAAGTTTTACCTAACTGATTGTTAGGCTGAGCGGATGAATATTTAGTAAAATTAGCTAAGTTATTGCATTGATGTTAAGTTTTTTATATAATAAAATATTCGACTCAGCATAAACACGTCCGCACCTTTTGAATTCACGACTAGGAGTGAATTCTGGCTTAGTTTTTATTCATTGAAGAAATTCGGCTTGCTTTGTTTATTTGGTTATTCTTGTTATTTTTGATTTTTTTCTATCCTGTGACCCCCCCCAGAAAAAAATTCTAGATCCGCGCCTGCTTCTCACTGTTTCAAATTAATACCTTCCCCAATAGGTTCGAATATTAGGGTAACGATAGACTGACATGAAGAACATGATACCAATAAAATTACGAAGTTCCACTCCATCCGTCACGAACCGAGTCTCAATATCTTGTTGACGGGCATAGAAATTCATTTGTTCTGACAAATACTACAAATGAAAAAGATATAGAAATAAGATGAAGCAATCGAACGGTTTTTAATTCTTTTAACTCAGTTGGCACTTCTTTCTGGCCTTGAAAACTGATCTCATTTACATGAACTTGCAAATGTTTGTTCTTCCATGTTATCGATGTTAGCAAAGACGAATAATTTTTCAATTCATTTCAATTGCTGGTTGAAAACACAACACGTAGGACCAGACGGACCACCATCTCCTGTTTCCCATTCAGGCTCACGTCGACGCTTATTGGACCAAGGCCGATCAGAAACGGAAGCAGATGAATTTAGACTAGATGAAACGGGAGCTACTGGTGCCTCGTCCCCTTGGGAAGGATTCTCAGCAGAATCTGCAGGTGATTATTTCAATTCATCCAGGCTGCTAAAATCGATTGCATCAACGAGCATCTCTGTCCAATTGAGACATGGGTTCATGAACCCATCATAAGCATCATTGTCATCATCAGAATCGAAGTCTTGCTCATCTCCAGTATCTTCGTTGTCGGTTGGAATTGAATCCATTATTGATGAAATCTCTTGAAACATTTTTGATAGGTTGAAAATATTACGGCGTGACATGACTAGGAGGGAAAAACAAAAATCGCAAGACATTCATGCAATTATTCATTCAGAGTGTGACCAAAATGTTTTGCATGGAAAGCCCAGACCCGCCTATAGACGGTTGCGTTTTCCGATGAATTTTGGTAAACTTAATTTGAATAATTCAAGTTTGTTTCTACACTAATCGAAAGATAACAATTTTTCGTACTCACCAGCATTTTTTTCAACTCACAAAAAAAAGAATTACAATGTTTTTTCATATTTTCAAATCACTGATTTTACGAAATTATTTATGTTTGTCCAAATACAATCAAAATTCACTTTCAATTGACGCTGCAGTGAAATTAAACGTGCTAGAGCGACGCGTAAAAAACCAACGCATGCAGTGAAGCTTCGCCTACTGCTTGAACGAATTCAGTTAAATTCAAATAATTAATATGTGCATTGTGTACTTCATCTAGAGCCCGTCTAGAGGCGGTCAAGGGCATTAAAGGGTTAATTCTTGAAGTATCAAAATCATCGCTCATTACAGTGGAACTTCGATTATCCGTCTCCCGATCAACCGTCACTCCGATTAACCGTCACATTTTGTCAGCAAACTTTTTTTTCGTTTTGTTTCGATTCTGTTTATGTATGCACACAATGCGAGAAACGATTCTGTCTGAAATTTTTCTTATGAAATTCGGAGATGAAAATTTCGCAGAAATTCATTAATCTAGTTCTTTTTGTTCGCCAAGTCAAGTGGATTACACAAATTTTTGACGAATTTTTTTTTTTTTTTTTTTTTTTTTTAATTTCAATTTATTTATTATAATATCTGCTCAAAACATTAAGATAATAAAATCTTATAAGTAGTAGGAGCCTCAAAAAACATTCCAGCAATCTTAAATGTACATATACTATATATATAATCTTATATTAGCATATATGGAAGAAAGTATAAAGAAGTAGTGGTGAAAGTAGATAGAAAGCTTAGGAAGATAGAGAGAAATCATTCAGCCATAGTCAAATAATTTAAAAGGGACGATTTGAAATGGTTTTTGTTTCTGATCTTTCTTATCATAGTCGGTAAGGAATTCCACAGCCTAATAGCTACGACAAAAAATTGACGTTCAGAAGTCAGACTAGTATATTTTGGCTGTACCAGCATTATTGATCTCCTGGATTGAAGAAATTTTAACTTTGATGCCAAGTAATCTGGTTTTCACCAAAACATCTTGATGCGATTGTAAACTATCACATTGTTTTTTTATTCGATAATAAAATACGAAAATGACAAATCAACATTTTTTGTTACATTTCCTTTTTTCTTGCGTTTTTGTGTTACAGTACATACATATACCTATATGTATGTATATTCAATACCTTGTATTCTAGCGTCACCATACAGAATCAAAACAAAATTCTGCCATATATTCGATTATCCGTCTATTCAATTATCCGTCAGGCTGCTGGTCCCGTGCCTGACGGATAATCGAAGTTCCACTGTATTTTGGTTTACTAATTTTGACATTAGTCGCTCAAAAATTTATGAAAAAGAAGAAAAATTTAAGCATCGCATGAACCCTTAAAATTGAACTATGAACGATCATAATCGTGGCTGGGCAAAACGTACCACGCGCGGGACTGTGGCAGAATGAGAATAAAGCCCAATTTCCATGTGATCTTATCTTATCTTATCCCATATCAGGGATATCAAATCAAATTTTTGTAAAAAAGAAAAAGCATGCGAACAGAACCTAATGCGCTTGGAGAATGCGAGAGTGAATAGCATACATTTGCTATCTTAATAGCATGTGATGTCCTCCCTGATATTTGATAAGATAAGATCACATGGAAATTGGGCTTTAATTGTAAGAAAGAAAAAGCATGCGAACAGAACCTAATGCACTTGGTGAATGCGATCTTATCTTATCTTATCAAATATCAGGGAGAACATCACATGCTATTAAGATAGCAAATGTGTGCTATTCACTCTCGCATTCTCCAAGCGCTTTAGGTTCTGTTCGCATGCTTTTTCTTTCTTACAAAACTTTGATTTGATATCCCTGATATGGAATAAGATAAGATAAGATCACATGGAAATTGGGCTTTAACCAGCTCTGATCATAATTTATGATTCATAAAAGATTCATACTTTTAGAACGCAACTAATTTCGCTTGTATTAATTTTCTTGTGCGCATCTTTAAATATACATAATTAATGTAATTTTTTCTTTTGCTGTTATGGAATAGTATGCCACAAATTTAACAAGGTATAACTTGATAGGAAAATGATTTATTTCTTATTATAGGTTTCTAATAAAGTCGAAAGCAGAAGCCGCAAATTTAACCAAAGGTGGTACCAACACAGAAAAAGAATCTCACCTTCAAATAGCTTCATGCAATAAATACATACTATAATAAATGAATTTCAACAAATACTGTTAACTTTTATTAATACTTTCTTACTATCATAGTATGAGTAGGTGTAAGTACAAATATATTAGTGTAGTACTACCCATTTTCACGAAGTACTACCCAAAAATATTAAATTGAGCACTTAAATTTTTTTCGAAACGACAGCACTGGTAGTAATGTAGGAGCTTGAAGCGTTTGTGGATTTTGTGCGTGAAAATGTAACTGATTTTATATATTTACTTTTTCTGTTTCGTTAGTTGGGAGAACTTTGAGTGGAGGTTTATTTTGATGACTCTGATTTTGTATATTTACTTTTTCTGTTTCGTTAGTTGGGAGAACTTTGAGTGGAGGTTTATTTTGATGACTCATATAATATATCATATTAGATGGCTGTTTGTTTTGTTCTTTTTGCAAAGATTTTGGCGCTATTTTATTCTGTTGCTTTTGTGTTTTAGGAGAAATTTTGTTTTGTACTTTATTTATTTTTGGTGGAAGATTTTAAGCATAATTTTTTGCATTTTCCGTATTTTTGTTTATTGTTGTTTCACTTGTTTTATTGTCTTTGCTTTCGGGCAATGAGAAAGGAACTTCATTGAGAGAACAAAGCGAGGTTCGTCTTGCTGTTACACAAATTTTGCATTTGTACTGAGTTTGTATGAATTCCATATCTTCTGGTAAAATGTCAACGCATTTACAATGGTAATAAATTTTGCACAATACACATTAAATTTTGTTGTCTTCATAACGATCAACTTTAGATAAACAAAGACACGACATTAAATAAATTTTACACTTTAAATAACTTGATTAAAAACAAAACGAATCAAAATATATAAAAATATCAGAACTGCAGCTAAATCGATGTTGACCCCACGAACGCTACGACACGAATTTAAATATCATTTTCGCGAAGACAAATAAATCGATTCACACCGAATTTACACTACGTATCTTTTATGTTAAGAAGCATAATTTTCAATGCTACCATTTTCTCAAAGTCCGCTAAATCGATTCTCATGTAATTTACAACACATGGCTTTTATGTGAAGAGACACAGATTAGATTGTAAAAGTTTTATTTAGGGTGCATACTTAGGGTATGGTCATAGGGTAGGTCATGCAAAATTATTTTTAAATATCATTTTCAGAAAGACTGGTAAGTCGATTCACACCGAATTTACACCACGTAGCTCTTATGTTAAGAGGAATAGTTAAGGATACAAAACTTTTATTTAGGGAGGCCCTCAGACAAAAATATTTTTTAAATATCATTTTCTCGAAGACCGCTTAATCGATTCTCTTGGAACTTACACCACATGGCTTTTATATTAAGAGGCACAGATTAGCTCAAAAAAATTTTATTTTGGGTGCATACTTAGGGTGACCCTCATACAAAAATGTTTTTAAGTATCATTTTCAAGAAGACAGGTTAGTCGATTCTCTCCGAACTTGCACCACGTAGCTCTTATATTAAGAAGCATAGCTTAGGCTACAAAACTTTTATTTAGGGTGCATATGTAGGGTGGACCTCACACAAAAATATTTTTTAAATATCATTTTCTCGAAGACCGCTAAATCGATTCTCATTGAACTTACGCCACATGGCTTTTATGTTAAGAGACACAGATAAGGTCGTATATATTGTATTTGAGGTGCATACTTAGGGTGACCCTCATACAAAAATATTTTCAAATATCATTTTCACGAAGACAGGTTAGTCGATTCACACCGAACTTACACCACGTAGTTCTTATGTTAATAGGCATAGCTTAGGCTACAAAACATTTATTTAGGGTGGTCCTCACACAAAAAAATTTTTAAATATCATTTTCTCGAAGACAGCTTAATCGATTCTTATGGAATTTACACCACGTGGCTTTTATACTAAGAGGCACTGCTTAGGTTGTAGAAATTTTTATTTGGGTGCATACTAAAGGTGGTCCTCATACAAAAGTATTTTTTAAATAGAATTTTCACGCAGACTGCACATCGAATATACACCACGGTTGAGATGCAGCGATGCGCACATGGTAGTGCTAGTCATTTTATAAATAGGCAATGTCTAACGGTTGCACCACTTTTCCTCAGCAATAGCACAACATCTATTTTTTTTTTGTTGGAAAGGTTGTGAAGAGAAGGAGAGACATGTATACTTTTTTTTTAAAGTAGGTGGTGCCACGCCCCTAAAAAGGAAAAACGTTTCCACGGTTAAACTAATGAACTGATTTTGATGAAATTTTGTTTGAAGATAGATTAAACTCTAAGAAAGATTATTAAAAACTCTGATTTTTTAAAGAGTGCGTGGCATTGCATCAAATAGGAAAAAACGGTATCACGGCTGTGCCACGACGCCGATTTTGATGAAATTTGGTATGTGGATAGATTGGATCTTAAATAAAAATAAATTTTTTTTAGTGGGCGGTGCCACGCCTCTTACAGGAAAATTCTCGCTACTACTAAACTAACCGACCGATTTTGATGAAATTTTGTTAGGATATAGACTGAGCCCTAGAAAGGATTTCTAGGAACTCAAATTTTTTTAGGAGGCGTGGCATCACCTTTAATAGGAAAAAGCGTTTTCACTACTAAACAAATGTGCAGATTTTAATGGAATGTGGTACAGGGACAGTTTCAACCCTGAGGAAAGCTATTTGCTTTAAAGTGAACGGTACCAACTCCCAGTAGAAAAATATGTTTTCACAGCTTTTGGTATATGTAGATATATTGCGCCCTTAGGAAGAGAAAGAGATAGTGATAGGGATAAAGCAAAATGATTTGTACTATAACTTAAATTTGAGCCTAGCCGATCTTTCATAAAGGGAAGTCCATAAATTACGTGAGTCTATATAGAGGGGGAGGGGGTCCGGAAAAATCTCAGCAAGTTTCACAAAGAAGGAGGGGGGTCAGTAAAAATCTCACGTCAACTTTTTAATGCAGAGACTAAACATTATTATAGCAGATTACATTTAAAAATTGTAAGACAAGTCTCACGGAAGGGAGGGGGGGTCCAATCAGAGCTCACCAAATCACACCAAGGGGAGGGGGGTGGTCCGAATTTTCAAAAATACACCTCACGTAATTAATGGACGGTCCCTAATTGAAGCTAAGAGTTGAGACATTTAACAGCTTTTTACTCTTTGTTTGTGAGAGAGTGAGGATTATCTATACATAAATAGGCAGTTGCAAAACGGCTTCTTTTTTAACTGCCATAACACAACATAATCGCTTAAGTTTTTTTTTTGTTGTAAAGGCTATGAAGAGGAGCAGTGCAGAATGTGATTTTTTTAATAGAAGGCGGAGCCACGCTTTCAACAGGAAAATACGTTTCCACGGTTAAACATGTGGACTGATATTTGTGAAATATGGTTTGGAGATAGATTGTACCAAAAAAAAGGTATTAAAATCATCATGTTCTTTAAGGAGGCGTGGCATCGCCCCAAAAGGGAAAAAACGATATCACGGATGTGTCACTGCACCGATTTTGATGGAATTCGATATGAAGATAGATAGAATCTTGTGTAAAGATATTTGTTTTGAATGAGCGGTACCACGTCCCTAACAGGTAAAAATGTTTTACTACTAAGCTAATTTACCGATTTTGATGAAAAATGATACAGAAATAGATTGAACCCTGAGGAAACGTATTTGTTTTAAAATGAAGGGTGTCACCCCTTTAATAGGAAAATATGCTTTCGCAACTTAGCTAATGGACTTATTTTGATGAAATTTGGTATGGAGATAGATTGAAGCTTTTGTTCTTATGTGGGTGGCGCCACGCTCTTAAGGGCGTCCGGGAGTTTTTCGAAAAATAAAAAGAAATTTTTTAACATTTTTTTTTGAAGCTGCATTTAATCTTAGACCAAATTTTTTTTACAGTATTAAAGAATAACTATTCAAGATTTATCTCTGAAAATTTGGTCTGAAAATATTCGTCAATAAGTTAGAAAAGTGCAATGCCGTGAACGACCTCAAAATTTGCGGTGAGCAAGATATCTGGAGACTGCTTCATCCGAAAAAAGCAAATTAAATTTTTTTCGGCTAAACAAATAGTTAAGGGGCATTTGATCGTTGATTTTTGACAAAATGGCAGACGTACAAAGAAAATTTTAATCTCTGTGCACAAACTTGAGGTCGATTTAGGCTATAAGTCAAAAAATGTGTATTCAAAAAAAGAATCGAACGATTAAACGCCCCCTTACTACTTGGTCAACCGAAAAAAATTTAGTTTTATGCAAAACGTAGCATAATATTTTTCTTATATTAGCTTTTACCAAAAATTAACTTTTTTTTGTGTTTTACGCGTTTCATACACCTTATTTTTTACCACTTGAGCTGCGGTTGAGCCCCCAAATGTAGGATAAATTAGGAATTATCCAGATTTTACATTTATTAAATTCAAGTTTAATTCAGTTAGGTTTAAAATTAAATAAAAATATAAAAAGTAATTCGCAAACTCGACTTCGGCAACGGCTTCACGACTTTTCTTCAACGCAGCAACCTACAAGTGACAACTTTTGCAACAGCGACTGAAAAAACAAAAAACTGATTATTGAACGCGATGTGAGCCCTACTTTACTCACCGGCTGTAAGCGAACAACTGACTCCTTACTCTCTTCTACATTCGGCCATTTGACATCTTTGTCTTCCGTCTCAGATAGATACATCTCTTTTTTCTTCCATAGCTTCATAAAATCACAGCTGGTTGACGTAGCATTAGAACCTTCGAAGCTTGCTGCTTTTTTACTTCATAACGTCCGTTGCGCTTGCATTTAGTTACTTTGTATGGTCCTAGATACTCATTCGCCATTTTCTTCCCGGAAATGAATTGTGTCCTCTTGATTGCAACCAGATCTCCAGTTTTGAATATCGTTTCCCTCTTACGCTTTTTGTCAAAATTGTTTTTATATTCTCGCTGGATGCTGTCAATTTGCTCTCTAACTGCGCTCCTCATCTCGTCTCTATTTTCCATAAAAATGTTTGTAAGTTCTGCATCAATCATTTTGTTTATATCCTTACCCAGTTCCGCCCGCATTTCAACGCCAAACATAATTTCGAATGGTGTGAATTTTGTTGCTCTATTTGATGTACTATTGATGACGCTTTGCATCTTGCTTACGAATTTGTACAATGATTCCGGCCTATCTTCTGATAGCTTGGGTATGACACTAATTATAATTCTGTTAAGGCGTTCCACTTGTCCATTGCCTCTTGCAACGCCTGTTGTGGTCAAAACGTGCTGCTCTGACTCCATTTGATACCAATTTTTAAATGCTGTGGACGTAAAAGCTGCGCCCCTGTCACGTATAATTCTCTGTGGTGAACCGAAAGTTTTCGTCCAATCAGAAAGTTTTTTAACAACTTCGTCTGCTGATGTTGACTTTGTAGGGAATAGCCAAACAAATTTGCTAAATCCATCAATAACTGCAAAGATATCTTTGTACTGTTTTGATGACGCATCCATGGGTCCTAGATGATCTACATGCAGCGTTACTAGCGGTGCATCCCCTTTATCAATAATGTTTAAATAGCCTTCTTGTTTACCTAACTTTTTGTTAAACAAGATGCATTTGACGCAATTTTTGATTATTTTTTCTGCTTTATTACATCTCAAATGTGGAATAAAATATCGTTGCTCAACAGCGTTGACAATTTTTTCTGCAGCAAAGTGACCCTTCTCGTGCTCTGTTTTAATAATTTCACTCTCCATCAGCCGAGGGTCAACAAACAGCATCAACCCACCTTTATTTTTGAAACGCACATCATTTCTTATTACGTAGTCTTCGTACGGTTTTTCTTTTAAAATTACGTTTACGGCTTTTAAACGATCATCTTCATTTTGCGATTTTTTAAGTCTAACGCTTACCTCTTCGTTTATCACCATGACGTTCAAGGGTGCTCGACTTAATGCGTCAACGTATTTCATTGAACTGGCTTTGCGATGCTTTTATCTCCAAATAGAAGCTATGAAGCTTGCTCTTCTCAGGTGCACTTATTTACTTCAATAATAGACTGGGTACCATTTTTCGTCAAACTTCTGCAACAGTATTGCTCCAAAACCATCTTTACAAGCATCCGTATGTACCTCCGTAGTCGCTCTTGGTGAATAAACTTTTAATATAGGTTGCTTAGTAAGAATATTTTTAACTTCCTCAATAGCTGCGCGTTCCTTTTGTCCCACTATAAACTTTGCTTCATCTTTCAATAAATCGGTCAACGGCTTCGTTAATACAGCATAATTTTGTACGAACTTTCTAAAATATCCCGTTAATCCAAGAAATGACTGCAGCTTCTTCAGTTTATCTGGCGTCGGAAAGTTTTGTATTGCGGCACATTTCTTATCATTCGGCGATATGCTACCATTTCGAATTCGAAGTCCGAGATAAACAACTTCAGGTTGCGAAAATTTGCACTTTTTTTTAAGCCATGTTCCTCTGCCACCTTTAATACGCGCTTTAACTTGTAAATACCTTCTTCATAGTCTTTGTAGTGAATTATAACGTCATCCACATACATTTGCATGATATTCTCTCGAATAAGGTGTTGAAAAATGTAGTGTATAAAACGGAGGAAAACAGCTGGTGAATTGCAGTATCCAAATGGTGCTCTATTAAATTCGAAAACCCCATCCCTGGTTATAAATGCTAGATATTTTTTTGATACCTCTTCGACTGGTTCATGAAAAAATGCGTTTTCCAAGTCGATCGTTGAAAAAACTTTAGCATCTTGCAGCGCTTCAATTACTTCTTCCATTAAGGGAACTGGGAACACATCTTTTTGCACTATTTTATTTAGATCGCGAAAATCTATGCATACACGTGCGCCTCCATCTTTCTTGTTTGTCACTACCACTCGGCTGCAGAATTCTGAAGTTGATGGTCTGATTATATCATGTTTTAGCCACTCTTGCACTTGTGTAGCGACAACCTGCTTGGAGCGTGTTGCACAATTTTCTCTTCAACTAGGGCTACCAGATGGCCTGCCTACAAAAGTAGCACATATCAAAAAATGTGAATTTAGTAATGAAAACCAAAAATAAAATTCCAGTGTTGTAATCAAATCCAAATTTTTTTTTAATCACATAGAAATTTTTTTGAGGACCAAAAAAAAAGGTCCTCACTTTGTGCGACAAAACCCTTTTAAATTAAATGCGTATTTAAAATAACTTTTATTTTTCAATGCAAACATCAAAAATAGCAACAAAAAACCAAAAGTAGTCTGGTAGCCCTATCTTCAACTAACACCACTTTCAATCTTATTGGATCTATTTCGTACATTTTTCGGTTCAAACTGAAAAATAAAAATGGTATTCATGTTGTTTTATTTGCTGAGCGCCTGCTTCAAACAAAATTTCATTTGTCTTGCGAATTGAATTGAAATTATTTTACAAAACTCAAAATTTTCATAATTTCTATATTTTTCAACATTATCATGACAAAAATAATGAAGGTTGTATTAAATTGTCGTATTAAAATCTCACAGCGAAATCTGGTTTCATGGTTGTCAAAACTCAATGCAAAATATAAGCAAACAAATTGAGTTTAACAATTTTTTGACAGCTACGAAGCCAAATTTCGCTGTCAGATTTTAATACGACAATTTAATGTAACCTATATTGTTATTTTCATGATAATATTGAAAAATATAGAAATTATAGAAATATTTTGAGTTTTATAAAATAATTTCAATTCAATCCGTAAGACAAATGAAATTTTGTTTGAAGCAGGCGCTCAGCAAATAAAACAACATGAAAATCATTTTTATTTTTCAGTTTGAGCCGAAAAATGTACGTACTTGATCAAGGGATCAAGGGTGCTAAGCCCCTTATATGAATATTTCTGGATTCGGAAAGGTTTAAGCTTAAATTAAGATAACTCTTCGATAGAAGTAGTGTATTTTGAAACATTGACTTAGTTTCCATGTTAATTTTAAAGAAATCTCCATTTTTTATCTTAGAAAATATGATTTTCGTGTTTTTTAAATGCAGAATCAGTTCTAGTGACTAAGCTATTCTTATTGAACTTATTTATTATTAACTTGTTTCAACTAATGATGCGTTTCAAGTAAAACAAGAAAATTGAAAAATATAAGTTCACAATTTCTATATATTTATAGCCCCCAAAGGAAAAATCGTTGTTGCAAAAAATAGCATAATTTGAGCACACATACAAGCAAAGAACATGAATATAATTTTTCAACTTAATTTTTCTGCCGAAAAAATACCAACAAAATTGCAACTAACGGCATCGGTTGTAAACTACAAAAACGCAACAACAAATACACGCATTTCTTTTAGGATTTTTTAGTGTGAATTTTTCTGAAGAAAAACCAACATCTTAAGGTGTTATTTTCGGCGAGGCCGAAACTCACATACCCTACACTGCACTGAAAGTACCTTTTCATCAAATGTTAAGAAGACGTTGAAGAGGTTGAATAAGTCGAAAAAAAATGTGAAATGTTAGAAAGGTTGACAGAGGTTGAAAAATGTTGAAAAGTCGTAAATATATGCAAAATGTTGAAAAAAGTTGAGAGAGGTTGAAAAACTCTAAAAAAGTTAAAGAGGTTGAAAAAATTTTAAACTATTCAAAATTGATGAAAAAGTCGAAAAAATAAAGAAACTTATGAAGAAAGTTGAAAGAGGTTGAAAAAGTCGAACAAGTACATATAGAATATATTGGAAAAAGTTAAAGGGTTGAAAAAGTCGAAAGAAAATGGAAAGTGTTAAAAAAATCGAATAAAAATGAAAAATTTGAAATATGCCACACCCACTTCTCCAATTCCGCCCACTTTTGGTTCAACAAATTATATTTGTGATCGACATCCTCATATTTAATTTCAGCACAATAGCTTGTACAGTTTGCGATATATGCTGCAGTTTAATTTAAAATTTAGGGCAGTGACACACCCACTGGTACAATCCAGCCCGGTTTTGATCCAGAAATAGCTTTTCATAAGCAAACCCCTAACACCAAATTTTAGTATGATTGCTCACTCATTTCGATAAATATGCCACTTACCGTATTTTATTTGTATGGGAGGTGAACTGAACCACTTTCATTAAATTTCATAGCAATTGCTGCAATAGTTTACTTAAAACAGCGCTTACAAATTTATGTTAATATGGGAGGTGCCATGCCCACTGATGCAATTCTGTCAAAACTAATTTATTTTTAAAGCCTATAGTAACTGACATCTAAACACCAAATTTTATGAAGATTACTCTCTTAGTACACTATTTATAACAATAAACAGTTTTGCTTATATGGGAGGTGCCACGCCCCCAGGTACTATTGTTCCAAATTTTTGTAATAAAAGACCTTACAGCAAGTATATCTACCTCATTAAATTTCATCACGATTACGTTGTTCGTTCTCTTAATATAACGTTTATAAATATTGTGGGCGGTGCCACGCCCTTCAACGAGTTTTTTCAATAAAGAGGCTGAGCTTGTATTGATGACAGCTTTCAGCGGTATCATCTCCAAGATTTTTATGAAAATCGTTTGTGCCAATTTTGAGATATATGGAATCAAAATTTTTAGCAGTTGAAAAGTGCCACGCCCACTTTTTAAATTCCGCCCACTTTTATCTCAACTCAAGATATATTTGATATGTATCCGTTTACCAAATTTCATAACAATATCTTGCACGGCTTACGAGATATGGTGGTATAAAGGTTAAAATTTAGGGCTGTGCCACGCCCCTGTAGGAAGCCTTAAAAACGTGAAACCTAGCCTAATCCTAATCTTGTTCACATGTGCATCAAATCACCAAGTTTCATCAAAATCGCTGCAACTTTTTTCAAAATTGGCTTGGGTATATATACATAGAACATGGGCGGTAGGCGTGTCCGTGAACCGATTTTGCCCATTTTCAATAGCAAGATACTTGCAAGAAGATGTGACTTGTGTGTGAAAGTTTCTTTCCATTAGCTCTCTTGGTTTTCCCGTAAACCTGATTTCAACAGACAGACAGACAGACAGACAGACAGACAGACAGACAGACAGACAGACAGACAGACAGACACAGACAGACGGACATCGCTAAATCAACTCAGGTGGTGACGCTGATCAAGAATATATACACTTTTCCATACCTGCCACGCCTCCTTCTATGTGTTACAAACGGATGGACAAAGTGAATATACCCTCGGTGTAGGGTATAAAAACAAAATCTACGCGGGATCACTTGCAAATTTGCAAGTTAAAAGGAGTCAAAATAAAGATCTTGCTGTTGGATTTGCTGGTTGCCTGGTAGATATAAAAATTGATTTTCTCAAATGCAGGTTTAAATGAAATTGTAATTGAATAATTATTGAACCCTTCATCTCTATTATGCACCCATTATCAGTAGCTTTACTAGCTGATATCAAATTATTCTTGAGACCCGGAACAAGTAGTGTTTTGAAAAGTTGTACTTCTCTTACATAATTTTGCACTTTTACATTTAAAATCACGGTCCCTATTCCTTTAACTGGAAATTGCTTGTTATCTGCTAAAGTTACTGTTCCTACATAGCAGTTATCCAAATCTTTGAATAATTTTTCATTTGATGTCATGTGTGAAGTAGCCCCACTGTCGATGAACCATTTTTTGCTACTATTGGTTTTATCGACACTATGTGCTATATGAGATTGTCCATCTAAAACAGGGGTCGGCAAAATTTGATTTTTCATAGCTCAATTGAGCTGAAGTACATCACACACATTGTTTTTTGCCGACCCCTGATCTAAAACTACAAACGCACTTGAAATTACTATGTTGATGTGTTCTTTGGTATTCGACTTACAGTTTTTAGCCATATGTCCCGTTTTACCACATCGATAACATTTAAAAGATTTTAACATACCTTGACCATATCATACATCAACCCTTTTTTGATTAAATTTACTTGACTTCGCCTTTAGTGCTTCATTGTTGTCATTTTGATTATATTGATCGCTGTTTATCTCCAACAACCTAGATCTAAAAGTGTTCTTCTAAACGGCTATTGAGCTCATCAAATTCTTCCAAATAACTTTGTACAGAATGTCCTTCACGCATTTTTAAGTTCACCAAATTTCTGTAAAGTTCCACCTTTTGTCGTGTAGATTTCCGATCGTATGTTTGTGTTAGAAAATCCCAAATTTGCTTCGAAGTTTCAAATCCTTTCACTAGTAACGGGTAGACGAACGATGAACTTATTGGTGGTGGGACATCTCCGTGTTGTTTGCTGGAAATATTTCTCACATTCCTCATCATTTCGCGTGAGTTTAGACGATGTTTGAGAATATTTGTCTTCAAGTTTCCAAAATTTCTTGAGAACTCTATCGATGATCAGCATATTTTGGGTGGTGTTTGTAGATTGTGACGATGACGAAGCAAGTAATGAATATCTGAAGCGATGCAGTGATGAATTTGGCTGGGATGATGATGAAAGTGGTGAAGTTTTAGTGACATTTTTCCTCAAGATTCTAAAATTTCTCGAACAGGCTGTCGACGGTCGGCGTATCCGTGGTTGCGGATGTTGTTACTAATGACGAAAACAATTGTGTGGTGCGATGCGAAGATGATTTCGATTTTGGCGTTGACGAAGATGGTGAAGTGCTTGTGGTGATTGCTCCAGAAACAATCCAGCCCAATTTTGTTTTTTGAAGGACTGGCAGAGATTCATTAAACTTAATTTGTCCCACTTGCAAGAGCTCGTAGAAGAGACTGGCATCCAGTAGCATGTCTACTGGTCCTGTTTTGTTGAAGTTCTTGTCTGCGAAATTTATGTTTTTTGGAATATTCCAGCCTCTTATGTCTATATGATGTTGCGGTTGACTTGTAGTCATTGTTGGCATGATAACTGTCTCAATTGTTGACGAAAATGTGTGGTGAATGGATATGATTCAATATTGCAAACCTGTTGTGTGTTTGTTGTCTTTGCACCGATACCATTAATTTCCAAAGGAACTTTCTTGCGTGCAAATCGTAGAAATTGAGCTATGCGCTCCGCCACGAAGTGAAGTTGCAAGGCTGAACCAAAAAGGCTCCCGCAGTAAGGGATACACCCATTCTGTTGGATAATTGAACCAACGCGGTAGCAATGCAACGTCACACTTACTATGTTGCACCTGGAGCACTGTTGCTGTCGCTGGTGCACTGTTTACAGTCGAAGACGTTGATGGTTGTTGACCCCGGTGCAGGAGGGTATGGTGGCTTGCACGACAATGTTGACACCTCTTGATGGATGGACAAGCGTTCGATGTATGATTTGTGCAAAGACAATTTAGGCATAAGTTTTTGCGTTTGACGAAATTGTACCGCTCCATTGGATCCATTTCCATGAAAACAGCACATTTGAAGGCATTATGTGACGTGGATTCTTCACACAAGTTGCACCGTGGCTGGCTTGTCGTAACGAACGAAGACTGTTTTTGCGTAATGCGCCCTTTTGCTGACGAAGATACTGCACGATACGAGATAGTGTTTTGTAATTTTGTCGATATATCATTGTCTTCAATCATGTCGATAGTTTGGCAACGGCGCTCGAGGAATATTGAGACATCTTCCCAAGACGGAAGATACAGTGTTGATGACGATGAGTTTCGATCCCATTTTGATGCGATCTCTTCCTCCCATTTTGATTGGGTATCGGGATCAAGTTTCGATACGACCAGGTGAAGAGAGATGTTGTTAGCTATCTGCGGCCTTGATGCCAAAGACTGCCTGGCCCGTATGTTGGTGTTAACTGTGTCGATGAAATCTCGAAGCGAAGAAACATTTGAATTAGTGATTTTTTGCTTGTCGAAAATGTGTTGCAAATCCGATGCAATCGATGGTATTATTGTAGTTGGAGTCTGTAACCTCCAAGGACTGAACAAGTCTTGTAGCATTTTCACTCAAACTCGATCGAAGATATTGAAATTTTTCAATATTGGTCAGCTCAATATTAATATGGACCAAGACTAAAAACATGTAGAAATCGAGCCATTCTCGATGAAGTCCAGTGACTATGGTTAGCAGTAATTTTGGAAGGTTTACTAGTGGTAGTCTCGACGAAAGCAGTTGCAATACTCTTGTACTGCTGAAAATGTCATCTAAATCGTTTGATCGCAGTTGCGATAGTTTGTCCACAAATAGAGTTTTCACGGAGCAATAAGTTTCTTCAGACTCTCTGCGATGGTCTAATTGCAGCTGCGTTTCGTCTAACAACTCTAGTTGAGCTTGAAGACTTTGAAATAACTGGAACTGATGCTCGATTAGCGACAATTTTATTTCCACTGTCGTGGCTGACAACGAATTGAGCTGCGAAGGTTCGAGTAATTGTGCCTTGAGGCGATCGACAATTTGCTGCAGCTGCAATATTTTTAAGAGGACGTTGCGATCAACTTCGTCGCGGTGTGAAGGAGTTTGCACCTCCACAGCTTTAGTTATCGTTAACCATGATTTCTAACCGAAAACTAAAACCACTTGCGAAAATGAATACTTTTAATTTGTATGCAAAAATTAACGTTTGATTTGAAACTGTACTATTTAAATGATATGCGAAAAGTATGCGACGAAATTTAATTAATTAATTCAGAGAAAAATAGTTTTAGTAAATTTGGCTTAAATTGTGAATTCTTAACCAAATTAAATCCGGTTCGAATGACCTTATGGTGATGCTAGAAGCTTTTTCCTAGCCCGGATGTAAAATGATAATTTCAAAATGTTAAAATTCACTATTTCTTTATTTTAGTTCAACTTAAATTTACTCTTAAATTAATTATAAAAAAGAACATGGAACGAAGACTATGATGATGCGCGCGCTATCGATGACGAAGATCCAATATCCAATGCTGTTTGACCTCAACTACTCGTCACCTTGTACACCGATGAGTGCTGCTGCAACAACAAGCAAGCAGAAAAAGTCATGCCTCAAATTGCATTTTTTATGTACGCGCTTTTCTATTACTTCTTAATGAACGGTCGATAACAAAATCATACGATTCTAGCTTTAGTGGACTGCATGTGGTTGTTGTTGTGACAAAGAATGCGAAAAGATCAAATCGATGACGATGAGTAGGTAGGTGTTGGTGGTGGTGATGTTTTTGTTGTTGCTAGCACGATGAGGTGATTCTATGTTACGTATGTTGACACAAGCGAAGACGATGTTGAGAGTTATGCGAAAAAGAGTGCAGCTGCGTGGTAACAGCAGCTTGACGACGACGACGATGCTTAGCTTAGGCAAATTAGTAAGTACGTATGTATGTGCGTACACTTGCAATTTTGTTCTAGTTCAAATAACTAGGGCTGCCAAACTAGGGCTTCTAATTTGGGAATTTGTTCGGGGCTTGAATATACTCCCCCCCCCCCCCCCCTTGGAAGTTTGACTTCCAAGTTTCTGCTCGATTTAATGTGCAACTTCGATTGGCAGCTATCTTGATTGCCTCGAATTTTTTGCGTATTAATAGGGGATGGCAATAATTCATGCCTGTGATTTCAAATGGAAGTGATGGTTCCACGCGATCCTGTGGCAATGATCCCATGATTTTTTCAGCTGAAATTGGACGAAAACGATGTCGAGTTATACGTTTGTGCTATACCTTTTTGATTGCGCTGTGCGCATTGACTATCCAGGAGATATCTCGAAGTATGTTTAGGTGAGTTTGACAGCAAGCATGAAGATTTTGGCGATGAAAGTGGTTAATAATTGCCCTTGTGAGCGGGTGTGTTTTTGGCAGCAAGATAGGGTGCTTGGTAGTGAACGATAACGATGAATTTTTAATGCGACCACCCACTTGAAGAAGACCATCATCCAAAAAAGGCAAAAGTTGTGACAATGTCGAGCGATGACTTAGTGGCAGGTCTGAATGAAGATTTTTTCCGCAAATGATTTGTGCTGAACTCGATGACAAATTACATGTAACGTATTTTTCAATTCTTCTGCTGTTATGGGTCCGGTTTTGATATTATTTGAACCCTTTCGAAATGTTGAAATGAAACGTCTTACATAGACGAAAATCCGAAGAAGTTGTTGTAGTTGTTTATATATATTTATGCTGTGCGATGATATCAGTGGTGTGATCAACGATGAGAGCTATGTGGTGGCGGCGCTGCACCGGCAACTTGATGGTGACATCAACTGAGCTGTGGGGTCAGTCGGAACTTTCGAGCACTAAAAATGCTGGGCCATTGAACCACAATTTGTTGCCGATGAAGCTGCTGAGCACTTGAAATTCTAGACACAATATCTGCTGGGTTCAAGGAAGTTGGATTGTGGTGCCATTGATAATTTGAGGTTAACTGTTGAATTTTGGTGACACGATTTGCAACGAAAGGTGTCCATTTTGATGATTCACCCTTAATCCAAGCAAGAGTGATTGCTGAGTCTGTCCAGCAGTGTACATTTTGTTGATTTGGTGCGGTGATTTTTGCCAAATTGTCAAGCAACTCAGCTAAAAGCAACGCTGCACAAAGTTCGAGTTTAGGTAGTCTCACTTCTTTGGTTGGTGCGACGCGAGACTTCACGCAGATGAGCGATGACTTTTTCGTATCTCCAAGTTCAGTGACAACATACATGCAAGCACCATAAGCCTTGGTACTGTGCACTGGGTTGACTATCGTACATAAAAAAAAAACGGCGGGTTGCACTCCGGGAGTGCCGACTGAAGTGAAAACTTGAAATAATATGTTGGATTTATTTTTTTCATGATGTTTTGTAATGTTTATGGAATAATTTTCAACGAATTGTTTTGTTTATTAATATAAAGTACTATCATGTTTTTGGTAAATTACAATATTTATTTATTGCCTTACACAATTATTTTTTTAATAATTTTACATAAAATAAAAAAATTATATTTCAGTATTATTACAAATACTTAACAATACTGAGAGCAATGTTCTTATAAATGCAATATTTCGAGTTGTATCATTATTTTGCAAATACTTCAAGTCATTTTTAAACCACAGTCTATCGCAAATGTCGCAAACATAACCAAATTCATTTTCAACAAAATCTTTTTCAAATTGTCGATGAGCAGAGGAATTCTGTTGAAATGCAGAGTATGTTTGAATAGGTATATTAGGTGAAGATGGATGAACAACTTGCGATAGAGAATGCCTTTCTTGTACACTATCTTCGATAGGATCGTTGTTAGAGTGTAAAGGTAGATTATAACGTACATCTATAGCTGATAAATCTGCAATTTGAGAACGATTGATAACTGGTGGTACATATGGAATATCTGTGGTGTACGGCCCTGCAATTTGTGAAGTATGAATGGCAGGTGGTACATAAGGTACATATCTGGTGGACGGCCCTGCAATTTGTGAAGTATGGATGACAGGTGGTACATAAGGTACATCTCGGGTGGATGCGCCTGCAATTTGAGAACTATGAATAGTCTTTGGTACATTATTCCGATTAGGAATATTTGGTGTTAGTAGATGTGATTTTCTTCTTTTATCTCGATAGCGTTTACATTTTGCTACGTTTTTATGCTTCTGTCCTGCATTATAGTTTTCTTTGTTTTTTTGTAATCTATCTTCATTTTTTTCTTCATCAATAGAGCTTCTAATTGGTGTATCTTAATTTTTTTCTTCATCAGTAGAAGTACTAATTGGTGTTGTTAGATGTGATGTTCTTCTTTTTTCTCGATAGCGTTTACATTTTTCTATAATTTTTTCTGTGTTATTAAGTTGTTTTTGTTTTTCTCTGTACCGTCTAGAATTTTTTCTGATTCTTTGTCAAGGTTTACACGAGGAAACTTTTTCGGCAAAGTTTCCTTGTTTGTAGGCAAGAGGGGGAAAACAAAAGGGACCAGGTAAAAAATTTGTCATATGTTGCAAACGCGAAACGAAAATCACAAAAGAGAATGGACAAGAATTTGTCTCTCAGACTTTCCTCGTGTAAACGTCGACTTTGTAATCTTTCTTCTTTTTCCTTCTCCTCATCACACGTGTTATCAAATATTAGTTTTCTATTTTTTTCCATATTTGAGAAAAATCTAAAATAGAAAATAAACATTATATAGTATATATTATAGTAAGCATCATGCAGTATATCTCAAATTAAACTAAAAGAATATTTGTTATATTATACTGACCTTCTCTTTCTTTTTAAATGTTTATTCGCTCCGCACAAGTATGCACTATTGTATGATACGACACAATAAAAGCAACAACGCGGAATTTGAAAGAAACAAACATGTAAGCATAGCAATCGTTGATGTGCGTTTTCTTTTTACATATATGGCAATGCAATGAAAGACAAAAACGGAATATGTATTCAAATTTTACTCTCGCTCTCATTCTCAATTTGTCAACGCAACAACGCGGAATTTGAAAGAAACAAACATGTAAGCATAACAATCGTTGAATGAGAATGGAATGTGTCAGTTAGTGTCTGCTTTGTTTTTTGTCTTCCACTTGCAATATTTATTTAAAAGAAACAATAGAACATTCAAATTTTACTATCGCGAGGAATCCCGATGACGGAGAACATTCAAATTTTACTATCGCGGGGAATCCCGATGACGGTCGGTGTCGCGAATTTATACTTTTTTCCTCAGCCGCATAACGTGCCATAAGAAGTTTTCACTTCAAAAAAAAAATTAAAAATTTAAATTTTCATTCTACCAAATAATTTGTACAATCTGGTACCTACGATTATTTTTGTGTAACATTGCACGGCAGCAAGGTTATGACAATGTTCAAAGATATAATTCGATTTTCGAAAATTTCATGAGATTGTCGGCAGACCCATGCAGGGATTTTTTTGAGTTTCCGGTTTTTTTGGGGAATTGATCTTTCTTCTTGGCTGATACTTGAAACCATCGAGTCGTTGTTTAAGAAAAAAAGTAATATTTTGTTTTATAAAGCAATTGCTTTTCTTTAAAAATAAAAACATAATAAGAAAAAACCCAGTTTAGTTTGATTGTGACGCAACATAAAGACATCAGCCAAAACAGCTTAATATTGGTTAGCTAAAAATAACGAAATCCGAAGAAAAAGTGGATCGTAGTCAGCAAGAGGTGTCTACGCAAAAACAAAAAAAAAAATTTTGATGCGATCATAAAATTTACATCAACGATATGAATATGAAGAATTCATCTACGATCGAGAAAACAAAATAACGCAGCCCAAGAATACTAAATTTTTCCGGAGAGAAATCCGAAGTTTTTTTTTGGGTTATATGCATAACCTCATCTTTTTTTTAACCACGTTCCAGTCAACTCCAGAATATCGTCTCACTGTACCTGGGTGCGCTCATCAGAGAGTCGATTAATTTAGCTGAAAGAACTTCATCATAATTTATCACTAAATTCTCAATTTATTTTAGAACTAGCAAAACCCGGCGCGCATTGCTACGCCTCAACAAATAAAACATAATGTGTTTTTATTTTAGTTGGATTAAATAAGTAAAAACTATTTTTATTGATATTTATCTTATTGCGAGTGGATAAACAGTGGATAAAGAGTGGTTTTTCTATTTGTCTCATAAATGAACAATTGAATTGGCGGGAATGATTGGAATACGTAGAATCAGCACCTTTGCATAAGTTTAATTTGGTTACAGTCCTTGTCTTCTATATATGTACCCAGTCTCATAGTCATAGTTTTTTCTTATTTTGGAGGCATGGCACTACCCATTTTTCATTGAATCTTACTTTCTTTCTTTTTGGCTCATTTTTTCGAAACCAAACTATGCTAAGAAATTTTTACAAACTATAAGAAACATATGTACCAAATCTTATCCATCTGCGTCAAATAGTTGTTGATACATAAAAAGTTGATTTTTCCTCATATGGAAGCGTGGTACCGCCAATTTTTGCATGGAATCTTACTTCTTTCTCTACTCTTTATATATGTACCAAGTTTCATTTATCTGCATCAAATAGTTGATAAGATATGATGAATCTTATTTTCTTTTAGATAAGGGGGCGTGGCATCACCCATTCTATTCTAAGCTGTGCCTGTTTATATAAAAGCCACTTGGTGTGAATTCCATGAGAACCGATTAAGCGATCTTCGAGAAAATTATGTTCAAAAAATATATTTGTTTGAAGGCCACCCTAAATATGCTCCCTAAATAAAAGTATTGAAGCCTTAGCTACGCCTCTTAATATAAAAGTTACTTGGTGTAAATTCGGTATGAATCGATTTACCTGTCTTCGTGAAAAAGATATTTAAAAATATTTTTTTGTGAGGACCACCCAAAGTGTGAACCTTAAGTAAAATTTTTACTATCTAATCTGTGCCCCTTCATATAAAAGTCATGTGGTGTTAAGACCATGAGAATCGATTAAACGGTCTTTGAGAAAATGATATTTACAAAATATTTTTGTATGAGGGCCACCCTAAATAAAAGTTGTGTAGCCTAAGCTATGCTTCTTAACATAAGAGGTACGTGGCGTAAATTCGGTGTGAATCGTCTAACCTTTCTTCGTGAAAATTATTTTTTAAAATATTTTTGTATGAGGGTCACCCTAAGTATGCACCCTAAATAAAAGGTTTACTACCTTATCTGTGCCTCTTAATATAAAAGACATGTGGAGTAAATTCCATGAGAATCGATTGAGCGGTCTTCGAAAAAATGATATGTATGTATAAATATTTTTGTATCAGGACCACCCTAAGTATGAACCGTAAGTAAAATTTTTACTATCTGATCTGTGCTTTTTAATATAAAAGTCGTGTGGCGTAAATTACATAAGAATCGATTTAGCGGTATCGAGAAAATAATATTTAAAAAATATTTTAGTGTGAGGGCACCCTAAATTAAAGTTTTGTAGCCTATGCTATGCTTCTTAATATAAGAAATACGTGGTGTAAATTCAGTTCTAATCGATTCACCTGTCTTCGTGAAAATGATATTTAAAAATATATTTGTATGAGGGCCACCCTAAGTATGCACCCTAAATAAAATTTTTACAATCTGATCTATGCCCTTTAATATAAAAGTCATACGGTGTAAGTTTCATGAGAATCGATTTACCTGTCTTTGAGAAATCGCTATTTTTAAAATATTTGTGTATGAGGGCCACCCTAAATAAAAGTTTCATCGTCTTAGCTATGCGTCTTAATATAAAAGACATGTGGTGTAAATTCCATGTGAATCGATTAAGTGGTCTTTGTAAAAATGCTTTTTTAAAAATATTTGCGAATGAGGGCCACCCTAAATTAAAGCCCTATAGCCACCACGCCCCTGGTGTCTAATCCCGTTCATATTTTGTGCTTAACATAGGCTATGTACATCCTGACACCGAATTTTAAGACTCTTGCTATCATATGAACCAAGATATAGCGAGTTAAAGGTTTTAATTGCACGTAAAGTGCCACGCCCCTTGCTTTTATCAAAATAAAATATAGCCCATGTTACCCAGGAATAGTGTAGCTTTCTATTAGTAGAAAAATTTTTGGAATCGGTTTTGTAGTTCCAGAGATTACCCGGAACATACAAACAAACAAACAAACAAACAAACCTTACCTCTTTATATAATAGTATAGAGTATAGATAACAATTTCAGTCTTCTTGTGATTGCCTTCTTATTCGGTCGACTATGAGATCGCGTTGTGCAATTTGTTCGAATACTACGTCTAAAGAAAATTCCCTAAAGTGCACAATTTGCAAAAATGACTTTCACAAGTTATGCGCAAAAATTACTGACACCAATGTGTTTGAAATTCAAAAAAATAATCCGAACATTGTTTTTAAATGTGATAATTGCATAAACTCAGACGCAAACTTACTGTCTGTTGTTGTTAGTTTAGTTGCAGAGGTGAAAGAACTTAAAGAAAAAATTACAGAACTTTTACCGAGGAGTGTTGTTGCTTCGAGTGGCAATTTCTCGCCAGAAAAATCTAATTCTGCTGTGGTTTCTCCAAATTTTGCAGCATATGACTCATCCGTTGGCTCTGCTAATACTCAAGTTCTTTCTCATAAGAATAAAGAGAACGTTGTTCCAATTATTACTGTGACCGCTGCTTCTCCAATGTCATTTGCTACTATCGCTGCTGTGCCTGCTGTTTCTAACAACATTACAAATAACAACAACAATAACAATGTTTATTCTTCTGCTTTGCTTTCGCAAGTACTGCTTCATCACATGCCACTATTGAATCGACTCTTATTGCTAACAGCAATAATAACATCAATGTGCACTCTTCTGCATCATCTTTGAATTCTACAGATATACCGACAGTGGCTGACCCATCAACTCATTCTCAGTGGAATACTGTGAAAAAAAGTAAGAGAAAAGATCGTGCTTTGGTTGTCGGAGTTAACTCTTCTTCTGAACTTGGAGTTGCCGAACGCAATAAGTGGTTACATTTATCATCATTTTTACCTTCTGTTTCGGAAGAAAATATTTTAAACTACGTCTCTCAACATGCTAAAATCGACAAAAAAAATTTATCATGTTATAAATTGGTGAAGAAAGATGTGGAGTTGACTTCTCTTAAGCGAATAAATTTTAAATTGGGAGTCTCTTCGCTGCAATATGATAAGTTACTTGATCCATCTCTGTGGCCAGCCGATGTTAGAATACAGCCTTTTCGTTTTTTTCCAAAAACAAAAGAAAAACAGAACATCACATAGTTAATGCTGCTAATGAAAATGAAATCAGCGTAAAATCCATTAAAATATATTTCCAAAATATGTCTGGAATGCGTACAAAAATAAATGATGTCCGTGCTGCTATAATGCAATGTCATTATGATGTCTACGTTTTTGTTGAAACATGGCTCAATATTGATTTTTTTGATAGTGAAATATTTGACTTAAATGATTTTATTGTATATCGTAAAGATAGAGACTATATAAAAACTGGTTGCTCTAGAGGTGGTGGAGTGTAGCCACTAATCGCTCTCTGCGTTCAAATCTTGTTACACTTTCAAACTCTGATTCTTATCTTGATCAGCTTTGCATAAGTATTCAAAGCAAAAACAATTTAATGTTCTTATGTGCATCTTATATTCCGCCGAATAGTAGTTATGATTTATACATGGCTCATATTGATAATATTACGAGTTTGTTAATTGAGAAAAATGATAATCATTTATGTGTGTTAGGTGATTTTAACCTTCCTGATGTAACTTGATGTTTTGCTAATAATGATGAACATTACCTTATCCCCAATAATGTTAACCAGCTTCATGAGATTTCTGTCATTGATGGTTTATTTAGCCTGGACTTGATTCAGATAAATTTTTGCCTAAATAAGTTGAGTAGAATCTTAGATCTAATTTTTATTAGTAGCAATATTAAAATATAAATTACAAGAATGCCCTTTCCCATTATCTCAAACTGATATGCATCATGTTCCTCTGGTTATTGAACTAGAATATTATAAGTTTTGTAGTTTTATTCCCGACTTGGGATCTAAAACCTTCAATTTCACCTTATGCGATTTTAATGTTTTGAATAATGAAATTGGTGATATTGATTGGTCCTATTTTTCGCAATGTAATAATCTTGATTTATGTTTTGATTATTTTAAATCGAATTTTTCGTTAATTTGCTTAAAAAATATCCCGGTTGTAGCGAAAAGGTCCCACAAATTACCGTGGTATACAAAAGGTTTAAAAAAGCTTAAGAACCTTCGAAATAAATCTTACAATTTATACAAAGCATTTAATACTGAAACTAATAAAGTAAAATATCTTCAATACATGAAAGAATTCAATTTCTTGAATAAATTTTTATATAAGCAGTATATGTTGCGTTTTGAGAAAAATATTAAAAATAATCCTAAATCGTTTTGGAATTTTATAAGTTCCAAGAAAACATGTTCTACAATTCCGTCGCATATGTCATTTAATGGAAATTTGTCAAGTTCTTTACATGAATCAGTTAACCTTTTTGTTGACTTCTTTAAATCGAATTTTGAGTCAAATATTGCTTGTTATAATACTGAGTTATTGGAGCAAATTGACACTGTAATTGATTTTGGCTCTCTTCAACTTACAGTAGAAGATGTTATGAATGGCATTTGCAGTTTAAAAAACTCTCAAAAACCTGACATTGGTGGTATTTCTCCATTTCTTCTTAAAAGATGTATCACAACACTATCTGAGCCATTATGCTTCTTGTTTAATTTATCCTTATCCTTGGGTTATTTTCTTGATGGTTGGAAAATTGACTTTGTTAATCCCGTTTTCAAAAGTGGTAATAAAAATTATGTCTCAAACTACAGACCCATTTCAAAACTCTCCACAGTTTCAAAATTATTTGAGAGTATAGTAAAGAATAAGGTATTTTTTGCTGTTAAAAATATTATCACTCCAATGCAACATGGTTTCTTTACTGGACGTTCTACAGTGACTAATTTGACAGTTTTTTCTGATCACTGTATCTCTGCTTTTTCGGATGGATTACAAATTGACACAATTTATACGGACTTCGCTAAGGCATTTGATAAAGTTCCTCATGCAATTCTTGTTGCTAAATTATCCAAGTTGGGATTTCATTCTAAATTTTTAGAATGGATAGCCTCCTATCTAAATAATAGGCTAAATTATGTACTAATTGATGGACTTAAATCCAAGCCATTTGTTACCAGTTCTGGTGTTCCACAAGGAAGCATTTTAGGGCCACTCCTTTTCATTTTATTTGTCAATGACATTGGTAAATGTTTTAAGAAAGCTAGCTTTCTACTTTATGCTGATGATCTGAAGCTATTCCTTAATATCCGAAATCAATTGGATGTTATGTCTCTCCAAAATGACTTAAATAATTTATTTGTTTGGTGTACTAAAAACCGATTATTTTTAAATATATCAAAATGTTATCATGTTACGTTTTGCAAGGCTGTTGTACCTCTTACATCGTCTTATTGTTTGAATAACTCTAATCTAAGTTTAGTTAGTGAAATATTGGACCTTGGAGTCGTATTTGATTCAAAATTCACTTTTGTAAGTCACATAAATTTTTTAATTCCAAAATGTTATTCGATGTTGGCTTTTGTTAGACGCAATAGTTCTGATTTTGATGATCCATATACGCGTAAAGTTTTGTATACTGCTTATGTTCGTTCAAAATTGGAGTATGCATCAGTAGTATGGTATCCCTCTTATTCGGTTCACTCTAATAGATTGGAAAGAGTCCAAAAACGTTTTCTTAAATTTGCACTTAGTTCTATGAGCTTCGTGGAACCTTTTCCATCTTATAGTTCACGTTGTCTTTTGATTAATCTAAAGTCTCTTCAGGCAAGGAGGATGATAGCTTCTTTAATGTTTGTATATGACATTATTTCGGGTCATATTAATTGTTCATATTTGCTTGAACTTGTAAAATTTAAAGTTCCTTGCAGATCGTTACGTCATACAAAATTTATTTGCCCTACCAATTTGCAGGACAAATTACGCATTGAATGCACCTATTACGAGAGCACTTATTGAATTAAATAATTTAAGTGCAACTCAGGTCATAGATTTTTCTATTCCTAGAAATTTATTTAAAAAAATGTTAATAAACTTATACTCATAATTTTAGTTTTCTATTATTGTTAAATTATAAGTTCTGTTATAATTTTGTATTTAATTTTATTTGTTATTTCTTATTTTATCCATAAGTCTGTAAGAATTGTTTCATAGACTGAATTAATAATAAAATAAAAAATTTCTACTTTAGAATTCAAATACAAATTTTAGCTCATAATATATTTTAAAATTTTGCAGTATTATCCATTTATATAATTATTTGAGTCTTTATTTTCTTATATACTTATATGTATATATAATATTTCATTGTTTTTCGAAATTCTCTTTCCAGTTGATAAGTCATAAATGCAGCTTTAAATTATTTTTATACTGTGATATTTTTTGGCAGTTTCGGTTGACATATAGAAGCGTCGTCACACGATAGTCATTAAAGTGAAATACATACATGTATGTGGGAAAAAGTGAAGATTCAAAAGAACAAATTTAGTATAATAATAACTTTTGCAAAATGTGTAATTATCGATTAAGTCAATAACTTAGAATCTAAATTTGTTCTTTAAAAGCCGTTGTTTTTTCTTCTTTTTGTGATGAAATTTGGCTCAAAAGTTTAAACTTACTGTCAGGTAAAATAATTTAACTTATAATTTAAAATTTGACTTCATCTGCAGCAGATCATCGAAGGCCTTCAATGGATTTGTTCCAGACCTTGGAAGAGTTGTAAGTTTTTTTTCTCCTTTTATATTGTCTTACATATAAAGATTTTTTTTTATTTTTTTGATAGCCTAAAAATTAACATAATAGAAAAAAAGAGAGGTTAAAATGTAGAAATTGAAATTGCTATACAGTGAATGAAACAAAATTTTGAAAAAAAGAAGAAACAAAAAAAAAAAGAGAAAACAAGCATAACAGCATAGAATATAAGTAAAATTGCTATTAAGTCAGACTGCTGCAAGTGAGTGAAGATCAAAAAAAAATAGAGAAACAAAAATGTTTACTTATTTTTTTTTTTGAGGAACGAATGAAAAATGGAGCATTCGGACAAAAAAATGATCTATTGAGACAATAAATCCTGACGTTATTGCCCAATGTTATTGTTTTTTTTTGGTTTTGTTTATTTTTATTTTGTCAGTTCTAAATTTTCTTAGATCAATTTTTTTTGCATACGTTTCGGCCTCAATTCGATTTTCACGAATTACTTGTAAACTGATACTAAGTCTAAGATTAGTTGTAATTTTTTTTTCTTTGCACTATACCTTTTACAAATACTTATTACAATTATTGAACTCAAATAAAAAGAAATATTATAATGAATTTCTAACTTAAAAATATGGTGGTCTGAAATCATTTAGCTGGGTTGTTGTTGCGGATTATTGGGGCTTTTAGTATAATCCGATAAGAGCCAAGGCTTTGGGTGGGCTAGGAATAGACACAATATGACTGCGCTACTAGTCTTGGTTTCAAGGTGTTAAAGTGCAGAAGAAATAGTTTTTTTTGTGTCGTTTTCTCGAGGTCATCCATTTTTTTTTGTCGTGTGCACAAATTTTCTTGTTTGGGCAACTAGTCTTTCTGGTTGTTTGCGAGTCCATTCAGCTGCTAATAAAAACGAACCTACTATACTGAAGCTCCGGGATGAGCAAGGTGCACACGGTAGCAGTTGGAGGCTTATAGAAGCCTACTTAAGTGCAAATAATTTATTTAACACACTAGTAAAAAGCAAACTTCCATTGGTGACGTTCAACAATATTTTCCACCATACGAGTTATTAAGTAGTTTCATAACAACTGGCATATGCAAAAGCATGAATATGAGAGTCAGAATAATATGGAACAAACCTGGGAATTCGAAAATGTTCAATGAGCGAAAATTGGTAGCAAATTGTTTCCCACTGCAAATGTACGTCTAGCGGTACACTCTAGTCCCAATCCAGATTGATTTCCCACAATTGATGCATAATAAATTTGCAAGTGACGATGATAGGGGTGAGAAGTCCAATGGGATCGAAGAAACTGGCAATGTGAGATAAAATGATCCTCTTACTCACTTTCGATGATGATGGTTGCTGTGTATAGTTGAAAAGGAAACTGTTCTCTCCAGGTGACCATTTCAAACCCAAAGCTTTGATGTACTCGACGTCGTTTAAAATTACCATATCTTCCTTGTTGGTGGTATGTTTTTGATAATTCGTTGGTTGCTGGAAACGTGCAGCTATTCAGCAATCCGATGACTTGTTGTTTTATTTCGATGACTTCCTGAATGGTGGAACCGCCTGTCATTAAGTTGTCGATATGGAAATCCCTGAGGGTGACCTCTGCGTCTACGGGAAACTATGATGAATTGTTCAATGATTTACCATTTGATGTATGGCACGATCCGTCAAATACGACACAAAACTTGTTTTTGAACTATCTAGCTTGGTGACACAATGATGTGGAATGAAGTTCAAAACCTATGTTGATACGCACTTCGCTGCTATCTCGTTGCATTTTGTTTTCGATCGACAAAAACCATTTACGGGCTATTTCGTATGATCGGCCAAGGCTGGAGGGTTTCTCCTTGAAGGGTAGACGAACGATGAATTTATTGGTGGTGGGACACCTCCGTGTTGTTTGCTGGAAATATTTCTCACATTCCTCATCATTTCGCGTGAGTTTAGACGATGTTTGAGAATATTTGTCTTCAAGTTTCCAAAATTTCTCGAGAATTCTATCGATGATCAGCATATATTGGGTGGTGGTTGTAGATTGTGACGATGACGAAGCAAGTAATGAATATCTGAAGCGATGCAGTGATGAATTTGGCTGGGATGATGATGAAAGTGGTGAAGTTTTAGAGACATTTTTCCTCAAGATTCTAAAATTTCTCGAACAGGCTGTCGACGGTCGGCGTATCCGTGGTTGCGGATGTTGTTACTAATGACGAAAACAATTGTGTGGTGCGATGCGAAGATGATTTCGATTTTGGCGTTGACGAAGATGGTAAAGTGCTTGTGGTGATTGCTCCAGAAACAATCCAGCCCAATTTTGTTTTTTGAAGGACTGGCAGAGATTCATTAAACTTAATTTGTCCCACTTGCAAGAGCTCGTAGAAGAGACTGGCATTCAGTAGCATGTCTACTGGACCTGTTTTGTTGAAGTTCTTGTCTGCGAAATTTATGTTTTTTGGAATATTCCAGCCTCTTATGTCTATATGATGTTGCGGTTGACTCGTAGTCATTGTTGGCATGATGACTGCCTCAATTGTTGACGAAAATGTGTGGTGAATGGATTTGATTCAATATTGCAAACCTGTTGTGTGTTTGTTGTCTTTATTTATGTTTTTTGGAATATTCCAGCCTCTTATGTCTATATGATGTTGCGGTTGACTTGTAGTCATTGTTGGCATGATGACTGCCTCAATTGTTGACGAAAATGTGTGGTGAATGGATTTGATTCAATATTGCAAACCTGTTGTGTATTTGTTGTCTTTGCACCGATACCATTAATTTCCAAAGGAACTTTCTTGCGTGCAACTCGTAGAAATTGAGCTATGCGCTCCGTCACGAAGTGAAGTTGCAAGGCTGAATCCGAAAAGGCTCGCGCAGTAAGGGATACACTCATTCTGTTGGATAATTGAACCAACGCGGTAGCAATGACAACGTCACACTTACTATGTTGCACCTGGAGCACTGTTGCTGTCGCTGGTGC
The DNA here is from genome assembly GCA_949775025.1 of Tricholauxania praeusta. NCBI lineage: Eukaryota > Metazoa > Arthropoda > Insecta > Diptera > Lauxaniidae > Tricholauxania > Tricholauxania praeusta. Next base: position 76,115,377 of record OX459029.1, on the reverse strand, counting down.
ACTGTTTACAGTCGAAGACGTTGATGGTTGTTGACCCCGGTGCAGGAGGGTATGGTGGCTTGCACGACAATGTTGGCACCTCTTGGTGGATGGACAAGCGTTCGATGTATGATTTGTGCAAAGACAATTTAGGCATAAGTTTTTGCGTTTGACCAAATTGTACCGCTCCATTGGATCTATTTCCATGAAAACAGCACATTTGAAGGCATTATGTGACGTGGATTCTTCACACAAGTTGCACCGTGGCTGGCTTGTCGTAACGAACGAAGACTGTTTTTGCGTAATGCGCACTTTTGCTGACGAAGATACTGCACGATACGAGATAGTGTTTTGTTATTTTGTCGATATATGATTGGCTTCAATCATGTCGATAGTTTGGCACCGGCGCTCGAGGAATATTGAGAGATCTTCCCAAGACGGAAGATGACGATGAGTTTCGATCCCATTTTGATGCGATCTCTTCTTCCCATTTTGATTGGGTTTCGGGATCAAGTTTTGATACGACCAGGTGAAGAACGATGCCGTCAGCTATCTGCAGCTTTGATGCCAAAGACTGCCTGGCCCGCATGTTGGCGTTAACTGTGTCGATGAAATCTCGAAGCGAAGAAACATTTGAATTAGTGATTTTTTGCTTGTCGAAAATGTGTTGCAAATGTGATTGAAAGATGTACCGTTTATTGTCATAGCGAGCACCGAGCAATTCGATGGCTTTATTGTAGTTGGAGTCTGTAACCTCCAAAGACTGAACAAGTCTGGTAGCATTTCCACTCAAACTCGATTGAAGATATTGAAATTTTTCAATATTGGTCAGGTCAATATTGTTATGGACCAAGACTAAAAACATTTAGAAATCGAGCCATTCTCGATGAAGTCCAGTGACTATGGTTAGCAGTAATTTTGGAAGGTTTACTAGCGGTAGTCTCGACGAAAGCAGTTGCAATACTCTTGTACTGGTGAAAATGTCATCTAAATCGTTTGATCGCAGTTGCGATAGTTTGTCCACAAATAGAGTTTTCACGGAGCAATAAGTTTCTTCAGACTCTGTGCGATGGTCTAATTGCAGCTGCGTTTCGTCTAACAACTCTAGTTGAGCTTGAAGACTTTGAAATAACTGGAACTGATGCTCGATTAGCGACAATTTTATTTCCACTGTTGTTGCTGACAACGAATTGAGCTGCGAAGGTTCGAGTAATTGTGCCTTGAGGCAATCGACAATTTGCTGCAGCTGCAATATTTTTAAGAGGACGTTGCGATCAACTTCGTCGCGGTGTGAAGGAGTTTGCACCTCCACAGCTTTAGTTATCGTTAACCATGATTTCTAACCGAAAACTAAAACCACTTGCGAAAATGAATACTTTTAATTTGTATGCAAAAATTAACGTTTGATTTGAAACTGTACTATTTAAATGATATGCGAAAAGTATGCGACGAAATTTAATTAATTAATTCAGAGAAAAATAGTTTTAGTAAATTTGGTTTAAATTGTGAATTCTTAACAAAATTAAATCCGGTTTGAAGTACCTTATGGTGATGCTAGAAGCTTTTTTCTAGCCCGGATGTAAAATAATAATTTCAAAATGTTAAAATTCACTATTTCTTTATTTTAGTTCACCTTAAATTTACTCTTAAATTAATTATAAACAAGTTAAGCTGTTATCTTCAGCCAGGACGAAACTGACATACCCTACACTGCACTGAAAGTGCCTTTTCATCAAATGTTAAAATGACGTTGAAGAGTTTGAATAAATCGAAAAAAATTTGAAATGTTAGAAAGGTTGACAGAGGTTGAAAAATGTTGAAAAAGTCGTAAGCATATGCAAAATGTTGATAAAAGTTGAGAGAGGTTGAAAAACTCTAAAAATGTTGAAAGAGGTTGAAAAAATTTGAAACTATTAAAATTTGATGAAAAAATCGAAAAAATAAGGAAACTTATGAAAAAAGTTGAAAGAGGTTGAAAAAGTCGAATAAATACATATAGGATATATTGGAGAAAGTTAAAGAGTTGAAGAAGTCGAAAGAATATGGCAAATGTTGAAAAGATCGAATAGAAATTAAAAATTTGAAATATGCCACGCCCACCTCTCCAATTCCGCCCACTTTTGGTTCAACAAATTACATTCGTGATCGACATCCTCATATTAAATTTCTGCACAATAGCTTGTATAGTTTGCGATATATGCTGAAGTTTAATTTAAAATTTAGGGCGGTGACACACCCACTGGCACAATGCATCCCGGTTTTGATCCAGAAATAGCCTTTCATAAGCAAACCCCTAACAGCAAATTTTAGTTTGATTGCTCACATATTTCGATAAATATGCCACTTACCGTATTTTATTTGTATGGAAGGTGCCACGCCCACTGGTACTATTTCAGCCACTTTTGATTCAGATATACTCTATAGCAACTGAACCTTTTTCAATAAATTTCATAGCAATTGCTGCAATAGTTCACTTAAAACAGAGCTTACAAATTTATGTTAATATGTGAGGTGCCACGCCCACTGATGCAATTCTCTCAAAATTACCTTATTTTTAAAGCCTATAGTAATTGACATCTATACACCAAATTTTATGAAGATTACTCTCTTAGCACACTATCTATAACAATAAACGTTTTTTGCTTATATGGGAGGTGCCACGCCCACAGGTACTATTGGACCAAATTTGGCGGTGCCACGGCCTTCAACGAGTTTTTTCAGAAAAGTGACTGAGCTCGTATTGATGACTGTTTTCAGTGGCATCATCTCCTAAATTTTTATGAAAATCGTTTGTGCCAATTTTGAGATATATGGAATCAAAATTTTTAACAGTTGAAAAGTGCCACGATCACTTTTTAGATTTCGCCCACTTTTATCTCAATTCAAGATATATTTGATATGTATCCATTTACTAAATATCATTGCAATATCTTGAACGGCTTACAAGATATGGTAGTATAAATGATAAAATTTAGGGCTGTGCCACGCCCCTGTACGACCCTTTGAAAACTTGAAACCCAGGTAAACCCAGGGTAAATATACATAGAGTATAGGTGGTAGGCGTGCCTGTAAACCGATTTCGCCCATTTTCAATAGCAAAATGCCTGCAAGAAGATGTGACCTGTGTGTGAAAGTTTCATTCAATTAGTTTTCTTGGTTTTCCCGTAAACCTGATTTCAACAGACGGACAGACAAACGGACATCGCTAAATCGACTCAGGTGGTGACGCTGATCAAGAATATATATACTTTTCCATACCTGCCACGCCTCCTTCGATGTGTTACAAACGGAGAGAAAAAGTGAATATACCCTCGGTGTAGGGTATAAAAAGAACACGGAACGAAGAATATGATGATGCGCGCGCTATCGATGATGAAGATCCAATATCCAATGCTGTTTGACCTCAACTACTCGTCACCTTGTACACCGATGAGTGCAGCTGCAACAACAAGCAAGCAGAAAAAGTCGTGCCCAAATTGCATTTTTATGCACGCACTTTTGTATTACTTCTTAATGAACGGTCGAAAACAAAATCATACGATTCTAGCTTTAGTGGACTGTATGTGGTTGTTGTTGTGACAAAGAATGCGAAAAGATCAAATCGATGACGATGAGTAGGTAGGTGTTGGTGGTGGTAATGTTTTTGTTGTTGCTAGCACGATGAGGTGATTCTATGTTACGTATGTTGATACGATGACGATGTTGAGAGTTATGCGAAAGAGTGCAGCTGCATGGTAACAACAGTTTGACGACGACGACGATGCTCAGCTTAGGCAAATTAGTACGTATGTATGTGCGTACACTTGTAATTTTGTTCTAGTTCAAATAACTAGGGCTTCTAATTTGGGAATTTCTTCGGGGCTTCAACACTGTTTTTTTCTCAAGGTCTTGTGCCTCCGACTGTGAGGTACTTCAGAAATTTCTGCTGATTCGCTTTTTCATTCTTTAACTGTTGTTTTTTGTGGTGATTTCAAGGTTTTTGCACAAAACCGCGTGTAATATTTATAGTTCGACATGAAAATCCGTTATGCTGAACGTAGCATAATAACACTAGTTTACACTCAAAATGTTCCACTGATCTGAGTTTACTTTTCGTATGTAGATTTTCCTGCTGAGTTCGAAAATGAAAATGAAAATTTTTTGAATGGTACAGTTTTCGAGATATTGTGGTTTTTTCACTTTTTCGACCTCTCTTCACTTTGAAACTCATATCTTGAGCTACAAATGCCCAATTTCCTTTTTCTTGATGTCATATTAAAGATAATAAAATGACAAACAAACGTGTGCAATTACATTTCTTATTAAAAAAGTGGTTCAAAAGATATAGAGAAAAATAGACCAGATTTTAAGAAAAATCAAATTTTACATTTGATTCTGTGGCCACGAAAAAATAGAAATAAAATAAAAAAAAATAATTTTACTTTTTGCACGTAGAGCTGATACTTTTACGCAAATATTCAAATATTTCACAAGAAAGTCGACTGTAAAATAACAACGTTAGAAGCGATTGAATGAATAAGTCTAAGTCCCACATTTTTTGATCATATAAATTTTTTCGACAATTTGTTGAGTTTAATCGCTGCAATTCTCTATATTGTTTGGTGTTTTCGTATTATTAGAATAAATTTGATTAAAACCTTCAAAAGCCCTGAAAATAAAAATGCACCGGTTACTGTGGAAAAGGAACTATGTCCAAAAAACCACATTTATTTGCACACACAAGCACAGGCTAGCACAAACAATCATAATATACAACACAAAGTTATATATATGTATGTACTTAGTTGTGGCTTTTGTGTTGCTTTTGGGATCCGTTTCTCTAGTGAGGAACCATACGTACTCTCCCAACATTGCTTCATCCCAAAACCCTTGATAGCGCCGCTCAATAGTTTTAATTTGTTGGTGAAATCTCTCACCGTGTTCGGCACTTACTTCACCAAGGTTGTCGGGAAAGAAATTTAAATGCGAATGCAATAAATGGATTTTCAGAGACATATTTACGCCTGATAAAAATAAATTTTATGGTAAAAAATACACCAGAATATTAATAAGAATGAAATGACATTCCGTACCCATCTTTTTGTAGTTCTCCAGCAAATCGGTAATAATTGCATCGTAGTCAGGGCTTTTATGGTTCCCAAGAAAACTAGTAACAACCAGCTGAAATGAATTCCAGGTGTAGTGATCCCACATATTCACTATGACCGACATTAGCTCCCACCAGTTAAATAAAAATAAACAATTTTCATTTGGGTCATATTACTATTTTAGACCATAAATTCATTTAACGTAAACAAGTCAAAATTTATGGAAAATATTTTCAAGTACATTTTTTTATGTGAAAATATTTTCCATGTAAAATAAAATCCATAGCCCAATAAATAATTTTTCAAATTGCATTTGCTTGTGCATTTAGAGCATCTAATTTCAAGCGCAAGTCAAACGTTGACCGCTAGTCAATAACACAAACAACAACGATCGCATGCTTGTGACTACAACAACAACAAGCGCTCGCTTGCTACGTATTTTTTAAATAGCAACAACTAAATGCACAACCAAATGAAAGAATTATGTTTCACCCTCATGCCAATGACTTTGATTTTTCAAGGCTGAGAATTAGTGTAAACAAATTTACTAATTTGGTGACCAATTCTTGTGATTGGTTATTGCAGCAAAATTGGGTGGAGTTATGAAAAATATTGGTAAAATTTTAGTTAAGAAATACTGGTATTTTAAGTATTTAAGCTAAGGAAATTGTAAATAAAATTCAGATTTAAGTCAAAACTTAAAAGTGGCTTACTAGCCTTGTTTTCTCTTGACTCTCACTAAGTGCGGCATAACTGCCATTAAAACTGCTTGACTAGCAGAATTAAAATAAGTCAAAACCAATTTTTTTTAGTAGGAAAAAGTTTAGCCAGAAGAATAAAAATCTAGGAAACCTTTTTCCCCTACATGGCGATCCTGCCCAATTCGAACTAGCACAGAAACTTTGATAAATTAGATCCTGCCAATCTGCTAAAACAAATAAAACAAATTCTGAATTCTGATGACTGAGGCATCTGTAAATGCCATTTTTGAAAATTGGCCCAATTATAATGATGAATACGTACCACAACCGATAAACAAAAATACAGAAAAACCACATAAACAGAATAAATAATCAAATGAATGAAAAGAAGGATGAAAAATTGCAAAACAAGAAAACATAAAAAACAAAATTAACACATATGTTCCCAAATTTACAAGAAACATTCTACCACATAGCAATGTTTGACACTAAGAAGGACGAGCAGATAACCATCGAAAACAACTTGGGTTCTGCAATAACAAAGAACGACGTGAAGTCAACAGCATTAACTTCAATTGCAACAATAGTAATTATTATAATAATTATATTCATATTTTATAAAATAAACAAACATTACAAGCAATATGTACTGAAACATATCAATAGAGTACAAAATGTTTAACTAAATAAAAAAAAAAAAAAAAAAAAAAAAAAAAAACAAATATTTAAATGTACACCCTATCAGAAATTTATAAAAAAATTAGAGAAATAAAAATAAACATAAGAAAGTTAGGAAACAAGAAATACACTAGTTTGACGATTAAGGAAAAACTTGCCCAAATCGATAAATACGTTGCAGAGTACGAAGAACACAACAAAATTCTAAAACAAAACTTAGAGATACTGAAATTGACAGAACAGTTTTACATAATAGTAAAAGACGCTAGAACAAGTTTAGTGTGTATGCAAACAATTACAACAGAACAGACAATGGCAGAATTCAAATTAGAATCCATTATAAAAATAATCCCCATTTTTTCGGGAAACCAAAAAGAATTAGATAGTTTTTTAACATTAGTAGAACTACTACATGACACTTATTCAAATGAAGATAAGAAAAAGTTAATAAAACTCATCTTGAGTATAAAGCTAAGTACAAGTGTGAAAACAACATTAGGGTACACTACTGACATTGACACCTTTCAGAAACTAAAAACAAACTTGCAAACCGCTTACAAAAATACTTTAACTACAGCACAGATATATACACAATTAACTTCCCTTACACAAAGAAACAATAACGTTTCACAGTTTAAAGACAAACTCTTAAATTTAATAGCCGAACTAAATAACTTACAAATTAAGGACTTAACAGACATGAACCAGAGAAATGTAATTATTAAAGTAAACGATGATTATGCATTAAATATTTTCAAAAACGGTTTAAATGATGATTTGAAAATGACAATTTTTGCAGCACAACCCAAATCTTTAATCGAAGCTATAAACTTATCTTTAGAACTGGAGAAAAATCTTAAAACAAGTAACCAACTTCTACATTACAAAAGTAATACAGATAATAACTTTCAAAACAATGGAAACAATTACAGATCCAACTATAGGAATCAATCAAGAAATAATTGCAACTGTAGTAGAAATTCTTCCCACAACAGTAGATTCACAAATAACAATACGAACTGGCAAAATAGAAACAGAAACAATAACTCTGAAAATTATTCAAAGAATAATAACTACAATACAGGAAATAATACCTCAAGAAACCAATCCAATAACAACAGAAATAGTTCATACTCAGGAAACAACAATTATAACAACAATTCAAAAGGAAGGAATTCAAATACTGGAAGCCAACGCAACTCAAATAGAGTATATTCTGTAGATAGCACTGATCAGGGAAACGATCAGCGCTCGGAGACCGCAACAGAGGATCATCCGGGACAGCAAAACTGAAGATTTACAATATATCGGATAATACGACAAATTACATTATAATAAAATGTAAAAATTCAAAGACACATTTCAAATTCTTGATAGATACAGGCGCAGACATTTCAATCTGCAAATTAGAAAATCTTATTAATGATAATAATTTGATGAAGGATAAAAAGTGTAAACTGACAGGAATAACTGACCAAGAAACTTTTACTTTAGGAACGATTACATTACTTTTAGATTTCCAAATATCAATAATAAAACATATTTTTCATGCAGTCGACAATAATTTTCCAATTAATACTGACGGCATTATAGGAAGAGACTTTTTAAATAAATACATGTGCAAAATAGATTATGAAACACAAACACTTACTACCATAGTAGACAACACAGACATTGTAACACCAATATATTTGAACGAAAAAGCTTACGACTTAATACGAATACCACCAAGAACAGAAATAATTCATCCAATTAATTTAACAGTAGAGGAAGACCACGTGGTGTTAAATGAAGAAATTCAGTCAGGCGTATTTTTGGCAAATACAATAATACCTGCAAACGGAAAATGCCACGTTAAAATATTGAACACTAATGACACAGAAGTAAAAATTAGACATCTTAAACCAAAAACAGAACCACTGACAAACTATACATACATAGATTACAGACAAAGATCGCGGAATGACGAACGATTCAAAAATATACAAAAGGAATTAAATATAACAACCAACCATCCTTTAATTAACATTTTCAAACAATACCAACATATATTCCATCTAGAAAATGAACAACTCTCAATAAATAACTTTTACACTCAAAACCTTGCAACAACAGACAGTTCACCAACGTACATAAAAAACTATAGGTTACCACACACACAGAACGAAGAAATACATAAACAGGTACAAGATTTATTAGATAACGACATAATAGAACCATCTTTTAGCCCATACAATTCACCTTTACTTTTAGTACCAAAAAAGAGCAGTGATGACACTAAAAAATGGCGTTTAGTAGTTGATTTCCGAAAACTCAATGAAAAAATTGTCAACGACAAATTCCCATTAACACGCATAGAAGACGTTTTGGATAAATTAGGCAGAGCAAAGTATTTCTCAACTCTCGATATGACAAGTTCATTTCATCAAATCCCCTTAGATAAAAACTCAAAACCATTAACAGCCTTTTCGACCAATGACGGTCACTTTCAATTCAAAAGACTCCCTTTTGGACTGAAAATCTCATCAAATAGTTTTCAAAGAATGCTAACTCTAGCACTCACCGGTCTAAGTTCAGAAGCATTTTTATATGTTGATGACATAATAGTATTTGGATGCAGTCTACAGCATCACAACAATAACCTCATTAAAGTTTTTGATAGACTATCAAAATACAACTTAAAGCTAAATCCGAATAAATGTCAATTTTTAAGACCTGAAGTAATCTACTTAGGACATCTTATAACACAGCATGGAATAAAAACAGATCCTGCTAAATATGATACCATCAAAAATTACCCAACTCCAAAAAACGCAGACGAGGTACGTAGATTTGTAGCTTTTTGCAACTACTATCGACGATTCATAAAAGATTTTGCAACAATAGCACAATGTCTCAATAATTTACTAAAGAAAAACAAAACATTTGTCTGGACTGAAGAATGTCAAAAATCTTTTGAAAAGTTAAAACAAAAATTGATAGAACCACCAGTTCTTCAATATCCAGATTTTACAAAACCTTTCATATTGACTACTGACGCATCAAATTTTGCTTTAGGGGCAATACTTTCTCAAGGTGAAATTGGAAAAGACCTTCCAATTTCCTACGCAAGTAAGACATTACAAAAACATGACATTAATAAACCGATTATTGAAAAGGAACTACTAGCCATCCACTGGGGGATAAATTTTTTTAAACCTTACCTATACGGACAGAAATTCATAGTAGTAACAGACCATAGACCATTAGTTTCACTTTTTACGCACAAAAACCCATCATCTAAAATGACTAGAATCAGATTAGATTTATCTGATTACGATTTTGAAATCAAATTCAAACAAGGTAAAATAAATACAAATGCCGATGCACTGTCAAGAATTAACATAGATTCAACAATACTGAAAAATATGATACCAACACAAAAAACGAGCGATAATAAGACAATGGTTATAACTAGGGGTAATAAAAAGAAGGAAGAAAACAAAAATATGGAAGAAAAATGTGAATCTCTACAGGAGCCTGATCAACTTTTTATGTGGGATTGCACATCGATTACTGACGTCAGAAATTTAAGAAGATTAAAGTTCGAACTAAGCAATAAGAGCGATAAAAGGAATGATACTACCAGTAATATCAAAATTATAGATGAATTCGTGCACGTAAGATGTAGTGATAATCTAACGAATCTAGATTCGACATTGGAGAAACTATCATCATTAATGAATAAAGAAAATATCAAAGAGCTAGCATTAGATGAGAATGATATTATATTTGAAATCATAAATAAGGATGATTTCAAAACGAAATTTAATAAGCTGCAGCAAAAAAGAACATTGAAATATAGAAAATCGCTAAACATATTATTATTTAAACCCCCTAAGAGAATAACAAATAAAACCTTGCAAAAGAATTTGATAAAAGAATTTCACGACACACCGCAAGGAGGTCATTTAGGTATCAGAAAAACAATCCTAAAACTAAAACAACGCTATGTTTGGAAACACATGCGACAGATGGTAAAAACACATATAAACAAATGTGAAAAATGCGCTCGTAACAAGTACAATAAACACATCAAAGAAAAAATGACGATAACAAACACTCCGTCAACAAGTTTCGAAATAGTACAAATTGACACAGTAGGTCCACTAAAGATTTCAAACGGGTACAGATATATACTTACAATGCAATGTGAACTAACTAAATTTGTCATTGCACATCCCATTGAAAGTAAAGACGCAAACTCAATAGCAAGAACACTTGTCGAACAATTAATTTTGAAATACGGTTGTTTCAAAACACTAAAATCCGACCGAGGGACTGAATACACTAACGATCTACTTAAAGCAGTATGTAAACAACTTAAAATAGAACAAATTTTTTCAACGCCATATCACCATGAAACAATAGGATCACTCGAAAGAAACCACAGAGTACTTAACGAGTACCTACTTTCCTTCGCAGATGATTATGAATGGGATAAATGGATTCCTTATTACACTTTTGCATACAATACTACTCCACACATAGATACACAATATTCACCATATGAGTTAGTTTTTGGTAAATTACCAACCTTTCCAAGTGACAGAGAACATGACAATGCGAAGGCTTACAATTTAGAAGACTATTCGAATGAATTAAAAATTAGACTGAAAATGTCCATGAACAAAGCAAAAACCTTAATTAATTTAGCAAAAGCTAAAAGAAAAATAAATTATGATAAGAGTGTGAATGAATCAGAATTAGAAATAGGAGATTTAGTATTTGGTAAACTAGAAACTAGGAAGAAATCCCAGAGTCCTTATCATGGACCATATAAAATAATAAGCAGAGATGGAGTAAACTCCACTATAGAAATAAATAATAAGCAAAAAACTTTGCACAACAATATGTTAAAGAAATTTTCAAACTAAAACATAAATTAATATTTTTTTATTATTATTAAAAACCTTATTTAAAATAAAATACAAGTATATAATATTTGCATTACTCCACACCTAAAAATGATTTTTTCTAAATAATTTTTCTCTTAAGGGTAGGGGTGTAGTGATCCCACATATTCACTATGACCGACATTAGCTCCCACCAGTTAAATAAAAATAAACAATTTTCATTTGGGTCATATTACTATTTTAGACCATAAATTCATTTAACGTAAACAAGTCAAAATTTATGGAAAATATTTTCAAGTACATTTTTTTATGTGAAAATATTTTCCATGTAAAATAAAATCCATAGCCCAATAAATAATTTTTCAAATTGCATTTGCTTGTGCATTTAGAGCATCTAATTTCAAGCGCAAGTCAAACGTTGACCGCTAGTCAATAACACAAACAACAACGATCGCATGCTTGTGACTACAACAACAACAAGCGCTCGCTTGCTACGTATTTTTTAAATAGCAACAACTAAATGCACAACCAAATGAAAGAATTATGTTTCACCCTCATGCCAATGACTTTGATTTTTCAAGGCTGAGAATTAGTGTAAACAAATTTACTAATTTGGTGACCAATTCTTGTGATTGGTTATTGCAGCAAAATTGGGTGGAGTTATGAAAAATATTGGTAAAATTTTAGTTAAGAAATACTGGTATTTTAAGTATTTAAGCTAAGGAAATTGTAAATAAAATTCAGATTTAAGTCAAAACTTAAAAGTGGCTTACTAGCCTTGTTTTCTCTTGACTCTCACTAAGTGCGGCATAACTGCCATTAAAACTGCTTGACTAGCAGAATTAAAATAAGTCAAAACCAATTTTTTTTAGTAGGAAAAAGTTTAGCCAGAAGAATAAAAATCTAGGAAACCTTTTTCCCCTACACAGGCCTCGTTTTCAACCGATGTCAAATATACTGGAAAATCTGTGCTTTTCATCAATTTTCTTATGTCTGGACCATCGAAAACGTCTTCCTTAATTTTAGCTATAGACAGCTTAGGAAAAAGAGTTTTCAAGTAAGTGAAAGCTTGGCCTTCTACGTTGAGGGCCTTCACAAAATTTTTAATAAGGCCAAGTTTTAAGTATGTAACACTGGAAGAATTATACTTTCTTTCTTGACAAGTGAAACGTCTATTTTTTCGTGGCCACAGAATCAAATGTGAAGTTTGATTTTTCTTAAAATTTGGTCTATTTTCATCTATATCTTTTGAACCACTTTCTTAATAAGAAATATAATTACACATGTTATTTGTCATTTTATTATCTTTAATATGACACTAAGAAAGAGGAAATTGGGCATTTCTAGCTCAAGATATGAGTTTCAAAGTGAAAAGAGGTCGAACAAGTGAAAAAACCACAATATCTCGAAAACAGTACCATTCAAAAAATTTTCATTTTCATTTTCGAACTCAGCAGGAAAAAGTACATAAGAAAAGTATCCTCTTATCAAAGGTACATGAGAAAAATCTTTTTGTAACGATTAGGATCAACAAATTGTCGAAAAAATTAATATATTCATAAAATGTCGAATTTGGATTCATTCATTCAATCGCTTCTAGCGTTGTTATTTTACAGTCGATTTTCTTGTGAAATGTTTTAGTATTTGCGTAAAAGTATCAGCTCTACGTGCAAAAAGTAAAATTATTTTTTTTAATTTTATTTCTATTTTTTCGTGACCACAGAATCAAATGTAAAATTTGATTTTTCTTAAAATCTGGTCTATTTTCATCTATATCTTTTGAACCACTTTTTTAATAAGAAATGTAATTGCACACGTTTATTTGTCATTTTATTATCTTTAATATGACATCAAGAAAGAGGGAATTGGGCATTTGTAGCTCAAGATATGAGTTTCAAAGTGAAGAGAGGTCGAAAAAGTGAAAAAACCACAATATCTCGAAAACTGTACCATTCAAAAAATTTTCATTTTCATTTTCGAACTCAGCAGGAAAATCTACATACGAAAAGTAAACTCAGATCAATGGAACAGAAAAAAAAAATCATTTTGTAAACTAGTGTAATTTTCTCATTTTAGCTTTTACCAAAAATTAATTTTGTTTTGTGTTTTACGCGTTTCATACACCTTATTTTTTACCACTTGAGCTGCAGTTGAGCCCCCAAATGTAGGATAAATTAGGAATCATCCCGATTTTATATTTATTGAATTCAAGTTTAATTCAGTTACGTTTAAGATTAAATAAAAAGTAATTCGCAAGCTCGACTTCGGCAACGGCTTCACGACTTTTCTTCAACGCAGCAACCGACAACTTTTGCAACAACGACTGAAAAAACAAACAACTGATGACGACTTCTTCTGGGGCAATTTATTTCTAAAACACAAAATATTTTATAACATTAAAACATAAAATTGTTAAAATAGATTTTTTTACGATATTAACAAAAACAATTGACTTTAAATTTACTTAGAATTAACTATTATGACATTAATACAAATATGCGGAAAAAACTTTTAAATTTAACATTATGTATGTACATTTGAGCGGTTCAAAAAAAAAAAAACATTTTGTTTTTTCACGATATGTACGTATATCAAAAATGAAAAACTTTTAATTAAGGAACTATGTATTAAAAAATTATTAAGAACATTTTTGGAAAACTTGAATCTTTCACTTTCACTATCTTATAACGACTGTGTAGTTATTATTTATGTAGGATTTTATTCTTTTTATTAAAGTGTAATTAAATTATATTTATTTAATAAAAGTTATGAAAGAAAAGTTAAATAAAAGTATAGTTTTAAGAACCCGCGTCTTCGTCGGTCATCGGAAATCAACTGCCGTCGTTGCTTACAATGATGCCAAGTTTCTTCAAACAGTGTTGTCGTATATACTTAAGAAATAATTCCCATAATTTGGCCATCCTCTTAAGCATTCGACCCGAATGCGCCTTCGTTATAATCATCATCATCAGCATAAGTAGGCCACGGCTTCATTTACTCCGCGCAAGTGGTTGTTTGTTTTGAACCTTCGCCAGTACCAATCTTTACAACGTCGTAAGTATCATTAAGCTTAGTTTTACTTATTTCATAAGGTCCTAAGTATTTAGGTCGTAGTTTTAGACCTCCTCCAAATTGCATCCTTTTTATAGCTACAAGGTCGCCTTCTTTATACTTCGTTGCCGGCTTTCGTCGTAGGTTGTATGTTTTTCTGTTTTCGGCTTGTGTCTTAAGAATCTGCTCTTTAGCATGCTGTCGAATTTCGTGTCTCTCTTCGATGAAATCGTTGATAGTTTCATTATCGATAAGCTTTTTAATATGCAGGTCTTCTTTCGTACACATTTTGACACCTACAAGCAGCTCGAAAGGCGTCGTATCTGTGCTTCTAGAGTACGTCGAATTTATTACTTGTTGCACCTTCTCGACATATTTGTACCACTTCGTTGGATCTCCAATGCTGAGCTTTGCTAATACTGAACTTATCGTTGCATTAAGTCTTTTGACTTGTCCGTTTACTCGTGGCAGTCCTGTTGTTATCTTAAAATGCTTAATATTTTCTGCTTCGCAGTATTCTCGAAAATCATCTGAAGTAAACGCAGAGCCACGATCCGAAATTATTTGCACTGGATTCCCAAACACCATACTTTGTGTTCGTAGTCGTGCTATGACCTCATTAGCTGACGTCGTTTTAGTAGGATATAACCACGAAAATTTTGTAAACGAGTCAATAATAGCAAGGATATGTTTATATTGCTTCGTCGTTGACTCTAACGGTCCAAGGAAATCTATATGGTAGGTTTGAAGAGGAATTTCGTCTTTATGTAGCGGATGTAATTCGCCCTCTTGTTTACCTCGCTTTCTATTCGTCATTATACATGGTATGCAATTAGTAATACACGCTTGTATTTTTTCGTCAAGTTTAGTTATGAAGTAGTCGTTACAAATAAGCTCTTTTGTTTTCTTAACCGCAAAATGGCCCTTTTCGTGCGCTTGTCTAATAACATCTTTTTGCATGCCTCTTGGAACCACTATTAAATCGCAACCATCTACTAATTTATATAAAATGTTACCTTTTAAGAAGTAGTCTTTGTACGATGATTTTTCTTGAAGGATGTCCAAAATTGTCTTCACATCATCATCTTGCGATTGTGCATAGCTTATTTTTCTCAATAAATTATCTTCACTTATGATCATAACTGCGAACCGGCTCAGGGCATCGACGTGTCTCATTTGCGAACCCGCTCGATGTTCGACGGCATAGTCGTACTCCTGCAAAAATAAAATCCAACGTGCAACTCTGGTACATAAATCTTTTTTTCTAAAGTTTTTTTAAACGCATTACAATCGGTGACCAGTTTGAAGTGCAATCCAAGAAGATAGATTCGAAACTTTTTCACCGCCTCGATAACAGCTAATATTTCCAGCTCGTAGCTTGTATATTTTCTCTCAGGATCTGTTGTCTTCTTGCTCATGTAATAGACAGGATGCAATTGTGAATCCTCAGGAGATTTATGTAAAAGAACAGCGCCGTATCCGTCAATCGATGCATCCGTATGAACCTCAGTCTCATAGTTCTGGTTGAAAATATTTAAAACTGGTTCTCACTTAAAAGTTTCTTCAATGCGTTAAATGAAATGATCTGCTCATCCCTGATTTCAAATGTTCTACCTTGCTTTCTCAAATCACTCAGCGGCTTTGCAATCAAAGAAAAGTTTGATATAAATTTTCTAAAATATCCGGCGAGTCCTAAGAAGCTTTCCAGCTGCTTTAAGTTTTGTGGCATCTTATATTTTAGAAGAACTTCAACCTTTACTGGAGACGGCGATATTTTATGATTTTCTATGATGTGTCCAAGGAACTCAATCTTTCTCTTTAAATCTAGTCCATATTCACTGCACAAGTTAATTGCCTCTATTAAATTTTTTACCGCCTCGTTTTCGTCATTTGCTGGGATTATGATGTCATCTATGTACGGTAATGCAATACACCTTCGAGTTAAATCACGAAAGATTGCATTGACATGTCTCTGAAATACACCGGGAGAATTTGATGGCCCGAACGGCACTTTACGAAATTGATATTGCCCACTATGCGTTACAAAGGTAGTATATTTTCGACTCGACTCCGTAACAGGTACATGGGAAAATCCATTTCTTAAATCGATTGTGCTAAAAATTTCAGCATTTTGCAACCGATGCAACTGGTCTTCAATCAGTGGTAAAGGAAAACGGTCCTTCACTATCACTTTATTTATTCTGCGAAAGTCAATACAAAGTCTGGGTGTACCATCGCGTTTTTCCACCAACACAATCGGGCTACTAAATTCAGATTCTGAAACTTCGATTATATTATCTTTTAACCACTGTTCAATTTGTTGGTCAACCACAGATCTTTCACTTAAAGGTAACCTACGTGGTCTAGAAAATAAAGGTGTTTCGTCTTTTAAAATAATTTTCATTTCAACGTTTGTTGATTTTAATTTGTCCGGCCGGTAATTTTGAATAAGTTCACGCACTTTGTTTTTGGCTTCATTGCTCGCACTTTGTTCAATGTTAATATCGTTATTTTCGGAAAATACGTCAATTTTCATTATTGAGTATACTTCAGTGTCAAGTTTTTTTATGAAAAGTCCATTAGGATTTATTTGTATTTCAGCCTGGGAACAAAAGTCTTCCCCAATAATAACGTCAACATCTATATGTTTTGACGGCTCAATCAAAAAGCTAACATTAAACATTTGATCATCGATTTCAATATCATACGTAAAGCTGCCAACTGGCTTAACTTTACCCTGCCCAAAACCGATAAGACACAAAGATTTTGTAAAGTTTGGCTGATTTAAAGATTTATAAACACTATCAGTAACAATATTAAATTTGCTACCTGTATCGAACAGAGTCACACATTTTAAGCAACCAATTTTAATTTCTTTGTTCATATTACTTGGCTTCAAACTACGAAGGTTACTTTTATAATTTTCAGTTTTTTTTAAGGTACAATTCTTTGCGATATGACCATACTGTTGACATTGAAAACATTTTGTGCCTTTTTCTTTATTTTTACACTCAGCAGACTTATGATCTTTTTCGCCACAATTGTAACAAATAATTTTGTTCTTTTCGTGCTTAACATAAACTGAATTTTTTTCTAAAGTGGCTGGAATCGTTTGCTTGTTTTTCTCACGAATTAACTTAACTCACTTAACTTTTTCTTTAAAGTCCTTAATGTTTTTCGAACCATACAAAATCGTCTTGTTTATATTTAAATCTTTAATTCCGTCAATTACATACTGTATTAACGCGCTATCTTCAATTGGTCCACGCGACGTAATGTCTTTCATATGCAAAAAATATTCTTGCACGCTTTCATCTTTTCTAATTTTTCTGTCCTGCAATTGTTTATGTAACTGTGCACTGTTCACTGTTGTATTGTACTCGTCTAACAACGCATTTTTCAATTTGCACCATGAAACTATTCCTCTTTCGCTTGAAATAAAAAGTTTTGCTAGTCCTTTCAATGACTTTTTCGCAAACACAAATTTTTGGAATTCGTCCCAATACATAACGGCAGCAGTTTCTTCAAACTCACACACCCACATTTCAATAGAAATTTTGTCAGTTCCATCAAATGATCTGATGGAATCTTCAATGTCTCTAAAATTTATTGCAAATCTCGCCATTGGTGCAACACTTTTTGCAGCCATCGCATTTGCTTCACATCTGTCATCATCGTTGTCAGTAGACAAAAAACAATCATCATTATCTTTTTCCTTATTTCTTGTTGATTCCACGTCGCTATGCTGGTCAACATTACGTCGTTCACCGTCGTCGTCTTTGCGCATTCTTTTTTGTCGTTCAGGATCGCTGTTTCTCTGCTCTCGTTCTGTTACGTCTTCGGTGCTAGCAGCATCGTCATCATCACCACTCTCGTCATCTTCATCGTCTTTGTTGTCAGAGAGCAAGCAGCCTTTACGCAAATTTTTGAATATGTGCAGTTTCAAATCATTTTCTTTGTAATTCAAGCACAGCAAATTACAAATAGACGCCAAGTCAGTTGAATTCAAATTTGCATCTACGTACGCAGATTTGTTGTTGTAGAATTCGTCGCTTTCGTCAAAAACGAACCCTTCAAACGCTCGTAAACGCTTTCGGTTCGACCTGTTGCCTGTACTTTCAAACACGAATTTATGCAAAGCTTCAACTTGTTGTTTTTTTACTACGACGCAAATTCTCAGAAACTCGTGCAAACGCTTCTAAATTTGCCATTTTATTTTTATCTTTTTTTTTTTTACCAAATTAAATTACACCGAATCAACTTCCGACACCAAAATTTGTAGGATTTTATTCTTTTTATTAAAGTGTAATTAAATTATATTTATTTAATGAAAGTTATGAAAGAAAAGTTAAATAAAAGTATAGTTTTAAGAACCCGCGTCTTCGTCGGTCATCGGAAATCAACTGCCGTCGTTGCTTACAATGATGCCAAGTTTCTTCAAACAGTATTGTCGTATATACTTAAGAAATAATTCCCACATTTATGTTGTCCGTGTCCTTCTTGTGGTTCATTGCCCTGTCTCCTGTTTCCTGTATTCTTAAGCTTTCAATTGTCATTCTTTTGTTTTGATTTTTTTCTACGTCTAAGATTCTAACATTGTCAAAGTCAACTGTGTGGTCAGTTTCTAACATATGTTGTGCTAATGCTGTTGTTGTCTTATTGTTTTTTATGTCTCGTTTGTGCTCACCGATTCTGACTTCGAGCGTGCGTTTTGTGGTACCTATGTACACCTTCCCGCAATTTTCGCTATTATTACCACCACAAGTGATTTCATATACAACATTACTTTTGTCTTTGTTTTCAATTTTTGTCTTTGTTTGTGAAAAAATGCTGCTGAGAGTCAGGTTTGATCTGTAAGCGAAAGTCGTGTCTTCTGCTCTCAACATTGTCTGTATGCACTCTTTGCTATTTAGTTTCGGTATGTATGTGATACCGATGTATTTTTTGATGTCGTCAGTGTTGCCAGATTGCTTTTTTTGGTTTGTGTGTTGGGGATTCTGGTAATTTTTGGGGATTATCTTTCTTATGAGATTGTTAGTTAAATTTGTTGGGAAATCATTATTTTTCAGTATTGAATTTATTTTGTGTAAATTTTTGCCTAATAAATGTGCGTCAGTTAATTTATACACCTTACTTATAAGATTTGTTGCGGTGTTAATTTTGTATTGTAGTGGTTGCGTCGAGTGAAAATTTATTAGTCTACCTGAAGATGTTGGTTTTGTAAACCATTCAAAAGAAAGTTTTTCTTGTGTTCTGTGTAATTTGACGTCAAGATAAGAAATGCTATTGTTCTGTTCCGTTTCGAGTGTGAACTGTATTTTTTCATGGTAATTGTTAAGTTTGTTTAGAATGATGTCTACATCTTTTTTATTTACAATAGCTAATATGTCGTCAACATACTCGCATATAAAACCTATATTTATGTTCATATCGTCAAGTATTTTTATAGTATCGTCAAGTATTTTATCTAGGACTAAGTCTGCTATTGTCGGTGATAAGGGGTTTCCCATGAGCATACCATATGTTTGATAGTACACTGTTTGGTCATGTTTAAAATAATTGTTGTCTTTGAGGCAAAATTCTAGAATGTCTAAAAACTGTCGTCGAGGGATTTTTGTCAAAAGTTTTATCTTCTCCCATTGTCCCATGATATTTTATATTGCCAAAAGTAATGGGATATTTGTAAATAAGGACACTACATCAAAAGAAACTAAAATGTCATTTGGTTCTAAGGAGTAATCTTCTAATTTTTTCTTTAGATCAAATACTTTACATTGTGTTTGTCAGAAATTAAATTTTTTAAAATACTGCAACTACTTTGCTTTAGAAGTTGGGGACCTGCCACTCTCGCCTTAACCTACGCTTATCTGCTACAAGAATTTCAATTTCACTGTTAGTAAGGAAACGGGTTTTTGTATTTTTCTCAGCCTGATCAGGTGTTGAGTGCTCAGCAGCTGAATACAGTATTGTATTAAAAACGGTAACAGCATCGTCAATATGCTCGTTGTGTTCTATCGAATAGGTTGAGTGGATGTATGAGCTTATGTATTTTTTATATTTTAGCCAGTCAGTCTTATGCGATGTTAGTCTCATAGGGGGCTTAAGGTCAACTGATTTCTCTAAAAGGCAAAAAATTATTGGAGAATGATCTGAAGAGAGTTCAAAATTTGTCTCGGATGTTAATAAGGTTCTATCGATACCTCTTGTGATGGCGAAATCAGTGAGGTCTGGGATTTTCCTTCGGTCGGCTGGCCAATATGTTGGTTGACCAGAAGAAGCATAGGCGAACGTGGTGCGATGATTCATTAACATATTATATAATTGTTTGCCTTTAGGGTTTATAAGACGAGATCCCCAGTATGTATGTTTGGAGTTATAGTCTCCAGCAGCTAAAAATCTAGTTCCCAAGGTATCGAAAAATACTTTGAATTTTTCCTCACTGATTGCGAATCGAGGTGGGCAGTAGACTGCCGAAACAGTAAGGTTTTTGGAATGGTTTTGTATTCAAATATAGGTAGCCTGAAGATAATTTTTGGAAAAGGGCTCCAAGCAGTAGTGTTTAAGGCGATTTCGAACTAAAATTCCTGAACCCCCGTGAGCTATGCCATCAGGATGATTGGTTTTGTAGAATTTGTATCTTGGTACATGAAAATTATGCTTGTCTGTCAGATGAGTCTCTGAAACAAGCATTAAATCAATTTTTGCATGGGTTACATAATGAAAAATTTCATTTTTATTTTAGCTGATGCCGTTTGCATTCCAAACACAAATTTTTAGCTGACTTATTTTTGCGCAATCAAAATTTGAAGGTATACCGAATTGAAATTATTTTACTTAACTCAAAATTCCTATAAGTTCTATATTTTTCAACATTATCATGGAAATAACAATAAAGGTTATACTAAATTGTCGTATTTAAATCTGGCAAATTGATAAAGGGGATGCACCGCTAGTAACGCTGCATGTAGATCATCTAGGACCCATGGATGCGTCATCAAAACAATACAAATATATCTTTGCAGTTATTGATGGATTTAGCAAATTTGTTTGGCTATTCCCTACAAAGTCGACATCAGCAGACGAAGTTGTTAAAAAACTTTCTGATTGGACGAAAACTTTCGGTTCACCACAGAGGATTATATGTGACAGGGGCGCAGCTTTTACGTCCACAGCATTTAAAAATTGGTATCAAATGGAGTCAGAGTAGCACGTTTTGACCACAACAGGCGTTGCAAGAGGCAATGGACAAGTGGAACGCCTTAACAGAATTATAATTAGCGTCATATCCAAGCTATCAGAAGATAGGCCGGAATCATTGTACAAATTCGTAAGCAAGATGCAAAGCGTCATCAATGGTACATCAAATAGAGCAACAAAATTCACACCATTCGAAATTATGTTTGGCGTTGAAATGCGGACGGAACTGGGTAAGGATATAAACAAAATGATTGATGCAGAACTTACAAACATTTTTATGGAAAATAGAGACGAGATGAGGAGCGCAGTTAGAGAGCAAATTGACAGCATCCAGCGAGAATATAAAAACAATTTTGACAAAAAGCGTAAGAGGGAAACGATATTCAAAACTGGAGATCTGGTTGCAATCAAGAGGACACAATTCATTTCCGGGAAGAAAATGGTGAATGAGTATCTAGGACCATACAAAGTAACTAAATGCAAGCGCAACGGACGTAATGAAGTAAAACAAGCAGCAAGCTTCGAAGGTCCTAAAGCTACGTCAACCAGCTGTGATTTTATGAAGCTATGGAAGAAACGCGTTCGCGTTCAATAATCAGTTGTTTGTTTTTTCAGTCGTTGTTGCAAAAGTTGTCGGTTGCTGCGTTGAAGAAAAGTCGTGAAGCCGTTGCCGAAGTCGAGTTTGCGAATTACTTTTTATTTAATCTTAAAAGTAACTGAATTAAACTAGAATTCAATAAATGTAAAATCGGGATGATTCCTAATTTATTTAAAAAACAGTGTTGAAGCCCCGAAGAAATTCCCAAATTAGAAGCCCTAGTTATTTGAACTAGAACAAAATTACAAGTGTACGCACATACATACGTACTAATTTGCCTAAGCTGAGCATCGTCGTCCTCGTCAAACTGCTGTTACCATGCAGCTGCACTCTTTTTCGCATAACTCTCAACATCGTCTTCGCTTGTGTCAACATACGTAACATAGAATCACCTCATCGTGCTAGCAACAACAAAAACATCACCACCACCAACACCTACCTACTCATCGTCATCGATTTGATCTTTTCGCATTCTTTGTCACAACAACAACCACATACAGTCCACGAAAGCTAGAATCGTATGATTTTGTTTTCGACCGTTCATTAAGAAGTAATAGAAAAGTGCGTGCATAAAAAATGCAATTTGGGGCACGACTTTTTCTGCTTGCTTGTTGTTGCAGCTGCACTCATCGGTGTACAAGGTGACGAGTAGTTGAGGTCAAACAGCATTGGATATTGGATCTTCATCATCGATAGCGCGCGCATCATCATATTCTTTGTTCCGTGTTCTTTTTATACCCTACACCGAGGGTATATTCACTTTTTCTCTCCGTTTGTAACACATCGAAGGGGGCGTGGCAGGTATGGAAAAGTATATATATTCTTGATCAGCGTCACCACCTGAGTCGATTTAGCGATGTCCGTTTGTCTGTCCGTCTGTTGAAATCAGGTTTACGGGAAAACCAAGAAAACTAATTGAATGAAACTTTCACACACAGGTCACATCTTCTTGCAGGCATTTTGCTATTGAAAATGGGCGAAATCGGTTTACAGGCACGCCTACCACCTATACTCTATGTATATTTACCCTGGGTTTACCTGGGTTTCAAGTTTTCAAAGGGTCGTACAGGGGCGTGGCACAGCCCTAAATTTTATCATTTATACTACCATATCTTGTAAGCTGTTCAAGATATTGCAATGAAATTTAGTAAATGGATACATATCAAATATATATTGAATTGAGATAAAAGTGGGCGGAATCTAAAAAGTGATCGTGGCACTTTTCAACTGTTAAAAATTTTGATTCCATATATCTCAAAATTGGCACAAACGATTTTCATAAAAATTTAGGAGATGATGCCACTGAAAACAGTCATCAATACGAGCTCAGTCACTTTTCTGAAAAAACTCGTTGAAGGCCGTGGCACCGCCCACAGTATTTATAAACGTTTTATTAAGAGAACTAAAAACGTAATCGTTATGATATTTAATGAGGTAGATATACTTGCTATAAGGTCTCTTTTACAAAAATTTGGTCCAATAGTACCTGTGGGCGTGGCACCTCCCATATAAGCAAAAAACGTTTATTGTTATAGATAGTGTGCTAAGAGAGTAATCTTCATAAAATTTGGTGTATAGATGTCAATTACTATAGGCTTTAAAAATAAGGTAATTTTGAGAGAATTGCATCAGTGGGCGTGGCACCTCACATATTAACATAAATTTGTAAGCTCTGTTTTAAGTGAACTATTGCAGCAATTGCTATGAAATTTATTGAAAAAGGTTCAGTTGCTATAGAGTATATCTGAATCAAAAGTGGCTGAAATAGTACCAGTGGGCGTGGCACCTTCCATACAAATAAAATACGGTAAGTGGCATATTTATCGAAATAAGTGAGCAATCAAACTAAAATTTGCTGTTAGGGGTTTGCTATTCTGGATCAAAACCGGGATGCATTGTACCAGTGGGTGTGTCACCGCCCTAAATTTTAAATTAAACTTCACCATATATCGCAAACTATACAAGCTATTATGCAGAAATTTAATATGAGGATGTCGATCACGAATATAATTTGTTGAACCAAAAGTGGGCGGAATTGGAGAGGTGGGCGTGGCATATTTCAAATTTTTAATTTCTATTCGATCTTTTCAACATTTGCCATATTCTTTCGACTTTTTCAACTCTTTAACTTTCTCCAATATATCCTATATGTATTTATTCGACTTTTTCAACCTCTTTCAACTTTTTTCATAAGTTTCCTTATTTTTTCGATTTTTTCATCAAATTTTAATAGTTTCAAATTTTTTCAACCTCTTTCAACATTTTTAGAGTTTTTCAACCTCTCTCAACTTTTATCAACATTTTGCATATGCTTACGACTTTTTCAACATTTTTCAACCTCTGTCAACTTTTCTAACATTTCAAATTTTTTTCGATTTATTCAAACTCTTCAACGTCATTTTAACATTTGATGAAAAGGCACTTTCAGTGCAGTGTAGGGTTGTAGGGTTCGTCCTGGCTGAAGATAACAGCTTAACTTGTTTATAATTAATTTAAGAGTAAATTTAAGTTGAACTAAAATAAAGAAATAGTGAATTTTAACATTTTGAAATTATTATTTTACATCCGGGCTAGAAAAAAGCTTCTAGCATCACCATAAGGTCCTTCAAACCGGATTTAATTTTGTTAAGAATTCACAATTTAAACCAAATTTACTAAAACTATTTTTCTCTGAATTAATTAATTAAATTTCGTCGCATACTTTTCGCATATCATTTAAATAAGGACTGTCCCAGAAAAAACTTGCACTTTGTTTTTTAGTTATAAAAAAATACCCAGCAATTTTTTTGGTCTGTTTTCTTTTTTTATTAATAATGGCTAGTGTTAAGAATATAAATAACTAAAAACATAATTAAAAATTTTTTGTTTTCATAAAAATTTCTAACGTTGTTCTTAAGGCCCTTTATTACATTTTGTACAGGTGTTTTATCGACAGTACGGAACGATCTTTTTCACTTAAGACTAAAGTCTTGCAAGTTTTTTGTAGTCTTATCACTCCTTCGAAGATTTCTTTTCATTAGAGCCCGATATCTCCGAATTGGGAGAAGCTCTGGGCAGTTGGGCGGATTTGCAATTTTTGGTACAAAATTGATCTTTTTACTTTGATACCATTCCGTCGAAGCTTTAGAGTAATGAGAGGTTGCTAAATCGGGCCAGAGAATCACTGTACCTTCATGCGCACGAATAAATGGTAGAACACGTTTTTCGAGGCACTCGTCTATATAAACTTTTGAATTGATTGTGCCTTGCGTAACAAAGAAGCTTCTTCTGAGGCCACAGGTACATTTGACCTGCCAAACCATATATTGCTTCGAAAATTTCGAAATTTTTTTTTCTTTAAATTTACTAGGCATATGCCTCTTCTTCGGTGATGTATAATATTTGTGCCCAGATAGCGGCTTAAAATCTGCTTTGACGTAACTTCCGTCGTTCGTAACGCAGTAATCAAATTTAGTCAGTTACCTTTCATACAATTTTCGGGCTCGTATCTGAGCCATCAACTGCTTTTCATCAGAACAGTCTGGTACTTTTTGAACTCTATATATCTTCAGCTTACTTTTTTCCTTTATCCTTTGCACAGTAGATTTTGATGTACCTGCTCTATCCGCCATATCTCGCACTGAGGTGTTGGGATTCTGCTTAAAAAGGCGCTTCACCTTCGCCGCTACCTTTGGGTAAGAAAATTCTGGTTTTCTGCCTGAACCCTTTTTTCGTGAAACAGGTAGACCCTTCTTATAATTAGAAATAACCGTTTTGACAGTTCTTTCTGATGCACCAACTATTTTTGCTATAGCTGAATATTTTAACCCTGGATTTTGCAGGTATGTGGACAAAATCAGTTCGCGGACTTTTTCTTGCTTGCTAGACATCTTTGTCGTTAGAAGTGCTTCTTCAAGTGTTATACATCATATCAAACGTCACTTTATATGGAATAAATATTTTGTCTTTTTAGACCTATAAGATTATCAGGTAGAATATAATCTTAAAAAATAAAAGTGCAAGTTTTTTCTGGGACAGTCCTTAGTACAGTTTCAAATCAAACGTTAATTTTTGCATACAAATTAAAAGTATTAATTTTCGCAAGTGGTTTTAGTTTTCGGTTAGAAATCATGGTTAACTATAACTAAAGCTGTGGAGGTGCAAACTCCTTCACACCGCGACGAAGTTGATCGCAACGTCCTCTTAAAAATATTGCAGCTGCAGCAAATTGTCGATCGCCTCAAGGCACAATTACTCGAACCTTCGCAGCTCAATTCGTTGTCAGCAACGACAGTGGAAATAAAATTGTCGCTAATCGAGCATCAGTTCCAGTTATTTCAAAGTCTTCAAGCTCAACTAGAGTTGTTAGACGAAACGCAGCTGCAATTAGACCATCGCAGAGAGTCTGAAGAAACTTATTGCTCCGTGAAAACTCTATTTGTGGACAAACTATCGCAACTGCGATCAAACGATTTAGATGACATTTCCACCAGTACAAGAGTATTGCAACTGCTTTCGTCGAGACTACCACTAGTAAACCTTCCAAAATTACTGCTAACCATAGTCACTGGACTTCATCGAGAATGGCTCGATTTCTAAATGTTTTTAGTCTTGGTCCATAACAATATTGACCTGACCAATATTGAAAAATTTCAATATCTTCGATCGAGTTTGAGTGGAAATGCTACCAGACTTGTTCAGTCTTTGGAGGTTACAGACTCCAACTACAATAAAGCCATCGAATTGCTCGGTGCTCGCTATGACAATAAACGGTACATCTTTCAATCACATTGCAAAAAATCACTAATTCAAATGTTTCTTCGCTTCGAGATTTCATCGACACAGTTAACGCCAACATGCGGGCCAGGCAGTCTTTGGCATCAAAGCTGCAGATAGCTGACGGCATCGTTCTTCACCTGGTCGTATCAAAACTTGATCCCGAAACCCAATCAAAATGGGAAGAAGAGATCGCATCAAAATGGGATCGAAACTCATCGTCATCTTCCGTCTTGGGAAGATCTCTCAATATTCCTCGAGTGCCGTTGCCAAACTATCGACATGATTGAAGCCAATCATATATCGACAAAATTACAAAACGCTATTTCGTATCGTGCAGTATCTTCGTCAGCAAAGGGGCGAATTACGCAAAAACAGTCTTCGTTCGTTACGACAAGCCAGCCACGGTGCAACTTGTGTGAAGAATCCACGTCACATAATGCGTTCAAATGTGCTGTTTTCATGGAAATAGATCCAATGGAGCGGTACAATTTGGTCAAACGCAAAAACTTATGCCTAAATTGTCTTTGCACAAATCATACATCGAACGCTTGTCCATCCACCAAGAGGTGCCAACATTGTCGTGCAAGCCACCATACCCTCCTGCACCGGGGTCAACAACCATCAACGTCTTCGACTGTAAACAGTGCACCAGCGACAGTAACAGTGCTCCAGGTGCGACATAGTAAGTGTGACGTTGTCATTGCTACCGCGTTGGTTCAATTATCCAACAGAATGAGTGTATCCCTTACTGCGCGAGCCTTTTCGGATTCAGCCTTGCAACTTCACTTCGTGACGGAGCGCATAGCTCAATTTCTACGAGTTGCACGCAAGAAAGTTCCTTTGGAAATTAATGGTATCGGTGCAAAGACAACAAACACACAACAGGTTTGCAATATTGAATCAAATCCATTCACCACACATTTTCGTCAACAATTGAGGCAGTCATCATGCCAACAATGACTACAAGTCAACCGCAACATCATATAGACATAAGAGGCTGGAATATTCCAAAAAACATAAATAAAGACAACAAACACACAACAGGTTTGCAATATTGAATCAAATCCATTCACCACACATTTTCGTCAACAATTGAGGCAGTCATCATGCCAACAATGACTACGAGTCAACCGCAACATCATATAGACATAAGCGGCTGGAATATTCCAAAAAACAAAAATTTCGCAGACAAGAACTTCAACAAAACAGGACCAGTAGACATGCTACTGGATGCCAGTCTCTTCTACGAGCTCTTGCAAGTGGGACAAATTAAGTTTAATGAATCTCTGCCAGTCCTTCAAAAAACATAATTGGGCTGGATTGTTTCTGGAGCAATCACCACAAGCACTTTACCATCTTCGTCAACGCCAAAATCGAAATCATCTTCGCATCGCACCACACAATTGTTTTCGTCATTAGTAACAACATCCGCAACCACGGATACGCCGACCGTCGACAGCCTGTTCGAGAAATTTTAGAATCTTGAGGAAAAATGTCTCTAAAACTTCACCACTTTCATCATCATCCCAGCCAAATTCATCACTGCATCGCTTCAGATATTCATTACTTGCTTCGTCATCGTCACAATCTACAACCACCACCCAAAATATGCTGATCATCGATAGAATTCTCGAGAAATTTTGGAAACTTGAAGACAAATATTCTCAAACATCGTCTAAACTCACGCGAAATGATGAGGAATGTGAGAAATATTTCCAGCAAACAACACGGAGGTGTCCCACCACCAATAAATTCATCGTTCGTCTACCCTTCAAGGAGAATCCCACCAGCCTCGGCCGATCCTACGAAATAGCCCGTAAACGGTTTTTGTCGATCGAAAACAAAATGCAACGAGATAGCAGCGAAGTGCGTATCAACAAAGGTTTTGAACTTCATTCCACATCATTGTGTCACCAATCTAGATAGTTCAAAAACAAGTTTTGTGTCGTATTTGACGGATCGTGCCATACATCAAATGGTAAATCATTGAACAATTCATCATAGTTTCCCGTAGACGCAGAGGTCACCCTCAGGGATTTCCATATCGACAACTTAATGACAGGCGGTTCCACCATTCAGGAAGTCATCGAAATAAAACAACAAGTCATCGGATTGCTGAATAGCTGCACGTTTCCAACAACCAACGAATTATCAAAAACATACCACCAACAAGGAAGATATGGTAATTTTAAACGACGTCGAGTACATCAAAGCTTTGGGTTTGAAATGGTCACCTGGAGAGAACAGTTTCCTTTTCAACTATACACAGCAACCATCATCATCGTAAGTGAGTAAAAGGATCATTTTATCTCACATTGCCAGTTTCTTCGATCCCATTGAACTTCTCACCCCTATCATCGTCACTTGCAAATTTATTATGCAACAATTGTGGGAAATCAATCTGGATTGGGACTAGAGTGTACCGCTAGACGTACATTTGCAGTGGGAAACAATTTGCTACCAATTTTCGCTCATTGAACATTTTCGAATTCCCAGGTTTGTTCCATATTATTCTGACTCTCATATTCATGCTTTTGCATATGCCAGTTGTTATGAAACTACTTAATAACTCGTATGGTGGAAAATATTGTTGAACGTCACCAATGGAAGTTTGCTTTTTATTAGTGGGGTAAATAAATTATTTGCACTTAAGTAGGCTTCTATAAGCCTCCAACTGCTACCGTGTGCACCTTGCTCAACCCGGAGCTTCAGTATAGTAGGTTCGTTTTTATTAGCAGTTGAATGGACTCGCAAACAACCAGAAAGACTAGTAGCCAAGAAAATTTTTGCACACGACAAAAAAAAATGGATGACCTCGAGAAAACGAGACAAAAAAAAACTATTTCTTCTGCACTTTAACACCTTGAAACCAAGACTAGTAGCGCAGTCATATTGTGTCTATTCCTAGCCCACCCAAAGCCTTGGCTCTTATCGGATTATACTAAAAGCCCCAATAATCCGCAACAACAACCCAGCTAAATGATTTCAGACCACCATATTTTTAAGTTAGAAATTCATTATAATATTTCTTTTTATTTGAGTTCAATAATTGTAATAAGTATTTGTAAAAGGTATAGTGCAAAGAAAAAAAAATTACAACTAATCTTAGACTTAGTATCAGTTTACTAGAAATTCGTGAAAATCGAATTGAGGCCGAAACGTATGCAAAAAAAAATTGATAAAAGAAAATTTAGAACTGACAAAATAAAAATAAACAAAACCAAAAAAAAACAATAACATTGGGCATAACGTCAGGATTTATTGTCTCAATAGATCATTTTTTTGTCCGAATGCTCCATTTTTCATTCGTTCCTCAAAAAAAAAAAATAAGTAAACATTTTTGTTTCTCTATTTTTTTTTTGATCTTCACTCACTTGCAGCAGTCTGACTTAATAGCAATTTTACTTATATTCTATGCTTGTTTTCTCTTTTTTTTTTCTTCTTTTTTTTCATAATTTTGTTTCATTCACTGAATAGTAATTTCAATTTCTACATTTTAACCTCTCTTTTTTTCTATTATGTTAATTTTTAGGCTATCAAAAAAATAAAAAAAATCTTTACATGGAAGACAATATAAAAGGAGAAAAAAAACTTACAACTCTTCCAAGGTCTGGAACAAATCCATTGAAGGCCTTCGATGATCTGCTGCAGATGAAGTCAAATTTTAAATTATAAATTAAATTATTTTACCTGACAGTAAGTTTAAACTTTTGAGCCAAATTTCATCACAAAAAGAAGAAAAAACAACGGCTTTTAAAGAACAAATTTAGATTCTAAGTTATTGACTTAATCGATAATTACACATTTTGCAAAAGTTATTATTATACTAAATTTGTTCTTTTGAATCTTCACTTTTTCCCACATACATGTATGTATTTCACTTTAATGACTATCGTGTGACGACGCTTCTATATGTCAACCGAAACTGCCAAAAAATATCACAGTATAAAAATAATTTAAAGCTGCATTTATGACTTATCAACTGGAAAGAGAATTTCGAAAAAAAATGAAATATTATATAAACATATACAGTGTTGTGCAAAACAATAGCAACAAAATGACTGCGCTGCTACAAAATCGTGTATCTCATTTAATATTGGGAGAAAACATAAAATTTTTTAGAAATCAAACAACATATTCACATAAAATAAGATTATATTCAAATTCGGTTTTATATTTTTTAAAAAAATTTGAAATTAATGTGACTACATTCAATTGTCTGTGTGCAAAACAAAAGCAACAAAATATGAAGAATGTAAAAATAGAAGAAAATTTCCAAAAATTAGCGGTAAAAGTACCGTTATTGGAAAGAATATGTTGTTAGTGAGTCATAACAATTCAAGTTTAGTTTAGTTTTTGCGCTCGCTATGACATTGACTGTTCAGTTTATAGTGGCCCTTGACAAATATTGTAATCCTCTAAAATCTCAAATTATTTCCGAATACGATCAATGAAAATCACAAATATCTATCTCAAAAACAATTTAAGATTAACCCATCAATAATTTGTAGATTAATAAAAAAGTATAATACCACAAAAGACCTAATAACGGTACATTCAGGAGGGCGGCCACGGAAGACATCGCGGCATAATGACAGAAAAATGTGTGCTATATACTAACGATCTGCATGAATGTGTTTGAAATGCGTTTCAAGATATTCTATTGTAAATCAAGCACTTACTTCATTCTATCCACTGCTTGCAAAGCATCTGCATTAGTATAGAAAACATCCCTTCTTAGAACGAAAACCAAACAAAAGAGAGAGCGAAATATTCAAACACTGTACTCATGATATCATACTTCGCTAGAAAAAAATTGCTTGAATATACTGTTCACTGAAGCGAGTGCAGCAAGTATTCTAGTGTACATCAAATTTTCTAGTGTACAGCAAATATACTAGTATACATATTTATGTATAATGAGCATAGTGAAACAAAATTGTGTCTGCTTATTGTCAATTTTTTTTACTATAACTTTAATTTGCTACAATGTTGACGCATGTGCATTAGAGCGGTACAAAATAAAAACTTTTTAATTTTTTTTCCGATGTGTCAGCGGATTACAGTAGCCTTTTATTTATGGACAAAGCCCATTACTCTATTCTATTTTTAAAAAATATAAAATATTTTACTTTCAGTTAAGAGCCCTCTATTCAGCCAAAAACTAACATCAAGTAACTCAAAAAGTTCATATAAAGAAAAAACCCAAGAAAGTTCAAATTGGACATGTTTATAAGCTTTTATATTTATTTGACTTCAATATCGGCATGCGTAGAGCGTTTAAGTTTATAAAAATGTTCTTACATTGGTAAACTCCATCTTAAAAAACAGTTCTTAGTTATAATTCCAATATTTATAAAATTTTTTTACATATATGGCGGCTTAAAAATGTTGCACTCAGATCAAGCACTTACTTTATTCCATTCACTTTTTTAAAGACATGAATATTTATATACCATTTTTATGCGCAAAACCACATATGATTTTTGAATTTATTAGTTCGTGAATTTGACCGTTATAAAATTTATTTCTATATATTTTTCAGAGTAAATTTTACTGTCCTTCGAAAATCCTCTCATCTATGCTGGGTTTTTTTTTTTGCATAGCCAAGCTTTATGACTTACTAGCTGGTAGAAGAGGTAAGCCCCTATCAATGTGAACTATCTGTAGATATGCTACAACAAAGTCGAACCTTCAGTAAGACATTGACCTGTTTGAGGTTAATTTTATTACAACACAACAATCCTCATCAATGGGTTGTGTCTTTATAACACGAACCATTATTAAAAATTTCGGGATTTCTTAAAATATGTCATAAAATTAGAAAATTAACTTCATTACGGTCTATTCTTGGAGTTTCTCTATTAACAGGTAGTCTTATGTTAACCTCTCAATCAATATTTGTTAAGACTTTTACCTGTAAAGAACTTCATGAATTAACTCTGGATGGAGTACATTTTTCTTTGTATTTTTTCCTATGTCCCGTTATAGTAACTTAGGCAAAAGTTACTTTTACATTAAACTAATCATACGAAAGGATTTTTTATAAAATTAAAATGTAATATTTCATGTGTAAAATGTATGTCAAGAATTTTAATTAAATTTTCAGTTTCCATTTAGGTCAAAAAAATTACTTTTTTCACATATTTCAATCGGTTGAATCTGCAGTTGAAAATGTTGGGAACAAATTTGTTGGCTATTTAATTAATTTTAATTTGATACAATTGTTGTCCAAATCGGTAAATGTGAAGTTGAATTTTGTTCAAAAATTTTAGACTACGTCAAGATTCATATCTCGAAAACATGTTCACACTAATTTTGAAAGTGTTTTTTGAGTTTAGCAGTCTATTTTACATAAGAAAAAAATAGTACAACTGCAAAACATTTTTTTTTTTTTCATTTTCAAACTAGAGTTGTTACCGTCTGAACTGCTTACTAACAGATCAAATCATTCTAAACATTCCTTTTATTTGCTGCACCCGGTTCATTTTTTGCCTTTGACATTTTATTTTTGTTTCATGAAACAAACATTGCAGTCGCGAGAAGAGACTAGAAATGTGTACATGCTTTGATTTCAAGGCAACAAGCAGTGTACATGTGTTGTTCTCTGTCATGCTCTCATTTTACTTCATTCTCTATTGCTTGCTTATTTCAATCAAGCAGTGTTCACTGAAGTAGAGTGCACTACTGTAAACGAAAAAGGGAATGCATTCGTGCAGAGTTCTACTATATACAAACGAAATCCATTTGCCACATCCAAAGAGGTTGTTCGGTCACTAAATTTAAAAACCTATGATAGCACTGTGCGCAGACGAGCCATTCAGAACAGTTTAAGAAGTTACAGACCTGCGGAGAAACCGTTGTATACGGCTAAGCATAAACAAAAAAGGTGAGTGTTATAATTCAAACATTTTGTGTCTAAAATTATGACACAATACTGTAAGTATATAAGAAAGTAAAGACTCAAATTATTATTATTATTATATATTTATTATAAATGAATTTATAAAAAACAATGGCAAGCACTAGCTGCAAAGGCTATCGGCTTAGTCAAATTATTATATAAATGGATAATACTGCAAAATTTTAAAATATATTATGAGCTAAAATTTGTATTTGAATTCTAAAGTAGAAATTGTTATTCTAAAATAAATTGAGAATTTAGTGATAAATTATGATGAAGTTCTTTCAGCTAAATTAATCGACTCTCTGATGAGCGCACCCAGGTACAGTGAGACTATATTCTGGAGTTGACTGGAACGTGGTCAAAAAAAAAGATGAGGTTATGCATATAACCCAAAAAAAAAAACTTCGGATTTCTCTCCGGAAAAATTTAGTATTCTTGGGCTGCGTTATTTTGTTTTCTCGATCGTAGATGAATTCTTCATATTCATATCGTTGATGTGAATTTTATGATCGCATCAAAAAATTTTGTTTTTGCGTAGACACCTTTTGCTGACTACGATCCACTTTTTCTTCGGATTTCGTTATTTTTAGCTAACCAATATTAAGCTGTTTTGGCTGATGTCTTTATGTTGCGTCACAATCAAACTAAACTGGGTCTTTTCTTATTATTTTTTTATTTTTAAAGAAAAGCAATTGCTTTATTAAACAAAATATCACTTTTTTTCTTAACAACGACTCGATGGTTTCAAGTATCAGCCAAAAAGAAAGATCAATTCCCCAAAAAAAACCGGAAACTCAAAAAAAAATCCCTGCACGTGTCTGCCGACAATCTCATAAAATTTTCGAAAATCGAATTATATCTTTGAACATTGTCATAACCTTGCTGCCGTGCAATGTTACACAAAAATAATCGTAGGTACCAGATTGTACAAATTATTTGGTAGAATGAAAATTTAATTTTTTTTTTTTTTATGTACGACAGTCAACCCAGTGCAAAACAAATTTTGCAGCACAGTTGCAAAAATTGAAGAAGGGTTGTTGGGTTAAGTTTTTCTACGATGAATGTCTTTAGCGTGATAAGTATCTGTTCTTTTTGTATCTTCGTCCTCTACTATGTACATACAATTTCCTTTAATGCCAAAAACTTTCAAGCTTTTGAGATATTTTCTAAAATAGTTTTTCTTGCCAACTTCAATCTATCATCTTTGTTCAGGATATGTTCATCAAAAGATTGCAATTTTCGGAACAGGTCGTACTCCTCGAAGTGATTCTCCTATATCTGAAATATATATGTCCCAGGCTGTATGATCATTTGCAATATATGCCCTTATGCCTTGCACTATAGACCTATTAACGCGTTCACTAGCATTTACTTGAGGGCTATTCGAACATGTCGAATACCGCGTTGATTAAGAAAATTGCTAAAATATGCAGACTCTGGCGTTCCAAAAACACTAAAAACTTGATCTCTAAGGAAATCGCAAACTACAAATGCAGTTGCTTTTTTAATAACTTTCATGAGCGGAAATTTAGTCAAATGGTCTCAAACTATTACCATACCTGTATTCCTTAATTTAGAAGGTACGTAAGGGCCAAGAAAATCAATGTAAATCTTTTGAAACGGACGTTGTACGGTGTACTGGGTGGACATTGGAGGCCGTAAGTTTGTATTTGGTGATTTAGTGTGATGGCAAATTTCGCACTTTGAAATATAATTTTTGACATCAACTGTCATATTTTGCTAAAACAAATTTTTACGCAAACGCTCTAAAGTATTTGTCACTCCACCATGACACTTATTTGGAGGTACTTGAGCGTTTTGAAGAATGTTGTTAATCAAAGATTTAGGTACCCATAATTTCCAGTTAAAAGCTTCACGCTCAGGATTACCATCATGGTGTTCGGTACGTTTGTAAACGAGATTATCAAGAATTTTGAAATCAGGTATTTGATTTGATTTTCGCGGACATGACATTTCAACTTCTCGTATTCAGTGGACTCAAGCTCTGGTGACTTTGAATTAACAAGCGGACCATACTCAACCTCATTAACTTCATCGAAATTTTTTCGCGACAGACAATCTGGCACGACATTCTGTGACCCACGACGGTGCTGAATTTTGAACTTAAAGCCTTGTAGTTTCATCGCCCAACGAACTAGCTTGCATGACAAATCTGGCTGGCGCATGAGCCATTGGAGACTAGCATGGTCAGTGACGATGGTGAATTCTTGCCCTTCAACGTATGCTCGGAATTTTTTCAAGGTGAGTAAGGCTGCCAAGCATTCTAATTCTGTAACACTATAGTTACTTTGTGCTTTATTTAATTTGTGCGAAAAATACGCTATTGGCATTTCTACTCCTTCATCAAATGTGCAAGAACGGAGCCGACTCCTAACTTACTAGCATCACATTGTATTATAAAAGGCTTTTTATAATGCGGACTTGCTAGTACTGGCGCTGTTGATAGTTTTTCTTTTAAAAATTCGATTGCAGTCTGTGCCTCTTTGTTCCACTTAAAACTTTTTCCTTTCTTCAATAAATTTGTAAGTGGCGTTGTAATGGCAGCAAAATTTTCTACAAACCGTCGATACCAACCCGCCATACCAAGGAATCGTCTTAGTTGCTTGATGGAGGTTGGTGCTGGGTAATCGGTGACTGCAGATATTTTATCGGGATCTGTTCGCAGAGTTCCGTTTCCCACTATGTAGCCTAAATATTTTATCTCTTTGATACAGAACTTGCTTTTTTGAATATTAATGATGAGTGAAGCTTTTTGCAAGTGCAGAGCCACTTCTGTTAAAACTGTCATATGATTATCAAAATTTGATGAAATGATCAAAAGATCGTCCAAATACACGAAAACTTGATCTTTCAAGTGAGAGGGTATAACGCGATCCATCAATCGGCATAGAGCCTGAAAGGCGTTACAAAGTCCGAAAGGCATAACGCGATATCAATAAAATGGCCGATTAGGAACAGTGAAACATGTATAATCTCGGGAGATTCTTGCTAGAGGTATTTGCCAAAATGCATGACGTAAGTCGAGGGAACTTATAAACTCAGCCTTTGGCAAGCGACTTAGTATACCTTCAATTTGTGGTAAAGGATAAGCATCTTTTATAGTTACATTGTTCACTTTCCTAGAATCTAAACACAAGCGAACTTTTTCTGGTTTTACTACCAACACTACTGGACTTGACCACGGACTGTTAGGGGATTCTTCTATCATACCCAGTCGAAGCATATCATCAATTTCTTTATGAACTAATTTTTCTATGGCCGGAGAAATTGGAAAATATCTTTGCTTAATCGGACGGACGTTAGGTTCCAGCTCAATAACGTGCTCCATTAGAGATGTTTTGCCTAAGCCTTTTTCATCATACGATGGAAAAATCGATTTTACATAATTTAAGCGAATTTTCTGTTTTTCATCTAATGGTAGTAGGTTTTCATCTACTTCCTTCAAGTCAGTGTTTAAGCTATCAATTTGAGATATAATATTTGGTGCAATGGAAAATTTATGCCAGAAATCAACACCCAAGATAATATCTTGCGATAAAGTTGGAATCACGAAGAATTCAATAGATTCTATTCGATTTTTATATATGACATTTTCCGAACAGGTACCATAAACAACCTGTTGCTTGCCATCAGCTGTACGCACTGAAGTTTTACGTGACTTAAAATCAGATCTATTACAGATTTCTTTTGCTAGTGCACCACCAAACTGAGATATATTTTATCAAAAATGAAAATGTTTACATATGGTCTTAGATCATTTTCCTTATGATGCACTGTGCAAATTATTTTAGAAACTTGTTTTCTGTTATTTTAAACTTGTTTCCAGAAATTTTTAAAACGGATAGATGATCTACTAGATGATTTTGCTTTAAAATCTTTAAATATTTCGTCTCTTTTAGTAATATAGTATAAGCTTTTAGCCGTTCAGCATAAGGAATTATAGAAATTTGTTTGATTTTTTGAATATTTGGATTAACAGGTCGTATAAGTGATTTATTTAATTCGAATTTGTTTGGTCCTTGCGAAGGTTTTGCTTTGAACCTTCGCTCGGTTTCGAGTTTCCCTGATTGCAGGTCAAACAATTGGGCTTGTATACACCTATGGTACCGCAACCATAGCAGAATATAGTCCTTTCTTCAAGGCAATCAAAAAATCTATGACCTTGACGGCAATTCCAACACATGAGTTTCCCCTTAATCAACCGTCTATTAATTTCTTCTACCTCAACGGCAGATTCGTTTTCAACTAGTTCATTTTCAAGGTCGTTTTCGATTTCACTTACCTGACGCCGAGAAGCATTGTTTTGGTTCGTAATTGTCAAGTTAGATGAAGACGCTGGAAAATTTGTCTTTGTTATTTCATTAAAGAGCATTTCGCCTTTCAAGCACAATTTTCGCAACGCTGCTATAGAGTTTATTGGCACATATAAAAGTTGTTGTCTAATCCGAGGTCGCAAGCCACGCTGTAGGACTTCAACGAATTCTGATTCTGGAATAGGGTTTTGCAAGCTTTCTGAGATCTTAAAAATAGCATTTCGGTATTCGTCAAATGACTCTGAAGTACCTTGCTTTCTACCTTATATGCATTTATAACCTCTCTGGTTATAACTTAGCTTGGTGAATTTATTTGGTCATTTGTTTTCATGTCGATTCAAAAACAAAGGACCAAAAAACCACAAGTGATTGGCCGGCAATTTTGAAGGCATTATTCTTCGTGATAATGCATCTGCTGGGTTGTCCTTTGATGAGACATGTCGCCATTGATCTGCTGCTGTCAGTCCTTGGATCTGATTGATCCTGTTTGCGACGAACGTTTGGAGTGTAGATGATTTTAAATTTATCCAATAAAGCACAATTTCCGAATACGTCCTT
Source organism: Tricholauxania praeusta (assembly GCA_949775025.1). Taxonomy (NCBI): domain Eukaryota; kingdom Metazoa; phylum Arthropoda; class Insecta; order Diptera; family Lauxaniidae; genus Tricholauxania; species Tricholauxania praeusta. Next base: position 76,076,634 of record OX459029.1, on the reverse strand, counting down.
TATGGTTAAGATCGTTCTTCACCCTTTTTATTAATGTTGTGCTGAGGACTGCTGCACATAGCTCCAGGAATTGTTCGTTTTTTTCAGAGGTGCCACCCGAGACTTTGAACATAGTAGTCTTACGATTGAGCGTCCATCCTTTAATGTTGCACGCACGAAAATTGCAGCTCAGTAGGCTTTTTCTGATTCATCGCAAAATGCATGAAGCTGAACGGATGATGCTTCATGTTGTCCAAAAACGTGCCTTTCAAAGCTAAAATTGTTCAGAGCTTTTATATCGTCTCGAAAGGTAACCCATTTGGAATGTAATTCGATTCGAATTGCCTGGTCCCAAGAAAGTTTTAATTGCCATAAGTCTTGTATGATGATCTTGGCTGTTACTATAACTGGGCCCAGTCTCCCTAGTGGGTCAAATATTTTTGCAACTTCTGACATGATTACGCGATTCGTGATTTTGTTTGTTACATGAGACGTAGATCTGATGCAAAATGTATCCTTCTTTGGTTGCCAGACTAACCCAAGTGTTTTTTATGGAAATATTGTCATCATTGTCAAAATCCAAATCGATTTCCTGGTCATCCTTATCGATATCTTGTAGTATTTGTGGGTGGTTTCCACACCATTTCCGTAGTTTTAAACCAACAGGTTCTAATATGCGTTTGAGTTGATTCTGCATCTCCAGCACCGTTGACAGTTTATTGGATCCACTAAGACAATTATCAACGTAAAACTTATTTTTTAAAACTTGTGCACCCAATTCAAATTTTTCTTTATTTTCGTCTGCAAGCTGTTGTAGGCATCTTGTTGCTAGGTATGGGGCGGATCTAGTTCTATATGTCACGGTGTTTAATTGATAATGACGGACAGGCTCACCAGGATTATTTCTCCAAAAAATAGTTCGGAATTTCCTATCTGCTGGATGTACCTAAATTTGTCGATACATTTTTTGAATATCGGTGCAAAAGACAAATCTTGGTAATCGAAACCGCAGAAGAATTGAGAAAAGTTCGCTCTGCACGGTTGGACCAGTAAATAAAATGTCATTCAGTGATATGCCAGAACTGGTTTTACATGAGGCGTCAATCACTACTCTCAGTTTTGTTGTGCTGCTATCTGGTTTCAGTACACAGTGATGTGGGATAACATAATATGGTGCTGAGACATTTTTAGTAGTTATCTGCTCCATATGTCCCAATTCTTCATACTCGTTCATTAATTTGACGCACAGCTCCCTGAGATTTTGATCCTTAGACAGTCTTTTCTCAAGGGAAAAGAATCTGGTCATTGCTATTGTTTCTGAGTCCTTAAGGGTTTCAGGATCTTGTTGAAATGGTAGCTTTACCATGAAGCGTCCTAATGAGTCCCTTTGAGTGTTGTTTTGAAAATGTGTCTCACATAATTTTTCGGCCATAGTAAACTTTGCATTTTTGGGTTCCGGATCATCCATTTGCCACAATCGTTGGATCGTTTTGTCTAGATCTTCCTCATTTTCTGTACATATGCCACACGTTGCGTCGAACTCGTTCTGGTTAGAAAGGTAGGAGTCGGTCAATAATTGATGATAGAATTCTGCCCCCAGCAGGATGCCAATATTCGCTTGGTTAAAGTAAGGGTCTGCTAATTCAATATTTTTTGGAATTGACCATGATGATGTATCCAACAATAGCGAAGGCTGTAATGTAGTTATTTATAGCAACACGTATGCTTCCAATGGTTTTTGGTATCCATTTATATGGGAGTGAATATTAATGTAGGCCCGCTGAGTTGAAAGCTGCCTTTTTCTTCCGATTCCTTCTATGGACATTGAGGTTGCCTGACCTGAAATACCAAGACGCTTTGCTAGCCTGCTAGTTATAATGTTGATCTGGGAACCATAATCTAACAGTACTCTGCAGTTTATCATTTTTCCGTTGGTTGTATTTACCTTAATTAAAGCTGTGCTAAGTAGCACGTAGCCCTTTTTTTGGGTGTTGTTATTTGTTGTAAGAGTAACAGGAGAACTTGAATTCTGTTCTTTAAACGGAGGTAGTGTTGTATTTTGACCATCTTTTTCCTGATGTAACAATGTATTGTGTTTTTTCTGTTATCTAGTGCGTGATCTGCTACGGCAAATATGAGTACTGTGCCCACTTCTGAGACAGTTTGTACAGAGTCGATTTTGATCACATGATTCATTCTGTCCTTAACTGAAGCCTTCAAAAACTTAACGCATGTATACAGAAAGTGTTCTTTTTCGTGGCAGAATTTACATTTTTGATTAAGTATTGTTGTAAATACTCTGATGGGCCTTTGTTTGGTCTCAATAGCCTCCATTGTTTAGAATCGAGCTTCCAAAAAAGTGAGAAATTCGTTTAATTTTGGAATTTCTTTATGGTTTGCGATAGTTTGCTCATATAAAAAATGAGTTTCGCGTTCCAACTTTTTTATTGAGATTGGAAGTAGCAGAGGATTCCATGAGTTCGTCCCTACTCCCAAATTTTCCAATGCTAGCAAGCATTCTTGTGTTGTATCGTGCAGCTCCTTGATTGTTTTGGCTGACGCTACTTATAATGTTGATTGTTCCAGTAATTTTGACACAAGAGTGTTTATTTGGACTCTTTGATTGTTGTAACGATCTTGAAGTAACGTCCAGGCTGTTGTGTAATTCGCCTCACTCAATGAAAGATGTCGGATAAGCTTCTCTGCTTCTTCAGTGACGTTTGACTTCAAATACCACATTTTTTGCACATTTGGTAGTGCTTTAGTGCATCAAACTTTGGAAGAACCACCTTTGGCAGTGGTAGAGCTCCCTGCGAGCTGGCTATGTTGACTTGCATTGTATCTGATACGCCCCTTTGGTAGTTTTCCAGCTCTTCAGTTAGTGAGATCATCTTTTGGAGTACCTCTTCTTCTAATTGAACGAACGTAGATATGTCGTAACCCTTGGTTGATGGGTCTTCAATTTGCTGCCAAATTTCATAATTAGTTTGCTCTATATTGCTCCAAAGCTGTTTGATAGTCTTTAATTTTAACTCGCTAGAGATATGTGAATGTGTAGATTCGGCGCTGGCCAGATGTCCATTTAATGTTGACATTTGGGCTTCAAATTTTCGAATAAGTCCTCTTTGTTGCTGGTCAGCATCAACTGTATGTGTATTTTCTGGAATTTGGTTGGCTGTGACTTCGTTTTGATTTTTCTGCATATGTTGCTGATTGCATGTTGTATGCTGAATGGCCGCAGCTTCTTGTGGTGCAATCGATTTGACTGAGTTAGGTGCATCTATCTTTAATGCTGATTCCTCAAAGATTTTTGCATATGTTTCGACTACTTCAGCTTCATGTTCCAATGGGAGGTCGTTTAATATGCGGATTTTAGTATCTGTTTCCTCAAACTTTTCCCTTGCTTGGTTGAGCCGTCTCAAACGTTCTCGATAGTAATCATCATCATCATTCAGCATTGAACCGTTGCACAGTGCAGGTAGAAATCAACACGTGTGAAAAATTCAAACCTATAAAAGCAAAATATAAAAGTGAAAATAAGTGATACATATAAAAGTCAAGTGTGAAAAAAAGACGCTTTGCGTATAAGACATTTTCAGTGAAAAAAAAAATAAAAATTGATATTTTATCAAATGATATCAACAGCGTAATTAGCGACAATATGTCGAGCATTGATTCTGAAAGTGTGAGCTCTCAGACATCTAATAAAAAACCAAAGATATTAAAGCGCAAAATGCCATCAACTAGCACTAGTGACAGTGAGAAGACCAGCAAAATGAAGCAAAACTCTAAGGAGCAACTACTGCTGAAACAAATCGAGGACTTAAAATTATACAGCAAAGAGCTGGAAGATAGATTGAAAAACAACCGATTCTATGAATTGAATACGTATGAAGATGTCGCCGGTATGGAAGATTACAACGAAGACAACGCAAACTTTCCACCAATTGGATCCAGGAATGCTCCAAAAAAAGGAAATTTAAAGAAATCAGCCCCAAAAACAAAGGAGCAGACAAAAACTAAAGCTGAAATTGGAAAACCGCCGCAGATGGTTGTGGACAAGGTAAATAGTAAAGAGTTAAATATTAAGATACAAGATTTATTAAAAAATAAGAATTATTATCTAAATCAAACTAAAAGTAATAGTACCACTATCCAAACCCTCAATATTGAAGACTATAAAAAAGTCCGAGATTTACTAACTAACGAAAAAATTTACTTTTTTACTTTTACTCCAAAAAGTGAAAAGCCTTTGACTTTTGTCCTTAAAAACTTCCCATCATATTATGATGAAAATGATCTAACCAGTGCTCTGAATTCAGTAGATCTAAATTTCAAATTAATTAGAGTTTCGAAACTCAAAACGAATTGGCTTGTCCAATTTGAGAATTCATCACAAGTACAAGATATACTTCAAATCAAATATCTAAACCAGAATAGAGTCTATTTTCAAAAATACAAGTCGAACCAAATTCTGCAATGCAAAAGGTGCCAGAGATACAACCACGCAGCAATAAACTGCAATATGCCGTACCGTTGTGTGAAATGCGGCGGCAATCACGGGCCAAATAAGTGCTTAATTCCAAGCAAAGAGCTCAACAACGATCTTATTTCTATAAAGCAAGGCGATGGCACTGTCAAAAAGCAAATTGGCAAGACGGTTTATTGTGTGCTCTGCAAATCGGAAGGACATACCGCAAACTACAAAAATTGCGATGTCTATCAAAAACTAAAAAGAAATTTATATGAAAAAAAAACAAAACAAAATTATGTTTGCTAGACAAGCTACACAAAATTATTCCTCTCCTGGCAAATCTTATGCTGACGCTCTGCGTGTAAATAATATTGTGGCCCATAATACCAAAATAACTACTGACAATAGCAGTTTTGCGTTCATCAATGATGAATGTCGTAATGTTTTTGGCCAAAGCTTTTCTAATATTATACTTAAAATAAATCAATTTATTCCTACTTATAAAAAAGATGCCCCAATTCATGAAAAACAAGAAAAACTTTTCAATTTATTCTTTTCAATCTGCTCTGGTGGAGATCCGTAAAGTAATTTCAAATAACAAAGAAAATTAAATGCTTATTTATCAACGTAAACTTGTTGGTATCGCGACATAAGCGTCACTATTTTAATCTATTTTTGAAACAACACAATCCTGATGTTGTGTTAGTTGCAGAACATAAACTTAATTTACGCCATAAAATTGATTTTAAAGGGTACAATATTATTAAACAACATCGTTCAGGTAGCGCAGGTGGTGGCACTGCAATTCTCATTAGAGATACTTTTAACTTCAAAAAAATCAACATAAGTTTAAATAATATTGAAAATACTGCCATACTTATACTTAAAGCCAAGTAGTCTTCTCTCTGAACTTGACTTAAATATAATTTTGTCCACGATCAATTCCAATTCTTGGTGGCGATTTGAATGCAAAACATCCTTCTTGGGGTAATTTGACTACCAATTCTAATGGCAGAGTCCTTGAAAGCTGGCTGAATAATCAGCCGCTAATACAATTGCTTCCTACACAACTTCCGACCACTGTGTATAACTCTTTCATAGATTTGTTTTTTACTTCAGCTTTTATGAACATTGAATTTAACGATTTGCATCCTAATTATCTCAGTACACTTGACTATGAATCCGATCATAGAGCTGTGGAGTTGAACATTTTAACAAGTGATATTGTTATTAATCCTCCAGTTGAGGCCTTTAATTTTGAAAAGATTGACTTATGTCTGTTTAACTCCACCTTAAAAGATAATCTTGCTGAGCATGCCCTTCCTACCAATAGATTAGTGTCGAAATTAGAAATTGAGAACTGCATTTCACACATAGGCCCAGCTTTTGAGTCAGCAATTTGTATGTCTACACCAAAGGATATATTGCGGAAAAAAGGACTTGTTAATCTCCCACAACACATTCTAAATTTCATTAAGGAAAAAAAGCAGCTTCGCAAGGTTGCCTTTAGATGCATGGATCCACTTAGAAAAGTTACTCTAAAAGCAATAATTAGAAACCTAGATAAGATTATTCAAGAACAAATAGATTTGCTTGAGGATAAGTATTGGTCTGACTTTTTCAAAAAAATTAAAATTAATAGCAAGGCATACAAAAAAATAAAAGGTTAATGTGGCTTAAATAAGAAACCGGATCTTCCTGATCTCATTGATAATGCTGGCAATACTATCAGTGAAAATATTAGTAAGGTGAATGTTTTGGCTGATAGTTTTGAGGAAATTCACAAGCAGAATCTGAATATGGGCTCTAGTCAGCTTACAGAAACTGTTAACAATGAAATATCAGAATTGATTAATAATGATCCTATATTAATCTTTAATAATGTTCTGTCTGCTGACGGTGAGTCGTTAATGGACCATGATGAATCTGTTTTCAGAGCTTACAATCAATTTATCAATGCTGATGACATTCGCCTTGCTCTTAAGTTCAAAAATAATAAAAAAAGCTCCGGTGAGGACGAGGTTTCAAATTTTTTATTAAGAAAATCATCCCCGTTTCTTTGGAAATTTCTAGCAATTTTATTCAACCATATGTTTAATATTGGTTTTTATCCAACAAGTTGGAAGTGTGCTAAGGTTATTGCAATTTTAAAACCAAATTCCAATGCAAAAAATCCCAAAAGCTATAGACCAATCTCCTTGCTATCAAATGTCAGTAAATTGTTTGAGGAATTCATTTTTACAAAAATAAAAACCAATATTACAAATAACAACATTTTAAAAAACCATCAATTTGGTTTTAGAAATCACCATTCAACAAACCATGCTCTCATGCTTCTGTCAGATTTCGTATCTTCAAATTTAAACAAAAAATGTGCGACAATAGCTGTTAGCCTAGATCTAGAAAAAGCCTTTGATACGGCGTGGTATGAGGGTATTGTCTATAAAATGTTCAAGGTTTTTGGCTTTGACAAATACGTATGTAGGATTGTACTTAGATACCTAACGGATCGCAGTTTCTATGTCTGTAACCGCGATGAAAACTCTATACTCAAACCAGTTCAGGCAGGTGTAACGCAAGGGTCACTTCTGGGTCCAATACTATTCAACATCTTTCTGGCTGACCTACCGGATTCATGCCCAAATATACTCACCCTAGTGTTTCACCGAGGCTACGAGGCAGCCTCGTTTTTGACTACGAGAACGAGGCGAGACCGAGGCGAGAACGAGGCGAGATGGAAAAATAAATTTTCCTCGCTTGACCGAGGCGAGGCGAGATCACACGGCACCTCGCCTCGGCCTCGCCTCGGGCTCGCCTCGTCCTAGCCTCGTTTTGGAAACCAAGAGCGAGGCGCGTTTTGACCAAATCTGAACTCGTAAGACCCATATGCAGATTCAAAATATGAATGTAATTTTTATATTAAAATCTATATTTAACTAATATTTTAGTATTTAATTTTGAGCAAACTACTTTGTTTTATTTTTAACCCGCATGTGCTTCTTACGAGTTCAGATTTGGTCCAAGCGCTAATGCACAGAAATCCTTGGATTGCATCAGATTTTATGCGACTTCGCCTCTATTGATCGATTAGGGAAGCTTGTAAGGCTATGTATGGCTATAAGCAAAACTGCATGATTGACAGCACTGCATTGAAATTGATTTATTCTAACAGATTTTCTAAGAACCGGTAAGGTGAAGCAAAACGCACAGGGTAATGCTAGTATATAAATAAAGTTCAGTATATGTATGTTCGTTGCTAATGGACTCCTAAACCGTTCAACCGACCGACGAAAGATTTGACATACATATATGTTTATTAAGATTTGGGATGCTCCGTAACATAGCTTACGATAAATGGGTGATGCCACCCCCACATAACAGTAAAACAGAATTCATCATATATTATCAACTACTTGATGCAGATTAATAAAACTTGGTATATTTATAAAAGGTAGAGGCATAACTAAGATTCAATTAATAAAATGAGCGGTTCCATACCTTCAATATAAGAAACAAATTAACTTTATCGTATCTCAATATCTATTTGACGTCAATAAATAAGATTTGGTACATATCTTTCTTATAGTTTGTAAAACGTTCATAGCTTAGTTTGGTTTGGAAAAATAGGCAATGCCTCTCCTTCCCATATAAGAAAAGAATTAAATTCATCACATCTCATCCAATTCACCAAAAATAAAAACAGATATTTTATTTTATTTCTTGAGGCTTGATGAGCCTGTCAGCCTGGATACATGTATAATTTTTTATTTATTTTAATAAAAACCTCGCTTTTTTACCGAGGTGCCTCGGCCGAGAGCGAGGCGAGGCGAGGCGAGGCGATGCATGTGATGGCAAGACCTCGTCCGAGGCCGAGGCGAGGCGAGACTTAAATTTATAAAACGAGGCGAGACCGAGATCAACTAGAACCTCGCCTCGCCTCGGCCTCGGTGAAACACTAACTCACCCTAACATATGCAGATGACATTCTGATTTTGAGTTCACATGCACTTTTGCGAAATGCTAATAGATTAATAAATGAATAAATGTGGAAACATTCCACATAACTGTCTTGAAAAAGAATGTGGAAGCATTCCTCAACACTGTCTTAAAAATGGATGTGTAAACATTCCTCTCCATTGTCCTAAAAATGAATGTGGAAACAATAGCGTGATCAAACTTGGTACAAAATTACAAAGTAACGAAAGTGGTGAATAGAATTGGACAGATGGGCCTGGCACATTCCATTGAGCCACAAATTCTAGCATATCTAGAGAGTTTTCTAACTTTCTTAAGTGAATTTTTGTATATGCTCAGAATGTGGCGAGGAAACCATTGGCACGAACAATAAAAGGGATCGGGAAGGTAGGCGTGGCACTTTCTATTAACAAAAAGCTTTAAATTATCATATTTGCATAGCTTTCCAACGCAATATAAATTTAAATTAATTTTATTATCTTTATTTTACTCAATGACAGCAAAAAAAATTCAAAACTTGAAAAAAATTAGTTTTTATAAAAATTTAACAAGCAAAGTGTATTTCATTGCCTCACAAGCAAACGTTTCCACATGCCTTCTTAAAGAAGCGGCTTGGAAATAATGGTTTCTTAATTTGCCTCACAATAAGCAAACGTTTCCACATGCATTCTTAAGATAGCGGTTTGGAAACAACATCAATTCAAATCTTCCCATAAGCTTCCGAAAGATACGATAAGGAATGTTTCCCCATCACTTCCATATGGAAGCCTTCCAATTTTTCCTTGAGGGATACAATAACTGTTTCTATTTATGTATTTTTTTCTAGAATATTCTCTGTAACTATATTTATCCCTGTCTTACATATGCTTTGCTATTATATACATATACATAGAATAAAACACTTCTTGGCGACAAGCTTTCATTTGTAAAATCAACAAGACAGAATTAAAGTAACCGTGAAGCGAATCACATCGGCGTTGTTTTGATTTTATTTAAAAAGAGGTGCCTACAGTTCGAAAATATTTTTTTTGTCATCTATCGTATACGAATGAGTGTATCCGTTTCTGTTCACTAGCCTATATTCATGAACGAGAAGAAGCAACATTTCTTTATCTATCATACATACATACATGAACTCTGCGATGTTAGCCTCCCAGCAGGCAAATGAGCAAGGCCTTACTCGGAGAAGGCCTGCTAGCAATGCAGCGATTATATAAGGACTTCTCAAAACTAGATTTTCATGCAAATAAAAATACAATCACAGAAGGCATAATATGCCTTGCCACAACAGACGTGCTATCAGGCCTGATATTAGAAGGCAAAGAAGAAGGACTCCATTTACTTTAGCGCTTTTCTGTTTCTTTTTTATTTCATGTATTGCAATGTTTTATGATTCGGCATAACTTTTTTGTCATATGCATTGTACATATACGACATGAAAAGTATACACATGGTTAGAAATTAAGAGAGGTGTGTAGGCTAGTCTTCTGTTGTTTCATATTATGTTAAGGAGATAGAGTTTTGTGTATTCTTTGTCAAATTGTAAAGTCATTAAATAAATATCAACGCAAGGTGAGATGGCGCGGATAGAAAAAAAAAAACAAAAAACAATTAATATTTAGAGTCTTTAAAAATTTATTAAAATTAAATTTTTGTCAAGTACTTCTGAGAGTCCTTTTACGGTAAGCGGTCTTAGAAAGCCTGCTTAGGAAGGCCTGTTTTCTGCGGCCATTTCATATAAAAAAGAAAGTACGTTTGAAAGGAGGGTGGAAGGCCTTATACTTACCAAGGAAGGCCTTCTAGAAGCACTGTTAGCTCCTGCCCTTGCCTACTGGGCTTCCTTCATTTGATGATGTGAGATGATTGAAATATTCTTCGTGTTGTGCGTTATGATTAACGTGACCATTTATTTTTTGACTCAAAACGGGACATTGGTTTATTTAGGTCAAATGAAAAAAAAAATCTTTTTTAAAGTTATTTATTCAGAAAAAATAAGTTGGCTTAAAAGTTACGAATCACAAAATATAGGTACCCAAAATGTTTAATTATATTTATATTTATCAGAAGAACAAATTTGTTTTAATATAGCTGGTGACGACTTCAAGTAAGAATGAAACTCTTGGCACGTTTTTTTTACATTCACCTTAATTACCAACATCGCCTTTAGAACTGAAATTTGTAACTGGGTTTTTTCAGATGTCCACAATTTGTTCATAATAAATAGAAAATACTCTTTCTACTGGCGCATTTATAGCAGGCAAACATAAAATATATTCAATTAAAATAGAAAAGTTTTGATGCTGAAGATTGCTGGCGCGAAAGTGTTTAAATACTTCCACCCAACGGGTTTCCGTGAAAACATTTAAATTGTTCCATTCCGTTACTTTTTGCGATGTAATGTAATTAGAAATTAATGAAAATTCGTCAAAAACTTTAGTATCTCTATTGCAGTCATTATATTGCTTTTCAATTAATACATCCAGAGATTTTTGAATGTCTTCCCATGTGGGAACCTTTTTTAAATCTGCCCAATAAAATGTCTCCATTTCTTTGGTAAGAAAGCAAGTCCACTGCTCCAAATATTCACGGCTTGTTTTATAAAATTCAGTAGCCGTCCTTTTCACAAATTCTTCATTGATGTCAGTACCATTATCTTTCAATTTTAACATTAATTGACGGATCATAAATGGAAGAAACTGACTAGTCTGTTTCTGAACTAAATTGTCTTTTAATTGATTGATTTCTTTTGCAGCTTCAATTGCCGATACAGTCTGACCTTCAAGTTTCAAGACAGCTTGATGAAAACTTGCTGACTGAGCGTGTAAATTAAACCACAATTCGGATGTGGGATCTTCAAAAAAGTTTTTTATTAACAGGGGACATTTTTCAATGCTCAAAAAGTAGCTTTTTAACGGCTGATACATTTTTAAAACGCTCTCCAAAGCAGGCATAAGAGCAAGCCATCTGGTTTTGCTATAGCCGAGCATTTGTTGATATTCCGTTTCAGTTTCGGCACAAAACTCCTTTTGAAGCGTCGTTAAGTATTGTAATACAACTGCACTTATCAAGGTCATCTTTTAATTCTTTCATCGCTGTAGGCGTCAAAACATTTACTACAATAGCTTCTGATTTCGTACGCGCGCATGTAAATTTGGGATCAAAACATGATTGAATCAATTTCGATGCACAGTCATTAGAACGAAAACTGTGGCTTTCTTGCAGTGGCGATATCCAAGTCCTTCAAAGTTGACACGTCCGATTTCTTGAAAAATTCTAGCGTCGACGAACTCGAAGCGGCGGCACGATCGGCATTTTGATGTTTGTCAGACTTTAAATGCTGTTCAATATCACCGCCACCACTGTGGGAAGTACTAATTTCTGTACGACACTTTTCACATCTGACGTTTGTAGTATTTATTTGCTTGATAAACGGATATTTTGCTTGTAAGCTAACATTGAACGAACTCTTGCGTTTAGGCATTATAAAAAGCTTATAATAACGTAGAGCAGCGAGCGAGCGTAAAATATATGTGTGAGCGCAATCACAAATTATTGTATTTTATTTAATTGATCCTCAACAAAGTAGAACAAAAATTATCGATAACATAACGGTAAATATGGTGATGCCAGACTTGCTACAGAAATGTCCCAATATTCAATATAAATGACAAAGGTTATTATTAATAATTGAACGTGAGACAGGTAGCCAGTTATTCGGGTCGGCTCAAGTAGCCAATCACAGATTACGATTCGCCCTTACCTACGTGACGCTTTGTATTACGCGCGAATACAGCTATAACATAGATTTTAAAATTTATTAAAACATTTTCTGAAAACGGGACGATTTTCTGAAAACGGGACGATTCTGTCTTGGTTCGGGACAACGGGACAGGAAGCTTGAAAACGGGACTGTCCCGTTCAAAACGGGACGTATGGTCACGTTAGTTATGATCAGCGTTTGTGTATGCATGTACCTAAATACGTGCAGTATAATTCATTTATTGTCTCATGTGCTTGAAATGTTGGGCACTAGATTAAAAGCGAATTTTTACCTGTGCAAGCAGGTAGTTATTTGAATATGGCGACGCACAATTGAGGCATTTAAAAATGCAAATATTATTCTAGTTTATTCAAAAAAACAACCAATGTATCGAATAAAGGAAAACGACTCATAAAGAATGCGTATTTGAGGAATATTAAGATTTAAGACAGTAAAATTTTAGGTATGTAGGTGATTTTTAAACCATTAAAAAAAAAAGAACAACAACTCATAAAAAATGTACATTTTCGGAGATTTTTAATCTTTTGAAGTGCATTTTCGTCCTACCTACCAGCAAAGAAAAAGAAATCGCCATTTTTAAAGATGTCTGTTAAAACAAAAAAACTTGAATTTCCATATGAAACTGTTTTTTTTTATTGAATTATGTAAGTAAACAGATACTCACATACGATTGTGGTACAATAAAGAACGAGTTTCAATATTGCGTTCATGAGAATGAACGAATGAAAAAATTTTTAACGAAATTCATTCATAAATCATGAATGCGACATTTGGGTGCTCGTACATGAATATTTCCAAACTCTGCTTTCCAGAATCCGTACCCACCCTAAGTGATATCCAAAATCCAATTTCAACCTTTCCCCATTAATTGCACAAAACATATTTTTTTACCGAAAATGAGTCAAAAACGTTCCTTCCACGGTCCGGACCCACCCTAAATTATATCCAAAATCCATTTTCGACCTTTCTTCATTAATTACACAAAAAAAAATTTCCGAAAATGGGTGAAAAACGGTCCTTCCACGGTTCGGACCCACCCCAAGTGATGTCCAAAATAAATTTTCGACCTTTCCCCATTAATTACACAAAAAAAAAAAATTTCCGAATTACACTCAAATTGCACCCGCCATATTAATGAAAATCAATCGAAAAGGTAATTTTTAATTTCAAGCAAATGTGGTTAAATTTTAAGTGAATTTTTAAGATCACACCATTGCATTGAATTTTTTTTTTTTCAATTAGCTGTACCGTTTTCTTTGTTTTGTTTACATCATTAAAGCAAGGCGCCACGTGAGTGGATTAAACCGTAGTTCTCCTTTGTTATCACACTTTCTTAACCTTTTAACGGGCAAAATAAAAATAGCTAGATTTTTGTCTCGGAAGTATTGGTTTCCGAATGAAATTGGTACAAGAAACTCAAATTTGAGGTCCGATTTCCAAAATTTTTATTGGTTCAGCAGCCAGGTGCAAGACCGTCAAAAAACGGTCTTTAAAAAATATACAAAAACACCGGTAAATTTTTATCCAATAACAAACCAAGCGTAAATTATGAAAGCAAATACATTATGTATATACTTTCCAACAAAATTCTCGACTCGGTCTAGCTAGCTACACAATTTATTTTTATTATTGAAATTTTATTATTTCTCAAAATAATTTATGCGTCTGTTTTCACTATTGTTTCTCACTTCAATGCTTGTAGCTACCAAACCAAATAAGCTTATAGTTCAAAACTGCGTCGTGTAAAACGTTAAGTACATTCAATTAATAAAAAAGTAGTGCATGTCCGATCGTGCGACAAACATGTGATTTATAAAAGTATAATGAAAGACCTTCTGTAGAGCGTCTTGCCCGTTAAAGGGTTAAATTATTTGTTTATGTTCGGGCGTAAAAATGAGAACGACAAGACGCTCAACGCAATGCACTATAGGTCAAAAAGCCCATTTCACTGGCCAAAACCTAATTTATACAAGTGTTGCTATTTAAGTTTTGTTGTTGTAGTGTAACGGAGAATACTTCAAAACAAACAAAATTGTATTTTGTTTTTAGAAAAAATAATTTACCGTTTTTTAATGATGCGTGAAAAAAATCTAAAATTAAAGTGATACCCCTGATTTGTCATTTTTTTTTTAATTTCCAACTTTGTGTAAGCTTTTAAAATTTTGTTGGGATTTGTAAGTCTTATGACACCCTTAATTAGTTAGATGTTACTGTTGTTAATGTTATTTAGAAATTTGGATGCCCGATTTTGCACGTTTTTTTTTTTAATGAATTTTTTTGTCAGGTGACTTAGTCTTCCGCAATTCTGATTTATTCGAAGTCTGGTTGCAAAAGACAGACAAAAAGTAAAAAGAAGAGGCTGTCTTCAAATATTTATTGGAAAATACTGAGGATGCTACTAGTCTAAGTTATTTGCGGCAGAGTGCGCATAATTTTTGCATTAGAGCTTACGAAAAATGGGTAAAAACCCACTGGAAGTTGTCTGCTTTCCAACAGCAAAATATTACTTGGCTGAAGTGCAAAATATTGATAAAAAAGCAACAACCGGCATCAAGCACGTCTGTGGGTGGCCGTCCGCAACTCTCTTTTAGGGAAAAATCGGAACGTTCTAAACGACGGGTCGCAGCAGAGCTATCTAATATTTGCAGCAACGACACCAATTTGCTTGTAAGAGCTGCGAATATATCTGCTCGAAAAGAAGGTCAAGTAAACATGGAGGCAGTCCTACGGGAAACAATTAAAAGCCCAACGAGGCCAAGTAAAGTGAGAAAACTTTGTTTCGAAGAAAATACTCGTGATTAGCCAATACGTATGTCACCTGATGAAGCGTTAGCATTTTTGCTTGAAAACAACTTCACTAAAGAGCAATATTGTAACATACGCCGTGAAAGCAAACTTCGTAACTGTGTCATATATCCACATTATAATGAAATAGCGAGCAGAAAAATAAATTGCAGGCCAGATGGCCTCGTAAAAAGTGAGGTGTTTTTGAAAGTTCTATTACAAGACCGTCTGAAGCACACTACAAGAAGAATAGTTGAGATGCAAAAAGAGGTTATCAGAGCACAGATAAATAGAAGTCAAGATAATATTTTAAAATCACAATTGATTGTTAGTTACGGATTCGATAGCAGTACAGGACAAGCCCAATATAAGCAAATATTCAAAGAAGCGACTGATTCTCAATACCTGGAGTCTTCTCTTTTAGCTACAACGGTTGTTCCTTTAAGGTTCGTGGACTCCTCGGGAAATATTCTTTGGAACAATCGCACTCCGCAGTCAATTAGATTTTGCAGACCTCTAAAGCTCGAATTTGTGAAAGAAACATCAAGCGTTGTTCTAAAAGAAGATTTTGAACTCAAAAAAGAAAGATCACTCTTGGAAATGATTAAAATACACGTTGAAGGAGAAAAATATATTCAAATTGAGTGCAAGCTATTTTTAACTCTTATTGATGGCAAAGTTTTAAATATTCTTACTAGAACAAAATCGACACAAACATGTCCTATATGTGGAGCTACGCCAAAGGATTTTAAAAATGTTACCGACTATAGCGACGATATATTTAAAGCAAAAGACAACACTTTAATCTATGGTGTAAGCCCTTTGCATTGCTGGATCCGTTTTTTTGAACATTACATGCAGGTTACAAGTGCGACATCAAAAAGTGGGAAATCAGAAATGAAGATGATAAAAATGCAGTTTCAGAAAAAAAGAAATCAATACAAGATATATTTTTAAAAAAACTTGGCCTCATAGACAACTCTAAGAAAAAATTACTACTATAATAGTAGGAAACCGGTTACCTATATTAATACTAGTAAAATCGCACGAGTTATGTAATAAAATTCTTACACTATAAAAAGTGTAAACTGAATTACAGATTTGGTGTAAAAATCACACATAAAAATGTGTTTTTTTCGCTAAATAACTAGTAATTTCTTGTTCAGTGTGTTTTATTACACTATCAAAATAGTGATTCAAACCTACGAAATTTAGTTTTGAAATAAAATTTATATTTTTATTTTGTACAAATTTTTCTTTATTTCTTTATATAAAATTTCAGCATTTGAAAAAAATTATTAGGATGTATATATAATTATATATAAATGTATAAATTATACATATAACATAAAAATTCCATGTTCAAGCTTATTTTTTTAGAATACATTATATTAAATACGTAGTAAAATCATATTACTTGAGTAAGAACATCGCTGAAGTCCATTTTGTTGATTTTTACGAATTCCTCCTTTTCAATGAAAATATATACGTTGTATATTTCGTCTTCCGGGTCAATTGAATTTTCTGTTAAAAAGGTATGATTCGTTATAAGTAAGTAAATTAACTAATTATCCTAGAAACATTTGTATATATGTACATACTTACTACTTAACGCGATCCGAGGTATTAATCACGCAGGTTAAAAACTATAACTGATCGTGTTGTGACAAGTATTTGCTAACACAGAATTTTTACACACAATACCATAAAATACGCATATTGTGTAAATTCTCACAAAAATATCGGCAATATAGAACAATTACAATTAATGCACGAAAAGCTGTGTAGATTCACGCAAAAAAAATGTGAATTCCCAAATATAAGGGAAAAACACACATTTATAGTAAAATAATTAAATTTTCATACAAAACATTAAAGATGTGTGTTTTCACTATTCAAATTTTTTTATACACAAAATTATATATATATTAACTACTATTAAAATTGTAATTTTATTAATTTAAAGTTTTATTTCTTAGAGTGTAGATAAACCGAAAGTAGGTGGTTTTGGGAGTACAAACGAAGGCAACACTGCGCGCCGAGCTTTTGCGGAACATGAAATGTTTTCTCAAATTACCGGCATTGACAAGGACTTGATATTTCGGCTTAAAATAATTTTAATAAGCATGTCTTGTCAATTTCCTTTAATTGTAAACAAATTTCAAGTTTACTGCTTTGAAACCGCAAAAATTATTCAAAACATGTATTCCTGGCTGCCAATGACAGAAACTTTACACAAAGTTCTTATTCATTCAAAGGAAATTATAGAGGGTTTAGTTCTTCTTGTTGGTTATTTTGGAGAAGAATCAGGAGAGTCTCGACACAAATTGTACAAATCTGATAGACTACATCATGCACGCAAAAGTAGCCGCGTTAATACACTTTTAGACGTGTTTTATAGAGCAATGGACACATCAGATCCAATAATTTCTTCGCTGTCTTTAAACAGACGCATTCAGACTAATAAGCGTCTTCAACTTCCGACAGAAGTGATCCAATTATTAAGGTGTGAAATCCCAGTCGAAGAACTTAACCTAACAAGCTATGAAACACGCGAGAATGAAGAAGAGGAAGATGAAATTGGGAAAACCGAAATTTTAGTGATGCTTAAGTAAACGTTATGTATTTCTTAACCTAATATTACAATCTATAAACCAAAATACATCTTTTTTTTTTCATTAATTATGGAATTTTAGAAAATGTAGTACGTCCCATTTTTGACCCGGTAGCACAAGGGTTAAGATTTTTCTCAGAGTTCTTCTTTTAGCCTAGCATCAACATAAAAAATACATTTCCAGTTAATCACCATGATAATATAGCCGTTATTAGTTTTGGCCAGTGAAATGGGCTATTTGACCTATAGTGCAATGGTGTGATCTTAGAATTCACTTAAAATATTAACCATATTTGCTTGGAATTAAAAATTAGCTTTTCGATAGATTTGTATTAATATAGCGGGTGCAATTTGAGTGCTGACGTAGACATCAACCAAAAATATACTGATGAGTTTTTAAGAATCGAAACATGTGTCTATAGTATATTCTAGAGTTGTTGTTTTTTTTCCTTTGTTATCAAAGTATGTTTAATATATAAAGCATTGTATCAATTTGTAAAATTTTACTTAAATGTTGATCACTGCGAAAAATGGCTGAAGTTCAATAATCATTTAATTATTAATATCATTAAGAAAGCCAATAAAACAAACCAAAAATTTCTAAATTACGGAGAACACGCCGAACCCTCAAAATCTACGATGCACCAGGATCGCATAATTTTGAACACGTAATGTCTCACAGCCAATGGATGTGCATTACATCATAAACAAATAATTTAAGAAACTGCGATAACAAAGGAGAACTACGTGGCGCCTTGCTTTAAGGATGTAAACAAAACAAAGAACAGCTAATTAATAAAAACTCAACGCAATGGTGTGATCTTAGAATTCACTTAAAATATTAACCATATTTGCTTGGAATTAAAAATTAGCTTTTCGATAGATTTGTATTAATATAGCGGGTGAAATTTGAGTGCTGACGTAGACATCAACCAAAAATATACTGATGAGATTTTAAGAATCGAAACATATGTCTATGTTCTAGAGTTGTTGTTTTTTTCCTTTGTTATCAAAGTTTGTTCAATATATAAAGCATTGTATCAATTTATAAAATTTTACATAAATGTTGATCACTGCGAAAAATGGCTGAAGTTCAATAATCATTTGATTAAGCTTTTCTTATTTAATTTATTTAGTATTAACTTGTGCCAACTAATGATTTGTTTCAAGTAAAACAAGAAAATTGAAAAATATAAGTTCATAATTTCTATATATTTATAGCCCCCAAAGGAAAAATCCTAGTTGCAAAAAATAGCATAATTTGAGCACACATGTGTGGTGCCCCACATTTACACGCTTACATTCACACTTCTACATTTACACTTTTACAATTACACCATATAAAAACACTTATCATAATTTTACTTTAAAAATTTAATTATTCCTAATTTTAAAAATTTGTTTTTCAAATTTTGAATTTTTAATTTTTGTCAAAAAAAGTTTTCATTATTAAAAAAATACAATCTGAAAAAGATTTTAAAAAAATAATTGTTTAAAAATAAAATACATAAAAAAGATATATTCACACTGGCGATCCTACCAGCTTCTATACCAACAACAAGGTCCTGGTCAGAATTCTACCACAACCGAAGCAAATCAAACGCAAAGAATATAAAAATAAATAAGATTAATGACGATAATAACCAAACAAGTAATACAAAACCAAATTCACACAATCCATAGCCGTGGTATATCCCATACGTACTAAAAACGTAGAGAAAATTCCTATAAGCAAGAAAATATTGAACATAAAGAAAAATAAGTGAAAATTCAATCACGAATATATCATTCACAACATAACCATTATCATCACCCATTATCATTGTCATTCATCGTCATCATAATCATCGTTACGCATCGTCATCACCTATTATCATTATCTACGATTAATAACTGAACCCATCATCATTATCTATCATGAATGAATGAATCCATGAACCCAAGATCATTATCTACTATCAATGAACGAATGAATGAATGAATCCATGAACCCAAGATCATTATCTTTTGTGCTCGGTTTTTGTTGTGCGTGTGTGTTTGCATTGTGTTGGCATTGCAAGAAATAGTAATCAATGAATGAATGAATGAATCCATGACCTTAAGTAAACTATATTATAATTTAAGAATTAAATTATATCTCAAATTTTCAGGAATTTTTAAATTTTTTAAAATTAAAATTCCTTGTATTACGATAGGTAATAAACTTCTTATCGTAATACATCGAAAGGCACTACACAACACTAGGCACACACACTTAACTTTCTAATCGACCCAAGCCATCAAACTAACCCTCCTTACCCTACAATGAATCGTACCCCTCCTCACCCTACACTGAACCCCATGCCTACCCAAACACATAATCCTTACCACCCTAACACACTACCCAACCCCTTCGAATCTCCCTTGGAAATCCATGCCACTTCAATAAAGCTACCACAATTCTGAACCAATTGTTCAGAAGCATAATTCATCCAAGGGGCCGTTCATAAATTACGTAAGACGTTTTGGGGAGGGGGGTCGGCAGATTCTTACTTAATCTTACGTGAGGGGGAGGGGGGTGGTCAATGATCATCTTATGGAAGATTTAAAATGCGCATTCATACATAAAAGTTGTATTAACGCATCGTCATTTGTGACAGTAATTGAATTTTCGACAGTCACAAAAGATTCAGAAATATCGATTACAATCGATTTAAGTAATCGACTCTGAACGGAACAACTTCTCTTCTGTTTATGTAATGAAATATATGTATGTTGTTTACACGTAGGGTCGACTTGTAACACCGTCTCACAAGTTTGTTATTATTGAGGCATTTATACGCAGATACGTCGACCTTGAAATGTTGTTGTTGTTATCAAAACATACAAAAAAACTTAGATTGCTAGGACGTGGTCTAAGATTATGAAGAAAAATTAAAAATACTTATTAGATGTTTTCTCTTATTTTCTTATATATTTTTATTTTAAAATATATTTATGTTAAATTTCAACATTTATTTTAGCTAAATGCTAATATAAACATTTACTTTACCCTAATATGAAAAACAAATGTGTAGTTGGTAATTTCGTGAAATTTATTTAATATGTATATTTAAATTAAATAGAGTAATATAGTCAGGGCCTGATTTAGACTTCTGACAGCCCTAGGCTAACTATGAATATGCGCCCATAGTCCATCCTGCTTGTGACTGCCGAGACTACAAATATTTCAGTTTCTATAGTAAAAGCTATCGCTTCGAATTCAAAAGATAAAAGTTGTAATTGACATACATTGTAATTATTACGATTTATATAATAACGAAAATAATACAGCGCGAAACTGTAAAACTTATGGTTAAAAATGTATGTATACTAGGGTGGTTCAAAATATTAAAGTTGCTCCAAACTTCGCTCCCCGGGCACCAAAAGTTTCGTATTGGTGCCAATAAAAACCACGTAAAATTTGGTCCATTTCAGAAAACATTTAATGGACCCGCCACTCTTTTGAAAACTGGGAAATGGTCCTCAATCTATCAAAAATGATTAATATCTGTCCGAAGCTGCCCCCTAGAGGGATCAAATGTATGACGAGGTCCCATTATTTTTCCTTCTCCAACATTTCTTCTGAACATACTTAGCCCCTATCACAACCCCTTAGGGGTGCTCCCCTGCAAAAATTACATTCTTGTGAAATTATGAAATTGACTTCCCCCTCTTTTCAGATGCCTCAGAAGGGGCAAAACACAAGACGAACTCGTATTAATTTTACTCTTCCAAACTTTTCCCTGTACACATTTACCCCCTATCTGCCACCCTTTTGGGGGTCCCCCTACAAAAAACACAAAAAATTTCGAAAAATAGTTCATAGCTCCCCCGGAGTGGCCCAAAAAGGGTTGATAAGTATCACTAAGTCCTACTATATTTTTTTTTCCAATATTTTTCCCGAACATACCTACCGTCTATCTGCCGCCCTTTTGGGGGTCCCCCTACAAAAAACACAAAAAATTAAAAAAATTTCTTAAAATATTTCATAGCTTTCCCTGAGTGACCCGTAGAGTGGTCTTATGTATTACCAGGTCCTCCCTACATTTTTCCGAACATACTTACCCCCTATCATAACCCCTTTGGGGATCCCTTTGAAAAAATGTTAAAAGTTTCGAAAAATAATTCATATCAGTACTAAATTGTATTATATTAATTTTTATTGCATTCATTGCTTATATTCTGAATCTGATGATGAGATCAGAGATGTGCTCTCTTTTTGCAAAGGCTTAGCTGTTGTAAATGACACCGCTGAAAGAGGTGTTGCGTTTATGAAAGACTACAACCAAATTTTGCCAAATGATGGAGAACAAAAACAGCTAATACTACAAATCGTGGTAGTATATCGCAAAAAGTATCCTTTTTTGTGAAAAGAGCCAGTTAATATCAATAATGAACGCAATAAAAATAAATATAATACAACCTAGTACTGATATGAATTATTTTTCGAAACTATTTATGATAGGTTATGATAGGGGGTAAGTATGTTCGGAAAAATGTAGGGAGGACCTGGTAATACATTAGACCACTCCACGGGTCACTCAGGGGAAGCTATGAACTATTTTTAGAAATTTTTTTAATTTTTTGTAGGGGGACCCCCAAAAGGGTGGCAGATAGACGGTAGATATCTTGGGGAAAAATATTGGAAAAAAAAATATAATAGGACATAGTGATAGATATTAACCCTTTTTGGGTCACTCCGGGGGAGCTATGAACTATTTTTCGAAATTTTTTGTGTTTTTTGTAGGGGGACCCCCAAAAGGGTGGCAGATAGGGGGTAAATGTGTACAGAGAAAAGTTTGGGAGAGTAAAAGTAATACGAGTTCGTTTTGAGTTTTACCCCTTCTTAGGCATCTGAGAAGAGGGGGAAGTCAATTTCATAATTTCACAAGAATGTAATTTTTGCAGGGGAGCACCTCTAAGGGGTTGCGATAGGGGGTAAGTATGTTCAGAAAAAATGTTGGAGAAGGAAAAATAATGGGACCTTGCCATAGATTTGATCCCTCTAGGGGGCAGCGTCGGAGAGATATTAATGATTTTTGATAGATTGAGGACCATTTTCCAGTTTTCAAAAGGGTGGCGGGTTCATCAAATGTTTTCTGAAATAGACCAAATTTTATGTGGTTTTTATTGGCACCAATACGAAACTTTTGGTGTCCGGGGAGCGAAGTTTGGAACAACTTTAATTTTTTTCATATATGTCTGAACCACCCTAATGTATACATTAGAGCGGTTCAAAAAAAAAATTTTTTGAATTTTTCACGATGTGTCAGCGGAGTACAATAGCCTTATATGTCTGGACAAGCCCCATTACTAGGATTAAGGTTAATATTGAAAACAGGATTAGCGCCCTCTGTTTTAAGTAAACAACCCATTTTCAAAAATCTTGATTTAAAAAATGCTGCAATTTGTAGAGGTTATAAAATTTTTCAAACAAAGTGGGTATGGTTTTCGGGAAACAATCGATCGGGGATTTCAAATCCGTGATTGGTTTTTCATCTTCTTCTTCCTTTCTTACAAAAAAACTGACAATTGACCGGACAAAAGTAAAAAAGTACCGATTTTCCACTTTCTAGCTCCAACACCTCAAATATTATGTTACCGCTGATCCCATGGTACATCATTTTTAATGAATTGATATTCCCTTAAATGAATGCCGAAACCGCATATCATTATCATGTTTTAAAACAAAGATATCTGCATTTTTCTAAATTAACAGACCTGATTTTTTTCGAATCGGAGTCGACAAATTTGCATATTAAGGTGATTCTAATTTTTTTTTTATTTAAGACAGTAACCATCAATCGGGAAATTCGAATTCGTGATTATTTTTTCTTCTTCTTCTTTTTTTCTTACAAAAAATTCAAAATTGAAGGGAGAAAAATTAAAAAATTCCGATATTGTACTTTAAAGTTGCAAAATCACCCCACATTATTTTGCTGCCGATCCCGTGTTACATAATTTTTAATATACTGTTATTTGCTTAACAGAATGCCGGAAGCCGCATATCATTTCCTTATTTCGAACCCGAGATATCTGCATTTTTGTAAATTAACAGAACTGACATAATTTGAATTTTTGAAAATTTTAGAAAAATCTATAGAATAGTTCAAATTATGGCAGTTCTGTTAATTTGGAAAAATGCAGATATCTCGGGTTTTCAACAAGGAAATGATATGCAGTTTACGACATTCTCTTTTAAAATCAAAGTTTTTTTTTAAAATAAAAAAAAAAAATTTAAAAACTGTTTTTTTTAAAAAAAATGCAAAAATAATTTTAAATTCGCAAAATTTTTGCAAAAATTTTTTTTTTTTCAAAAACAATATTTTTTTCGAAAAGTACAAGGAAAAACCTAAAATCGTAGGTATACCAATTATTAATTGATAGAGTTTGCTGTAAGCTATGAATTTTCGAAAAAAACACTTATTCTGAAAAAGTACAAAAATCGTGAATTTCATACCCGCGTATCTCAACAACAAATAATACTAGGGCAAATTCCTGAACGCAGTTCTATTGCTGGACATCGATATTACAATAATGCCAAATTTCAGCCAAATCGGAGCCAAAAAATTTTTTCGCTGGCGTTTTCGCGTGTTTTACCCACTAAGCAAATAACAGTACATTAAAAATGATGTAACACGGGATCGGCAGCAAAATAGTATGGGGTGATTTTGCAACTTTAAAGTACGATATCGGAATTTTTTAATTTTTTTCCGGTCAATTTTGAATTTTTTTGTAAGAAAAAAAGAAGAAGAAGAAAACTAATCACGAATTCGAATTCCCCGATTAATGGTTACTGATTTAAATAAAAAAAAAATTAGAATCACCTTAATATGCAAATTTGTCGACTCCGATTCGAAAATAATCAGGTCTGTTAATTTAGAAAAATGCAGATATCTTTGTTTTAAAATTAGATAATGATATGCGGTTTCGGCATTCATTTAAGGGAATATCAGTTCATTAAAAATGATGTACCATGGGATCAGCGGTAACATAATATTTGAGGTGTTGGAGCTAAAAAGTGGAAAATCGGTACTTTTTTACTTTTGTCCGGTCAATTGTCAGTTTTTTTGTAAGAAAGGAAGAAGAAGAAGGAAAACCAATCACGGATTTGAATTCCCCGATCGATTGTTTCCCGAAAACCACACCCACTTTGTTGAAAAATTTTATAACCTCTACAATTTGCAGCATTTTTTAAATCAAGATTTTTGAAAATGGGTTGCTTACTTAAACAGAGGGCGCTAATCCAGTTTTCAATATTAACCTTAATCCTAGTAATGGTGCTAGTCCAGACATATAAGGCTATTGTAATCCGCTGACACATCGTGAAAAAATCAAAAAGTTTTTTTTTTGAACCGCTCTAGTATACATAGTTGAATTGAACTGTTAAATATAATACGTTTTATTATTATACTTTTTAGTTTTCACGTAATCGCGTATAGAAACTTAAGAATCCAAATTTTTCAGAAATGTATTTATTACATTTTTGAAATATACCTAACGGATGCGCTTCAAGGGAAGCAGAAGCTGCTTCCAATGCGCTTCTCACTGCTTATCTTTTTTAACATACGATGTCATTGCAGCGATGCGCATCTTTGGAAGCATATGTGATGCGCTTCCTTGGATGTTGAGTAGAAGCACATCTTTGGAAACACATGAAATATGCTTTCTTGGATGATGAGTAGAAGCATATTAACTTAAATTGAAAAAAAAAAACTAATTTTTTTTTTGATTTGTCTTCTCCGATCAGATTCGAACCTAGGCGGCCTCTCGTGTCATGCTACTCTCTTACTGATTTGAAATGCGCACATCTTAACCAACTGAGCCACCTTTATTATTAATAGTTGTGTCTGTTTACTGTCAAATAATTTCAGAGAGAAGACCGCAATTTTTCTCAAAATGATATTTAACTAAAAAAAGTAAACAGACAGGAATTAGTTAAAAATTTAGTTATATGAGCCAAGTGTCAAAAACGAAAAATTTATTTTATTACGATCGTCAAATTTCGATTCGCTACAGATTTTTTATTTTGATTTAGTTAAGAAATTTTATATTTCTATTTTAACAATATAGGTATCAGTTGATAGGTTATTTATTGAGCTTTAATTTAGTGTGTAAAAGTTTCATATCAGTGCATTTATAAGCAATAAAAATAGGTTCAAAAATTAAATTTGCACAATAATGAAATTTTTATTTGTTTATTTTTTTGAACAGCTGTTTGTTTTTTGACACTTGACAAAATTTAACTACAAAAATTCTTTTGGCGATTTTTGTTAACTATTTTTCGGAGAGAGAGTGAACAGCTGTTTATTACTCTCATTTTCGCGCTC
The DNA here is from genome assembly GCA_949775025.1 of Tricholauxania praeusta. Classification (NCBI taxonomy): domain Eukaryota; kingdom Metazoa; phylum Arthropoda; class Insecta; order Diptera; family Lauxaniidae; genus Tricholauxania; species Tricholauxania praeusta. The sequence goes on along the minus strand of OX459029.1, from coordinate 76,050,676 downwards.
ATATTTAACTACATTTGGAAGTAAACAGACACGAGTTAGGCAATTTTAGGCAGATTTAGGCAACAAAAGGCGCCTTAAGTTAACTTTTGGCGAGTAAACAGACACACCTAATGTGAAGGAGACTAAAACTCCAAAAGTCTTCTGTCAAATTAAATGTTGAGTTTTTGATTTCTATAGTTGCCATTTGATAATTCAAATAATATACTTTTAGAAGCCTAATTATAACAACATGCTTGGCTGATTTCGTTAAATTGTACGTAACAGCACGGAATGCCTATAGGCCGAGAGCCAAATGTATGAGCTCAATGAGCCTAAATAGAATATCTAGGGTTGCCTTGCCAAAGCCTGTCCCGATGGTCGAAAATGCCCGAATTTTAGCCAATTTTGTTTCTCTAATTAAAACTGTAGTACATAACAGCTTGAAATGTATGCCAAATGATAGAACTCGAAGAGGCCTAAATATAGTACCTGGGATTGTATTGTTGAATCCTGTCCCAAACATGGGTTTTCACCGGTTTTTAGGGTCAATTTTCATTAATGAAGATAGCAGCTTAAAATTCGTGCCAAATGATAGATATCGAAGACCCTAAAGAGAATATATAGGGTTGCCTTGTCGAATCATGTCCTAAACATTATTTGACACCCGTTTTTGGGGTCAACTTTTCTTAAATGAGTGACAACTCATGTTTGGGACAGGATTCTACAAGGCAACCCTATATATTCTATTAAGGCTCTTCGATATCTATCATTTGGCATACATTTCAAGCTGTTATCTTCATTAATGAAAATTGACCTAAAAAACCGGTGAAAACCCATGTTTGGGACAGGATTCAACAATACAATCCCAGGTACTATATTTAGGCCTCTTCGAGTTCTATCATTTGGCATACATTTCAAGCTGTTATGTACTACAGTTTTAATTAGAGAAACAAAATTGGCTAAAATTCGGGCATTTTCGACCATCGGGACAGGCTTTGGCAAGGCAACTCTAGATATTCTATTTAGGCTCGTCGAGCTCTATCATTTGGCATACATCCCATCCTGTAATCTTATACACTCGACTTTTCTACAGCCGGCTCTTGGACTACTAGGTTCGAGTCCCAGTGGATTCGGGATAAAAAAGTTTTTTTTTAAATTAAATTGAGTTACAAATTCAACGCATCCGAAAAAGCACATCTGACGTGCTCCCCTTGGAAGCTGCTTCCAAATTTCCCGTTGGGTAGTTCATAACAAAGAAGTAGATAGGAAAGAACTAGACTCCGAGCTTTTTGCCTGTATTAAATTTTGGCGAGAAGAATCAAAGAAGTAGATAGATATCTACTTCTTTGGTAGGTATCGCAGGAGTATTATTTTAGAATTATTTTGAGTTTAAAATTAATGTAAAAGCACTAAAAAAAAAGAAGAATGTATAAGTATTTATAACTGAATAAAAATACGAAGAAAAATTGAAGATCAAAGTTAATTCTCAGCGCCCCTTCGGACCTTGCGCCGCAGGCTTAAGAATTATTAGCCTGTGGGTAAATCAGGCCCTGAATATAGTACGTCACATGAAAAATACACGTTTTTGACTAGTTTCACCTTTATTATGAGTCTTACGTAATATTTCTGAGGGGGGAGGGGGGTTTGAGAATCTTACGCGGGGGAGGGGGGTGGTCAAAAATGTCATGACATTGTCTTATGTAATTTATGAACGGCCCCCAAGCGGATACACAGTTCAGCACAAAAAACATAGCAACAGACTTTCTTACAAAATACGGACTACTCATTGACTTAAAACACAAACGTCTCATTGATCCACTCACAAAACTATCCATAAACACCATTTCAGCATATACAGAAACACCATTACAAAAATTATTTTCAATCAACAACAAATACACTCAATTACTCAAAAAATTTCCAGCACTCACAACAGAACCTGATTACACTGCACCAGTCAAACACAAAACAGTACATCATGTTACAACACAAGGACAATTACCTTACAACAAACCTAGACGTCTAGATCTACCAAAAATGAAAATAGCTAAACAAGAATTTGACTTCTTAGTTAAAGCTGGCATCTGCAGACCGTCTAACTCAATGACAGCATCTCCATTACACTTAATCATAGGTGGGCACAAGTTCTTCTGCAAGTTCTAACGAGAGCGTAATTGAGAGTAACGGGAGAGCATTTGTGTATACGTATACAAATGTGAGCGCACAACCAGTGCTGCCACTTTGGATAAAATTTTTGTAGCAAAATTGCGTAGCAAAACGGCGAGCAGCGTAGCAAAAGTCAAGAATTGGCTGAACTATGAACAGTAAACTAAACATAAACTTTTTTATAAAACGAAAATATCACATTGAAGTTCAGAATGGTGCAACAGTACATAACATAAATCTGATTAACAAATTACAATTCACACAATTAAGAATAAATATAAAGCTCAATTTCCATGTGATCTTATCTTATCTTATCAAATATCAGGGAGGACATCACATGCTATGAAGATAGCAAATGTATGCTATTCACTCTCGCATTCTCCAAGCGCAATATGTTCTGTTTGCATGCTTTTTCTTTCTTACAAAAATTTGATTTGATATCAATGACATGGGATAAGATAAGATAAGATCACATGGAAATTGGGCTTAATAGTTCATAAACATATTATATAATTCATCTGATTATAATCTATTTAAGGCATCAATAAAGTGTCCTTATTTGAGCTCAAACATTTTGCAGCCATTATAAAATCTATGGTATCTATTTTGTAGGAGTTACTTTTTTTATTTTTTATTAAATTGAGGTCTGAAAAAATTCGCTCTGCAGATGCACTGCTGTGTGGCAAAGCAAGCAATTTTTTTGAAAAGTAACTGGCATTAGAAATCATGAAAACTTTGTTTAGTTCACAATTCAGCTAGTGCTGATACAGAGTTGCCAATAAATTGCAAAATGTGTTTAATTAAAAAATTGCACTAAAAAAAGTAAGAAAAATTATATGAATAATACAAAATTATATGAAAATGGGAAAAATGTAGCAAAATTGATACATTTGATGAGAGTGGGTAGCAAAGTCGCAAATGTGTTATTTTTTGCTTAAGTGTAGCAAATTTGCTACGATAGTAGCAAAGTGGCAGCGCTGCGCACAACAACGATTCAATTCTACTTCTGCGGAGTAGAACTTCATATGGTTGTTGTACCACTACATGGAAACAAAATGTGCATGCAAGTTAGTGCCCACCATTGCACTTAATTCCTAAACGTGAAGCAAACGACTGGAGACCATGCGGAGATTACAGAAGACTAAACACAATAACTGTACGAGACCGCTACCCATTACTACACATACACGATTTTTCAATAAATTTACACAACACTACCATTAATTCAAAACTAGACTTAGTGAGAGCCTATCACCAAATACCAATGGCCTCTGAAGACATACACAAAACAGCAATCACTACATCTTTCGGAATATCCGAGTTCCTCTGAATGCCCTTCGGCTTGAGGAACTCAGCGGAAACGTTCCAAAGATTCATAAACGAAGTTCTAAATGGACTAGACTTCATATTCGTATACTTAGACGACATACTAATTGCCAGCGAAACAGAAGGACAACACTTACAACACTTAAACCAAGTTTTCACACGTCTTAACTATTATGGACTCAACATCAAACCAAACGAATGCGTTTTCGGAGTTGATAACATAACATTCCTAAGTTACAACATTTCACAACACCGTATACAACCTTCTACAGAACGAATACAGTGCATACAAGACTTCCCACAACCAACCACAGTCAAACACATTGAAATTATTTCAAATCAAAAACCAGAGATTTTTTTATATGAAAAAAGTGTTATTATATGATCAACACTAGTTTTGGTGCCAAGATTTTTTATTTTAACTAAGGACCTTATATAGAATACATTACTAACAAAAATTTTGATATTCTACGTGTAGTTTCATAGATTTTGCCTTGTAAAAATAAAAGCTTACATGAATGAGGTGTAGTAGGGACTATCACGTTGCATCCCCCAGCATTAGTTAGCCATCATATGGCAATCCCATCGGCCTTGGCATCTTTCTTCAATAGTTTTTAGGTCCTGGTGAAACCGCTCTCCTGGCTCTTCGCTATAGGATCCAAGATTTTCTGGGAATTGGTCAAAATGACTGTGAAGGTAGTACACTTTGATGAACATATCACATCCTAAATTATTAAAGTGCTCTAGCATGTCATTTACAATTTCAGAGCAGTTATTTGATTTGCAATTCCCGAAAAAGTTTTTAATAACTTCAACAAACGACTTTGTTTAGAGCTGTCTATAAAGAGACGCCATTCATTTGGATGGTATTTTGAAAGACCTATTTCGAGGATAAGGCCTTGCACATCCGAACAAAAACAATATCATTTTTCGATTTAAAAAATGGTAGCAGGTCTTGCTCTCTTGTTCGATAGAAAGTCACTTTTGTACCTGACGCCAACAAGTTTTTTTCTCTTTATCTAAAAGAAAAAACCTCTGCAGATTCTTAAGAAAGCTAAAGATCCCTTATCAAATCATTTAAGTCTTCTTGGGTAAAAAGTTTTGGCTCTATAGATGGTATTCCTTCGAAATCGCTGTCGCGACTCACTTCATTTATGACTTCTCCAAATGATGATTCACGATGATGATGATTGTTTTTTCCATTGCATAGGCATTCCGAACCTCATATGGTTTCTCTTCCCACTAATACACTGTCTCAAGTGTTCATAGCACATGTTCCAAAAAATTCAGAGTATCCACGGTTTGTTTTCATCCACAATTTTCGACTTAAAGTAAGCAAAATAAGCACTTTTTATAAAATCTGTTATAGGTTTTCTGAACTTTTTCACTGTGTATTCACCACAAATGTAACAAAACACACTTGGATCATTGAGAAAACTTCTTCGCGATAAAGGCATGATATAAAAATCAATTTATTTATAGAAATCTGCAGATAACAGCGAATATTCAAAACTGACGGTTAATCAAAAATGACACGTAGATTATTGAGAGTACATACTACATGTATTTAACCCAGATAAGCCGACGGGCGCGTTTATGCAAAAACCTTCGTAATTTTTTCTAATTTCTTTTGTTCTTACAGAAAAACTTACAAAACTGAAGAGAAAATTAAAAAAAAAATATTTTTACTTGGATTTTGAGTCCGTACTAAGTGTAGTACGCTCGGCACATATGAGTAGTAAAGGCAGTATTTTTTTTAAATTCAAATTGTTTATTATTCAGCAATATTGATGTACTTAAGTAAAAAACAAATATAATGTGAGAAAAATTATTTGGTGGTGTGGCAATTCTTATTAAATGAAGCGACACGTCATATTCATGTTCACACTTTTGCTAATTTCACAAAACTGAAATCTCCGATCCAAAAAAAAAAATCCAAGTAATTACTCTAGACAAAACTTATCAACGCACGGTTTGTTGATCGCTATGTTCTGTAGCAGCACAATAAGTTGGTTAGAAAATTCAAAGAACAGGTTACGCAGAAACCTGAAAATAATAGGTGTACTACATGTAGTACGCTCGGCATATCCGGGTTAAAACAAAACCACTAACTATATCTCGGCACCAACATTTTTTTTTTTCGATTTGTTGACCTGAGTAATAGGGTCGATTTGATGTGCTAAATCTGCAAATATGTTTATCAATAGGCTTATTAATGGTTGTGTTATTAGCGAGCATCTGTTGAGTAACTTATATATAAACGTGCCTCAACGTCCCATGAGACGATTTGTACTGCTGAATTTAAAAACATGCAGATCGAATTACTTGCTACATGAACCCTTCCGGCACTGATTTCAACTGTGTTTACGCCGTTATTGACTTTAATCAATCTCAAAGCATAACTAAAAAAAGCGTTTTACGTTTTCTTGAAATAGTTAATATTTAATTTGTTTTATTTGATGTAGATGCTTATGAAATGTGGATAAATGAACGCATTTGCAACAAATACCGCCTGCTGCTGTCGGTGTAATGCTGTTTTCGCATCCTACATCTACACTGCTGCTTGTAGGCGTCTACCTGACTGGATAAGGCATCTACGTATCAGATGTGGTCAGCCGTTAGCGCGGATGTTTTTAAGTCACTGCTGCTTTCAGGCATATACCTGACCAAGTGTGGCCGACCGTTAGCGCGGATTTTAAATCATTGCTGCTTTAAGGCATCTACCCGACCAGATGAGGTCAGCCGTTAGCGCTGATTTTAAATCACTGTTGCTTTCAGGCATCTACCAGCCAGTTGAGATCAGCTGTTGGTGCGGAATTATTTTAAGTACTTTCATTTATAATTTCTCAATTTTTGAGGGCTTATGAGCCCAGTAAATAAAGTTTAAATAAATATCGTTTGTTTCTGCATTTCCTTTAAAAGAAGTTTCTAAAAATCGATCTCACCTTAGTTAGCTCTTTAATATATCGCTCATTTTCTTCAATAACGTCATAACTCAAAAAATCCGTTATTTCAGGGTAAGCATTTTAACTGAATTTTTAAGTTTTTGGGTTAGGGAGCGTTCAAGTATTACGTAACGCAATTTGGGGGGTCTTGTAAAACGATACGATGCGGTACATGGGCGGGAGGATGTGTCGAACAACGGGTGATTTGAAATTAGATGTGCATAATGAAACGCTTTCTATATTAGCTACAGCAATAAATATCATATTTATTATATAAGTTGATAATGGCGCGTAACTTTCAAAGATCTTTAAGAATTGCGTTACGTAATACTTGAACGCCCCCTTATAACGTTATTGAAGAAAATGAACGATATATGTATACAAAAAAATCTTAAACGCTTAAATGTTCACATGTAAAATTTATGTTTACAATTAAATTTAAACAACAAAATAAATTTTATAAAAAGGAAAAATTTGGTCATACGTATAATATAAATGGTTACATACGATCTGATTTACAGAAGCCCTATCTATGTAAAAAAAATCTCTATTTTAGTTCGAACTTTGGCCCTTTTACAAATATGCCAATATCATCCCTGATTAGGACCAATCTATCAAATGGTAACCAACGCCAAAAACCAAAAACAAACAATTACAATGGACAAAAGACACTCTAGATGCATTTACTTCAATAAAAGATAGCTTCGCTAAGCAAACACTGCTTAACCATATTAACAGTAAAGCGAAACTATCAATTGCTGTAGATGCATCTAATACAGCAGTCGGTGGAGTCCTACAACAAGATCACAATAACAAATTGGAACCACTAGCATTCTTTTCTAAAAAACTTTCACCCACAGAAACAATATACAGCACATTCGATCGCGAATTACTTGCCATTTACTTAACTATTAAACATTTTAGACACCACTTAGAAGGCAACACATTCACAGTATACACCGATCACAAGCCACTAATCAACGCACTTCACTCAAAGACAGAACGCAGTCAAAGACAAACACGTCATTTAGAATACATCGCACAGTTTACCAACACAATACTACACATTAAAGGTACAGAGAACACTGTTGCCGATGCTCTATCGAAATACGACGCACATTGGGAAAAACATAGTCAAAACACACGCATTGTAGGTATTTCAAAAGTTACAGAGATAAATTTATTTTTTCACTTTTTGTAATTTAGATCAGTGGTCGGCAGAGCGCAAATATCAAATATTTTCTTACTCTCAAAAGAGAGGGAAATGACAAAAGCACCAATCACTGCGAAAAATGTTTGCACGTTTTGCTGTTTACGCTCCATATGATTTCATCATTCAGGGGTTGAATTTTAGTTATAAAATGGCTTTCTATATGAAAGTTATTAACTATCACTAAAACTGGCTTGCAGATTAAGCATTGCGCCTTGTCAAAAACAATTTTCGGCGAAAAAATATTTTTTTTTGCCATTTGATTTGAAACATTTTTGCAGTGCATTAACGAAATAACCAGCTCATTTTGTAGTTTGCTTACTCTCGCTTATTCTCTTCGTTTGCTCGCGAGCATATGGGGTGCCGACCACTGATTTAGATACATCCAGCATGTCGAAAAACAATTTCGAAACTCATTTAACCAAAGAGCCTTTGCAAAACAGCCATCTTAAGTTGAGCTTCTAATGAAGTTATTTTTTTTTAATAAAAAGTATCAGTATCAATGCTTTATGTAGATGACAGTAGAATTGACATTTTTCAATGGAATCTTACCATTTCTTATGGGTAGAATAAAAATATTCCCATAGTTGATTTGTTATAAAAATTTTATTTTAGTTGTACTTATTTACGCAGATATGGGTAAATAAAGTTAGGTGTAATTTTTTGAGATTTAAAAAAAAAAAAGTTTTTATGGACTAGACCTTTTTTGGTTCCACATGGATCCACTAAATTTTCTCAGTACTGATTAGTAGAATCATTTACCTAAATGATGGTATCAAAGTCAGCTGCAGGAATTTAAGATGCGTTAATTTTAAGATGTCACCTCTAGTAAGTATATATGTACATATGTATATGAAAAAATTTCAAACAAATTTTTGGTATGTAAATTTTTTTCCTTCAATCAATTTAAAGCTTACCTAGCTTTTTTAATAATTACACTGTAGGGACGTAAAAAAAAACACACAAAAACGGCGAGACACCCCAACTTAATTTTTGGTCGTAGAACACGGTGGCATACTCAGTTTTTTTCGATTAGATCAAATTCTCGAGATATTCGCGATTGATATTTCGTCACTTTCAAGCCCTTGGTTTAGCAATATTTTTCTTATATATTCAGAAAAAGACATCGAAATTGATTGAAATTCGGTACATAGATTCAAATGAACCTAAGCATAAGACCTATTGAATTTTTTTGGGACACGCCCAAAATTACGCCCACCTCCCATATCACCCACAATTGTGAAATCTCAATAATAGGTGTTATATGTGTACTATAGATATAAAATTTGCTATGTGTGTATGGAGTATTATTATCCATCTAAAAACCAAAACGCCTAAGCATACGCCCACCTCCCATACCACCCACACTAGTTTTTGCTCAATAACAATAGTTTAAAAATTTAGGGTTCATTGTTGTCATTTCTCGTTTGCTGCATAGCTGTGTTAAGCCGTCGGTTTAAGGACTTGCTATATGATGTAGCTTTATTATTCCGAATTTCGGGCTTCCGCCACTTTATTTTTTCGAATAATGGTTGGACGTATTCTTCCAGTTGTAGAAATTTTTAATTTGTTTTTGTCGACTGAATGTTATTAATTAATTTGAAATTTTTAATCGAATTTTACAGTCAATTGCAGTAACCAATATTCTTGTGAAATTTCACAAATCGGTTAATGCTTTATAAACAAACATGACAAAGACAACAAATGAAACAATTTAACCTGGTAATTGGTGACATATGTTTCGGCTATTACCACATATATACACATATTCATATGTATATACATAGCCTCATCAGACCAGTTTTGGTTAATTTGTAATGCGATTCGAACCCCCGACCATTCCTTGAATTATATGTGGACGGCAGCTCAAACACTTGAGCCACGGAGGTTGTGCTGAACTACATGTAGAAAGTGCAAATTTATATTATGCGTACTGCGCCATCTGTTGTATTTTTGTTGTCATTTCTCGTTTGCTGCATAGCTTTGTTAAACCGTCGGTTTAAGGACTTGCTATATGATGTAGATTTATTATTTCGAATTTCGGGCTTCCGCCACTTTATTTTTTCGAATAATGGTTGGACGTATTCTTCCAGTTGTAGAAATTTTTTATTTGTTTTTGTCGACTGAATGTTATGAATTAATTTGAAATTTTTAATCGAATTTTACAGTCAATTGCAGTAACCAATATTCTTGTGAAATTTCACAAATCGGTTAATGCTTTATAAACAAACATGACAAAGGCAACAAATGAAACAATTTAACCTGGTAATTGGTGACATATGTTTCGGCTATTACCACATATATACACATATTCATATGTATATACATAGCCTCATCAGACCAGTTTTCGTTAATTTGTAATGCGATTCGATAACCAATTTATCCAAAAAAAATTATTCTATTTAAAAATTAAACAATTTTTCTATTAAAAAGTAAGGTACACCTCTACTTTGGCATCACTGATCTTGTTTAATAATTTCGTATAGTACGTACAAAAATTGTAAAATATCCGGATGATCATATGCAATCAAGTAGGTATATGCAAATAAAAAGTACATGAGGTCTTTCTTTCCGCTAGAAGACTTCATACGAGCTGGTGCTAGCTCTTTAAAATCTCCAAAAATCTTCATTGAGACAGGTATGCCTATACACATTGGTATTAACATAATTCAATACAAAACTTATATTATCTTTCGTTACGTTTATTAATTACTGATAAAATATCAATAGGAATCCAAGCCTAATTTGAAAAATTTCGAAGAATCTTTTCTTTTGACATCAAGTCTTTTCTTTTTCACAACTTAACATCATCATTAAAACTACCGTGAAGAAAAATAGTTGGTAAGAGTTTTTGTTCTTAATCCATTTAATAAATACCCATCTAAAAATCGAACAATTTATCTCAATATTAGGTTTACTGAGTGTAAGGAGTGCTGCATCAGCCAACTGCACTTTACAAAAAACCCATTATCGGTGTCACCCACAAGCATCGGTATACCTGCGTGGTAAATAAGCTATCAGCCTACATACCAGAAAAGTTCAACGAAAGCGGTAGATCAAAATTTAGAAAAACAAGTGCACAAACAGTAAAATTATTCCAGCTTCAGTGTAAAAACACAAAAAAAAAACCGTAAGAAATCTATAAAAGATAATATAAGCAATTTAAAAAAGAAAAAATTTTTGATTAAAAGTAAGAAGTGTTAAAAGAAAAATAATTTAGCATAAACATGGCAACTTAAGAAAAATCTTAAAATCTAAGTGAAATAAGCTAAATTCTAAATAATAACTAAAACTTTAAAACATTGAACGCAGAGATCCTAAGTCCTGAAAAAAAACATAAATGGCTTAGAGATTCTAAAAATAAAAGACAAAGAAACGAGAAACAACAAAAACAAACAGAAAAAAATCTTTTCTAAAAGATAACAAAAAAAAAATAAAAATCAAAGAAATTTTGCTAACCATTATGTTACTTTACTTAATTAGTGTTTAGAATGTAATTGTTAATTTTTACCAAAGATTTTCTAGCCATCAAACTACCAAGACATCAAGTTAAGGCCTTACCTCGATGGATTGTTGGTGAGTCATAATTTTCTATCATGTAATTATATTATTATATTATCAAAATTTTTATATGGAATATAAATAGTTTTTTACTAAAATTCAAGTATTAAAAGGGAGTATTCAAATTTTTTGTGCTATTAAGCATTGCTCTATCAAAAGAGATCGTGGTGAATTACCATTTAACGTACATACCTACATACCTATGTAGCTTTGCAGATTTTCTGACTGCATTGTTCTAAGCCAGTGGTCGGCACCAGGGCTGTCGTTTTGGAATTTTTGACCGCAGTGAAAATTCCGAAAAGTTGAGGAAAAGTGAATTGTTAGCAGTGTTTCTAAAACAAAAGTGCAGTGAATTTTGCAGTGTTATAAGAAAAAGATACATTCTACAATATTTTTAAAATCACATGAAAAAAAAAAACACTTTTTCGGTACATTTTTATTAAAATGTAATCAATAGTTAAAATTAAACAAATAACATTGTCATTTTGTGCCTTCATGGCATAAATCAGTACATTTTATAAAAAAAAGAGATAATAATAAAAGTTTATATATTCTATGTACTGTGTACATCAAAATAAACTAAAAAAAATTAGCGACCAAGTATTCCATAGGGACAACATAAAAAGAATTGAGAAAATCTTAGAGAAAATTAGTTTTCCAAAACACACAACAAAAAGATTAAAAGATAATTTTTATAAGGATATGGGACCAAGACAGGAAAGGTGTACAGTCATATATAAATCGATGACATATATTCCAGGTTTGACAGAGAGATTCGCGAAATTAAGTGCGTTTAAGGACATAAAAATTGCTAATAAGACAGATAATAAAGTTGGACAATTTTACAGCAATATCAAAACTTGACAAATCCTGCATTATTTACAACACTCAAAAAAAAAAGTGTTTGCCACAAATGATATAGATGGAACTACTTAAAGTGTTTGCGTGAAATAATAAAATGTTTGTCACAAAAACTTTTGATTTTACTTACAAAATAATAAAATTTTTTTTTTGTCACAATAACTTTTGATTTTATTTATTGATTTTATTTACAAATTGATAGTTGCACTCAAAAAACAAAAGTGTTTGCCACAAATGATATAGATGGAACTACTTCAAGTGTTTGCGTGAAATAATAAAATGTTTGTCACAAAAACTTTTGATTTTACTTACAAAAATAATAAAAATTTTTTTTGTCACAATAACTTTTGATTTTATTTACAAATTGATAGTTGAAAATTATTATACAAAACTACACTTTAAAACTTAACATGACATAGAACACAGCCTGGCAACATCGTCATCGTTCTTTGCTCCCAATCACTTATAAACATTTGATATCGTATATGTATAATGCAAGTAACAAAAAAGTTATTACGAATCAAAGCACTACAAAATATGAACATGAAAAGTTTATAAGTGATAGATCGTTTGTTGAAATGAATAAGTGTTTGGGACAAAAGACAAGTGTTTATCGAAACACTTCCATAAATTGAATTGTTTGACTGAAATATTTTGACTATTTGTCGTAAATAATTATATCATTTAGAAGCAACATTTTATGAAATGTTTTGTTAGAAGTAATTGAATCACTTGCCACAACTTGACATTTTACTTGTGTCAAATACATTAGTTTTTCTTATATTGTCTACAAATACTTATAGTTTAAGACAAAAGTTAAGTGTTTGCTTGAAATAATAAGTACTTATATTAAGCATTCGGTAATTTGCTACAAACGCTTTCTAAACAATCCTTTTTTTGAGTGTGAAAATTATTATACAAAACTACTCTTTAAAACTTAACATAACATAGAACACAGCCTGGCAACATCGTCATCGTTCTTTGCTCCCAAACACTTATAAATATTTGATATAGTATATGTACAATGCAAGTAACAAAAAAGTTATTTCGAATCAAAACACTACAAAATATGAACTTGAAAAGTTTATAAGTGATAAATCGTTTGTTGAAATGAATAAGTGTTTGGGACAAAAGACAAGTGTTTGTCGAAATACTTCCATAAATTGAATTGTTTGACTGAAATATTTTGACTATTTTCGTAAATAATTATATCATTTAGAAGCAACATTTTATGAAATGTTTTGTTAGAAGTAATTGAATCACTTGCTACAACTTAACATTTACTTGTGTCAAATACATTGGTTTTTCTTATATTGTCTACACATACTTATAGTTTAAGACAAAAGTTAAGTGTTTGCTTGAAATAATAAGTGATTATATTAAGCATTCGGTAATTTGCTACAAACGCTTTCTAAACAATCCTTTTTTTGGGTGAAAATTCTTTGTGACGGAGACGCGTCCAATGTATGCCAGAAGGTATATGTTGGCACTACAAAAACCAAATTAAGGATAAGACTCTCAGGACACAGATCGGACCAAAAAAACAGAAATGGACAAGCCCCTAAGACAGCCCTATGAGCCCACTGTGCTGAGCTTGGACATTTTTTTAATTTTGACGCTGTGGAGATCTTACAAGAAGAAAATAATCATGAGAAGAGATTCATATTAGAGATGCTTCACATTATTAACACCCTCACTGACAAGAGAATAAATTTCAAGAGCGACACAGAAAATTGTGCTCATATATACAGACATTTAGTTGACAATTAGGTTAGTTTAAGTTTAGCTTTTCTGTAATTTTAACGTAAGTTTTGTTTTGTTAATTTATTCAATTGTGTATTGTTTTAATTATTATTTCTTAGTCACCCCTGAAGATAAGGAAGGATCTTCCTCGAAATATTGGGAAAAATTATATATAAAACACTGACCTAAAGCCAGAAAAAGTGTTTTTATTTAAACAAAAAAGTATAAAAATATGATTTATGTACAACTATTTTCTGTAATTTGCTAGTAATTGTTTTGATGGCACCTAATTTTTAAAATCTTCATTAGGAAACGTTCCTTTAATGAGCATGATCGAATTAACCGTCTCCACTTTTAAACCATTCCAAGTTGATTTTTTTATTTGATTTGTAAGTGAAAAAATGCGGTCTTTGGATGCGCTACTGTGAGGTAGACATAATAGTGCGCCAACAAATTTCTATAAACCAGGATACATACAGTAGTTTCGCCTAAGGCTTTTTTTAATGAAATATAGCGAGCCAAAATTCTTCCAAATTTTTTTCTTCTGGCTTCGACATCATCTATGTCATCATGATTTATCAGATTAGGAAAAAGCAGAATCAGTGTCAACAAGCTTACGAAACCGGACTTTCAGATTGAAACGCTTTTAAAGCAGGATCTTTAAAATTATTTATTTTTAGCACTTGTTTGCATAAAATCATATAAAATTGTTGACATTTCTTTTTGATTTCTGTAGCTTCTTTCTCACTTAACAAACCATCGTGAATGAATGTTTTAGCTCTCGGGCCAAGGTATACATCCCTCAATGGCTTATAAATGGAAATGGCTTATGACTGAAAATTTATAATTTGAAAATTTTTTGCTAGATTACTTTTGCGACACTTTTTTCTGAAAGTGCAGTGTTTTCAAAAAAGATGCAGTGTCGCAGTGTCATACTTTAAATCGCAGTGAAAAACTGCGATTGAAGTGACAGCGACAGCCCTGGTCGGCACCGCATAGCACAATTGTGCGCTCAAATATCACACGCATTCTTATGCTCTTTCATTCAGTTGTCGAAAAACCATTGACAGAGCAAGATCATGCGCGGATGTAGCTATTATCGTCTGTTATGCACATAGAGAATTTTTTTTACAGCTATGGCAAATGAACGAATTTACAACGAAAAGGCATTGTGACGCATTTCAAATGCCTTTTCGTCGCCAATTCGTTATTTTCTTTTGACGACATATAGCAAAAAATGCATTGCGCTCTAGATTTTAGAATCTGCATACCTTTTCTATTTTTTTCTTATTTTTCACTTTCTGCCGCAACATTCATTTCGCAAACGATTTCTGCGAAAAATTTCTTGCGGTGCAGCCTCTCTCCTCTCACCAACACAATCACACTTTTAATTTTGCCGACCCCTGTTCTAAGCTATCGTTTAGGCATGATCGCTCTCCCTATGCTTACATTATTTTTCTATTTTTGATATTTGCGTAAATTTTTTTTTTTTTGCATTTTGTTTTATTCAATTGCATATAGCGATTGCGGAATCCCACGCGAATCTTGTTGATAACTTGATTAAAATTTTAGTTTTATATTATTATGCTACTTCGTTTTCTCGATTTATCTATTAAGTATTAAATATTGAAATATAACAAAACGAAAATGGATAGTTTGTTATAAGATATTGATTGATAAGATTAAAGTTATTTCTATAAAAATATGAAAATATTAATGAATAAATAAGTTTATGTTGAACAAATTTCTATAAAATGAGAGGTTAATTTTTTTTATTTCCGTGGTGGTAGGGTGACAAAGAGAGTAGGCTTTTGAGATTCTTTATGAAACCACACAAAGAATCATGGTTGGGAGGGTAAAGAGTCATAATAACATTAATTAATAACATCCACAGATGCAGATATTGTGTTGAATTGATGATCTGATCACACGTTGCGATAGTTTTCTTTGTAATTGATTCTATAAGTAAATATTTTTTTTGTTTTTGATTTATTATTTCTCTAGTAATCTTAGTTTGGTTATCATTAATTTCCGAACTAAATAAAAGCAGTTCAGGGATTCTTATAAATTTTATTTTTTTTGTAATCGCTAAGAACGGTTGGGTAAAGCGGAAAAAAAACCCCCCACAGGCTGATTTTGCTAGTCGTAGCCAGAAGAGTCCCGCCCACATCCTTCACCCATCTGCAAACACTTTGTGTATAGCGAGGGTTACATAAAATTTTGGCGCCCAACGTGGGGCCCTATGCTTTTGAAACATATTCTTGATTCTTTATTTTGTGTCAAGTGTTTAAGCATTTTCGTAAGATCAGGGCTATTATTTCAAAATTATTTTTGTTGAGGTATAGGTTTTCACAACGAAGTCCCTTAAATCCATTTATTTATCTGAGTAGAGCTCAATATTTTGTTTTGATAAATTTTGTTTTGAATGTTGCTCTTGCAGTTTAGATTTTTAGATGAATCCGAATTATTTTGACCGCAGGGCAATGGTGTTTTTGTTTTAGTTCTCAAACTGTAGAGAATTGTATTCACTCACAGAATTTTCATTAGCGAATTCATGAATCATGAGTTGGTGAGATTTTTAAGGAGCATAGTTGTTTTTGGAATACAAAAATTATGCTTACAGTTTTGCTGTTGGAATGCATTTTTTTTGTCCAAACGATTGGTTCTTTTTCTATCCTTTTCATCTTGTGCTTAAGTTTTCGTTTTAAAATTTCAGCAATAAGCCCATATAATTATTTTTTTTGTCGTTCAGCACAATTTAAACTACACTAGCCGCTATTTAATTATCTTTAGTCACCTACCATTAAACACGGAATTATATTTGAACAAAATAGAGTTTCAATTCCTTTTATTTTTTTTTATTGAAATTTGGAATCTCTATTTCATAATCATGTCGGTAGTGCACAGTGCAGAGAACATTCCAAAACTCGTAGCTGTATCTGCTGGAGGTACTTGCTCTGTCTGTTTGCAAGAAATGCTGGTTGCGCAAGGGTGTCGAGTCACTCGTTGCAAGCATCTTTTTCACCACACATGCATTGAAGAATGGCTTAAAGAGCATAACGAATGTCCAGTATGCCGTAGCCTTTGTCACGTTCGAGAGTTAAAATCTATCGTTGCTAATGCAAGGATAGAAAATGTAATTCACACCTATAACACTAGTAACCGAGGTCGTGGAGCTACTCAACGTAGACATAATACCCGACGTAACACTCGTAATAATTTAATCGATGTTTCATTGCAAAACTTGTTTGCTGACTCAGCTAATACTAATCGTATGCTTGGCGAAGCTATTGTTACGAATAATTCAATAAATTTACCGGAATTAAATCCACCAATAAATAATAACAATCATACGCCTCGTAGTGCTTTGTACAATAATATGCAGGGCAGAAGACAAAATGATAATTTTGATTATGATCGTATTACAAATATGATCGAGCAAGTAATTAATCATAGATTTTCTGCATTGAACTTAAATACAAATGAATCTTTTCCCAGAAACCACCAGAATAATTTACGAAATGCAGATTTGTAAACACACAAATATTGCTTATGATTAAGAAATTCAAAGAAAAACAATACACTTATTACCTAAGAAATAAAAAAATTATCGACAATACAGAACGAAAATACATTTCAAGACAACACTATGAACGGAAGCGGACAAAATTCCACTCAAAACCACACGGTAGACATTTTTAATACCCTTAAAATTCCGGACGCAATCAAAGACCTACCTAAATTTCATGGTAACCCCCGTCTATTGTATGAATTCATCAATAACGTAGAGGAAATTCTTTCCATTATTCAACAAACGGATGAAACACCTCAGGGCAAGATATTTCTAAGGGTCATTAGAAAAAAAATTGAAGGTGGTGCGAACGAAGTACTAAACATGTATGGCACCCAACTCAATTAGGACGAAATTAAAAATAATTTGATTTTACACTAATCGGACAGAAAAATCTTTAATTAGGGACCTAAATACATTGAGGCAGGATAATAAAACAAGAGAACAATTTTGTAGCACAGTAATAGAACTTCAATCAGCACTGAGAAATAATATACGAATTCATGAATCAGATAAAAACGTTATTAGCTCAAAGAAAGAACTCTTTTTGGAAATGTGCCTAACTGCGCTCCTTAGTGGTATAAGGGAACCACTAGGTTCAAATATTAGAGCTATGAGACCCAAATCCCTAACAGAAGCCTTCAGTTTCTGTATTAAAGAGCAAAATATTTTTTACTCAAGATATGTTCCATACACTACACTGAACCAAATGAGGTGGTGATATTGAATAAAAAGCAGGTCAAGTTGAATAATCGGTGATCACATATCAACCAACAAAATCGGTAGGTTGAAATAACAAAATTTTTTTAATTTGAGACAAGGTGTGTTAGTTTGACAAAATTTTTGTTAAACTGAATAAAATATGCCAATGCTTCATTATTAAAACTAAATAGCAATTATTCAATTTAACTTTTAGCTTTCGTCAAATCAACAAAATTTTCTTCATTTTGATTTCTTAAAATTGACGAAATATTCATCAATTTGACGAATCGGTTTTCTTCAAATTGACAAAATATTCTTTAATTTGACGAATATTTTTTCTTCAAGTTGACAAAATGTTCTTGAATTTAACGAACAATATTCTTCATCTGTACAAAATATTCTTAAATTTGATTAATTGCATTCTGGAAATTCACAAAATATTAATTAAGTTGATGAATCGAATTCTACAAATTAGCTAATTAAGATAAAATCCATTTTCATTAATTCAATACTTAAACTGTTATAATAGGAATTTATTTTTAAAAAGAAATGTTCAAGAATATCTAAATCGTGTTTTAAAAAATCGATAATTTGATGAATTCTATATACAATTTCATTGTGGGGTATTCTTTGAATACATATGATTGAATTAAATAAAATATGTCATATTATGTTTGCAAAACACATTGCACCAAATTAATACATTTTGAATATATCTTAATTGTATGAATTTGGCAAAAATTTCTAGTCAACAAAAGATTGTTACGAAGTAATACTTACATGTAATTTTACATGAAATGAAAAACTTATATTACTTATATATTGTAGAAAAAATAAAAATTAATCACACGTTTAATTTTGAAATTAAAGTATTAATTTTTGAACTATTTACATTAAATGAATAAAAGTAACGCTGTATAAAATGCCAAACTATACTGGAAACAATAGGATAGGACAAATTGAATAAATTTAATATTTTAAAACATAAGTCAATTGCATATAAAAAAGAATCTTGCTTATATTCTATCCCATCAAAAATACTAAAATTCCTTCAGGATCCAATATTGACCCAGATATTAACAAAAAATGGTTGATTTCCTCTACAATTTTTCCAACATTTAGTTCTGGCGGACCTAAATATAAAAAAAATTATATGAGCTTCAAAGGTTATAGGAAAACTTAAACTCTTTGTGAAAAATTCTGGAAAGAGTAATTTTTATGATTTATCTTGAACGTGTCTTAAGCCACTATTGAGAGTTATCACTTTCTATGAAAATATGTTCTCTCAAATAATATGAATAAGACATGTTATTAAAAAGCTTTTGTAATATTTGAAAAAGATATAATCTGGCAATGTCACCTTATGTTATATGCTTCATTATTTTGGGGTCAGTTACTTGCTACCATATTCTTAACCAGTTACATTTGCAACCTTGGTTCATTGATCTCGTTTGGGGTGAATTCATGTGTAGCGTATTGGAGCTTATGCCGAGCGTACTGAATTCTTTAGACCACTAGATACAATGACCGAACGTAAGTTACTGAACCTTACAGCAAGCTGAACCACAATCAATATTTTTTTTTAAGCAAACATGTTATGCACAAGTATTTTTTTTTTCAAATCAACTTAGCATAATTAAAACTTTTGAAAAAAAAAAAAATTTATACATAATATGCTCTATCCATATTTTTTACATAGTTAAGAAATACAAATACATTTCATACATACTCACCAAGAAAATGATTTGTAATCTTAAATCAAAAATATATTTCCAAGTTCACCACTCAAATATAATTTCTATATTTTGTATTCACTGATCGCGCTAACCGCATTCTATAATAATTTTTTCGTAATGACGCCAATTCACTCAGAGTATAACGGAAGTTTTTTAAGAAACGATAAGTATTTTAGTTAACTTGAAGAAAATTATGATAAATTAACCAGAAATTTCTTCAATTTGAATTAAATACGAACTGGTCCTTGTTAAGCTTAAGAATTTTTGTTAAATTGAATATAGGTGGAATACGCGTTTAGTATTTAATTTAAATTAAAGAAACCAATGGAAACTTATTTCGTATTTTATTCAAATTGATGGATTTTTTTTCAATCTTACGAAACTTAGTTCGAATTTTATTCAAATTGCATGTTTTTTCTTCAATTCAACCAACTTATTTCTATTCAAATGAAAAAAATTTTTCTTTAATTTAACTAAACCGATTTCGTATTAAGTTCAAGAAAACTTCTTCAATTTGAATAAACTACGAACAGGGTTTCGTAGATTTGGAGAATATTTTGGCAATTTGAATAAAATTATCATTGAATTAAAGAAATTTTGTTAAATTGAATAATTTACAAAATGGCTTGCGTTGAATTGAAGAAAATTTCTTCAATTTAAATAAAAAACGAAATTATTTGTTAATTAAACATAATTTTCATTCAATTTGATTAAAAATTTGTTAATTGGATTATATTTATTCTTGAAATTTTTACTAAATGTGTACAAAAAGCAACTTGCAATATGGAACGAACACGTCTCAAAACAAATTTCACAACTTTAATAGGAACACACAACAATTCTTGCAATCACCTCAAATAAATTCCATTTCACATAGGAAACACAATTTCAATAATACACAACCACAACAAAGAAACCAACATTTTATAAAACAAGAAAACAATTCATCGCAGACACGTAGATCATATCAGAATAACTCGAGATATTCGAATTTCAAACCAAACAGGAACTTTAACGATACTCAAAGTTTCAGAACCAACAATCCTTTCTCTAACAATAACATGAATGAAAACAACATAAATACTTTTCAAGGAAATTTCAGTACCAACAACCCTTTCTCTAACAATAATCTGAATGAATCAAATAACATAAATACTTTTCAAGTCATAACAAACAACCAATTTCAGAACTTAGACAGTTACCAAAATGCTAACTATGAAGGACCAGAAGAACTAGCGAACATTGAAGAACCTCGAAATTTTCGCATATTCGCCTCAAAGAACCAACAGGGTTCATAAATAAGAATAAAGACGGAAACTGGTTAGCTTACATTGAAATTTCCTCTCGATTTGGTCGACCCCTAAAATTTTTAATTGACACTGGATCTTCTTCTTCGTTTATCAATCCTGAATATACCAATATAAGAGATAGAGAAACGTGCCAAACTATAACCATAAAAACCGTCCTTAGCTTTTATTACTTAAACCAAAAAGTCACACTACCAATATTTCATGAGTTTAACCAAAACGGATGCTTAGAATTTCTACTATTTAATTTTCACCAATATTTTGATGGACTTTTAGGTATCAATATACTTACCCAAATCGGTTCATGCATAGATTTAAAAAATAAAATACTTCCAACCAAAACTTGCTCGATTAACCTTAAGTAGAAACCAAACCTATCATCTGGAAAACACATCATTCAGGCAAACTCCAAACAAGTCATAAAAATCCCGGTAGATATTGAAAATGGTGACATATTCATAAATTCATTAAATATCAACTCGAAATTTTTTATATCGGAAGGCATTTACCAGGCAAAAGACTGGTATAGTCTCATAGAAGTTTCAAACAAATCCAACACACACCAAGTATTTTTCCTTGAACAACCTATTAAAGCCCAGACTTATAGAACTACTTACTTCATCGAAATAAATTGCATGGATATCTATCGCAACCCACCCCAACATCAAGTCGAAATTAATAACTTCAATATCACTTCAGCTAATAATCAAAACGAAAGGAAAGTTGACCTTTCTAAACTTCTAAGAACTAACCATTTAAATAACGAAGAAAAAACAGCCCTCCTTAAATTATGCAAGAAATTTAACAACGTCTTTTACAAGGAAGGCCAAAACCTGACCTTCACCAACGAAGAAAAACATAAAATTAGAACAATTGACGACATCCCAATCCATACAAAATCCTATAGGTACCCATATGTACACAAAGAAGAGGTTAAACAACAAATAGAAAAAATGTTTCAGCAAGGTATAATAAGAAACAGCTTTTCTCCATGGAGCTCTCCAGTCTGGATCGTTCCAAATAAACTGGATGCTAGTGGTAAAAAAAAGTGGAGATTAGTAATAGATTTTAGGAAACTAAATGAGAAAACAATTTCCGACCGATATCCATTGCCTAACATTAATGACATAGTAGACAAATTAGGCAAATGTATGTACTTCTCAACAATTGACTTGGCAAGCGATCAAATCCAATAGAAATGCATCCAAAAGACATTCCAAAAAATGACTTCACGGTCGAAGGTGGACATTTTGAGTATATAAGAATGCCATTTGGACTTAAAAATGCACCATCCACATTTTAACGTGTGATGGACAATGTTTTAAAAGACCTTATCGGTACAATTTGCTTAGTATACTTGGACGACATTATCATCTTTTCCACCTCTCTATATGAACACATTCTAAACTTGGGACTGGTTTTCGAAAAGCTAGAAAATTCTAACTTCAAAATACAACTTGACAAATCCGAATTTTTACAGAAAGAAATCGCCTTCCTAGGACATATTGTTTCAACAGAAGGAATAAAACCGAATCCAATGAAAATTCAAGCCATACAAAACTACCCAATCCCTCGCACACAAAAGGAAATTAAAGGATTTCTGGGTCTTTTAGGGTATTACCGTAAATTTATTAAGGATTTCGCTAAATCAACGAAAGGCAGAACAATAAATTTAAATGACAATTATGTCAAAACATTCGAAATTTGTAAAAGCATCCTGACAAACGACCCTTTCCTACAATATCCAGACTTTTCTAAGCCCTTTATACTAACCATTGAGGCCAGTAACTTCGCACTAGGTGCAATACTATCTCAGGGTCGCATTGGCAGTGACAAACCGATATGCTATGCTAGCCGCACCCTGTCAGATTCCGAAACAAACTACTCAACTATCGAAAAGGAATTACTGGCAATTGTATGGGCAGCTAAATATTTTCGACCGTACCTCTACGGTCACAGGTTCCAAAAAGTAACGGATCATAGACCGCTCACATGGCTAATGAGCTTAAGGAACCAAATTCCAAATTAGTTAGATGGCGGTTGAAACTCGAAGAATTCGATTATGAAATCGTTTATAAAAAAGGTAAATTAAATTTCAATGCAGACGCTCTGAGTAGAACCAGGATAAATGACCCCTTAAATAACCCAATTGTAGGAAATCTTAATGACACTGGTTTAAATAACGAAACATCCGGATCAACAGTTCTCCAGCAGAAGAACGGAACGACGGAATCTCAGAAAAACCTCTAAACGATTTCCGTTTACAAGTAATTTTAGAAAAATCTACCGATCCCCCAAGCCCTACTGTAACATTACCCTTTAGAAATAAACAATGAAAAATAATTAAGAGACCAAACTTCACTGAAGCAGAAATAACAGAAATCCTTAAAACATATCTTGCACCTAATAAACTCACAGCAATTTAGACACAAGACGACATTTTTGCTTTAGTACAATCTTCCTACTCCCAATGCATTTCTAATAGTAAAACTTTCCGACTAGTAAGATGTACAAATATTTTAATTGACGTAACAGAAAATGACGAGCAAGAAAAACTCATTAGAGATTACCATGTAAGGTCAAACCACAGAGGTATTGACGAATCATATCTACATTTAAAACGACAATACTATTTTTCTTTTATGAAAAATAGAATCAACCAAACGATAAATAGTTGCCATGACTGTCAGACTATAAAGTATGACAGAAATCCACCAAAATTAATCTTAAAAAAGACAGAATCACCAACCAAACCTTTGGACATCATTCATATCGATATTTACAGCATTAACCACCACCAAATCCTTACAATCATTGATAAATTTTCAAAGTTTGCAGCAGGATGTACACTTACTGCCCGAACAAGTGTAGTTGTACTGGGTGCCTTCAAAAACTTTGTAACTCAACATAGTATCAATACGAAAGTAGTTTGTGACCAAGGTGTAGAGTTCACAGCAAACATTTGCAAAGATTTTTGTAATCAATACGAAATAGAGTTGCACCTCACAGCGTTCCAACAAACTACTAGCAATTTACCCGTTGAAAGGCTACATTCTACTCTTACGGAAATATACAGGATAATACTTGCTGCAAAGAAAAGAGCAAACTTACCTATAGATCACGAAGAAATTTTCCAATACTCAATACACTCTACCACCAAATACACCCCATTCGAACTCTTAACCGGAAAAACTCACGAATTTAATAACACCATCACTTTCAACAATGAACATGACTACCTCTCAAAGTTAAATAAATATAAAGAAAAAATATTTCCATTAGTAAAAAATAAGATTGAAACCCTCACTCATCGTAGAATCGAAAAACTAAATTCATCTCGGGAAGATCCCATGGAGCTAGAAGAAAATAGAACTATCTTTAGGCGAGAGAGTAGACGAAACAAAATCACCCCCAGATTCAGCAAACACAAAGTCAAGAAAAATAATAGAGTCTCCGTATTAACAATTGATAACAAGAAAATACATAAGGGCAAAGAAAGAAAATTTACTTAAATCCATTTTCAGGCTACCCCTTATTTCGGCGAATGAGATTTTCGTGAAAAATATAAGCGAAAATCACGGACTACTACAATTTGACTTAGGGCCAGCCCTATAGTAAACTTAACTGATTACGATGATACAATCAACAAAATCTCTGCTGCCATTGACCATCTTAGCAAAAAGAACACTGTAACCAACACAATCCCTGTAACTAAATTAAAGCTTGAAGAACTTAGAACCAAATTAAAAGTAATGACACCACCTAGAACACGACGAGGCCTTATTAACGGACTAGGTACGGTAGTAAAATTTATAACAGGAAACATGGATGAGAACGACGCAGTTGCAATAAACTCTCAAATAAAAAAGCTACAAACAGGCAGTGTCTTCATACAAAACACATTTACAGAACAAAACACAATCAATACACAAATGATTCAAAGATTTAAAAATATAACAAACCATATAAATAAACAAAACGAAGACATAGAAACATTTTTAAACAACCGCATACAAATAGAAGCAAATATTATTCATAAGGAAGAAGATATAAATACTGATATTCAATATGTAAACCTAATTAATTATAACATAGATCTATTAAGTAATCATGTAACTAATATAGCAGACTCTATACTGTTGGCAAAATTAAATATCATATAAAAATTTATTCTCAGTTATGAAGAACTTGAAATTATATCAAACAATTTCCAAAATCAATCTATCGAAACAAAATCATATGGTGAATTGTATGAATTATTAGATTTACAAGCTTTTTATAATGACTCTAATACTATGTTAGACGTTAAGATTCCAATATTATCAAAAGAAGAAAATAGATTATTGCATATCATTCCACTTCCCATAAACAACACAAAAATAATAATATCACAATCTTACATGACACACAATAAATATAAAATAAGTCTAATAAAAATAAATAAAATTTGTCAAACCCACGAACAAACCTTCTACTGTAAAGAAACAAGGACAATAGAAAATAATGACGAATCTAGTTGCGTTGGCCAGTTACTACGGAACCAAACAGCTCACTGTAATCTTAATGAGGTTATCTACACCCAGAATATAAGTTTGCCCGCAAATAATTTCATTTTACTTGTCAATGTACCTAAAACACTAATTAAGTCTTCAAGAAATTGAAGGAACAGCTCTTATTCAATACAGAAACTGTACTGTCAACATCAATGGGATAGAGTATGAAGATAAACCAGTCATTTACTTAGATCGAATCAACCTTAAAACTCTATCTCACAGCCAAGTACATGCTAAACTGATGAAAGAGACTCTTAATCTTCAAAAATTTCAACAATTCGAGATACAAACTAAGCAAACGGTGCTTAACATCGCAAGGAAGATCAAGATATGCTATGTACCCAACGACATCCAAAATACCGCTACAGCTCCACCGAACTCGTTGTGGCCTTCGCTCTAATCTAAAGGGGGAGGAGTTACATATTGTACCCACTGTACCGCACACTATGAGCCTCCACCAACAAAACCACCACGACGCAACAATGACAACAACAACAACAAAACTATTCTTCAGCATTTAAATTAATTTATTTAGTTAATTAAACATTTCCTATTTTTCTGTTAAATTGACACTTATATTTATTTTAATATTAATCTATTGATTAAGCATTTCTCTTTTAGGTCAATTCAATAAGTATTTCCTATTTTTCTGTTAAATTGACACCTCTATTTATTTAAATATTAATTTATCGATTAAGCATTTATCTTTTAGGTCAATTCAATTGTAATTAGCTATAAATACTTTGTATTCTTAATTTTAAGTTGAGTTGATTAGTATACCAAGTAGAATAAATTTGTTTTTTTTAATAGCATACCAAGTGTGCATATGTTATTCGCGCGTCAGTCGCTTTTGTGTATATATCACTTTTCATATGAAGGCATATCGTCACCTCAGAGTGTAAGTGTCCTATCAGCAAAAACATGAAACTGAGAAAACAGCGTTTTAAAGTTATTTACTATGCGATTTGTTATTTAAGGATTAATAACCGATGTGAAGTTAGCGCCGAATAAAAATGTTATTTACATTTTCTTAACAGAGCGCGGCGAAAATTTAGCATAGTGGTTTTTGCGGCGAAAAAAATAATTTTACCGGAGAAAAAAAAAAATTTGTATTAACTAACGAATCTACTCGCTGTTTTCATATAACGAATTTGACACCTACAACCAACAAGCAACTGTGGTGCAGCTGTAGTGTGTTTGACTATGAATCGCGCATGTGTGGGTTCGAATCCTTTTTGATTTTTTTTTTACTTTCATTGCTAAATAAAGTTTTTTTTTTATTTCATTGCTAAATAAAGTTTTTTTTTTATTTCATTGCTAAATAAAGTTTTTTTTATACTGCCACACGTAATAAAAATAATTTCTGACTACAAAAATTCTCAAAAGTATCACAGAATAGCTCTCTGCTACAATATGACAAAGTCTTCTCAAAGATAGAATCCATTAACATTCTGTGCAAACAAGTGTTTCGTGGTTTGGTCGCTATAATAAAATACATACATGGTATCACATTTGAAAACCTGGTGACACCATGTGAAACACGCCCTTTCTGAATTGTTTATGGAATACTATCGAAATATTAGAACCGAACTTTGAGTAATTCTTATTCGGTGCTGTAAAGAAAAATTAAAATTTAAGCTTGCTTGCAGCACGGTCAGAAATCAATAACATCCAAAAACCTCTTAACCCCATGTGAAGTACACCCTTTCTGACTAGTTTATGGAATATCATCGAAATATTGAAACTGAGTTATAATTTTCAGTCGATTCTGTTAAAGAAGATGAAAAAGTAAAATAAACTTTGTCCCGAGATCGATGCTCACAGCTCAGTAAGGAATGAATAACACTTAAAAACCTCTTAACCCCATGTGGATCACACCCTTTCTGACTTGGTAATGGAATTTCATCGAAATATTGAAGCTGAGTTGTAATTTTCAGTCCATTCTGTTAAAGAAGATGAAAAAGTAAAAGAAACTTTGTCTCGAATTCGATGCTCACAGCTCAGTCAGGAATGAATAACACTTATTTATTTATTTTATTTTATTTATTCAAAAAATTGTAATTTTGAAGCCATTCGGCCAAATTTATAAAAATTAGAAGTATATAACGATTAGTGCGAGAATAATAAATGTTACAAAAAAAGATAATAAAAGACATATGAAAAAATTCAAAAATTAGAAAAGAAAAAAAAAAGATATAAAAATAAAAAATCAAAAAAAATATCAGCTTTATCCAAACGACAAGATTGCATACAACATACTCCAATATAAAGGAACAAAAAAACATATAATAATTTAATTAGTTTACATGTTAAGAAGCCTCTTCTTGAAAAGATTACACGAGGGAGAGAAGTTTCTTATGGATACCGGCAAACAATTCCAATATCTAGCAATTCTAATTAAGAAAGAACGTTCAAATTGAGATGAATTCATTTTAGGAATAATAATCTGTAGATTTCTTGTAGAGCGGGAGAATCTAAAGAGATTTGCAATATAATCCGGAATTTGACATTTAATGACCTTATAAAAAACGCACAAAAGTTTGAATTTGATAAAGTCCTGAAAAGAACAACCAAGAAATTGGAGCACATAATTAGAGACATGATCGCGAGTGCGGATATTAAACAAAAACCGAACAATTTGATTAACTACCAACTGAATTCTACGAATGTTATACGAGAACGTACCCGTATAAAATTCAAGGCCATAAGCTATATATATATAAGCCATAAGAGAAAGAAGAATGCAAACTTGATTATCGTTATAAGATTTTCTTATGAGATCAGTTAATCCAAGTAGCAAATAAGTAGTATTGTACCCATCATGAAATTCAGATTGACAACTAGAAATTTTATCATTGACTTGTGGCATAATTTGGTCCTTAATAATATGCTCCACAACTTTCGATAAAGCCGGTAGCACACTTACAGGCCTTAAATTATCAAAACAATTTGAGCTTCCACTTTTCTTAATAGGAACAACACGAGCAATTTTCCATGCTTTAGGGAACAGGGACGTAGTTAAAATAGTGTTAACAAAGTGAAGAATATGTTTTTGCACGGAGTAAAAATTAATTTTAAAAATTTTAGCGGGATGTTATCATAGCCAATCGCATTGGATTTAAGTTTAATTAAAGCAGAGTGTAGTTCATCAAGGGTAACATTACGGAAAGTAAAAGAACCATCAACTCAATCACTTATAGCAAAATTGAATTGATTAAGGGCTACATCAGACTGGTGAGACAGAAAGTTTCTGTTTATATCATTACAGTCAGCATTAACTAACGAATCAATAGAATTAATGCACCCATTCATACGAAGTTTACTCCACATCTGCTTACTGTAAAGCCCATTAAACATTTTTGAATGTTCACGCTGTCTAGCTTTACAGATGAGAGTTTTAGCACGATTTCTAAATTTGCAAAAAATTTGCCAATTGATGTCCGAGCGATCTTCAATAAATGCTTTAAAAGCAAGATCACGCATCGACTTAGCATAAACAACCTCTTTAGACTTCATAAAAGACTCATTTCGTTGTCTTAGCCTAACCCTAGATAAGGGTACATGTGAATATAAACGCTCAAAACATGAGTTTAAAACTTTAAGTTGTTCATCCGAATTATTAGTAGAATAGATATCACTAAAGTCACAAGAATTAAGTTCTCTCTCCAATAGTTCATAATCAATCGCATGATAGTTTCTATATTCAAAGTACTCTTCAGTACGCGATGGGACAAGTTTCAAAGAAACATAAATGAAAGCATGAAAAGAAATACCAGGGCACTGCATGTGCCCTGAAAAAGACAGCAAGTCAAATGAACTCAAATGAAAGAAGTTGAATTATGTTGCAAGTCAAAGTGTATCGGAATGGAATTATGCACGCAAGAGAGCTTCAAACGTTGACAAATACTACGCATAAATTGAGATTTATTTAAATTAAATAAGTTATTATTAAAATCGCCCATAGTTATAACATCAGAGTACTTGACAAGAAGATTACAAACAGCATCCTCGAAGGCGGATATATTTCCATCAGGAAGATATACCACACCAATAAGAATTCGTTTAGAGCTATCTATGATTTCAACAAAAGTTTACCAATATTGATGCAATTTCTCCCTTTCAACTTGAAATCGAGTCCCATCCGATGTTGTGGACAATTTTTATACTGTGCATAATCGGTTTTTTAAGCTTCTTAATCATGAAGGGATTCCAAATGTGGAGACAGTGCCGAACTGAAGCTCATAAGTCGGCCCAAGAACAGATTTTTCAAGCGGCCCTATCACAGATGAGTGATATTGTAACTTCGGGACGAAGAACTTAAGACAGGGGAGAGTTAGCGCAACCGCTAAGCGAATCATGCCGACTAAAAAATATATATAATAAAATAAGCAAACTACATTGGTGCTGCTGTTGGTTCAGGTTTCCGACTGTCCATAGTGTCAACATATAGCCTAAGCACAACAACAAT
This sequence comes from Tricholauxania praeusta, assembly GCA_949775025.1. NCBI lineage: Eukaryota > Metazoa > Arthropoda > Insecta > Diptera > Lauxaniidae > Tricholauxania > Tricholauxania praeusta. The sequence continues at coordinate 76,020,548 of OX459029.1, read as the reverse complement.
AACAACAATCATTTATACGTGGCAATATGTGCTGACTATTTATGCAGAATCAGCATTTCCGCTGAACAACTTATATATAATGTTATAATTAGAGTTTAGAGTTTAAGAATAATTTGAGAATAAAACAGAATTGAATTGAAGCTAAACCAACCAACATCTGCGTTAAAGTTATATTTAATTTTCAATATTAAAAAAGAAGTTTCATTACTCGAGCGACCGAAGAGAATGAGCGAGTGCAAGCAAACTACAAAATGAGTTGGTTATTTCGTTAATGCACTGCAAAAATGTTTAAAATCAAATTGCAAAATAAATATTTTTAACGAAAATTTTTTTGGCAATGCGCAAAGCTTAATCTGTAAGCGAATTTTAGGGATGGTTGATCAATTACATATAGAAAGGGATTTTATAGCTAAGATTCAACTCATGAAACAGGGTTGTCATTGTTGAGCATTTCCCACCAAATTTGAACCATTTCGAAAAAAAAAACGGGTACCATGACCCGGGGATTCATTTTCGAGTCAAAAACGGTTCTTTACAGGGTCCCGATCCTTCCTTAGTGATGTCCAAAAATATTTTTGAGCAATCTTTCGTTTGAAAAAACTAAATTTTTTCTAGAAAATGGGTTTCTTTTACTTTTTCATCTCCTTTAACAGAATCGATCAAAAATACAGCTCAGCTTCAATTTTTCGATGATATTCCATAAATAAGCCAGAAAGGGTGTGCTCTACATGGGGTTAAGAGGTTTTTAAGTGTTATTTATTCCTGGCTGAGCTGTGAGCATCGAATTCGAGACAAAGTTTCGTTTACTTTTTCATCTCCTTTAACAGAATCGATCAAAAATTACAGCTCAGCTTCAATTTTTCGATGATATTCCATAAACAAGTCAGAAAGGGTGTGCTCTACATGGGGTTAAGAGGTTTTTAAGTGTTATTTATTCCTGACTAAGCTGTGAGTATCGAACTCCAGACAAAGTTTCTTTTACTTTTTAATTTTCTTTAACAGAATAGTATAAAAATTACAACTCAGCTTCTATTTTTTGATGATATTACATAAACAAGTCAAAAAGGGTGTGCTCTACATGGGGTTAAGAGGTTTTTAAGTGTAATTTATTCCTGACTGAGCTGTGGGCATCGAATTCGAGACAAAGTTTAGTTTACTTTTTCATCTTCTTTAACAGAAAATAACAACTCAGCTTCAATTTTTCGATGACATTCCATAAACAAGTCAGAAAGGGTGTGGTCCACATGGGGTTAAGAGGTTTTTAAGTTTTATTTATTCCTGACTGAGCTGTGAGCATCGAATTCGAGACAAAGTTTCGTTTACTTTTTCATCTTCTTTAACAGAATCGAATGAAAATAACAACTCAGCTTCAATATTTTGATGACATTCCATAAACAAGTCAGAAAGGGTTTTGCTCTACATGGGGTTAAGAGGTTTTTAAGTAATTTTTATTATTCCTGACTGAGCTGTGAGCATAGAATTCGAGACAAAGTTTCGTTTACTTTTTCATCTCTCTTAACAGAATCGATCAAAAATTACAGCTCAGCTTCAATTTTTCAATGATATTCCATAAACAAGTCAGAAAGGGTGTGCTCTACATGGGGTTAAGAGGTTTTTAAGAGTTATTTATTCCTGACTGAGCTGTGAGTATCGAACTCCAGACAAAGTTTCTTTTACTTTTTAATTTGCTTTAACGGAATAGTATAAAAATTACAACTCAGCTTCTATTTTTTGATGATATTACATAAACAAGTCAAAAAGGGTGTGCTCTACATGGGGTTAAGAGGTTTTTAAGTATTATTTATTCCTGACTGAGCTGTGGGCATCGAATTCGAGACAAAGTTTAGTTTACTTTTTCATCTTCTTTAACAGAAGAAGAAGAGGTTTTTAAGTGTTATTCATTCCTGACTGAGCTGTGAGCATTGAGTTCGAGACAAAGTTTCATTTACTTTTTCATCTTCTTTAACAGAATCGACTTGAAATATCAACTCAGCTTCAATTTTTCGATGATATTCCACAAACAAGTCAGAAAGGGTGTGCTCCACATGGGGTTAAGAGGTTTTAAGTTTTATTTATTCCTGACTGAGCTGTGAGCATCGAATTCGAGACAAAGTTCTTTTACTTTTTCATCTCCTTTAACAGAATCGATCGAAAATTACAGCTCAGCTTCAATTTTTCGATGATATTCCATAAACAAGTCAGAAAGGGTGTGCTCTACATGGGGTTAAGAGGTTGTTAAGTGTTATTTATTCCTGACTGAGCTGTGAGCATTGAGTTCGAGACAAAGTTTCTTTTATTTTTTCATCTTCTTTAACAGAATCGACTTGAAATAACAACTCAGCTTCAATTTTTCGATGACATTCCATAAACAAGTCAGAAAGGGTGTGGTCCACATGAGGTAAAGACGTTTTTAAGTTTTATTTATTCCTGACTGAGCTGTGAGCATCGAATTCGAGACAAAGTTTCTTTTACTTTTTCATCTCCTTTAACAGAATCGATCAAAAATTACAGCTCAGCTTCAATTTTTCGGTGATATTCCATAAACAAGTCAGAAAGGGTGTGCTCTACATGGGGTTAAGAGGTTTTTAAGTGTAATTTATTCCTGACTGAGCTGTAAGTATCGAACTCCAGACAAAGTTTCTTTTACTTTTTAATTTTCTTTAACAGAATAGTATAAAAATTACAACTCAGCTTCTATTTTTTGATGATATTACATAAACAAGTCAAAAAGGGTGTGCTTTACATGGGGTTAAGAGGTTTTTAAGTGTTATTTATTCCTGACTGAGCTGTGGGCATCGAATTCGAGACAAAGTTTAGTTTACTTTTTCATCTTCTTTAACAGAAAATAACAACTCAGCTTCAATTTTTCGATGACATTCCATAAACAAGTCAGAAAGGGTGTGGTCCACATGGGGTTAAGAGGTTTTTAAGTTTTATTTATTCCTGACTGAGCTGTGAGCATCGAATTCGAGACAAAGTTTCGTTTACTTTTTCATCTTCTTTAACAGAATCGAATGAAAATAACAACTCAGCTTCAATATTTTGATGACATTCCATAAACAAGTCAGAAAGGGTTTTGCTCTACATGGGGTTAAGAGGTTTTTAAGTAATTTTTATTATTCCTGACTGAGCTGTGAGCATAGAATTCGAGACAAAGTTTCGTTTACTTTTTCATCTCTCTTAACAGAATCGATCAAAAATTACAGCTCAGCTTCAATTTTTCGATGATATTCCATAAACAAGTCAGAAAGGGTGTGCTCTACATAAGGTTAAGAGGTTTTTAAGTGTTATTTATTCCTGACTGAGCTGTGAGTATCGAACTCCAGACAAAGTTTCTTTTACTTTTTAATTTGCTTTAACGGAATAGTATAAAAATTACAACTCAGCTTCTATTTTTTGATGATATTACATAAACAAGTCAAAAAGGGTGTGCTCTACATGGGGTTAAGAGGTTTTTAAGTGTTATTTATTCCTGACTGAGCTGTGGGCATCGAATTCGAGACAAAGTTTAGTTTACTTTTTCATCTTCTTTAACAGAAAATAATAACTCAGCTTAATTTTTTTGATGATATTACATAAACAAGTCAAAAAGGGTGTGCTCTACATGGGGTTAAGAGGTTTTTTAGTGTTATTTATTCCTGACTGAGCTGCGAGCATCGAATAAGAGACAAAATTTCTTTTAGATTTTCATCTTCTTTAACAGAATCGACTGAAAATAACAACTCAACTTCAATTTTTCGATTATATTCCATAAACAAGTCAGAAAGGGTGTGCTCCACATGGGGTTAAGAGGTTTTAAGTGTTATTTATTCCTGACTGAGCTGTGAGCATCGAATTCGAGCCAAAGTTCTTTTACTTTTTCATCTCCTTTAACAGAATCGATCAAAAATTACAACTCAGCTTCAATTTTTCGATGATATTCCATAAACAAGTCAGAAGGGGTGTGCTCTACATGGGGTTAAGAGGTTTTTAAGTGTTATTTATTCCTGACTGAGCTGTGAGCATTGAGTTCGAGACAAAGTATCTTTTACTTTTTCATCTTCTTTAACAGAATCGACTTGAAATAACAACTCAGCTTCAATTTTTCGATGACATTCCATAAACAAGTCAGAAAGGGTGTGGTCCACATGGAGTAAAGACGTTTTTAAGTTTTATTTATTCCTGACTGAGCTGTGAGCATCGAATTCGAGACAAAGTTTCTTTTACTTTTTCATCTCCTTTAACAGAATCGACTAAAAATAACAACTCAGCTTCAATGTTTTGATGACATTCCATAAACAAGTCAGAAAGGGTGTGCTCCACATGGGGCTAAGAGGTTTTAAAGTGTTATTTATTCCTGACTGAGCTGTGAGTATCGAACTCCAGACAAAGTTTCTTTTACTTTTTAATTTTCTTTAACAGAATAGTATAAAAATTACAACTCAGCTTCAATTTTTTGATGATATTACATAAACAAGTCAAAAAGGGTGTGCTCTACATGGGGTTAAGAGGTTTTTAAGTGTTATTTATTCCTGACTGAGCTGTGAGCATAGAATAAGAGACAAAATTTCTTTTAGATTTTCATCTTCTTTAACAGAATCGACTGAAAATAACAACTCAACTTTAATTTTTCGATGATATTCCATAAACAAGTCAGAAAGGGTGTGCTCTACATGGGGTAAGAGGTTTTTAAGTATTATTTATTCCTGACTGAGCTGTGAGCATTGAGTTCGAGACAAAGTTTCTTTTAGGTTTTCATCTTCTTTAACAGAATCGACTGAAAATAACAACTCAGCTTCAATTTTTCGATGATATTCCATAAACAAGTCAGAAAGGGTGTGGTCCACATGGGGTAAAGACGTTTTTAAGTTTTATTTATTCCTGACTGAGCTGTGAGCATTGAGTTCGAGACAAAATTTCTTTTAGATTTTCATCTTCTTTAACAGAATCAACTGAAAATAACAACTCAGCTTCAATTTTTCGATGATATTCCATAAACAAGTTAGAAAGGGTGTGCTCTACATGGGGTTAAGAGGTTTTTAAGTGTTAATTATTCCTGAATGAGCTGTGAGCATTGAGTTCGAGACAAAGTATATTTTACTTTTTCATCTTCTTTAACAGAATCGACTTGAAATAACAACTCAGCTTCAATTTTTCGATAACATTCCATAAACAAGTCAGAAAGGGTGTGCTCCACATGGGGTTAAGAGGTTTTAAGTGTTATTTATTCCTGACTGAGCTGTGAGCATCGAATTCGAGACAAAGTTTCTTTTACTTTTTCATCTCCTTTAACAGAATCGATCAAAAATAACAGCTCAGCTTCAATCTTTCAATGATATTCCATAAACAAGTCAGAAAGTGTGTGCTCTACATGGGGTTAAGAGGTTTTTAAGTGTTATTTATTCCTGACTGAGCTGTGAGCATCGAATTCGAGACAAAGTTTCTTTTACTTTTTCATCTCCTTTAACAGAATCGATCAAAAATTACAGCTCAGCTTCAATCTTTCAATGATATTCCATAAACAAGTCAGAAAGGGTGTGGTCCACATGGGGTTAAGAGGTTTTTAAGTGTTATTTATTCCTGACTGAGCTGTGTGCATCGAATTCGAGACAAAGTTTCTTTTACTTTTTCATCTCACTTAGCAGAATCGATCAAAAATACAGCTCAGCTTCAATTTTTCGATGATATTCCATAAACAAGTCAGAAAGTGTGTGCTCTACATGGGGTTAAGAGGTTTTTAAGTGTTATTTATTCCTGACTGAGCTGTAAGCATCGAATTCGAGACAAAGTTTCGTTTACTTTTTCATCTTCTTTAACAGAATCGACTGAAAATAACAACTTAGCTTCAATATATTGATGACATTCCATAAACAAGTCAGAAAGGGTGTGCTTTTCATGGGGTTTAGAGGTTTTTAAGTATTATTTATTCCTGACTGAGCTTTGAGCATCGAATTCGAGACAAAGTTTCTTTTACTTTTTCATCTCCTTTAACAGAATCGATCAAAACTTACAGCTCAGCTTCAATCTTTCGATGATATTCCATAAACAAGTCAGAAAGGGTGTGGTCCACATGGGGTTAAGAGGTTTTTAAGTGTTATTTATTCCTGACTGAGCTTTGAGCATCGAATTCGAGACAAAGTTTCTTTTACTTTTTCATCTCCTTTAACAGAATCGATCAAAACTTACAGCTCAGCTTCAATCTTTCGATGATATTCCATAAACAAGTCAGAAAGGGTGTGGTCCACATGGGGTTAAGAGGTTTTTAAGTGTTATTTATTCCTGACTGAGCTGTGAGCATCGAATTCGAGACAAAGTTTCTTTTACTTTTTCATCTCCTTTAACAGAAGCGATCAAAAATTACAGCTCAGCTTCAATTTTTCGATGATATTCCATAAACAAGTCAGAAAGTGTGTGCTCTACATGGGGTTAAGAGTTTTCTAAGTGTTATTTATTCCTGACTGAGCTATGAGCTATGAACCTCTTAACCCCATGCTCCACATGGGGTTAAGAGTCTTGCTTTCACACAGTTGCTATCTTTATAGCATGTGATGTCCCTCTGATATTTGATAAGATAAGTTCAAGAAAGATCACATGGAAACTTGGCATAAGTGTTATTTATTCCTGACTGAGCTGTGAGCATCGAATTCGAGACAAAGTCTCTGAAAATGAAGAAGGGATTTCCCCGAATTTTTCTATACGCGTATGTTTTCATTTAAAGGGATTATTTCACTTGGACAAAATAATAAGTACATTAATCATTTCTTTAATTTTGCAACAATCTGATCGTCTTTTTCGTACAAGTTCGTTAATTTTATTTATGTTCATATTTAGATGGGAAGAAATCAACATTGTACTGCCGAGGAGAGGCAGATGGTTTCGACACTCAGAAATTACGGCCAAAGTCTTCGTACTTATGCCGAAGCCATGGATCAGTCAATTTTTTCGTCCAAAACGCTTTTAAAGCTAAAAAAGTGGCAGAAACCCGCGGAAGACCAAAAAATTCTTCAACAACGATAGATAATCCTACTGTCACTGTCGCAAAAAAGAACCATTTCGCATCTTCAAGAGTCATTTCAGCAGACATCAGCAATGTGATCTCGTTCCGAACGTCGATGATTTCAACGAACCAATTTACCTTGACGGATAGCGAGAAAAGTTTCTATGCTTCGAAAAAAAAATTTGAAGATGCGTTTATCACTCGCAAAGAAACATTCAAATTGGTCCGGACCAGACGGCGAGAAGAAATAGCGTAATATTTTGTGGAGCGACAAGTCAAAAATAAATATGTTTGGAAATGACTCCGCCCGAAATGTTCGACGCCCCAAGGGTAAAGAATTTCACGTACGCTTCACAAAAAAGACTGTAAAGCATGGGGGTGGCCATATTATGGTCTGGGGTTATTTTTCATGGTACGGTGCCAGACCAATACATCGAATTTCCGATAGCATGACCAGATTCCACTATAAAGACATTTTGGAAAGTACGATGTTGCCCTATGCTGAGGAAAGTATGCCGCTAAAATGGACATTTCAGCAGGATATTGATCCTAAGCATACTTCCAAGTTGGTGAAGAATTGGTGTCAAAACAATAGTGTAACCTTGCTTAACTGGCCAAGTCAATGACTGAACTTGAACCCTTTGGAAAACCTTTGGCGAGAGTTAAAGCAGAGAATAGGAAAGGAAGTATTCCAAAAAAAAGCAATTATGGAGTTTTGTCCAAAAAACTTGGTATGAAAAACCAGTAGAGACTTGACGTAAGCTTATCTCCAGTATGCCAAAAATAGTACACAAAATTACTCAAAGCAATGGTTGATATACCGGCTACTAATGACGAACTTTAAATATCAAGAAATAGAGCCGATAAAATCGAGTTAATTTTTTTTTTTTTATTAAAATGTACTGAATGTACTTATTATTTTGTCCAGTCATTTTAATCCATTTTTTACTTTTTTGATAAGACTGAAAGATATTTTGGTTTTTTATTAATGTTATACCTTTTTATTTTATTTAATATGTTGTAAGAAGTTAACTATAAATTTGTTTTTCTATTAACTTAAGTAAATTTTTGCCTACAAGCCATTGAACTAATTATGTGAGCGTGTACTTATTATTTTGACCATATGTGTATTTATTTTATTTTTCCATACAGCGAATGCTCATATGAGAGTATTATGAAATAATATTCATAGATACATTTCTACATACATACATATGTATGTACATCATACTTCACAATATCACTTATCATGGCTTGATTTTAATTATCAATATACAAATGTTTCAATAATATTTTTCGCAGATTTTTATTTCTTAAAAAAAATTAGAAAAAGTTAGTTCCTGTTTAATGCTTGTCCATATACTGTTTATAAAATATTTAAGATCTACATATTACAGGTTTTGAAAAATAAACAAAGGTATATTTTTTGAGTGAATCAGAGTGTATTATAATGAAATATGAAAGTTACCCTCCTTGAAAAAATTTGTTGAGTATTTATTGAAAAAATAGATCAAATGTGTTAAAGTCAGTAAAAATATATGTAATTGTTTACTTGAAGTAAATGTTATTTTTCATTGTTTATTAAAAATAATACTCTCATTTGTTCTTATAAATTTAAAAAAAAAAATTTTAAACTTCAGCAACTTATCTAATACAGCGGAATGAAAAAATTGATATTCAATATAAAAACAAACAAAGAAAAAATGTTTATGTCAGTAGCGAACCAGTAACCATGAGGCATTATAAAAAAAAATAATTGATATTCAATATTAAAAAAATCCAAAAAAAAAATTCGTTGTGTCGAGTTTCGTACCTATAACCTTATGCTTTAAAGGCAAGTAGCTTACTCACTACGCTACATTCACATGTTGAACGACCGCGGTTAAGCTCGATAGCAAGCTGTCACATCGTGTTTGTATTTCTTTTCTATGTTAACATTTATGCAAAATAAATAACATTTTAATGTAAACGTTCTGTTAAATTAACATTTTCGCCGCAAAAATATCATTTTCGGTTCTTCGCCCGGCGCTAACTTCACACAAGTGATTAATAATGTTTTTTTTTTTTATTATTTTGCCGCTCTGTAATTACCTATGCGGTGTTTAAAAAAAATTATTGAAACTTACCTTTGATTTTTCTGTAATTAAAATTATCCGGATTTGTATGAGTTAGGATATTTCCATTCTGAAACTCCACGTAAAAGTTATTTACTCTGCGATTTGTTATTTAAGGATTATTAATGTTTTTTTTTATTATTTTGCCTCTCTGTAATTACCTATACCGTATTCGAAAAAAATTTAATCAAACTTACCTTTGATTTGTCTTTAATTAAAATTATCCGGATTTGTATGAGTTAGGACATTTGCATTCTGAAACTCCACATAAAAGTTATATTACGTTTGATCCAAAACAAGCAAAAAGTCTTCTTTTTTATTCGTGAACATGTTTGATGGGGGGCATAGGAAAACGGGTATGTAGAAAAATCTATTCTTAAGTGTTTTGGCTGAACCGTTACATCACGCTTAGTGCTAACGTTCACGGCACGCTCATGCTAGTGTTATATTTTAGACCAAAACTTCTAAACTACTGAGCCGATTTTGTCAAACGAAATATCGTTGTTTTCATATTACCAAGAAGAGTAAAATAAAGCTATTAGTACTTAAAAATCTGTTCACAGAGGGCGCTGTTTGCAAAAAATAAAATATAATGGCCCATATTCATAGTCGCAAAATAAAGTTAAGACTTAGTTTTTACCCAAAATCGCAGATACAGACTGACCCCATAAAAAAAAGAAAAACTTGCATTAAATTATGAGAAAATTTTAAAAAATGATTACCCTGCGTTATTGACACAAATTATTGTAGACACAGTGAACAAAAGGAATAATAAAAAAATCGAATTTATGAGGCAGCGTGGCGTAATGGTTAGGACTGTGAACTCATAGCCCTCAGGTCGGGGGTTCGAATCTCGTCAGAAAAAGATGCTTTTTTTCTATAAGCATGTTTTAAATTTAAAAGCAGGAAAACGTGATTTTAAATATTTACAACCAGGTTTTAAAGTAACATTTATTTTCATTGATATAAATAAAAAAAACATTTACATTTACGAGAATCGAACTCACGTCCTGAGGACTATGAGTTCACAGTCCTAACCATTACGCCACGCTGCCTCATAAATTCCATTTTTTTATTATTCCTTTTGTTCACTGTGTCTACAATACTTGTCCAACATGGCTTGACAACATCAATGTTCGATAATATAAACTCTATGAATGACTGCTTGACACACATGTTGCATGGATTTCAAAAATGGCTGATTTTCCTGCAAGCTAGTCCAACCATACAACCTGTATGAACTGAGTGTCAAGCCTAGTCAACATTTTTCTTTTTAAATAGGATTTCATGCAGTTTACTTCGATGTGGACGCTCATAAATTGTTCTGCAATTAGGGTTGCCAACACGGACTGATGTCTGACCCGGAGATTCAATAAGTGGACTTTTATTTAAGTTTTTATTTGAATTTTCTTAAAAACATAAGTAAAATTATTTAATACTAGCTGTCCCGGCAGACGTTGTTCTGCCCTTTTCGATGTGTGGGGCGATGTTGTATGAACACATGCGATGGAATGTAAAAGCGAAACCACCCATTTTCCCAGTGAAACTAACTTTTGTCCCTATTGTTATGTGGGGCGATAATTTTTTCCTTTGAAGCTTACTCTTGCCCGTACATTTTATATACATGTTTATGCACTAAGCCCCATTCATCTGCTTCCAGTAGTTGGTGATATATGTTGAATTTGAGTTTGAAGGGCGTGTCATCGCCCATTTTTGAAACCAAACATTGTAAAAACTTTTTATAGGCCACAATTATGAAATCTTCATGTAAATTCTATTTAAAAAGTTATTTTTTGTAAGGGCCACCCAAAGTATGCACCCTAAATAAAATGTGTACGGTCTAAGTTGTGCCACTCAATATAAAAGCCATGTGGTGTAAGTTCCATGAGAATCGAATAAGCGGTCTTCGAGAAAATAATATTTTAAAAATGTTTTTGTATTACGGCAAACCTAAATATGCATTTATGCCTCTTATTATAAAAGACACGTGCTGTAAATTCCATGTGGTGTAAATTCGGTGGGAGTTGATTTACCGGACTTAGTGAAAATTTTTTTTTAAAAATATTTTTGTTTGTGGGCCAACCTAAATATTCTCCCTTAATAAAAGTCTTGTCTTAACATACTGTAAAATTTTCATCAAAATCTGCCGGATAGTTTCCGCGTCCATAAAAAACAAACAGATAGATGGACAGGCAAAAACTAAATTTTATAAAAACAACAAATTGCAGTTTAACTGTAAAAAGCAATGTACACTTTTTAAAAAATTTGGAGTCGAGTTGATGCCTAGGAGACTAAACGAGGCGCTTAAAGCCAAAGGGAAACAAACCAATTATTAAAATATTTGAAAAGTTTACTTTTTATAGTGAAGTTCTGTTCTCCAAATCTGGCAAAGTTGCTCAGAATTACCCGCATAACCTTTTCCTGCCATACCCTTTTTGAAAAAAAAAAAAATCGACCCGCCCTTATGTATAGCCATCATAAGTTGCTGATATAGCTTTTGTAAAACTGATTATAAGTTGGGAACCCCTGAATGGATATCAAAAATATGGATGTCATAAGAAATATAATTTAATTGCCTGTAATTTTGACCAATTATTTTTTTTAACAAAACGCTATTTTTTCAAAAAAATGTGTTAAAAATTTATAATTTTTAACATGATAGGTATGCTTGATGATTTTGCTTTAAAATGATGTACAATTTGCATAGATTTTTTTTTAATTTTACCAATTTTTTTAAAAATGTTATTGGTAAAAATTTCAGAAAAATTATCATGTATCCAAAACTATAGGCTAAATTTCAAAACTAGTCTTACCAGTATAGTAGGAAATTCAATTATCTTTCTTATGACATCCATATTTTTAATATCCATTCAGGGGCTCCCAACTTATACCGCTTTTTATAAAAGCTATACTCTTCCTCTTCAAAACACACTTGGAATCATATCGATATATTTTTTTCAAATTTTTCATACAAATTTACACACAAAAGTTTGTATGGAGACCTATATAATAATTTTCAATTTAGGATACTTTGAAAAGCAAAAAAGATATCGATAGAATTCCGAGTGAGTTTTCAAGAGGAAGAGTAGTTCTTTCGAAACTCATTAATGGATTCATAAAAAAAAATATGTTTCTATATAAATTTGCCCAAGATATCTAGAAAAATCGTGATTTTCGCACTTTTAGGTTAGAATATCTCGAAAACCGGAGCTATTTGAGAAATTCTAAGCTTGGATTCGAGTTCAGCGCGTCAAAACCTTCGGTTAAGTAAGGCAACAAAATCATTGTTGCCCTGTGTTATTTTATAGTTTGTGTTTTTTTCGTTTTTTTTTTCTTTGAATTTATCAGAATTTGAAATTCGGGAAAACTGCTGACTTAGATTCGGTTTTTTTTTGTTGCTGTCGACAAAAATGATATTCAACCCGGAGGAATTGACTTTGAACCCGGAGACCCGGAAATCATACTCAAAACCCTGAGTCTCCGGGCGAAACCCTGAGTGTTGGCATCCCTATCTGCAATTGATGTTTGATGGCATGCTCGATAATGTAAACGCAAATCAATATTGACAGTCACACACTTAAGAATTTTTTTTGTACCAAATTTACCGAAAAAATGTACCAAATAGGAAAAAAATGTACCAACATTTTTATAATGAACATAAACAATTCACAGGCATAAACTTCAAGGCAAATTTACACATAAACTTATTTTATATACAGTATTGGCCAAACCTTAAGTACCTACTTAGTACAAATTTTTTCAAATCATAATTTGTTATGAAAACGTCGTTTTTAAAACATATTATTACTTACTTACTTGGGTGGCCATAACAACCCGTAACCGGGTTACGGCCGACCTCAAAAGCTCTCTCCAGGCGCCTCTGCTTCGCGCGAGTTACGTATTGTACCCACTGTAGCATACACCATGAGCTTCCACCAGCAAAACCACCACGCAGCAATAATTACAACAACAACAATAAAACCATTTCGCAACATTTAAATTAATATATTTAGTTAATTAGGCATTTTCCTATTTTAATATCATTCTGTTAATTAAGCACTTATATTTATTTTAATATTAATTTATTGATTAATCACTTTCTAAAATCAGGTTAATCCAATATTGTTAATTATGCATTTTTACATTATTCTGTTAATTTAGCTTATCTTTTAGATATAAATATTTGCATTTTTTAGCTTTAAGTGAGTTGATTATTGTAAGCAGAAATAATAAAGTTGTTTTTTTTTTAAAAACATACCAAGTGTGCATTTGTTATTGGCGCAGTCTTACGGAACGTCTTTCAGAAAAGTTTAAGTTGACGCGAAATTAATTGATTGAAAATATAAAGTAAAGATGAAAAAAAGGACATTTCGTACATCATATCCTTGATTGCAAATTCAGTGTAAAAAAAAAATATACAAAAATATCCTTGATTGGAATTCAGTGATTAAAAAGAGACAAAAAAATAAAATATAAAAATTAATAATCCTTATAAGGAAAATATATATAAAGAAAAATATGTTCTAAACAGTGTTGTGTCTATTGTGGAACTAATTCATATCCATTAGTAAGGGCATATTACTTATTGGAACATTTGTGAATATCTCCCAAAAAACAAAGGAAGTTATTTGACGGCATATCAAAGACCTCCAGCAACAACTGTGAACATTTCCCTAAGAAAACAAAAGAAGAGCTTCAACACAGCTTACACATTTATCGGTGAAGGAACATCATCGAGCAGAGTAACAAAAATATAAAGGTGAAGGCATATCACCCATCAATCAATTAAAAGTAGCACCGGTGAGGGAATATCATCGCAAAGTGCAACACTATTTCCGACGAGGTTTCAACTTCTCAAGACGTAGAACCGGCTCTCATACTGAATTATATCTGGCTGCAATGATCAACTCTCTAACACTTATTTTGTAAGTTACAAACTATTTTAAACAAATTATTTCAACACAAATCGCATATTATCAAATTATTTTAAAACAAATTATAAACTATTTTAAACAAATTATCTCAACACAAATTGCAAATTATTTAAAAACAAATTTTCTCAAGACAAATTATCTAAAAAATTTTTTTTTTTTTTTCTGAAGACAAATTGCAAATTATTTTAGACAAATTATCTCAAGACTATCATATACATTATTGCTTATGATTAAGAAAATCAAAGAAAAACACAGCCATTACCTAAGAAATAGAACACTATCGACAATTCAGGAAGACAGTACATTACAAAACACCATGAACGGAAGCGGACAAAATACTACTCAAGACCACACATTGGATATTTTTAATACCCTTAAAATCCCAGATGCCATCAAGGACCTCCCCAAATTTGATGGTAATCCCCGTTTATTGTACGAATTCATAAATAATGTAGAAGAAATTCTGTCCATTGTTCAACAAACGGATGAAACACCACAAGGCAGGATATTCTTAAGGGCCATTAGAAATAAAATTGAAGGTGGAGCCAACGAAATATTAAACATGTACGGGACTCAACTTAATTGGGACGAAATTAAAGACAACTTAATTTTACACTACTCAGACAAAAGAACGGAAACATCTTTAATTAGGGACTTACATACATTGAGGCAGGCTAATAAAACTATAGAACAATTTTATAGTGAAATAATAGAGCTTCAATCAGCACTAACAACCAATATTCGAATTCATGAATCAGATAAAAAAGTAATTACCTCAAAGAAAGACCTCTTTTCAGAGATGTGTTTAACTGCATTCCTTAGTGGTATAAGGGAATCACTAGGTTCAAATATAAGAGCTATGAGACCCAAATCTCTAGCAGAAGCTTTCAGTTTCTGTATTAAAGAGCAAAATATTTTTTACTCGAGATATGTTCCATACACTACAAAAAGTAACTTCCAATATGGAACTAACACGTTTCAAAACAAAATTAGAAATACACAACAGTTCTTACAAACACGTCAAGTTAATTCCATTCCAGATAGGAAACAAAATTTCAATAGTTCACAAACACAACATAGAAACCAAAATTTTATAAAACAAGAACCCAATTCATCGCAAACACGTAGATCATATCATGCACAAAACTTTAGAGATAATAACTCAAGATATTCAAATTTTAAACCATATAGGAACTTTAATGGTAGTCAAAATTTCAGAAACAATAATCCGTTCTCCAACAATAATATGAATGAATCAAATAACATAAATACTTTTCAAACCACAGCAAACGATCAATTCCAAAACTTAGACAGATATCAAAACGCAAACATTGAAGAACCTCGAAATTTTCGCACATTCGCTTCAACGAACCAACAGGGTTCATAAATAAGAATAGACACGGAGATTGGTTAGCTTACATTGAAATTTCTTCACCATTTGGTCGACCCCTAAAATTTTTAATTGACACTGGATCTTCTTCTTCATTTATCAATCCTGAATTTATCGATCCAAGTGAAAGAGAAACGTGCCAAACCACTACCATAAAAACCGTCCTTAACTCTTACAACTTAAACCAAAAAGTCACACTACCAATATTTCATGATTTTAACCAAAACAGAAACTTAGAATTTCTACTATTTAATTTCCACCAATACTTCGACGGGCTTTTGGGTATCAATATACTTACCAAAATTGGTTCAAGCATAGATTTTAAAAATAAAATACTTCAAACCAAATCTTGCTCGATTAACCTTAAGTATAAACCAAACCTATCATCTGGAAAACACATAATTCAAGCAAACTCCAAACAAGTCATAAAAATTCCGGTAGATATTGAAAATGGTGACATTTTTATAAGCTCAATTAGTATCAACTCGAAATTTTTCATATCGGAAGGTATTTATCAGGCAAAAGACTGGTATAGTCTTATAGAAATTTCAAACGAATCCAACACAGACCAAGTATTTTTCCTTGAACAACCTATTAAAGCCCAGACTTACAGAGCTACTAACTTCATAGAAATAAATTGCTTGGATATATATCGCAACCTACCTCAACATCAAGTCGAACTTAATAACTTCAGTACCCCTTTCGATAACAATCAAAACGAACGGAAAACTGACCTTTCTAAACTTCTAAGAACTAACCATTTAAATTCCGAAGAAAAAACAGCTCTCATTAAATTATGCAAGAAATTTAACAACGTCTTTTACAGGGAAGGCCAAAACCTGACCTTCACCAACGAAGAAAAACATAAAATTAGCACAGTTGACGACATCCCAATCCATACAAAATCTTACAGGTACCCATATGTGCACAAGGAAGAGGTTAAACAACAAATAGCAAAAATGCTTGAACAAGGCATAATAAGAAGCAGCTTCTCTCCATGGAGCTTCCCAGTATGGATCGTTCCAAAGAAACTGGACGCTAGTGGTAAAAAAAAGTGGAGATTGGTAATAGATTTTAGGAAGCTAAATGAGAAAACAATTTCCGACCGATATCCATTGCCTAAAACTAATGACATACTAGACAAATTAGGCAAATGCATGTACTTTTCAACAATTGATCTCGCAAGTGGTTTCCATCAAATTGAAATGCACCCAAAGGACATTCCAAAAACCGCCTTCACAGTCGAGGGTGGACATTTTGAATACATCAGAATGCCATTTGGACTTAAAAGCGCTCCGTCCACTTTTCAACGTGTGATGGACAACGTTTTGAAGGACCTTATCGGTAAAATTTGCTTAGTATACTTAGATGACATAATCATCTATTCCACCTCTCTAGATGAACACATTTTAAACTTGGGACTGGTCTTCGAAAAACTAGAAAATTCTAACTTCAAAATACAACTTGACAAATCCGAATTTTTACAGAAAGAAATCGCCTTCCTAGGACATATTGTTTCAACAGAAGGAATAAAACCGAATCCAATGAAAATTCAAGCCATACAAAACTACCCAATCCCTCGCACACAAAAAGAAATTAAAGGATTTCTGGGTCTTTTAGGGTATTACCGTAAATTTATTAAGGATTTCGCTAAATTGACGAAACCCCTAACTGAATGCTTAAAAAAAGGCAGAACAATAAATTTAAATGAAAATTATGTCAAAACATTCGAAATTTGTAAAAGCATCCTGACAAATGACCCTATTCTACAATATCCGGACTTTTCAAAACCCTTTATGCTAACAACTGATGCCAGTAACTTCGCACTAGGTGCAATACTATCTCAAGGTCGCATTGGCAGTGACAATCCGATATGCCATGCTAGTCGCACACTGTCAGATTCCGAAACAAACTACTCAACCATTGAAAAGGAACTACTGGCAATCGTATGGGCAACTAAATATTTTCGACCGTACCTCTACGGGCACAGGTTCCAAATAGTAACGGATCATAGACCGCTCACATGGCTAATGAGCTTAAAGGAACCAAATTCCAAGTTAATTAGATGGCGATTGAAACTCGAAGAATTCGACTATGAAATCGTTTATAAGAAAGGTAAACTAAATTCTAATGCAGACGCTCTGAGTAGAACAAGGATAAAAGACCCATTAAATAACCCAATTGAAGTAAATCTTAATGACACTGGTTTGAATAACGAAACATCCGGATCAACAGTTCATTCAGCGGAAGAAAATTTGAACGACGGAATAGGAATTTCAGAAAGACCTCTAAATGATTTCAATTTACAGGTTATCTTGGAAAAATCTACCGATCCCCCAAGCACAACTGTAACATTACTTTTTAGAAATAAACAAAGGAAGATAATTAAAAGACCAAATTTCACTGAAACAGAAATAACAGAAATCCTCAAAACATATCTTGCACCTAATAAACTCACAGCAATTTACACACAAGACGACATTTTTGCATTAGTACAATCCTCCTACTCTCAATTCTTCTCTAATAGTAGAATTTTTCGCCTAGTAAGATGTACAAATATTTTAACTGATGTAACAGAAAATGACGAACAAGAAAGACTCATAAGAGATTACCATGAAAGGTCAAACCATAGGGGTATCGACGAATCATATTTACATTTAAAGCGACAATACTATTTTCCTCTTATGAAAAATAGAATAAACCAAACAATAAATAATTGTCAAGACTGTCAGACCTTAAAGTATGACACGAATCCACCAAAACTAATCTTTCAAAAGACAGAAACTCCAACCAAACCTTTAGACATCATTCATATTGATATTTACAGCATTAACCACCAACAAATCCTTACAATCATTGATAAATTTTCAAAGTTTGCAGCAGGATACACACTTACGGCTCGAACAAGTGTAGTTGTACTGGGTGGTTCCAGGAACTTTATAACTCAACATGGTATCCCTAGGAAAGTAGTTTGTGATCAAGGTGTAGAGTTCACAGCAAACATATTCAAAAATTTTTGTAATCAATACGGAATAGATTTGCATGTCACATCTTTCCAACAAACTACTAGCAATTCACCCGTTGAAAGGCTACACTCTACTCTAACAGAAATATACAGGATAATACTTGCTGCAAGGAAAAGAGCAAACTTATCTGCAGATCAAGAAGAAATTTTCCAAGAAACAATAATAACGTATAATAGCTCAATACACTCAACCACCAAACACACCCCATTCGATCTCTTTACCGGAAAAACCCACGAATTTAATAACACTGTCACTTTCAACAACGAACATGAGTACCTCTCAAAGTTAAATGAATATAAGGAAAAAATATTTCCATTAGTAAAAAATAAATATTTCCATCGCAAAATAGAAAAACTAAATTCATCTCGAGAAGATCCCAAAGAGCTAGAAGCAAATAAGACTATCTTTAGGCGAGAATGTAGGAGAAATAAAATCACCCCCAGATTCAGCAAACACAAAGTCAAGAAAAATAATAGAATCACCGTAATAACAATTGATAATAAGAAAATACATAAAGGTAGAATTATGAAAAAAAGAAAATTCACTTAAGCTCACTTTCAGGTTACCCCTAATTTCGGCGAATGAGATTTTCGTGAAAAACATAAGCGAAAACCACGGACTACTACAATTTGATCTAGGACCAGCCCGAATTGTTGAAAGATACAATAACCTTATCCATATAGTAAACTTAACTGACTACGATGATACAATCAACAAAATATCTGCTGCTATTGACCACCTTAGCAAAAAGAACACTGTAACCAACTCAATCCCTGTAACCAAATTAAAGCTTGAAGAACTTAGAACCAAATTGAAAGTAATAACACCTACTAAAAGAACACGACGTGGCCTTTTTAACGGACTAGGTACAGTAGTAAAATTTATAACAGGAAACATGGATGAGAACGACGCAGTTGAAATAAATTCTCAAATAAAAAAATTACAAACAGACAGTGACTCCATACAAAACACATTTACACAACAAAACGCAATAAACACAGAAATGATTCAAAGATTTAAAAATATAACAAACCATATAAATAAGCAAAACGAAGACATAGAAAAATTTGTTAACCACCACATACAAATAGAAACAAATATCATTCATAAGGAAGATGATATAATTACTGATATCCAATATGTAAACCTAATCAATTATAGCATAGATCTATTAAGTAATCATGTAACTAATATAGCAGACTCTATACTTTTGGCAAAATTAAATATTATATCAAAATTTATTCTCAGTTATGAAGAACTTGAAATTATATCAAACAATTTCCAAAATCAATCCATTGAAACAAAATCATATGGAGAATTGTATGAACTACTAGATTTACAAGCTTATTATAATGACTCTAACATAGTATTTAATGTTAAGATTCCAATTTTATCAAAAGAAGAAAATAGATTATTGCATATTATTCCACTTCCCATAAACAACACAAAAATAATAATAACACAACCATACATAACGTACAATAAATATAAAATAAGATACTACGACGAAACTTGTCAAACCATCGAGCAAACATTCTACTGTAAAGAAACAAGGATGAAGGAAAATAATGACGAATCTAGTTGCATTGGCCAGTTACTACAGAACCAAACAGCTCAATGTAATCTCAACGAGGTTGGCTACAGCCAAAACATAAGTTTGCCCGAAAATAATTTCATTTTACTTGTTAATGTACCTAAAACACTAATAAAGTCTAATTGCAGAAATCCTTCTCAAGAAATTGAGGGAACAACTCTTATTCAATACAGCAACTGCACCGTCAATATCAATGGAATAGAGTATGAAGACAAACCTGCCATTTACTGGGATCGAATCAACCTAACAACTCTATCTCACGACCGAGTACATGCTAAACTGGTGAAGGAGACACTTAATCTGCAAAAACTGCAACAATTCGAGATACAAAATAAACAAACGGTGCTTAACATCAAAAGATCTACAGAAACTGCAAACATCTACACATACACAGCTATCAGCGTACTCTCCATAACTATCATACTTGTATTTATATATGCCGCACAGAAGATCAAAGTATACTACATACCCAACGACATCCAGAATGACGCTACAGCCCCACCGAACTCGTTGTGGCCTTCGCTTTACTCTAAGGGGGGAGGAGTTACGTATTGTACCCACTGTAGCATACACCATGAGCTTCCACCAGCAAAACCACCACGCAGCAATAATTACAACAACAACAATAAAACCATTTCGCAACATTTAAATTAATATATTTAGTTAATTAGGCATTTTCCTATTTTAATATCATTCTGTTAATTTAGCACTTATATTTATTTTAATATTAATTTATTGATTAATCACTTTCTAAAATCAGGTTAATCCAATATTGTTCATTATGCATTTTTACATTATTCTGTTAATTTAGCTTATCTTTTAGATATAAATATTTGCATTTTTTAGCTTTAAGTGAGTTGATTATTGTAAGCAGAAATAATAAAGTTGTTTTTTTTTAAAAGCATACCAAGTGTGCATTTGTTATTCGCGCGCCTTCTCCAATCATTCACACCAAGCGTGGATAGGGTTTCCTAGGCTTGGTCTTTCCATCGGAGGCATGGTCTTCCTCTTCGTCGTCGCCCAGCGGCTTCCGCATCAAACACCTTTTTCGCCGGAGCTTCTTCGTCTATACGCACAACATGTTCCAGCCAGCGCAGACGTTGGATAGTGATGCGCTTGACTATGTCAATGTCAGCGTAGAGCTCTTACAGTTCGTGGTTCATTCGAATACGGTAGTCGTCGCCGACGTGAACAGGACCGAAGATTTTGCGAAGAATTTTTCTCTCAAACACCCCAAGCGTGGCTGCATCAGTCTGCGACACAACCCATGCTTCTGCGCCGTAAAGTAGCACGGGTAAGATGAGCGTCTTGTAGAGTGTCAGTTTTGTCGGGCGAGAGAGGTCTCTACTACTCAATTGCTTACTGAGACCATAGTAACACCTATTAGCAAGAGTTAGTCTTCGCTTTATCTCCAGGTTGACATCGTTTTGAGTGTTCACGGTGGTGCCAAGATAGGTGAATTCCTTGGCAACTTCAAAAGTATAGTTGTTCGCAGTAACAAAGGATCCAATAGGCCGCGTCTCCCTGTTTGTGGACAGCATATACTTTGTTTTGCCCTCGTTCACCGTCAAACCCACTTTCGCTGACTCTTTTTCGATAGCAGAGAATGCAGCAGTAACATCTCGCTTACAACGTCCAATGATATCAATATCATCGGCATATGCAATAGAGTGGAGCGAAAAACACATGTTTTTGAAAATCGCTTTGCTATAGTGTACAAAGCTATTCTTTTGACATAAAATGAAAGTAGGCGGAAGCGGATACCTGTCAATTGAGTATTTCCACTCTAACCAGCGAAAATTAGGTGTTTTTTGACCCTTTTTCGCAATCCTCGGTCTTTTTATCGCGTTTAGCGCGAATATACTAATGATCGCCTTCCTAATTTTTTTTACCTATTGGAAGGGATAAAAAATATGTTAAAGAACCCGAGTATATGTGTCAGGAGTCCAAATTTTGCTGTGGCTATTCCCCCGGGCGTATCTTAGGCCATTTTTTCGCGAATTTTCCTTTATTTTACTCTTGTCCTTAATTAGCTGCCAGCAAGTCATTTTTTGACTAAATTGAATTCGGAAGCCACGAAACTCTTCGTTTTAAGTGTATTTTTCGAGTGGTTCATGCGGCGAGCGCCTAAGATGGTCTCAAAAAATTCTGCACGAGATAGCAATTGGCCATTTTTTAAGCTCATTTTATGCCTAAACGACGCATTTTATCATATATGTGAATTTAATATAAATTAAACAAAATAAACTCGCTTGCTTGATATGCTGTCAACGGTCGTAACTGTACATGTTTGCTTGAGTGGCTGCGGGCTACACGCGACTGCAAAGTATGTGTGTGTGTGTGTGTGTGTGCGTTCGTGGACGCAGGGCAATGTTATGATTTTTCGGAGTCGAAAGATCTGCAGAGTCGTACATATAGACACATATAGTTGCGACGGTTGACAACAAGCGAGCTCTCACGGAAGTGTTTGTGTGCATTTTTGAATGCGTTCGCGGACGCAGGGAAATGCCATGATTATTCGAAATAAAAAGAAGCTGCAGAGTCGCGCAGAGCCTGGGAGCTGCCGCTCGCCTATACTCGCGTGGCCCGTGATGATTATATATCATATGCTATTATTATATTTTATACACTATTTTATGAATGTTTGGCTAATCAAGGGAAAATTCGTACACAAATTTTTCATTTTCACCCCAAATAACCCAATTTTCTAATATGAATTAAGAATTTTGTGTGTAAAAGATCTCCGAAAAATTTATATTAAACTCACGATCTATACTATTATATAAAGAGGTAAGGTTTGTTTGTTTGTTTGTTTGTTTGTTTGTTTGTTTGTTTGTTTGTTTGTTTGTTTGTTTGTTTGTTTGTTTGTTTGTTTGTTTGTTTGTTTGTTTGTATGTTCCGGGTAATCTCTGGAACTACAGAACCGATTCAAAAAATTTTTCTACTAATAGAAAGCTACACTATTCCTGAGTAACATGGGCTATATTTTATTTTGATAAAAGCAAGGGGCGTGGCACTTTACGTGCAATTAAAACCTTTAACTCGCTATATCTTGGTTCATATGATAGCAAGAGTCTTAAAATTCGGTGTCAGGATGCACATAGCCTATGTTAAGCACTTCACAAAATATGAACGGGACTAGACACCAGGGGCGTGGTGGCTATAAAACTTTAATTTAGGGTGGCCCTCATACGCAATTATTTTTAAAATAGCATTTTTACAAAGACCACTTAATCGATTCACATGGAACTTACACCACATGTCTTTTATATTAAGACGCATAGCTAAGACGATGAAACTTTTATTTAGGGTGGCCCTCATACACAAATATTTTAAAAATAGCGATTTCTCAAAGACATGTTAATCGATTCTCATGAAACTTACACAGTATGACTTTTATATTAAAAGACATAGATTAAATTGTAAAAATTTTATTTAGGGTGCATACTTAAGGTGGCCCTCATACAAATATAGTTTTAAGTATCATTTTCACGAAGACAGGTGAATCGATTCAAACTGAATTTACATCACGTATTTCTTATGTTAAGAAGCATAGCTTAGGCTACAAAACTTCAATTTAGGGTGGCCCTCACGCTAAAATATTTTTTAAATATCATTTTCTCGATACCGCTAAATCGATTCTTATGTAATTTACACCACACGACTTTTATATTAAAAAGCACAGATTAGATAGTAAAAATTTTACTTACGGTTCATACTTAGGGTGGTCCTGATACAAAAATATTTATAAATATCAATTCCTCGAAGACCGCTCAATCGATTCTCATGGAATTTACTCCACATGGCTTTTATATTAAGAGGCACAGATAAGGTAGTAAACCTTTTATTTAGAGTGCATACTTAGGGTGACCCTCATACAAAACTATTTTTAAAAATAATTTTCACGAAGACAGGTTAGACGATTCACACCGAACTTACGCCACGTATCTCTTATGTTAAGAAGCATAGCTTAGGCTACACAACTTTTATTTAGGGTGGTCTTCATACAAAAATATTTTTTAAATATCATTTTCTCAAAGACCGTTTAATCGATTCTCATGGTCTTAACACCACATGACTTTTATATGAAGGGGCACAGATAAGATAGTAAAAATTTTACTTAGGGTTCACACTTTGGGTGGTCCTCACACAATAATATTCTTAAATATCTTTTTCACGAAGACAGGTTAATCGATTCATACCGAATTTACACCAAGTAACTTTTATATTAAGAGGCGTAGCTAAGGCTTCAATACTTTTTTTAAGGGAGCATATTTAGGGTGGCCTTCATACAAATATATTTTTTGAACATAATTTTCTCGAAGATCGCTTAATCGGTTCTCATGGAATTCACGCTACGAGGCTTATATATAAACAGGCACAGCTTAGAATAGAATGGGTGATGCCACGCCCCCTTATCTAAAAGAAAATAAGATTCATCATATCTTATCAACTATTTGATGCAGATAAATGAAACTTGGTACATATATAAAGAGTAGAGAAAGAAGTAAGATTCCATGCAAAAATTGGCGGTACCACGCTTCCATATGAGAAAAAATCAACTTTTTATGTATCAACAACTATTTGACGCAGATGGATAAGATTTGATACATATGTTTCTTATAGTTTGTAAAAATTTCTTAACATAGTTTGGTTTGAAAAAAATGAGCCAAAAAGAAAGAAAGTAAGATTAAATGAAAAAATGGGAGTGCCATGCCTCCAAAATAAGAAAAAACTATGACTATGAGACTCGGTACATATATAGAAGGGAAGGACTGTAACCAAATTAAACTCATGCAAAGGTGCTGATTCTACGTATTCCAATCATTCCCGCCAATTCAATTGTTCATTTATGAGACAAATAGAAAAACCACTCTTTATCCACTGTTTATCACTCGCAATAAGATAAATATCAATAAAAATAGTTTTTACTTATTTAATACAACTAAAATAAAAACACAGTATGTTTTATTTGTTTAGGCGTAGCAATGCGCGCCGGGTTTTGCTAGTATATGATAAAATGCGTCGTTTAGGCATAAAATGAGCTTAAAAAATGGCCAACACAGCAGCTCCGTCATTCTGCAAAGCCGCACCAGCTTCGCAGGTATATCGAACTCAGGCATGGTGGCATACAGGCAATCCCGTATCGGGCTATCGAAAGCAGCTTTAAAATCGATAAAGAGATGATGGGTAGCGATCTGTTTTTCGTGGGTTTTTTCCAAGATTTGACGTAGTGTGAAGATCTGGTCTATGGTGGACTTACCAGGTCTAAAGCCGCACTGATAAGGCCCAATCAGTGTGTTGGCAAACGGGTTAAGTCTTTCACACAGTACAGTCGACAGGACCTTGTAAGAGATGGCAAGAAGACTGATTCCCCGGTAGTCCAGGAGAAATAGGGTTTGAACAAAAAAATAATTCGTTACAGCAATCTGACAGCGGAATATTGTTGAACAAGCTCTTTTAAAAGAGGACAAAAAAATCGAACCGACAGCAGCTATCCGGGGTGGAATGGGTGCATTTTTAGAGGTCGAACACAGTTTTTTACGATTTCTGGCTAAGCTGTGCATCACTTCAAAAAAAGTTTAATGCAAAAGTTGTAGGAAATAAAAAGATCTACATTTTTTTACCGATCATTTTCACCTTAACCTCAAGATTTTTCGAAAAAATGGCTGAAAACCGGTTTTTTTTGTTTTTAATTTTTTTCTTTGACAAAAAAGTTTCTAAGGAGGTGAAACTTGAGCAAAAGATACTTTTCAATGTTACACAAAGGCAGTAATTTTTTAAGATGGAAATATTCAGAGGTTGTTGTTCAATTTAATTTTTAAACTAAAAAAAACCGAACTTTTTAACTGAGATTCCTCTTAAAACTACACCTTCTAAGGAGTTCTGTTTTGGCTCACTTACTCTTTGTTTTGTCTTCTTTAGATAAATAATAAAAAAAAGGTATACAGCAATGGAAAAATTGAAAATCTGTGGTATCTCCGCGAGTAGAGTTTTGGTGTTTCGTGTGTAACAGCTCAAATCCTTTGTTTTTCTCACTGTATTTACCTTAATACACTTTAATTTGAAATTGTCAATGCCACTACATAAATTTCCATTAAAAAAATAAATGAGAAAATAAAATTTTTAATTTTTGGTCCAAGAATTAAAATTTTTTTTTCTCATTTATTTTTTTAATTGAAATTTATGTAGTGGCATTGACAATTTCAAATTATAGTGTATTAAGGTAAATACAGTCGAAAAAACTTTTTCCATTGCAGTATACCTTTTTTTACCATTTATCTAAAGAAGACAAAACAACGAGTAAGTGAGCCAAAACAGAACTCCTAAGAAGGTGTAGTTTTAAGAGGAATCTCAGTTAAAAATTTCGGTTTTTTTAGTTTAAAAATTAAATTGAACAAAAACTTCTGAATATTTCCGTCTTAAAAAATTACTGCTTTTGTGTAACATTGAAAAGTATCTTTTGCCCAGGTTTCAGCTCCATAGAAACTTTTTTGTCAAAGAAAAAAATTAAAAACCAAAAAACCAGATTTCAGTCATTTTTTCGAAAAAATTTGAGGTTAAGGTGAAAATGATCAGTAGAAAAGTTGTAGATCTTCTTATTTTCTACAACTTTTTCATTAAACTTTTTTTGATGTGATGCACATTTTAGCCAGAAATCGTGAAAAACTGTGTTTGACCTATAAAAATGCACCCCATTCCACCCCGGATAGCTGGTGTCGGTTCGATTTTTTTGTCCTCTGTTGAAAAAGCTTGTTCAACAATATTCCGCTGTCAGATTGCTGTGACGAATTATTTTTTGTTTCTCATTTTCTCGACTAATTCTACTGAACTATGTATATGTATTTATTTAATTAATTTATTTATTAAGATAAACGCAAATAAAAAAAATCTTCGTCTCTTAAATGAAAAGTTAACATCAAAGGAACATTTTAAACCCGAAAACTGAACGGGCAAAACTAAAGCACCCCCATTTTTATGGTAAATAAAAACTTTTAAAATTGGTACTTACTTGCGAACCCTTTATTATGGACGACTCGTGCACCTTTTTAATGCATAGAGGATATTAAATTATTGTTGTGCGTTTTTAACCGCACAATATATGTATTTTATTAACATAAGTAACATATTTCACATACTTTTAGGATGATGCTTAACATCATTCGTTAACATATTTGTTAGCATTATTATTTTACTACTACATTAAATATCGTTGCGAAAGTGTAGCATATTCGCGGGCTGTTGTCGTTTTGTTGATCATTTTTGTTACCATGGGTAAATTCCGTTTGTTAAGCAGAAACAAGAATGAGAACGCCGTGCACTTAAATGCAGCAACAAAACTCCAAGTAAAAGCCAAATTGTGCAACCGGAAGGCATTTCGGGTCATTGAATTTCGCAAGCCAAATTTCGCAATGTATATAGAATAAGTTTTTGTTATTGTAATTACCCGTAAATATTTTATTTATTTATTTATTTATTTTTATTTATTTTGCAAAACAAAAGTACAATAAGATTTAAAATCTTTTGCTGTACAATATACTTAAAGTTGGTCAATTTACAAATATGGTAAAAAAAAAAAAAGTTATTCTTAAATTCTAATTAACATAAACAAAGTACAAATAAAAATAACAAAAATAAATATAACAGATGTTTGGATATTAATAGAAAAATTTAACGACTCGAAAAATGTTGAGAAACCAAATGCTTAAAATTGTTGATGAGTGCGATACTTTTTAGGTTATTAGGCAATGAATTCCAGATTCGAATGGCGTTAATGAAGAAAAATCTGGTGGAATTAAAATGTAAGAATTTAGGAATAATTAAATTATGACTTCTGCCCGATATACTTAGCCGTAGTTTTTCGAAGAGATAGTTAGGTATTTTTAAGTAAATAATCTTATGAAGAAACACACAATTTCTGGCCATAAGATAGTTTTCGATTGTACAACCAAGTATCCGGCTATTCCAAGATGATATGTGGTCAAATCTACGAAGACCAAACACGTAACGAGTAGCGTTGTTAAATGCTACTTGCAACTTATGTAGTGATTTAGAATCCAACTTGCTGTAGACAACTGCGAAATATGTTATAAATGGTACTAAAAGTTGTATAACTAGCTTTCGTTTAACATCGACAGGCGTAAACTCAGAAGACAATCGCAGACAACGCAGAGTCAAATAAATTTTACTTACGACATGATTAACATGATCAGAGCAAGTTAAAAAAGAGTTTAATCGAAATCCGAGGCATGTAGTTTTGTTTAAAAGTTGCAACTGAGCATCCCCAATAAATAAGGGTGGTATAGAAGTGGGATCAACTCTGGCTCGCGAGATCGGTAAAACATGAGACTTAGTAGGGTTTAAACGCAAATCGTTCTTATGAGCCCATTCGTTAATGGCAGCAAGGTCTTCATTAGTTCTACAACAAAGATCCTCAGTAAGGCCGATTCTACTAGACGAGTAAATTAGGATGTCATCAGCATAGGCATGAATATTTACAGTATTGCAGACAGAAAAAATATCGTTAATAAACATAATAAACAACAAGGGGCCAAGAATGGAGCCTTGAGGAACACCAACGCTACACAGTTTCAAGTCAGAGTACACGTCACCCACTTTGACCTTTTGAAGTCTATCATGTAAATAGCTTTTCATCAAACAAACAGAGCTACTACAAAATCCAAAATAAAATTTCAATTTTGTACATAATATGGAGTGATTCACGCTATCAAAAGCCTTTGAAAAATCTAAGCAACAGAGTAATGTCAATTCATCAAGGTCATAAGGCATGCGAATGTCGTCTAGGATTTTAACCATAGCAGTGGAGCAACTATGCCCAGCACGAAATCCAGATTGGACAGGGGACAAGAGCTTATAGTTTTGTAGATGTTCAGTTATTTGTCTTGAAAGAAGGGCTTCAAAGGCTTTAGATATTGTGGATAAAATGCTAATGGGCCTGTAGTCACTGGCAGTAGATGCTGAGGATTTTTTAGCTATTGGTATGACAATGGCTACTTTCCACATTTTAGGGAAGCACGAAGTTGTTATGCAGTGATTGAAAATGTGTGTTAAAGTACTGAGTATATAAGGCAGAACAAGTTTAAGAAACTTAACAGAAATACCATCTTCACCTACAGCATTTGATTTAATTTCCATGATGCTTTTATAAACTTCAAATTCATTCAGTACGTGGAATTGAAAGCTGTTTGCAGGGTCACAAAAGTTATTGGAGTTTGGATCAAAGGAGCAAGTAGTGTGAGAGCTACTGTTAGATAAAAAAAAATCATTCAAGGAGTTAGGCTCCACACTACAAACTGATTTGTCGTTTTTCTGTACACCAAGCTGCCTTAAATTTTTGCACAACTGTTTAGTTGGAAGGCTCGTGTTAAGTTTCAAACAAAAATATTCTTTTTTTGCACGTCTTACAAAAGATACAGCTGTATTACGAGCCAGTTTATAAGCATTCCAATTTTCAATAGTTCTACTTTTCTTCCATTTCAAATGTAGCCTGTTTCTAAGCTTGAGCTTTTGTTTGACATTGGCAGTGAACCATGGGCAGGAATTTCTTTTTACTTGAAAAGTTCGAGTAGGTACGAGTGTATCAAAAATGTTATTTAATTTACTAACAAAGAATTCCAATTTACGGTCAACAGAACTGTAAAACCAGCATTCACTCCAATTATATCGAATCAGTTCATCATAGAGGAAAGGAAGATTTATGGCACTAAAGTCACGGTAAGAAATAGTGGACGGCACATTAAGGCGACAAAAATTGATATCCATAGTGCAAAAAATTAGGTCATGATCCGATATAAAGGAAATTTGGTCAAAAATCAAAAGTTTAGAGATATCCGATACTATAAAGAGGTCCAGTAAGCTAGGACATGCATTAGTAGCAAAACGAGTAGGCATTATCGAGTTGGCAATAGATAAGCTAGCAGTACTCACCAGATCATGAAATCTTTCAGTAATATTGTCGCAAACAAGCAAATTAAAATTGAAATCACCACACAGTACTAACTGATCATAGTCTATGAGGCGAGGAGTCAAATCCGAAAAAAACGAATCCATAGAATTGCATCTATTTGGATTATATATGCAAGAAATCAGCACTTTCATGTTGCTATCAAACAGCTCCAGGCTGATATATTCAATCAGCTCGTTGCAGGACTTACCTACAACCTTAGCGTTGAGGTATGACCTACAATATATTGCAACACCCCCTCCTCTTTTGTTGGTTCTGTCATTTCTGAATAAATTATAATTAGGTACATTTAGGTAACAATCACTGATTTCATTACTGAACCAGGTCTCAGAAATGCATATAACATCAACTGACGAGTTTTCAAACACATACTTAACATAATCCATTTTGTCAGCATTCAAACTTCTAGCATTGAAATGTACAACTTTTAAACCACAATGTTGTTTACATAGTACATCAATTAAAATTTTGG
Organism: Tricholauxania praeusta; assembly: GCA_949775025.1. NCBI lineage: Eukaryota > Metazoa > Arthropoda > Insecta > Diptera > Lauxaniidae > Tricholauxania > Tricholauxania praeusta. The sequence goes on along the minus strand of OX459029.1, from coordinate 75,990,057 downwards.
GACTACATATAACACCATTCCTAGAATCAGAGATTACCTCCATACTGCACAAGAACAACAACAATAAGCATTCTCAACGGGAAACACATTTACAAAAAACAAATAAAAAATAATATATAATCTAGAATCAAATATGCAACAAAATGCATTTTTAAGAACCGACAAAAATGAAACGAAATAAGCCAATTTAAAATATCCACACATCTTTACATTAAGAAACATAAGAAAAAATTAGAGCTACTAGAAAAATAATATTAAGAATTTATAGTAACCGGAAAATTGTTAAAAACATTCAAATCAGCCAAATTATTAACAGCAATTGCAGTGCCGTTCCTCTGGCTTCGGACATGAACTACTCCACGAATAGTAAAGACGCTTACAAGTTTATTTTGCCTTTTCAGCTTCACCGCAGATTGTATTAACTTTCTAGTATCGTAGGGTAAACTTTCATTAATATATATACTTCTGCAACCAATGTCCTCGAGGATGACTGCTTTTTTTGTCCTGCGCTTATATTTGCCGAAGGCACCAAGAACAGAATTTCTGTCAAATCTCGAAAAAAATTTAATTATGATTGCTGAATCTGCCTTTTGCTTGGACCGAAATATATCGCGGATTTGAGGCGAAACAAAGTCAACCAGATCGCAAACTCTAGTGAAAACGTCTTTTAAATCCTCAGCCTCGCAATAGGGAACACCAAACAAAACAGCGTCGGATGATAAGTCGTAGCTTAAGTTATTTTGAGTCTTCCTGCACTCAAGTTTAAACTCACTGAAGTCAGCTTTGACCTTTCGCAGTTCAACTAGTTCTGACTCAATAGCCTGTACTTTATTGCTTAGCTCAGTATATCTATTACTAAGCAATTGGAGCTCAGTTTTAATTTTTGCCGTCAACTTGTTTTCAAGAGCAGTAATCTCAGTTGACAACTTCTCAAAACAATTATCAGCGTGGGACCTTAACCTCTCTTCCATGTATTTTAAATGAGAAAGAATATTGACACTCAATTCCTCCTCCACTTGCTGCACAGATGTTTTAGCAGTCTTGTCAAACAGGTTTTTACGACGAGACAATGTATCTCTGAGTTTGACAGCTGCAGGAGATGACATCTGAAAAAAGTTGCTGGATGCAGTTCTTACTCAACGACTAACGTTTACTGGGTTATTGATTTTTAACTCGAACAGGTCTATAAAAGGTTGAGCTAAAAAACTAGTTGATTGGCAACGCACAATAAACATATGTAAACAACTGATACTGACAGCTTCAACTTGTGTTAGAGTATTCGTGTCCGATGTATATTTACTTTTTCGCGCGTGGAAAATAAAATTGTTTTACGATTTCTTTTGCATTGAACAAAAAGTTTTAATTTAGTAAATAAAGTGCGGTAAAAAGAATTACGAAACCACTAACTCGCGGAATTGCAATAGTTCACTTCTGGTTACGATTTAACACCAGTTACCGGTACTCCGTGCTAGTTTAATGGACTGAAAATAGCAAAAAACGCGGAGCATAAACAATATGCGACCGAGTGCAACTGTGTTTACTGTGTTTATGTTTATTTTAGTATGTAATTATTGTTGTAATTTTATTATACAAGGTGTTAAGGTATTTAAGTTTTTAAATAAAAGGGAGTTGTATTTTGAACGTGCAAAGTGAAACACTAGTCTTTTATTTTAAAGTGGATTTTATTAGAGACGGCTACTACTACTAGGTAAGTATAGCCCTTGTGATAATAACTTTCCATTTTTCTACTTACAGATACAATTCAACAGTAACAAAGTGTTATCCCTCGCAAGGATAAAAACATGTTACAACATTTGGCGCAGCCGGTATTTCGAGACAGACAAGGAGTCTCAACGTTTGGACGAACATTGGAAACAAGCCAGTTCGGAAGCTTTAGCAGCAGCAAGGAACAACATTAGCTTACAACGAAGGAACCACCCTTGCAGAATACTACAATACAAGTGCAAAACGACAACATCGGAAAAACAAATTTGGTGAGTAGAGTGATTAAATAGAATTAGTAACCATTACTATTCCGGATATAGCTCGTCGGATATTCTGGTTTACGTGCCAGCAATAAATCAAATAATAAAAAATTTGGAAACATTTTTGTTTCCTCACACTATTACACGATATCTTCAGGTTTAAGTGCTTGAAGGTATCACTTACCAATTCAACTTAAGAATATTAGTTTATGCTAAAAATACACACACAATTAAGCAAAACATCCATTCATTTTTTTTAATTCAATTCATTTGCAATTGAAGTTTTATTGAAGTTGGAAATTTTAAACTTTGGAGCATTTGTTTTAAATGGTTTGACTTTCTGGCGTTTCTAAAACTGAGACATTAGAAGCTATTGAATTTTATTATTCTGTCAAAACTAATTTATTTTTAAAGCCTATAGTAACTGACATCTAAACACCAAATTTTATGAAGATTACTCTCTTAGTACACTATTTATAACAATAAACAGTTTTTGCTTATATGGAAGGTGCCACGCCCCCAGGTACTATTGTACCAAATTTTTGTAATAAAAGACCTTACAGCAAGTATATCTACCTCATTAAATTTCATCACGATTACGTTGTTCGTTCTCTTAATATAACGTTTATAAATATTGTGGGCGGTGCCACGCCCTTCAACGAGTTTTTTCAATAAAGAAGCTGAGCTTGTATTAATGACAGCTTTCAGCGGCATCATCTCCATGATTTTTATGAAAATCGTTTGTGCCAATTTTGAGATATATGGAATCCATATTTTTAGCATTTGAAAAGTGCCACGCCCACTTTTTCAATTCCGCCCACTTTTTCAATTCCGCCCACTTTTATCTCAACTCAAGATACATTTGATGTGTATCCGTTTACCAAATTTCATAACAATATCTTGCACCGCTTACGAGATATGGTGGTATAAAGGTTAAAATTTAGGGCTGTGCCACGCCCCTGTAGGAAGCTTTGAAAACTTGAAACCTAACCTAATCCTAATCTTGTTCACATGTGCATCAAATCACCAATTTTCATCAAAATCGCTGCAACTTTTTTCAAAATTGACCTGGGTATATATACATAGGGTATGGGCGGTAGGCGTGTTAGTTAACCGATTTCGCCCATTTTCAATAGCAAGATGCCTGCAAGAAGATGTGACCTGTGTATGAAGTTTCATTCCATTAGCTCTCTTAGTTTTCCCGTAAACCTGATTTCAGCAGACAGACAGACAGACAGACAGACGGACATCGCTAAATCAACTCAGGTGGTGACGCTTTTCCATACCTGCCACGCCTCCTTCTATGTGTTACAAACGGATGGACAAAGTGAATATACCCTCGGTGTAGGGTATAAAAAGAATAACAAAAAAGCACGTAACTTAAAACGCTTGCTTTTTGTTGGAGTTAACAGCCGTTGAAAGTTGCTGACGACGCTTATTGTTAAGTTAAATGAATTTAAGTAATGAACGACTTGCAGCTCATTAAATACACCCATGAAAAATTGTTAGGAGAATTAAAGAGGTTTACTGATAAATTGTGGAAATATTTAGAAGACATAATTTCCATAATTTATCAGAAGTTGAGTAAGCGGATACCGTATTAGACGAGGTTTTGAGTTTCTTCGAACAGGGGCAACTTAGAGTCGCGGGGATAGCCAAATTGGGAGAAGGAATTTCACGCCCTTAAAAAAATATGATCAACGTATCACTCAGTTAAATTTAAACGCTGAGCAAATAAGGGAATTGGAAGAGGAAAACTTCAGATTGAACGATACAATGAATGATAGAAATATTATAAAGAAGAAACCAATCGGCCCATAATTGTTGCTAATAAACGCGTACAGGATTTTGATAAGGAAAACAAGAAATTGAGACAAGTGCTAGAAATAGCTAAATTTAATTCAAAAACAAAAAAAGGAATTAACAAATCCAAAAATGTCGGAATTTAACAAACTAGCAAAAAGTCAATTGGAAAATCATAAGACATTGACACGATTCTGTGAGAATTTTGGAAAAGATTCGGAGACCAGATACAGTGTTGGCTATTTCAACAAAAAATTAAAAGAATTAAATGAAATTTGGTCAGAAATTGTATTATCCGACGAAGAACTGAAAAAGTTTGAAAGTATAAAGAAAAATGACACATACTTCACAAATAATTTCATGTTGCAGTTAGAAACTTTATTTAAGAAACAAAAAGAAAAAATGGACATGAAATTAAAGAAATTTATGGTCTATTTGGAGGAAGCAGAGAAATCACAAACTATGGAGATTCATACAGTAAGAGCGGACGTTCACAATAACCAAGCAGGAAGTCTGACAGACAACGCACAACCAATGAGGAACGTGTCTAATCATGACCAACAAGCTAACAATATAAGCTTTAATCATATCGGACAATTGGTACGAGATACGGTACCTTATTTTTCGGCCATAGAGTCACACACAATAAAGGCTGACCTATATAGATTTATTGAAGCATGCGAGTTGGTACGGAGATCCACCGATCCAGGGGGCGAGGCAGAACTAATTTCAAAAGTAAGGCTTCATCTCAATGGCGACGCGTATGAATTAGTCAGAGCGACTACTTTCAACAGTATGCAAGAGCTATACAAAACCTTAAAAGAAGCCTATATAAGAGAAACGTTCTAAGAGTTAGTATTAAAGGAAATAAATAACGCACGCCAAGGTTCCAGTGAGGATTTACGAGCGTTCGCGAGGCGATTAAAATCACTACAGTCTTCCGTCAATCATACACAGAAAACTGTAGTTGAGGCATCCCCTGCGATGCAATTTGGAATAAAATTCATACATACAGTACTATTAATAGTCTGTTTAATTTTCAATGTATTATATTTAGCTTGTTTGGCTTCATGGGGTAGAATAAAGTCAGTATGTCCAAAATTACTACTGACTAAACCCATACAATTATTTTCAGAGAAATTATCAAAAGCAAACACGAAAAATATCGTAACTTTGAGACATATCTTGTATGGCAGGCATAACGAGAATTCTTACCAAGCAAAACAAAATGATGTGTTCATAGAAGTGCCCTGTGAAGGTGCTAAATATGGAAAACTTATTTTGTTGGTAGACTCCGGTGCCGATACAAGTTTGGTCAAAGCAAATGCAATGTTGCATTTCCCTGGATTAGATATAAATAATAAAAAAGATTTGAGTTTAGAATTTAGTGTACAGGATACAACATTAGGTTCTACCACTATTCATCACTATCAGTACCAAGATCTAAGTTTGAAGTTACACATAGTGTCACTAGATCATGGAATACCAGCTGATGGAATAATTGGTAGAGACCATTTGTAGAACCAAATTATAATAAATACAATAGATAAAAATCTAACGTTTTTTAACAAAGAACGACAGAAAATAATAGCATTCACGCTAAAGCTGTTGAATGACTTAAATACAGTACTATACAATACAGAAACAGCAGTCGAAGCTCGAACTGTAAAAATAGTACCATTATGTGTTAAAACAACATTAAAAGAAGTTGTTATACGCAAACAAGAACTTTCACAAGGAGTTTACTTGGGAGAAGCCCCAACAAAAGTGAAAGATGGCTAGTATATGTGCCAGTTTTAAATTTGTCAGAAGACAAATTTATTATTGATAAAGATTTCAGACCGGTATTTTCAAATTACAATAAATTCCAAATAAATACAAATACCGGAATAAATACTATAACTGAACAAAATGTGAGGGAAAGATTAGATAAACTATTTGAATCCATTGATTTGGATCCTAACTTAAGCAGTGAAGAGAAAGCTTGCATGGAAAACATGTGCATCTTTCAATGATATATTTTTATTAGACGGGACCTGTTTATCATATACTCCAGTTTTGAAGCACGATATCCCTACACTCGCGGGGCAACCCCCAATAAATCAAAAACAGTATAGACTACCCCATTCTCATAGAATGGAAATTAATAGGCAGGTAGAAGATCTGTTGGATGAAGGCATAATTTCGCCTAGCACCTCACCTTGGAATTTACCATTATTACTTGTTCCTAAGAAAAGTGGAAAAGATGGCGAGAAAAAATGGAGATTAGCTATAGACTTCAGAAAATTGAATAAAGCTACAATCAAACAAGTTTTCCCCATACCACGAATTGATGAAATTTTAGATCAATTAGGACACAGTAGATATTTTACCACCCTGTATTTAGCAAGTGGTTACCACCAAATGTTGGTGAATGATGATAACAAGGAAAAAACAGCATTTGTTACGGGGTTAGTATATTTTGAATTTAACAGAATGCCATTTCGTCTAACTGGAGCCCCAGCAACTTTTCAACGGATCATGAACCACATTTTAACAGGACTCCAAGGATTAGAATGTTTTGTCTATTAAGATGACATTGTCATATACGGGAAAAACTTACGAGAGAACGAAGAACGGCTACGTAAAGTGTTCACAGTATTGAGACAACATAATCTAAAGTTAAACACGAAAAAATGCAATTTTTTGCTTCGTGAAGTGGTTTATTCAGGACATAAATGTTCAGAACATGGAACCCTACCGGACCCAGATAAGGTGAAATGTGTACATAATATACCAGTGCCTATAAACAAAAAAGACGTACAGGCATTTCTAGGTCTGGTAAATTATTACCGGAAATTTATAAAGGACACGGCAAGACTAGCATTACCAATAAACAAATTATTGAGAAAAGATGCGAAGTTCATTTGGTCAAATGAGTGCCAAAAATCGTTTGAGGACTTAAAAAAGTTGATAATGTCACCCCCCATATTGATATTCCCAGATTTTTCCAAAGAATTCTGTTAACCACGGATGCCAGCAATGATGCAATTGGTGCAATTATATCACAAGGCGAAGTCGGTAAAGATAATCCAATAGCATTTGCCAGTAGAGCGCTAAGCGATACCGAGAAGGGGTATTCAACAATTGAAAAAAAATTTCTCGCTATAGTTTGGGCAACGATGGTATATCCAATCTTAAGGATCAAACGTCACGCTTGGCACGCTTCCGACACAAGCTGTCAGAATATGATTTTGAAATAATCTACAAGCCTGGGAAAATAAACTTAAATGCAGACGCTTTAAGTAGATTACCACAAACAGATAAACAAATAACAGTGGTACAAACTAGATCAAAGTCTAAAAATTCTGGAATGGAAAAATTGAGCATTTCAAAGTCGGTGAATAAAGACACGGTGGTTGAAAATAACACAGAAAAAACAGTGGTTATACTTAAAGATCCTAAAGAAATATAATGTAGTGAAGCTATACAGTCACTATGACAGCCACTAAAACTTCTAGCTTTAGATCAATTTCAGTTCACTAATGTGAACTTCACAAATTTCCCATTCTCACCAAAAACCAATGCATCAAACCAAATCAGTTAAATTCCATTTCAATTTTCCCATATGGTAATGTAAAACCTCTATTTATACAAATATAAAATTTACTTCAGACAGCCAAAATAAACAATAACCTAATTTACGATCGGTATTTGATACTAAAAGTATTACTTGAGTTTGGCCATTGTTTACCTTATTGCTAGTACACCAAAATGCACTTGCTCTAAACACAACAACAACAAATAACTGCATTGGGCATTGGGTTACATGCACAAGTCAGTGACGTTGAATGCGATATCACACGTGAACGACAAAGCGTCAGTTATCGCGACAAGCTGACCAAGGGACAGAGCTATTTGATTTCACCCTTAATTTCGTGGCTTTGAAATTGAATTAACGTGCGTGAAAGAGAACCACAAACAAATGCAACCAGAAATCCAAATTGATCGCCAATCGGGCGAATAAGGCAAACGGAGGGGTGGAGTTAGAAAATAGTGGTAAGAGCTAGAATAAGAAAATACGTGTATTTAAGCCCTAATTTTGGTTAATAAAATTTAATCATAGTTTCACACTTAACTGGCACTAGTCGTGCTCTCTTTTTTTTATTTTATGATTCAAAAATGAAAAAAGCATTCGTGCGGTAAAGAAATTGGCGAGGTGCGCCTAAACACCAAAACAATAGTAACACCAATCCTTTACATGGCGATAAATCTAAAGAACTTTTAAACACTGACGTAAAAATTTGTTTTCCAATGAACAAGCAACAAAAATTAACTACAGAAGAAGAGTTCAACGAAAAATTCAACGATTTGAATGAATATATCCAAAATCTCCAAGAAGAAATTAACAAATTGGAAGCAGCCAAAATAAATTATCCAGCAGCAGTTAATAAATTATCAACACCACAGTATAAAGCAACACCAATCCCTGGACCAAGGAAATTAACGATAGAAGAATACAAAAGTCGACAACTTCGTCCAATAAAAGCACATCAATTCATAAGCAAACCACGAAGACCGAGAGGGGGCAAAAAAGTTAAATTGCGTAGACAACTTGCAGAGCTTTACAGCCTGATACATTTTACAAAAGCACCACAAAAGTACAACTATATACAGCAACTTAAAGACTTAAAGAACGCGAGAAAATGACATGCAAACAACAACCTGTTTTATTTGCGAAGCAAATACAGATGACCTAAACCAGCATTTGGAGTCACATAATAAAATTATACAACGAGCCGAAAAAATTGTTCAAGATATAGCCACACTTCAAAATTTCATAACAAAGAATCCAACTTTTAAAGACGACTTAGAACGAAACATCGAATGTTCCCGATACCTCCGGAGATTTACTACAAAATAGCCATGCTGGAAAACAAAAATAAAGACTACATACAGATTAACGAAAACATCGAGAACAACGTGGGATCGAATGTAACCACAACCGAATTAAAAACAACAACAACAACAGTAATAATTACACTAATAATACTAACTTTACTAGCTTATATTTTATATAGAGTCAATAAATATTACAAATCTTATGTAGTTAAGCATGTAACAAGGTGTCAAACTGTATAGTTAGAATAAAATAAACCAAAAAAAATATTTTCAATTTGTATGGATAAATTAATACAAGTTTTCGATGAAATAAAGACAATAAAAAGAAATGCGAAAAAGACAACGAATAGGATCTATAGTAAAAACACAGTAGAAACAAAATTAAGACAAATTGACGAATATAGAAAACAATTTGAGTTTAACAAACAAACTTTATAACAGACACACGACTTACTACGGTTGACGGAAGATTTTTACATTTTAATTAAAGAGACTAAAACACTTTTAATACAAATGGTAGACAAACCGGAAACTAACACTATAGCAAACGAACAAAATACGACAAATACAGAACAAACAGAGAATAACATAAGAGAAAATAATACAAGCATGGCATCATTCAACATAGAAACAATTTTGAAAATAATCCCATTTTTTTCAGGAAATTACAAAGAACTGGACGGTTTTCTACAATTAACAGAGTTACTTTACGACACTTACTCGACAGATGACAAGCAAAAACTTATTAAGCTCATATCCACTATAAAATTAAGCGCAAATGTTAAAACAACAATAGGATACATTACAAATCTCGACAATTTCTCAGAATTGAAAACACTTTTACAAAACGCGTACAAAAGCAATCTAACTACAGGACAAATACACACGCAACTAGCGACACTAACCCAAAGACATAATACAGAAACACAATTCAAAGATAATATCTTAAACCTCACATCAGAATTAAACACCTTACAAATGACAGAACTAATTAACGATGACAATCAAAGAAACATCATCCTTAAGATGAATGAAAAATACACTTTGACCATTTTCAAAAACGGGTTGAGTGATGAGCTCAAGCAAACAATATTTGCAGCTCAACCAAAAACGCTCAACGAAGCAACAAACTTAGCTCTCGAGTTAGAAAAAAGTAACAAATCCAACAACCAACTATTATATTTCAAGAATACGCATAACAGACAAAACAACAATAGAAACTATTACAACAATTCAAATAGGGACCGACAACAAAATGGCAACAGGAATAACAATTCCAATCGAAGATACAATAACAATAATAATTTTAACAATAATCGCGCAACGAGTTACGTCAATAATTTCAACAATAACTGCGGATACCATAACAACAACAATAATCGCGGACATCAAAATTACAACAATTCAAATGATAACAATAACCGAAGGAACAACAACAACTTTAACAGAAACTCGTCTTCAAATTATAACAATAACAATAGAAGACAAAATAACAACAACCAAAGAAATGGAAAAAGAATATACATTGCAGAAGCCAACGACAATCGCTCGGAGATCCAAGAACCAGATTCTCCGGGACAGATAAACTAAGGATATATAACATATCGGATAAAGCAACAAATTACATAAATTTAAAATGCGAAAACACAAAAAGAAACCTGTAACTTTTAATTGACACAGGTGCAGACATATCGATTTGCAAACTAGAAAACTTAAACAATATACAGTTACTCACAAAATTGAGTATACACCTTGATTTGAAAGAAATATTGGCAATTTTTAAAAAATTAAAAATATTTAGTAAATAATTTTGATGCATGGGGATAGATACCAATCTGACGAACTAATAACGAATATACATTTTAATATTTTTAAGACAAAACATAAAATGAATTCATAAAAACGTAAATTAAAGCAAAATTCAAGTCACGAAATTAAGTATACACTTGCCAGTTTTGACATCAAATTTGATTTTTTTTATCACTGAAGTATTGGAAAGCATTTTAAAGTTTGTAGGGCTATTTCGGCTAATAGTTTGAATACAAGCTCATTCCATATTACGCGTTAGTTTCGCAATGGTGACCACTAGCAAGGAACCAACTTTTGCAGTAAGATAATTGGTAATGAGATGATATTATAAAGGAAAATCGTATTGCGAAATTGGTGAAATTATTAGAAGACCTAATTATACAGTTCAAAATTTTATAAACAAGTGGAAATACGAAAGTACATTGATGAATTCTATAGATCGAGGCAGAAAAAACGCCTATCAAAACGTGATGAGCGAATTATAATACGTAAATTGCAAAATATCCAAAGGCTAGTGTGCCGAAATCGACAGCAAAAGTTTCTAAAGTTATTGGCAAGCCGATATCCACAAAACCAGTTCATCGAGTACTGCGAAAAAATAATTTGGACGGATTAACTGCACGCAAAAAGAATTGCATTTTTTTTATAATTAAAAAAAAAAGGTTTCGAGTTTGCTTAAATGCCTTTAAACAAGCCACCAAACTTTTAGAAAAGGGTGACATTCACGGACGAGGTAAAAATTAATCTTTGGGGAGCAGATGGAATCTCAACTGTATGAAAAAAGACTAATTCTTCGCTGCAAACTAAAAACTGAGAAGCCACAGTCAAACATGGTGAAGGGTCAGTTATACTGTGGGGATCTATGACAGCTAGTGGCGTCGGATCCATGGAATTTATAGACTGAATTATGACTAAAGAAAGTTACTTTGATATTTTCAGACGAAATTTGCGACAGAGTGCCGCAAAACTTAAGCTTCCGTCCGGGTTTTAGTTTCAATAGGATAATTATCCAAAGCACACGGCACACATATGGCAAGATTGGCTGCAATAAAACTCTCCAAACCAACTTAAAACACAACCACAAACGTTGGAAGGAACCCAATTGAGCATTTATGGGGAGAAGTGAAAATAAAATTGAAAAATACTCATTCGTGGCGCAAGGAGAACTTAATGAGAGCGATAGTCAAGATCTAGGAAGAAATTTCGCACTCTTTCACCCAAAAACTGGTGGATTCTATGCCCCGATGAATTTAATCTGTAACAGTTGTAGCAAGTGGTCCTACCAATTATTGGAATCAAAGAATATCTTTTTTAATTAAAATTTAATGAACTATATACATAATTTTAATAAACTGTACACTCAGAAAATAATTTTGGTAAATGAAACCAATTTTTTACCAAATCTCAGGTTAGAATTTTCTAACCTGGTGGCCTATGTTGTTAAGTCTAACTAACCGGGGAATCAGGTTAACTACAAAATTTTCTCAGAAAACGAAACCGAATTTATTTATGTTGCATTTTAAAACTTCATAGAGAATTAAAATTTTTATTTGTCCTGTTTGTCACTGTTTAGATATACGCATATCTTAATCAACTGAGCTTCTCTTATTATTATATTGCGTAAAACTAAAAGTATATTAATACTGCGTATGTAACAAAACTGAATGCCTAGGTTCGAACCCCACTGGAAGCAAGAGAAAAATGTTTTTTCTTGATTCAAACATAATTCCATAGAACAATTTATCAGGTTAATGTGTTACCTGACGCAGGTTAGAGATTTTTTTCTGAGTGTATGCTTAATTTTGTGACATGAATTTTGCTTTAATTAACGATTTTATGAATTTTTTTTGTGTTTTGTCTCAAAAATATTAAAATTTATGTTCGTTATTAGTTCGTCAGATTGGTATCTATCCCCATGCATTAAAATTATTTACTAAATATTTTCTTTAAAAATTGCCAACATTTCTTTCAAATCAAGATGTATACTCAATTTTGTGAGTAACTGTAGATGTGATGATGGAAAACAAATGCAAATTAACAGGCATAACAGACAAAGAAATTTCAACACTAGGAACAATAAAGTTGAGACTAGATTTTCAATACCATTTATTACCCCATATATTTCATGCAGTAGAAGACAATTTTCCTATACCAACAAATGGCATATTAGGCAGAGATTTTTTAGCAAAATACATGTGCAAAATAGACTACGAAACACAGACATTGACTACAGTAGTAGATAATACAGATGTTATAATACCCCTACAATATAACAAAAACGTATACGACGTATTAAGAATAACTAACGGAAGACAACGTAATTTTAAACGAAGAAATTCAACCAGGAATGTTTATAGCCAATTCTATAGCACAATCAGAAGGCAAATGCCATATTTAACTATTAAACACAACCGACAAAGAAGTACAAATAAACAAAATCTCACCAAAATTCGAACCACTCAAAAATTACGTGCAACTAAAACAAAACAACAACAACAATGACGAACATTTCAGACAACTACTTCAAGAATTAAATATAGATACAAATCACCCTTTGACAGAGATTAACTGTCAATAATTTTTACACCCAAACACTAACTACAACTGACAATACATTAACATACATAAAAAATTACAGACTACCACAAGCCCATAACGAGGAAATCCACAAGCAGGTACAAGAACTATTGCAAAATTACGTCACAGAACACTCAGTCAGCCCGTACAACGCACCATTACTTTTGGTACCTAAAAAAACAGAAGACAATACAAAAAAATGGAGACTAGTTGTTGATTTCAGGAAACTTAATGATAAACTAGTAAGCGACAAATTCCCATTAACAAGAATTGACGATGGTTTAGACAAGTTAGGAAGAGCAAAATATTTCTCAACTTTAGACATGACAAGTTCTTTCCAACAAATACCTTTAGACGAAAACTCACGACCACTTACAGCTTTCTCGATCAACGATGGTTACTACCAATTCAAAAGATTACCTTTTGAACTAAAAATATCATCAAACAGCTTCCAACGTATGCTCACCTTAGCATTGACAGGATTAAGTTCCGAAGCATTTCTATACGTTGATGACATCATAATTTTTGGATGCAGCTTACAGCACCACAACAACAATCTCATAAAAGTTTTCGACAGACTATACAAATGCAATTTAAAGCTAAACGCTAGCAAATGTAAATTCTTGAGACCAGAAGTAGTATACCTAGGACACTTAATAACACAAGAAGATGTCAAAACAGACCCTTCAAAATATGACACAATAAAGAAATACCCCACATCAAAAAACCCTGACGACGTTAGACGATTTGTAGCCTTTTGCAACTACTACAGACCATTTATAAAAGACTTCGCCACTATTGCACAATGTTTAAATGCTCTATTAAAGAAAACTCAGCAATTCAAATGGACAGAACAATGCCAAGACGCTTTTGAAACGCTCAAAGACATATTGGTAGAACCTCCAATATTACAATATTCGGATTTTTCAAAACCATTTATTGCAACAACTGACGCCTCAAATTTTGCGTTAGGAGCCATCCTATCACAAGGAGAAATTGGAAATGACTTGCCAATATCATATGCAAGCAAAACACTACAATGACACGATATCGATGAAATTGAAAAAGAATTACTTGCAATCCATTGGGGAATAAACTTTTTCAAACCATATTTATACGGAAGAAAATTCATAGTTGTGACAGATCATAGACCATTAGTCTCACTATTCAGTCACAGGAACCCATCATCTAAAATGACAAGAATAAGATTGGATCTTTCAGACTATGATTTCAAAATCAAGTTTAAACAAGGGAAGACCAACACCAACGCCGACGCGCTCTCAAGAATCCAGATAGATTCAGAAATGCTGATTGGTATGATACCAACAGAAGAAGATAAAAATATTAATAAAGCATTGGTTATAACAAGGGGAATTAAAAAGAAGCTAGCAAATGAAAATGAAAAAGAGAAAAGCAAATCTCAAAACGAGCCAGATCAACTCTATATATGGGATTGCACATCAACAACTGACGTCAGAAATTTGAAACGATTAAAGTTCATTATAAGCGATGTAAAACACGTGTTGAAAATAAAGATGATATCGTACTAGTACGATGTGGTGACAATCCAACGAATCTGGATTCGACATTGGAGAAACTATCGTCTCCTATGAATAAAAATAATTTATAAAAGCTAGCATTAGAAGCAAATAATTGAGATAAATGAATTTAAAAGAAAATTCAATATGCTGGAGCAGAAGAAAAAATTGAAAACTAGTAAATCGCTTAATATATTAATTTATGAAACTCCAAAGAGAATAACAGATAAAACCATGCAAAACACATTAATAAGAGAATTCCATGATTCACCCCAGGGAGGACACTTAGGAATCAGAAAAACATTACTTAAATTAAAACAGCGCTATACATGGAAAAACATGCGGCAAATGGTAAAAAAATATGTCAACAAATGTGCTCGCAATAAATACACGCGACACACGAAAGAAAAAATGACCGTAACGGACACACCAAACACAAATTTCCAAACAATATCAATCGTCACAGTAGGTCCACTCAAAATATCAAACGGATACCGATACATACTTACTATGCAGTGCGAACTAACGAAATTTGTCATAGCACATCCTATAGAAACAAAGGACGCAAAGTCAATCGCTCAAACAATAGTTGAACAATTAATTTTAAAAATCGGTTTATTTAAAAAATTAAAATCCGACCGTGGCACTGAATTCACAAACGAGTTAATGAAAAACATATGCGAACTAAGGCTGGGGAAAAATCTATTAATATCGATGTTCATCGATGTTTTTCAACATCGCTTACTATCGATAATTTTGAGCCCTAACGATTTTAATCGAAATCTATTAATCATTGAATAATTTTTTTTATTTTTCCTTAAAAAGGATATAGATATAAAAAAATGTACAATTAATTATATACCATTTTAAAGCGAATAAATTAAGCTTTTTTAGCGATCAAAAAAAGTTATAGATTATTAACACATTTTTACGAAAAAATAAGGTTTTTAAAAAAAAAATTGGTCAAAACTTCAGAAAATTCGTCAGATCTCCAAAAATATAGGTCAAATTTCAAAACTTCACACTTCATTACTGTAGGCCATTAAATTACCTTTCTTACGACACTCATATTTACTATTTTCTATTCAGCGGTTTCCAACTTATAATCATTTTTTCAAAAGTTATGTCCGCAACCTTCGACATCTATATCTCTGAAACTAGATCCGAGCGACACTTTTTTTTATTTTTTTTTTTTCTCGAAGAGCCTTTGTTAAGTGAGCAAACGGACATAATTCAATACTTTAATAACTATACAAATTGTGATGCGTTAAGGGGTTATATCTCTCTTATGCTATAAAAAAACAAGGCTGTTTTAATTATTTTTTTTAAAGGATATTTGAGACTAAAGGTATACAAATAATATAACATTGGATTAAGCAACTCTTGAAGAAGAGAAAAAAATTTTTTATGATTGTTTTTTTACAAAATGGTGGCTGTGCAGTGATTACCGTAAACCGCTTTTTCAAAAAGGTCTTCCGCGGCGGGCAGTAGAAAAAAGTCTCGCCCAACTACACCTACGTATGACAAAAAAAATTTTTTTTAATTATCTACATGAGTTTTGCTGTTGAAGTACACATGATTATATTTTTAGAATTTTTTTTCGCGAAATGACAAATGTTTTAACAAAAAATTATGTTTTCGACGAAAAAAATCGACTTAAATTGCTTATAACTTTTTTTCTTTTTCATTAATCGCTAAAGTTGTGTGTAATTCAACAGATAATCAAACAATGAAGCTACTGTTAAAATTTCGAGTCAATCGGATATAAACTTTTTGAGTTCTATTGCCCGCCGATTTTGAGAACATGGTTTCGAGAAAACGCGTTTGAAGTTTCAAAATGCTATACATCTTCATCAAAGTTTCTTGGAAAAAATTGATTTAAAAAAATTTTGAGTTTAAATCAGTACTTGGGCGCTGTAGATTTTGATTCTAGGATTATTTTGGCATAAAAAAAGTTAAGGAGATGTAACCCCTTAAGAAGAGTGGCCTTGCGATGTCTGCTTATTCCGGCTTCATCCACATCATCGGAGAGGGTCAATTCATCAGCGGGCAATATTATATCCAAAAAGAGAGCTTCACTCTGCCCCGAGATGGCTGAAAAACTGTTCTTTTTTTGAGCCAAAATGTGAATTATATACAAATGTAAAATTTATTTCTTTATTTCCAACTACCTAAACCATGCGTGCGGTGCAATGCCCTAACATATCAAATAAAATATTTAAAAATTATTTATAACATACAACATTAATACTTTACCAAATACTTGCCAACCTCACTATTTTGTTAAATTAAGAATTATGCAATTTCTGCAAAGTAGAATAAATATTTGTAGGCCAACATATTTGTAGGCCAAAATATTTGTAGGCCAAAACAATTGTAGGCCAAATATTTATTAAGTAGAATAAATTTTGATGATGCTAATATTTTGTTATTGTATCCTAAGTAATTATTTTATAATGTTTTTTGTTGTTATAATTATCTGTATAAGACGTGTTAAGTTAGATAAGATTTAACAATAAAATCAGAGTTAGTTCTGAAGTAAAAAAGTACGTTACATGTTTAAATTACTACTGAAGATTGAAATTTTAAACAAGGGAATACTGGTAAGTATCCTTTTAATTCAACCTCATCTTGTTTAAATATTTTCAGATACAACTCCTAAGTGCAGCAACGCGCTATTCCTCGCAAGGATAAAAACTTGCAACCCAACATTTGGCGCAGCTTATTTTTCGAGCCACTACTCGGAACCACAAATACAAGGACAGGCAAGGAGCCTCAACGTTTGGACGGACATTGGGAACAAGCCAGTTATAATAGCAGCCATACAACATTTGGCAACACAAGTGCAAAAATACAACGTTCGAAAATCAAATTTAGTAAGTATCCTTAACAGTACTAATTATAAACTTCTAAAAACACTACGGCCAGTACTTGGCAATTCTTTAGGAACGCAGTACAGCTGCTTCATCCTCACAAACTAAGGAGCATAATCTACTTATGAGCGATCCTCATAGTCTATGTTATACATCAATTGTTAGGTTTCTGTTATAAATTGAAATACTAAAGCATCCCTGCAACACACATGTTTACAACACTGTTTATTTTAGCTTTAATCTGAATTCTCTTTTGTTCTTTTTATTCCACTTTGTCTTTTGAATTAACTGTCGCATTGTTAAGACGCTAATAAAAACTCTCTGTGAACTTTAAATAAAACTAAATAAAATTCTAACAGGTTATGGGCCCAGGTACCCAAGTGTTTACCCAAAAGTGTGAATAAGTGTTTTGAGCTTGTGTAGCTTAATAAAATAAAAAAATTATTCACTGAAAAGTTAATCTCAAAAGAAAAAAGCGAAGATGAGTTCTTCCTTATACAACATTGAGAAATTGAACGAAATAAATTACGATTCATGGAGCTTGCAGATGAAGAGTGTTTTAGTGCATCAGGATTTGTGGAGTGTAGTATCCGGTGATGATGTTAAACCTGAGTCAAATGATGAAGCTGGCCGAACAGCAGCAACCTCATGGACCAAGAAAGATGAAAAGGCTACAGCAACAATCATATTGAGCGCAATGCCATTGCAAATAGCACATGTAAAGAACTGTGCGACATCAAAAGACGTGTGGACAACCTTGAAGGAAATTCATAGGCCAGGAGGGCCAGTGCGCAAAGTTACGTTATTCAAACAGATTCTAGCTATGCGTATGAATGAGAACGAATGTGTGCAGCAGTATCTTTGCAATTTTTCATCAACAGTTGAGAAATTGGCAGAAATTGGAGTAAGTCTTCAGGAGGAGTTATTCGTAATAATGCTTTTGGCAAGTCTGCCAAAGTCTTATGAAAACTTTGTGGTGGCGTTAGAAACACGCGATGAACTCCCCAAGATTAGTGCACTGAAGATAAAGTTGACAGAAGAGGGTCAGCGACGCAAGGCAAACAGCAACGATGCCGTTTATGCTGACTGTAGCGCAGAAGCATTTATGGTACGCACGAATAACGGAAAGCATCAAAGTTTTTTCAAAAAGGAGAACAAAGAACACAAAAATAGCAAGGCGAATACACGAAAAACAACGAACTTCAATTGCTATAACTGTGGTCGCAAAGGGCATTACGCAGCACAGTGCAAGGAGAAAGAGAAGAAAAAAGATAAGACTCAAACATCATTTTCTGTACTCACAACTTCAAACTCCAACGCGTTTAAAGAAAATATTTGGTGCGTTGACAGCGGTGCTTCTTCACATCTATGTAGCAAGCGTGACATGTTTGAATCGTTCAAAGCATGCGACGATAATATTTGCATGGCGGACAACAAAAAAATTAAAGTAGAAGGAATAGGAAGAGTTCGCATAAAAAACACAGCGTTTGACATCATGCTGAATGACGTTTTATTTGTACCGGGAGTGCAATGTAATTTTATCTCCGTTGGTAAAGCCGTGGCAAATAATTACACCGTGGAATTTACATCGAACGCAGCGAAAATTGTCAACAGTAGTGGTGAGATTGTTCTTAAAGCAAATAAGGTCGGAGACCTATTTCTTTTTAATTCAATTCGTAATAAATTATTTTTTACATGTAATGAACTTGCTGTCAAATGGCATAATCGTTTCGGTCATATAAATTGTGCAAGTCTGAACGAGCTGGCCAACAAAAATATGGTGCAGGGACTGAAGGTCAAGTTTCCAGATACCATCAATTGTCAAGTGTGCATGAAAGGCAAATGCACTGTAAAACCATTTTCGAATTCCGAGAACAGAGCCAAAGATATTTTGGGAATTATTCATACGGACCTGTGTGGTCCGATAGATAGAACATCAAATGGTGGCTGCAGATATTTTTTAACTTTCATCGATGACAACTCACGATATGTATTTGTTTATTTTATAAAGACAAAAGATGAAGTTTTTGAGAAATTTCGTGAATTCAAGGCTATGGTATAGCGGCAAACCGAGAAGAAAATAAAAATTATACGCAGTGATAATGGCACTGAATTTGTCAATCGCATTTTCGATGATTATTTAAAAAAAGCTGGCATTAAAAGACAGCTAACAGTTCCCCATACGCCCCAACAAAACGGTGTGGCCGAACGTTTTAATAGAACGTTGGTTGAGATGGCCAGAAGCATGATAATAGGTGCTAGCATAGATGAAAATTTGTGGGCAGAGGCTGTTAATACGGCAGCGTATTTAAGATATAGAGCACCTACTAAAGCATTGTGTGGTAAGACGCCATATGAAGTATGGTTTAACCGTAAGCCGAGTGTATCTCATTTAAGAACGTTTGGTGCTGTAGCTATCGCACTGAACAAAAAGCGCTACGGTAAATTTCGACCGAAAGGTAAAGAATATTTAATGGTGGGATATTCCGATGAAGCAAAGGCTTATCGTTTAATTGAGAAAGCAACGCGAAAAATTATCGTAAGCAGAGATGTTTATTTTATAGAGCCTCCTGTCCCGAATAGTTGTATCGACGTGATGATCGAAGAAGAAAATGCAAACAACGATGAGCTGAAAATGGAAACTGAAAATACTGAGTCATCAATAGAAGAAGAAAAAGTTGATGATTGTGTAGAACCAAAAAATGTGGAAGAATTGGAAAAGCTGAAATATGGCCCCGGTCGCCCAAAGTTACTACGAAGCGGTGCTATAGGCAGACCACGCAAGCAGTACAATGTTATCAACTTTATGCGCTCAGAAGACGTCACAGTTCCTGAAACAGTTGTTGAAGCATTGAGTTGCAAATACGAAGATCAACGGTGGGCTGCAATGCAAAGTGAGTATGAAGCACTTTTATCTAATGATACTTGGGACTTGACCGAGTTGCCACAAGGTCAAAAGGCTATAGGTTCAAAGTGGGTATTCTCGCTAAAGACAAACAAAAGCGGTGGTGTCGATAGGTTCAAGGCCAGACTGGTGGCGAAGGGCTGTGCGCAAAAGTATGGCGTAAATTATACTGAAACTTTTTCGCCAGTAGTGCGGTATGAAACAGTTAGAATGGTTTTTGCTATTGCTGCAGAATACGAGCTTCATTTACATCAAATGGATGTATCGACCGCCTATTTAAATAGCGAGATTAGCGAAGATATTTACATGGCTCAGCCAGAAAAATTTGTTGATGAAAATTATCCAAACAAAGTTTTGAAGCTAAAAAGGGCGCTTTATGGCCTTAAACAATCAGGAAGGAATTGGAATATGAAAATCGATACCATTATAAAAGGCATTGGTTTTGAAAAATGTGAAAGCGAATCATGTTTATACGTGAAACGAAATGATGGCAAAATTAATCTCTTAGCTGTATATGTAGACGATTTATTAATAGCTAGTTCCGATGCAGGTGAGCTTGAACTGATTAAAAGCAAAATATCACGAGAAGTAAATGTTGTTGACAAAGGTCCAGTTAATTACTTTCTTAGTATGGAAGTTGAAAGAGACGGACCAACAGGCGCAATAAAAATCAGTCAGCGTGCACAAATAAGACAACTCTTACAACAGAACAGTACGGAAAACTGTCGTCCAGTAGCAACGCCACTGGAACCCAAATTTCAAATTAAATGCAACGAAACGAATTGCAAACGAATAGATCCTGTTCATTTCCAATCGCTTATTGGATCATTAATGTATATCGCTCTCTTAACACGCCCTGACATATTACATTCTGTATGCAAATTGTCGCAAGTGAACACTGATCCACACAGTGAACATATGGCAGCAGCAAAACGCGTACTAAAGTATTTGAGCAGCACAATTAATATGCAATTAAAGTACCACAAAACTGATAAGCCATTTGAATGTTACGTAGATGCTGACTGGGGAGGTGATACAACCGATCGCAAATCCTATACGGGATATGCATTTATACTCGCTGGAGGTGTTGTTTCCTGGGAGTGCAAGAAACAGTCAACAGTTGCACTGAGCAGCACCGAGGCTGAATACATGGCACTATCAACAGCTGCGAAGGAAGCCATATATATAAGAAAAATACTTAGTGAAATTCATTTGCATCTTGACAAGCCGATAACTATACATTGCGATAATCTGAGCGCAATGCATCTGGTTAAAAATCCGGTATATCATAGCAGGAGCAAACACATTGATATACGTTATCATCATGTAAGAGATGCCTACAAAAATGGTGAAATTCAATTAGAGTATTGTAATACCAGCGACATGATCGCCGATATTTTTACAAAAAACCTTTCGAAGACAGTTCATTTAAAATTATTGAAAATGTTAAGTTTAACCATATAAATGTAATTTTTATTTTTTGTAATGTAATGTAAACACGTTAGTTGAGGAGGAGTGTTCTAAATTGAAATACTAAAGCATCCCTGCAACACACATGTTTACAACACTGTTTATTTTAGCTTTAATCTGAATTCTCTTTTGTTCTTTTTATTCCACTTTGTCTTTTGAATTAACTGTCGCATTGTTAAGACGCTAATAAAAACTCTCTGTGAACTTTAAATAAAACTAAATAAAATTCTAACAGTTTCATTAAAGCTTAATTCGTAAACTTGTTGGAAGTTGCGATTTTTAAAAATTAGGTTCCATTAATTTATTTGAAAATTTGTAACCTTATTGGAAGGTTACAAAATAAAAAATTCTTTTTATAACTTGTCCAACTTGTTCCACACAATTAAGCTAAACATCCATTCATTTTTTTTTAATTCAATTCATTTGCAACTGAAGTTTTATTGAAGTTGGAAATCTTAAACTATGAAGCATTTGTTTTAAATGACGTTTAAGGTTTGATTTTCTGGCGTTTCTAAAACTGAGATATTAGAAGCTATTGAATTTTATTGAAATTTAATGATCTTAAGTGGTCGATTGTCATTTGAATTTTTAATTAAGAGCTTAGAGATTAATTATTTTTCTATTATGAATAAAAATTTTAAAATTTGTCTAGTATCTTATGCTCATAAAAGAAAATTTATAAGTGAGCTTTCGATAAAATATTAGTTTCTCGGAAACATTTTTATTCCATACGAAAAAACAAGTCTTGTTGAACTTATTTTTGGTTCCAAAGAATGTTTTAAGTTCTAAGGTTCAGTGTATTCATTAGAGACTCGCGTTTAATTGCTATCAAATAATTTTACTTTTCTTTAATTCGTATACAGAACCTTGCAGAATACTTTTGGCTTCCAAGGAATACTTTCAACTATTCCGAGGATTCGTTTTTCTGCAAAGGTCCACGGTCAATAATTACAGATTGTTCCCAACAAGGAAATAAGAAAGTTTAGTTTTTATTTTCATACCAATAATTCAATTATTGGTATACAAGCAAACTCAAACGAGGCTTGCGGTAGGTCGCGGACTAAAATCCTAAAACAATTTAAAGGCAAACATTTTGTTAGTGCAGTGGGTCGTTCATTCACGTATGAAGTAATTTAAGCCATGAACATTACAAAAAAAAAATATAAACAAAAAGGGAAAAACTATCCACTTTTGGCTTTTTTTAAAGTCAACAACCATTTAAAGTTGCTGACAACGCTTTTTGTTATGTCTTGAATGAGTTTAAGGTAATGAACGATTCACAGCAAAATAAATATGCCCATACAAAATTGTTAAGAGAATTATGCAGATTTACTGATAAATTGTGGAAATATTTGGAAGACGTAGTAAATGATAATAAACAACTGATCCTAATAAAGGAAAAAGTTGGAAAATTCCAGAATTTATCAGAAGTCAAAATAGCAGACGCGATCCTAGACGAGATTTTGAGCTTTGTCGAAGAAAGGGAATTTAGTGACGCGAGGATAGCCGAAAATTGGGAAAAAGAATTTGACGCCCTTAAAAAAAGATATGATCAACATATCATTCTGCTGAACTTAAACGCTGAACAAATAAAGGAACTAGAGGAAGAAAATTTTAAATTGAATGATACACTGGATGAAAGGAATTTATCGAAATTAAATTTTTCATTACCAGTGGGACAGGAATTGCACGACAAGAATCAATCCATAATAGAGTTTAAGAATCGCGTTCAAGACTTGGAGAACGCAAACAAGCGATTAGGCAAAGAGCTTGAAGCCCAAAAACTAAAGTCAAGTAAACAAAAAGTGATTATTGATTTGTCTAACAAAAATCGCACTTCCAAAAATACAATGGCAGATAAAGCCAAATTTGAGAGCTGACCTCCAAGCAGCTGGAACTGTCGGAACAAGTTCAGAAGATGTGGATAAACTTCAAGAAAACTCCAGCCCAGAGGGAAACCATAGTCTATTTTTCAAAAAGTAATGAAGAATTAGTAACAGTTTGGTCAAGTTTCTGGTCAAACAATGACAGTATAGAAGAATACCGTACCAATTACCTTACGCACGAATACTATGTATATCAAAAACTTCTATATTTAAGTAGAAGTGAGGTATTATGAGCTAAAGGAGAGTTACAGTGACAAACTGGATGCCTTAAAAAATGATAGTGCAGCGCAACCAATGCCACAAGCACTACAGCAACCAGCAGGGGAGCAGCAAGGATTTCAAGCTAGTAACATTCACATAGTAAGTGCGGATATACACAATGAGCAACGTGCACCTCAATCTGAGAAAACTAGAAATTGGGTGAACACAAGAAGTTACGATCATATAGCTAAATGGGTACGAGACACGGTACCTTATTTTTCTGGTATAGAGTCACCAACCATTAAAGCTGATTTATACAGGTTTATTGAAGCATGCGAGTCGGTGAGGAGAACCACCGATCCTGGTGATGAAAAAGAATTAATTTCAAAAGTGAGACTGCACCTGAATGGCGACGCGTATGAATTGGTCAGAGCAACTCAATTCAACAAATATCACTTTTATCAAATTATAAAAGAAACCTACATAAAAGAACAACCTTTGGAAGTCATACAAAAGGAACTGAGTAACGCTCGCCTCACACAAGAGAGGACTGTTATGTTAGGAAAAACACACCTTTCTGTGACAAATGTTCAGAATACGGTCACATGACCAACATAAAATGTTCACAAACAACAACGAACATAAGGAAAAATGTTAGTAACAATAATAATTTAAATTCTCAATGCCAACAACGGGGACAACAGTCCTCTAATACATGTCGTTGGTGTAAGAGAATTGGGCATCAATGGAAAATTGTTTTGCTAAAAGAGATTATGAAAAGTCTCAGGGAAACTAAGAGGGGCCCAAGACCGGCCAATAGTCTGGGACCCCAAAAATCTTAGTAATATAGGGCCAACTAAAGTAGTAAATCAACCACAGCAAAGTGCAGTTGATACATTAAATACAGAATACGAAACAATAAATGTTTCAAAGAATAATTTTACTAAAGTAGAAACAGTAAATCAGCTACACAAAAGTGCAGTTGATACGTTAACTACTAAACGTAAAAATAATAAAATTTTAAATAATAACTTCAAAAAAGGCAATGCAGGAATGATAAATCATACACAGATAACTGTAGTTGAGGCATCCCCTGCTATGCAATTTGGAATAAAATTCCTTCATACAGTACTATTAATAGTCTGTTTAATTTTTAATATATTACATTTTGCTTGTTTAGCTTCATGGGTAGAATAAAGTCACTGACTAAACCCATACAATTAATTTCAGAGAAATTATTAGAAGCAAACACGAAAAATATCATAACTGGGAGACATATCTTGTATGGCAGGCATAACGAGAATTTTTACCAAGCAAAACAGAATGATCCGTTCATAGAATTGCCCTGTGAAGGTGCTAAATATGGAAAACTTATTTTATTGGTAGACTCCGGTGCCGACACAAGTTTGGTCAAAGAAAATGCAATGTTGCATTTCCCTGGCTTAGATATAAATAATAAAAAAGAGTTGAGTGGAGTATTTGGTGGACAGGTTACCACATTAGGAACTACCACTATTCAGCACATTCAGTACCAAGATCTAAGCTTAAAATTACACATAGTGTCACTAGATCATGGAATACCAGCTGATGGAATAATTGGTAGAGACAATTTGTGGATGGATTGGCTTTTGGTTGATCAGAGTAAAGTTTCTGACTGCTTTCAACCTGGGGATTGCCAGAGCGATCTCTGAGCCAACCATAAACAAGTTGACACACAGCCTCCCCGCGGCTCCATCTGGGTAGCTATCTCCGCATCCGCTGAGATAGTGAGCGAATGTGTGCAGCGCGTCCTCCCTGGAAGTAAACTGGGTTGTGCGCAGGGTTTGGTACCCGCCACGTAAAAAAAGCACTCCAATGAAGACTAAAAAAGCCTCGGATACAGAACCCCTCAACGTTGACGACCACTGCAAACGAAAAAAGGACTATGATTTAAGGATATGCACCTGGAATATCCGGACCCTCAATAGGGAAGGTGCCTCTATCGAATTGGCAGATGCCCTCGGAAAAATTAAGGCTGACATCACCGCCATTCAGGAAATAAGATTGATAGGACAAGGTTGCTCTAAGCAAGCAAGTTGCGATATCTACTACAGCTGCCATGCGGAGAGGCGCGAATTGGGATGCGGATTCGTAGTAAGCAAGAGACTTCGCCACCATATCTCCAGGTTCACACCTGTGAGCGAAAGGTTGGCTACGATACGCGTCAAGGCTCGATTTTTTAACATGAGCTTGATTTGAGCGCACGCCCCGACGGAGGAAAAAGACGATGATTTCAAAGATGCCTTCTATGCGAGACTCGAGGAAGTGTACGACCGCTGCCCTGCCCATGACATTAAAATTGTACTCGGGGATTTCAACGGAAAGGTCGGAAGAGAAGGCATATTTGGCCCCACTGTCGGTCAGTTCAGCCTTCACGAGACCACCTCAAACAACGGTCTACGGCTGATCGACTTCGCCGCGGCGCGAAACATGGTAGTAAGTAGCACCAGATTTCAACACCTCGATATCCACAAGGCCACCTGGCTGTCCCCTGATCAGAAAACAAGCAACCAAATCGATCATGTTGTGATCGACGGAAGGCATGCTTCGAGCGTGCTAGATGTTCGTACGTTCCGGGGAGTCAATATTGACTCCGATCATTATCTTGTTGCAGCCAAGATACGCATGCGGCTGTGCAATGCAAAGGATGTACGCTCTGGTACGCAACGAAAGCTGGACGTCGCTAAGCTGCAATCACATCGGACGGCCGAAGCCTATTCCGCTCGCCTCTCAGAACTGCTCCTTCAACCTGACTCTCTACCCAATGATGCCGGTGGACTTTGGGCGCATATATCCCGCTCCATGTGCTCTGCCGCTGAGGAAGTCATTGGTTTCCGACGCCCACTTCCGTGAAATTAATGGTATGACCAGAAGTGTCGCGAAGCTACTGCAGTGAAAAACGCCGCCTACGAAAGAACCCTGCAGTCAGCAGCAACGCGAGCCGTGCACGAAAACTACCGGGAAAAGAGAAAGGAAGAGAGGCGCCTTTTCAGACGCAAGAAACAAGAGCAGGAAAGGCACGAGAGTGAGAAACTCGAAGTGTTACGGGGCAGGAATGATGCTCGAAAATTTTACCAACAAGTCAAGCGTCTGACCCAAGGTTTCAAGTCTGGAGCATCTACCTGTAAAGATGAACATGGAAATCTGGTTACGGATATCCAGGGTACACTTTTCCAAGCTGCTTGCTGGCGATGACTCCACCAATCACGCCTTTGGAGAAATTAACCCGATGCCACCAATCAACGACGATGGTGTGGACGTACCACCACCTAGCCATGACGCGGTACGAGTTGTGATCCAACGACTTAAGAACAACAAAGCGGCTGGTGCCGATGGCCTGCCTGCTGAATTGTTCAAGACCGGCGGCGATGAGCTGATAGGGTGTATGCATCAACTCATCTGCAAAATATGGCTAGTAGAAAGCATGCCCGACGATTGGAATCTCAGTGTCCTTTGTCCTGTACTGAAGAAAGGTGACCCGACAATCTGCGCTAACTACCGGGGAATCAGTCTTCTTACCATCTTTTACAAGGTCCTGTCGACTGTACTGTGCGAAAGACTTAAGCCGTTTGCCAACACACTGATTGGGCCTTATCAGTGCGGCTTTAGACCTGGTAAGTCCACCATAGACCAGATCTTCACACTCAAATCCTGGAAAAAACCCACGAAAAACAGATCGATACCCATCATCACTTTATCGATTTTAAAGCTTTCGATAGCCCGATACGGGATTGCCTGTATACCACCATGTCTGAGTTTGGTATATCTGCGAAGCTGGTGCGGCTTTGCAAAATAACGATGAGCAACACAGCCAGCTCCGTCAGAGTAGGAAGGGACCTCTCCGAACCATTTGATACCGAACGAGGTTTCAGACAGGGCGATCCACTATCCTGCAACCTCTTCAACTTTGCGATGGAAGGGGTGTTGCGAAGAGCCAGTGTACATCGTAATGGCACTATTTTCTACAAAAGTGTCCAGCTCCTTGCATATGCCGATGATATTGATATCATTGGACGTTGTAAGCGAGATGTTACTGCTGCGTTCTCTGCTATCAAAAAAGAGTCAGCGAAAGTGGGTTTGACGGTGAACGAGGGCAAAACAAAGTATATGCTGTCCACAAACAGGGAGACGCGGCGTATTGGATCCTTTGTTACTGCGAACAACTATACTTTCGAAGTTGTCAAGGAATTCACCTATCTTGGCACCGCCGTGAACACTCAAAACGATGTCAGCCTGGAGATAAAGCGAAGACTAACTCTTGCTAATAGGTGTTACTATGGTCTCAGTAAGCAATTGAGTAGTAGAGACCTCTCTCGCCCAACAAAGCTGACACTCTACAAGACGCTCATCTTACCCGTGCTACTTACGGCGCAGAAGCATGGGTTGTGTCGCAGACTAATGCAGCCACGCTTGGGGTGTTTGAGAGAAAAATTCTTCGCAAAATCTTCGGTCCTGTTCACGTCGGCGACGACTACCGTATTTGAATGAACCACGAACTGTACGAGCTCTACGCTGACATTGACATAGTCAAGCGCATCACTATCCAACGTCTGCGCTGGCTGGGACATGTCGTGTGTATGGACGAAGAAGCTCCGGCGAAAAAGGTGGTTGATGCGGAAGCCGCTGGGCGACGACGAAGAGGAAGACCATGCGTCCGATGAAGAGACCAAGCCGAGGAAACCCTATCCACGCTTGGTGTGAATGATTGGAGAAGGCGCGCCCGAAGCAGAGGCGCCTGGAGAGAGCTTTTGAGGTCGGCCGTAACCCGGTAGTTATGGCCACCCAAGTAAGTAAGTAAGACAATTTGTGGAACCAAACTATCATAAATGCAATAGACAAAAATCTAACGTTTTTTAATAAAAAACGACAGAAAATAATAGCATTCACGCTAAAGCCGTTGAATGACTTAAATTAAGTACTATACAATACAGAAACAGCAGTCGAAGCTCGAACTGTAAAAATAGTACCATTATGTGTTAAAACAACATTTAAAGAAGTTGTTGTACACAAACAAGAACTTTCACAAGAAGTTTACTTGGGAGAAGCCCCAACAAAGTGAAAGATGGCATGGTATATGTGCCAGTCTTAAATTCGTCAGAAGACAAATTTATTATTGATAAAAATTTCAAACCGGTATTTTCAAATTACAATAAATTCAAAATAAATACAAATACCGGAATAAATACTATAACTGAACAAAATGTGAGGGAAAGATTAGATAAACTATTTGAATCCATTGATTTGGATCCTAACTTAAGCAGTGAAGAAAAAGCTTGCATGGAAAACATATGTGCATCTTTCCATGATATATTTTTATTAAACGGGGACTGTTTATCATATACTCCAGTTTTG
This sequence comes from Tricholauxania praeusta, assembly GCA_949775025.1. Classification (NCBI taxonomy): domain Eukaryota; kingdom Metazoa; phylum Arthropoda; class Insecta; order Diptera; family Lauxaniidae; genus Tricholauxania; species Tricholauxania praeusta. The sequence continues at coordinate 75,960,738 of OX459029.1, read as the reverse complement.
AAGCACGATATCCCTATACTGGGGGGAACTCCCAATAAATTAAAAACAGTATAGACTACCCCATTCTCATAGAATGGAAATAAATAAACAGGTTGAAGAACTGTTGGATGAAGGGATAATTTTACCAAGCACCTCACCTTGGAATTCACCATTATTACTTGTTCCTAAAAAAAGTGGTAAAGATGGCGAGAAAAAATGGATATTAGTTATAGACTTCAGGAAATTGAATAAAGCTACAATCAAACAAGTTTACCCCATACCACGAATTGATGAAATTTTAGATCAATTAGGACACAGTAGATATTTTTCCACCCTGGATTTAGCAAGTGGCTACCACCAGGTATTGGTGAATGATGATGATAAGGAAAAAATGGCATTTAGTACGGTGTTGATGATTTAACATAATTTAAGAGTTAATAAATTAAATATTTTTGTATAAGAAGTATTTTGTTAACAAGTGTATTGAGTAACGAAATAGGAGTAATATTTTGTTGCACAGTGCATTTAGTTGCAAAACAAGCAAGAATTAATATAGGCTAAATATTTTATTGCTTGCCTAGCAAAAGGTAAATTAAATGTTTTGCTACTGCTTACCTAGCATATAGTTAAACTACATTATTTACTACTGCTGGGTAAGCAAATATTAATGTAGATCATTTTTTTTTTTTGTGTAAATTAATTACTGCTCTTTTAGCAATATTTATAATAAGAATTAATTATATATAAAAGTAGCGCTTAATCAATTAAAATCATTCGCTATTCTTCAAAGCAAAGAACGTGTTTCAATTTGGTAAAACTTGCCCCCACCAGAGGTAAGCAGTTTTACTTGTAAAGGATAAAACCGTAAAACGTTTCATTTCAACAGCCTCCAAAATACCAGCAGCATAGAAGCCTGCGATCAGGAGCAAACAGCCTCCAAACTTACCAGCAGCTTAGAAGCCTGCGACCAGGAGCAAACAGCCTCCAACATACCAGCAGCATAGTAGCCTGCGACCAGGAGCAAACAGCCTCCAAAATACCAGCAGCATAGAAGCCTGCGATCAGGAGCAAACAGCCTCCAAACTTACCAGCAGCTTAGAAGCCTGCAACCAGGAGCAAACAGCCTCCAAACTTACCAGCAGCTTAGAAGCCTGCGACCAGGAGCAAACAGCCTCCAACATACCAGCAGCATAGTAGCCTGCGACCAGGAGCAAACAGCCTCCAAAATACCAGCAGCATAGAAGCCTGCGATCAGGAGCAAACAGCCTCCAAACTTACCAGCAGCTTAGAAGCCTGCGACCAGAAGCAAACAGCCTCCAAACTTACCAGCAGCTCAGAAGCCTGCGCCCAGGAGCAAACAGCCTCCACCTAAATAGCAGTAATATAGCCTGTTGAGTGCGATTTCACACACTATGGCAGATGAAGCTCAATTCAATGAGCTGACCTCCAGTCAGCTTAAACTGTCTGAGCAGCTGCAGAAGATGTGGACAAATTTCAGGAAAACACCAGCTGAGAGGAACACTGTAACCTATTTTTCAAAAAGAATAGAAGAGCTAGAGAAATTATGGTCGGCGTTCTGGTCAACCGACCAGAAAATCGAGGAAGATCGAACGCGTTATCCCACACGAAAAACTTCTACATTCAAGTAGAAGCGAAATATTATGAACTCTTACAAGGTTACACCGACAAGCTGGACATATTAAAAGGGGATAGCGCAGCGCAGCCATTACAGCAACAGGCAAAGCAAACTACTCAACAACCTAGTCAGCAACAGCAAGTAGACGTCAAGGAAATGTTGATATACAAGCGACTGTCAGTTATGTGCGCCAACTTTATTCGTCTAACGGAAAGTATTGATACCAACAGGAGTGAAATCTTTCTACGTTTTATGCTGATCAACTCAAGGATAGCTGGTCAGGCATCACAAAACTAAATGCAGAAGTGATGTCGACGCTCAGTGAAGAAGAACTTAACCATCCTTACGTCATTAACAATGATTTCCAAAGGTTAGAAGAGACATATCAAGATGCCTACATCACAATTCAAGAAGTCCTTGATGAACGCAGCAATCCTGCAGTTGCAGCTACGGCGACACCCATTAAGCTTCCTGTTGTCAATATCCCTGTCTTCAGTAGAAGGTATGAAGAGTGGACTACATTTTGGGAACTATTTGATCATTTAGTTCACCAAAATATGCAGCTGAGCAACGTCGAGAAAATGCAGTATTTGAAAACCAACCTGCGTGGGGAAGCAGCACGTCTGCTAATTCATCTTCCCTCAACTACAGCCAACTATGAAGCATCAATCGATCTACTGATAAAAAGGTTTAGAAATCCTGCAGCACTCATAAATAATCACATAGGAAGATTGCTGAATTTGAGGTCGGTAAGGGCAGACTATGCCTCGGATCTCAAGTGCTTGATGGACACCACCAAGGAAATTCTTCACGGCATACAGAATTTGGGTGTTGATGTCACGTCTTGGGATACATTAGTTATACAGCTTTTACTACCAAAATTGGATATCGGGGCCAGGCGAGCCTACCAGCAACAGCGAGGGACATCCACTGACATCCCAGGGCTAAGTGAATTTCTTGACTTCATTGAAGCCAGATTTCGAGGTCTAGAAAATATCAATGAAAAAAGGGAACCTCAGGCCAAGGTTACAACACGAACGACAAGTCATGTGATTGCGATTTCTGGACAAAGATGCACAGTTTGCAAAGAAAGCCACTCCCTATTTAGATGCACTCAGTTTGTCAACATGGATTTAAAAAAGAGACAAAAACACATTCAAATTCACCGATTATGTGTTAACTGTCTCAAAAAAGGACACAACAGCAAGGACTGCACTAGCAAATATAAGTGCCAGCATTGCAAGCTTAGACATAATACTCTCCTTCACGCAAACTATGAAGGGGCAAAGCAATCATCCACTGAAGTAGCTGCTGCTACTACTACCAATCCAACAGTAACAGTACTATTAGGCACTGCAATTTTACACGCACAAGGAAAAGGATATCTTCGACCGATAAGAGCGTTGATTGATTCTGGGTCACAGGCCTGCTTGATTACCGAGGATCTTGTTCGCAAGTTAAACATTCCATGTATTCGTTGTGAAAATCAGATAAACGGAGTCAATGGTCATTCAACGGATACAATGTTCAAGGTTTCGCTTACGATTCAGTCCGTATACAAGTCGGACGAATGGTGTGAAATTGAGGCCGTGGTCATGCCAAGGATTACATCAGTGATGCCCAGTGCACAAATAAATGCAGGAAAGTGGCCACACATTCATCATTTGCAGCTAGCAGATCCATGGTATTTCAAGCCCAGAAACATTGAACTACTCCTTGGCGCTAGCATATTCCCAGAAATAATGACGCAAGGACTCATAAGAGGTCCCCATCAAACACCACTGGCACAAAATACAATATTTGGGTATTTCTGGTCCAGTGGCTCTAACACCTCCAAGGCACCAAGATATCGCATCAACCAATATCGTCACTTGTCTCAGTGTGGAAGGAGTTGACGAAACTCTAAGACAATTTTGGCAGTTGGAAGACGTGCCAACAGCAAATTTACAGACGGCTGAAGAGAAAGAGTGTGAGAAACATTATAAGCTCACCCATACACGAGACATCACTGGACGATACATGGTTAGATTACCTCTTCACCAATCCCGAGCAGCATTAGGGGATTCTAGACGAGCAGCAATGACAAGATTTTTGTCACTTGAACAAAGATTTGCTAGAAACAATGCTCTTCGTCAAGAATACATCAAGTTTATGGAAGAATATTCAAGACTTGGCCATATGGAAGATGCACGCTCAACCAAGTCTAGCACAAAATACTACTTACCACATCATCCAGTTATCAAACAAGACAGCACGACGACACGGCTTCGTGTAGTTTTTGACGCGTCAACAAAGACGTCCACAGGTCAATCGCTCAACATCATCATGATGGTAGGTCCAACTTTGCAAAAGGATATATTTCTACTATTAATGCGTTGGCAGATGTTCGCAGTGGTTTTTACGGCAGACGTAGAAAAAATGTACCGACAAATATGGGTGCATCCCGAGGATAGAGATCTGCAACGCATACTTTGGAGAGAGGATCCATCAAAACCAATTAAGAAGTATGTGCTCAATACGGTCACTTATGGAACGTCATCAGCACCATTTCTGGCAATCAAAACTTTGTATCAACTTGCAGAAGATCATGAAAATGAATTTCCGTTGGGAAGCCAAACACTAAGACAGTGTTTTTACGTAGACGATTGCTTAGCAGGAGCAGACACATTGCAGGAGTGTTTAGAAAAACAACAACAACTCATTGAAGTTCTAGACAAGGGTGGTCTTAAATTAAGAAAGTGGACCTCAAATAATCTGGAGATACTGCAAACGTTGCCAGAAGAAGATAAGAACTACAAATTAGACCTAGATTTAGAACACGGAAAATAGTCAAAATATTAGGGCTAAGGTGGTGCCCTAACAGCGACAGTTTCGAATTCACCATCAACATGACTTCATTCAATACAAAGAATACCAAAAGAGCCTTTGTAAGCGATGCAGCAAAACTTTTTGATCCACTTGGTTGGCTTTCACCTGTAACCATAAAGGCAAAGATTATGATCCAAAATCTCTGGTTAATAGGCATTGGATGGGACTACATGGTTCCAAAAATGATTCAACAAGAATGGGAAGAATTCAAGTTGAAATTACCAGCAATCTCAAAAATAAGAATTCCTAGATGGACACAGTACTCTAAATCCGCAAAAGTCGAGTTGCACGGATTTGCTGACGCATCCGAAGCGGCATATTCAGCTGTGGTCTACTTACGAGTTTGCAACGGAAGTAACGTATCAGTTTCGTTAATTGCATCAAAAACTAAGGTAGCACCGATCAAACAAGTATCGCTTCCTCGATTAGAGCTCTGTGCCGTAGCTCTTTTAGTAAAATTGATCGGCCACATCCAAACGAACCAAATAACAAATTGTAGTAACATTTTTGCCTGGACGGATTCAAAAATTGTACTAAATTGGATCAAGCAACATCCAGTCAAATGGACTACATTTGTAGCAAACCAAGTTTCATACATACAAGAGACACTTAAGGGACAAATTCAGCATGTTCCTGGTAAAGAAAATCCTGCAGACATACCGTCAAGAGGACAACTTGGAGATGAATTGGTCAGCAATGAGCTTTGGTGGCACGGTCCAAAGTGGTTAGGGCAGCACAAGAGTTCATGGCCAAATAATACTGAGTCACTGACTTTAAGTCACCTTCCTGGGACCCGCAAGGCATTTACATGTGCGTCAATTCAAAAGCCACCCAAGGACGACTTTACACTCATAAATCGGTTCTCATCATTCAAGAAATTGCTTCTAATTACAGCTTATTGTCTACGTTTTGCCAACAACATGAAAATCAAGACAGGAAACAGAAAGGTTGACCAGCTTTCTACTGAAGAGATTGAAAACGCACAATGGATGATCATTCAACAAGAGCAGCAGCGAGTCTTTGATGAAGACCGAAGACGGTTGCAAAATAGCATGCAGCTTAGCAATTCTAGCAACTTACGCTCTCTGAATCCATTCTTAGACAAGAAAGGCATTATAAGAGTAGGTGGTAGGCTTAAACTATCATCATTGTCCATGCAAAAGAAACACCCAGCCACCTTACCTTCATCAAGTACCCTCACGAACCTAATAATTCATCAGGCACACATGGAGACACTACATGGCGGAGTTAAACTGACACTCAATCAAGTTCGCAACAAGTTTTGGATTATTCGCGGAACCAACGCTGTCAAGGCATGTGTTAACAAGTGCATAAGGTGTTGCCGATTCAAGGCAAAAATACAAACTCAACTAATGGGTTAGTTACCCACACCACGAGTGCAATACTCAAGACCCTTCACCCACTGCGGTATCGATTATGCTGGTCCATTACAACTCAAGAGTTCACATCTCCGAGGTGTTCGTACATATAAAGGATACATAGCTCTGTTTGTATGCTTAGCAACAAAGGCCGTTCATATTAAGCTTGTTTCAGATCTCACAGCGGATGGACTTCTGGCTGCACTAAAACGAATGATGAGTCGACGGGGAGCTATAAGCCACATCTATAGCGATAATGGCACAAACTTTGTAGGAGCAAACAACATCATTCAGAGGGCCAAACTACAGCAACAACTAGCAGACGATGGTATAACGTGGCACTTTATTCCACCAGGATCACCTCATTTTGGTGGTATCTGGGAGTCAGGGGTGAAGTCTGTAAAATATCACTTGGTCCGAGTTGTTGGAGATCATGTTCTGACATATGAAGAGATCAACACGGTCTTAGTGCAGATAGAAGGATGTCTTAATTCGAGACCACTATGTCCATCTTCCGACAACATAGAAGAATTAGATGCACTGACTCCAGGTCATTTCCTCATAGGATCTACCATATTGACTCCAACACATGATACACTTTTGGAGGTAAATAGCGGTAGTCTTAAAAGATGGAAATTGGCACAAAAAATTCAAGAAGACGTCTGCAAAAGATGGCAACGTGAGTACGTGCGCGGCACGCTTCAACGGATGCCAAAGTGGACAAAAGAAAAGCCAAATATAGAAGTCGGACAGTTAGTGCTCTTAAAAGACGATTCAACAAATCGCTCCGGTTGGCAAATGGGTAGAATCGTACAGCTCCATAAAGGAGATGACAATCTGGTGCGTGTGGTCACCGTTAAAACAACCAGGGGTATAGTCAAACGGTCCATACAAAAAATTTGTCTACTACCCCATGAAGACAATTTAGCCAAGGCGGAACCTAAACAAGTCCACAGGAAAAAATCGACAGTCTCAAAAGTTATATCCACTGCTCTAACGATCTTACTATTGCTCGTATCTATGCCAGCCACGCTGGCTAAACACACCATTGAGTTTCCGGAGGCAGGATTATTCATTGAAAGGCTAGGAGTGGCAAAAATTCAGCGCGGAATTCTTCGTACAACCACTCGATTTCCAATGGAAGGCGTTATAAAAGACGAATCTAACATAAACTATACAGTATCCGAAATGACAAATCTGTGTACCAGAGCAAAGACTTTCGGAGGTGCGGAAGTTCAGTGCGATGAGCTAGTCACACACATGAAATATGAGACTCGCAATTTGCAGACAATGTTCAACAAGCTGAAGGTAGTTACTAGTCATGGAAGACAAAAAAGAGGCATGGTTGGAACACTACTCACATCTTTATTCGGAGTAAACGATGAAGTTTACCACGACATTGAATCTCTAGATCAGAACCAGAAAGAGTTAATCAAGGTAACAAAATCAAATGCAAGACTCATGTTATCCACCTTAGCCACAGTCAACAATACCGAAGCAAGAATTACAAACCGTATAAATTTGTTTACCAAGAAACTGAATGATGGTTTAAAAGCAATCAACCAGATGCAAGGATTTCACGAGCTTTCTGAAAACAACAAAATTAATGTACACTTAATGAATTCCTACCTAGTAGCATCAAGCTACATAAGAGAAGTGGAAACAAAATACAACAGACTGTTGAACGCGTACCTGAAGCGCAGTCACCTCTACGAATTTTTATCCCACGAAGAAATCAACAATATTACAGAGAACTGCAACGCGAAAATTGGGCCAGAGTTACACGTAATTCCGGATCCCCTAGACCGGTTGGAGTTTGTTGAAAATTCTACAAATATTTTCATTTACGGATATTTCACCATTAGCGACACTGAAACGTATGAAGTCATCAAAAGTAATGCAATACCGGAAGGTCTGGGAAATAATACATATCGGGAGGTCGTGATGTCAACATCGATCTACGGCGTCAATTATGATAAGAACCGATACTTTGAAACAACAATTACCGAGATAAATAACGCTGAAAAGCTTGATGAATCAACTTTTTTAATGCATCCAGCAATATTTTATAAACTCGATCAAAGTCGCAATTGCATTATGCAGCAAGTATACAGAAAAATAACCTATGAGGAATGCGCCACACGGAAGTTTCAAGTACACAATATTATTTGGAAGGAACTGTGGACCCACAACGCCTGGATTTTTGTCTCACCAACCTCTTCTACAGTGTTTGTGATATGTCATATGGGGAGAGAAGAGGTAGTACTGAATGGTACCGGCATCCTTCATATCACTCCAGATTGCATAATCCGATCTAAAACTGTTCAGCTAGAAGGGAAAATCATGAAGGAAGTTCAAACAGTAACGCATTATGTTAAGCCCATACTCATGAAAAACACAACAATTAACGCCAACAGAGTACCCCAAATTTTCAACGAAACAATCTTGCCATTAAGCTATGATTTCGCAAAGGTATTAAGCGATAACAAGGATGCTGTCTACAATCTTGAAGAGCTATCAGAGATGAATTGGAAAACCATAATACCGCACAAATATTGGACAGCTTGGGGTGTCGGTATTTTAGGGTTACTGACATTCATTATTATTGTGAGCCTCTGTTGCCGACATCGTACTCGTTTGAAACCTCCAGTCAATCATCCCATGGAGTTATCAACTATCGATTCACAGGCAGATGACAAAGGACGCAATTTCGATATAGACTGGAGTTAACAGTTTCATCGTCGGAGGTGCCAAAATGTTGATGATTCAACATAATTTAAGAGTTAATAAATTAAATATTTTCGTATAAGAAGTATTTTGTTAACAAGTGTATTGAGTGACAAAATAGGAGTAATATTTTGTTGCACAGTGCATTTAGTTGCAAAACAAGCAAGAATTAATATAGGCTAAATATTTTATTGCTTGCCTAGCATAAGGTAAATTAAATGTTTTACTACTGCTTACCTAGCATATAGTTAAACTACATTATTTACTACTGCTGGGTAAGCAAATATTAATGTAGAGCATTTTTTTTTGTGTAAATTAATTACTGCTCTTTTAGCAATATTTATAATAAGAATTAATTACATATAAAAGTAGCGCATAATCAATTAAAATCATTCACTATTCTTCAAAGCAAAGAGCGTGTTTCAATTTGGTAAAACTTGCCCCCACCAGAGGTAAGCAGTTTTATTTGTAAAGGATAAAACCGTAAAACGTTTTATTTCATACGGGGTTAGGACATTTTGAGTTTAACAGAATGCCATTTGGTCTAACCGGAGCCCCATCAACTTTTCAACGAATTATGAACCATATTTTAACAGGGCTCCAAGGCTTAGAAAGTTTTGTCTATTTGGATGACATTGTCATATACGGGAAAAACTTACGTGAGCATGAAGAAAGGCTACGTAAAGTTTTCACAGTATTAAGACAACATAATCTAAAGTTAAACACGAAAAAGTGCAATTTTTTGCATCGTGAAGTGGTTTATTTAGGACATAAATGTTCAGAAAATGGAGCCCTATCGGATCCAGATAAGGTGAAATATGTAAAAAACATACCAGTGCCTAAAAACAAAAAATAAGTACATGCATTTCTAGGTCTGGTAAATTATTACCGGAAATTTATAAAGGACGCGGCACGACTAGCATTTCCAATAAACAAACTATTGAGGAGAGAAGCGAAGTTCATTTGGTCCAATGAGTGCCAAAAATCATTTGAGGACTTAAAAAAGGCGATTATGTCACCACCCATATTGATATACCCAGATTTTTCCAAAGAATTTTTGTTAACCACGGATGCCAGCAATGATGCAATTGGTGCAATTATATCACAAGGGGAAGTCGGTAAAGATAATCCAATAGCATTTGCCAGTAGAGCGCTAAGCGATACCGAAAAGAGGTATTCAACAATTGAAAAAGAATTTCTCGCTATAGTCTGGGCAACAAAAAATTTTAGAGCATATTTGCTTGGCAGTTATTTCAAAATATATACCGATCATCAACCATTACGTGGTATATCAAACCTTAAGGATCAAACGTCACGCTTGGCACGCTTCCGACATAAACTGTCAGAATATGATTTTGAAATTATTTACAAGCCTGGGAAAAGAAACTTAAACGCAGACGCTTTAAGTAGATTACCACAAACAAATGAACAAATAACAGTGGTACAAACAAGATCTAAGTCTAAAAATTCTGGAATTAAAAAAATTGAGTATTTCAAATGAGGTGGATAAGGGCACGGTGGTTGAAAACAACACATGAAAAACAGTGGTCATACTTAAAGATCCTTAAGAGATAAAAATAGTATAAGGGGATTTTCATAGTACACCATTAGGCGGACATCAAGGTGCAGTAAAAACGCTTCTAAGAATAAGGAAGCAGTACAGATGGCCAGGAATGCAAAAAGATATTAAGGAGTACATTAAAAAATGCACCAAATGCCAAACAAACAAGAGTTAAAGACTCACAAAAATGCCTATGGTTTTAACAGATACACCAAACAGACCCTTTGATAAAGTGTACATGGACATAGTCGGCCCATTACCTGAAACGGTATCACGTAACACCATATCATCCGCAGGCTAATGGTTCTTTGGAAAGAAGCCACAGACCCCTAGCAGAGTACTTGCGAAGTTTTGCTAAAGAAGATGGTTCGAATTGGGACCAATGGCTGACAGCAGCCATGCACGTCCATAATAATACGACACATACTTCTACTAAGCAAACTCCGTTTCGTACTTTGTACAGTTTCGACTTTGAATTGTCTACGAATTTGAAACAAAAATGTTCACCGCTATATAATGCGGAGGACCAATCCAAAGTATTAAAATTCTAAATTAAAAGAACTCACAAACTAAAGAGGAAGAACCAAGAAAAGGCTAAGGAATTGTCTAAAAAGCAATATGACAGTGCAATCAACCCCGTTAAATTTAAACAAGGGGATAAGGTTTTGATGAAAAATCAAACTAGGAAAAATAAATTCTCTCCTATATGGGTAGGCCAATTTGAAGTTTTGGGAGTCAGAGGGCCTGTTACAACAGAAGCTGTAATAAAAGGAAAGAAAAAGAAGTTACATAATAATTTATTAAAATTATTTAACGAACTTAAATAAAAATTTCCAACCTTATTGAACTAAAACATTTTGCAACGTGTGCTATAATAAGCATACGCGGTCACTATAACTAACCTACATCAACGGTAGTAGTAGTAAATACCAACAACAAAATGACACGAACAAGTAAAATGCACAACAACATTGGCAACACAGAGATCAATGAACGAAAAGAAAGCAACAGAAACAAGAACCGAAAAAACCTAGTACGAACAAACCAGAGAAACCTATAACTTAAATGCAAACAATTTATTTTTGTACTATGTACTTATTATTTTTTATTTAATTTTGAAATATAAAGAAATAACTAATAACAGCTGTCCTCGAGAAGCGACATAGTCCCATCGAATGAATTTTTTTTCTCAGCTGCCGGCTGAACTTCTGGGTAGGGAAGCCCCAGTGCTTCGAAATCCTTTCCAGGTGCATGATGCACTGAATGCACCTGGAAAATTGGGCAGGAGTACATTTGAAACTCGGCCCTTCTACGAAGAAAGGTACTATTAATGTATGTAGCCGCCAGGCTACACCATCATCCTCGTAGTTGGTCAAATGGTAGAATGTCGAGAGCTGTTCTAGCTCCAACATTTCTTCGGTGAAGTCCTGCGTTTGGTTGTACATTGTTTTGTTGTTGAACGTGGTTCTAGACCAGTGTTGCCACTGAGAAATTTTTTTTCCAACCAAAATTTTCTCAAAAACCTACCAAAATCGTTTGTAACCTACCAAAATTTTTCAAATTAAAAAAACAGCTTTTGACAGCATTGAATGCGTTTATTAACATTTGATGATGATTATTTTATTACAAATAAATATTTTTTAAGTTTATGTTTTTTTTTGTTTTATTTCATTAAAATAAATTGCTATGGCTAAATAAACCTACCAAAATCGTTTGTAACCTACCAAAATTTTTCAAATTAAAAAAACAGCTTTTGACAGCATTGAATGCGTTTATTAACATTTGATGATGATTATTTTATTACAAATAAATATTTTTTAAGTTTATGTTTTTTTTTTGTTTTATTTCATTAAAATAAATTGCTATGGCTAAATAAATAATACAATATCTATTATTTAGATGGAAAAATTATTTTAAAAAAATTTAAAAAAAATTTAATTTTTATAATTTTTGGACCAAAAATGCAAAAAAATTTTTTTCTCGTTTATTTTTTTAATGGAAATTCATGTAGTGCCATTAACAAAATTTTAAATTATAGTGTATTAAGGTGAATGCAGTGAAAACAACAAAGGATTGGAGCTGTGACACAAGAAACATCAAAGCTCTACTTGCGGAGAGACCACAGTTTTTTTCTTACATATAGACTTAAAAAATTCCGGTAAGTTTTTTTTTTCGATACTTCCTTATGTGTACATTAGGAAAATCGAAGAAATATTTAAAAACAATATAAGAAAAAAATTAAATTTTCATCATTTTTCTGGCCAAATTCCAAAAATTAAAATTTTGCAGCTCTGGTAGTAGCTATAGGATTATTTTTTTTTTACATTAGGAAATACTCGAATATGAATAAATTTTCGAAAATCGAGTGTTCTTGAAGTATTCTAGAAAATACCTTTTTTTTAATATGCCTAATGTAGATAGATACTTAAGAATGAAATTTTTTTGTTTGTCTGCTTATACGCTTTTAAATGAGATACCACACAGTGAAAATGGTTGACCAAGCCCAGAGATATTAGACATTGAATTCGGCTGTTTTTGCAAAAATAACTTTTTTTTTTCGAACTTTAATCTAACTGTACTCAAGACCTCAAATACCTAGGGAGCTTAAATTTGAGATGTGAGGCTATCTTTCAAGGCTCCTTAAAGTGTCAAAATAAACAAAATCGGATTAGTTTTAAATTTACGTATGTATGTATGTATGTTATACATGTATTATGTGTCGTCCTTGTGGCTCAGTGGTAGTGTACTGCGCTCACAACCCAGAGGTCCCGTGTTCGATTCACGGTTCAGGCATGGTAATACACTTTCCATATTTCCTAAAGTTTCTATCTTTCCAATTATTTCCTTCTCCTCTCCTTAATTTTCTGGAGGTTTTTTCGAGCTCTTACCTAATTAGTACCACATTGAGTTTTCAGCTGTGGTAAGAAAGGTACATTATATCGACGAAGCATCAATAACTGAAGTGTAATGATGTTCCAAGGCATAACACTTGCTTCAGATCACTTTCACATGTTGTTGCGCCGATGCTCAATAGGTTAACCTCTTTCCTACTCTTCTATCTCCCCTTTCGAAGCTAATACACCACGTGTCAAAGGGTTATCCACTAAAAAGTGTTAGCTTCTTATAAAAAAGAATAAATAATCTTACTAAAAAACAGTTAATATGGAACTAAAAAAAAAGCTCTGGGGATATTTTTTTCATTCTGATGTATGTATATTCAAGTTTTTGTTGTAACTTAACTTGGTTAAAGCCCACCGTGAAACATTTGATAACACAAAAACAAGAATAAAATATTTCTTGGCTGACCACACTAATGGGAAACATTGCTGACGAGTTCCTTACATAGCATTATGTTATTAATAGTGCTTGTAACTTTTCTTTCTGATACTGCGGGTCTGAGCACACATGCAATAATTTGGATGTGCGATCAGTCGCAACACTATTTTGTCACATGTATGCGTATTTCCTTAGCCTAATATGTATGCAAGAAAGCAGAGACCATGCCCCCTTGTTGAAGATAGGGTTGGCAAAAGCTTATTTCCAGATGTAAATATTTGCTTCCTGATTCAAAAACTTAATAACAGATTTGAATTTTTCGATTTTCATAAAAATTTATATTTTACTAAATCCTACCAAAATCAAGTTTAGCCTACCAACCTACCAAGAGGAAAAAAACCTACCTGATTTGGTAGGAAACTACCAAAAACGGCAACGCTGTTCTAGACTGAGTTAACGTTGCTTAAGCAAATTATTTTATAGAAAGAAATTGCATATTAGTGCAAAAATGCAATTCTACACATCAATTAATGCATTGAATTAAATACAGGGTGTGTCAAATAAATTTGACACACAAAACATTAGCGAGTGTTAATAACCAATTTTTGTTTTTTTTTTTAGGAGCAAAATGAATATAACAAAAGTGTTGTTTTTCTTTTTCGGACCCATGATGGTCATATCACAAATAATTGAAGTAATAAACATCAATGATAACAACGGTTACATCACATTAAGAACAGGCCATACGAGGGTAATTAGAAAATTTCAGAAATCCCTATATATAATTAACATTACAGCTTTCGAGGCTACTCAGGACGAAATAGGGAAAAATATAGAGTATCTTCGGGTACTTGCCAAACCAGGTGACCCATCTTTTCTAACGTTGGAACACAACTATAAACTATTGCAGTCGAAAGTGAAGGGTCTTAAGCCACATTTCAGGAAAACTAGAGGACTAATTAACCCTTAAATGCATTTTGTAGCCAAACGGCAACATACCATTCAAACCGCCTCGAAGGCTTCGGTATGTAATCAATCCGTGCTGTTGTAAGGTTTTCACGTTTACGGACATGTATTCTATCGAGTGGCGACACTTTTTTTGGCGCGAAGTTAAAATATGAGTTATACTTTGACAAAGAGAAAACTCGCAGAAGTTCGTTGGATGTCAGAATTACAGTTTTTTTTTTTTGATTTGTAAAAAGTGATTTTCTAAGTTAAATACATACATAATATAATTTTGTTTTGGAAAAGCTCTTCTATTGTTCACTACAGTTACTAGTTTTGAGAAATTTTCTTAAGTCCTTTATATTAATATAACTAAAAGGCATGGTGCTGCATATCCTCAACAGGTTTCTTTTTTAAATAAAAAGATATTAAATATTAAAAAAAATTTTTTTTTTTATTTTTTCCTGCATTAACATGATCACGTCTACCAAATCTATTTTTTTTTTTTCACCTAAAAAAGAAAAATCGTGCATTTAAGGGTTAATATTTTAGGCAAAGGAATAAAGGTGATCGCTGGTACAATGGACAGCGAGGACGAAAATTTTATTAAAAGCAATAAGCAAATTTCGATAAACACACAAATTTCAGAACAAATCAAAAATATTTCAGATCATATTAACACCTCACAAAAACTCATTACAAACAAATTAGAAGAATTCACGAGGAAAATATTGAACAAAACAAGCGACATCGGAAATGACCTGGAAATTTTTCGGGAAATATTTCAAATTAACTTCGATACAACACTCTTCAGGAATCATGTAGAAGACATACAGCAAATAATTTTAGCAAGCAAGCTAAAATACTGTCAATGAATATTTTATCAGAAAAGGAAATGGATTTAATATCAGACGTAGAAACAATGAGAGATATGAAAATCACAATAGCTTACTATGAAAATCAGATTATAATCATGGTATTCATACCTTCGTATTCTGATAAAATATTCTACAACACGCTCATAGAACCTGTTTCAAATAAAGATAGCAAATCTATAATTTTGACGGAAAAAACATTATTAATGGATGATTTTGGTCATGTGTTTAAAAATACAGTGAAAGATAATATGAAAAATAATTTAATTGAAATAGAGGATGATTGTTTGAAGAAAATTGCTTTGTCACAGAACACAGAATGTCCAATGAACTTTGACAATTAAACTGTGGTGCAAGAAATAGAACCAGGTTTATTGATTATCAAAAATGCTAACAAATTAAATTTGACACAAACCTGTAATAAAATTGATTTACGTCTATTTCGTAATAGCTTGATTAAATGCGAGAATTGCAAAGTTATTATAAATAACACAGAGTTTGAAAATAGCATAATGAGTATTGAAGATCATATGCTGTTGCCTACTTACAATATAAAAATTACAGAAAAAGAAGCCACTGAAAAAATAGTTCAGTTACAAAACTTTACTCTAAATGAAATTAAGACCAATCGGAAAATGATTACGGAAATCACAGATATTGGGGACATGTCTGTTTCAAAAACAGAAATATTAATCTTTATTTGTAATGTATTATTGTCTGGGAGCGCGATAATATTTGCATGCGTATACAGAAAAACACGAACAACAAAAGAAGGGAATTTGCCAGATACATCCGCATAAGCATAAGCAATGGCACATAATATATAAGAAATGATTGAATTTTTATATATTTATATTTCAACAAATCTGACAAAAACCTAAAAACAACATTATTGCCTAATAATTAAATGAAAACAATTAATTTTTTGACTTATTACATTTATTGATAAAAACAAAAGGAAAAATCAATACAATAAAATCAATTTTTTGTTTTAAGTCCCGAAATTCTTCGAGATTCTCCAATAGCATTAAGAAGCAATCGTTTAGTTTCCTCATCATCCGTTTCTGCAGCCAAACGGTACATCCAAGCGATTTCTTGCCTGGCTTTCACTTTTCGTCCTCCTCTAGGTTTTTTTTGGATCCTAGGTGTTGCAGCCGTACCCTCCTTTTTAACGTCCTGCCTACGTCGATATTCCTCGATCGTTAGGCGTTTCGGCCCAGCAGTAATTGGAGTGGGTATATATGGGGGCGCTAAGCTTTTCGTTCTTGCAACATTCTCTGGAATGTATTCCAATGGAGTTGCGGAAAAGTTTTGGTTGTTTGCTGTGTCCATATCCTTTGACTGAGTGGAAATTGTAACACCCGGTAGATTTTATATTTTGTAAACGTATTTGATGCATGGAAATGCAATTTTGCTGAATTGCATAATTGGTGACGAAACTATGTCACAGAATGTTGGTAGCAAAGCCAACACATAATAATTAATAAACAAAATAATTTTTTGATTAATTGCAAAAATCAAAACTGGGCCATAAAATATTGACCAACGTAAAAGTTCAATAAGAAAACGGAGTAAATGCCGTATATGCAAATATATATTTTTATGCATATTAGATAAATGCATAAACATATGTAACATTTACAGTAAGAATTATAAGTTTAAAAATAATGAATAAAACAAAACGGAGTAAATGCCGTATATGCAAATACAAATTTTTATGCTTATTAGATAAATGCATAAACATATATAACATTTACAATAAGAATTAGAAGTTTAAAAATAATGAATAAAACAAGACGGAGTAAATGCCGTATACATAGTATGTATTTTTAGGCATTATAAAGAAATGCATACACATATATACCATTTACACTTGTAAATACTTTAAACCAACTCATTGGAGAAAGTGAAAACGGAGTAAATGCCATATATATATATATTTTTATGCATATTAGAAAGATGCATACACATATATATCATTTACATTCAGTTAAAAAAATACAATTTTTTAAATACAATTTAAATACAAAAATTTTATTCGGGTACAAATATCTTTATAATTATGTAAGACTAAATGATCATGAGAAAAAGAGTAGATTTTGATTTTGTTTAACGAATATAGTAAAAACATTGAACTTAAAGTAATAGCAACTCATAATTAAATGATAGGAAAAATAGATAGTTAGCTTAATAAATAGCTATTTTATTATCATGGTCCTATACTACAGCAGGATGGCAGTAGCAGATAACTAAACATTCCACGCTAATAATTCAAGGGTGCGAACACACCGGATTTCATCCATAAGACCAAGAACTGCATTATAATTAAAAATTTATGATCAAAGTTTGAAAATGAATGCAAATTTAAAGCTAAGCTGAAGAATATTTCATGCACAATAAGCAAAATATCCAGCGTTAATAGCTATATCATTCAATGGTTGTCAATCTTTTCATAGTGACAACCATACCAAAGGAAGGGAGGGGGCTACAGTTTTTAGCATAACGCCTTCCTTTTCGATAAAAACTGTGGCATAAGCCGTCTCTTCATGATGGTAGCCACAAGAATGACATGCAGCCGGCTTTATGTTGAATCTAAACATACAAGGCCGATAAAAGCCAGTGTCGCACCTTGAATCAAATGAAAAGTTAAGCAAGCATAGCCGAAGAGTCAAAGTTAAGCAGTTTCCAACCAAGGGGGACAAGCGGTGACGGAGAAAAGTAGGGCCATGAGTTAGGTAGGGTCATTTAATAGATTATCTTAAATATATAATTATCATACACTTTTAAAGAAAACAATTTTAAACTAATAACTAAACTTTAAAATAAAATAAAAACATTATGATACAAGTTAACACGTGCTGGCGATCAGCTTGCTCCAGACATGCGCCAGCGAACTCCAGTTCAACACACCAGCATAAGTCACGTTGCACCTCGTCAGCGTATATGTAACACGCGTACCCATTGCAGGTTAGCGATCCCACGGTTAGCGTGGGAACGCTGACACAGCAAATAGGAAGAGTATTTTAGGCTTCATTTTATGTTAAGTTAAGTTTTTACAGTTAGTCTGATTTTAGACGTAAGAATTGCAAGTTAATAAAGAACAAGTGTAAAACAGGTTTGACGAGTTTCCTTACTGGATTTATAAAACAGGCAAACAGGATTAACGAGTTTCCTTAAGGACGACAATAATAACAGGTGATTATAACTGGCCCGTGGGCATTGGCTAGCCAATGCGGCCAAGGATTAATTTTTTTAGAAATCATGGATATGAAATTCTTAACTGGCGCCCGAGCAGGGACCCGCCTTTAATGCGGGTATCCCTCCAGGACATTTGAGGAATAGATGTCCCGCTATTGTTTTAAAAGAAAAAAGAACTGCGAATCCCACGGGACCCTCCAGTTCGGATAAAAAATAAACATATAAATAAATTGAAAAATTAAGTGCTGCGAATCCCACCGGGACCCTCCAGTTCTACAATAAAATATTCCGAAAAGGAAAGCGGACTGCGAATCCCACGGGACCCTCCAGTTTTTAATAAATAAATGAACCAATAATAAAAAAAAGACAAAGGGCCGCGAATCCCACTGGGACCCTCCAGTTCCTTAAAAAGAAAAAAATATAAAAATAATGTGAAGTGAAAAGGAAAAAATAATAAGAAAGCGGACCCTGCGAATCCCACGGGACCCTCCAGGTCTAGCAATAAAAGAAATTTTTTAATAAAGTTGATTTTTGCGACTGATTATTTTTATTATAATTAAACATTATGAACTTACAGTCATTTTAGCAAAGACCAATATTGTAAATTTTACTTATTGATCAATGCTATTTTTTATTCAACAAACATGACAAAGATAACAAATGGAACAATTTAACCTGGTAATTGGTGACATATGTTTCGGCTATTACCACATAGCCTCATCAGACCAGTTTTTTGGTTAATGTTGTACATGGAGTCGAACCCCTGACCGTACATGCATTTCAATTGCATATCTGTCGACGGCCGCTCTAACAACTGAGCTACTGAGGAACTGACCTTGAACTGTACAAATTGCGTATATCCATTTATTATCTCTTGTCACTTTCTCGCTTGTTGTCACAGCTGCTAAGCCATTGGCTTAGAGACTTGCTATGATTTTATTTTTCGAAAATTGTGGTGTTGCCAGCCACATATTTTTTTTGAAATTGGCGTGTTCTCCATATGGTTTAAGAAAGTTGATTTTTGCGACTGATTATTTTTATTATAATTAAACATTATGAACTTACAGTCATTTTAGCAAAGACCATGTACAACTTTAACCAAAAAACTGGTCTGATGAGGCTATGTGGTAATAGCCGAAACATATGTCACCAATTACCAGGTTAAATTGTTCCATTTGTTATCTTTGTCATGTTTGTTGAATAAAAAATAGCATTGATCAATAAGTAAAATTTACAATATTGGTCTTTGCTAAAATGACTGTAAGTTCATAATGTTTAATTATAATAAAAATAATCAGTCGCAAAAATCAACTTTCTTAAACCATATGGAGAACACGCCAATTTCAAAAAAAATATGTGGCTGGCAACACCACAATTTTCGAAAAATAAAATCATAGCAAGTCTCTAAGCCAATGGCTTAGCAGCTGTGACAACAAGCGAGAAAGTGACAAGAGATAATAAATGGATATACGCAATTTGTACAGTTCAAGGTCAGTTCCTCAGTAGCTCAGTTGTTAGAGCAGCCGTCGACAGATATGCAATTGAAATGCATGTACGGTCAGGGGTTCGACTCCATGTACAACATTAACCAAAAAACTGGTCTGATGAGGCTATGTGGTAATAGCCGAAACATATGTCACCAATTACCAGGTTAAATTGTTCCATTTGTTATCTTTGTCATGTTTGTTGAATAAAAAATAGCATTGATCAATAAGTAAAATTTACGAAATTTTTTAATATTTAAGAAATTGTGGCAAAGTGTTTTTACGTTTTTGAACGCAGGGAGCCGTACCCATGAGAACACGGTAACTCATTAAATCACTTTTTCCTTCTTGCTCATCCATCCTTCCCGTGAGAACAGGGTAGAGAGCCTCTGAAGATAAAGAACACGCTGGGGAAGTAGTGAAGTGCGTCATACCCTAGTAGGTTGCTGGCAAGCATAAACGCTGGCGACTAAACGGGAAGAACATGATCCTTCCAAAGCTAGCCAATAATTGTTTCTGGAACTAATATTTCCTTTTTTACAGACTCATAACAACCAGGAAAAACTGGAACGGAAGAGGAACTCAAAAAAAAAAACAGGATAACTTAGTAAAAAGGTGAGTGGATTTTTCTTTCTCTCGTTGTCGCTCGATTGATAATTATAATGGACGATTTGCAAGTTATGACAGAACTTAACGGGGCAGTGAATATGATTTATAGTCAGCTTAAGGGCATGGAATCACGTCTGAATGTCGCTGAAAGGACTGACACTACTAGTAGAGAGGAAATGATATCTCGAATGGGTGATATTCTAGAAAGAGTGAATAGGATGGAAGCAGGGGTGCCTGTGGG
Organism: Tricholauxania praeusta; assembly: GCA_949775025.1. NCBI lineage: Eukaryota > Metazoa > Arthropoda > Insecta > Diptera > Lauxaniidae > Tricholauxania > Tricholauxania praeusta. Next base: position 75,939,960 of record OX459029.1, on the reverse strand, counting down.
CGTTGTCTCAGGGGAACAACCAGTAGACCTAAATGGTCCAAAAAATGAACAAGACCTGAAGGACATCTGCAAGCTCCCTGACTGTGTTAGAGAGTTGCAGGTGTTTGATGGAAACCCAACGCAGTACATTTCTTGGGTACATAACGTTGAAAGTATCTTGCGGGATTTTGAAATTATTCGAAACAAACCTCTGTACCGGGCTATTCTTCAGCACATACGGCAGAAGATTAGGGGCAGTGCCGATACGGCGTTAGTTTCTTACAATGTTTTCGATGATAGCTGGATAGAAATAAAGAGAATTCTATCCCTTCACTACGCTGACAAGCGTGATATAAGGACCCTTGAGCATCAGCTCAACCAACTTTCGCAAAAAGGCACGAAGCTCGACGAATTCTATGCGACTGTTAATCACCAATTTTCCCTGATAATAAACAAATTAAAAACAGAAACATATTCGGTTGAAACGATAAAAGCTTTAGTGGAAACCTACCGCAACAGGGCGCTCGACGTGTTCGTTCGGGGATTGAGCCCTGAGTTATCTAGAATGCTGATAATTCAGAAGCCTCAAACCTTGCCCGAGGCATATTCCGCCTGTTTAGAATTGCAGAATATGAGCATGAGAAGTGGCCCAATTCATGTGGCGGTCCCTAATAGAATAACGATCTCTATAAATCAAGTCTCTCGTGTTGAAACTAGGCCTCCTCTACCACCAAGGAGGAGTGACCAATATCGCCCCTTCTTTAAAAACAATTACAGCAACCGATTCAATGGGCCTTACCAAACAAGTGCACCTCCTAGACCGGCTGCCCCCAGGCCTCAGGAGCAAATGGAGGTAGATAGGTCAGTCCAAACCAGGCAAATAAATTATATGAACAGGCCGCAACAAGGGAACAACCCCTTTAAAAGGAAGCACGGCTCCACGAATTTCCCTCAAAAACAACAAAGACCGTACTACCTACATTCGGACAGCGGTCAACAGGAGCAACAGTTCATGCAGCCTCAGGAGCAACATTTTTTACAGCCACAAGAGCAACATTTTTTGCAGCCACAAGAGCAACATTTTCTGCAGCCTCAGGAGCAACATTTTTTACAGCCACAAGAGCAACATTTTTTGTAGCCACAAGAGCAACAGTTCCTGCAACCACAGGAACAAATTAATGTTGAGGAATATGAGCGGCAGGCGGAAGGAAACACACAGGATTCGGGAAACTTCATGCAGGGCACCTCTCCCGCCTTCGATATTTAGGAGGACTTACCACAATACGACTAGCGCACTAGAAGGAGACACTCCGTCCAGTGTCCCCTATATGGAGTATGTGACCAAGGACTGCAAAAAACTTCACTTTTTAAAAGACACAGGGGCAAATAAAAATGTTATTAGCTCAACCATCAAGGGGAAGCGGTTTCCTGTAGAGAAATCATTTAAGGTTAATTCTGCTGCAGGCGAAATAATAATTACTGAAAAAGTCAAGGGTGAATTCTTCAAGCAAGCCGGTATCACCCTACCCGTAACCTTTTTTGTTCTTCTAGGCCTGTCATCTTTTGACGGCATTGTAGGTGATGATACCTTGAGGGCATTAGAAGCGGTGATTGACCGTAAGAGGAATATTCTAGTCTAAAAATCAGGAGAAAAAATTCCTCTTAAGGCCAGATGTTCAGCTGAGGTAAATATTGTCATCAACGAGCATCTCTCTAGGGATACTAAAGAAAAAATTGATAGGCTGATTCAGAGCTATAGTTCTCTCTTCGGACCCATAAATGGTAATGAAGTGGTGAAAACAGCAGTGAAAGCTGAAATTAGGACTAATACTGATGAGCCTATTTATTCAAAGAGTTATCCCTACCCTGCATGTATGCGTGGAGAGGTGGATAGGCAGGTCAAGGAATTACTAGAGGAAAATATTATTCGCCCTTCCAAGAGTCCGTACAATTCGCCAATATGGATTGTACCCAAAAAACCCAAACCTACCGGAGAAAAGCAATATTGTATGGTGATCGATTTTAAGCGATTGAATTCGGTCACTATACCTGACGCGTATCCCATTCCCGACATAAATTCCACGCTTTCCAGCCTTGGCGAGGCAAAATTCTTTACTACCTTAGATCTGACATCCGGTTTCCACCAAATTCCAATGAAGCCCTCTGACGTGCAGAAAACCGCGTTTCCCACCATGAATGGGAAGTATGAGTTTTTGAGACTTCCATTTGGTTGAAGAACGCTCCCGCGATCTTTCAGAGGATGATTGATGACGTCCTTAAAGAATAAATAGGGAAGATCTGCTATGTGTATATTGACGACATAATTGTCTTCGGAAAGTCAGAAGAGGAACACCTTCGCAATATTGAAACAGTGTTTTCGCGCCTATGCGAGGCTAACCTAAAGGTAAATTTGGAAAAGACTCACTTCATGAAGGACGAAGTAGAGTTTTTGGGTTATGTCATCACACCTCAGGGAATCAAGCCTGATCTAAAAAAAGTAACCGCAATACAAAATTTGTTACCTCCAACTAATTTAAAAGATTTGAAAAGTTTCCTAGGGCTTACTTCTTACTACCGGAAGTTCATTAGGGACTACGCTAAGGTTGCCAAGCCCCTTACAAATTTGACTAGGGGGGAAAACTCTCAGGTTAAGGCTAACCAATCAAGGCGGGTAGCCATCAATTTACAGGGTGATGGCCTGCAAGCTTTCGATGACTTAAAATTTTTGTTGGCTTCATCCGAAATCCTGGCTTTTCCCGATTTTGAGAAAAGCTTTAATCTCACTACGGATGCTTCTAATTTTGCCATTGGTGGCGTTTTGTCCCAAGGAGAAATCGGGAAGGATAGACCGATTGCGTATGTATACAGGTCCCTCAATAAAACCGAGGAAAACTACGCAGTAAACGAGAAAGAAATGCTTGCGATAGTTTGGGCACTCGACAATTTGCGGAATTACCTATACGGCGCAAAGAAGATAAGAATCTACACAGACCATCAACCACTGACGTTCGCATTGGGAACTAGGAACTATAATTCCAAGCTGAAGAGGTGGAAGGCCCGTATTGAAGAGTACAACCACGAATTAATTTACATACCAGGTAAATCAAATTTTGTGGCTGACGCTCTCTCCAGATTAAAAACTCAGTTGAATCACTTGCCTGGAGCAAGTGATTGTGAAACTATCACGGCAAGCGAGGGCAACACTTCACGGACATGGATGGCAAGCGAGGTCGATACCGAACGTTCTGATGGTACGGTGCATAGCGCAGAACAGGACGCTACAGATTTAATCTACCATGTGGAGGTACCTTTGAATGTGTTTCGTAACCAATTGGTTATCAACATAGGTAAAAACGCTTCGTGTCACGAAAATCCCCATCCAGGTTTCTCAAGGTACTATGTCGCAACTTCGTATTTGGACGATCATGCTCTAATTGATATCCTCAAACAGAGATTGAATCCAAATGTGATCAATGGGATTAAAATCCCTGAGATGTGTTTGGATTTACTCCAGAGAGTGTATCGGGACAACTTCTCCAAATACAAAATCCGGACAACCCAGAGAGTTGTTGAGGATGTGAAAAATCTTAAAAGCAGATTTAGTATCATCGAGGCCGAGCATAAAAGAGCTCACAGGAATGCAAGGAAAAATAGGGTTCAGATCTTGGAAAGACTTTACTTCCCCGCCATGGGTGCACAAATCAGAGCGTATGTGTCTTCCTGTGAGGTATGCAAGGCCAACAAGTACGATAGGCATCCAGTACACCCTGAATTACAAAAAACACCCAATCCAAAATATCCTTGCGAAATTCTTCATATGGATATAATGGAAATTCAGGGGGAAAAATTCATAACATGCATCGATAAATTTTCTAAATTTGCTAAGTTTTTCCATATCAAAGATACATCGGTATTGCGTGTGCGAGGTAAGCTCATTAAGATCCTTCATTACTTTACTGTACCCCGAATCATGGTGACTGATAATGAAAAAAGTTTCATCAGTCCCATAGTACTAAATTTCATTAAAGGGCTTGGTATTGAACTTTATCTAACGCCAACACAGAGAAGCGAAGTCAATGGCCAAGTTGAAAGGGTACATTCCACGGTTGTCGAGATTTTTAGGTGCATGAAAAATGAATATCCCACGTTGAAAGTGAAGGAACTGATTGAAATATCGGTTGACCGTTACAATACGTCGGTGCATTCGGTGACCCAAAGGAAGCCCGCTGATATTTTTTTTTAACAGAGCACAGAGAATTAACTATCAAGGTCTTGTCAACTTTAGGTCCAAAATGAACTCAGACTTAAGGGGGCTAATCAGAAGAAATACTAAAACCCAAAACAGAAGACTTAACGGTAGAGAACGCCGCCCAGAAGGTATCGTAAAGGGGAAGAAATTTTTGTTGCAATTAGAAGAATAAAAGGGAAAAATAGGCCACTTTTTAAGAAAGAAATCGTATCAAAAGACAATAGAGTAACGGTCACGACGGAGAGCGGAAGAAGAATCCACAAAACCCACATAAAGAATGTTAGTCCTTTGAAGAAAAAATAATTTTCATATTTTACAAAACATAAAATTTTTTTTTTAAAAAAAAGGGAAGGTGGAATAATCCCTAAAAATCCCTATTATTCTTACAAAAATTAAATGTTGTATTCATTTTTTCTTTATCAAAAAAAGGGGTCAAAATGAGATTCCTATTCTATACATAAAATAGCAGAAAAATAGTGATAAAAATATTTTTGTTTCACAGAGAAAATAAGCCCTAATAATCCCCATTATTCTAACAAAAATTACATGTTGTATTCATTTTTTCTTTATCAAAAATGTGGTCAAGATTCCTATTCTTTACATAAAATAGCAGGAAAATAATGATAAAAATGTTTTTGTTTTACATAAAAATAAGTCCATGATTAAATTTAATTTTATTTTAATTTTTATCTTATTTTAACTTTTATCTTCTCTTTATATTCTGTATTAATTTTGATTATCCTAACATATATTTTTATTTTTTAAAAAAAAAAGAAGAATCATTTGTCAAATTTGTTTTAAAGGGTACGCAATGTTTTTGTTGCATTTAATATTTGTAATGGTCGTCGGTGCACGTGGCTTCAGCACCTTTGAGTATCGGGCACCTATTGTATCGATAGGCAACGGCAAGGGCTGGATGATTGATGGCTATTTTAAGCTGGTACATGTGGTGGATTTGAATCGAAACGTTGCAAAAGAATGAGAACAATGCAATGAACTGCAACAACAAAATAGCAAACAAATGTAAGTTATGAAACCCGGAAATATGCCAACCTCACTATTTTGTTAAATTAAGAATTATGCAATTTCTACAAAGTAGAAAAAATATTTGTAGGCCAAAATATTTGTAGGCCAAAATAATTGTAGGCCATATATTTATGATGCTAATATTTTGTTATTATATTTTTAAGTAATTATTTTATAATGTATTTTGTTGTTATAATTATCTTTATAAGAGGTGTTAAGTTAGATAAGATTGAACAATAAAATCAGAGTTAGTTCTGAGTCAAGAAAGTACACTACTTGTTGGAATTATTAATGAAGATTTGCAGATATAAAAGGGAATACTGGTAAGTATCCTTCTAATATAACCTCTTATTTAATTATTTTTAGATACAACTCTCAGCAACGTGTTATCCCTCGAAAGGATAATACCACATTAAAACACATCCAAAAAATGGTAAGTGTTATATTAAGTGTGCTATGAGAGTAATTTTTTTAAAATTTGGTGCAGTGGTGTCAGTTACCATGAGCTTTGAAATTAAATATGTTTCGATGAGATTACATCAGTGGGCGTGGCACCTCTCATACATGTCAAAACCGTTTAATGTTATATTTAGTGTGCTGTGGGAGTAATTTCATTAAAATTCGGTGTAAAGGTGTCTGTTACTATAAGCTTTGAAATTAAATGAAAATCGAAGAGATTGCATCAGTGTGTGTGGCACTTCCTATATTAGCAAAATACGTTAAATGCTATATTTAGTGGGTTATTGGAGTAATATTTTTGAAATTTGGTGTATAGGTGTCGGTTACTATAAGCTTTGAAACTATTTGAATTTTGACGGGATTTCTTTAGTGGGCGTGGCACCTCCCATACAAACTTATAACGTTAATGCCATATTTACCGATCTAAAGGAGTGATTCTTATAAAATTTGGTCTCAATATATTCAGCCTCATTCAACTTAGTTCGAGTTTTTCAACGTCTTTCAACTGCTTCATTATTTTAAACTTTTCTCAACGATTTTCTACATTTTTTAAATATTTTCAAAGTTTTCAATATATGTTTGACTTTTTCAACCTCATTCAAATTTTTTCGAGATTTTCAACTTCTTTCAACATTTTCCAACCTCTTTCAACTTTTCTCAACATTTTCCAAATTTGTTCGACTTTTTCAACCTCTTTCATCCAGATCATAGGAATACCAAAATCTAACCCGTGGCCAGTGCCGGATTAAGACTATTCGATGCCCTAAGCATTCCACGCCTGTGGTGCCCCCTATCCTAGCTAGTAGACTAGTATTGGTCCTTAAAATTTTTTTAACGTTTTTATTATAACGGTACTTATACATACTTATTATTACGAACATTAGAGCATTTACGAAAGAGATACATACGTGGAGTAGTTATTATAATAAAACCCAAAGCATAATTTTTTTTATTATTTGAAATGCGACTTTTACGGCCATTAAATTCGTGGACAATAGTTTTTATGTTCAACGTTTTTAGCATATCTGGCTCTATATATAATATTGATAAAGCATAGAGCCTTCCCTGTAGCATCGTCGTTCTTTTCTCATTTTTTATTATTTTCAATTTCGAAAAAGATCGTTCCGCTGTGCAGTTCGATATCGTTACAGCGTTAATTTGCATTAGCAGACTAAATTCAAATTAACTTGTGAATTATCGCCATCCTAATGTGCATTAGCTCTGATGTAAATGTACGAAACCAAAGTGAATTTATACTGCATTTAGCTATTTCAATATGGCAACACAGCCGATAATTCTAAGCTATGTCATTGTCACTATGAATGTGTCATTATTTGTGATTTTGTGTGAGAGACACGTATGGGAAAGGAGAGTGACAAAAACAAAATTTATAAACAATAAATTTTGCTGAGAAAATCGTATGGGAAAAGAGAGTGACAAATTTTTCAAAGCGTTTCGGATTTTTGGTTATTGCATGTGTTCTGAACAGTGCCGAACTCAGTTAATGCGACTTAAGCCGTCGCATAAAACAATATCATATATGTATATTAAGTTACCTGAATGAAAAGATTTTGAAATAATTGTCGACACTTGCTCACAACACACCGCACTGTTGATTTATAGTTTATTAATGGTAACACCTAATTAATTATTTATTATCAAATTAATTGAATAACGAACATACACCGGCCGTGTTACTCATATAACAAAACATTCGACTCACACTGGCAAAACGGGAGTATTAAAATTTCCGAATTCACGCCGACGAGCACGCGTGGTATTGACCAGCGCTGCCACTTTGCTACTATCGTAGCAAATTTGCTACACTAAATCAAAAAATAGCACATTTGCGACTTTGCTACTCACTCTCATCAAATGAATGAATTTTGCTATACTTTTCCCATTTCCATATAATAATTCATATAATTTTTCTTACTTTTTCTCCAACGATATTTTTAATTAAACACATTTTCCAAACATCCTTATCTTTCATGCGCGAGCAAATATTTTTTCGGTGGTGTTTATGGTGCCCCCCGAGACGTGATGCCCTAAGCAATTGCTTAATTTGCTTATGGGATAATCCAGGACTGCCCGTGGCGTTCTCCCTTTTTCCACAAACTTTATGCGGCACCCATGATTTATTTTGATTTTTAATACGAAATCCGAAATAAGCAGTACAAACTTCTTTCACAAAATCTGTGATATTTCGTGTCTGTTTTTTTATTTTGTAAACACCACAAATGTAACAAAATACGTCGTGGCTATATTTGCATTTTCTTTGCGATGCTACTCATATTTCTGCGGAGAAAAATAAAATAGTATTGAAATAAAAATTCAATAAATAAAACAAAGTATTAAGCATTATAATAGTAACTTACCCAAATACGCGTCGTGCGTCCTCTAATTTTTTAAATAAATTAATTTTTTGCTGGTTCACGTAGTACGGCGTCACTAGCACACTCAATTGATGTACATAAGCCAAACTTTTATAATAAGGTGCAGTGCTTATTGAACAATCTGTTAGCACAAGATTTTATTTGCATTTATTTTCACAAATTTAGTTTGAATCAATTAAAGAGAGTTCAGCAAAAGTATCTATTCTTAAGAAATAGAATTTTCCAAAGTAAGAACAAAACAAGTTAAATAAGCAAACAGTACTAACCTGTCTTCGTTAAAATGCTGTTTTAAGAAATATTTTGTATGAGGGCCACCTTAAATATGCACCCTAAATAAAAGTTTTATAGCCTTAGCTGAGCTTCTTCATATAAAAAACACGTGGTGTAAGTTCCAAGAGAATCGATTAACCTGTCTACGTTAAAATGCTATTTTAAAAATATTTTTGTATGAGGGCCACCTTAAATATGCACCCTAAATAAAAGTTTTACATCCGAAGCTATGCTCCTGGATATAAAAGACACGTGGTGTAAGTTCCATGTGAATCGATTAACCTGTCTTCGTTAAATTGCTGTTTTAAAAATATTTTTGTATGAGGGCCACCCTAAATATGCACACTTAAAAAAAGTTTTATAGACTCAACTATGTCTATAAACATAAAAGACACGGGGTGTAAATTCCATGTGAATCGATGCAGTGGTCTTTGCAAAAATGCTATCCTAAAAATATTATTGTATGAGGACCACCCTAAATATGTTCCCTAAATAAAATTTTTATAGCCTACGACCTATTCTCAGATCTACCAAATATGCACACAAAATTTCATAAAAATCAGTATAGCCGTTTCGGAGGAGTTCGGTAACAAACACTGTGATACGAGATTTTTATATATTATATAAATACATCAATATCATAAAAACTAGAGCCAATCCAGAACTTTTATGAATATATCCGTAAACTGTGAGCCTGAAACTATAGAAATCCGCAGAGACATCAAAATCACTGTTGACTAGTGTTATTGTCTGGGAGCGCTATAATATTTGCATGTTTATACAGAAAAACACGAACAACAAAAGAAGAGAATTTGCCAGATACATCCGCATAAGCAGAAGCAATGGCAAATACAACATTGTTAATCATTAAGTAGTGATAAGTTAATCACAAACTCATACACATAATATCCATATAAAAAATATAAGAAATGACTGAATTTATATATAATTATTAATAACAGGGACCCAAAATAACTATTATTTTCTTTTTTTAGATTGAAAAAATTGCCCAATTTTAATACTTATTTTTAAAAATTGGTTTATAACTATTATGAATAAGAGATATTTTATTAGTTGTCAATAACTATTATTTTTCAATGGATTTTTTTACGTTGAGTCATAACTATTAAGCATAAGAGATATTTTATTAGTTGTCAATAACTATTATTTTTCAATGGATTTTTTTTACGTTGAGTCATTACTATTATGCATAAGAGATATTTTATTAGTTGTCAATAACTATTATTTTTCAATGGATTTTTTTTTACGTTGAGTCATAACTATTATGCATAAGAGATATTTTATTAGTTGTCAATAACTATTAATTTGGAAAAAATATTTTTTTACGTTGTTTTGAAAAAAGTGTTCAACAGATTTTCATTTTTGTGAATCTTTTTGCACCAATCGATGGGGAGGTGGTTTTTATGACATCACCAGAGGTGGTTTTTATGACATTACCAGAGGTGGTCATCGGTTCGAAAATGTACGCGATTTTGACTCATTTTTGAAGTTTTTTTTGCTTCAATCAATGAAAAGAGGTCTAAAAAGGATATTGGCCATCACTAGAAGTGGAACCGATCCTTGAAAGTGCTCGATTTAGGTCCATTTTCGAAATTTTTTTTGCAAAAAATCGATGGAAAGAGGTTGACAATGGGCTTTGGGCATCACCAGAGTTGGTCCCAACTAAAAAAGTGGTCAATTTTGGTCCGTTTTGAAAAAAAAATTTTGTACCAATCGTTGGAAAGAGGTTGAAGTCGAAAAAAAGTTACCAAAAAGTGCCCGATTTTGGTCCATTTTCGAAATTTTGTTTGCACCAATCTTTGGAAAGAGGCCGAAAATAGATTTTGGTCATCATCAAAGGTGGTTTCGAGTCCCAAAGTGTGCCCGATTTTGGTCCATTTTCGAAATTTTGTTTGCACCAATCTTTGGAAAGAGCTCGAAGTCGAAAAAAAAGGTACCAAAAAGTGCCCGATTTTGGTCCATTTTCGAAATTTTGTTTGCACCAATCTTTGGAAAGAGGTTGAAGTCGTAAAAAAAGGTACCAAAAAGTGCCCGATTTTGGTCCATTTTCGAAATTTTGTTTGCACCAATCTTTGGAAAGAGGCCGAATATAGATTTTGGTCATCATCAAAGGTGGTTCCGAGTCCCAAAATGTGCCCGATTTTGATCCATTTTCGAAATTTTGTTTGCACCAGTCGTTAAATAGAGGTCGAATATGAATTTTGGACCTCATTTGAGGCGGCTCCGGACCCTGGAAAGGACCGTTTTTGACCCATTTTCGAAATTTTGTTTGCACCAATCTTTGGAAAGAGGCCGAAAATAGATTTTGGTCATCATCAAAGGTGGTTCCGAGTCCCAAAATGTGCCCGATTTTGGTCCATTTTCGAAATTTTGTTTGTACCAATATTTGGAAAGAGGTTGAAGTCGTAAAAAAAGGTACCAAAAAGTGCCCGATTTTGGTCTATTTTCGAAATTTTGTTTGCACCAATCTTTGGAAAGAGGCCGAAAATAGATTTTGGTCATCATCAAAGGTGGTTTCGAGTCCCAAAATGTGCCCGATTTTGGTCCATTTTCGAAATTTTGTTTGCACCAATCTTTGGAAAGAGCTCGAAGTCGAAAAAAAGGTACCAAAAAGTGCCCGATTTTGGTCCATTTTCGAAATTTTGTTTGCACCAATCTTTGGAAAGAGGTTGAAGTCGTAAAAAAAGGTACCAAAAAGTGCCCGATTTTGGTCCATTTTCGAAATTTTGTTTGCACCAATCTTTGGAAAGAGGCCGAAAATAGATTTTGGTCATCATCAAAGGTGGTTCCGAGTCCCAAAATGTGCCCGATTTTGATCCATTTTCGAAATTTTGTTTGCACCAGTCGTTAAATAGAGGTCGAATATGAATTTTGGACCTCATTTGAGGCGGCTCCGGAGCAAAAAAAAAATTTTTTATGAACCACCCTAAAATTTTTTATTGCTCCAATCGATTAGGAAAGGTTAAAAATGCGTTTTGGATATATTTTAGAGTAGCTCCGGAACTTGAAAACTACCAAAATTATCGAAAGCGGTCCTTTCCAGGGCCCGGAGCCACCCTAAATGATGTCAAATATTTATATTCGACGTTTTCACATTAATTACAGAAAAAAAAAATTTTTCCGAAAATGGGTCAAAAACGGTTCTTTCTCGGGGCCGGACTCAGAAGCCACTCTAAGTGATGTCCAAAATCCATTTTCGACCTTTTCCCATTTTTTACAGAAAAAAAGAAGTTTTTTTTCGAAAATGGGTCAAAAACGGTCCTTTCCAGGGTCCGGAGCCGCCTCAAATGAGGTCCAAAATTCATATTCGACCTCTATTTAACGACTGGTGCAAACAAAATTTCGAAAATGGATCAAAATCGGGCACATTTTGGGACTCGGAACCACCTTTGATGATGACCAAAATCTATTTTCGGCCTCTTTCCAAAGATTGGTGCAAACAAAATTTCGAAAATGGACCAAAATCGGGCACTTTTTGGTACCTTTTTTTACGACTTCAACCTCTTTCCAAAGATTGGTGCAAACAAAATTTCGAAAATGGACCAAAATCGGGCACATTTTGGGACTCGAAACCACCTTTGATGATGACCAAAATCTATTTTCGGCCTCTTTCCAAAGATTGGTGCAAACAAAATTTCGAAAATGGACCAAAATCGGGCACTTTTTGGTACCTTTTTTTTCGACTTCGACCTCTTTCCAACGATTGGTACAAAATTTTTTTTCAAAACGGACCAAAATCGACCACTTTTTTAGTTGGGACCAACTCTGGTGATGGCCAAAGCCCATTGTCAACCTCTTTCCATCGATTTTTTGCAAAAAAAATTTCGAAAATGGACCTAAATCGAGCACTTTCAAGGATCGGTTCCACTTCTAGTGATGGCCAATATCCTTTTTAGACCTCTTTTCATTGATTGAAGCAAAAAAAAACTTCAAAAATGAGTCAAAATCGCGTACATTTTCGAACCGATGATCACCTCTGGTGATGTCATAAAAACCACCTCCCCATCGATTGGTGCAAAAAGATTCACAAAAATAAAAATCTGTTGAACACTTTTTTCAAAACAACGTAAAAAAATATTTTTTCCAAATTAATAGTTATTGACAACTAATAAAATATTTCTTATTCATAATAGTTATGACTCAACGTAAAAAAAATCCATTGAAAAATAATAGTTATTGACAACTAATAAAATATCTCTTATGCATAATAGTTATGACTCAAAGTAAAAAAAAATCCATTGAAAAATAATAGTTATTGACAACTAATAAAATATCTCTTATGAATAATAGTTATGACTCAATGTAAAAAAAATCCATTGAAAAATAATAGTTATTGACAACTAATAAAATATCTCTTATTCATAATAGTTATGACTCAACGTAAAAAAGAATCCATTGAAAAATAATAGTTATTGACAACTAATAAAATATCTCTTATTCATAATAGTTATAAACCAATTTTTTGACATAAATCTTATAATAGTTATGCCCCTGATTAATAACATACAATACGGTATAATTAATTTTTTTTAACACCACCATGAGCGCGAAGAGCTTCTATCGTAGCATGTAATGCCTTCCTACGCACCGGGTCTGAGGTAAGGGTCAATACCCGGAACACTTCAGCAATTTGTTGTCGAGCGCGAACCTTTTTCCCACTTCGATGTTTTTTTAGCTTCAATTTCTCGACATCATTATCTTTACGTTCAGGTAACATTAGATGACGATGTTTAGACTCTTCTATAGTCAAACGCTTAGGTCCCGCCGTGAGAGGAGTTGGGACGTATACAGGTGCAGAATTCCCTGTTGATGGAGCAGCTTCTGGAACGTAGTCCACTGGGGATTCTTTGCCAGGAAAATTACTTGATGACATGTTGGTAAAACAATTTGTTATCAACTATAAAATTTTGGTAACACCCGTTAAATTATATACAAGAAAGAGAATTTGGGTGACCTACTCTATATTTCATAAAAGCTGAACTCATGTTAAACAGTTAATCGAAAAATAAACGATATTGCTGAATTGCGAAATATATATTTACATGCATAAAAAAAAAGATTAAAAAAAAAATGTATGCATATATATTAGGGCGGGTTGATTTATATGGGTGGAAAAAAAACCAAAAATGGTATAGCAAAATCGTAATCTTCAGAAAATTCTAAGAAAATTTCCCTTAGAAACCATGGTCCTAAAATCAATTCCTGATCCGCGCAAATCGACCTCAAAATTTTCTTATGACTTTTCCTTAAAAATCAATCTAGTGAAATAAATAGTTAACAAAGTAAGCTATATATTTCGAATTTTGACAGTAGATATAATCGCCTAGGATACCTGTATTAGTTTTTGACGTTTCTTTAAAAACTAGTTAACTCCAATAAAAATACATTCGCATAAATACAAAGTATTTTATTACTATGTTGAAATTAAAATAAAATCTAGTTTTTTAAATCTTTTTTAAACTCCATTCGAGCCGTTCTTGTGCAACTCTCCAAAGTTACTGCAATCACATTATCTCGATTTTTTGCTGTAACTTGCTGTGAAACACTAGTCAAAAGCTGTACACATCGCTCTGTTCCTTTAATGTGCAGTGGAATTTTTGGATCAGAAAACGGTGGATCATCGAACCCAACATACTGCAACAAGTGTTCGAAGGGAACGTTTGCAGTGAAGGGAGGTAAAATGTTGTCATCATCCAAATCCACTATTTTGCATTAGACAAGCTTGAAAATTCTGATGCTGACTTTTCGTCTGATGATGACTTAAATGAGGATTTTCTAATACCCAACAACATTCCAGAAAATGTGAGCTCATCTGAGGAGGAATCTGAAGGTACATTTTTTTTTGTGTTATTGTTTTTAGCAATAGCTTCTCTTGTTGCTGAAGAAACAGTTCTTCCTACGTGCGCTACATCTGGTAGACTAATAGTTGATTTTGAAATGTTTCAAGGGGCAGGTACGTTTCCAGATAGTGGCCTTGGCCATGGAGAATCCATTGTCTTGAGACTTACTCAATTTCTTCCAAGAGGAAGCCATCTTTACATCGATAGATTTTTCACTACCATACCTCTTTTGGAGAAACTGGAAGAAAATTGATTCAAGGCAATAGGCAATATAATGTCAAATTGTGTTGGGAAGAGAGTTAATTTTCCGTTAAATAAAAATTTGGAAAGAGGTGAGATGTGTCAATTTGTCAAAGACAACACTGTAGCCGTTGTTTAATGGTGTGACACGAAATGTGTCACAGTTGCGTCAACTATATGTGGGCAGAACACAGTTGGCGAGGTGAATCGTTGGGTAAGAAACTTAAAGAGAAGATTGCCATTTCCTATGCCAGCCGCAATTAAATTGTATAACTCGAAAATGGGAGGAGTGGATATAGCTGACCAAATGTTGGACTGTTATAGGACCAAAATGAAAACAAGAAAATGGACAGTAAAAGTTTTATTTCATTTTCTTTATTTGGCGATTTACAACAGCTGGATGGAATATAGAAGAAAGTTTCTGCATTTTAAAATGGAGATCGGAGAAGTGCTTGCAAAGTACAAAGATGCACCACAGCATATGGTTGCTCCCCTTCAGTTGCCTGAGGTTTTGCCTCAACGCTTCCGATGACATAAAGTACGACAGATTTGACCATTGGCCAGAATTTTTAACGGGAACTGCTAAGAGATACCGCAACCCATGATGTGAGAGTCGTACTAGAGCCCGTTGCCAAAACTGTAAAGTGCATTTGTGTCTTGCAAAGGATAAGCACGGTTTCCAAGCGTACCATACGAAATAGCTTGAATTCAATCTTCTTTTTTGATAGTTATTTACTGAAATATTTTTGAAGTATTATTTTTTTAAGTTTTAGTTTGCAAACTGATCTCAACATTTAATTTACTAAAAAAAATTTTGTATGCATTGTTTTTAAAACTATTATTTTTTAATATATCTAAATGAAAGTTAAATGACTTATGAAAAATAGGAATTTAATTTACACGTTACGACCCAACCTACACAAATCTTAAGTCCTTTTTGGAAAAATCCTTGATGTCAAAAATTTGTCTTTGCCATTTAAAAAAATAATTAGCTTAAAATTTTAATTTTTGTGGCAAGGAGATCAAAAAATGTAGTTGGGTCTCAAAGGGTTGTGCGAATGTATTTTCATTAGAGTTAACTGGTTTTTAAAGAAACGTCAAAAACTAATACAGGTATCCTAGGCGATTATATCTACTGTCAAAATTCGAAATATATAGCTTACTTTGTTAACTATTTATTTCACTACATTGATTTTTAAGAAAAAGTCATAAGCAAATTTTGAGGTCGATTTGCGCGGATCAGGAATTGATTTTAGGACCAAGGTTTCTAAGGGAAATTTTCTTAGAATATTCTGAAGATTACGATTTTGCTAATATACATGTATAGCATATAAAAATTAAAATTTAAGAACTAATAAAAACAAATATTAGAAATTTGATTGAACAGAGCAAAACTTTTTGTTCTGATAAAATTAAGTACTTAATCATTTAAATAGAATTATATATATTTGTATAGATACGTTTATAAGACGTATGTATATTAGGGTGATTCAAATTTTTTTTTTTTGTTTTTTTTTAAGGTGCTTTTGCTTAAAAAGTAAGTTTATGATATGAAGAAAAAGTGCACGAAAATTCAGCTCTGTAACTCAAATTTATAAGGTGGCGCCGGAGCCTGTTAGTTTTACATGTAAATTGTATGGAAAAATTATTTTTTTCAAAAAAAGGATCTAAATGAATAGGTAATTAGTGTTGTTGAGCTGAAAAGGGCCGTTTTTCGACGTAATATTTTACGCTGAATATGAATCTGGCTTCAGAATTGACCCATCATGTCGGAATCCTGAAATATTTGAGGCTAAGTACCTAAAACATGATGTTTTTTGTCTACTTTCGAGGCCATGTATAGGATTCAAAGAAAGTTGATCAGCTTATTTTTAACAAAAGCATCATTTAGTAACATCCTTGCCCTTTAAAATGAGCTTTCAAGTGGTGATCTGTGATGTTTCCTTGTAAAGTTATAGCCATTTTAATGTGACATGAATTTGAAACCCGTTGCTTAATATTGTTGGGTTGAGTAGTGTAGCTATGAGAGTTCTGGCGCACTATTTGTGACTTTTGTATGGGAATTCCCATACAAAATTTTTGACCTAAAAATTCACAAAATAGCGTGGCCATATCAATATTTTTAAAAGCTTTTTTCATATGAATTTCAAATGACTTTTTCAAAAAAGTAGGTATGGCCACACTGTTTTGAATGTGTTTGGTCGGCCAAGTTGATATTGATATGCGGTACAATGTATTGTATGGGAAATTTGGTGGCTTTTATAGGAAGTTGCTGATAGTAGGGTATGAGCTTTTAAGGTGGCGAGCCTATATTTCGATCAGCATAAAAGTAAGCAGCGATTATTATTTTAGTAAGTACAATTGCTGTGTTGGAAATCGCAACTAATTTTGGAGCTTTTATTGGAAATTGCTGATAGTAGGGTATGAGCTTTTAAGGTGGTGAGCTTATATTTCGATCAGCATAAAAGTATGCAGCGATTATTATTTTAGTAAGTACAATTGCTGTGTTGGAAATCGCAACTCAACTTTTATGTATATACCAAAGAATTATATACAAAGAATTATATATGAAAGAACTACGCTCCCAGAAATGTCGATAATTGGTTCGCTTCACTAATTTTCTGACAATAAAATTACGGTCTTAGAATGAGGGGAAATGTGATTTTGGCTTATGCTGCGTATTGGGGTTTTTAGCAACGAAGCTGCAATTCCCTCTGATCTGATCTGCTACCAGGCAACCAGCAAATCCAACAACATGATTTTTATTTTGACTCCTTCAAACTTGCAAATTTGCAAGTGATCCCGCGTAAATTTTGTTGTTGGTTTTTCTTCAGAAAAATTCAGTTGAAAAAATCCTAATAAAATTGCGTGTGTTTGTTGTTGCTTCTTTGTAGTTTACAACTGATACCGTTATTTGTAATTTTGTTGGTATTTTTTCGGCAGAAAAATCACAAAAATTATATTTATGTTGTTTGCTTGTGTGTGTGCTCAAATTAGGCTATTTTTTGCAACCAGGTTTTTTCCTTTGGGGGATATAAATATATAGAAATTATGATCTTATATTTTTCAATTTTCTTGTTTTACTTGAAACAAATCATTAGATGAAACAAGTTAATACTAAATAAGTTCAATAGGAATAGCTTAATTACTAGACCTGATCCTGCATTTAAAAAAACGCGAAAATCAAATTTTCAAAGATAAAAAATGGAGATTTCTTTAAAATTAACACGGAAACTAAATCAATATGCCAAAATACACTACTGCTATCGCCGTGTTATTTTAATTTGGGCTTAAGCCTTTCCGAATCCAGAAATATTCATATAAGGAGCTTAGCACCCTTGATCCCTTGATCAAGTACGTACATTTTTCGGCTCAAACTGAAAAATAAAAATGATATTCATGTTGTTTTATTTGCTGAGCGCCTGCTTCAAACAAAATTTCATTTCTCTTACGGATTGAATTGAAATTATTTTACAAAACTCAAAATATTTCTATAATTTCTATATTTTTCTAAATTATCATGGAAATAACATAAAGGTTATACTAAATTGTCACATTAAAATCTGACAGCAAAATGTGGCTTCGCAACTGTCAAAAATTCTTCAACTCAATTTTTGTTGTTTACATTTTGCACTAGATTTTGACAGCTACGAAGCCACATTTTGCTGTCAGATTTTAATGCGACAATTTAGGTTAACCTTTATTTTTATTTCCATGATCATTTTGAAAAATATAGAAATTATAGAAATATTATTCAAGTAAAACAAGAAAATTGAAAAATATAAGATCATAATTTCTATATATTTATATCCCCCAAAGGAAAAAACCTGGTTGCAAAAAAATAGCCTAATTTGAGCACACACACAAGCAAACAACATAAATATAATTTTTGTGATTTTTCTGCCGAAAAAATACCAACAAAATTACAAATAACGGTATCAGTTGTAAACTACAAAAAAGCAACAACAAATACACGCAATTTTATTAGGATTTTTTCAACTGAATTTTTCTGAAGAAAAACCAACAACAAAATTTACGCGGGATCACTTGCAAATTTGCAAGTTTGAAGGAGTCAAAATAAAAATCATGTTGTTCGATTTGCTGGTTGCCTGGTAGCAGATCAGATCAGAGGGAACTGCAGCTTCGTTGCTAAAAACCCCAATACGCAGCATAAGCCAAAATCACATTTCCCCTCATTCTAAGACTGTAATTTTATTGTCAGAAAATTAGTGAAGCGAACCAATTATCGA
The DNA here is from genome assembly GCA_949775025.1 of Tricholauxania praeusta. NCBI lineage: Eukaryota > Metazoa > Arthropoda > Insecta > Diptera > Lauxaniidae > Tricholauxania > Tricholauxania praeusta. The sequence continues at coordinate 75,921,230 of OX459029.1, read as the reverse complement.
CATTTCTGGGAGCGTAGTTCTTTCATATATAATTCTTTGGTATATACTATATATTTAAATGTTCTTCCAAATATTTTAAGCTCCTCACATCGACCCATGTGGGGAAAACGAGCAATAACAACAACAAATATGAAACCACATTTGAGTTTAGCACATATGTTTTTACGCGTGCCAAGTTTACGTACACACCATATTGGTGATAAAGATTTTTTAGTTGAACTTGAAACTTTAACAAATTCGTTGAACAGCAACAAATAATAGCAAATGTATTAATCTAACGTTCTTCCGTTGAACTTGAAATTTTTTTGGAAGCTGATGATCTACATTAAGTGAATTCTTAAGAGTTCGACTTATATTAAAAACATAAATTTTCATATAAATACATTTATATATTTTAATAGCTTTATTTATAAAATTTCTTAAAAGTAGTACATTTTTTCTTATGAATGGTACCGACATTTACAGTTTCATATAAATTTTACATTACTTTTCTTATTTAGCCTGTTAAAGATAAGGCCATATCAATATTTTTAAAAGCCTTTTTCATATGAATTTGAAATGACTTTTTCAAGAAAGTAGGTATGGCCACACTGTTTTGAATGTATTTGGTCGGCCAAGTTGATATTGATATGCGGTATAATGTATGGTATGAGAAAATTGGGTGCTTTTATAAGAAGTTGCTGATAGTAGGGTATAAGCTTTAATGGTAAGCTTTTAAGGTGGTGAGTTTGTATTTCGATCAGTATAAAAGTATGCAGCAATTATTATTTTAGTAAACACAACTGCTGTGTTGCAAACCGCAACTCATCTTTTATATACATATATATTTAAAAGTTCTACCATGTATTTTTAGCTCCACACATCGACTCATGTGGGGAAAGCGCCCCGACAGTATTGAGGAGGTAATGCAAAATTTTTTAAAATATATGACAATATATGGAACAATACCAATAAAACAGTATTTATACTGACAGCCATAGAGGGCGGCGCGGGTGTGGGTGTAGGATTTTTATCATAGGTATATGATATATAGTATTATGATGACAAAGGTAGCGTGTGAATATGGTCTCCATGTATCAAAGTGTGATAGTGTGGCAACACTATAAGTGGTGACAGTTCTTTGTGCGAAGTTTATTTTTCTAATTTAATTTCGGTAATAAATTCATATTAAAATACGCGTTTTCGCAGCTTTATTGACTGCTAAGGCTCAGCGATTGGCAGGCAAGCTGAAAGTTTGCTGTTTTTTGTGGTGCTAATATAGCAAACAAGCAGGTAACTTTTGCATTTAAACTGCAACAACAAATTTAACTAAGTGTTGAGAATTGGCGCTCCGCCAAAAACAGCTGTTCGTAAAAAAAAGCTCCAGGCTACGCTTTTAAGTACCAGGGAAACCAATTTTTCTTTCTTTGTTGACAGATCCTAAAAGTCTGCAACAAATTATGTGGATGACAGAAGTGGCTAAAAAAAAAGTTACTTCTGTTTATTCACATAATATTGGGTACTGGAACTTTTAAAAAAAAAAAAAAAAAAAAATCCTAATAGTAATATTATTTTTATTACATTATGACGTTGAGCCGCTCTCCTCCATCTGGAGGGAGTCAACAACAGCAACAACAACAACAACAACCGCAACAGTTGCTTCAACAACAACAGTTACCACAACAACACTTGCTACAACAACAACAGTTACTACAACAACAGTTGTTAGAACAACAACAACAACAACATTTGCTACAACAACAATCGTCGCAACAACAACAGTTTCTACAAGAAGAGGAGCAACAGAACAGGCAAAAAGCTGAAAAATCTAGCTCTCCTGCTATGAAGAAAAATAGCTATTCGACCCAGGTGGTTGTAAATAATGATTCAACATCACAATCAACCTCTACCTGTACTATTCCTAAGGCACGATCAACTGAAGTAAAAAATAAAGTTCAAACAGGTATAGATCGTTACATAACTTTGAATTCTAAGCGAAAGCTCAGCCCTCAAAAAGGGAATGTAGGAAATTCAAAGATAAATAAAACTAACAATTTCGTTACACCTTCAAATGTTCTATCTGGCAATCGATTTGCACCATTAAGCGAACTTAATGAAAACAATGCTAGTGAACCTCCCAAAACTTTTAAGCCGCCTCCAATTTATTTGCGTGAGCGAAGCTCAAACGCTTTAGTAGCAAAGCTAACACAGCTTATAGGGAAAGATACCTTTTTTATTGTTCCCTTAACTAGAGGTAATCTTCATGAAACGAAGATTCAAGTAAAAAGCGAGGAATATTTCCGCATTATTGCGAAAAACTTTAACGACAGTAATAAATCTTATTACACATACCAGCTTAAAAGCAGTAAAGGTATTACAGTTGTTATTAAGGGTATTGAATCCTCTGTTGACCCTGCTGAAATCAAAGAAGCTTTAGGTCTGAAAAATTTCGATGCTAAAGCTGTAATAAATATAGTAAACAAGGATAAGGTTCCACAACCTATGTTTAAGGTTGATCTTTATCCTGATTCTACTAAATTAAAAAAGAATGAGGTCCACCCAATTTATAAACTTGAATATTTGCTTCACCGTCGTGTGGTGGTAGAGGAACCTCATAAAAGAAACGGTCCGGTACAGTGTACTAACTGCCAAGAGTATGGGCATACAAAAACATACTGTACCCTTCAATCTGTCTGTGTCGCTTGTGGAGAACTTCACCACATTTCTAAGTGTTCAAACAAGTTGAAAAAAGATATAAATTTAAAGAAGTGCGCTAACTGCCAAGGGGATCACACTGCAAACTACAGGAGTTGTCCTATTTATAAAGAGCTAAAAGCTAGAATCTCTGAAAAAAGGAAAATAATCCGAAACCCAACTCAAAATATATTCCCAACCCATAACTTTGTCCAGCAACAAAGCACTGCGCATCCAGTTAATCCAGCTATTTCATATGCAAATGCGCTCAAATCAGGAGCAACGAACCCTCAACAAAGTAGCTTGGAAAAACAGATCACAAACTTAACTCAAACCCTGAATCAATTTATGGTTTCAATGCAATCAACTCTACAAGATCTAGTTAAAACGCAAAACCAGCTACTTCAAATTTTGATTGCGCAAAAATAAGTCAGCTAAAAATTTGTGCTTGGAATGCAAACGGCATCAGCCAAAATAAAAATGAAATTTTTCATTATGTAACCCATGCAAAAATTGATTTAATGCTTGTTTCAGAGACTCATCTGACAGACAAGCATAATTTTCATATACCAGGATACAAATTCTACAAAACCAATCATCCTGATGGCATAGATCACGGGGGTTCAGGAATTTTAGTTCGAAATCGCCTTAAACACTACTGCTTAGAACCCTTTTCCAAAAATTATCTTCAGGCTACCTCTATTTGCCTACAAAACCATTCCAAAAACCTTACTGTTTCGGCAGTCTACTGCCCACCTCGATTCGCAATCAGTGAGGAAAAATTCAAAGAATTTTTCGATACCTTGGGAACTAGATTTTTAGCTGCTGGAGACTATAACTCCAAACATACATACTGGGGATCTCGTCTTATAATCCCTAAAGGCAAACAATTATATAATATGTTAATGAAACATCGCACCACGTTCGACTATGCTTCTTCTGGTCAACCAACATATTGGCCAGCCGACCGAAGCAAAATCCCAGACCTCATTGATTTTGCCATCACAAGAGGTATCGATAGAACCTTATTAACAGCCGAGACAAATTTTGAACTCTCTTCAGATCATTCTCCAATCATTTTTTGCCTTTTAGAGAAATCAGTTGACCTTAAGCCCCCTATGAGACTAACATCGCATAAGACTGACTGGCTAAAGTATAAAAAATACATAAGCTCACACATCCACTCAACCTATTCGATAGAACACAACGAGCATATTGACGATGCTGTTGCCGTTTTTAATACAATACTGTATTCAGCTGCTGAGCACTCAACACCTGATCAGGCTGAGAAAAATACAAAAACCAGTTTCCTTACTAACAGAGAAATTGAAATTCTTGTAGCAGATAAGCGTAGGTTAAGGCGAGAGTGGCAGGTCCATAGATCCCCAACTTCTAAAGCAAACCTAAAAATTGCTACATACAAACTTAGGTCTGCGTTAAAAAACAAGGAAGACGTGGAACAGCAAAAATATGTCTCAAAACTTGCCCCAAATGCTAATGGATTAAAATCCTTGTGGAAAGCCACCAAAAAAATTAGATCACCCACTGAAAGTGAATCTCCGATAAGAGACCTACATGGAAATTGGGCTAGAAGTGATGCAGAAAAAGCTGAGGCTTTTGCCAATCACTTAAGTACAGTTTTTCAACCAAATCCGTATATTCAAGGTTTCATGCCTTCCCAACTGCCAATAAACACCGATACTATCCAAATGAGTTTCCATAGCAGTAATTTAATCAGTTTAATTCAAGAAATGTGTCCTAAAAAAGCCCCTGGGTGTGATAACATCACTCCCAAAATGATTAAGGAACTGCCTCACTCAGGTGTCATCTTTCTGACCAGGCTTTTTAATGCTATAATTCATTACGGATATTACCCAAAAGAATGGAAAAACTCGTTGATAACCATGATACCAAAACATGGGAAAGATCGTACACTACCGTCATCGTATAGACCCATAAGCCTTTTACCTTGCTTGTCAAAATTATTTGAAAAATTAATTCTAGCAAAATTAATGCCATATATTACTGATAAAAACTTATTACCGCCTCACCAATTCGGCTTCCGAAAACAACACGGCACAATCGAACAGGTTAATAGGATCACAAATGAAATAAGAAAGGCTTATGAGCGCAGTGAATACTGCACTGCAATATTTCTCGATGTCGCACAGGCGTTTGATAAAGTATGGCATGAAGGCCTTATCAAAAAAATTGAACACCTATTGCCTCTTAATGTTCATAAAATATTTACTTCTTACCTCGAAAGCAGGCTTTTTAAAATAAAATACAAGAATTTTATTTCAACTCACTTCAATATAAGAGCAGGTGTCCCTCAAGGTAGCGTACTAGGACCGTTTCTATATGTATTGTATACCTCAGACTTACCAATCAGTGCCAACACTACCATCTCAACATTCGCAGATGATACCGCAGTCTTAAGTTGTAACCGTTGCCCTTTGGAAGCTTCTCGAAACCTCCAGTTTCATTTGAAATCAATTGAAAAATGGTTATCGCTATGGCGCATAAAATTAAATGAGCAAAAATGCAAGCAAGTTACTTTTACTCTTAGGCGTGGTGAATGCCCTGCAATTGTACTAAATAATATTTCAGTCCCACAGGGTGAAATTGTTACATATCTAGGTATTCAATTAGATCGACGATTAACATGGCGTAAGCATATTGAAGCCAAAAAAACGCAGTTAAAGTTAAAAACCGCCAGTCTTCACTGGTTAATTAATCATCGCTCCCATTTGAAGCTTGAATATAAAATCCTTTTGTACAAAACAATAATTAAGCCAATTTGGTTATATGGTATCCAATTATGGGGTAACGCCAGCTCCTCAAACATTGAACTAATACAACGGGCTCAGTCCAAAATCTTAAGAATATTTACAGGTGCCCCATGGTATATACGGAATGAAAACATTCACAGAGATCTATGCATCCCCATGGTAAAAGATGAAATTAACAGAATCAAACAAACCTACGCCATAAGGTTGCTGCATCATCCGAATCCATTGGCTCGTAATTTAACAAACATAGAAAGTCGCTCCAGATTAAAAAGAAAGGATCGCCCTTCTATGCAAGTCACTTACACCGAACCAAACTAAACAGCTCAAACGTTTACCCTTCCCCCGAGGCACTACACGTAATCATCAAGAATCATATGAGGACTTTGTTCCGGGACCTAGCTCGTCTTGGGCACACTTGGCAACTTATCGCCGCCAGCTCCCCTTCCGTTGAGGGTGTAAGACCGGGACCTAGTTCGTCTCGGCCACTTTCCGGTGAATTGGAGAGAGTAGCAGGAAGAGAGTTGAAACAGTGTCTTCTCGGTCTTTTTTGGGTGCTAAACCGGGACCTAGTTCGTCTCGGCTACCACCTCAAGAACGTCCTAGAGGCACTAATCACTCCCAAAGTGGTCGACCGGGACCAAGTTCGTCTCGGCGACCACGAAGACAATCGTTTTTGTGGTACTCAAAACCTCCATTCGGGTAGACTGAGGCCTAGTTCGTCTCAGCTACCAAGCCAAGACCGGGACCTCGGTCGTCTCGGGTGGCAAAGAATATGGGGAGAAGCGATCGTCAGCTGCATCCACACCTATGCTCCAATGAGTTATTCGATCTTGTGCACTCGCTGTGCTGAGCCATACACAAGCTGCACCTACTACACAAGAAGTATAAGTCCCTGCTAACTTTTGTTTCTGGAGACAAGTTCATTATTAAATTATATATTCATTATTCACAATAATAATGTATAATAATGTTTTCTAGTTTAAGATTTTAAAACTTATTGTTAGTCTCTTAAGAGAAGATACAATAAAAGAAAATGAAGTTTAAAAAAAAAAAAAATGTATCAAATCAAAGATACAAAGCGTATTCGTAGACCAAACAAAATTTAAAAAAAAAAACAATATTTTTTGCCACAAAACTTTACATAACTCGATGTTGGTGCTGCGGAGGTAAAGCCCTTTTCCACACCGCCACAGAGGTAGAGCCCGAGTTTCGCTTTTTTTATGGTGGTATCCCCAGTAGAGAGCTAATCCACGGTTAGCAAACATCAAAATCAACATTATTCCCAATGTTATACATATGTATGCATATATATGTTATAAATACATGCAAAATATTTTCTAATAAAACCAATTAATATTTAGAGTTCACAACATGCTTATGATATTGAATAGATAAATGCCATTTGCACTGTGAGTATATTTAGTTGAGCATCAACTTTCCATCCTACTAATAAACGTATTAAACTAAACGTATAAATTAAGCGCAGGATTATGCAGAATCTTAATTGTAAAAATTGCGATAAATTATTTACACGTAAATATAGCATGAGTCACCATATGAGCAATAGTTGTAAGGGGGTCGGCAGTAAAATGAATAAATCTGTGAACCTAACTGAAGCTGATCAACCTCAACTTGTGCAGCAACAACAAGCCTCGAATAATGGTAAAGCTGAACCCTACAAGCAAAATTTGAGTCTACATGCTCCATCAGAGCAACTATTGGAGCAGCATCATCATATGAATAATGGTCACAACAATAATCTTAAATCTGAGGATCCAACTGAAGCTGCTCAACCACAAACCATACAACCTGAACGGCAGAACCAACAGATATCGAATAATAGCAAAGTGGAACCTGTGACGAACCTTCTGGCCGGGGTCTTAGCTTGCCGGTGTCCAAGGTTCGGTTACAGAAAATTTGTATTTTTGCAGGTTGGCTATTTTTTTCTTTAAATTTTAAATAAAAAAACGCGGATGGTTTCAGTTTGATTTAATTTCTTTAATTCAGGAAGATTTAATTTTTATATTAAATGTAACGTTTAATTTGCTAAGGTTCATAGATTATAAATAAAAATATACTTTTGTGATACTTATGATAGGATACACCCTGGCGCTGCTCGCGGACCGCTGTTCGTGTCAACCGGGGAAAATTGTTTCTCTCTTTTTCTTTTCAGTCTCCTGCGACGCTACTTTGTATTTTTTTTTTCCTTTCGTTTGTCTACTTTGTCTCTCTTCTAAAATTGTACGTACGTTGGTTTTGAACTGACTGCGTCCTAACGTGTGAGTGCCTCAGTAAACCGAAAGCACACTCATGCGTTTGGAATTAGCCGAAACCTTTACACGCAACTCCTATGCTGTGAGAGTGAAGCTTGGCCGAGCGACTGTGCTAAGTTCTAGCAGCCAAGTACCCCGGTAAACCGAAAGCGTACTTGTATGATCGAACGTTGCAACGAATGCTACACCGAAACCTTACTTCTGCCTATGCGACCACTGAGCTAAAATACTTGTGCGTTGGTTTTCTGACTGCGTTCTAGCGCTTGAGTGCCCCAGTAAACCGAAAGCACACTCATGCGTTTGAAATTAGCCGAAACCTTCACACGCAACTCCTATGCTGTGAGAGTAAAGTTCGGGAGAGCGACTGTGCTAAGTTCTAGCAGCCAAGTACCCCAGTAAACCGAAGCGTACTTGTATGATCGAACGTTGCAACGAAGGCTACACCGAAACCTAACTTCTGCCTATGCGACCACTGAGCTAAAATACTTGTGCGTTGGCTTTGTACTGACTGCGTTCTAGCGCATGAGTGCCTCAGTAAACCGAAAGCACACCCATGCGTTTGAAGTTAGCAGAAACCTTCACACGCAATTCCTATGCGGTGAGAGTAAAGTTCGGCAGAACGGCAGTGCTAAGTTCTAGCAGCCAAGTACCCCGGTAAACCGAAGCGTACTTGTATGATTGAACGTTGCCACGACCGCTAAGCCGAAATCCAACCTCTATGCCCAACTCCTACGCTATGCTAGCAGCTGCCTATGCTTGTTTCTTGTGCACTCAAGTACCTCGGAAAACCGAAAGCATACTCGAATGCCAACACTGCTGAAAAGAAATAGATAATGGATTAGTACTATATATTACCACTTGTAGAGAGATGATGTTGTGTTTACTGCGGCGGACCCCGGTTGACTGTCCAAAATTATGATCTGCATTCAACACCTAACCTTTTGCTGGTGTCGAATGCATCAGCTGGTTCTAGTTTTCTGTCACAACAGCTGTTTCGGTTGGTGGTGCCAGATAGTTTGATAACTTAACCTAGTGTCTTAACTACTAATATACGTCCTTATGCCAACTTCAATGATTAGTTGTTCACATGCGTGTTTTGTTTTCTTTCCATAAATATAATGAGTATTTAACGAATATTTAAACCAAAAATAAATGACGATGTTAGTTGCGGGTTACGGTGCGTTAGCCTTTTGAGGATGGAAACGAGAGTCGGCGACTTCCATCCTCACACTCTCCTCTTACTTCGGGGGTGGCAGAGTTATCTTAGAGCTTCAGCTTCAGGTACCTTCCTGTGGGAAACGCCTCAACCAATGTGCGCAGCTTGGTAATGGTGGTAGTGTCCAACTGGCTCAAATCTTTATCAGCCAATCTATCCTGTGTTCCGTCAGCGATGCTGCAACGGTTGTAGGAATTGGTGGCGACGGCGGAACTGATTAAGCTGCTGGGGAAAACTGGGTCTTTGCCAGCGTGGCTGTGGTTTACCACTCTGGATAAGCGAATCCTCGAAGCTGGGAAGACCCTTGCTTGCCATTTTCACGGTAGTGTTTCACTTGGTTGTTCTGATGTGACTGTGGATAAAATAACAATTATTAATTTGGTTCTACAAATATTCATGGCGAATGGGAATAATGTAAAAGTTAAAAAGAAATGTTTAAGTATAGAAAGGTTTTATTTCACTCAAGTGGGCTGTTCGGATGGTTTTGTCACCGTCTTTTTTTAGTTTCAGTATCACAGCTGAGGTAAAACTCAACACTGTATACGGCCCTGCGTACTTAGGGGCAAGCTTTGCCGCGAAGCTATCTATAGCCTTAGATAGTGGGTGTTGTCTAACCAATACGTAATCCCCAACTTTTGGTTTCCATTGCCGTCTCCTGAGGTTGTAGTGTCTTGCCTGATTTTGCGCTGCCTTAGCCAAATTATGCTTTACGATTTCGAATACTTCTTGAAGTTGTATTGCTCGAGACTCTGGTGTTTGCGATGTCCTTCCTGTACCTGGGGTGACCTCATCGTAAAGTGCCTGTGGTAGCCGTGGCTCTCGTCCTTGCGTTAAAAATGCGGCGCTGTAACCGGTGGTTTCCGAAGTGCTGGTATTTATGGCCAATGTTATTTCTGGTAAGTGCTCGTCCCAGGTTTTCTGCTCGTTGTTGGCCAACTGGGCTATCATTGTCTTTACGGTCCTATTCATCCTTTCTGTAGGGTTTTCCTGTGGCGTATAGGGCGCGGGAAAACGCTGTTGTACTCCGATCTGCTGGAGATATCCTTTGACGATTCGGCTAGTGAATTGCGTACCATTGTCCGTCACGAGAGTTTTTGGAACTCCGTACCTGGCGAGAATTCTTTCGCGGAAACCCTTCACTACACTGTCAGCAGTAGCTTTCCTTAGCGGCACCAATTCGGTCCATTTTGAAAAACGGTCGAAAAACACCAGCAGCATTGTATGTCCATGTTTGGATCGTGGAAGTGGTCCAATAAAGTCGGCGCACACTGTTGACCAAGGTTCGTCTGGGATAGCTATTAACATTTCACCAGCAGGTGCTTGTTGGCTAACCTTATAACGTTGACATGATTCACAACATCTCACATAGCGACTTACGTCATGGAACATGCCGGGCCAATAATAGCGGTTGGCTATTCGGGCTATTGTTTTGCGGATGCCGAGGTGACCAGCACTGGGACTGTCATGGTTTTCCGTCATGATTCGCTTCCGAAAGGGCGTTGCCACACACAACTTCCATTGAGCGCAATCTTCGTCTCCTGGAACGCCGGGTAAATGACGATATAATTGGCCACCAACCTCCGCGAAGTCTGGGAATTTTTCTGGTTGGTTTCGAATCTCCGTCCTCTTTTTCTGTAGCCAAGCGCATTCCATGTCGACATTATTGGTGACCGTGGCCATTTGACAAATCTCTTGAGGTTGTCGCGACAATGCATCGGCCACCACGTTACTCTTTCCCTTGCGATACTGAATGGTAAACTGATATTGTTGTAGTTCCAGGGCCCAACGAGCTATTCGCCCTGCGGGACTCTCTATGGAGTTCAACCATTTTAAAGAGAGATGATCGGTGATGACTATGAATTGATAGCCTTCCAAGTACGGTCGCATTTTCCGGATGCCCCAAACAATGGCTAAACATCCCTTTTCTGTTGGGGAGTAGTTCTTCTCGGCTTTATTCAAACTTCGACTCGCGTAAGCGATCACCCGCTCTCCCTCATCGGTGACTTGCGTGAGCACGGCTCCGAGGCCCGCATCGCTGGCGTCTATCTGCAAAGTGAAGGTTTGATTGAAGTCCGGGCATGCCAAGATCGGTGCTTCAGTCAATTTTTGTTTTAATATCTCGAATGCTTCTTGCTGTTCCGCTCCCCATTTCCAATGTTTACCCTTTCGTAATAGTGACGTTAGCGGTTGCACTATCGCAGCGAATTCGGGTACAAAGCGACGGTACCAAGATGCAACTCCTAAAAATCGCCGTACCCCTCGTATGTTTTGCGGTGGTTCTAAGTCACGGATGGCTGCGACCTTTTCCTTTTTCCTTCCCCGCTGACAACGTCGCCCAAATATTTGATGCTGGTTTTAAAAAACTCGCATTTTTCGGGGTTAATCCGGAGATTCGCTGCTCTTAATCGTTTCAGGACTTCCCGCAAATTTTCCAAGTGTTCCTCAAATGTTGAGCCGGTTACCACGATGTCATCCAGGTAGGCAAACGCGAATGGCTCCATTTCTGCCCCAATGACCTCGCTGAAAGGTAGCGGGAGCCGAGTGAAGCCCAAACGGCATGACTCGCCATTGAAAGAGGCCACGGCCCGGGACTGTAAATGCTGTAAACTTTTTGCTGGCGACTTCCATCGGTATTTGCCAGTAACCGTCCTTCAAATCTAGGCTACTAACGTACTTTGCATTTCTCAGCCTATCCAGGATGTGTGTGATCCGAGGCAACGGATAGGCATCTGGGACGGATCTACTGTTTAGCTGACGGTAGTCAATGCAAAGCCGCCAAGCGCCAGTTTTCTTACGTACCAATACGATGGGTGCGCTGTAAGGGCTGTGTGACGGCTCGATACATCCTTTGGATAATAATTTATCTATTTCTTCGTCGATGAGTGCTTGCATTGCGGGATTACGCGGTATGTACCTTTGTTTGACGGGACGGTCATCCATCATGACTATTCTGTGTGACGTTATATGCGTCACCCCTTTTAAGACATTAAATTTTGGGAGTTCCTCAGTTAAAAAAATTGTTAATTATCTGTTGGGTGTTACTACTCTGTGGCTCTGCTGGGTTTTCTGCTGATGGCACTGTGGACTCTGCTGATGACACTGTGGACTCTGTCGTTGTTGCGGTGGTGGGCTCTGCCGTTTGTGAGGTGGTGGGCTCTGCCGTTGGTGCGGTGGTGGGCTCTGCCGTTGGTACGGTGGTGGGCTCTGTTGATGGTAAGACCGGAAGCTCTGCCGATGGTGGTGATTTTACTTCTCGTAGTGGACTCCAAATTTGGCTCTGCTGTTGTGTTTTATTATCACTCTGATTTGATATCTGTGGACTGCTTTGGTACTTTTGATGAATTTTCCGCTGACGGTACCGCCGCGGCTTCAGTTGGTATGATGGTGCGTCTGGTAGCGAATTCTGTTGTAACTTTTTGTAGGCTTCTTGTGGTTGCTGTGGAAAATTGTTTGTCAATCGACTTGTGGTAGGGTGCACGTTGCTGACCATGTTTCTTTTGGGATGAGCTGGTGCAGTTTTTTCCAAGGTGATTAAGTCTCCTCCCATTGTGATTGTGAAACCACTTTGAGTGAGAAAATCGAGTCCTAGAACCACGTCATCCGTAGCGTCAGGCATGATGATAAATTGGAAATTTTCATTGCGGTTACCATATTGAACTCTTGTTTGTATCGCGTAGTTCAACTGTCGGGCCGACCCATCCGCTAATATGACCTCACCTTCATATGCCACTCGCGTTGCCCTATTACCGATTAAGTTTACCAATGATTCTCGGACGAAACTTGCTGTCGCTCCTGTGTCGATTGTTGCTGACACCTCCTCTCCACCAACAATAATGTTGGCGTAAACTCGCCTGCAGTAAAGTTTGGTGTGATCTACAGTTGCAGGGGGGAATTTCCTGGAGCGCTGCCTCCCCCTAGCTCTGGGCGGCCTCCTTCCTCGTTACCCGGTGAACGACAGCAGCCTATGGTGCGGACCCCTATTTTGCCACAAATCCAGCAGAATAGACTTTGCAGGCCCCGACACTCCCTCACTACATGACCATCTAGACCACAGCGCCGGCAAGCCGTTTGAACGTTGATTCGCTCAACTCTGGTTGGTTCCATCCAGCGGTGCTGCTCAGGTTGGTTTCTTGGTGATGTAGGACGTGAAGGCTCTCTTTCTTGAATGCACTCCAGATCTTCTGCCAAAGTGATTAGCTCTATTAGCGTAGAAAAATCTCTGCGTTTTATGTACCACTGGTATTCTGGTAAAGAATTTCGGAAGATACGCTCAAGTCGCTGTATTTCCGTATAGCGCGCGTGACGCATCATTGTTTGTAGAACCAGAATGTAGTTCTTAAATTTTTCCCGTGGCCGCTGGCATCTTTTCCTGATTTCGTCGTCTAGAGTCTCAAAATATCGAGGCGGCAAGAAGAAATTCAAAAAGCTCGACTTAAACGCTGTCCAGGTGGTCCAATGTTCGTTATTATTGCGGAACCAGGTTAGAGATTTATCCCGTAATAATTCTGGCATCGTTCGTGGTAGGTGATCTATGTCTAATCCATAGACTTGGGTCAGCTCTTCTATCCGTTCAATAAACATTAGAGGATCTCTGCCCCCATCGTATGTAACGGCCCACTTTCGAACCTGCTCCATGATCATTGGGTTATAGCTCAAGTGCCCATGGGACATAGCATATGGTCCACGTTGTTGTATTACGATTGGGTCGTGGCTGACGGCTCCCTGTAGAACTTGCATAGTGTCGGTATGAGTTTCTGGCTTTCTTTCCGCCGCTTGAGTTTCTTCAGTGGACGTATTTTTAGTTTTTGCCAGCCCTTGGCCTGGTGACGGCGCTCGCTTGTGTCGAGTCTGGAGATCTAAAAGCCGCTGTTTTCTTTCTTCGGAATGTCCTTCTTCCGCCAGATATGCCCGGAACCGCTTCCGTATCTCATCCAGGGTACCATGTGACTCGAGACCAAATTCCTCGCAGTAGGCCACCAGCTCCTCTTTTTTAAGCACATGGGTCCAAGAAACGTTTAACATTTTTGTGCGCGATTTTTTCTTTCTTGCAGAGATTTAGATTAAATTTTATTTGAATAATTTAGATTTCACGGAGTAATATATTGGACTGCTGTAGAGAAATTTTTATAAAATATGCATGTATGTATTTTCAACAAAAAACAATAAGTTCTGACGTCTGTCTGTCCTAGCAACCAAAAATATATATTGTCTTCTTTGGAAAACGCTTTACTGTCTGTTAGAGCTAAATGTGTTGTATTTTTTTTTTTTTTTTAAAGGGAACGGTTCACTGTCCGAGCACTAGTTTTATTTGAAAAAAAATTATAACTTTTATTTTTTTTTTTTGTAATTAAGTTTGCTTGTTGGGTTTTAGAAATTATCTTCTACGGGTGTACTGCGTTTCGGTTGCTCGCTTCACTCGCGTTTGTTTTCCTTAGAATTTTAGTTCCGTTAGATTTCCGCTGTTTATACCAGAATAATTTCTTTACCGTTTTAGAACACAAGGAAACCGCTCAACCGCATTTTATTAGTATAAGTTTTATTAATAGCCAAGGTCCCTGCTCGGGCGCCACTGTGACGAACCTTCTGGCCGGGGTCTTAGCTCGCCGGTGTCCAAGGTTCGGTTACAGAAAATTTGTATTTTTGCAGGTTGGCTATTTTTTTCTTTAAATTTTAAATAAACAAACGCGGATGGTTTCAGTTTGATTTAATTTCTTTAATTCAGGAAGATTTAATTTTTATATTAAATGTAACGTTTAATTTGCTAAGGTTCATAGATTATAAATAAAAATATACTTTTGTGATACTTATGATAGGATACACCCTGGCGCTGCTCGCGGACCGCTGTTCGTGTCAACCGGGGAAAATTGTTTCTCTCTTTTTCTTTTCAGTCTCCTGCGACGCTACTTTGTATTTTTTTTTTCCTTTCGTTTGTCTACTTTGTCTCTCTTCTAAAATTGTACGTGCGTTGGTTTTGAACTGACTGCGTCCTAACGTGTGAGTGCCTCAGTAAACCGAAAGCACACTCATGCGTTTGGAATTAGCCGAAACCTTTACACGCAACTCCTATGCTGTGAGAGTGAAGCTTGGCCGAGCGACTGTGCTAAGTTCTAGCAGCCAAGTACCCCGGTAAACCGAAAGCGTACTTGTATGATCGAACGTTGCAACGAATGCTACACCGAAACCTTACTTCTGCCTATGCGACCACTGAGCTAAAATACTTGTGCGTTGGTTTTCTGACTGCGTTCTAGCGCTTGAGTGCCCCAGTAAACCGAAAGCACACTCATGCGTTTGAAATTAGCCGAAACCTTCACACGCAACTCCTATGCTGTGAGAGTAAAGTTCGGGAGAGCGACTGTGCTAAGTTCTAGCAGCCAAGTACCCCAGTAAACCGAAGCGTACTTGTATGATCGAACGTTGCAACGAAGGCTACACCGAAACCTAACTTCTGCCTATGCGACCACTGAGCTAAAATACTTGTGCGTTGGCTTTGTACTGACTGCGTTCTAGCGCATGAGTGCCTCAGTAAACCGAAAGCACACCCATGCGTTTGAAGTTAGCAGAAACCTTCACACGCAATTCCTATGCGGTGAGAGTAAAGTTCGGCAGAACGGCAGTGCTAAGTTCTAGCAGCCAAGTACCCCGGTAAACCGAAGCGTACTTGTATGATTGAACGTTGCCACGACCGCTAAGCCGAAATCCAACCTCTATGCCCAACTCCTACGCTATGCTAGCAGCTGCCTATGCTTGTTTCTTGTGCACTCAAGTACCTCGGAAAACCGAAAGCATACTCGAATGCCAACACTGCTGAAAAGAAATAGATAATGGATTAGTACTATATATTACCACTTGTAGAGAGATGATGTTGTGTTTACTGCGGCGGACCCCGGTTGACTGTCCAAAATTATGATCTGCATTCAACACCTAACCTTTTGCTGGTGTCGAATGCATCAGCTGGTTCTAGTTTTCTGTCACAACAGCTGTTTCGGTTGGTGGTGCCAGATAGTTTGATAACTTAACCTAGTGTCTTAACTACTAATATACGTCCTTATGCCAACTTCAATGATTAGTTGTTCACATGCGTGTTTTGTTTTCTTTCCATAAATATAATGAGTATTTAACGAATATTTAAACCAAAAATAAATGACGATGTTAGTTGCGGGTTACGGTGCGTTAGCCTTTTGAGGATGGAAACGAGTGTCAGCGACTTCCATCCTCACAAACCTAACAACCAAAGTTTGAGTCTAGAAGCTCCATCGGCGCAGACAGCATATGTTCTACAAGCCAGCAAACCATTGAAGCGTCCTCTAAAACTCCTTATGCCACCGAATGTTATTGTGCCTATAAAAAATTTAGAGAGAGGAAATTTGTTTGGGGAGGTTGGGGTAGAGATGATATACCCGGCTTTAGAAATGCATAATTTAATAATTTTTATGTGTAACTTCAGACAAAAATTAAATAAAAAATTTGATATAAATATTAATATTTTGTCACACTCTATTTATTTATTTATATTTTTGCTGGCATATAAACAGAATTAACATGATAAGCACTTCAAAATATAACATAGCATATGTGATAAGAAATGCTCAGATGCTTAGCCAATGATGGAATTTTGGTTTTGTGGAAATATACTGAATCGAGACTTCAAATGTACTTTTCAGATGCCGAATGTACTTTTTTGGAATCTTGGGCTTTTTTTGCCAAATTTTAATATGAATGTAAAAATTTTGATATTTCACTAAAAAATTAATACTGAACTGTGTAATTTCTATATTTTACTAAAAAAAAAACAAAAAACAAAAGGGTACTTTTGGGTACGCAAACATGAGCAGTACCTCATACCTTTACTTAATTACAAAACAGACCTTCTACATTAACTCAACTCTATTTATTCATTCTTTCCACATAAATATGTTCTGATTCAATCCAACAATAACTTTTCAGTATCATAATGAAACTTCATTCTTACAATATGAGTCTTCATCCGTAATATCTAAACGTAGCACGATAAAGCGAAAATGGTACGGTTTTGAATACCTAGTTCTTAGCTGTACCCAACATTGAATTGGCATACATTTCAAGATAATTTAAAATGGCATATATTATGAATAATCAAAGTTGAATTTTATATTTTACAATTCTGCTTCCACGAAATACTACCCATCTGATTGACATTTTCTTTTTCGCCGCTTCTTCTTCATCTTTTATACATTTAAAATAAAAAAATCCTTGGAGCTTTTTTTTTTTTAATTCCATATTTACTGTTTATTAGTAATATTCTCTAGTATAGTTATACGTGTATTATAATACGTGTATAACGTACGTATGATATTTAAAAAACATCCGATTGTGTTGAAATTTTGACACGTTAAAGAACCTAAAAAGACAGTCTCACAGCCCCTAGGTATTCGGGGTCTTGAGTACTGTTAGGTCAAACTTCGAATAAAACGAAATTTTTGCGAAAATAGCCAAATTCAATGTTTGATATCTTTGGGCCTGGTCAACCATTTTTACTATGTGGTATCTCATTTAAAAGCGAATAGATAGACAAACATAATAAGATTAGTTTTTAGTATTACGAATAAAACTACGATTTAGGACTCCATTTTCAAAACTTAAATTTTTTACAAAGACTTATTTCACTTAACCGACTCGCAAAAATAGGTCTTAAGGTCTAGAAGCTTGCATTTTTTTTTTTAAAAGCATATAAGATGACATAATAAAAAAAAAAATCATATCCAGAACTTAAAATTTGGATTTGTCGGCTTTTAGAACTACAATTTTTAAATCGGGCTAAAAACGGATATTTTCAGGCTAAAATATTAATATTTCTCAGTACTCCGACCCCCTAGGGAACTGAAATTTGGGCTGTGGTGCCATCTATTTAGGTTTTTTGGCGTA
Organism: Tricholauxania praeusta; assembly: GCA_949775025.1. Classification (NCBI taxonomy): domain Eukaryota; kingdom Metazoa; phylum Arthropoda; class Insecta; order Diptera; family Lauxaniidae; genus Tricholauxania; species Tricholauxania praeusta. The sequence continues at coordinate 75,903,375 of OX459029.1, read as the reverse complement.
TCAAAATTTGAAAAAAATCGGATGTTTTTTAAATTGCGTATGTATATTATGCATATGTGCAAGTCCGCCAAATTTGGCCTTTTAGCAGGCCTCTTTTTTTTTTTTTTTTTTTTTTTTGAGTACATCGTTCAGCCATAGTTTTTCTTGAAGCTATGACTATCTTGTTTCTTTTGTTTTAGCATATAGCGACTCTAACTTACATCCTTAACAATCCCCAATCAAAGTTTTTGTTGTAACTCACACTTTTATTAAAAGTTGGTTTAAGCCCACCGTGAGGCTTGATATCATTAACAGTATAAGTAGGGAACAACTAACCTCTATCTGAAATCTGTAAACAGCTAACTGAAAACAGGTAAACAGCTATATTAATCAACAGATCAGCCAGCAGATATGTATAGCTATTCTAACCTAACTAATGAGAATATTTACATAGCTGTCCTACTCCAACTTATGTAGATATTATATAGTTCACTCAGGCATACGTTCAGGCTTACGTTCGGGCTTAAGTTCGGTTTACGTTTAGGTTAGCGTTTGGATTTACGTTCGGGTTTACATTCCGGCTTACGTACGGGTTTACATTTGGGTTTACAATCAATTTTACGTTCAGGTTTACGTTTGGGCTTACCTTCGGGCTTATGTTCGGGTTTACGTTCAGTTTTACATTCAGATTTATGCTAATGCCACTACATGAATTTCCATTAAAAAAATGAATGAGAAAAAAAATAAAGTTTGATTTTTGGTCCAAAAATTATCAAAATTAAATTTTTTTAATATTTTTTTTGAAAAAACCATGCACTGTTAGTAAGAATAACTAATTATTGAAGCAAAATATTGTAATTAGTTATTCTTACAAACAGTGCATGGTTAGTTCAAAAAATATTTTAAAAAATTTAATTTTGATAATTTTTCGACCAAAAATCAAACTTTATTTTTTTTCTAGTTTATTTTTTTAATTGAAATTCATGTATAGTGGCATTGGCAATTTCAAGTTATAGTATATTAAGGTGAATGCAGCAAAAATAACAAAGGTTTGAGCTGTTAGACATGAAACACCAAAGCTATACTCATATTAATCTATGTTCGTATACAAAGCTAGACTTTAAACTCTGTTGTGTTTGTTGTTGCTGCTTAGCGGGTGAATTTTTTTGCTTGATTTTTAACCCTTTTTGCACTGCTTTAAAAATATTTTAAATTGCTTTCTTTTTTTTTTTTTTAAGATTTCAAGATGGATTATTTTTCCTCTGAAAATTTGTTAGCTTGTTCTCTAAGAGATCAGTGCAAAAGCCAAAATATATTGAATTCTATGTTTTCCTGTTCAGGTCCCTGTGAACAGGTGTTTCATGCCTCTTGTGTAAACTTAGCAAAATCTATTACTGATTTATTATGCTCTGTCCATTCGGGCCTGCAATGGTACTGTCCATCTTGCAGACCCCTTTCCCCGTCGTTCTTTTACGAAAAAATTAAGCAATTTGGGGAAAATCTTAACAATCTGAATAATAATTTCAGAGATATTCTTAACTATTATCCCCAAATTGAAAAAAGCCTTAATGAGGCTATTTCACCGGATGTTAGTTTGCAAAATAAAACTATTACCGAGGCTACTATGGTTTTTGCTTCCACTCCTTCGATCTCCACTTTACCTAAACAAGCTATTTCCTTAAAAAAGAAAAGAAAGTCTAATAAGAAATTAAATAAGAAATTAAATAAAAATCTGGGTAATGTGGGGAGGGTGGGCGGTGCGGCCGTCAGTCGTGACGAAACTCCCGTGGATTGCTCTCTAAATACCTCTTCACCCACTCCCAATTTTCCCGCTATAATCTCTAGTAGCAATCTTCCATCTCCTTCCTCCACTATAAATAATCCTCTGTCAATTTTGGCTAATCCGCGGGTGGATGTTGCGATTGATAGCTCTGTGCCATCGGTTTCCCTGCAGGCATTACCAAGGTTAAAATCGATTTTTATTTCACGACTTCATTCCAACACTACCTCTGATAGCGTTAAAAATTTTATCAGACAAAATCAAATTATTCCTGCCGACGCCTTCGTTTCTTGCAGGAAACTCGGTAATAAACCAACTCATGCGCCTTTTAAAATAACAGTGGCATCTTCTCATGTTTCTGCCATTCTTAAATCTAAAGCATGGGTGGATAATATCTATATTTCAGAATTTAAATCGAAAAAAAATGATAAAACTGCACGTTCCAATTCAAAAAACTGAAACGGCTATCCCTTTACTATCAAAATGTAAGGGGTTTGCGTTCCAAGACGCAAGATATCTTTTTATCAACTCAGAATTTCTCTGAGGATATTATCGTGTTTACCGAAACTTGGTTAAACAACAGCTTTCTCAATATGGAACTTTTTGATAATAGTTTCCATGTTTTTAGAAGAGACAGACACTTGGAAGATCTTTCTTCTGTTGGTGGAGGCGTCTTAATAGCTATAAAAAATCATTTAACCAGTTCATTAGTTGAAATTTCCTGTGCATCTAATATTGAACTGTTATGTGTTAAGGTTACACAATGTAACTCTAATTTATACATTCTTAATACTTATGTTCCTCCAAATAGTAGCGCAGATGTCTACGAATGTCTTTCGATGGCCGTAGAATATATTATTAATGAACTAGACACTAATGACGACATTTTGTTGTTAGGTGACTTTAATTTGCCTGACCTAAAATGGACTCCTTCGGACGATGGTACATATTTTTATGCATCTTGTCCAAAAACTCGACAACAACAAATTTTTGTTTACGAAATACTTTCAAATTTACAACAAGTAAGTTGTATAACTAATTGCCATGGACGACAACTTGACTTAGTCTTGGCTACAAATAGTAGCAATGTTATTGTAAGAAATGCTATCCATGCTCTGTCTACGGTAGATTCCTATCATCCACCTTTGAGTATTGTGTACCAATCTGACAATGAAAATTTGACTAATGCATGTTCATCCATTAATATTTACGAATTCAATTTTAAGAAAGCTGACTTTTTAAAATTGAATGAAAACTTTAGAAATAAATTAGACGACTTACTAATTTTTTTTAATAACAATACATTTGATGATTGCATTAAATTTTTCTATGGTGAACTTTTTTCTGCCATAGCATTGTCGGTTCCATATACAAAAAAGTACGTCAATAATTCCTCGTACCCCTGGTATACAAAGGATTTGAAAAAAGTTCGCAATGGCCGTAATAGGGCATGGAATAAATACGTTTGTAGCCAGGACCGTAATGACCTTGTTGCTTATCAGCGACTGTTTCTTGAATTTAAAGATATGTCAGCTTTGGTTTATTCTGAATATTTGAATAAAATAAGGCTGAATATTCTTCATGACCCCAAAAATTTTTGGGGTTTTATTAATTCTAAAAAAAATCTGACGGGTTTCCATCTGAGTTTAAAACAGTTGATGGGCTCACTAGCGACCCACAAGTTATAGCCGGGTTGTTTGCTAATTTGTTTAATGAATCGTTTTCTACGGATTTATTTAGCCCTGAAATCAACTATTTTGAATATATGGATAACGACCCTTTAGTTTCGGTTAATGAGATATATTTCTCTCCTGACCTCATAGAGAAATATTATTCATCTGTTGATGATGACTTCAACTCCGGGCCGGATGGTATTCCTGCGACAGTTTTAGTAAACTGCAGCTCTGTGCTGAGTCAACCCCTCAGTATTTTATTTAATAGATCAATTCAAGAAAGCTATTTTCCTAAATTTTGGAAAAATGCATACATTAGCCCCATTTTCAAGAAAGGGTGTAAAAATGATGTTTCAAACTACAGGCCCGTGGCTAAGTTATCATCAATACCGAAAATTTTTGAACATATTATATACGATCAGGTTAAGGTGTGCTGTGGTGAAGTCATAACAACTCGTCAGCATGGTTTTGTTAATGGCAGATCTACAGTTTCTAACCTCCTTGATTTCACTTCTTTTGCATTAAGCTCTTTAGACTCTGGTGGGCAAGTTGACTGCATCTACACTGACTTCAGTAAAGCATTTGACAAATTACCACATAATTTGATTTTGTTTAAGTTAAAGAAGCTTGGATTTCCCTTAAGTTTTGTCAGCTGGATTGAATCTTATTTATCTGATCGCTCGTATCAAATAAAATTTAGGAGAGTGTTTTCCTCCCCATTTAGCGCGACATCAGGTGTTCCACAAGGAAGCCACCTGGGGCCGCTCCTGTTCATTTTAGCAATTAATGACGTTACACATGTTATTAAAAACTCCCATCTGTTAGTATATGCAGATGACATGAAAATTTACAGGAACGTAAAGGGGGTTGGTGACACTATTCCACTTCAGTCTGACTTGAAATCCTTTGTAGTTTGGTGTTCTAAGAATAACTTACATCTTAATCCTGATAAATGCCAAGCTATGATTTTTACCAGGAAGAAAACTATTGTGGAATTTGATTATAAATTAAAAGATAAAAATATTTGTCGTGTCGAAGTAGTCAAAGACCTAGGTATACATTTTGATACTAAGTTGACTTTTAATGAGCATATTAATCAAATTTGTAAAAAATCCTCATCTCTGCTTGGCTTTATTAAGAGGTGGGCAAAAGAATTTAATAGCCCTTTAGTAACGGTGACTTTATATAATACAATAGTGCGCCCTCACTTAGAGTACGCTAGCCAAGTATGGTCACCATTTTATAATATTCATATAAATAGAATTGAAAGAATTCAAAAAAATTTTATTCGTTTTGCTCTCAATGGCTTAAATTGGATTGACCCTTTAAGCCTTCCTCCTTATGAGGATCGTTTAAAGTTATTACATATGCAGTCTTTGAGCTCGCGTAGAAATATTGCGGATATACTTTATCTGCATCAACTTGTAACTGGGTCTCTTGCTGCACCAGAGCTTCTTAACTATATACATTTTAATAGTAATCGGAGGAGTACTCGTAACTCTTATCAGTTATTTTATCAACCGGTTAGTAGAACTAATTATATGGCTACAGCTCCTTTTAATCGCATGACAACTCTTATTAATAATTGCGAAGTTTATAACATTAGCTTGTCAAAAGGTCAACTCAAGCTTAGACTGAAAACTAACTGTAGCTAAATTTGTAGCTTAATGGTGGTGTGAATTTTTTTTGTTTGTGTTGTCCGAGCCCCACAGCATGCTGGGTAAATTTTTTCTAACATTTATGCCTTAGACCACGTAAATTTATACATATAATTATTTTAATATCTATATGTCTATTTTTACATGGTGTGAGTGGGTATGTTGAGAAAGTGCGATAAAGCTAAGAAAAAATTATAAAATAAATAACAAATTAATGTGCATGATAATTTTTTCTATTCCATTTTTTATTGAATAAGCTTTTTACTTGGTATAAAGCTTCAATGCTAAATAGCTAAGAAGGCTATAATAGCTGTAGTAGCTAAACTCTATTATTATTATTATTATTATACTATTATATAAAGAGGTAAGGTTTGTTTGTTTGTTTGTTTGTATGTTCCGGGTAATCTCTGGAACTACAAAACCGATTCCAAAAATTTTTCTACTAATAGAAAGCTACACTATTCCTGGGTAACATGGGCTATATTTTATTTTGATAAAAGCAAGGGGCGTGGCACTTTACGTGCAATTAAAACCTTTAACTCGCTATATCTTGGTTCATATGATAGCAAGAGTCTTAAAATTCGGTGTCAGGATGTACATAGCCTATGTTAAGCACAAAATATGAACGGGATTAAACACCAGGGGCGTGGTGGCTATAGGGCTTTAATTTAGGATGGCCCTCATTCGCAAATATTTTTAAAAAAGCATTTTTACAAAGACCAATTAATCGATTCACATGGAATTTACACCACATGTCTTTTATATTAAGACGCATAGCTAAGACGATGAAACTTTTATTTAGGGTGGCCCTCATACACAAATATTTTAAAAATAGCGATTTCTCAAAGACAGGTAAATCGATTCTCATGAAACTTACACAGTATGACTTTTATATTAAAGGGCATAGATCAGATTGTAAAAATTTTATTTAGGGTGCATACTTAGGGTGGCCCTCATACAAATTTATTTTTAAATATCATTTTCACGAAGACAGGTGAATCGATTAGAACTGAATTTACACCACGTATTTCTTATATTAAGAAGCATAGCATAGGCTACAAAACTTTAATTTAGGGTGCCCTCACACTAAAATATTTTTTAAATATTATTTTCTCGATACCGCTAAATCGATTCTTATGTAATTTACGCCACACGACTTTTATATTAAAAAGCACAGATCAGATAGTAAAAATTTTACTTACGGTTCATACTTAGGGTGGTCCTGATACGAAAATATTTATACATACATATCATTTTTTCGAAGACCGCTCAATCGATTCTCATGGAATTTACTCCACATGTCTTTTATATTAAGAGGCACAGATAAGGTAGTAAACCTTTTATTTAGGGTGCATACTTAGGGTGACCCTCATACAAAAATATTTTTAAAAATAATTTTCACGAAGACAGGTTAGACGATTCACACCGAATTTAATCCACGTATCTCTTATGTTAAGAAGCATAGCTTAGGCTACACAACTTTTATTTAGGGTGGCCCTCATACAAAAATATTTTTTAAATATCATTTTCTCAAAGACCGTTTAATCGATTCTCATGGTCTTAACACCACATGACTTTTATATGAAGGGGCACAGATTAGATAGTAAAAATTTTACTTAAGGTTCACACTTTGGGTGGTCCTCACAAAAAAATATTTTTAAATATCTTTTTCACGAAGACAGGTAAATCGATTCATACCGAATTTACACCAAGTAACTTTTATATTAAGAGGCGTAGCTAAGGCTTCAATACTTTTATTTAGGGAGCATATTTAGGGTGGCCTTCATACAAATATATTTTTTGAACATAATTTTCTCGAAGATCGCTTAATCGGTTCTCATGGAATTCACACCAAGTGGCTTTTATAAAACAGGCACAGCTTAGAATAGAATGGGTGATGCCACGCCCCCTTATCTAAAAGAAAATAAGATTCATCATATCTTATCAACTATTTGATGCAGATAAATGAAACTTGGTACATATATAAAGAGTAGAGAAAGAAGTAAGATTCCATGCAAAAATTGGCGGTACCACGCTTCCATATGAGGAAAAATCAACTTTTTATGTATCAACAACTATTTGACGCAGATGGATAAGATTTGGTACATATGTTTCTTATAGTTTGTAAAAATTTCTTAGCATAGTTTGGTTTCGAAAAAATGAGCCAGAAAGAAAGAAAGTAAGATTCAATGAAAAATGGGTAGTGCCATGCCTCCAAAATAAGAAAAAACTATGACTATGAGACTGGGTACATATATAGAAGACAAGGACTGTAACCAAATTAAACTTATGCAAAGGTGCTGATTCTACGTATTCCAATCATTCCCGCCAATTCAATTGCTCATTTATGAGACAAATAGAAAAACCACTCTTTATCCAATGTTTATCCACTCGCAATAAGATAAATATCAATAAAAATAGTTTTTACTTATTTAATCCAACTAAAATAAAAACACATTATGTTTTATTTGTTGAGGCGTAGCAATGCGCGCCGGGTTTTGCTAGTGTATTATAAATATGAAAAAAATTAAATTTTCATCATTTTTGGCCAAATTCCAAAAATGAAAATTTTGCAGCTCTGGTAGCAGCCATAGGATTATTTTTTTTTGTATTTTTTAAAATGAGGAAATACTCGTATATGAATAAATTTTCGAAAATCGAGTGTTCTTGAAGTATTCTAAAACATGACTTTTTTGAACATGTCTAGTGCATATATTTTCGACACATAATATTCACCCAAACGCGGAAACATGCCTAATGATCGGTGCTGCCCAGAGAACGAGCAGGCGCTCAAAGAGCGTAAGAATTAGCGCGAAAAGACGCTTAAAGAGCGTAAAAAAGCGCGCACGTATACAGAATCATCAACACATGCTTATCGTTGTTTGTGGTAGTGGGCACCACTGCTAATGATAAAGCTTAAAGAAATTTCATATGACTTTCTGCTAGTACTAATGAATATAAACAGCTAATCTTGAGGAACAACCTTCAGTACATAAAATATTTTCAAGTGAGTGATTGTGTAAGTCGTATATTTTCATATAATTTGGTTGCGGTATCTATGATTCACAAGATGTTTATAATATTTATAGGATAAATATTGGACATATTGATGTGATTAATCAGTTGAAGCACGACTATCATAGAGATGCCTCAACAAATTAATTAAATATTTTATACATAAATAAACTTATAAATTGAAAGGTTTGTATTGCAATATTTTGGTAGCTTGAACTATTCGTGACTACAACATCATAGAGCATTAATTTCTATTAGTATAATTAGGCTGCGCTTTGCATTACTACACATAAACATATATTTTAATTCATTTCCAGCAATGTCTAGCCAAATTAAAAAAATTGTTGAAGGGGCAAAGATGGCACTCGAGTGTGGTTTGAGCGATTCTGAGCTAGTAAAAATTGGGCTCAATGAATGTTCTAAAGCTTTGAGGGTTCTCCAGAAGTACCATTTACAGAGGGCAACGACTATTGGTGTAAAGCAGAAAGCCATGTCGGCGATAGGTCTAGTGCTAACTTACCGCAACCAACTAAAGCACCAGCATAGAACTACAGGCGGCGGTCTTCCCCAAAACGTAAAAAGGAAAGGTTGGCTATCAATACGAGCTAAGTGGGAGGATACCGAGTCAGCTTTTGGTGGACGGTATGTGAGATTTCTTTTTTTAATTTACTAGATAATTTATTAGGCTATTTGTAGGTTACATACGGGTGTGATTGCGAACTTGGCACATAAGGATCCAAAGAGTTTCCTAGAAGATTGTAGCAAAATCTTCCAGCGAAAAATACGAAGCAATTTGAGGAGCGAGTTAGCCCTCAAAGTTAATGCAGTGTTTTTCGGGGAATTTCGGGCCATTAAAGGTGGAGAGGAGGTTCATGAAGAGAAGTTCATGAACACGAAAAATGTCCCTATTTACTGCCAAACAGATTTTAATGCCTGGTTCAAGGAAAACGTTCATGATGTTATCCTAAAAAAGCTCGAGGAGTTCCAAGAGCGGGATAGCGGTTGGGCGTTAGCAGCCATCGTAAACTTAGCCGTCAACATCAACAAATTTACACCCCAGATCGGTTCGTCTTACATTCCGCTGCCCAAGCAAATATAAGCTAAAAAAGCATGCGTCAATGTCAAGAATGATGATGATGCGTGCTTTGCTTGGGCAATCATTTCCGCTCTCTACCCGGTTGAGAAAAGTTCTGACCGCACGTCATCATACCCCGACTACTGTAAAAAATTAAATTTTAAAAATATTAAATTCCCGATGACTGCCCGGCAAATCCCTCGCTTCGAGCTGCAGAATGATGTTTCCATCAACGTCTACATCCATAAAAAGGTAAAAAAGGAATTCATTGTGCTACCCACTTATCTAACAAAAGATAAGAAGCAGCAGCATGTTAACCTCCTCATGATGCAAAATGTGTACTATGATGAGGAGGGAAAGGATGGTGTTGATGCAGATGGTGACATTGCTGAGTCTGTTAAATACCACTATGTGTGGATTAAAAGTCTATCCAGGCTGCTCTCGTCACAGGTATCCAATCATAATGGGGCGAAATACTTCTGCGACCGCTGTCTTCACTACTTCCATACGCGGACCCGGCTGGCGGCTCATGCTGAAGATTGCAGTAAGATGAATAACTGTAAAATCCGTATGCCTACTGATGAGGAGAGGTTGCTTAGTTTTAAAAATTATAAAAATAAGGTATCGGCTCCATTTGTGATATATGCTGATTTGGAATGCCTTTTGGTGGAGTCAACCCCTCTAGAGAAGAATACAGCTTCTCGGAAGGAAAAAACTTTGACAAGGGTATATCAAAAGCATATACCACATAGTGCAGCATACTATGTTAAATGTGCGTATGACCCCACGTTAACATTTTATAAAAGCTATCGTGGGGCTGATTGCGTTGAATGGTTCGTGCGGGAACTTGGACAATTTGCCGAAAATGCTGAAACGGTATTCCTATGTCCTCTTCCGATGGATACACTATCCATTAATCAGAATCGCGAATTTGAGCTGGCTCTCACATGTCATATATGTGAGGAACCATTCACGTTTGAGGACACAAAAGTTCACGATCATTGCCATTTAACTGGCAAATATCGTGGCCCTGCACATGAGGGATGCAACATTAATTTCAAGGACTCCCACACAATCCCCATTATTTTCCATAACCTTAGTGTTTATGATTCACATTTTATTATTAAAAAATTGGCCACTGAACTTAAAGGGGGTGTAGACTTGCTCCCCATAAATAAAGAGCGTTATATTTCTTTCACGAAGCGCTTGGATGAATCTATGATTAAATTCCGATTCATAGATTCAATCCGATTTATGGGTAGCAGTTTGGATGCCTTAGCATCAACATTATTAGAGTTTCCCCATTTAAAATCAGCGTTTTCAGATTTAACCGCTACCCAATTTAATTTGCTAACTCGTAAGGGTGTATTCCCTTACGATTATTGTAAAGATGTAGAGACATTTTCAGATACTTCTCTACCTGATATTTCACAATTTTATAATAGATTAAATGATTGCAACATCAGTGAAAAGGATTATGGGCATGCAATCAAAGTCTGGTCCGAATTTAATTTGGCTAATTTAGGTGATTATTCTGACTTATATCTAAAAACTGATGTTCTTTTACTTGCTGATGTTTTCGAACAATTCCGCTCAAGTTGCCATAAAACATATGGATTAAACCCTGCACACTACTTTACTCTACCTGGTTATACATGGGATGCTATGCTTAAGTATACAGGTATAACTCTTGAGTTATTAACCGATATTGATATACTCATGTTTGTTGAGCGGCATGCTAAGGCTAATAATAAATATATGCTAGATTTTGATGCTACCCATCCAAATACTTGATGTACTATGATGTTAATAATCAATATGGTTGGGCAATGTCTCAGTATCTTCCACATGGTGGCTTTAGTTGGGTGGAGGAAGTCGAAAATTTCAAAGTTGAGGATGTAGTCGATGATTCTGATATTGGATATATTTTGGAGGTGGACTTAGGCTACCCAAGCAATCTTCACGATCTACATAAAGACCTACCGTTCTGCCCCGTGCATGCTGCACCACCGGGGACAGAACAGAAAAAACTGTTAGCTACTTTGGGTGATAAAACCAAATATGTTATCCATTATCGTAGTCTTAAACAGGCTATGAATCATGGGCTTAAATTAAATAAAATTCACCGAATTTTGCAATTCAAGCAATCTGCTTGGCTAAAAGCGTATATCGACTTAAACACCCGTCTCCGAACGGCTGCCACGAGTAATTTTGATAAAGACTTGTACAAACTTATAAATAACGCTGTTTTTGGTAAGACTATGGAGAACATAAGAAAACATAGTATTGTCAAATTGGTGACGAAGTGGTTGGGCCGATACGGCGCTGAGGCCCTAATTTCCAAGCCTGAATTTAAGGCTTCCACCATTTTTAGTGAAAACTTGGTGGCAGTTGAGTTGAATAAGACTGAGATATTTTTCAACAAACCAATCTTTGCTGGCATGTGCATCCTCGACTTGGCAAAAACAACCATATATGATTTTCATTATGGGTATATGCTTCCTGAGTTTGGTTCTAACTGTGCCGTCTGCTACACTGACACTGATTCGCTCATTTATGAGGTGGCGTGCTCTGACTTGTATCAAATAATTAAACGTGATGCGGCTAAATATTTTGATACAAGTGATTATCCTGACGTGAATCCGTATAACATCCCCAACACTTTCAATAAAAAGGTGTTGGGTGTGATGAAGGATGAGAATAAGGGGAGTGTAATGCAGGAATTTGTGGGCCTTCGCTCAAAAATGTATGCAATCCGCGTGGTGGGGGTGGAGGAGAAGAAGGCTGCGAAAAAGTTCAAGGGTGTTAAAAGAAGCATTGTCGAAAACATAATAAAATTTAAAGACTACACAGATTGCCTTAATAGTGGTGTGGAGTTGAAGGTTGATCAGAATTTAATTCACTCGCAAAAACATGAAGTCTACTCCATTACGCAAACAAAGATCGCTTTAAGTCCGCATTATGATAAGCGATTTTTAGTACAAGGTAGCTATGAAACGTTACCGTGGGGTCACTACAGTATTATGAATGTGGATTAGTTGCATTCATAATTTATTATTAGTGTATTTGAAAAATATAGTTTTTAGTATAATGTAAAGTCATTTTAGTTAATTAGGAAATAAATAACTCAAAATTGAAAATAATTGTATTTTTATATTTAATCCTTAAAAGATGATGAAGAAGCGGCGAAAAAGAAAATGTCGATCAGATGGGTAGTATTTAGTGGAAGCAGAATTGTAAAATATAAAATTCAACTTTCATTATTCATAATATATGCCATTTTAAATTATCGGGAAATGTATACAAATTCAATGTTGGGTACAGCTAAGAACTAGGTATTCAAAACCGTACCATTTTCGCTTTATCGAGCTATATTCGATTTAGCTTAGCATATGAGCATTTCTTATCACATATGCTATGTTATATTTTGAAGTGCTTATCATGTTAATTCTGTAGTTTATATGCCAGCAAAAATATAAATAAATAAATAGAGTGTGACAAAATATTAATATTTATATCAAATTTTTTATTTAATTTTTGTCTGAAGTTACACATAAAAATTATTAAATTATGCATTTCTAAAGCCGGGTATATCATCTCTACCCCAACCTCCCCAAACAAATTTCTTCTCTCTAAATTTTTTATAGGCGCAATAAGCATGCGGTGGCATAAGGGCTTTTAGAGGACGCTTCAATGGTTTGCTGGCTTGTAGAACATTTGCTGTCTGCGCCGATGGAGCTTCTAGACTCAAACTTTGGTTGTTAGGTTCCACTTTGCTATTATTCGATATCTGTTGGTTATGCCGTTCAGGTTGTATGGTTTGTGGTTGAGCAGCTTCAGTTGGATCCTCAGATTTAAGATTATTGTTGTGACCATTATTCATATGATGCTGCTGCTCCAATAGTTGCTCTGATGGAGCATGTAGACTCAAATTTTGCTTGTAGGGTTCAGCTTTACCATTATTCGAGGCTTGTTGTTGCTGCACAAGTTGAGGTTGATCAGCTTCAGTTAGGTTCACAGATTTATTCATTTTACTGCCGACCCCCTTACAACTATTGCTCATATGGTGACTCATGCTATATTTACGTGTAAATAATTTATCGCAATTTTTACAATTAAGATTCTGCATAATCCTGCGCTTAATTTATACGTTTAGTTTAATACGTTTATTAGTAGGATGGAAAGTTGATGCTCAACTAAATATACTCACAGTGCAAATGGCATTTATCTATTCAATATCATAAGCATGTTGTGAACTCTAAATATTAATTGGTTTTATTAGAAAATATTTTGCATCTATTTATAACATACAGGGTGTTTTTTTAGAGGTATAGAGCTTCGAATTGAAATAAAACACAAGAAAATCGTTTTAATGTCCATCAATTTGGCTTTATTGGAAGGATAATTTTATGCCATTAATGTTTAAATATGATTTCGGGAATGTGGCCGCCGCGGCTGGCTCGAATAAAGCCAATTCTACAGGTCCAATTTTGAACCACTTTTTCGAGCATATGGGGCCGTATGTCGGCAATAACGCCACGAATGTTGGCTTCCAAGTCCCCTAACGTTTCTGGTTTGTTGGCGTAGACGAGCGACTTCACATATCCCCAAAGAAAATAATCCAATGGTGTCAAATCACACGATCTTGGTGGCCAATTGACAGGTCCATTCCGCGAAATTATGCGCTCATCGAATGTTTCCTTCAATAAATTGATTGTGACGTGCGCTGTGTGGCATGTAGCGCCGTCTTGTTGGAACTACAACTCATCCACATTCATGCCATCCAATTCGGGAACAAAATAGTCGGTTATCATGGCTCTATACCGGTCTCCATTAACGGTAACTGACTCCCCAGCATTATTTCGGAAGAAGTATGGCCCAATGACTCCACCAGCCCATAGAGCACACCAAACAGTCAGTTTTTGTGGATGTAATGGCGTCTCAAGGGTCTCATGTGGATTCTCTTCACTCCAAATGCGGCAATTTTGCTTGTTGACGTAGCCATTCAACCAAAAATGAGCCTCATCACTGAACAAAATTTTGCGATGAAAATCAGCATCGAGATCAATCTCATTTTCGGCCCATACACCAAAATCACGACGCATTGCATGGTCTCGCGGCTTTAATTCTTGCACAAGCTGGATCTTGTAAGGTCGCAAGCCAAGATCTTTGCGCAAAATCTTCCATAAAGTTGATGGACAAAGCTCCAATTGCTGTGCACGGTGGCGAATCTATTCATTCGGGTCCTCTTCAACATTTTGCTCTACAGCGGCACTTGTTTCTTCGGTGCGCACTGTTCGACGTCTCTGCGGATGCGTATTATCACATAGAGTAAACGTAGTGCGAAAACGACCCATGGTTAACCGAATTAATTGCTCTGATGGACGATTATGTCGACCATAAAATGGACGGAGCTTGCGGTAAACTTCGCGAACTGAACCATTATTTTCGAAATAAATTTGCACGATTTGCAAGCGTTGTTCTTTTGTCAACCTGTTCATGATGAAATGGCAAACCAAACTGAACATAAATGACATTAGAGTTGCCAGATTTGACCATAAAATGCCAGATTTATCTCTATTCGAAAAACAAACCTCTAAAAAAAGCACCCAGTATATACATAAAAGTTGAGTTGCGATTTCTAACACAGCAATTGTACTTACTAAAATAATAATCGCTGCATACTTTTATGCTGATCGAAATATAAGCTCACCACCTTAAAAGCTCATACCCTACTATCAGCAATTTCTAATAAAAGCTCTAAAATTAGTTGCGATTTCCAACACAGCAATTGTACTTACTAAAATAATAATCGCTGCATACTTTTATGCTGATCGAAATATAGGCTCGCCACCTTAAAAGCTCATACCCTACTATCAGCAACTTCCTATAAAAGCCACCAAATTTCCCATACAATACATTGTACCGCATATCAATATCAACTTGGCCGACC
The DNA here is from genome assembly GCA_949775025.1 of Tricholauxania praeusta. Taxonomy (NCBI): domain Eukaryota; kingdom Metazoa; phylum Arthropoda; class Insecta; order Diptera; family Lauxaniidae; genus Tricholauxania; species Tricholauxania praeusta. Next base: position 75,888,242 of record OX459029.1, on the reverse strand, counting down.
AAACACATTCAAAACAGTGTGGCCATACCTACTTTTTTGAAAAAGTCATTTGAAATTCATATGAAAAAAGCTTTTAAAAATATTGATATGGCCACGCTATTTTGTGAATTTTTAGGTCAAAAATTTTGTATGGGAATTCCCATACAAAAGTCACAAATAGTGCGCCAGAACTCTCATAGCTACACTACTGGGTTGCAACCCTTTGTAGGGCACAAACTGTGGCACAAGCCGTTATCGAAAATTAGGGATGACGGTAGCCACAAATAAGTTATGCAGCCGACCATATGATCACATAGGTACAACAGGCTGATAAAAAACAACATCGCTCCTTGAATCGAAGAAGAGTTTAAGTATAGTAGTGACTAAGTCGAGTAAAGCCATTAAATATAGATAAGCAGTTTTAACCAAGGGGGACAAGCAGCAGCGGAAAACAGTAGGACCATGAATTAGATAGGAATATTTAAACAATTCTATTAATAACTATTTTGAAGACTTAAAATTGCATTTAAAAGATATGAGGAAAAGAAATGTAGAAGAGAATGGAATGTATATATATATAAAAAGAAAAAAAATTTAAGTAAAAATAATAGAAGGAATGTGATATTCAGAAAAAATTATTGCTACTTCTTAGCTATAATTTTTTCTTATTCAAAGGGGTGAGGAATGTTGTGGATTTTTACCACAAAAAATATGTTATTTGTTTAAATAACATATTATGGCATATTTTTGGGATAAGGCTTAACTTCATCCATTAATAATAATGTAGCCATAAAACTGCAGCACGATTTTGGGGATTTGTTGGTTTGTTGTTAAATTCAAGTTGCTATGTGCAAATTCTGCTAGTTAAGAAGCAACAAGAATGAGAACGCCAAGCACTTAAATGCAACAACAAAACTGCAACCAAAAGCCAGGTGCTCAACCCGGAAATGTGCCAACCTCACTATTTTGTTAAATTAAGAATTATGTAATTTCTGCAAAGTAGAAAAAATATTTGTAGACCAACATATTTGTAGGCTAAAATATTTGCAGGCCAAAACAATTGTAGGCCAAATACTTATTAAGTAGAATAAGTTTTGATGATGCTAATATTTTGTTATTGTATCCAAAGTAATTATTTTATAATGTATTTTGTTGTTATAATTATCTGTATAAGAGGTGTTAAGTTAGATAAGATTTAACAATAAAATCAGAGTTAGTTCTGAAGTAAAAAGAACGTTACATGTTTAAATTACTACTGAAGATTGAAAGTGTAAACAAGGGAATACTGGTAAGTATCCTTTTTAATTAAACCTCATCTTGTTTAAATATTTTCAGATACAACTCCCAAGTGCAGCAAAGTGTTATCCCTCGCAAGGATAAAAACTTGCAACACAACACAATTTTGAAGTAGGAGATCTTGTATTTGTAAAAGAAGAAACTAGGAAGAAAAGCCAAAGTCCTTATCACGGGCCATATTAAATAATTAACAGAAATGGAGTAAACTCCACAATAGAAATAAGTAATAAGCATAGGAAGTTACATAACAATATTTTAAAGAAATTTACAAGCAATTAACTAAAATAACATAATTTAATTCTTAATTTAAAAAAAAAAAAAAAATTCAATTATTTAATCAAAAATAAATTTAAATTACCTTTTTTTTATCATAATCAAAATATTTTTTATAAAATTTCTATTATTAATTCTTATTGTAATCCAATTAAATTCTTATATTATTCAAAACCTTACATAAATATTGTAATTAGAAACATTTTTATCAATTTTATCATATGACTTTTTATTAAAATTTCAAGTAAACTTTATTAAAATCAAACATAAAAATCAAAACACTTAAAAATTAAGATTTTAATAATATAAAACCCTAGTAATGTTAAATTTTAAGCTTTATCCTAAATGAATGAATGATTTAAATGAATTTTATATGTAATTACAATATTTCTAAAAAAAAAAAAAAAAAAAAACTCCAAACCCTCCCAATCTTAAAAATTTATCTTTTCAAAGTAAATTTTCGCTTAATGGTAAGAGTGTAGTGAACCTATACAGTCACTTTGACAGCCACTAAAACTTCTAGCAATTAGATCAATTTCAGTTTACTAATGTGAACTTCACAAATTTCCCATTCTCACCAAAAACCAATGCATCAAACCAAATCAGTTAAATACCATTTCAATTTTCCCATATGGTAATGTAAAACCTCTAATTATACAGATACAAAATTTACTTCAGACAGTCAAAATAAACAATAACCTAATTTACGATCGGTATTTGATACTAAAAGTATTACTTGAGTTTGGCCATTGTTTACCTTATTGCTAGTACACCAAAATGCACTTGCTCTAAACTAAACAACAACAAATAACTGCATTGGGTATTGGGTTACATGCACAAGTCAGTTACGTTGAATGCGATGTCACACGTGAACGACAAAGCGTCAGTTATCGCGACAAGCTGACCAAGGGACAGAGCTAGTTGATTTCACCATTAATTTCGTGGCTTAACGAATTAACGTGCGTGAAAGAGAACCATAAACAAATGCAACCAGAAATCCAAATTGATCGCCAATTGGGCGAATAAGACAAACGGAGGGGTGGAGTTAGAAAATAGTGGTAAGAACTAAAATAAGAAAATACGTGTAAAATTTGTATTTAAACCTCAATTTTCGTAAATAAAATTTAATCATAATTTCACACTTAAAGCCTTAACCAAAATAGACGTGACGAGACGGTTGCAATTGAACGAATGTTTGCACTCGTTTCGTTTGTTTTGACATTAAACCCAAAATGTTACGCTAGCCAACGCACCGAAAAAGCTGTTATGATGAGTAGCAACCTGGGATGATATTGGCATATTTGTAAAAGGGCCAAAATTCGAATTAAAATAGGGCTTTTTTGACATAAATAGGGCTCAATCAAATCGTATATGTATAACCATTTATATTGTAACCAAATTTTTCCTTTTTATAAAATTTATTTTGTTGTTTAAATTTAACTGTAAACATAAATTTTACATTTAAGCGTTTAAATTTTTTTGTAGATAGAAGAAAATGTTCAATAACGTTATAACCCAAAAACGTAAAAATTCAGTAAAAATGCTTACCCTGAAATATCTGATTATCTGGTTATTGAAGAAAATGATCGATATATTAAAGAACTAACTATGGTAAGATCGATTTTTAGAAAGTTTTTCAAAAGGAAATGCAAAAACAAACGATATAAGAAAAAACTTGCGGTTTTATTTTGTTTGATTATACTCTACCTGATAATCTTATAGGTCACAATATTTGTTCTATATAAAGTGACGTTTAATACGATGTATAACACTTGGTGATAGCACTTTTAACGACAAAGATGTCGAGCAAGCAACAAAATGTCCGCGAACTCATTTTGTACACATACCTGCAAAATTCAGAATTATAATATTCAGCTTTAGCAAAAGTAGTTGATGCATCAGATAGAACTGTTTTGACGGTTATTTCTAATAACAAGAAAAATCTATCTGTTTCACGAAAAAAAAGGTTCTGGCAGAAAACCAGAATTTTCTACCTCATGGGTAGTGGCGAAGGCGAAGGGTATTTTTAAGCAGAATCCCAGCACCTCAGTGCGAGATATAGCGGCTAGAGCAAGTATATCAAAGTCTACTGTACAAAGGATAAAGGAAAAAAGTAAGCTGAAGACATATAGAGTTCAAAAAGTTCCAGACCGTTCTGATGAAAAGCAGCTTATGGCTCAGATACGAGCCCGAAAATTGTATGAAAGGTGTCTCGCTAAATTTGATTGCTGCGTTATGAACGACGGAAGTTACGTCAAAGCAGATTTTAAGCCGGTACCTGGGCACAAATATTATGCGTCACCGAAAAAGAGGCGTATGCCTAGTAAATTCAAATAGAAAAAAAATTTCGAAATTTTCGAAGCAATATATGGTTTGGCAGGTCATATGTTCCTGTGGCCTGAGAAGAAGCTTCTTTGATACGCAAGGCAAAATCAATTCAAAAATTTATACAGACGAGTGGCTCGAAAAACGTGTTCTTCCATTTATTCGTGCACATGAGGGAACAGTGATGTTCTGGCCCGATTTAGCAACCTCTCATTAGTCTAAAGCTACGATGGAATGATATAAAAGTAAAAACATCAAATTTCTACCAAACAAAAAACAAATCCGCCCAACTGCCCAGAGCTTCGCCCAATTGAGGGATATTGGGCTCAAATGAAAAGAGATCTTTGAAAGAGTGGTAAAACTACAAAAAACTTACAAGACTTTAGACTTAAGTGGAAAAAATTTCTCCGTACTGTCGATGAAACACCTGTACAAAATATAATGTACGGTAAAAAATTTTTATAAAAAAAAAGAAAAAAGACCAAAAAGTTTATTGAGTCTTTTTTATAACTGGAAAACAAACCGCAAGTTTTATCTGGGACAGTCCTTATTTGCAGATTAAGCACATCACGTTTAACTTATTACTCAGGTCAACAAATCGAAAAAAAAAATGTTGGTGCCGAGATATATGTAGTTAGTTTTTCTATTAAATATGTACTGGAAACATTAAAAATATTTTTAATTTTTTTTTTCCTACGTGTCATTTGTGATTAACCGTAAGTTTTGAATATTCACTGTAATCGACAGATTTCTATAAATAAATTGATTTTTACATCATGCCTTTATCGCAAAGAAGTTGTCTCAATGATCCAAATGTGTTTTGTTACTTTTGTGGTGAAAATACAGTGAAAGAATTCAGAAAACCTATAACAGATTTTATAAAAAGTGCTTATTTTGCTTACTTTAAGTCGAAAATTGAGGGTATCCACGGAATACAAGCCGTGGTACCCTAAATTGTTTGTAAAATGTGCTATGAACACTTGAGACAGTGTATTAGTGGTAAAAGAAACCATATGAGGTTCGGAATGCCCATGCAATGGAAAGAACAAAAAAATCTCTTCGATGACTGTTACTTCTGCTGAAATAATTTGCGTGGTGTAAACGGTAAAATAATGATTTATCTAGACTTAGATTCTGCTAGAAGACCCTTACCACATTCAGAAGAAAATCATGTTCAGCATTCTGTTCCATTCGTGAATCATCATTTGAAGAAGTCATTAATGAAGTGAGTAGCGATAGCGATTTCGAAGGAATACCATATACAGAGTCAAAACCTTTTACCTAAGAAGAAGAACCTGCAGAGATTCTGGCTTTTAGATTAAAGTCGTTTGTTGGAGTTACTCAAAACTTTCTCGGAAATTACAAGTCAAATAACTGCTCTGAAATTGTAAGTGACATGCTAGAGCACTTTAATAACTTAGGATGTAATATGTCCATCAAAGTGCATTACCTTCACAGTCATCTTCATCAATTCCCAGAAAATCTTGGATCCTATAGTGACGAACAAAGGGAGCGGTTTCACCAGGACCTAAAAGCTTTTGGAAGAAAGATACAAGGCCCAATGGGATCGCCATATGATCAGCCATCTGGGGGATGCAACGTGATAGTCCCTACTACACCTCATTCGCGAAAATCGCAAAAAAGAAAGTTTTTATTTAAATAATGTAAGTTGTTTTTCATGTAAACTTTTTTTTTACAAGGCAAAATCTAGAAATCTACACGTAGGATATCAAAATTTTTGCTTATAATGTATTCAATATAAGGTCCTTAGTTAAAATGAAGGTACAGCTTCTCGGCACCAAAACTAGTATTAACCAGTGTTATAAATCAAATAAAACTTTTTTCATATAAAAAAATCTCTGGTTCTTGACTTGCAATAATTTCAATTTGAAGTTTAAAAAGTCGAAAGCCATCGTATTACTTAAGGGTGCGCTTTGAAAACTTTCCTTTGAAAAATAAAAAACTGTGATTATTTTTCGGTAGAATTTTGCAATAGGGCCAAAAATGAATAAAAAGGGCCACGGGGCTTCTGAAAATTAAAAGGGCTCAAAAAAGCCCTAAAATCCCCCAAATATCATCCCTGGTAGCAACGTTTTGAAGTTCGGTTCTTACAGAACAATACGTCTCGTCAAAATGTTTCGTTCACTTTCGATCAATTACGTAGGTTCATTTTGGCTATCAATATTGGTTTACATCAGTGGTCGGCACCGCATAGCACAATTGTGCGCTCAAATATCACACGCATTCTTATGCATTAGAGAATTTTTTTTTACAGCTATGGCAAATGAACGAATTTACAACGAAAAGGCATTGTGACGCATTTCAAATGCCTTTTCGTCGCCAATTCGTTATTTTCTTTTGACGACATATAGCAAAAAATGCATTGCGCTCTAGATTTTAAAATCTGAATACCTTTTATTTTTTTTTTTATTTTTCACTTTCTGCCGCAACATTCATTTCGCAAACGATTTCTGCGAAAAATTGCTAGGGGTGCAGCCTCTCTCCTCTCACCAACACAATCACACTTTTAATTTTGCCGACCTCTGGTTTACATACACTCGAACTTACTCGTTATGTCTCGTCTCGTCTATTTTGGCTTAGGCTTAAAGCCTTAACCAAAATAGACGTGACGAGACGGTAGCAATTGAACGAACGTTTGCAATCGTTTCGTCTGTTTTGACATTTAACCCAAAATGTTACGCTAGCCAACGAACCGAAAAAGCTGTTATGACGAGTAGCAACGCTTTGAAGTTCGGTTCTTACGGAACTCTTACGTCTCGTCAAAATGTTTCGTTCACTTTCGATCAATTACGTTGGTTCATTTTGGCTATCAACATTGGTTTACATACACTCGAACTTACTCGTTACGTCTCGTCTCGTCTCGTCTATTTTGGTTTAGGTTTAACTTGTACTAGTCGTGCTCTCTTTTTAATTTTGTGATTCAAAAATGGAAAAAGCATTCGTGCTGTAAAGAAATTGGCGAGGTGCTCCCAAACACCAAAACAATAGTAACACCAAGCCTTTACATTTCGGATTTTTTATATAGAGATTGGGAGTATTGAAATTCGGAACGGGTTCTCGTTTAGCATTTATTTTATCGATTGCTTTTTTTTTCTTAACTTGACTTTTCTTCCCTCTATAGACTGGTTTTGACGTTTACCTTCTTTTACTAAATTAGGTAGTGGAAGTGAATAGGCAAAAACTTTATTGTGAATGGGCAATTGTATTTGGTAAGACACGTCTTCACAATTATTCTTTTGGGACAAATGTTGCACGTTGCGAGGCGTTTAGATGGCATGTATTGTATAAAATCGAATAAAAACACGATCTTGAGATAACGAATTTTTGTGCGAAATGGTTATTTCAAACTATATGCCCTAGAATGCATCTAAATTAATGATTGTACAGTAGATATTTATTAGAAAAAGTGGCACCACACCCCCTTGAAGCAAGTGCTTATTCAGCGGATAAGTTTTTCTCGTGGAATAGGGCAAAGAAAATAAACTAAACAAATCGAAGGCATATTCGGGTTCGGTAGAAGGGAAGCAAAATCACTCAGTTGAAATACTTCTAAGTGATCGGTGTAAAGTAAGTATGTAAATAAAATTAAAAAGTGAAAAATAAACTAAAAAAAAAAAAAAAGGTTTCTATTTTATTACAAACCCTTCGTGGATTTTTTGTGTAAGTTTTTTTTGTTGAAAATTTATCGAATGTGCTTTAATTTGTATGTTTTATTTTTAAGAGCTGCTGTTTGTTTGCCTATACGGTGCAGGAGGGCTTCGCTGTGTGTACCAATTTAAGTTTTCAAAACTTTGAGGTAAACTTGTTTTTGACAAAATTTTTGTCCAAGAAACCAGATTTTTAATTGTGTTTTTTTATGCTTTCAATAGGTCCTTGGCTCACAGGGGCCTCAAATTTTTTTTAGAAAAACTTATATACCTTGGTGAAGCGGGAAAATAGTATATAACGCGGTGAAGCGGGAAAATAGTATACAACGCGGTGAAGCGGGATATATATACATAAATACATAGACGGAAAGACGCCGAGGGAAAATAGTATTTAACGATGCGAAGCGGGAAATTGATTGGAAGAAATCTGAATATATGGGAAACAGAGACAAACATATACGAGTATAAACATACGTATTTTTATATATAGGTTTATAATAGAAATAGGCGCGATAAAATTTTTTTTAAATCTAGGAAAGATTTATTTAAATTTTTTTTTACAAAATAAAAACACTTTTCTGGCTTTAGGTCAGTTTTTTATTTATAATTTGTTCCCAATATTTCGAGGAAGATCCTTCCTCATCTTCAGGGGTGACTAAAAATAATAATTAGAACAATAATTAACACAATACACAATTAAATAAATTAACAAAACAAAAACTTACGTTAAAATTATAGACGAGCTAAACTTAAACTAACCTAATTGTCAACCAAGTGTCTGTATATATGAGCACAATTTTCTGTGTCGCTCTTGAAATTTATTCTCTTGTCAGTGGGGGTGTTCATAATGTGGAGCATCTCTAATATGAATCTCTTCTCGTGATTATTTTCTTCTTGTAAGATCTCCACAGCGTCAAAATTAGGGAAATGTCCAAGTTCAGCACAATGGGCTGAAAGGGTTGTCTTAGGGGCTTGTCTATTTCTGTTTTTTTGGTCCGATCTGTGTCCTGAGAGTCTTGTCCTTATTTTGTTTTTTGAAGTATCAACATATACCTTCTGGCATACATTGGACCCGTCTCCGTCACAAGGAGTTTTGTAAATAAGACAAGATTTGTCGAGTTTTGATATTTTATGTTTTGTGTTGCTGTAAAATTGTCCAACTTTATTATCTGTCTTACTAGCAATTTTTATGTCCCTAAACGCACTTAGTTTCGCGAATCTCTCTGTCAAACCTGGAATATATGTCATCGATTTATATGTGACTGCACCCCTTTCCTGTCTTGGTCCCTTATCCTTATAAAAATTGTCCATTAATCTTTTTGTTGTGTGTTTTGGAAAACTGTTTTTCACTAATATTTTCTTAATTCTTTTTATGTTGTCTCTATGGAATTCTTTGTCGCTAATTGTCAGTGCCCTAGTGATTAAATTTTGTGCTGTATTTAAAATTATCATTTTTGGGTGTTTAGAATTTAAGTTAATGAGTCGACCTGACGCAGTGGATTTTTGGTACCAATTCAAAAATATCCTATTTCCACTTCTAATCACCATTGTGTCTAAATATGCTAACATGTTGTTCTGTTCCTCCTCTTTTATAAAGCGTATATTTTTGTTAAATTTGTTTAATTTGTCCAATATTTCGTCAACCTTGTCAATTTTGACAACCGCAAAAATGCCATCCACGTATTTTGTCAGTAAACGCGGTTTTGTGTCTATTTTCGTCATAAAATCGTCAAGTAAATCTTCCATAACTAAATCCGCTGTTATGGGTGAGACAGGTGATCCCATTGGCATTCCTTTCAATTGTTTGTACAATTTTCCATTATAGTTAAAATAATTGTTGTCCTTCACACAAAATTTTAAGATTTCCATAAAAAGTTCTTTTGTTATTGTTGTGTATGTTCCAATTTTGTCCCACTTCTTTTCAATAATCGTCAAAGCTAAATCTACTGGTACACTGGGAAATAGTGAAATTACGTCAAATGATATCATTATTTCGTCATCATAAATATAAAAGTCACTTATTTTGTTTCTAAATTCTGTTGAGTCTTTAATGTTATAAATTGAATCTTTAGTCAAGTTGCACAGTATTTTGGATATGAACTTGCATAATTCATATGATGGCAAGTTTAAAGAGGAGCAAATTGGCCTCAGTGGTGTCCCTTCTTTATGTACTTTAGGCAGTCCGTAAATGCGTGGGGGAATTGCAGTATTTGTCTTAATTGTAAGTTTTTCTTTAAGGGTAATACAATTTTTATCATAAAGTTTTTGGGCGAAAACATTGTTTTTATCTTGTAGTGTTGTTGTACTATCTTTTTTTAATCTTCTATATGTCGTCCAATCTCCTAAAATTGTGTTCATCTTGTCCTCATACTCTTTTTTGTACATAATCACTGTAACATTTCCTTTGTCCGATTTTAATATTAGTATGTTTTTATTTTGTCTAAGAAATCGTTTTGTTTGTTCTACTGTGCTAGTTATGAACCTATCTCTTGCGTCTGATCTATGTTTTTGTTTATGTTCGGTTATGAGCATCATAAGCTTAATTCTAACCCTCTCTTGTTCCTCCTTATCTTTAATTGTTTTTATGCAGCTCTCACCGTCGGCTATACACTTGTATATAGGAAAATGTTGCTTCGTTGTTGGTAGTGCATATTTTTCTCCGAGAGATAAAAGCCACTGTATATTTTTCGGTAGTCACAGCTGTGTTATTCACAATCCACTCTTCGTTGAATTTGATGTTAAATCTCTGCATATGTTGTTGTTGTAATTTTTGGAATTTATTAGTGTGTGTTCTTTTTGTATTGGTAAGTTGAGATTCATGTAAGTGTTTTTCGCTCTCCATTATATCTTCATAATCAACTGTGTCTAAACTTTCTTTTAATGTTGTTAAGACTTTATTTAATTTGTTGTTAGTATTTTTAAGAAGTTCATGTTTATGTTCAATCAAGAGATTGAGAAGTTTATTGTGAAAGTGTTGGATGTGTTTCTGTATGCGCTGGTTATACTTTGGCGCAATTTCATTGCTAATTTTAAATATTTTAATTATATTTTTTGTTTTGTTGCATAAAAAATCAGGTGTTATCCCTCCTTTTCTACATTTTATCAAAAAAGTTATTGTTGATGACATTTTTGCGGTTTTCAAAATTGACAAGGTTGACGAAATATTGGACAAATTAAACAAATTTAACAAAAATATACGCTTTATAAAAGAGGAGGAACAGAACAACATGTTAGCATATTTAGACACAATGGTGATTAGAAGTGGAAATAGGATATTTTTGAATTGGTACCAAAAATCCACTGCGTCAGGTCGACTCATTAACTTTAATTCTAAACACCCAAAAATGATAATTTTAAATACAGCACAAAATTTAATCACTAGGGCACTGACAATTAGCGACAAAGAATTCCATAGAGACAACATAAAAAGAATTGAGAAAATATTAGAGAAAAACAGTTTTCCAAAACACACAACAAAAAGATTAATGGACAATTTTTATAAGGATAAGGTACCAAGACAGGAAAGGGGTGCAGTCACATATAAATCGATGACATATATTCCAGGTTTGACAGAGAGATTCGCGAAACTAAGTGCGTTTAGGGACATAAAAATTGCTAGTAAAACAGATAATAAAGTTGGACAATTTTACAGCAACACAAAACATAAAATATCAAAACTCGACAAATCTTGTCTTATTTACAAAATTCCTTGTGACGGAGACGGGTCCAATGTATGCCAGAAGGTATATGTTGGTACTACAAAAAACAAATTAAGGACAAGACTCTCAGGACACAGATCGGACCAAAAAAACAGAAATAGACAAGCCCCTAAGACAGCCCTATCAGCCCATTGTGCTGAACTTGGACATTTCCCTAATTTTGACGCTGTGGAGATAATAATAATAATAGAGTTTAGCTACTACAGCTATTATAGCCTTCTTAGCTATTTAGCATTGAAGCTTTATGCCAAGTAAAAAGCTTATTCAATAAAAAATGGAATAGAAAAAATTATCATGCACATTAATTTGTTATTTATTTTATAATTTTTTCTTAGCTTTATCGCACTTTCTCAACATACCCACTCATACCATGTAAAAATAGACATATATATATTAAAATAATTATATGTATAAATTTACGTGGTCCAAGGCATAAATGTTAGAAAAAATTTACCCAGCATGCTGTGGGGCTCGGACAACACAAACAAAAAAATTCACACCACCATTAAGCTACAAATTTAGCTACAGTTAGTTTTCAGTCTAAGCTTGAGTTGATCTTTTGACAAGCTAATGTTATAAACTTCGCAATTATTAATAAGAGTTGTCATGGTAAAATAACTGATAAGAGTTACGAGTACTCCTCCGGTTACTATTAAAATGTATATAGTTAAGAAGCTCTGGTGCAGCAAGAGACCCAGTTACAAGTTGATGCAGATAAAGTATATCCGCAATATTTCTACGCGAGCTCAAAGACTGCATATGTAATAACTTTAAACGATCCTCATAAGGAGGAAGGCTTAAAGGGTCAATCCAATTTAAGCCATTGAGAGCAAAACGAATAAAATTTTTTTGAATTCTTTCAATTCTATTTATATGAATATTATAAAATGGTGACCATACTTGGCTAGCGTACTCTAAGTGAGGGCGCACTATTGTATTATATAAAGTCACCGTTACTAAAGGGCTATTAAATTCTTTTGCCCACCTCTTAATAAAGCCAAGCAGAGATGAGGATTTTTTACAAATTTGATTAATATGCTCATTAAAAGTCAACTTAGTATCAAAATGTATACCTAGGTCTTTGACTACTTCGACACGACAAATATTTTTATCTTTTAATTTATAATCAAATTCCACAATAGTTTTCTTCCTGGTAAAAATCATAGCTTGGCATTTATCAGGATTAAGATGTAAGTTATTCTTAGAACACCAAACTACAAAGGATTTCAAGTCAGACTGAAGTGGAATAGTGTCACCAACCCCCTTTACGTTCCTGTAAATTTTCATGTCATCTGCATATACTAACAGATGGGAGTTTTTAATAACATGTGTAACGTCATTAATTGCTAAAATGAACAGGAGCGGCCCCAGGTGGCTTCCTTGTGGAACACCTGATGTCGCGCTAAATGGGGAGGAAAACACTCTCCTAAATTTTATTTGATACGAGCGATCAGATAAATAAGATTCAATCCAGCTGACAAAACTTAAGGGAAATCCAAGCTTCTTTAACTTAAACAAAATCAAATTATGTGGTAATTTGTCAAATGCTTTACTGAAGTCAGTGTAGATGCAGTCAACTTGCCCACCAGAGTCTAAAGAGCTTAATGCAAAAGAAGTGAAATCAAGGAGGTTAGAAACTGTAGATCTGCCATTAACAAAACCATGCTGACGAGTTGTTATGACTTCACCACAGCACACCTTAACCTGATCGTATATAATATGTTCAAAAATTTTCGGTATTGATGATAACTTAGCCACGGGCCTGTAGTTTGAAACATCATTTTTACACCCTTTCTTGAAAATGGGGCTAATGTATGCATTTTTCCAAAATTTAGGAAAATAGCTTTCTTGAATTGATCTATTAAATAAAATACTGAGGGGTTGACTCAGCACAGAGCTGCAGTTTACTAAAACTGTCGCAGGAATACCATCCGGCCCGGAGTTGAAGTCATCATCAACAGATGAATAATATTTCTCTATGAGGTCAGGAGAGAAAGATATCTCATTAACCGAAACTAAAGGGTCGTTATCCATATATTCAAAATAGTTGATTTCAGGGCTAAATAAATCCGTAGAAAACGATTCATTAAACAAATTAGCAAACAACCCGGCTATAACTTGTGGGTCGCTAGTGAGCCCATCAACTGTTTTAAACTCAGATGGAAACCCGTCAGATTTTTTTTAGAATTAATAAAACCCCAAAAATTTTTGGGGTCATGAAGAATATTCAGCCTTATTTTATTCAAATATTCAGAATAAACCAAAGCTGACATATCTTTAAATTCAAGAAACAGTCGCTGATAAGCAACAAGGTCATTACGGTCCTGGCTACAAACGTATTTATTCCATGCCCTATTACGGCCATTGCGAACTTTTTTCAAATCCTTTGTATACCAGGGGTACGAGGAATTATTGACGTACTTTTTTGTATATGGAACCGACAATGCTATGGCAGAAAAAAGTTCACCATAGAAAAATTTAATGCAATCATCAAATGTATTGTTATTAAAAAAAATTAGTAAGTCGTCTAATTTATTTCTTAAGTTTTCATTCAATTTTAAAAAGTCAGCTTTCTTAAAATTGAATTCGTAAATATTAATGGATGAACATGCATTAGTCAAATTTTCATTGTCAGATTGGTACACAATACTCAAAGGTGGATGATAGGAATCTACCGTAGACAGAGCATGGATAGCATTTCTTACAATAACATTGCTACTATTTGTAGCCAAGACTAAGTCAAGTTGTCGTCCATGGCAATTAGTTATACAACTTACTTGTTGTAAATTTGAAAGTATTTCGTCAACAAAAATTTGTTGTTGTCGAGTTTTTGGACAAGATGCATAAAAATATGTACTATCGTCCGAAGGAGTCCATTTTAGGTCAGGCAGATTAAAGTCACCTAACAACAAAATGTCGTCATTAGTGTCTAGTTCATTAATAATATATTCTACGGCCATCGAAAGACATTCGTAGACATCTGCGCTACTATTTGGAGGAACATAAGTGTTAAGAATGTATAAATTAGAGTTACAATGTGTGACCTTAACACATAACAGTTCAATATTAGATGCACAGGCAATTTCAACTAATGAACTGGTTAAATGATTTTTTATAGCTATTAAGACGCCTCCACCAACAGAAGAAAGATCTTCCAAGTGTCTGTCTCTTCTAAAAACATGGAAACTATTATCAAAAAGTTCCATATTGAGAAATCTGTTGTTTAACCAAGTTTCGGTAAACACGATAATATCCTCAGAGAAATTCTGAGTTGATAAAAAGATATCTTGCGTTTTGGAACGCAAACCCCTTACATTTTGATAGTAAAGGGATAGCCGTTTCAGTTTTTTGAATTGGAACGTGCAGTTTTATAATTTTTTTTCGATTTAAATTCTGAAATATAGATATTATCCACCCATGCTTTAGATTTAAGAATTGCAGAAACATGAGAAGATGCCACTGTTATTTTAAAAGACGCATGAGTTGGTTTATTACCGAGTTTCCTGCAAGAAACGAAGGCGTCGGCAGGAATAATTTAATTTTGTCTGATAAAATTTTTAACGCTGTCAGAGGTAGTATTGGAATGCAGTCGTGAAATGAAAATCGATTTTAACCTTGGTAATGCCTGCAGGGAAACCGGAGGCACAGAGCTATCAATCGCAACATCCACCCGCGGATTAGCCGAAATTGAGAGGATTACTTATAGTGGAGGAAGGAGATGAAAGATTGCTACTAGAGATTATAGCGGGAAAATTGGGAGTGGGTGAAGAGGTATTAAGAGAGCAATCCACAGGAGTTTTGTCACGACTGACAGCCGCACCGCCACCCTCCCCACATTACCCAGATTTTTATTTAATTTCTTATTTAATTTCTTATTAGACTTTCTTTTCTTTTTTAAGGAAATAGCTTGTTTAGGTAAAGTGGAGATCGAAGGAGTGGAAGCAAAAACCATAGTAGCCTCGGTAATAGTTTTATTTTGCAAACTAACATCCGGTGAAATAGCCTCATTAAGGCTTTTTTCAATTTGGGGATAATAGTTAAGAATATCTCTGAAATTATTATTCAGATTGTTAAGGCTTTCCCCAAATTGCTTAATTTTTTCGTAAAAGACCGACGGGGAAAGGGGTCTGCAAGATGGACAGTACCATTGCAGGCCCGAATGGACAGAGCATAATAAATCAGTAATAGATTTTGCTAAGTTTACACAAGAGGCATGAAACACCTGTTCACAGGGACCTGAACAGGAAAACATAGAATTCAATATATTTTGGCTTTTGCACTGATCTCTTAGAGAGCAAGCTAACAAATTTTCAGAGGAAAAATAATCCATCTTGAAATTTAAAAAAAAAAGAAAGCAATTTAAAATATTTTTAGAGCAGTGCAAATAGGGTTAAAAATCAAGCAAAAAATTCACCCGCTAAGCAGCAACAACAAACACAACAGAGTTTAAAGTCTAGCTTTGTATACGAACAAAGCACAAAAGCGAATCAAAAACAAAAATGTTGCACTGCTTACACTGATTTATTTTGCTTGCAGAAAGTAAGTTAATATTAACATGAATGTATGTTTGTGTGTAACGCAAAATAAACAAAACACAAAATTAAAGCAAAATTATTAATATAATCATGCAATTTTTCAGAAACGACACTAAATTAAACACACAATTTATTAATTATTAATTGAGCAAAAATTATTAGAAAATAATAATAACAAAATCACAATACACTTAAAAACACTACCGACACTGACAAAGAGACGAAGTCAACTGAAGAAGAAAAGAAGAAAATAATCACGAGAAGAGATTCATATTAGAGATGCTCCACATTATTAACACCCCCACTGACAAGAGAATAAATTTCAAGAGCGACACAGAAAATTGTGCTCATATATACAGACACTTGGTTGACAATTAGGTTAGTTTAAGTTTAGCTCGTCTATAATTTTAACGTAAGTTTTTGTTTTGTTAATTTATTTAATTGTGTATTGTGTTAATTATTGTTCTACTTATTATTTTTAGTCACCCCTGAAGATGAGGAAGGATCTTCCTCGAAATATTGGGAAAAAATTATAAATAAAAACTGACCTAAAGCCAGAAAAGTGTTTTTATTTTGTAATTAAAAAAGGTCGATAAAACTCTTAAAATGTATGAAATTTTTTTTTTTTGATTTGATTTCGAATTTAATTTAAATTTTTTTGGTTTCTTTGCAACACATTACACAAAAAAAAAAAAGTTTAAGAAAAGTAGAAGGAAATAATTCACGATATATAAAAAAAAGGAATGTTAAGACCTAAACAAAAAAAAAGGTGCACTGAGAAAAAAAAGAAAATATAAAAATAAGGAAAATTTAAGGAATACAAATTTTAAACTTAAACTAGTTTTGAATATATTTTATTTTTTTTTTGACTTACCCTTACTAAATACAGTGGAACCTCGATTATCCGTCAGGCACGGGACCAGGAGCCTAACGGATATTCGAATAGACGGATAATCGAATATATGCCAGAATTTTGTTTTGATTCTGTATAGTGACGCTAGAATACAAAGTATTGAATATACATACACGGTTGAAAATATCAGTATAAAATTAATAACTTTTAGTTATTCATAAAAATCCATAAAATAATCGTATAGATTTTATAAGTTCCGCTGTTATAAAATTTTATATGAATATCATATATGTTTCTATATTAGAAAGTATAGAATAGGTTGACGTATAAATTCTATTTTATAATAAGAGTTTATATATAATTTTAGCAATAGTAAAAAAAATGTATATTTATGTCGGTTGTTAGAACGTTTGACTGGGACGCAGAGTTCATGGGTTCGATTCCGGGAACAGATACTTCTTTTTAATTTAATTTTGTTTACAATTTTTATTTATAAGATGATTTGAATAACAGAACATGAATAGGTAGAGATTTGAACCTGCTTCATTTCTAGAATAGTTTGAACTCGACCCCGTTCGTTAGCTAGCTCGGCTACAGAATGTTGATGAATTATTAGACAAAATTGAGCATAAACAACTGGCCGCATAGCTGGTTGTTATATGTTGAAAAGTTATTAAAAAAACGACCCTTAAACTGATATTCGTATAAAAATGTATACTGATTTTTTCAACCGTGTACATATATATGTACTGTAATTCAAAAACGCAAGAAAAAAGGAAACGTAACAAAAAATGTTGATTTGTCATTTTCGTATTTTATTAAGTGCATACATAAACAGAATCGAAACAAAACGAAAAAAAAAAGTTTGCTGACAAAATGTGACGGTTAATCGGAATGTCAGTTGATCGGGAGACGGATAATCGAGGTTCCTTTGTACTTATCATCTATTACCATTTATTTTTTTTTTTTTCTTGGTTAAACGATTTTGAAAAATATAAAAAGAAAAAAAAAATTAAGCCTGAATTAAAACAAAGAAAAATTTCAAATTTGAATACGCATCCAGCTCAATTAATTACTATTTCTGTTCTTTTTTTTTAAACACATATGGTATCTATTTTGAATTTTGGTTGAGCACAAAGAATGTGCATAAAATTTACAAAGCCATAGATATGAATTTTTTTTAAGAGTTTCAAATTTTAATATTGAAATAATTTTATTTAACTTATTATTATTATATTGAAAACTTCTTAAATTATTTTTGTTTTGCTAAAATTGCTAAAATTTGCTAATTTCAATGCATGTAAGTTAAAGAAATCCTAAAGGGATTAGTTAAAAAAATTAATCTTCGGCCGCATTGGCTAGTCAGAACTAGCCAATGCCCAACGGACCGATTTCAATTACCTGTTTTACAACTTTAACTTGTTTCCTATTTGTTTTTCCACAGGATTAATATCAGCAATTGATTTCCTATTTGTTTTTCCACAGGATTAATATCAGCAGTTGATTTCACTTTTAAAATAACTTTATTTAACAATACACTTTAAGGTCTAGAATAAGACCGGTTCATCGAATGCAATTCAAGAAACAAGTTTAACTTAATTCAACTTAAAATACTCAATCCTAATTGCTGCATCAGCTTTTTCTCACGCTAGCCGTGAGACCGCTTGCCTGCACTGGATAACGTGTGCAAAAGCTTTTCGCTGACGAAGTGCAACGTGACATACGCTGGTGTGCATACCAGGGATGATATTTGGGGGCTTTTTTAAGCCCTTTTATTTTTCAAAAGCCCCGTGGTCCTTTTTATTCATTTTTGGCCCTTTTGCTAAATTCTACCGAAAAACCATCACAATTTTTTATTTTTCAAAGGAAAGCTTACTGAAATACACGGTTTGCTTCAAGCAAAATCAAGATCGATTAAATTGTCAACCAAATCTAACGATGCACAATTATTATATAGAGTCTGGAGATTCCAAATATATAATCCGCAAAATCGTTTTATGGCCATTTTACGGTAAACGCTTTTACCGATGATTTTAATAAAATTATGAAGCGAACCGTGTACAGTTTTTGATGCTTTTAATATAAATTGAAATTTTAAAATATGCTATGATAATTGTTTTTTTATGTATTTTGAGTCGCTTCATACGATGAAGTCAATAACTTTTGCAAATATGCAAAGATTTTTGTGTTATTCACAGTTTTTCATGGAAAAAAATCGATACCAAAATTAAATTTTTTTTTCGGCTGAAAAACTAGTAAAAAAAACTATTTTTTTATTATCTTTTGTGAGCCTTAAAGGAATTTTTGACTACAAGCAATCAAGGAAAAAAAAAAATAAAAAAATGTTTATATATGTTACGTTATTCATCATTTTCCATGGAAAAGAATTGAAAATACTAAAAAACAATTCTTTTAGGCCTTAAAACTGGAAAAAAGAATTTAAATTATAGTTTTGTTTTATAAATTTTTGAGGTATTTTTGACTGCAAGGCTCACAAAAAAACAATAAATAAAAAATATTTCATACTTGATGTGTTACTCGACGTTTTTCATGAAAAAAAAAAAAAAATTAAAAAAATATTTAAAAAATTCTTTTGGGCCTAAAAACTAATTAAAAACAAAATTTATGTAGTTTTTTTTATGGCTTTTAAAAGTATTTTCTATTACAAATCAAACAAAAAAAAAAAAACAAAATAAAATAACTCAAGTTTTTTATGTCTTTATTCACAATTTTTCCTTTTCGCCATTTTATTGATATTACCGGTAAAAGTGTTTACCTTAAAATGGCCATAAAACGAGTAAATTACCAGGTACGATTTTACGGATCATGTTTTTGGAATCTCCGAACACTAAATAATAATTGTGAATTGTTAGATTTGGTTGACAATTTAATCGATCTTGATCTTTCTTGAAGCAAACCGTGGATAAGTGATTATCGACTGGGATAAAATTTAAGGCCCATATTCATAGTCGCAAAATAAAGTTAAGACTTAGTTTTTACCCAAAATCGCAGATACAGACTGACCCCATAAAAAAAAGAAAAACTTGCATTAAATTATGAGAAAATTTTAAAAAATTTTTACCTTGCGTTATTGACACAAATTATTGTAGACGCAGTGAACAAAAGGAATAATAAAAAAATGGAATTTATGAGGCAGCGTGGCGTAATGGTTAGGACTGTGAACTCATAGCCCTCAGGACTTGAGTTCGATTCTCGTAAATGTAAATGTTTTTTTTTATTTATATCAATGAAAATAAATGTTACTTTAAAACCTGGTTGTAAATATTTAAAATCACGTTTTCCTGCTTTTAAATTTAAAACATGCTTATAGAAAAAAAGCATCTTTTCAGACGAGATTCGAACCCCCGACCTGAGGGCTATGAGTTCACAGTCCTAACCATTACGCCACGCTGCCTTTTAAATTCGATTTTTTTATTATTCCTTTTGTTCACTGTGTCTACAATAATTTGTGTCAATAACGCATGGTAATCATTTTTTAAAATTTTCTCATAATTTAATGCAAGTTTTTCTTTTTTTTATGGGATCAGTCTGTATCTGCGATTTTGGGTAAGAACTAAGTCTTAACTTTATTTTGCGACTATGAATATGGGCCTAAGTGTTTTATTTTTCTCCTAAAAAATGTTAGTGGACCCTTAAGTAATACGATGGCTTTCGACTTTTTAAGCTTCAAATTGAAATTATTTCAAATCAAAAACCAGAGATTTTTTATATGAAAAAAGTTTTATTTGATTTATAACACTGGTCAACACTAGTTCTGGTGCCAAGAAGCTGTACTTTTATTTTAACTAAGAACCTTATATTGAATACATTATTAGCAAAACTTTTGATATCCTATGTGTAGTTTTCTAGATTTTGCCTTGTAAAGAAAAAGTTCATATGAAAAACAACTTACATAATTTAAAAAAGAACTTTCTTTTTCGCGACTTTCGTGAATGAGGTGTAGTAGAGACTATCACGATGCATCCCCCCGCAATAGTCAGCCATCATATGGCGATCCCATCGGCCTTGGTATCTTTCTTCCATAGTTTTTAGGTCCTGGTGAAACCGCTCCCCTTGTTCTTCGCTATAGAATCCAAGATTTTCTGGGAATTGGTCAAGATGACTGTGAAGGTAGTGCACTTTGATGGACACATTGCATCCTAAGTTATTAAAGTGCTCTAGCATGTCATTTACAATTTCAGAGCAGTTATTTGACTTGTAATTTCCCAGAAAGTTTTTGATAACTTCAACAAACGACTAAACGACTTCGTTTAGAGCTGTCTATGAAGAGACGCCATTCATTTGGATGGTATTTTGAAAGACCCATTTTGAGAATAAGGCTTTGCACATCCAAAAAAAAACAATATCATTTTCCGATTAAAAAAATGGTAGCAATTCATGCTCTCTTGTTCTTTTGTACATGACTCCAACAAGTTTTTTTCTTTTAATCTAAAAGCCAAAACCTCTGCAGATTCTTTAGAAAGTTCAAGATCCCTTATCAAATCATTTAATCCTTCTTCAATGTCGCTACTCATTTCATTAATGACTTCTTCAAATTATGATTCACGAATGGAACAAAATGTTGGAACAGGTACTTCCTCTGAATGTGGTAAGGGTGTTCTAGCAGAATCCAAGTCTGGATAAATCATTATTTTAACATTATTCCGAACCTCATATGGTTTCTTTTACCACTAATACACTGTCTCAAATGTTCATAGCACATTTTACAAACAATTTGGGGTATTGTCGGGTAGTATTTATCCACAATTTTCGACTTAAAGTAAGCAAAATAAGCACTTTTTATAAAATTTGTTATAGGTTTTCTGAACTTTTTCACTTTGTATTCACCACAAATGTAACAAAACACATTTGGATCATTGAGACAACTTCTTCGCGATGAAGACATGATATAAAAATCAAGTTTAATAATCAAAACTGACGGTTAGTCAAAAATGACACATGGGAAAAAAAATTAAAAATATTTTTAATGTTGCCAGTACATACTTAATACAAAACCAGTAACTATATCACGGCACCAACATTTTTTTTCGATTTGTTGACCTAAGTAATGGGTTAAATTTGATGTGCTAAATCTGCAAATATATCAATTGTTTCTCCATTTCCTTTTGAAGAAGTTTCTGAAAATCGATCTCAACATAGTTAGTTCTTTAATATATCGCTCATTTTCTTCAATAACGTCATAACTCAAAAAATCAGATATTTCGGGGCAAAAATTTTAACTGAATTTTTACGTTTTTAGGTTATAACGTTATTGAAGAAAATTAGCGATACATACAAAAAAATCGTAAACGCTTAAATGTTCCTATGTAAAATTTATGTTTACAATTAAATTTAAAAAACAAAATAAATTTTGTAACAAGAAAACATTTGGTTATAATATAAATAGTTATATACGATTTGATTTACAGAAGCCCTATTTATGTTAAAAAAGCCCTATTTTAGTTCGAACTTTGGCCCTTTTACAAATATGCCAATATCATCCCTGGTGCATACGCATGACTCAGGTAGACTGACCACCAGCGCACAGTGTTGTATTTTGAGAAAAAATGGACAAAATCAAATTCCCGTCGATAGGAATGCCCAAAAAAAACGAGGTCGGTCTCATTCGAAAGGTGATTTCATGCTTTTTTTAGAAAAATTGTCCCGAATCGAAATCCCAGCTTTGGGCGTTTCTCAGAAATGCCCAAAATATGGTCTTTTTCAATTTTAGACAGTTTTTCCCAATTTTAGTACAATTTTGACTCGTATACATATCCGATGATAATTTATTTTGAAAGTCGAGAAAAGTACCTTTAATTTGGTATTTTAAAAATTTTTCTAGGTGCTTGGTATCGAAAAATACATCTATATTTAATTAGGGGTAAATTAACGTTAATCTATTATAAGGTGCGCGTCATATTTATAAGACACCTTAGAAACTTTTAGAAAAACTTAAAAAAAGTATGCTTGTACATTTGCAAAAATGGCTAAATTTATATGAAGCGTCAATTAGAATATTTACTTCGGTCTGGCATAGTTTTTTGTTAGGTAACGTTACTTTACCGTTATCTTACATGCGATTATTTCAATCGCTTCTAATTTTGAGTAATTTTCACCGCGTCATATTTATAAGACACCCGCCGTTTTTTAAGTAAAACAAATGAAATTAAGTTTAAATAATTGTTTTTTATTTAGTGTGGCCTCCATTAACACTGATCAACTTAAATATTCTGTTTGGCATTGATGTTATTCGCGATTGAAGCGTTTCCACAAACAAACGGCAAGTATTGCAGTACGCAGCTCTTCCGCACTGCTGTAATGCTTGCAATCTGCGTAAACTTGTCGGACAAGTATGCCCTACAAGTTTTCTATAGGATTGAGGTCAGGGGAGCAAGCCGGCAAATCCATTGTTGCGACATATTCGCTTTCCAACCAAGACTTAGTAGCTCTACTTGTGTGAATCCGAGCGTTGTCTTGCTGAAAAACCCAATTCACCTCCGGATTCTCTCGTAAAGAAGGACGTAGACTGCATTGTGAAACATTTATATAGTCGTCGCTTTTCATTTTGCAAGAAGTGAATTGAATTTATAGCTTTTTATCAGCCGTAAATGCTACCCAAACCATTGCGCTGTCTTCACCGAAGTTTCTTTTTGAAAAATAGCGTGGTTCTTTCCTGATATCGTGCCAATAAAAATTGTTTCCATCTAGTCCATCTAAATTCCACTTTTTCTCATCCGAAAAAATGATCTTAATGAGAAAAACCATTTAAAAACAGCGTTAAACACCAATTCGTTTTGTTACTTACAGATGACCAATTTGTTGACCTGTTGTTTTTTGCAAACTGGAGTAACGCATGCTTATGTCGTTTGGTGAGCATTGGTACGGTCTTCAATTTTGAACGTACGATATCCGTACTTCTATTTAGCACTCGAAGAATGGTCGATTTTGAAACTGTGGTTGAAACTACTGCTTGAAGTTGAGTGGCACTTATGCAAGAATTACTTGCTTTTCGCTTTTTAATGGCCTCATCTCGTGCGTTCAACTTTCTTTTTCTACCAGATCTTTTAGCTTTTCCATATCCATCTCCGTCATTCAAAAAATTATTTATTACACATCTACTACGGCTTATTTTTTTCGCAATGTCGCTTATTGTTCCACCATCATTGCTGAATGCACAAATCTGCCCCTTTTCAAATTCACTTAAAGCTTTTCCACGTGGAATTATCTTCGTGACATAATTGGACGATTAAGCAATGATTTACCAGGAAATATTAATTTACTTAACTCTCTATTACTTAAAAAACGACGGGTGTCTTATAAATATGACGCGGTGAAAATTACTCGAAATTAGATGCGCTTGAAATAATCGCATGTAAGATAACGGTAAAGAACCGTTACCTAACAAAAAATTATGCCAGACCGAAGTAAATATTCTAATTGACGTTTCATATAAATTTAGCCATTTTTGCAAATGTACAAGCCTACATTTTTTAAGTTTTTCTAAAAGTTTCTAAGGTGTCTTATAAATATGACGCGCACCTTATAAAACTCATTTTTTGTCTGTCCGTCTGTCTGTCTGTCTCTTTTGCACGCGGAAACTATCCAGCCGATTTTGATGAAATTTTTACAGTATGTTCGCATCGATCGGGCGGGTGTCATAGGCTATAAAACTTTTATTTAGGGTACATATTTAGGGTGGCCCTCATACACAAATATTTTAAAAATAGCGATTTCTCCAAGACTGGCAAATCGATTCTCATGAAATTTACACAGTATGGCTTTTATGTTAAGGGGCACAGATTGAATGGTAAAAATTTTATTTAGGGTGCATACTTAGGGTGGCCCCCATACAAATATATTTTTAAATATCATTTTCACGAAGACAAACAAATCGATTCACACCAAATTTACACTACATATCTCTTATGTTAAGAAGCATAGCTTAGTCCACAAACCTTTTGTTTAGGGTGGCCCTCATACACAAATATTTTAAAAATAGCGATTTCTCCAAGACTGGCAAATCGATTCTCATATCTCTAATGTTAAGAAGCATAGCTTAGACCACAAAACTTTTATTTAGGGTGGCCCTCATACACAAATATTTTAAAAATAGTAATCTTCAAACGGAAAAATAAACGATACTTGGCCAGATGTAGGCAACGATTATTATTTTGATTTAGTGGGCTCTTGAAATTATTATTTGAACGATAAAGATGCAGTTCATGATCGTAGCAAACCATGTAAAAGCGAAAAAAATTTAAATGTACATTTTAACTTAGTCAGTGTCCATTTCCTCTATAACTTGACTAGAATGATTACTGCAACAATAAAAATACATTCACATCGTAAAATTAATTGTACTGAAATTGTACCGTTACCTTAGTAAAAATTCTTCGATCTTCTCCGGCACTATCCGACTTTTATGGAATTTCATTCGTTTATTTACATGAACGATCGACAATTTAGGATCTGACAGGTAAATGGCTTTATTAAATACGTCTGAAATTCTATTAGAACGACTGTTTTGTCGTGACGCATTTCTCATATTAGAGCGATTTAATTTGTGCCAAGCTTCACTTGAATCCTCCGAAAAATAAGCAATAGGCAGTGGAAATTTTCTACTTATTTGGCATCCATGAAGTAACAACTTGTGGGTAGAAGGATTCATTCTTGCCCATTTATATGTAGAATAGTGGTGCCAGTAAGTTTTGAAGCAAAGTTGTTCCAGTTTATCTAGTTCTAATACTTTTTTAGATTTAAAACAAACTATTATTTTTAGTGCGAGTTCAATTAATTCAACATTGTTATTACATTGAGCTGCGAATTCTTCAGCTCGTCTGTACATAGTTTTTTCGCTAACATTTTCACTGTTATCGAAAATATCCAGTCTTTTTCTTCCACCATTAAAAGCACGTTGTTTTTTTCGAGGTCTTCCAGGTTTATCATGCCGGCTCATGATAATATAGTAGTAATATTGAAATATAAGTGATAATATTGAACACGGATTACAAGAAAATACTCATTAAATTTCACACGCAATTTCACAAAATCACTCACTACGCGACACTATAAATCACGAACTATCGATCAACCTGTCGCTTCGCTGTCTTGAATTGTATTGTGCTCAATTTTAGTCTGTACAATGTATACACGAATGAAAATGCTAAGACGCAGTTTCAAAAATCACTTATTATGCGTATTATAACTAAATACGGAGAAAATATGGAGAAATCGCTATTTTTAAAATATTTGTGTATGAGGGCCACCCTAAATAAAAGTTTTGTGGTCTAAGCTATGCTTCTTAACATTAGAGATACGTAGTGTGAATTCGATGTGAATTGATTTATTTGCCTTCGTGAAAATGATATTTAAAAATATATTTGTATGAGGGCCACCCTAAGTATGCACCCTAAATAAAATTTTTAGCATTCAATCTGTGCCCCTTAACATAAAAGCCATACTGTGTAAATTTCATGAGAATCGATTTGCCAGTCTTGGAGAAATCGCTATTTTTAAAATATTTGTGTATGAGGGCCACCCTAAACAAAAGGTTTGTGGACTAAGCTATGCTTCTTAACATAAGAGATATGTAGTGTAAATTTGGTGTGAATCGATTTGTTTGTCTTCGTGAAAATGATATTTAAAAATATATTTGTATGGGGGCCACCCTAAGTATGCACCCTAAATAAAATTTTTACCATTCAATCTGTGCCCCTTAACATAAAAGCCATACTGTGTAAATTTCATGAGAATCGATTTGCCAGTCTTGGAGAAATCGCTATTTTTAAAATATTTGTGTATGAGGGCCACCCTAAATATGTACCCTAAATAAAAGTTTTATAGCCTATGACACCCGCCCGATCGATGCGAACATACTGTAAAAATTTCATCAAAATCGGCTGGATAGTTTCCGCGTGCAAAAGAGACAGACAGACAGACGGACAGACAAAAAATGAGTTTTATATAATAGATTAACGTTAATTTACCCCTAATTAAATATAGATGTATTTTTCGATACCAAGCACCTAGAAAAATTTTTAAAATACCAAATTAAAGGTATTTTTCTCGACTTTCAAAATAAATTATCATCGGATATGTATACGAGTCAAAATTGTACTAAAATTGGGAAAAACTGTCTAAAATTGAAAAAGACCATATTTTGGGCATTTCTGAGAAACGCCCAAAGCTGGGATTTCGATTCGGGACAATTTTTCTAAAAAAAGCATGAAATCACCTTTCGAATGAGACCGACCTCGTTTTTTTTGGGCATTCCTATCGACGGGAATTTGATTTTGTCCATTTTTTCTCAAAATACAACACTGTGCAGCGCGTGTAAGCTGCACTTGCATTGTCGTTGACTCCTCCCCTCTTAAAAATCTGCGTCTCGAAGATCACCTTGGATGCTACTGCTTTGGTGGGAATGTTGTTCAGAGGCAAAAAGGATGGCTGCTTCAAGCTTTGGAATGCTGAGTTTACGGGTCATCTTATGCCATAGGAAAAGTGCAATTATCGACATGAAAAGCATTATTACCAGATCGGAGATCATGGAGAGGTCCATTTTTTTCGTGAGATTGGCTAATTTCTTGATGTTGTTTAACTTTGTTCCATGTAGGTAGTTAAGGTCAATTTTGTGATCACTTCGGGTGATATTGGTCAGCAATGGAGGAAGTGCCTGTATGTTAGTGGCTGCAGCGATTGAAAAAATTTTATCATTGACTAGAATTGTTTCGTTCTCAAACTGCACTAGGTAAGTTCCTTCCAAGTACCTTGAGACGTTTGAAGATTTCAGGAGTCCTCTGAAGTTAGTTAAAAAAATAGTATTATCAAGGATGAGTTCTATGACTTCTTCAGGGTTGGTTCGGAAGGTGCAGTTGGCGTGGCCACCTTTTAACAATCTTGTCACGCATTGATCCTCTGATAATTTGGTTACTGAAGTACACTCAAAAAAAGGATTGTTTAGAAAGCGTTTGTAGCAAATTACCGAATGCTTAATATAAGTACTTATTATTTCAAGCAAACACTTAACTTTTGTCTTAAACTATAAGTATTTGTAGACAATATAAGAAAAACCAATGTATTTGACACAAGTAAATGTCAAGTTGTGGCAAGTGATTCAATTACTTCTAACAAAACATTTCATAAAATGTTGCTTCTAAATGATATAATTATTTACGACAAATAGTCAAAATATTTCAGTCAAACAATTCAATTTATGGAAGTGTTTCGATAAACACATGTCTTTTGTCCCAAACACTTATTCATTTCAACAAACGATCTATCACTTATAAACTTTTCATGTTCATATTTTGTAGTGCTTTGATTCGTAATAACTTTTTTGTTACTTGCATTATACATATACGATATCAAATGTTTATAAGTGATTGGGAGCAAAGAACGATGACGATGTTGCCAGGCTGTGTTCTATGTCATGTTAAGTTTTAAAGTGTAGTTTTGTATAATAATTTTCAACTATCAATTTGTAAATAAAATCAAAAGTTATTGTGACAAAAAAAATTTTTATTATTTTTGTAAGTAAAATCAAAAGTTTTTGTGACAAACATTTTATTATTTCACGCAAACACTTGAAGTAGTTCCATCTATATCATTTGTGGCAAACACTTTTGTTTTTTGAGTGTAGTCTTGCAAATGGTTGAATTTTTGATGAGCAAACACCGTTCGTTAATACCGCAGGTTTTCTTTTGATTCACTAACATTTCGCTGGCCGCACAAGGATGTGGTTATAAACTTCAGGCTGAACTTTCGGCAAGGACACAACATAAATGAGAATAGTAGGTATCATTTGCAAAAATTGATGGAGTAGCGAACTCTAGGGTTTCAATCTCGTTCTCGTAGGGCAGCGTATCAAATTCTGATAGAGCTTTGCTCATCTCTTCACTGTCTAACAGGTTTGTATTTACGATGCCGTTTCTCGCCATTTGACATGCTCGAACAATCTCATGTACTTGATCCTTTAGAATTAAGACCTTCTCGAACAAAGTTTTTTCATATTTTTCTTTTAAATGGTTACCAATGTCGTTTTTGAAAAATTTTACCAATTTATTGTACCTGGTAATTGCTGCCTGAGTTGAGTCAAAAATTTTTTTGTTGATTCTATACTGTTGGTTGTTGTTTTCGACCAAAGTTTGTTCATTCTGAAGAACCGCATTCCAGTCAGCAGCGTCTGGATTTCCTGCTACCCACTTCCAAGCTGAACCTATCCAGTTTATTAAACGACTCTTTCTCGACTTTTTTCCTCGTAGCTCATGCAAATTTTTGTCGATTTGATTGAGATGATATTGCACCACCATTGACATATCATCAGCAGATGTAGTATTGTTTTCGACGGCGTCTCGCACTTCATTTGAAAGCATTTCGAATTGTTCAAGATTTATTAAATGAACAAGGTTAAAATGTCCATTCAATATCTAACCATTTCCTTTTCTGAGTGACACAAGAGGGGATTTGTACTCGTACAGTTGTAATGCGTTGACCGCGCTCAATAAGAAGACTCTGCAATGATGGTGACGTGAGCATGAGGTCCAAGAGTGTTTGTGATGATAAGTGGAATCTCAAGCATACATAAATACATAGCCTGTAATTATTCTAGTTTTTTTTATTTAAAATGTTTAATTATAGTATATGAAGAGAGAGTGTGGCTTAATTTTAGGTTTTGCGGGATTGTTCCCTTACCCCTTTTTTTAAAAAAAAAATTTTATTTTTATTATTTAATATACTTTAATTTCCTTTGGTTACATATATTCTTAAAAGGAGTCGAACCCCGGCATCCTTGATTATTGGCAGGAGCCCACTAATTTTTTAGGGAATATGGTTTTGAAAAAGAAAAAATTTTTTGAGTTTAAAATTTTCCATCTTATTATTTTTGGTTTTTTAGGTGGATTTTATGAATTTTTTTGCCGGACATGGTCATTATGGTGACCCTATTGTCTGCGGCAACAACTTCTTTTATATAAATTGGCTTTGTTTGTCTTCAATCTGTTTATCTTTTACAAAAACTGTGTCCCCATTACTATAAGTTTTGGGGACTTCTTTCTTAGAGTTTATTTTTAGATTCCTATTTTTTTATTTTCTTCAATGAGTCCTCTCAAGTCCTCATTGAGTTTGTGCTAAAAATCTAAAACGTTTTGATAATTGATTTTCGCACTTCAGTTGAAAAAAAGTCAGAAGGTCTTTTTTTGATGACTGAGTGAATGGTGTTATTATACCTGACCACTGCCATACACATCAACTCCCTCGGACGCATGTTACTGTGTTCCATCCTCAGACACCTGTAAATTTCAAGAAGGGTGGAGTGAACTCTTTCGACTTGTCCATTAACTTCACTTCTCTGAGTTGGAGTTCGATAGAATTCAATTCCCAGTGAACGCACGTAGTTGGTTATTAGCGGGCTTGAAAGACCTCTTTCATTATCAGTCACAATTATTTTGGGGACTGTGAAATAATGTAATAGATTGACAAGTCTGGTCTTTAAGTGACTCGCGGATTTGTTTTGGATGTAAAATAGCTTGAAAAATTTAGAAAATTTATCCAAACATTAAATGAACTTCGTCCCCTGAAGCTCTAAAATGTCGATATGCAAGATTTCGCAAGCATATGTGGGTATGGGAGTAGGTTCAAGCTGAGGCTTACTCGGATGCCTATCATATTTATTGAGCTTACAATTCTCGCAAGAGTCAGCATAACTTTTAATTAGTTTGCACATACGAGGGAAATAATAATGTTCGAGAATTTGATCCTTGTTTTCACGAGGATTTCTATGAGCTCACTTGTGCTCGTTCTCGATAATTCTGAAAATCTCTTCCTCACCCTGTACATCGTGCACAACCCTTTGAGTTATACGGATTTTGTACTTAGAAAAGTGGTTCAAGTACACCCTTTGCAGCAATTCCAAACATGGCTCTTGAATTTTTAATCCATTGATAACATTTGGATTTAAATTTTCCCTTAGAATGTTAGCAAGAGCTTCGTCATCTAAATATGAAATGAAAATAGAGTGCCGTGAAAACCTGGATGGGGAGCTTCATGGTACTGATCATTTTTACCTATTGTAATTATAAGCTGGTATCGGAATACATTCAAAGGAACCTCAACATGTGGAATGAGATCTGAAGAGTCTTGCTCCGCACTATGCATCGTTCCCTCACTTGCGGTTTCAGTTCCCTTGCTTACTTCTTGAGCACCTTCAGGCTGTCCTGAAGCATTTAAGTCATTAAGCTGAGTCCTGAGCCTTGAGAGAGCGTCTGTCACGTGGCTTGATTTACCAGGTTTGTAAACCAATGCGTGGTTATACTCCTCAATTCTCGCCTTCCAGCGCTTCAGCTTTGCATTGAAGTTCCTGTTGCCAAGTGCGTAGGTTAAGATCTGGAGATCCGTATAAATTTTTATTTTCTTGGCACCGTAAATGTAGGACCTCAAATTGTCCAGAGCCCACACAATTGCCAACATTTCCTTTTCATTTGTTGCATAATTTTCCTCAGTCTTGCTTAGAGACCTAGAAATATATGCAATTGGTTTGTCCTTTCCCGGTTCACCTTGGGACAGGACTGCACCTAGAGCAAAGTTGGAAGCGTCCGTTGTGAGGTTGAATGGATTGTTAAATTCTGGGAAAGCAAGGATTTCTGATGAAGTTAAGAGTCCTTCAGGCTATCAAAATCTGTCATCGCTTCCTCGTTTAACTTAATGGTGACTTTTCGGGATTGGTTAGCTTTAACTTGTGCATTGGGACCTCGAGTTAAATTCATTAGAGGCTTAGCAACCTTCGCGTAATCACGAATAAATTTTCTGTAATAGGAGGTCATCCCCAGGAAACTCTTTAGTTCTTTTAAATTATTTGGTTCGTTGAAGGGTTTTCAAATGAAAGTCCCGTTTTTTTCTTTATATAATGGGTAATGCCCATTTAGTCCATTGAAATGTTACATTGACCTTGCATTTTGTATAGGACAAGATTTTTTTTTTGTATTGTGTAGAGGGGATCAGTGTGAGTATAATTCTCAGTTTTCGGGATTGAAAGCCCCCGCCATTTTAAAAAATGGGTGTAAATAATTTTTCCACGATATCTTAACAGCCGTTTGTCTCACAAAATTTTTTTAAGACTTTTTGAAAAGAAAATTGTATTTTCTACAATATTGATTGATATACTTTTCATCGTAAAAGTGAAAATGAAAAAGTTATAGTTAAAAAACGACTAAAATTTTCGGGTAAAATATCATTTAAGGACTATAACTTTTTTTCTATTGATTTAATTAAAAAAATACTTCAGACGTTTTTTGTAGACCATTTTATTCCAAATAATTTCCCATACTCATTTTTTAAATTTATTTTTATTGAGAAGTGTTAGAGTGGTTCGAAGGGATCAAACCAAGAGGTGACTTGTACGTTATAGTGATTCAGACACAAAGAAAGTTTATAAAAATCGTTCTTCTTTTAGTATATTGTTCTATATGTCCTCCGAAATTTATATGCCTTTTTTCAGAACTTTAAGTACATTCTAGAGGTCGCTCAATCCGCCACAAGCATTCAAGACTATTGAATACGTACTTGTGGGTGTTAAAGACGATTAACGGCCAGAGACTAATTTTATTATCTCTATAGATGTGGTCTTTGAGCCGCTGATTACGAAAACCAAGGTCCCAAAATCCTAAGTTACTTGCAACATTCACAAAAATACAAAAAAAAAACCCTATTAAAGGTATTTTTCACTATAATTTCAAAAATAATAAAAACACATCCAACGAAATTCGCCTTTTTTAATAGTAATTTGTACATGTGGTTCGTTTATGTAACATTTTATAATAAGAGATAGTTCGAGAGGGCAGGGCCAGCCTTAGGTAGTGCGAGGCCCATGCAACCAGTAGGTGCGAGGCCTCTTACAACCATTACACATAATAAAAACCTCTCCCTTAACTCTACTTTTATTTTTTCTTTTTTATACAACGGCATTAGCTTTGTTCTTCACATTCAGCAATTGCAAAAATGTAATTGCATAAATTTTATGCACTGAAAACAAAAAAAAACTCAGATCTTAGCGCCCACAACGCTATAAAAACAGTTCAGAAGCTTTTTATCGACGCTTTTCGGAAAAAATGAGACTCGCGAAACCCACTGCAATCGAATTAATTTTGCGCTCCTAAGGCCGGCTCTGTGAGAAGTTTAAACTTACTCCTATATAAACTTACAATAAAATAAATTGACAAAAATTTGTTTTCTATGTACTTCAAATTTTATTGAATGGACATTTATTGTTAGGCAAAAATAAATAATTTTCACGTTTAACAGGGTCAATCTACCCCCTACCAATAGTTGTATTTTATTTTGATTTAGGTGTGCGTTCACCACCCGAAACGTTTGGCACAAATTCTTCAATATTCTTAGAAACACTTCACCAAACAAAAATTAATATGGTAGGAAATTTACTCATATATCAAATTCTACTTCAATTTAGGGGAATGAATAAAGAAGGGAGGAACTTCTCCCAGAGCCGGCCTTAGGAGCGCCAAATTAATTCGATTGTACTGAGTTTTGCTGTTTTATTCCGAAAAGCGTCGATAAAAAGCTTCTGAACTGTTTTTATAGCGTTGTGGGCGCTAAGATCTGAGTTTTTTTTTGTTTTCAGTGCATAAAATTTATGCAATTACATTTTTGCAATTGCTGAATGTGAAGAACAAAGCTAATGCCGTTGTATAAAAAAGAAAAAATAAAAGCAGAGTTAAGGGAGAGGTTTTTATTATGTGTAATGGTTGTAAGAGGCCTCGCACCTACTGGTTGCATGGGCCTCGCACTACCTAAGGCTGGCCCTGCCCTCTCGAACTATCTCTTATTATAAAATGTTACATAAACGAACCACATGTACAAATTACTATTAAAAAAGGCGAATTTCGTTGGATGTGTTTTTATTATTTTTGAAATTATAGTGAAAAATACCTTCAATAGGGTTTTTTTTTTGTATTTTTGTGAATGTTGCAAGTAACTTAGGATTTTGGGACCTTGGTTTTCGTAATCAGCGGCTCAAAGACCACATCTATAGAGATAATAAAATTAGTCTCTGGCCGTTAATCATCTTTAACACCCACAACTACGTATTCAATAGTCTTGAATGCTTGTGGCGGATTGAGCGACCTCTAGAATGTACTTAAAGTTCTGAAAAAAGGCATATAAATTTCGGAGGACATATAGAACAATATACTAAAAGAAGAACGATTTTTATAAACTTTCTTTGTGTCTGAATCACTATAACGTACAAGTCACCTCTTGGTTTGATCCATTCGAACCACTCTAACACTTCTCAATAAAAATAAATTTAAAAAATGAGTATGGGAAATTATTTGGAATAAAATGGTCTACAAAAAACGTCTGAAGTATTTTTTTAATTAAATCAATAGAAAAAAAGTTATAGTCCTTAAATGATATTTTACCCGAAAATTTTAGTCGTTTTTTAACTATAACTTTTTCATTTTCACTTTTACGATGAAAAGTATATCAATCAATATTGTAGAAAATACAATTTTCTTTTCATAAAGTCTTAAAAAAATTTTGTGAGACATACGGCTGTTAAGATATCGTGGAAAAATTATTTACACCCATTTTTTAAAATGGCGGGGGCTTTCAATCCCGAAAACTGAGACTTCTACTCACACTGATTCCCTCTACACAACACAAAAAAAAAAATCTTGTCCTATACAAAATGCAAGGTTCAGCCAAAATTTTGTAACATTTCAATGGACTAATTTGTTATTGGTATAGATGGGTTTTCGATTGAAAGTCCCTCTATTAGATTATTGGATAGATTTTCAGTTGAAAGTTCCATTTATTTGATTATCTGATGGGTGATGCCCATTTAATTTTATCATTGATGAGTTTTCGGATGAAAGTCTCTCAATAAGAATTATTGGCAGGACCTGACGGACTATAGGAAGGAAGGACCATGTTGTTCCCGTTCAGATGTAGCAACAACTTCGGGGAGTCTAGTGCATCAACCTACTGAGGCACAGCACCCTTCACTGGTCATTGCAACTCCTTTTGTAATGTCTGCTATGTTCTCATGTGTATAACAGAAGGTTTTTGTTGAATTACAACTTGTTCCTTTTTTATTAATTTCTTTTTTTTTATAAACTGGAGTGCCTCGTGGGGATCGCAGTTTGATTCTTGTATTTTATTTTCCACTATGTCCTTATGGTTATAGTAGAGCACTTTTGATAAGGATTATACCATTTTTTTATTTTAGTTTAATTATAAGCTGGAGTGCCCCGTGGGGATCGCAGTTTTGTTATATATCTTTTATACGAACTGGAGTGCCTGGCTTTGTGGGCTACAGGATCGCAGTTCCTTATTTTTAGTGGCAAGTTTTATCTTTTAAACTGGAGTGCCTGGCTTTTTGGGCTACAGGATCGCAGTTCCCTTATTCTTAGAGGCAAGTTTATCTTTTTTATTTGAACTAGAGTGCCTGGCTTTTTGGGCTACAGGATCGCAGTTCTATTGCCAGTATTTTTTTTTAAAAACAATTACCAGGATGTTGCAAGGACCACCTTTCCATCAGGTCCTTGCTCGGGCGCCAGTTAAACAAATCCTAAAGGGATTAGTTAAAAAAATTAATCTTCTAGTCAGAACTAGCCAATGCCCAACGGGCCGATTTCAATTACCTGTTTTACAACTTTAACTTGTTTCCTATTTGTTTTTCCACAGGATTAATATCAGCAATTGATTTCCTATTTGTTTTTGCACAGAATTAATATCAGCAGTTGATTTCACTTTTAAAATAACTTTATTTAACAATACACTTTAAGGTCTAAAATAAGACACGTTCATCGAATGCAATTCATGAACCAGCTTAACTTAATTCAACTTAAAATACTTAATCCTAATTGCTGCAACAGCTTTTTCTCACGCTAGCCGTGAGACCGTTTGCCTGCACTGGATAACGTGCGCAAGCTTTTCGCTGACGAGGTGCAACGTGACATACGCTGGTACGATGAACCCGAGTGTGCATACGCATGACTCAGGTAGACTTACCGCCAGCGCGTGTAAGCTGCACTTGCATTGTCGTTGACTTGTATATATATATTTTAAAAATGTGCACTTTGTACATGTCGTTCAGCAGAACCTCCGTGGCTCAAGTGTTTGAGCGGCCGTCCACATATAATTCATGGAATGGTCGGGGGTTCGAATCGCATTACAAATTAACCAAAAACTGGTCTTATGAGGCTATGTATATACATACATATGAATATGTGTATATATGTGGTAATAGCCGAAACATATGTCACCAATTACCAGGTTAAATTGTTCCATTTGTTGTCTTTTTCATGTTTGTTTATTAAGCATTTGTGAAATTTCACATGAATATTGGTTATTGCAATTGACTGTAAATTTCGATTACAAATTCAAATTAATTAATAATATTCAGTCGATTAAAACAAATTAAAAATTAAAACAAATTAAAAATGGCAATAATATACCTGTGTGCATAAGCATATTTCAGTAACGTATCTATTGTCACAAAGTACAAAAAAAAAGGAGAAACAAAACAGTGAAATATTTCCTATTGCTTAAAATTGAAACAAAAGAAAACAAATATCAGTTTTTTTCTTAAGTCTTTAAATTTGTATGAATTAAAAGTAATTCGATACTTATCATTTACATATAAAATTTGAGTTCTGAATTCTTGCACATAGAATTTTTTTTGGCAGTGTAAAGAAATAAAAAAAAAAAAAAAAAATAGAAAGGTATCTGAGAATATATTGAATTTTTGTAACTCATACCTGTCCAATTTACGCTAATATAACAAATTTTTGAAATATATGAAAGAACTAGAATTACCCTGTGCGCATCGCCTCACCTCAACCGTGGTGTAGATTCGATGTGCGGTCTGCGTGAAAATTCTATTTAAAAAATACTTTTGTATGAGAACCACTCTTAGTATGCACACAAAATAAAATTTTAACAACTTAAGCAGTGCCTCTTAATAAAAAAACCACGTGATTTAAACTTCATGAGAATCGATTAAGCGGTCTTCAAGAAAATGATATTTAAAAAATATTTTTTTTTGAGGGCCACCCTAAATAAAAGTATTGTATCCTTAGTTTTGCCTCTTGACATAAGAGCTATGTACGTGGTGTAAATTCGGTGTGAATTGACTAACCTGTCTTTGTGAATATGATATTTAAAAATATTTTTGTGTGAGGGCCACTCTAAGTATGCACCCTAAATAAAATTTGTACTATCTTATCTGTGTCTCTTCACATAAAAGCCATATGGTGTAAATTTCATGAGAATCTATTTAGCGGTCTTCGAGAAAATTATATTTAAAAAATATTTTTGTGTGAGGGCCACCCTAAATAAAAGTGTTGTATCTTTAGCTATGCCTCTTAACATAAGAGCTACGTGGTGTAAATTCGGTGTAAATCGACTAACCTGTCTTTGTGAAAATGATATTTAAAAATATTTTTATGTGAGGGCCACCCTAAGTATGCACCCTAAATAAAATTGTTACAATCTAGTCTCTGCCTTTTAATATAAAATCCATTTGGAGTAAAGTCAAAGAGAATCGATTAAGCAGTCTTTGAGAAAATGTTATTTTTAAAATATTTGTGTATCAGGGCCACCCTAAATAAAAGTTTTGTGGCCTTAGCTATGCTTCTCAACATTAGAGATACGAAGTGTAAATTCGGTGTGAATCGATTTATTTGTCTTCGTGAAAATGATATTTAAAAATATATTTGTATGAGGGCCATCTTAAGTATGCACACTAAATAAAATTTTTACCATCCAATCTGTGCCCCTCAACATAAAATCCATACTGTGTAAATTTCATGAGAATCGATTTGAATGACTTTGAGAAATCGCTATTTTGAAAATATTTGAGTATGAGGGCCACCCTAAATTTGCACCTTAAATAAAAGTTTTATAGCCTATGACACCCGCCCGATCGATACTAACATACTGCAAAAATTTCATCAAAATCGGCTGGATAGTTTCCGCGTGCGTAAGAGACAGACAGACAGACAGACAAAAAATGAATTTTATATAATAGATAACAAAAAAAATGTTCAATAGTTCTCTACAAATTTTATCATTGTAAAATATTTAGTTTTAGAATTCATTAAAAATAATAATAAAAGCAAAAAATATATATAGATATATATCTTTATTCAGTTTCGGTGAATATATCACTTGGTTTTCGATAGCTAACGAGTTCCTATTAAAAGTACTAACGGTCGCGTTACATCTTATCGTTTGCTTACCTTTGTGTTTTTTTTTCTTTTTTTTTTTTTTGTCGGTTAATTACTAAAGTTCATGAATCAACAGAACTAGTGGATTCGTTTGGTCACTTTTTTTTGATAAGGAATTGTCCTTTTCGTAGAATAAAATTTTTTTTTGAAATATCTTGTCATTTTTGTAAGGAAAGGGTATTTTATCGTTTCACGATTAAATGAGTTGAAATTCATAGTAGATGGCTTACCTTGAGCTTCATTTATTTTTTTATTACTAAATTAACATAATGTCGGTGAGTGTATGTTAATTCTCTGACACAGGTCGTTACTATGTAAGGTGGTTATTAAGGAAAGACTCACTATGTCAGTTAATGGGAGTCACGTGTTAGGAGTCGTGACGTGGCTCAAGGCTGTGGCCCCGCTTGGGCGCAGAAGAGGGTGGGTGGACTCCAGCTGACGGACACGAATATGGACAAGACTTGAACTTGGGACTGGACTTGAGGTAGTGTGAATGTGTTACTGATTTTTCCTTTTTTTTAGCTTTCTCTGTGAATGTGTGAGTGTTATGGTTGCTGGTGCTTGCGCTGTCACTAGTATGGATGATTTTTGTGATCGGTTTAGTAGGGTGTTGAATATATAGGAGTTCCAGAAGTTTTTTTGATAGGGAGTATAGTTTTTTTCTTTTCTTTAACTTTGATTTTTTTGGTAGTTTTTGTATTCGGAACAAGGTATAAAGGATTTAGTTAGGGCTTAGTAGATGAAGCACTTAATGGGGTTTTAGGTAGATTTTTGTGGCTTAGGTAGTTTTTTTGCGAGTTTACTTTTGTCTAGTTTCAGGTTTGTTTCTTATTTCTTTTGTTTTGGGCGGTTGTGGTATAAGTTAAGGGGAATTAATTTCTGGTTAGGGCGAGGTGTGTAATGGGGCGTATTAATGAAGCACTAGCGTGTATGTATATTCTTAACGTTTTTTAGCTATTTCTTTTTTTTATTTTCTTCTTTTTTTATAATGAATTTAACATGGCATGATTCATTATGTTGTGTGTCAGTGGTGGGCACTACGTGGCAAGGACCACACTAAATAGCCGGCGAGCAGCACGGGCCAGCCACCATGCCATAGCCAACAAGGTGCACCACCCATCAAGCTAGACACATAACATTGGCGCCCAAAGATATTTATTTTTTAAAGTTTCCGATTTCCTTAAATTTTTCTTCTCAATTTTTGAATTTTTTTTCTAATTTCTTTTTTTGTCTGAACTTTTCTTTGGCGTGTCTGGTTAGCAAGATTGATTGTAACTACAGTTAACAATCTCTTTTATTTCATGCTTATTTCGCTTCTTTCTAATGTATTGTTTTAGGAAAACGAGCCCAAAGATCAATGATCACAGAATGCCTCTGCTGCCTTGGTATTGGACGAAACCTCGTCCTTAACTTCCTTGATGAAAAGGAGGTTCGTCTCGCTAAGCTGATGAAGGAAAGGGAGGCTCAATATGGTATCGTGGCCGGTGATGTTTAATAAAGGCGACGACGCAATTCTCGGGAGCCTTCTCTGGATGCTCTTGCGGCTTATGTAAGTATCTCGTTCCGTTTATCAGGGCGTAATTGTCAAATGTGATGAGCTTTGTACCCTTCACAGCAATTTCTTTTCTATTATCGACTCTAATTTTCGTAGGGTGATCAGAGTTATGGGGCTCAGATGGCTAGGTTGAGTCTGGCAATGGGCCAGATTACCAGCATGCAAACCTTGGGCGCATGTGCCATTTTCTGCCATTCTGCAAAATGTTGTTACGGTCTTCAGCGTGTAATTGGTGACAGCCAACACTTGGTTATGACATTTGACCGCAATGTTATCGAAAAGTTGGAGAACCTTCTTACATGAAAACTTAATCCTAGGGTATTTGATAATGAAATGTATTATGTTATCTGATTGCAACACCTTAATACTAGATACTTCTAGAATATTTGTAATATTAGTCCCTGTGAGATGATCAACAAAAATTTATTTTAAGTCAGCATGGTCCAAAATGGCTGCATTTATAATATTTACTTTCGCTAGCGTAAAAGTGAGCATTAGATTTTGTATTTCCGTAATAAACATTCTATTCTTTGCTAATAAGACCTCAAACAGGTGAGCCGTATCAATGTGTTCCTTTTCTGTGGACTCTAACATACTGTTCACCGTGTTTGTTAACAGATTGATTTGATTTTGTGCTTGGGTGTTGATTACTACCAGTCTATTGTTGGACTCGACCAGCTGAGCTTCAGTTACCTTAATCTGTTCTAAGTCGTTAGCGTCCGGTGTGCCAGATACAACTTTTAAGGCTGTGCGAAGGAAATCTAGACTTCTCGCTAACCTGTGGTGTACATTTAAAGCGGACAGCAAATTTTTTACATGTTCGGTGTCTAGCACCAGTAGCTTCTGCATGTGTGATTGGGGGAACAGGATTCATCTTAATCGTCTCATCCGTCAAGAGAGCGTAGTAGTCGGTCAAGTTGGCGGTGTGTCTTAAGTAGTCATGCCGGTCCCACACTAGTACGTCACCGTCCAGTATCGGAACGTAATCAGAGTGAGTATAGTCAGAGATTCGAGCGAGTCGTTCAGAATCGTTCGAGAAAGAACCTGTAATTATAAAATGAAACCTACGTGATCTTAAATTGGATTTTAAATTTCTACAGAATACCAAAGCTAAAACCGAGTTTACTATCAAAAGTTGTCCTTATAGACCACCCTCCCCTTAATTAGGACTGTTGTCCCTAAATCTGCCTCTATTTTCTCTTCCTTATTCCCGACCCTTCTGTTTGTTTTTACTTCTTCTCTGAAACTTGGCGAAGATGAGTGGAGTACGTCAATGGGTTTCATGCCGGTGACAGAATGTAACCGCTCTACCTGGCCATTCGAGTGGGGTCGCGTTGGCGATGCTATCCCCAAACTAATTCAACAGTAGAGATTTTATTGTTTCCGAATTAAAAGAGGCTTCGTTGTCGCAGTAAACTAATTTCGCACATGGAAAAATGTTCATCAGTTGAACCAAAGGTATTTTCTAGAGATGGGTAGTTCCGAACCTAAATAGTTCCTGGAACTATGTCATCTGTCGGACACATTTCCGATCGTTCCTACAAATCCATTTTATCATGTTCAAATAGTTCCGATTTTTAAATTTTTTTTTCTTGCTACTCTGTGTTAGACAGAGCAAAATGTTAACCTGCACGCTACTTTGTAGCGACAATGCTTTCACACTATTTTCCTGCTATTGTGCCTACGACATTGGAGCGAGCAGGACAAATGAAAAATTATGTACATATCGTTGCTCTTGTATGATGTTATTTTCGAAACGGAATGGAACTGTCAAATAACAGCGGAGAACTTGCAATTTATAGGAACTAGGAAATTAATAGTTCCGCGGGCATGCCTTTTCGCTCTTGCATTCATAGTAACTAGGAAATTAATAGTTCCGCGGGCATGCCTTTCCGCTCTTGAAATCCATAGGAACTAGAAAAGTAATAGTTCCGCGGACATGTTTAGTACTTTTTTATAAGGCATATTCGCGGACATGTTAAGTACTTTTTGATAAGGCATATTCGAGGACATGTTTAGTACTTTTTGATGTTCTTGTTCCATTTTGTCTGTTTTCTACTCCCTTTTATGCCATTTCTAGTAAAATTCACTAAAATGGGAACACCGGTCAGCACAAAATAAAGGAACTGCTAACGATTTTTTAAGTGCATTAAATTTTTCGGGATTTTGAATTTTGAATCAATTTTACTTCTGTTGCGAATTTATAATTTGTTTGATTATAGTTTAATTTTGTTTTAAAAACATTTCAGCGTACAAATTTATTTCTTACCAACAGCGTCTAAATAAGGAATCGGAACTTTCCATTTTCTTTTCCAGGGCAATAAAAATAACAAGTGGAACTAGATAGTTCCGCGGACATGTTTCCGCGAACTTACAAAAGAAACGTTCCAGTTCCGTTCCGTCTTAGGAACTGTTTTGCACAAGCCTAGTATTTTC
The DNA here is from genome assembly GCA_949775025.1 of Tricholauxania praeusta. Classification (NCBI taxonomy): domain Eukaryota; kingdom Metazoa; phylum Arthropoda; class Insecta; order Diptera; family Lauxaniidae; genus Tricholauxania; species Tricholauxania praeusta. The sequence continues at coordinate 75,846,361 of OX459029.1, read as the reverse complement.
ACATCTTCGATAGTGCGCGAGATTATCGGTTGTACGATTGCAAATATCGAGAATTTGTCAATGCAAGTCAGGAAAAACTTCCTATCTGTGGAAAAAATGTCGGTGTGTAACATTTCTCCAGTGTAATAGGGAATTGGCGATTTACCGAGCTCCTGTTTTTTCGGGTGTCTGTTATACTTGGCTTTCGGAAAAATTTTACAGTTTAACACCACTTCATTGGCCAACTTCGTCATTCTTGGGAAATATTAGTCGGCCAAAACCTGTTTCACATTTTATTGGGCTGCTCTGATTTGATTCCCAAAGCAGTTCAAAGAATTTTCTGTCGTTTCTAACGTGTAGGTCAGGAACAGCTCACTATGTGGTTATGGGATTGTGGGTACGTCGGAAGCAGGGCCCTGATTTTCCAGCGCATTCAGATTCTGTCACGAAAAATCATTGGCGACACGATTTTCTTCGCCAGACTTATAGAAGACGTCAGCATTGAGCTCGTCGATGCGCGCCTTCCAACGCTTCAATTTTGCGTTAGGGTTTCTTTCTGAAACTGCAAAGACAAGCGGTTGATGATCTGTGAAGATGTTGATGTCCTTCACCCAGTACATGAGCATGACATCTTCTGATGCCAAGATGTTTCTTAACCTTTTGAAGGCATGGCGTTGGATTTGATTAATTTGAATGGGAAGTTTCTTTGACCTGCGCTTACTGATAGACCCGTTTTCCCCCTTCAAAATGTCTGAGAGGGGTTTTGTTATTGATGAAAGTCCATTACGAAGCTTCTATAATAGCAAGCCAGCCTTAAGAAAGACCTAACTGCACATAAATTCCTTGGCTCAACGTACTCCTGAATGGCCTCCACCTCCTCTGGGTCCGTTTATGCACCATCGCTAATCACAATAAGCCCTCGTTTTCAACGCTCGTTTTAAAAAATTGTGATTTTTCTGTGCCACCCTCACGTTGGCGTCGTAGAGACTTTTCAGAACCCAGTCAACGTGCTTGACATAGTCCGTCATAGCCAGATTTTAGACCTAAGCTCGTAAAGCTTTTGGCTTTTCTCAGATTTGCCAAAATCATAGATATGCTCGGCATCGGGTACTTATCTGCAATCGTTTTTTGGTTGAGTTTTCGAAAGTCCATTACAAGACGTTTCTTTCTATAACCTAACTCATCGGTGCCTTTTTTGTCAACCACCCAAATTGGGTTGTTGTATGGCGACTTAGACACCCTGATAATGCCACTTTTAAGAACATTTTTTACTTCAGTTGCAACAAAATCTGCTACGCCCATAGGATACGGGTATAGCTTAGAGTAAACTGGCTTATCGTCCATTGTCCGAATTGTTATATGGCAGCGACTCGTTAGAGTCCTGTATCTGTATCGCTTCCGGTTTCGAACCGATCTTGATCTCGTTCGTCTTTAAACTTAGGATCGCTCCTACTTTCGTAAGCAAGTCAAGACCAATAATCCTGTCGAATGTCGAGAGACTGCCAAGCAAAAAAAAAGTGTAATTTTTCCTAACATTGGTAGTAAGCATTTTTCGGCAAAGCTGTTAGAACCATAAATCGAGTGCACGATGAATGGGGAGTCGACCGGGGACACATCTTTAAGCCACTTGCAGGGCTTAACGTAGTCCTTTGACGCGTCCGTGTCGATTAAAAACTTTATTTTTACCCCCGCTTCTCTTCGCCAATCAAACGGCAGTAGGGAGTTTCCCTAAAAAATTAAAACCGTCGCTTTCGTATTCGTTTTCACTCTCTGCATGGATCTCAGCTACCACATCTGCGGCCACTTCGCCATATGCTTGCGTATTCGGATCAGTGCCTTGGGTTATATAATCGAGGCTTTGTTCTGAGATGCGGTCTGACAAGTTGGCATCTTTGTTGCCCCAGTAGGGGCTTGCACTATATTTAACAGAGCCTTGGTGTTTCTAGTACGCCGTAACCTGTCAAAAAAGCACAGTCCATAAATATTTCCATTTATTAGTAGGTGCCTTACTACAGCTAAAACATGATTTTCTAAACTATTTGACACTAATTTTCAACTCGCTCTGAAATTATGTGGTGCTTATGTCAACTTTCAAAACGGTTCGAACAATTAAGTACCGACCTGAAATCGTGAACGAGTCAAAACACTTTGTGCGTTCAAAACGTTTTGAAATTTGGTTTATGCAAATCAGGGCGAACTCAGTAAAAACGAATTAAGCTGTCGCATAAACATAGTATAAAAGTCTCCATCTGAATTTTAATTGTTTCTCCTTTAAAATTACTTAATTCAAGAAGTCTTAACTTCAAGAAAAACGATGGGTGTACATACTCAAAAAAAAAAACTTGGAATATGGCCGGGCTGAAATGACAATTTTGCCATGGTTTCGATTTTTTTTGGAGACACCCTTCAACCATGGTTTTTCTTGAAGTTTAGACTGTCTTGAATAATATTAAAGGAGAAACAATTAAAATCAAGAGGGTGACATAGTTAAAATTGCAAAGTAGAAAAAACATTAAAAGTTACATATAAAGTTTTGTAATCTGATAAGCGTTATATACATATCGGTCATTCTTTTAATAACTGCACACTTTGTTTTTACTACTATAGTAGATAGGATACTTATTATATTTGTTAAGAAAAACTATGACGTTAAAAAAATTTAAATAAATTTGTTTAAACTCTAATTTTTTTAATCAAGAAAAGTTTTCTGAAAATATTTTCAATACAACATATTTTTTTTTTCTTTTGATTTTTTTTATATGTTATTCCTTAATCAATCGTAAGAATGCATGTGCTTTCATAGCGAAATTCCTGCCATAACTTCGGAAACTACGAATTTTTTACTGATGACGCTAACTATATTTTTTTTAAACATAAAACTTTGTTTTTGTATTTTTTTTCTTGTATTGTGATTCTCAATCAATCCTAAGAATGTATCTGCATTCAAAAGGCGTGCATCAGTCTAATTGTATGAATGTACTTATCCGACGACTTCTACTGAGCGACCGCGTGACACGTACGACTGAAAACGACTGACTACACTTAACTGCTGACAACTGACTCCTGACTTACAACTGCTAACAACAAATAACCGCTGACAATTGCTGGCAACTGATGACAACTGAATGCTGACTTATTTTCATTGGTGCTCAATTTAATATTTTTGGGTAGTGCTTTGTGAAAATGGGTAGTACAACACTAATATATTTGTACTTACACCTACTCATACTATTGTAAGAATGTATTAATAAAAGTTAACAGTATTTGTTGAAATTCATTTATTATAGTATGTACTGGGTGTTTTTTTTAGAGGTTTGTTTTTCGAATAGAGATAAAACTGGCATTTTATGGTCAAATCTGGCAACTCTAATGTAATTTATGTTCAGTTTGGTTTGCCATTTCATCATGAACAGGTTGACAAAAGAACAACGCTTGCAAATCGTGCAAATTTATTTCGAAAATAATGATTCAGTTCGCGAAGTTTACCGCAAGCTCCGTCCATTTTATGGTCGACATAATCGTCCATCAGAGCAATTAATTCGGTTAACCATGGGTCGTTTTCGCACTACGTTTACTCTATGTGATAATACGCATCCGCAGAGACGTCGAACAGTGCGCACCGAAGAAACAATTGCCGCTGTAGAGCAAAATGTTGAAGAGGACCCGAATGAATAGATTCGCCACCGTGCACAGCAATTGGAGCTTTGTCCATCAACTTTATGGAAGATTTTGCGCAAAGATCTTGGCTTGCGACCTTACAAGATCCAGCTTGTGCAAGAATTAAAGCCGCGAGACCATGCAATGCGTCGTGATTTTGGTGTATGGGCCGAAAATGAGATTGATCTCGATGCTGATTTTCATCGCAAAATTTTGTTCAGTGATGAGGCTCATTTTTGGTTGAATGGCTACGTCAACAAGCAAAATTGCCGCATTTGGAGTGAAGAGAATCCACATGAGACCCTTGAGACGCCATTACATCCACAAAAACTGACTGTTTGGTGTGCTCTATGGGCTGGTGGAGTCATTGGGCCATACTTCTTCCGAAATAATGCTGGAGAGTCAGTTACCGTTAATGAAGACCGGTATAGAGCCATGATAACCAACTATTTTGTTCCCGAATTGGATGGCATGAATGTGGATGAGTGGATGGATTGGCTTTTGGTTGATCAGAGTAAAGTTTCTGATTGCTTTCCACCTGGGGATTGCCAGAGCGATCTCTGAGCCAACCATTAGCAAGTTGACACACAGCCTCCCCGCGGCTCCATCTGGGTAGCTATCTCCGCATCCGCTGAGATAGTGAGCGAATGTGTGCAGCGTATCTTCCCTGGAAGTAAACTGGGTTGTGCGCAGGGTTTGGTACCCGCCACGTAAAAAAAACACTCCAATGAAGACTAAAAAAGCCTCGGATAATGAACCCCTCAACGTTGACGACCACTGCAAACGAAAAAAGGACTATGATTTAAGGATATGCACCTGGAATATCCGGACCCTCAATAGGGAAGGTGCCTCTATCGAATTGGCGGATGCCCTCGGAAAAATTAAGGCTGACATCACCGCCATCCAGGAAATAAGATGGATAGGACAAGGTTGCTCTAAGCAAGCAAGTTGCGATATCTACTACAGCTGCCATGCGGAGAGGCGCGAATTGGGATGCGGATTCGTAGTAAGCAAGAGACTTCGCCACCATATCTCCAGGTTCACACCTGTGAGCGAAAGGTTGGCTATGATCCGCGTCAAGGCTCGATTTTTCAACATCAGCTTGATTTGCGCGCACGCCCCGACGGAGGAAAAGGACGATGCTGTCAAAAATGCCTTCTATGCGAGACTCGAGGAAGTATACGACCGCTGCCCGGCCCATGACGTTAAAATTGTACTCGGGGATTTCAACGGAAAGGTCGGAAGAGAAGGTATATTTGGCCCTACTGTCGGTCAGTTCAGCCTTCACGAGACCACCTCAAACAACGGTCTACGGCTGATCGACTTCGCCGCGGCGCGAAACATGGTAGTAAGTAGCACCAGATTTCAACACCTCGATATCCACAAGGCCACCTGGCTGTCCCCTGATCAGAAAACACGCAACCAAATCGATCATGTTGTGATCGACGGAAGGCATGCTTCGAGCGTGCTAGATGTTCGTACGTTCCGGGGAGTCAATATTGACTCCGATCATTATCTTGTTGCAGCCAAGATACGCATGCGGCTGTGCAATGCAAAGGATGTACGCTCTGGTACGCAACGAAAGCTGGACGTCGCTAAGCTGCAATCACATCGGACGGCCGAAGCCTATTCCGCTCGCCTCTCAGAACTGCTCCTTCAACCTGACTCTCTACCCAATGATGCCGGTGGACTTTGGGCGCATATATCCCGCTCCATGCGCTCTGCCGCTGAGGAAGTCATTGGTTTCCGACGCCCACTTCCGCGAAATCAATGGTATGACCAGGAGTGTCGCGAAGCTACTGCAGTGAAAAACGCCGCCTACAAAAGAACCCTGCAGTCAGCAGCAACGCGAGCCGTGCACGAAAACTACCGGGAAAAGAGAAAGGATGAGAGGCGCCTTTTCAGACGCAAGAAACGAGAGCAGGAAAGGCACGAGCGTGAGAAACTCGAAGTGTTACGGGGCAGGAATGATGCTCGAAAATTTTACCAACAAGTCAAGCGTCTGACCCAAGGTTTCAAGCCCGGAGCATCAACCTGTAAAGATGAACATGGAAATCTGGTTACGGATACGCAGGGTGCACTGAGATTATGGAGGGAACACTTTTCCAAGCTGCTTGCTGCCGATGACTCCACCAATCCCGCCTTTGGAGAAATTAACCCGATGCCACCAATCAACGACGATGGTGTGGAGGTACCACCACCTAGCCATGACGAGGTACGAGTTGTGATCCAACGACTTAAGAACAACAAAGCGGCTGGTGCCGATGGCCTGCCTGCTGAATTGTTCAAAACCGGTGGCGATGAGCTGATAGGGTGTATGCATCAACTCATCTGCAAAATATGGCTAGTTGAAAGCATGCCCGGCGATTGGAATCTCAGTGTCCTTTGTCCTGTACTGAAGAAAGGTGACCCGACAATCTGCGCTAACTACCGGGGAATTAGTCTTCTTGCCATCTCTTACGAGGTCCTGTCGACTGTACTGTGTGAAAGACTTAAGCCGTTTGCCAACACACTGATTGGGCCTTATCAGTGCGGCTTTAGACCTGGTAAGTCCACCATAGACCAGATCTTCACACTACGTCAAATCCTGGAAAAAACCCACGAAAAACTGATCGATACCCATCATCTCTTTATCGATTTTAAAGCAGCTTTCGATAGCCCGATACGGGATTGCCTGTATGCCACCATGTCTGAGTTCGGTATACCTGCGAAGCTGGTGCGGCTTTGCAGAATGACGTTGAGCAACACAGCCAGCTCCGTTAGAGTAGGAAGGGACCTCTCCGAACCATTTGATACCGAACGAGGTTTCAGACAGGGCGATCCATTATCCTGCAACCTCTTCAACTTTGTGATGGAAGGGGTGTTGCGAAGAGCCAGTGTACATCGTAATGGCACTATTTTCTACAAAAGTGTCCAGCTCCTTGCATATGCCGATGATATTGATATCATTGGACGTTGTAAGCGAGATGTTACTGCTGCGTTCTCTGCTATCGAAAAAGAGTCAGCGAAAGTGGGTTTGACGGTGAACGAGGGCAAAACAAAGTATATGCTGTCCACAAACAGGGAGACGCGGCGTATTGGATCCTTTGTTACTGCGAACAACTATACTTTCGAAGTTGTCAAGGAATTCACCTATCTTGGCACCGCCGTGAACACTCAAAACGATGTCAGCCTGGAGATAAAGCGAAGACTAACTCTTGCTAATAGGTGTTACTATGGTCTCAGTAAGCAATTGAGTAGTAGAGACCTCTCTCGCCCGACAAAACTGACACTCTACAAGACGCTCATCTTACCCGTGCTACTTTACGGCGCAGAAGCATGGGTTGTGTCGCAGACTGATGCAGCCACGCTTGGGGTGTTTGAGAGAAAAATTCTTCGCAAAATCTTCGGTCCTGTTCACGTCGGCGACGACTACCGTATTCGAATGAACCACGAACTGTACGAGCTCTACGCTGACATTGATATAGTCAAGCGCATCACTATTCAACGTCTGCGCTGGCTGGGACATGTTGTGCGTATGGACGAAGAAGCTCCGGCGAAAAAGGTGTTTGATGCGGAAGCCGCTGGGCGACGACGAAGAGGAAGACCATGCCTCCGATGGAAAGACCAAGCCGAGGAAACCCTATCCACGCTTGGTGTGAATGATTGGAGAAGGCGTGCGCAAAGCAGAGGCGCCTGGAGAGAGCTTTTGAGGTCGGCCGTAACCCGGTAACGGGTTGTTATGGCCACCCAAGTAAGTAAGTAAGAATGTGGATGAGTTGTGGTTCCAACAAGACGGCGCTACATGCCACACAGCGCACGTCACAATCAATTTATTGAAGGAAACATTCGATGAGCGCATAATTTCGCGGAATGGACCTGTCAATTGGCCACCAAGATCGTGTGATTTGACACCATTGGATTATTTTATTTGGGGATATGTGAAGTCGCTCGTCTACGCCAACAAACCAGAAACGTTAGGGGACTTGAAAGCCAACATTCGTGGCGTTATTGCCGACATACGGCCCCATATGCTCGAAAAAGTGGTTCAAAATTGGACCTGTAGAATTGGCTTTATTCGAGCCAGCATTAAAACGATTTTCTTGTGTTTTATTTCAATTCGAAGCTCTATACCTCTAAAAAAACACCCTGTATTTATTGCATGAAGCTATTTGAAGGACAGATTCTTTTTCTGTGTTGGTACCAGCTTTGGTTAAATTGGCGGCTTATGCTTTCGACTTTATTAGAAACCTATAATAAAAAATAAATAATTTTCCTATCAAGTTATACCTTGGTAAATTTGTGGCATACTTTTCCATAACAGCAAAAGAAAAAATTAAATTAATTATGTATATTTAAAGACGAGCACAAGAAAAATTAAGACAAGCGAAATTAGTCGCGTTCTAAAGGTATGAATCTTTTATGAATCATTAATTATGATCGTTCATAGTTCAATTGTAAGGGTTGATGCGATGCTAAAATTTTTCTTCTTTATCATAAATTTTTGAGCGACTAATGTCAAAATTAGTAAAAGCCCCTTCAGACTATGTGAGAAGTCATATGCTTTTTGATATGTTTTTTGTATGTTTTTAGATATGATATGTCAAATCGCATAAGATTTATTTTATTGTGTTCATACTATATGACTTATATTAAGAGAACTTGAAATTTCTCAAAAAATAATTTTGACTGCAGATAAGTTTTTGTATTTATTTAATTCAAAATAATTCGAAGAAACTTGGCAAGATCTCATTTTTTTTAACACAAAATTCATATGACTTCTCTTTTCAAATAGACTTGAATCGAATGTCAAAATAGTCATATGCCTTTTAATATGAAAACTCATGTGCGTAATATAAACATATTCACACTATGAGAGTTGTCATATTTGACAACTCATATGACTTTTTATATGATTTCTCATATAGTCTGAAGGGGCTTTCAACCAAAATAATGAGCGACGATATTGACACTTCAAGAATTAAATATTTCAGTTTCAGGGATGAGTTTAATAACTTACATGCCATTATAATTGAAGCATGAGAGATCAAAGAATGGTGGAGTAGCGCAAATTGCGGATTGGTTGGAACAAATTATGGGTAGTACAAATTGAGGGTTGGGTACTAGAGTAGTACGCTTGGCTGAAGGGTAGTACAAAAGCACTATTGTAGCACAAACGACAGCACTGCTAATGACAATAAATAACCACTGACGACCGCTGACAACTGCTGGCAACTGATGAGGACTGACCATAACTGTTGACTGCACCTTACACTCTGCCATTCCGCTCTTCATCTGTCCCAGATGATAATAGATCCTCGTTTGTAACTTCGGAACGCCACTTTTTCATGTTGTCACTGCTTGACATTGTGTTTATTGGGCCTTCGAAAACAGCTGCTTTTTCAACATTATATCTGCCATTTCGATTAATTTTCTTCACACGATAAGGCCCCAAAAACTCAATTGCTAAATTTTTCCAGCGATAAACTGCGTTCTTTTTACAGCAGCCAATTTGATAATCCTGATCAGCTTTACGTTTCTTGCGCTTACTGAATTTGTTTTTTCGGTTCTTCACGAACACTTTGTAGCTCCATATCAAACGCATACTCCTCCTGTAGATAATCGATAACTTCTGTGCATACGTCTATCTTCATAGCCGTGCCGAACATCAATTTGAATGGTGCCTGTTTTGTTGAAGTTTGAATGCTTGAGTTGATCACCTTCTGTACTTGGCCCACGTACTTGTACCATTTTGACGTATCTTCAGCTGAAAGCTTAGCTAAAACTGATAGAATCACACGATTCGCCCTCTCGATCTGTCCGTTGCCTCTTGCTATTCCTGTCGTCGTTAACACCTGTTCTATTCCGGACTCACTGCAGTAATCCGTAAACGTTTGTGACGTAAATGCCTAACCTAACCTAATCCATAAACGTTTGTGACGTAAATGCCGCACAGTGGCAAGATTTCACTTTTTTGATTGCAAAAATCATAACTTCTGAACGAATAACGATTTTTTGATAGTTTTTCAATCATCCTAACACGCTTCGGATGAACTAGTTTGGCCAGGAAAAGCTAGTTTATCCTAAAGACTAGTTTTGCCGATAACATATCGCCGGTGCTTACGAAGAAAATCTTCCGACCGAAAATTGCGGCAAAGAAAATCACTTTTTAAAAAATGCGGCGAAAAAAATCTTTTTCTGAAATTGCGGCGAAAAAAATCTCTTTTTCTGAAATCAGTTTATTTATTACTGTAAGAAATGATAAAGATAAAATTATGAATATAAATAATTATTTGAAAAATACCCTTTTTTCAGAGAAATTATTCCCCACCCTTAAAAAATGTAGCTTTTTTACGGCACATTCTAAAAAAAAATAGATCTTCTTCGCTGCATCTTATAAAAAGAGATTTTCTTCGCCACATTTCATAAAAAGAGATTTTCTTCGCCGCATTTTATAAAAAGAGATTTTCTTCGCCGCATTTTGTGAAAAGGGATTTTCTTGTCCGCATTTAAAGAAGAGATAGTCTTCGGAGGGACCGTTGATACATACTTTAATTTTTCTTCTGTTCGACCCTACCTTTGAGATCCTTAGATCAACTGTTGCTCTACCTGTAACTCCAACACATTAAATACCTGTAACGCGAAATTCACTGAAAGGGTTAATAAAAATTACTTTATTACAAAGCAGGCAGTTTTATATATTCTAAAATTATAGTTTTATTTTTCTCTACACAAAACGTTTGAAATCTTTTTACCTGATCTTGTAATTCCTATGTAACTTTCAAGATTTTACCTTCAAAAGGATAAGGCAATCAGAAAAATTTTTAGTTAAAAACTTATGCACCCTATCTAACAGTTGCTTACATAAAAAAATTCATAGAAAATTTTTGGAATACAAAGTTCAACTTTGAGCCCACTGTGTCGCTAAATCCAAGACAAATTCAAAACTTTTATAGTTTTTTTTTCATCTCTTAAGTAACATATTATCTGATGATTAGAATAGAAGCAGCCCCAGACCATTACACTGACTCCTCCGTATTTTGCTGTGGCTTTTCAATACTTAAAATTCAGTATTCCTTCTTTTGGTCTGCGTACACACCTTATTTTATCCGAATCTTTCAGGTTATATTTGAAATTTCAGAAAACAACATAGTCTTCCATTTTTGAACACTTAAGTAGAGGTGGGCGTGGAGTAAGACGTGTAATAAAAATAATTTTCTCTTGTCAATAATAAAGGTATAAATAAATAAAATAAATACGTAATATGTTTTAAGAACGTAGTTTTCATAAAAAAATCATGATCAAAAAAATATACTAAGGGGGTGCTTAAGTTTTGGCCAACACTGTACAAATTAAATAAATATCACGAAATTACCAACTACACATTTGTTTTTCAAGATGAATTAAAAAAGTCATCGCAAGTCATCGTTAGTCCATGCGCTTTGCAACCAGTCTGATAGTGAACCTACAATTGGCACACCCGGTTCGTCTGTTGAATTTTCTGATTCACATTCAAACTCTGTAACATCAATATCCTCGTCGTCATGTCACTCTGCAACTTGACAAATCTCCGATTGTTTTAAAATGCAAGGACTTTTCCCCTGTCCGCGTTTCAAAATTGAAACTGGTTCAATCATGTGAGTACGACTACAGTCTTTTCCTTGGAGTTTTTTTGTGTATTACAGTAGCTTTTTTCGAGGCAAAGTACTGGCCACAAATATTACAAACTCGATCAGCTAAGAGGTTTGCAAGTGAAGGACAAAAAAAAATCGTAAGGCATGATTTTGAACTGTAGATGTATTATACTTTTGACCAATCGTAATTTAACGCTAAGCGAAGAAATATAGGACACAACTGATTGCTGTTTTGGTCTACAGTTGAAGAAGGAATCGAACGCGAATCTTGTTGAAGAGCGCAAGGGGGTGGCAAAAAACCGGGACAACAACAACAACATTTCAACGTCGACGTATCTGCGTGTAAATGCCTGAATAATAGCAAACTTGTGAGACGGTGTTATAAGTCGACCCTGCGTGTAAACAACATACATATATTTCATAACATAAACAGAAGAGAAGTTGTCCCAGAGTTCGGAAATATTCATGTTTGAGCACTCGAAATGTCACATTCATGATTTTATTCATGTATGAATATTCTTAAAATTTTTTTCAGTCGCTCATTTTCATGAATGCAATCTTGAAACTCGTTCTTTTTTGTACCGCAATCGTATGTGAGTATCTTTTTTTTTTTTTAACAACGAGTAGCATTCCTAAATGATAGAATGCAAGCCAACAATTTTTAATCTATAATTTATGATAGATATGATAAATGATAGATTCATGGCAGGTTCATGATAGATTCATATATACAAGTTTTCTGTCGCTCACAGATTGTATCAAAATAGTTTGTGATACTCGCGTGGAACATTTTGGGAAGTTTTTAAAAATATGGGGAAAGGTCGAAAATTGTTTTTGGACATCATTTAGGATGGCTCCGAACCGTGGAAGGACCGTTTTTCACCCATTTTCGGAAAAAAATTTTTTGTGTAATCAATGGGGAAAGGTTGAAAATGGATTTTGGACATCACTTAGGGTGGTAATTCTCAGGATAGGTCGAAAATTAATTTTCGACATGACTCAGGGTGGCTCCGAAATTTGAAAACGATCGAAATAGTCGAAAACGGTCCTTTCCAGTTGAGTTCGGAAATATTTATTCATGATCGCTCGCGAATATGAACGTGAACATATAATTTTTTTGCTGAATCTGGTGCCCAAACTTTAAGGCACACGAGACAATAAATGAATTATACTGCACTATTTAGGTACATGCATTCACAAACGCTGATCATAACGCACAACACGAAGAGTATGTCAATCATCTCGCATCATAAAATGAACGAAGGCTAGCATCGCAGAGTACATGTATGATAGATAAAAAAAATGTTGCTTCTACGTTCAGAGTCGATTACTTAAATCGATTGTAATCGATATTTCTGAATCTTTCGTGACTGTCGAAAATTCAAATATACTGTCACAAATGACGATGCGTTAATACAACTTTTATGTATGAATACGCATTTTAAATCTTACGTAAGATGATCATTGACCACCCCCCTTCCCTCTCGTAAGATTTAGTAAGAATCCGCCGACCCCCTCTTCCGCAAAAACGTCTTACGTAATTTATGAGCGGCCCCTAACACCTATCTTCTATGACCTATAACATCCAATACACACATATCCAAGAACCCAACCTTAAGCCTCAGTACGTTGCATCAAAGAATTATATATTAAAGAACTACGTTCCCAGAAATGTCGATAATTGGAACGTGTTACTAATTCAAAGACCTTAGAAATACGGTCTTAGAATGAGGGGAAATGCGACATTGCGCATTGGGATTTTTAGCAACGAAGCCAAAGAATTATATAGTCAACGTTTACACGAAGAAAGTCTTGCCGCAAAGTTTCCTTGTTCGTAGGCAAGAGGGAAAAAGCGAAAGGGACGAGGTAAAAAATTTGTCATATGTTGCAAACGCGAAACGAAAATTATTTTTATTTTTCAGTTTGAGCCGAAAAATGTTCGTACTTGATCAAGGGATCAAGGGTGCTAAGCCCCTTATATGAATATTTCTGGATTCGGAAAGGCTTAAGCCCAAATTAAAATAACACGGCGATAGCAGTAGTGTATTTTGGCATATTGATTTAGTTTCCGTGTTAATTTTAAAGAAATCTCCATTTTTTATCTTTGAAAATTTGATTTTCGTGTTTTTTTAAATGCAGGATCAGGTCTAGTAATTAAGCTATTCCTATTAAACTTATTTAGTATTAACTTGTTTCAACTAATGGTTCGTTTCAAGTAAAACAAGAAAATTGAAAAATATAAGATCATAATTTCTATATATTTATGACCCCCGAAGCAAATATTCTGGTTGCAAAAAATAGCATAATTTGAGCACACACACAAGCAAACAAAATAAATATCATTTTTGTGATTTTTCTGCCGAAAAAATACCAACAAAATTACAAATAACGGTATCAGTTGTAAACTACAAAAAAGCAACAACAAATACACGCAATTTTTTTAGGATTTTTTCAACTGAATTTTTCCGAAGAAAAACCAACAACAAAATTTACGCGGCAACAGCTGCAAATTTGCAAGTTTGAAGAAGTCAAAATAAAAATCATGTTGTTGGATTTGCTGATTGCCTGGTAGCTAGGGTTGCCAACACGGACTGATGTCTGACCCGGAGATTCAATAAGTGGACTTTTATTTAAGTTTTTATTTGAATTTTCTTAAAAACATAAGTAAAATTATTTAATACTAGCTGTCCCGGCAGACGCTGTTCTGCCCTTTTCGATGTGTGGGGCGATGTTGTATGAACACATGCGATGGAATGTAAAAGCGAAACCGCCCATTTTCCCAGTGAAACTAACTTTTGTCCCTATTCTTTTACAAATATATAGCAGGCCTGGCAGACGTTGTTATGTGAGGCGATAATTTTTTCCTTTGAAGCTTACTTTTGCCCGTACCTTTTATATACATGTTTATGTACTAAGCCCCATTCATCTGCTTCCAGTAGTTGGTGATATATGATGAATTTGATTTTAAAGGGCGTGTCATCGCCCATTTTTTAAACCAAACTTTGTAAAAACCTTTTATAGGCCACAATTATGAAATCTTCATGTAAATTCTATTTAAAAAGTTATTTTTTCTAAGGGCCACCCAAAGTATGCACCCTAAATAAAATGTGTCCGGTCTAAGTTGTGCCACTAAATATAAAAGCCATGTGGTGTAAGTTCCATGAGAGAACTTCGAGAAAATAATATTTTAAAAATGTTTTTGCATTACGGCAAACCTAAATATGCATTTATGCCTCTTATTATAAAAGACACGTGCTGTAAATTCCATGTGGTGTAAATTCGGTGTCAGTTGATTTACCGGACTTAACATACTGTAAAATTTTCATCAAAATCTGCCAGATAGTTTCCGCGTCCATAAAAAACAAACAGATGGACGGACAGGCAAAAACTAAATTTTATAAAAACAACAAATTGCAGTTTAACGCTTTTTACAAAAATTTATTAACATCGTACTCTCTCAAAAGTAAATAAAAAAACCTCGAGGAGAGCTCGTACTAAGCGAAAAAGACGTATCTCAAAAAAAAAAAAAAAATATCCGAGATTCTTATGGCATCGGATAGCTTAAGAAATTACGCGTCTAATGAAACACTCCAAATGTCGGCATCTTAGTTCAATCATATAAAAAAATCTACTAAGAAAATTTCCTCTATCTCAATTTTACAGGTATTTCAACAAATTGACATAAACAAAACATCAATTATCTCGAAATGAATTTTTTTGAGATACGTCTTTTTCGCTTAGTACGGCAGAGCTGTCCTTTGAACTTCGAAGCCAATTTCGATTTCGCCCATTTTCAATAGCAAGATGCCTGCAAGAAGATGTGACCTGTGTGTGAAAGTTTCATTCAATTAGCTTTCTTGGTTTTCCTGTAAAACTGATTTCAACAGACGGAAAGACAGACAGACGGACATCGCTAAATCGACTCAGGTGGTGACGCTGATCAAGAATATATATACTTTTCCATACCTGTCACACCCCCTTCGATGTGTTACAAACGGAGAGACAAAGTAAATATACCCTCGGTGTAGGGTATAAAAATCATAGAAATAAGTATACAATAACCTTTTTTAGTGCAAATATGTTGTTTTAAAACATAAATTATTAAAATCGGTTCAGTATATTTTGCGGTTTGGCGTTACAAACCATTTCCATATAAGCAATTTTATATAAATAGTATCGATATAGATTAACGCTAGATTTCATTGAATCCAACACTTCGTTTTTCTCTCGGATTTCTTTTTATTATATAAAAGTTATCTTGAAAGCTAATCGAGATATCGATTTTTTTTTTATTTAAAATTTTCAATATCTGTTCTATCGAAAACCATCGTCAGATTGCGGCCAATTTGTGTATATGTTTATGGCTATATATTTTTGTAAATACATATGTATATATGTATGTCAGATCTTGTTTCGGAGATATGTATAGTAAGGCGGGTCGATTTGTTCGGGCGGGAAAAAGTTATCAAAAGGTAATGCATGAAAATATTATACGGACAATTCTGATCAACTTTGATAAAGAAACTATAGGTCTAAAACCAATTTTGAGCTTCCGCATTTTTACAAATAGGTTTTGTACAGTTCTTACATACATATATTGGCACTGTTATGGGAACAATTACACTGTATTTCCTACTATCAGCAAAATTGGGCTAGGTCGGCCATTTTGATGTCGTTGGAAAGGTTGTTTGTATCCTTTCTGTATGTACCATGTTAATATTTTTTTTTTTGATAATGGATAGTGGAGTGCGGAAAGACTAAAGTCGAAAGATAATAGAAAGCATTAATTTATTCAAAAATGAAAATCTTACAATAATTTACTGTTAAGTTTGACACCCATAGTGTTAGATCTTGTTTGCTTACTGACCGAGGAACTTTTTTTGCGACTTTCAACCGTCACTGACATATTTTTTACGGTTTTTATTAACAACACGTCGTGATACAGTTGTTAAAAGTTGAACAAACTTCTCTGTGCCTTGAATATGAGAATTAATTTTTGGATTTTAATTGGTGAATCGTCAGATTTTAAATATTCTATTAAATAGTCATATGAAATGCTTTTAGTAAAAGGCGGCTCAGATAAAATACTGTTATCGTCTAGGTCGATTATATTAGTCCGTACAATCAAAATTTATGCAGGGTTTTTCTTAACATCAAAGTTCTGATGTATCATTATTTTCACGACAGTATAAAATTTTTGTATCTCTCTCTTAAGTATGTTCTTGCGGTCACCGTACAGCATTGTTAATAAGACGTTTTCAGAATGCGCAAAATACGAATTATGCTGAACTACAGCATTAATAACATTGCGGAGTTTACGAAGTACTTCTTCCCTACACTTAAATTTCTCCCTGGCCACTTTCTAGTTATTCATAACAACAACATCGCCATTTTCATCTCTAAAATCAATATCTTTGAACACAACTGTTGCTAAGCACGACGCTACTCTGTCAGAGACTCCAAATCTATCGCACAATATAGCAAAGCTCTGTAGTTTTTGTTATATCGCCTCTGTGGAATAAACACTTCATCTACATTTTCGATAGATTGGTTGAATTCGCCAACGACCAGATCCAATTGCTCAGGTATGGTATTGGATCGTGACTAGCTGATGCCAATGTTGGTTCTTGCTCAGTCAATTCAGTAAAAGGCTCTGGTACCGTCAGCTTTCTGTCATTATGTTGATCAAACATGCAATTTTGTAAACGATCAGGTATAAATCCACAAGAACATTTATTTTGTTTTAAGTCGCTTGTGCATTTTCCAATGAAAAATATATTTTTAGTCCAATCTAAAAATGCTTGAAATCTACAGTGAGCGTCAAAAGAAAGTAAACACCAATTCTTCATCCTTAAATTATCTTATTACAAACTTATTATTGACTTACGATAATAAGTAATATTGCAGAGTTTACTACTATACCATTTAGAGATTTACTATTATAAAACATGAAATCAAAACAAGTGACAACATTGCTCAAATCTTTCAAATGTGAAAATGCATCAGATTTTAAGCGTCAAAAAAAAAGTAAACAGTTGTAATACTTACTTAGATTTTTTATATTTCGGGGAGGAAACTAAGGTTTTTTGTGAAAAATTTGTACTGATCAAATGTTTTACTTCACTAAAAATAATTTTAAGTTGATTTGTACTTATTAATAATAACTAAAAAGGTATAAAGGAAGTTAATCTCACTATGGGAAAGCAAACATCGGCTGATATTCAGAAAATTATATTAGATTTAAAAGAAAAAGTCAAATCTTTGCGTGAAATCGTGGGAAGGAACCACTGAACAATAAAAAATAGTTGATAAATCGCCAAACAGCATCAGGTTGAAGATTTACCGAGATCTGGAAGCCCAAAGCGGCTTAGTGGTACTGAAGTTAGAGCTGTAGTAAGAGAAGTAAAGGCATATGCAGCTTCAAGTGCAGCTAAGTTTTCAGAGAACATAACGCACACATCAGGCAATCCAGTAAGTACGAGTACAGTCAGGAGACCGATTCACAAAAATGGCTTACATGGAAGGATACCACGCAATAAGCCATACAGGTCCAAGGTTAATCAGAGTAAGCGTATGGATGTTGCTAAAATGTACAAAAAAAAGGCTCTTTTTTTATGAAAACATACTTTATACCGATGAGAGCAAATTCAAAATTTTCGGAGCGAAGAGGCCCCCAAAAATATGGCGTGCTTAGAATGATGCCTTTGAAAAGTTTGTAACCAACACTGTCAAACACGGTGGAGGCTCAATTGTTTAGTTGCAACCTATATAATAATAATTATATAATAATTTTCAATTTAGGATACTTTGAAAAGCAAAAAAGATATCGATATAATTCCGAGTGAGTTTTCAAGAGGAAGAGTAGTTCTTTCGAAACTCATTAATGGATTCATAAAAAAAAAAAAATATTTCTGTATAAATTTGCCCAATATATCTCGAAAAATCGTGATTTTTGCACTTTTAGGTTAGAATATCTCGAAAACCGGAGCTATTTGAGAAATTCTAAGCTTGGATTCGAGTTCAGCGCGTCAAAACCTTCGGATAAGTAAGGCAAAAAAATCAATGTTGCCCTGTGATATTTTATAGTTTGTGTTTTTTTTCGTTTTTTTTTTCTTTGAATTTATCAGAATTTGATATTCAACCCGGAGGGATTGACTTTGAACCCGGAGACCCGGAAATCATACTCAAAACCCTGAGTCTCCGGGCGAAACCCTGAGTGTTGGCATCCCTACTGGTAGCAATACAAAGGAATTTTCTCAAATGCAGCTAAATAAATTAATTAATATGGGTTGTGCAAATAAAAAATGGCGGAAATAATTATTATTAGTGAATAAATATCATCAGGATTTTCCTCCATTTAATAATCAAAACTAATATTGAAATTATTTTGTAATTGCCGAAAAGTTTCCTCTTTTTTTTAATTATCAATTCATATAGCATTTATTTTTATTTCGAATTTTTAAAAAACTTCTCTATTAATTTAAATAAATAAAATAAAAAATCTTAATAAAATAGAAAATGGCAGATCAGAGGGAATTTCAGCTTCGTTGCTAAAAATCCCAATGCGCAATGTCGCATTTCCCCTCATTCTAAGACCGTATTTCTAAGGTCTTTGAATTAGTAACACGTTCCAATTATCGACATTTCTGGGAGCGTAGTTCTTTAATATATAATTCTTTGGTTGCATGTTGTCGCAACATTTTTTCGTTACATCGGCAAATTGGTAACACCGATAGAATTTTCAAGTACTAAGCCAAGTACGATATCACCAAACCTTTGATATGGCAACATCCCCTTGAACTCTTGCTCTCACTTCTCTCATTGCTCTGACACTTACCAAAAATAATGATGGCAGTCATTGCCGTGGTTCAACTGTGATTGTCAACGCAAGCCGTCAATTTACCTAATACCTGAAATATCAAATTACTTAAAATCTGATATGCCAAATGTTTGTCAACTAGATTTGACATTAGACGGTAAACAAATTTTGACATTGCATCCACCATTATAATCGAACCTAAGCTGTCATAACAAGGTGCAGATAGTTTGACAGAAGCAATAAAAATCGTAAACAAAAGTTGTAGATGAAATTTATACTGTGCTTAAGTGTTTTTATAACAATAAATTAAAAAAAATTGCATCGCCATAGGAAACTGAAAATTTGTTTCTGAAGTGAGACTAAAGAGTTAAACAGAACTGGGACATGCAATTTACCATTAGCGTCAAATCGCACCAAAAAATAGAATTTTTTCTATTTCTCTGCGATAAATTTTCTAGTGTCAATTTTGTACTCACTGCAAACGTATAGGAAAAACAGAAGATAAATCGCTCGTCCCAGTTCTGTTTAGCTCTTAACTAGACCGGAAACTCTTGTTCTTCTTCTCACGTATTGATTGTCAAATATTTTGAGATACAGAGGTACCGTATGTGAAAAAATCAATTTTTAAGGAATCGTACCTGATTTGAGGGTGTTTTTCGTGTAAAAGTGTTTTTTTTTTTTTCACGGGCATATGATATCAAATTAATTATTATTTAATAAAAACGAAAATTTTATACAAAAACAGAAGTATTTGCTTGTTGTTTAATTTTTTGAGCTTAGGACTGTTGAAAATGTATTAATTGACAATGCAACCCTGTAATCATTTTTATGTTTCTGAAAACACAAATGTCATTCATTCTTTTTAAAGATATTCTCTGTGCGCTTCTTTTTCTCATCGTGTATGCACGCGTAAAATAATAAAATGTTTGTTTGAATTTAACCGGCTGGTTTTTATTTAATTTTGTCATCCTCGGATTTCTGATTCAACAGGTTATGGGCCCAGACACAAGGGTCACGATTTTACAATAAATAATTTGTCGGTAAAATAAACTACGCAGTTACCATGAGTTCGATGTACCAAATCGAGAAGTTGGATGAAGGAAATTATGATTCCTGGAGCATCCAGATGCGCAGCGTGTTGGTGCATGCTGAATTATCAAGGTGGTTAGTGGAACGCGGCCAGATAACGATGGAGAAGCCTGGGATGCGCTGGATGAAAAAGCATTGGCAATGCTAACATTGAGTGTACGGCCATCACAGTTGTGTTACCTAAAAGACTGCAAGACTGCAGCAAGCGCTTGGGAAAAACTCAAAAATGTATATCGGCCGAGCGGGCCAGTGCGAAAAGTGTCACTGTACAAAAAGTTGCTGAGTTTGCGAATGGCGGATGACCAAACTATGAGTAGTTTCATGAATATGTTCTGTTGTGCTATTGACAAGCTTGCAGAAGTGGAAATTAAGCTAGGCGAGGAGCTAGCAGTTATAATTTTGCTATCAAGTTTGCCTAAAAAATATGAGAATTTTGTTATAGCCATGGAAACCCGGGACAATTTACCATCATTAGAAATATTGAAAATAAAACTGCTAGAAGAAGGGGAGCGCAGAAATAGTGAGGTTAAATCGTTAGTTTCCAGTGAACAGCAAGCATTTCATGCAAATACAAAGCCTGTACATAAAAAGAAAGAAAAGAAAGATATTGAATGCTACAAATGTGGGCAGCGCGGCCATTACAAAAATCAGTGTAAAAACAAAGGCAAAGGAGAAACAACGAAAACACAACAACAACAACGCTCGTTCAATGTTTTAGCGGCGGCAGACGTGCACGATCTTGCATGTATGAACTGGTGCCTGGATAGCGGAGCGACGACGCATATGTGTTGTGAGCGCAGTTTATTTTCTAATTACATTTCGCAAACAGAGGATATTGTGTTGGCTGATGGTAAAGTTATTCGAGCAGTTGGCAAAGGTGACGTTAAAATTCAAACAGTTTTTTGTGAATTGAAGTTGAAAAGCGTTTTGTTTGTTCCTGGAATGAGGGGAAATTTCATTTCGGTCAATCGAGCTGTTGAAAATGGCTGCACAGTACATTTCAATAATCAATTCGCAGTAGTAAGCCAGCAAGGCGAACAAATATTGATAGCGCAGAAAAAGAACAATTTATTTGTTTTTGAAAATAAGAGCAATGTATGCTTTGGTGCTTCGCAGTGTAGTGCAGAAATGTGGCATAATAGATTTGGCCATTTAAACTATGTCAGTTTGATGAATCTATCAAAAAACGGGATGGTGCTCGGTATAGAAAATGTAAATTTTTCAGAAAAAGCGCAATGTAGGACTTGTATGAAAAGTAAAATTCACACTCAACCGTTTCCAGCAGCGTCGGAAAGTCGAGCTAAGCGGCAGTTAGAGCTTGTACATACAGACGTATGTGGGCCATTCGAGGACCGATCCCTTGGTGGGTCAGTATATTTTTCAACATTTATCGACGACATGTCTCGACGCATTTTCACATATTTCTTGAAGTCAAAGGACGAGGTATTTGAGAAATTTTTAGAGTTCAAAAACATAGCAGAGCGTCAAACTGGACGTAGAATCAAGGCAGTACGCAGTGACAATGGCGGAGAGTATCTGAATAAGCGTTTTGACGATTTTTTCAAGCTGCACGGTATAAAACGTCAACTTTCGGTTCCGTATAGTCCACAGCAGAATGGCGTGGCAGAACGGGCAAATCGAACCCTTGTTGAGATGGCAAGGAGTTTGCTTATTCATTCCTGCATGCCACAGAATCTATGGGCGGAAGCAGTGCAGACAGCCTGTTATATACGTAACAGATCACCAACTTCGGCCTTGGTAGGCATGACACCGTACGAAGCGTGGAGTGGTAAAAAACCTGATGTGAAGCACATGCGTGTATTTGGATCAGTGGCTGTTGGTTTGGATAAGACACGTCACAGCAAATTCCAGGCAAAGGGCAAGGAGTACCGACTTGTAGGATACTCTCTGGGATCGAAAGCCTACAGATTGTATGATGAGGAAAAACAGCAAATTTTTGAGAAACGAGATGTTTTGTTCGACGAGCCTGGCAGTGATATATTGACGCGCAATCACATTATGTTTGATGTACCAGCGGAAATTTTACCAACCAATACATTTCACCATAATGTGGATAAGCTAATTCTACACGATGAAGGTGAGCAGGAAGTTAATAATAAAATTGACAGCGAGTTAGTAAGTGAAGAGTATGACACTGCAGAAGAACTGGAAGAAATTCAAGAGTATGAAGATGAAAACCAACAAAATGAAAAAATTGGACCAGGTAGGCCAAAACTGATTCGCACGGGTAAGCGAGGGCGTCCAAAAAGAAGCTATAATGTGTTAAACGTTTTGAAAGTCCATGAGATACCGTTGCCGCAGACTTTCAAAGAGGCAAACAATAGTAAGTATGCTTCATATTGGAACGCTGCCATGAACTCAGAATACGAGGCGCTGGTTGCAAATGGTACGTGGACACTAACAGATTTACCTAAAGATCAGAAGGCGATTGGTTGTAAGTGGGTATACACCATTAAGAGGGACAGCAGCGGTGACGTCGGGCGATATAAATCACGTCTAGTGGCAAAAGGGTGTTCCCAGAAATTCGGTGTTAATTATACGGATACATTCTCTCCTGTATGTCGGTATGAAACGATACGTTTGATTTTGGCCTTGTCTGTCCAGCTAAAGCTGTATCTTCACCAAATGGACGTTTGCACAACGTATCTCAACAGCGAGCTAAATGACGTTGTCTACATGAAGCAGCCTGAGGGGTATGTTGACATGGCGCATCCAAGCAAAGTGTTAAGACTCAACAAAGCCATATATGGCTTAAAACAAGCAGGAAGGGAGTGGAACTCCAAGCTGAACACAGCATTATGCGATATTGGTTTTACTCCGTGTCAGAATGAGCCATGCCTATATAAGCAAGACATAAAAGGTAATCTTTGTTTGATATTAATTTATGTAGATGATTTGCTTATACCGTGTCAGAGGGAAGAAGATTTGATGCTAACCAAATCAATGATTGCAACGAAGTTTGAATGCGTTGACAAGGGTCCGTTGCAAATATTCTTGGGCATGCAGATTGAGCGCGATGGTGATTTAGGCGATATATCAATGAATCAGACAACATATATTAGAGACATGATTCACCGTCATAATATGCAGCAGTGCAGGCTTGCAGCAACACCATTGGATGCAGGTTTCCAAGTAGCGTGCGATAAAGAAAGTTGCTTGAAAATAGATCCAACAACGTATCAGTCAGCAATCGGTGAATTGATGTGGTTGGCATTGACGTCGAGACCAGATATCTACCATACAGTTGTAAAGTTGGCACAACGAAATATCAATCCACATAGTGAACATGTCAATGGTATCAAGCAAGTAATGCGGTATTTAGCTGGCACAATAGATATGAAATTAAACTATAATGTACGTGGTCAGGCACTTGAGGGCTACGTGGATGCAGACTGGGGTGGCGATGTGAGTAATCGCAGATCATACACAGGATATGTATTTTTCCTAGCAGGCAGTCCGATTTCCTGGAAATCAGAGAAGCAGAATTGTGTGGCTTTAAGTAGCACAGAAGCCGAATACATGGCATTGTCTTCAGCTACGAAGGAGGCATTGTACTTGAGACGTCTCATTATTGAAATTGGTTGTGGCGAAGTTGGAACTCCAACAATTTTAAATGGCGATAATCTCAGCGCGCAAAATCTGGCCAAGAATCCAGTGTACCATGCCAGATCGAAACATATTGACATCAGGCATCATTTTGTCCGAGAAGTTATACAAAGTGGCGAAGTCGTATTGAAGTATGTTCCAACCGAAAATATGATAGCGGATATATTTACGAAAAATTTGTCAAAACAAAAAC
Source organism: Tricholauxania praeusta (assembly GCA_949775025.1). Taxonomy (NCBI): domain Eukaryota; kingdom Metazoa; phylum Arthropoda; class Insecta; order Diptera; family Lauxaniidae; genus Tricholauxania; species Tricholauxania praeusta. Next base: position 75,822,384 of record OX459029.1, on the reverse strand, counting down.
ACTGTCATTTTGTAAAATTAATGAATTTAAATTAATATAATGGGTTATTCATAATGTATACAGGGTACCATTGAGGAAGGGTGTTGAAAATGTATTAATTGACAATGCAACCCTGTAATCATTTTTATGTTTCTGAAAACACAAATGTCATTCATTCTTTTTAAAGATATTCTCTGTTCGCTTCTTTTTCTCATCGTGTATGCACGCGTAAAATAATAAAATGTTTGTTTGCATTTAACCGGCTGGTTTTTATTTAATTTTGTCATCCTCGGATTTCTGATTCAACAAGGACTAGTTGAAATGTAGGAATATATACTAATGGAAAGTCGATCAGGGCGTAAAAGCTGTCATATTTCAGTATGAAATAATTCTTTACGATGTCCAAAAATAGCATTTGTCAATGAGCATCGAGAAGATGGAAAATTTGTATGTGTAATACACACGTATAAGGATAAAAATGAAAAATTTTAGCCAGTTTAAAAATGATTCGCGATACATGAACGCCCAGTGTCTGAAAAGAATTTACTGTTATTATGTTGTAGGCAGATTTATGCCAATTTTTTTTGCGTTTTATTGGTTGCTGCCCAGTTATACGCCATAGCGTATATTCCTGCCTTGCTGCCTTGCTACTTCTACTTATGTTTCAAGTTAAGGCCTCTTTGTACGATATGTTTTTCGTATTTTTGTCTTGAACTTGTATATTTGTTGATTTAAGGCTTACTTTTCAAATTATGTAGTTAGTTTAGTAGTTAAGTTATCGAACGCTTTAACCATTACTTAGGAGGTAAGGCATTTTTTTAAGTGAAGAAATTTAATAAGCGATTTTGACTAAAAGTTATATAAAAATAAGTAATTTGTAAGTTAACATTTTGATGCTCACATAAATAGATAATATATCAGCTTTTACGTCTATCAAATAAAAATAGCCAGCAAAATTCATATCAAAACTTTGAAGATATCTATAATAGATAACATTAACTCAATAACTTTACTTTTATATAACTTAAAGCTGTAAAAAAGAAAAAGGTTAAAACTTATGCGGAAAAAATCCGGTAAAAGTTAATATTGGTTTCACCAAACATTTTCTACCTCAATCTCGCTTTGCAAAAATAAAAACAGTGGCATTCATACTGTAGTGAGATGAGTATACCGCTCCCCCGAGACTACGCAGTCGAGTGTGTTGAATACAGCGCGCTCCCGAGACTGCGCTGTCGGAAATCATGTTGACTTTCCAAACAGCTGTTTTTGACAATTCCCATTTAATATTTGCAATTGAAAATCATTGCATTCGCTACAGATTTTTTATTTTGATTTAATTAAATAATTTTATATTTCTATCTTAACAATAAAGGTATCAAATGGTAGGTTATTTATTGAGCTTTAATTTAGTGTGTAAAAGTTTCAAATTGGTTCATTTACAAACAAGAGGAATAGGTTCAAAAATTAAATTTCCACAAAAATTAAATTTTTATTAATTTATTTTTTTTGAACAGCTGTTTGTTTTTGACACTTGACAAAATTTAACTACAAAAATTCTTTTGGCGATTTTTGTTAACTTGAAATTTTTTAATCGAACTTTACAGTCAGTTGCAGTAACCAATGTTCTTGTGAAATTTCACAAATCGGTTAATGCTTTATAAACAAACATGACAAAGACAACAAATGGAACAATTTAACCTGGTAATTGGTGACATATGTTTCGGCTATTACCACATATATACACATATTCATAAGTATATACATAGCCTCATCAGACCAGTTTTGGTTAATTTGTAATGTGATTCGAACCCCCGACCATTCCATGAATTATATGTGGACGGCCGCTCTACCACTTGAGTCACGGAGGTTGTGCTGAACGACATATACAAAGTGCAATTTATATTATGCGATTGCGCCATCTGTTGTCATTTTATTGTCATTTCTCGTTTGCTGTATAGTTTTGTTAAACCATCGGTTTAAGGACTTGCTATATGATGTAGCTTTATTATTTCGAATTTCGGCCTTCCGCCACTTATTCTCCGAATAATTGTTGAACGTATTCTTCCGGTTTTAGAAATTTTTAATTTGTTTTAGTCGACTGAATGTTATTAATTAATTTGAAATTTTTTAATCGAACTTTACAGTCAGTTGCAGTAACCAATGTTCTTGTGAAATTTCACAAATCGATTAATGCTTTATAAACAAACATGACAAAGACAACAAATGGAACAATTTAACCTGGTAATTGGTGACATATGTTTCGGCTATTACCACATATATACACATATTCATATGTATATACATAGCCTCATCAGACCAGTTTTGGTTAATTTGTAATGTGATTCGAACCCCCGACCATTCCATGAATTATATGTGGATGCAGCAAACGAGAAATGACAATAAAATTACAACGTAACAGCACGAATGCCTAGGTTCGAGTCCCAGTGGACGCGGGATAAAAAAGTTTTTTTTTAAATTAAATTGAATTACAAATTCAATGCATCCGAAGAAGCACATCTGACGTGCTCCCGTTGGAAGCTGCTTCCAAATTTCCCGTTGGGTTCATTATGAGGAAATATTTTTATAAAATTAAATTGGATATAATACCTTCCCATTCTTTTTTAAAATATAACCCTAAAAATATTAAAGCATTCAGTGTATCATCCTCTAAACGTGGAGGATGAGAAGCACTTTCCTGCTTTAACACTTGTCGGCTCAATTGTTGCCAGGAAGTTAAAATCCTTTTGTAAATAGAAGCCCCTGTCCCCACCATTACAAAATATATCTATTGGTTTATTTAGAGCATCGACTAAGGACTAACTTGTCCTATCAAAGGAATTTCGGGTAGTGTTATTTAAAACAAAACGTAATTTTTCTTTTTAACTTGCGGGTGGATTTAAATTTCTTATTTCAGTGTTATCGATATCATCGATTTTGGAGTTAGTCTCGTTTTTTAATTTGAACAAAATATCATATAACTGTTTCTTTATAATTGTTAGTGATGGGGCTTTAGAAAAGTCAAACTTAAGCTTATAAATATTGTCAGGATTCATTAAATATAAATGAAATGTCAGATAAAACAGTTCTTCTTTGCTTGATTCTCTCTATAATTTGATAAAATAAAAGATTGCAAAAAGACGATTTATTTTGATTGATTTCATATAGCATGAAATTTAATGCTATGTCCTATATAGATCCATATCACGAGCACATATGGCTTCAATAATTACTTTAATGGGTTGAAGTACATTTACTACATCTTTTAAAACTTTGAATTCATGATCCAATAATGCATTGTACGCTGTTCACAATTATGCATCATTTGCCGCGAAAGTATATTCATCTACTAACAAATTTTAGTACTTCGGCTATAAAACTTACTTTATTTTGGGTTTAATTCACTCATGAAATGCACACAAATAAAATCTCGACTTGTGGCTAAATCAATTTCACCGCACTGAGACCAAAAACAGTGGATATGAACGCACAAAATCTTGCAGCACATATCTTTTTCTGTTACTGCTATGGTGACAAAAAAAATGTTGCCGAGAATTGCTTATTTAAGGAAATATTACGGCATATCACCTTACATGACAATATCACAATATCCGAAGTAACTCTACGATGAAATATGCAAATAAAATAAACGAAAAACACGAGAACGAAAGCCTTCCATGTCCCCCCGGGACGTGAATTGTCCAATACGGCTTTCGAAACATAATCTGTTTTTGCCTTTTACGAAAATAATCACCCTTATCATCGTAGTCGTTTTTTTTTTTTTTTGGTTTCATCGCAATTTTGCGGCACGACAAAACTTGTACGACTCGTGACTATTACAATTTCAATGAAAGCTTTTACAATTTGATGTCCACAGATGTTTGACAATTATGAAATGTCTCAAAATTTGTTTGTATTTTGATGTTGTGTTTGGAAATTTAGCTACAATTGCGTACAAATCCAAAATATTCATCAAATAACGAAACATCGGTGTGCCAGCGGTAGTCAACATTACTTTTTTAATCTAAATGTAATATGAAAAAAATTTTCATGTCATTTGAAAGAGGAAATATTGAAGTTTACAAAACAATTTTTATTATTGTTAAAAAATCTGAAATTTAAAACGTAGAAAATCATAACATACTACTAAATTTCATATCGCAGCTTATTGTATGCAGATATGTTAAACTCTAAAAACTTTGTCAAAAATAATGGTTTTGTAATTTTTTATATTTAGTGTGGTAGCTTATTCGGATTGGCATCGAAGCACCAAGTTTTTTAATGGCATCTGGCTGGATATTACACCATTCATCTTAAAATGACTCTTTTGGGCCTTTTTTGCTTGAAATATTGTATTTTCGGACATTTTTTTTTCAAAATCCTCCAAAAATTTACAATCACACTTTGATCGGGCGACTAACCTGGCGGTGTCATCAAATTCGGGCACTTATACATATATATATCTACCAGAATCGAACTATGCCCGCTCTGTGTTTTGGGTTTTTATATTGGTAAAACCGTAAATTTGTCCGTATTCTCAGATTTTCGGTACTATACAGCAAATTGTCATTTAAAACCTGAAGACACATATCCATACTCATGATATTTTCTATAAAAGCCAAATTTTCGGTACCAGCAGCTAACATGCAAGCTCAAACCTTGCCGCTGACACCACCATGCTTTATAGTCGTGTATAGTTTATACTTATTGTTTTCCGTATTCGGCTTTCACGACATGCCATCTGAGTCAAATAAGTTATATTTTGATTCATAGACGAATATTACTGAATTCCAGGGGGTCATCAAAAGATGTTCTTTGGAGAAAATCAGACTGTTAAGCTCATTTTTGACTAATGAACGGCTTTTTGCAGACTACTTGCCAGTAAAAATCAGTTTTGGTTTGGGTTTGGATGTGCGCTGCTGGTACTGGAAATTTGGTTTTTATGGAAAATATCATATGTATGGATGTATGTCTTCGGTTTTAAATGACAACTTAGCATACGAGTAGTACCGAAAATCTGGGAATACGGACAAATTTACGGTTTTACCCATGTTAAGACCCAAAACACAGAGCGGGCATAGTTAAATTCTGGTAGGAATATAAGTGCTCGAATTTGATGGCACCTCCACCATAGTCACCCGATCTTAGTGTGATTGTAAATTTTTGGACGATTTTGAAAAAAAAATTCCGAAAATACAATGTTTCGAGCAAAAAAGGCCCAAAAAAGGAATTTTAAAATGACTGGCGTAATATCCCGCCAGATACCACTAAAAATCTTGCTGCTTGGATGCCAAACCACTTTTAAGCCGTAGTTGACCGAATAGGCTACCACACTAAATATAAAAAATTTTAAAATCATTATTTTTTGACAAAGTTTTTAGAGTTTAACATATCTGCATATAATAAGCTGTGACATGAAATTTAGTAGTATGTTTTGATTTTCAATGTTTAAAATTTCAGATAGTATTTTTTAGCAATAAAAAAATTATTTTTAAACTTAAATTTTTTCTCTTTCAAATGACATCAACACTTTTTTTATATTCCATTTAGTTTCAGACAAAATACAATTATATATGGTAGAACTATCTTGTCAAACTCAAATAATGCAACCGTGAATTTGTCTTTCAGAATTGTCAAGAATAAACAAAACAAAGCAAAAGAAAAATTCTGACAAGCGCAACTTTCAAAATTATGCGTTATTTCCCGCGAAAGATTGAGCCTATGGTCTACAACACGATACATGAATCCTGGTGATGTTACCTACTTTATGATTGGTGGCCTATCAGAGCAAATTTATGAATAATGTGAAGCAATAGAACTTCTGCTGGTGAATTCCAAACTATTTTTACGTGCTGGTACAACAACCACGATAGGTTGTGTCATGTGCACCCTAAGTTGGACGATGCCAATCGTACAACCATCCTCAGTTGGCGAACATGATTGCGAGTTTTGTCCGAAAGGTTGAGCAACGCGGTAAAGTCTGAACGGCGACCATCAAACCAAAAAGGCAGAAAGAAAATAAAAAAAACGATGACAGTTGATAAGGCGATGGGTTTTTTTTTTTTGAAACGGGAAGAAAAACGGCAGGTTCCCGCCAAAAAAAAAGTTATAAAAGGCAAATGTCGCCTGGCGTGGAGAGGATTGTGTGCCGAGTAGTGAACGCGAGTGGTCACCATTTTTTGGAAAGAAAGTGAACGCGTGTGGTCGAGTCAAAGGAATTCAGTTAAAATAAACAAAAAGTGATCTAAAATGTACTTTAAAGAAAAATAAGAATTTAAAAGAAAAATTTCGGAGTGTAAAGAAAATTTCATGAAGAGAAAAGTACGTACATACATACGACTTAATTTTGCTGCAAAAGACAAAATAAAAATTCCATATTGGCAAATAAATGCCCATTGGCACTGTTGGGTTTTCGTGGCAGAATCCACGGAGTCGAAATATAACAAAACCGGGCGGCTATTTCAAAGTGCAAATGAATGGCAACAAATACAATATGAATATATGAACAATGTTAAGGTTCGTTTTATTATCTAATGATAAATTTAAATTAAAATTGCATGTCAGTTCATGAAAAAAATATAAAGCAAAATTGTACAAGAAACTTACATATTCGTTCGGCTCTGTGAACGTTAATGGAATGAACATTCAAATTTCTTTCCATTGACATTTGAACAAAGCATTTCACAATAATAAAAATAATGGAATAAAAAGTGGCGTTGCCATACATAAAAAGTAAACATAATTAAAATAGAGCTGTCACACAGGGCGCGTTTACACTAAGACTAAATAGAATAGACTTTAGTTCGTAACATCCCCACTCCCGTGAGTCGAAACGGCTGCCGGAGACTCACTATTCACGTCAAGAACTGCAAGCTTTGATGCTGCTCTTCGAAAAACTCCAACTGATGTTCTGACCAATGCCGAGCGCTTGCCAATGCTTGGAGCACGGTACCACGTTTCCAATTTCCTCGTGCCTCATTATCATCACACAGCACGACAACATCTGCAACTTTGATTGGTTCGACGCGTAAGTTCTGGTAGGTACTCCAAAATCCACCTTTTCCAAAAGGTTTGTTTCAACTGTTGCAGTATTTGCCACTGCTTCTGAAGGCAAAGTTTTTGTCCAACGATTGGCGTCTGAATTATATTTGGGCTACCAATTAAGAAATGGTTTGGCTTAAGCGGTTCATCTGTGTTGCTTTCCATCGCTAAATGAGTTAACGGTAGCGAGTTAATTAAATTTTCGGCTACAATCAGCAAACTTACAAGTGTTTCTACTTGTAGTGTTTTTTCTTTTAAAGTAAACGACAATACACGTTTAACTGCACGACCCATGCGCTCCCAACATCCACATTCGGATGGGTTTGCAGGCGTATTGAAGATCCATTCGATTCCATGGCGCATACACTCGTCATTTATAGTCTTATCTATTATAATAAAATTTTCCTTACTTACTTCGTTCCGTTGTCGCTCCTTAGACGAACTGGAACACCTCTTCGATTCATGAAGTTTCGGAGGCACAAAATTATGGAACTGGTCGACTAATCTTTGGCTAGTTCCAAGTGTATCGCTCTAATTGAAAGCACGTAAAAAGGGCCACCCATCTTTTTTCAACTCGGCGTCCTATAGCAACCTGTACAGGTCCAAACTTTTCTAGTCCTGTATAAGAAAATGGTCGAATAAATGGCGTTAATCGATCAATAGGCAGTTGTCCATTAGTGGAGGACATGGCTTTGCATACAAATTTTTACATAGCTGGCATTTGGCTTTGGCTGCACGAACTTGTTGGCGTATGCAAGGTATCCAAAATTTTAATCTTATTGCACAACAAATTGCTTCTTGGTTTTGGTGCTGATACAATTCATGATAATGTTTGACTATTAACGCTGTCAGTACATAATTTTTTGGTAAAATTATTGGGCGTTTTGTATTTATATCTACGCATGTAGAGTTATCTATGCGACCTGCTAATCGTATTATTCTGTCATGATCTAATTCTGGCGTTAAACTATAGATTGAGTTAGTTTTGGTAATAGGCTTTTTACGCAGCAAAAGATACATCTCTTCAGCAAACGATTTTTTTTTAACTAATCGGCAAATAAAAATTTCCGTATCTTTTATTTCGGCAGGGCTAAGCAGATCATGAAATCTTAGTTTATTTTGCGTACTGTTTATATAGCTTTTAAAAATTGCAATGGCAATACCCGCACGCGGGTGATGACTCTCAGTAATTTGTAATAATTAGAATATTTTTCGAACGGAATGACTTCCTCGCTGCAGGCTATGACAAACAAAAACTTTGAACGTTTTTCAATTTTGCTCTCGCTTATAATTGTATCATTTGGCATCTGCGGCCACTCTTCCTCGGAGCATTTTAAAAATGATGGACCCATTTTATCCATCGAGAATTTGACGATATCGTTTTTTTTGTATGTAGTCGAGTGGCATCATCGGCTGGATTTTGAGATCCCATCTCCATTGTTTAACATCAGAGGAGTCGATAATTTCAGTTATGCGATGCGCTACAAAGTGCTTATAGCATCGACTATCAGATCTTATCCAACATATAACTGTTTTTGAGTCGGACCAAAATATTATTTTTTGCGGCTTTATGCTATGGCTTCTTTTAGACGGACACCGAGAACGGCAGGTTGCAATTCCAGCCGTGGAATCGAAAGAGTCTTTATTGGACTGCATCTTGATTTTCCGGCAACAAATACAACATCAACTTTATTCTCATAACATATGCGCCAATACCCTACAGCGGAAAAGGCCATCTCGCTCGCATCAACAAATATATGCAATTCAATGCAAGCTGAAGTATTTGTAAAATGATTATTGTAAAATCTAGGTACTTTAAATTCGTCAACATTCTTTATCTCTTTGAGCCACTTGTACCACTCTCTGTAAATTTCATCTGGAATTGGCGTTATACAGTCAATTGCTGTTCTCCATAACTTTTGTAAAATGATTTTTGATCTTATCACAAAATCTGCCAAAAATCCAAAGGGATCAAATATAGACATTGTGGTGCCTAAAACTTCACTTTTATTTGGGCGTCGACTTCCGTTTAAAACTGACTTTGGTACCTTAGCAAATTTTAAGATGAAGCAAAATTCGTCAGTGGATGGCTTCCAAAACATTCCCAGAATTTTTTCTGTTTCTGTATGGCACATACTTTCACAAGTTTACGTCTCTGATGGCAAATTAGCAATAAACGCATTTATAAATTCAATTGAGTTTGATTTAAAACCTCTTAAATCAAATCCGGCTTCTTTTTTGGATTTCTACAACTTCGTTACAGATGTTTATAGCTTCCTCGGCAGTGTCAAAGCTATCGACATAATCATCGACGTAATGACGTTCTACTATGGCATCGTATGCACGTTCACGACCCTTTTTATGCAACTTGGCATTCAACTTTTTGACATATTGGGCCGAGCATGGTGAGCTCGCTGACCCGAATATCATTGCACTCATTACATATACATCAGGAGGTCGCGAAATATCGGCGTCTCTCCATAAAAATCTTTGAGCATTTTGATCTTTCTCTCGAATATTGATCCTGTGAAACATTTCACGTATATCAGCACACATTCCAATCGTTCCTTGGCTAAATTTAAATAAAACGGATCATTATGGCTTCGGCTGATACTTACTAGGGCCTTTCATTAGCCTGGAGTTTAAAGAAACACCATTTACAGACGCGGCAGCATCAAAAACCAATTGTAGTTTATTTCCTTTATTGACATTGCATACGGCGAAATGAGGCAAGTACCAAGTATTAGCTTCCAAAAGTGCAGAATCATTTTTTGACAATTTTAAGGCATATGACTTCGTAACATATTACTCAATTTTAGATCTGTACCATTTAGCAAAATTTTCATCTTTTTCCATTTTCTTTTCTATCGTTAAAAAACGATTTAAAGCCATTGTATAGCTGTCAGTAAACTCAAAAGGTCCGATTTTCCATAATAGACCGGTTTCGTACTGATCGCCTACCTTTTTTGTTGTTTCAACAAGAGTTTTCTCAGCTCTTTTGTCATCTTCGCTCTCAATACGCTCAAGTGGCTTTGTTCCAAAATTTTCTATTGTAAAATATTCTGAAATTTGTTTTTGAAGTTCGTCAATTTTATTTTCTTCAAGGTCTATGCGGCAAACAATCGACTCAGATTTTTCTTCATTAGACCCGAAAAGTATATTATCTAATTTAGTTTTATGAACGGCAAAATGTTCATCCAAATTTAAAATATTTAATGGACGGACAAAATTAATATGGGGCATTCCTATCAACAGACGTGGAACAGCATTGATATAATCTTCAATTAGAATATTTTCCAGTGCGGCGTACTTTTTCTGAAATTAATTTAAATATAAACTTTGAGGCGGCATTTGTAAATTTTGAGTTGTTCGCACTCCCTTCAAATGAAATACTTCTATTGAGTTATGTGCTGTCGATATTTCAAAATTCAATTGTTGAGACATTTCGTTTGTACTCTTTCCACCTATCCAGCGCAGTGAAAGTAAGTCGGCGGTACCTTTTAAACCAACTAGTTTAGCAACCTTATCTTCCATTAAAGATATTTTTGAACCCTCATCGATAAAAGCCATGACTTCACATTTTCCCTTTGGCCCATTTATTTCGACGGAAACAAATTCGTTTTGTTTACGTCATGATTTACGACATTGACAACAGCTGAATTTTCATTACATATAAATTTACCTGTTTTTGATGTATTTACATCCTTTGGCTTTTCTTGTATTTTGTCGGCGTTATTAACTTTAAAATTTTCATGTAAAAGTCGATTATGAAATTTGCTACAAAAGCTTATACCACATTCCCTTTGATTATGACAATTCGAAATATTATGGCTCGAACGCAGGCAACCAAAACAAAGTTTGTTTGTTTTAACGAATTTCCAACGATCAAAAATAGATTTTCGTTGAAAACTGGCACATTGGTACAAATAATGTTCCTGTTGGCAAAGGATACACTTTTGCTTTTTTTGTTCATCCATTATAGTAAAGGATGACTTGACCGTTTTTTCCTTCTTCTGAGCAAAGTCCTGATTATTGTTGGCTTTGCTTACCAAATCCACTTCTGTAGCCATTGAAATATACGTTGCAATATTTTGCAACCATTCACTAAATTGACACATTGTTGGATATTCCAACATGTTTATACATGTGTATTTAGCCCATTCCTCTCTCTTGAACAAGGGTAATTTACTAACCAATTCATCCAGAAGAGTAGGATTACTTAAATGTGGCGTAGCACCTGCATTTACCAAAAAAACTGTAAGGTTAGAAACCATAGTACTGAAGTGCATTATTTCTGAAATTTTGTTGCCTGTTATGGCAGGAAAGGCTCGTACTTTAGCAATTTGACTACGAATTAAAATCTGTGGGCGGCCGAAGTGAAATTCTAGCGTCTTCATCACGGCATCGACATTATCTGGATGTATGAGATACGCTTCAACTTTTGCTTTGGCAGCACCTTTAATTGATTATTGAAGGCGTGTCAAATTTTTCAATTTTGTATAGTGATAGGCTTCTGTTGTTTCTTTATAGGCTATTGAGAACATTGGCCATTGCTCTGGCATTCCGGAGAATTCAGGAAGATCTTGAAGTTTTCGCACTAAAGGCGTATGTAGAAATGACGTTGGCGTCGGCGTTGGCAAGGAATAAATTTGAGCAGGTACTGACGTATTCGCCGGCAGAGCATAATTTGGCAGTGACGTAGTCGTCGGCATAAAATAATTTGGCAGTTACGTTGTCGTCAGCATAAAATAACTTGGCAGTGACGTTGTCGTCGGCATAAAATTATTTGGCATTGTCGGCGGCATAAAATAATTTGGAATTGACGTTGTTGTCGGCAAGGCATAATTCGACATGGACGTTGTTGGAAGTGTCGGCATATTCAATGACACAAATTTGGAAACATTGGTGGTAGGCTGTGGCAGTGCTTCTGCTCCAAAATATTGCATATTAGAAAAAATAGACATACCTGTGTTTAATCCTGCACAGTAATCGGAAGTTGTGTGGCTATGGTCAGACGGCATAAGGGCATTGGCAGAGACATTGACGTCGACGTTGTTACTTGCAGCAGCAGTGCTGGTGATTGTATTCGTTGACTTGACAGAATCTTGTGCGTCGGCAATAGCGCTAACAACGGCTTTGTCGGTGGTGGCATGCTCCTCTATCAATAAACGCTTTTAGAGCACAACATTTTCCATTTCGGCTTTTCGACAAGAAAACTGCAGTTCTTTTATTTGTTTTTGTAACTCGGCAATGGTTACGTCTTCCACAAATGCCTTGTCATTTTCATCGGCTGAAGAATCTTCCTTGTGAGACATTTTAAGTTGGCGGCTACGCAGTTTCATCTACTTCTTGTAGAATAAATAATAAAAAATTGTTGGGTTTTCGTGGCAGAATCCACGGAGTCGAAATATAACAAAACCGGGCGGCTATTTCAAAGTGCAAATGAATGGCAACAAATGCAATATGAATATATGAACAATGTAAAGGTTCGTTTTATTATCTAACGATAAATTGAAATTAAAAATTACATGTCAGTTCATGAAAAAATGTAAAGCAAAATTGTACAAGAAACTTACTTATTCGTTCGGCTCTGTGGACCAAAGAATATAGAAAGAAAGAAACTCTCGGCAGAATTCCAATACCAACGCAAAACAAAAGTTTGACTGTGTAAGTAGATTTGAGAACTCAACTTAGTGTGGTAACTATTTATGCTATGGCCTAACCACTTTGGGTGTTTTTTTCCAAATTTGGAATATATTTAATTTTTTTTTGTAATTTCTCAAAACTTTGATGCTTTCTAGGCAAAATCTAACAAATTATTGAATAAAATTCATAAATAAAATACCAAAAGATACTCTTGTCGTTTTGATAAGTTATAATCAATCATGATTTTTTTTTTGCTAAAATCACAACATACGGCATTACTGAGCTGTCAAACTCGACATTGGACTTCACCTCCACTTTTCGCACAAAATATTTATGCTTGCAGCAGGATTTGTATTAAATAATTTCTTTCTTTTCTACTAATTTTTTTCTTTTCAAAAACATCAGTTTTTCTTTAAACTTCTGATATAACTTGTGCTAAACATATAAAATATTAATATATTCATTTCTTTACAGTTGATTCAAGATGCCGAGGGAATGCGTGATGAAATGCGAAGGAATGACGAGACTTTAGGCTTCCTTACAGGAACAAGCAAAAGGAAAGATACGTGCACTTATTTAATGTATTTTGTTTTTATAACTTTTTCTTAAAATTTACTTAGCTACTGACATACCGGAGATTGAAATTAAAATCGAAGGATCTATTGACAGTACAGACAACACAACCACAGATTTATCCACTATAACTAACACAACGGCCGACAGTTCTCTGTTTGAACTCTTTGTCGTTTCATCTACAAATAATGAGTGCACCTGAACTTCTCGTAACCACCATTGCTGTTATGCCATCAAAGCGTTCTCGTTGCTATTCAAACAAACGCACACCAGACTTAGGTAAAAGTAATCGTCAGCCTACGAGTAGACGCTGCTGCCCAGGCTAATGCAGGTGCACTATTGCCACCTGTGGTTGCAGTCGCTGCCAGAAACTTTGGTGTTGGTGATTTTGTAAAAACGTGTCATTCTTTCAATGCAACACCCGATTCAAAATATACTGAGGACATAATTATCGCTATCAGAGCAAAATGACGCAAAGCAATAGCTGCCCACATTAAACCTCAGCAGCACTCAGGGTCAACTATCAAGCTATATAATTATGCGATTAAATAAAAGACTTGTTTCTGTTTTGTTTTGCTCGAAAGTACAACTAAAAAATTTATTAAAATCCAATTTTTTGAACGAAATTGAGTTTATGTTTTTAAGTTTTGCCAATATATGTATTATTAAAACGATGTAATTAATTAAAATTTCTTCTTTTTTACTGAGTTTTGCATAGTTTGTATACTTAGCAAGTTTCTTACACATACAAATCAAATTGTTTTTCACTTATTTATACCACAGGCTCGCTACTATAAAATTAATAAATGGGTACATTACTACAAATGCAATGAAAAAATTAAGATTTTCAACTACTATACATATATAGTTAAACATATTCGGAAGCCATTTACTGACCACTTTTGTGTTTCGCAATTTGGATCACATGAATGATTCATGAAACGAGCCAAGTTTCCTTTAAGGCCTGCGTCAATAATATAGTCTTTTTTCAAAGACAAAAAATAACAGTTTTCATCACGATCAATTGACTTCTGATGCAAACGTTGCCTAAACTTTGCATCTCTCATATAAGAAACATCCAATTTGGAGCTCATGCGTGAATCGAATATTTGATTTAGACAATGTTGTCCTGCAGGACACAGCTTTGGATTGCATTCATGAAAGAGTACTCTATTTAGGCAGTTCGAATCTGGGCCACATGGATTCTTATCAGATTTTTACAATCACATTTGTTAACTTTTTCCAAGTCTATATGCAATTTTAACGACGGCACTACACGATATGTTTTTATCTTAGCATATGGCTGACTATGAAGCTTTTGCTTATTTTCCTCAGATATACGTTGACCGAGTTTTTTGGTTTTTACAGTTTCCCATAGTTTTTGCTTCCTCAACGCCTTTTTGATGAGTATAATCAATTTCTAAAATGCATAAAAAGTTTATAGCGCTATTATCATACACAGAAAAAAAAGATTCTATGATATCAAACAATTTCGTGTCCGATTTCAACGAATTTTTTGTATGATTTTCAGTCATAGAAACAGTTTGTCTGATATATCAAATCGTGATTTGTTGTTTTTCATCCTACAATTTTTGTTGAAACTTAAAATAAATTCGTTGATTTCAAAAAAACATTTGTAAATATTGCAAATATTTAATTCGTATTTTCAAGGAATTTTTTCTGTCAATCTTTGATTCAACTAAAACATTTTTTGCTTCAATTAATTCATTGGTTTTATTAACGAACTTTAATTAAAAAAATTATTTAAAGATTTGGAAAATTCAACGAATTATAAAAATTAAAATTTGTTAAATTAAATAAATATTTCTGGCTTTAGCGAATTTTTTTTTTTGCAGTATTGAACAATTGATAAATTGTTCAGTTAATTCATTAAATTTAAAAATTATTTTTACCATTTAGCAAATGGAAGAATAAGTTACAAAAAAACATTGGTGCAAACATAAAATACTCTAGGTATATCTTAGAATTATTTCTATATAATTCACCTAAAATTAAAAGAATATATCATTGAAAAGACAGAAACTATTTAAGAACTATTTAGTTCATTAGAGTGAAAAGTAAGATTTGGTTAAAAATTCCAAAGTTTGAATTGATTTTTCTAATTCAGTAACAAAGTTTTCTATTTGCACTAACTGTGAAACATTTAGCTGATTAAGCTAAAATATTTTGTTGTAAAATCAGATAATTTGAATTTGAAAATCTAACAAATAAGGTGTTTTGATTTTGCAAGTTTTTTCTTTAATTTAAAGAAATGAATAATTGAATTCTAGAAATTTTATTCATAGAACTGCAATTATTTGATTTTACCAATTCTGTTTTTTCTGTGTAGTTTTAAGGAGTACTTAAGATGTGGCATACGACTTACGTATATTAATTGGTATCTCTGATGGAGGTAAAATAATAGTTGGGCACCAACGGAAATTGTTAAACTTTTCCCATACCATTTCGCGATATAATAGAATTCGGCCTGCTTCGCATTTTTCGCAAATCATCCGCGTCAATAGGAATATTTGATTCAATCTTGTTTTTAGACTTGGTGATTTTTACTTTGGGCCAATATCTCCAACAAGCTGGATGGAACGTATTTAAGCAATGTGGTATGACTGCTGCATAATCGTCTGCAGTAATATGAAGAGTAATCTAAAAAATGAAGGAAATAAATATTTAAGCCACAAAAACTATAAATATATTGATAAATAGCTTACCTTACTCCTCTATTGTTTTCAATTTGTTTTGAAATGTCATTTTTGGCTAAACATCAAAATCAGCTGCCACTTACTCACCAAAACTTCCACCTCACTCACACGGTTGAAAAAATCGCTTCAGTTCCACCCGCTCGCGTACAAGACAAAACTCTGCCCCCCGCAATATTTGTTTCACCCAACCCCCTAACCAACTAGACAAAACTCTGAACCTAACCTCAATTTTTTATTTGTGTTCTTCTTCTTCTTCCTCTAAACAGCATTATCAAAAACCTGAATAATGGAAGAATTATTGAGCAGCCACAAGTAAAGAACATGAATTTATAAAATCAAAAATGTATTTAACTTTTCTTCCAATATCCAAAAGACATTGCAATTGCTTTTTAAAATTTTTGCATATTTTCTTCTAGTTTTTTTCATTTCACCTTGGTGTTATAATGTTGCCACTAAGGTCGGAAACAATTTTTATATTAAGGATTAAGTGTAGCAAAGTATTTTCGTTAACAAAATTATTGACTATTAAGGAAATAGGTAAATATTTTAATATTTTTTGATGTTCATTACGAAATAAAATGTTTTCAGATAGGTATCTAAGCCGTAAATTTCTTTAAACACGAACAATCTTTTAGACAAAAATTATTTATTTCATTTCACTATTAATTATAGATAATCTTCTCAGATTGATTATAGTTCTTTCAATGTGAACCAACAAAAACTAAATTTTTGGTCTGCCGATATTGTTTCACTCATTACATTTAAGGAGTTCTTTTAATATCATTCTTTTTCATAATTGAATTTATTTATTATATATTTTTAATTTTTTTTTTTATAATTTGAATATAAATGATAGAAACAATTGAAAATACATTAATTTGTTTTAATATTAAATGTATTGAATTTGTCCATCCTAAAATACAGCATTTATTGAAACTTTTCTTTCTAATTAGCACTCAAGGACTTACAAGTCAGCGCATTGCTACGTTAAGTCGCTTTAGTGCTTCAACAGGTTATTGTGCAATGACACAGAACGAAAGGCAAGCGGCTTTGTGTATTTCTATATATGAGGCGTCATTGTGCACATTTAACACAAAACAAACTAAGATTAAAAAAAAATTTTGGATTTCTTTTCTTATTATCATAAATATACACAAATTAAAGCCCAATTTCCATGTGATCTTATCTTATCCCATATCAGGGATATCAAATCAAATTTTTGTAAGAAAGAAAAAGCATGCGAACAGAGCCTAATGCGCTTGGAGAATGCGAGAGTGAATAGCATACATTTTCTATATTTATAGCATGTGATGTCCTCCCTGATATTTGATAAGATAAGTTCAAGAAAGATCACATGGAAATTGGGCTTAATCCACAATGTTAAATTTTTAATAAGGGTTAAATAAAAATGCGACAAATGTAGCTGTCCATGGCATCATATGTACAAATTCGCATAGGCCCTTTAGTCTGTTCTCAGAGTTTTTAAAAGTACCACACCATATTTTATAAATGCAAAAGTAAAATATGTATACATAAATTATAAGCACAAAACAAATAAATCAAAAATTTAACTTTTTTTGTTGTTGGATTTTCTTGTTTGCTGCTTAAAATTTTTTCTTTTGCGAAATAAAAATATGCGATATCATGGTAGCAGCTATATCTGTTACTATAATTACAAGATAGTTTCTCATTTAAAATTTTTTTTAAGTGAAATTACGCATCAAAAGACACGTTGTTAAAATTGCATAGACGTTGCATCCGTTTTTAAATTTTGTCATAGTTACGCAATATTATAGAACTTTTGTCTCCATTGCTGTAATGAATTAATTTAAAATTTATTGATATATTTATAACTTCCCAAGTATATCATGAAATTGCCTAATATTGCCGTAATATAGAAGTAAATTTATACAATTGTTACTTTACAACATACGGCAGCATTGTTTTTAGTGATTCACACGTATTCTTTGACAATCAATACGTGTGAGTAAAAAATTTTGGCGCAAAAGAGTTGCGCATCTTGTTCATAATCTTTGCTGTGGACGTTAATGGAATGAACCAAGAATTTATTCATTCATGGGAATGAACATTAAAATTTCTTTCCATTGACATTTGAACAAAGCATTTCACAATAATAAAAATAATGGAATAAAAAGTGGCGTTGCCATACATAAAAAGTAAACATAATTAAAATAGAGCTGTCACACAGGGCGCGTTTACACTAATACTAAATAGAATAGACTTTAGTTTGTAACAGGCATCAACATCTACTACAGCGACGCACTGCATCACCGCGTCATCATCATCACCAGCAATAACACCACCCCGTTAGTCACAATATGCAAAGAAAGTTCGTCAGGGGCACCAAGTGGCTAATAAATGCCCATTTCCACCATCATCTACTACAGCGACACACTGCACCACATGTTCAACACCACCATCAGCAACGGCAAACCACTGCATCACCGCATCATCACCATTGCATCGAAGTAACAGCTGCAGAAAGCTGCGGTCAGTTTTACCAAGAGCGGCCACATCATCATCCGCATAATAATCAACAGCATCATCATCAACGCACAGCACCAACTTGTCAGCATCATCGCCACCACTACGGATTTTAGCGCAACGATACCCAGCACCATCGTATCATCATAGTACCAACAGCATCATCATCATCATAGTACAAACAGCATTATAATCATCATATCACCTACAGCACTACCGTATCATTATAGCACCAACAGCACCACCTACCATTACCCCACCATCTACCACGAAACCACCCCAGCGGCCACCAACTATGGCAAGATCTACAAGAAAAAAATTTATCAACCACCACAGCGGTTAACAACAACAACAGTATAGTGTAGCCAACAAGGCAGCGGCTTAGCAATCCTAGGAGTTGCAGGTATTTTTTTTTTTTTTGTATCGTTATTTTTATGTTAAAATAAATAAGCATTAGGAAAACATGGCTAAATAGCAGCTATTTGTATAAAGTTATAATTTTCTATAATTCAAAAAGAAAGAAGAACAATAGAAAAAAATTGTTATAAGTGAAAAGTTGAATTCAAAATTCGTTCAAAGTTAAAAGAGGAAAAGTCAATGAAGATTGTCCTCTCCTAACTTCCTCGAATGTATTTGTACATCCTCCCCGCGAGGGCAAAATAATAACAAATAAAAGTATGTAATCGGCCGAGATAAAATAATTAAATTTGATATATGTAAAAATTAGAGAATAATTATATAAATAAGAGAATCAAAAGAATAAACGTCGTAAGGGTATTAATGACCATCCAGTATTTTAATAACGAAGAAACTTGACCAGATCGCATTTTTTTAACACAAAACTCATATGACTTCTCTTTTCAAATAGACTTGAATCGAATGTCAAAATAGTCATATGCTTTCTCATATGAAAACTCATGTGTGTAATATAAATATATTCACACTATGAGAGTTGTTATATTTCATACATATTGCATACGACCAGATAGATAAGAAAACATAAGTTTACAAAGAGGTATTTCGAAAAAAAACTGTGTTGACAATTTTTCTAACAGGATCTTATGATTTATGCAGTCAAACGCTTTTGAGAAATCTAGGAACACAAACCAATCATGTCTTTATCCAACCCTGAGCGAATATCTTCACATACTTTTAATAAAGCTGTTGTGCAACTGCGTTTTGCACGAAACCCAGACTGATATTTTGCGATTAAATTACTATTACGTAGGAAGGTTTTAATTTGGTTACTTATTATTGTTCAAATAATTTGCTCAGGAACGGCAATATCGCTATTGGACGATATTCCGTTTTATTTTTGGGCAATGGCAAAATTTTTGCGATTTTCCAAGATATAGGGAATTGGGAGGTCGTTATAGCTGTATTGAAAATGTGTGTTAGTTGATGTAAAACAAGCGGGAGGTTAATTTTTATAAACTCGGGGTGCATATTGTCTGATCCTATTGCTTTCGACTTAATTTTCAATATAGTCTCACCAACACTGAAAATATCAACTCCTGTAAGGGAGAAAGTTGTCTCTGCTGAATACCTTGGAATATAAGCTTGCGGGTAACTGTTACAATCCTGTGAGGGTTGTGAGAATTTTCTATTAAATGCATCTAAATTTAAATCTTCAGGTATATCACCAACACCTTTGTTGATCCCCACTGATCGGATGTTTTTCCAAAATGTGGAACTTGAGCAGCTATTCGCAAATTTGTTTTCGTAGTGTGCTTTTTTATTTCTACGTATAAGAGCAGTGACAGCGTTACGTGCTTGCTTAAAATCATTGTAAAGTACTGAACACCTGTATCTTTTCCATTTGGCGTATAAAGTGTCTCTTTTTGCAATATTATTTTGTACTTCTTGCGAAAGCCATGGAAATTTATTTACTTTTTGTTTTTTAGTTTTCATGGGTACATGCATGTGAAATAATTGAAGGATTTTATTACTAAAAAAGTTAGCCTCCCTTATGCTCTAAAAAAACAAGGCTGTTTTAATAATTTTTTTAAGGGACATTTGAGATTAAAGGTATTCAAATAATATAACATTCGATAAAGCAACTCTTGAAGAATAGAAAAAAATTTTTATCGATATTTTTTTTACAAAATGGCGGCTGTGCAGTGATTACCGTGAACCGCTTTTTCAAAAAAGTCTTCCGCGGCGAGCAGTAGAAGTATCGTGCAACTCCACCTATAACACAAAAAATTTTATCATTATCTACATTCTGCTGTTGAAGTACACAAGATTATATTTTTAGAATTTTTTTTCGCGAAATGGCGATCGCTTTAACAAAAATCGTAATTTCGACGAAAAAAATCGACTTGAATTGCTTATAGCTTTTATTCTTGTTAATTAATCGCTTAATCGTTTGTACTTCGACAGATAATCAGACAATGAAGCTACTGTCAAAATTTCAAGTCAATCGGACGTTAACTTTTTGAGTTCTACTGCTTGCCGATTTTGAAAATATGGTTTCGAGAAAAACGCGTTTGAAGTTTCAAAATGCTATATATACATCTTCATCAAAGCATTTTGGAAAAAATTGATTTAAAATTTTTGAGCTTAATCCGGCACTTGGGCGTTGTAGATTTTGATTTTAGGATTGTTTTGGATTTAGTTAAGCCAATAAAAAAAAGAAAAAATCAAAAAAAAAATGGGAGACATAACCCCTTAAAATTAAATCCAAAGGAAAGTCTAATGGATTTTGCTCAAGCATGAAATTTGAAAGATCCAAATCTAACACCATGGAAACATGTAATCTTTTTTCAAAATTTTTCCAAGATGTGCATAAAAATTACTCTAACCCTATCAACGAAATCATTTTTTTAAACGATACACTAAATGGTGAAGTCGTGGTTTTTTGATAGTGGTTTCGTTTGATAGTGGTCCGCCGAGCCGTTTTGCAGCTATATGCATTGCAATGCCGAAACCCGAGTCGAATCAGTTGATATTCATAAAAATAACTTGTTATTTTTGTAAAGATTTTGACATTTTTATAAATATCTTGATATTTCTATGAATATCTTATTATTTTTATGAATATCAACTGATTCAACTCGGGTTTCTGCTCCAAAACGGCTGGGCGGACCACTATCAAAATTGGCACGAAGTATAAGCATAATATAAGCTAAAAAGAGTCAGAATGTTTGCTGGGTACAATCCAATACACACAAGTGGTGAGTATTTATGTATGCATACCAATGCTTCGATTTACGTCGCTAATTTAGACCAAGAAATATATATGTATACTTTTTGTTTAAACCAGTGGTCGGCAGAGCGCAAATATAAAATATTTTCTCACTCTTAAAAGAGAGAGAAATGACAAAAGCACCAATCACTGTAAAAAATGTATTTGCGTTTTGCTGTTTACGCTACATATGATTTCTCATTTTAGGGGTTGAATTTTAGTTATGAAATGCCTTTTTATATGAAATTTAATTGCCATCCATAAAACTCGCTTGTAGATTAAACGTTGTGTATTGCCAACAAAAATTTTTGTGGAAAAACTATTCATTTTTCCATTTGATTTTAAACATTTTTGCAGTGCATTAACGAAATGAGCAGCTCATTTTGTAGTGTGCTTACTCTCGCTTATTCTCTTCGTTTGCTCGCGAGCATATGGGGCGCCGACCACTGGTTTAAACCGAAGCACGAAGCCGCGATTCAAAGGCAAATAATTTTTTCGGTGTACATACATACATATGTATATCATCAAGATGTTGAAATTTTTTTTAACTTTACCGCGCTAATTCATTTCTTTACACTTTTCAAATATCAACAGAATTCTTTGCCGCATTAATTATTTGCGAAAACTTTCTTTTCAACCTGCAAAACTTGACTTGGCTAATAGCCATTTTATAAATTTGATTTGCTAAAAAAACAAACTTATAAATTTAATGCAAATAAAAACTACGATTCAGCTTTAAAAACACGATGAAAATTTTTACATTGCAATTCGAGACGACGCATATCGGGATGACGCACATGGTTGTATCCATAAGAATAAAACACATCTGTTTTGATTCAAAGAAATTTAACCCTCTAATGCGTTGAACAGAATTGGGACGTGGTCGGGAAAGCGGCAACGCTTCATGTGAAATTGAACAGAATTGCGGCGTACGACTGGTGACCTGCCGACGGTTAGCCGTCGATTTAGATCAGTGACCGGCAGCCCATCTGGCCGCGGCCAAGCGAAGAGCATAAGCATTCGCTCTTGCTTAACGAATTCAACACTTCAGTTTCAATTGAAACGTTGAATGAGAAAGTTCGCGCTGCGCATTTTATTTAGTGCACTGAGAAAAATTCTTAATGTGGAATGGGAAAAACCTTATTTTTTCGCAGAAAATTTGTTTGGACAACCGCAATGTTTGATTTGCGTACACGTTTTAGGGGAAATACATAAAGGGAAAATAGAAAGACATTTCTTGTCTGGATGTAAGCAAAGAGGTTCTGAAGTTCTTTGGTGAAAAGTGAAATGAAGCGGAGGAATTTTTTGACTCTGTACTAGTTATTAGATTATTTTTAATGAAAACTGGATTTTCTTGGCACATATTAATTTAAAAAAAAAGATATCATAATTTTTCATAAAAACTGAATTTTTTTACATAGCTTCACTTCCTAAATTTTGGATGATTTTTCTTTAAATAATTTGTTCCTATCCACTCGGTAAGAAATAGATTCAAATAGCTAAAAACAAAGAACTGCGAACACAATATGAAAATTGTAAGAATATATGCAAACAAATTAAAACATACAAGAATTTCTCTCAGTGGTGAGAGCGGTTTCGGTTTCCCTCTTTTTTGAGCGCAAGGAAAAATTTGAGTTTCGCTTTTTGCAGATCATTGATTTAGACTCAATTCTATTTTCACCGTCCGATCAGTGTTGCATTTCCAATCAGATTGTATCAATTCTTTTGTTTACGTTTGAAATGCGAATTGTGCAGAATCATTTTAACTTAAGTAAAAGAAATAGCTTAACCCATTAACGCCGACGGTTGCGAAAACGCACCAAAAAACAGAGGTGTAATTGAAAACTCATAGGAAATGTTAGGCAGTTGATATCGCTTGGCCGTCTTTTGATGTGGATAATACATGGATAGGACTATATATGCGTCCTGGACAGGTAAGTGATATGACGTCATCTACTTAATGATATTTGCATCGTCAGATGCAGGTTTTCCGGCATGTGAAAAAATAACCATTTTAACATGGAAAACACACAGGAAAAAAATATTTAGAGAATATATAATGATGAGGATCGGCAGCCCTTAGGCCTATGTAGATCTCATAATAATTTCAAATTTCTAAATGTTACCGTTTATTCACAGGCACATGTTGTGCGTTTTCGCACCCATCGGCGATAGAGAGTACATTTTTTACTTACGTTGTGCGTTTTTTGCTCATCAGCCGGTTGTAATTGTACAAACGATTGTGATTGAGAATGTTTGTGTTTTCGAGGAGAGTTATGGCGACGTATTCGAGTGGGATTTTGAGAATGGAAGTCTTTTTAATCAGTGAATTTGAAGCCATAAATGAAAATTAGTGGTCTGACATTGAGGAAACCGAGCCGCAAAGACCAAAGACAATTGTTGAACGAATTGGCTATTGTTATAGTTGTTTCGCTGCCAGATGCTGTGGACGATTTGACGGATACCAAAGATTTCCCAGATGATCACATATTCTGTGATGATGCTGGGCCTACCGAAACCGATTGTGCCTTGGAAAGTATGCCCGAGATTTTTGGTACCACAGAAATTTATGTTTAGTATCCGGACGCCGACAATGACGAAAATTTAGCCTAACAATTTGCTTTGGAGCACTTGCCCCTGCTCAGACACCGTCGCACAAATTGATGATCAGGAATTCATTGGAGCGACATTGATTGGTTTATTTATTTAGCCCGTAACTGTGCTATCCAAGTATCTGCAAGTCGAACCAAAACATCACGTGTGGCGTTATGAAAGAAAGCAACGTTAGATAGTAATGGTAGAGGAGCCAGGTATCATTCATCAATACAGCAAACATATGCGAGGCATTGATCTTTTCGACAATGCAATGTACAATTACCGGGTTTCTCTTCGTGGTTAAAAATAGTATTGGCCATTGATAACAAATGGTCTCGATGCTACCATGGTCAATGCTTGGAAGCTGCATAGTTCCATCTATAGTTACCAGCGCAAAAACGCAACGTCTAACAGGGATAGCCCCAAAAAGGAATTCAGGCTGATGGGTCAATTCGAATTCCGCAACATTGTAACTGACTCCTTGGCGCAAAGTGAGGTAGTTGCACATCATCGTGGACCCAAAACTAAAGACACACCTTCTCAAAAACTATTGGGAGTGGATAACATTGGTCACAAAAGTGAAAAGAAGACAAAATGCTTCCGCTGTTACTACTGTGCTTTCCACACCATCTACTAGAACTAGATATAACGTGCAACCTAGTGAATATTCATGACTTTTTTTTTATTTTGTCGAAAAATCTGAATTAATATATTCCGAAACGCATTTTTTATTTACTTTTTAAATAAATTTAATCTAAACTTTGACTTGATCCATTAATTTCTTTCATAATCCACATATTTCATAACCACTCTTTCCACTAGTAAAAATGTACTCACTGCCGCCGACGGGTGCGAAAACGCACCACCCCCTACATCGGTTGTGAGTTGGGATAGGGGGCTAATTTTTTGTGCGCGGAATACGAGTGTCCCTAAGACATCCTCTTCGAAGTTTCAACCCTCCATGTCCACGAATAAGGGAGCCGGCGTTAATGGGTTAAGTAAAATAATTAAAAAAAAAAGAAATAAAAAGTTACAAAATGAACAACGAGCTACTTATTGAGGAAGTCCGCAAGTACGAATGCTTGCATGATTTTTCGACAAAGGACCACCGGAATGTTCTTAAGAAAGACGCGATTTGACGAGAAATCGGAAAGACCTTAAATTCAAACTGTAAGCACATTATTTGTTTAAAGTTCCTTTAATTAATTAAAATTTTTTTCATGTAAACTAAATGACAGCTGAATTTTCCGTCGTTCGTCGTACGCCGCAATTGTGTTTATTCAAACGATTTTTCGTCGCGTTTTTTTTTTTGACAGCGTATATTCGTCGCCGCTTTACCGCCACCGCTCTAATTCTGGGTAAAACATTAGATTTAGAATTGAAAAACACAACAAGTGTATCTCTTATTTTGATCGACGAATTCGCACCAGTAAAAAAATAGGGGAAAGCACCTTTATTATTTTCACATTTATTGGCATTGCCAGATTGTATTTTTAAGTTTTATAAAAAATTCTAATGCCAATTTTTCCAAATATGGAATTTATTGGGGATTGGGGAATGAAAATCTTTTTTGTGTATCTATTATTTTGATCATGGGTGTGTATGCAATTCATAATTTGAAATCAACGTTTTTTTATCGACGTCATTCATAAGAATTAAAGCTAAAAATAATTTGAGGCCGAAAACTATTCGCATTAAACCATGAGGTTTTATGATTTAAACAGACATTCCCACAGGTGTCTATAAAATATAAATGTTTAATACTTACTTAAAAACGCAATCCCACTTATAAAAAAGATAAATTAAATAAAAATAATGAAAATGCAGATTTAAGGTACATATGTACCTACAACAATATAACTCAAGGGGTTATATTTATTTATTTATTAATTCATTATCAATTGTACAAATAAGATTTCTCTTTACAATATGCACAAAGTTTACAAGTAATTAGAATAAAATGTTGGTAACTTATATAATTAGAAAAACTAACAAAATTTTAGATAAAAAAAAAAAATAAAATAAATTATTCAGTTAAAAAGTAAAGAAATAGGATATAATATGAGAGAAAAGAAAGGAGTTGAGAACTTTTTAGATATTATCGGAGAAGTGTTTAAGAAGATCCCGCTTGAAAATGAGTACACTATCTATACGTTTTAAATAAGTGGGTAGCGCATTCCATTGAAGTATCGCATGAACGAAAAAGTGACGAGAGGTTGTTAGGTATTTATGTTGTGGCAATATCAGCTGTTCAGTTCTTTGGGTCCTGGCAAACCTTAAGATCTCAAAAAGATAGTCGGGTTCCTTGCTGAAAATTATTTTGTGTAGTAACAACATTGTGCGAAAATTTAGTAATTCGTTTAAAGAGCAACCAGATATTTTTTGTGCATAATCCGAAATGTGGGAGTATCTACGTATGTTGAAAATAAATCTTGCGCAACTATTATAGGCAACCGTTAGTTTTCTATTCGAATCCACATCAATTTTTGAAAACAATTCACAATTATAATGTATAATTGGCAAGATGAAGGACTTCACAAGTCTGAGTTTGAAATTAGTTGGTAAGAATTTGGATGTTGGGCTAAGGCCTCTAAGCGCTCCATAAACTTTAGAAACAATTTTATTGACGTGCTGATTCCACGTAAAGTTATTATTGAAAATCACTCCAAAGTTCTTGATTAAATCTACATGTTCAATTGGTGAATTATTTAAAAAAAAGTGGGTAACGGTTTGGTTTATTTTTCCTTTTATCTACTATCATAGCCTTAGTCTTGACTGGGTTGAGTCTCAGACCATTGCCTTCAGTCCATTTAAAAATCCTATTTAGTTCAAGACTTACCTCATTTATCACTTGCTGACTTAAATATTTCGGAAATAGTTTGTAAAGTTGTATGTCGTCGGCATATATATGGTGTTCGCATGTTGTAAAGCAATCAGTGATGTCATTTATAAAGGTCATAAATAGTAGGGGTCCAAACACTGAATCTTGAGGTACACCCGAAGAAATATCTATGAGCGATGAATTTTTATTGTGAACACTTAAGGCCCCTTCAGACTATGTGAGAAGTCATATGCTTTTTGGTATGTTTTTTTGTATGATTTAAGATATGATATGTCAAATCGCATAAGATTTATTTTATTGTGTTCATACTATATGACTGATATTAAGACTGCAGGTAAGTTTTTGTATTTATTTAATTCAAAATAATTGTTTTTATTTAAAGAATAAACGTCGTAAGGGTATTAATGACCATCCAGTATTTTAATAACGAAGAAACTTGACCAGATCTCATTTTTTTAACACAAAACTCATATGACTTCTCTTTTCAAATAGACTTGAATCGAATGTCAAAATAGTCATATGCTTTCTCATATGAAAACTCATGTGTGTAATATAAACATATTCACACTATGAGAGTTGTCATATTTCATACATATTGCTTACGACCAGATAGATAAGAAAACATAAGTTTACAAAGAGGTATGTCGAAAAAAAACTGTGTTGACAATTTTTCTAACAGGATCTTATGATTTATGCTGTCAAACGCTTTTGAGAAATCTAGGAACACAAACCAATCATGTCTTTATCCAACCCTGAGCGAATATCTTCACATACTTTTAATAAAGCTGTTGTGCAACTGCGTTTTGCACGAAACCCAGACTGATATTTTGCGATTAAATTACTATTACGTAGGAAGGTTTTAATTTGGTTACTTATTATTGTTCAAATAATTTGCTCAGGAACGGCAATATCGCTATTGGACGATATTCCGTTTTATTTTCGGGCAATGGCAAAATTTTTGCGATTTTCCAAGACATAGGGAATTGGGAGGTCGTTATGGCTTTATTGAAAATGTGTGTTTGTTGATGTAAAACAAGCGGGAGATTAATTTTTATAAACTCGGGGTGCATATTGTCTGATCCTATTGCTTTCGACTTAATTTTCAATATAGTCTCACCAACACTGAAAATATCAACTCCTGTAAGGGAGAAAGTTGTCTCTGCTGAATACCTTGGAATATAAGCTTGCGGGTAACTGTTACAATCCTGTGAGGGTTGTGAGAATTTTCTATTAAATGCATCTAAATTTAAATCTTCAGGTATATCACCAACACCTTTGTTGATCCCCACTGATCGGATGTTTTTCCAAAATGTGGAACTTGAGCAGCTATTCGCAAATTTGTTTTCGTAGTGTGCTTTTTTATTTCTACGTATAAGAGCAATGACAGCGTTACGTGCTTGCTTAAAATCATTGTAAAGTACTGAACACCTGTATCTTTTCCATTTGGCGTATAAAGTGTCTCTTTTTGCAATATTATTTTGTACTTCTTGCGAAAGCCATGGAAATTTATTTACTTTTTGTTTTTTAGTTTTGATGGGTACATGCATGTGAAATAATTGAAGGATTTTATTACTAAAAAAGTTAGCCTCCCTTATGCTCTAAAAAAACAAGGCTGTTTTAATAATTTTTTTAAAGGGACATTTGAGATTAAAGGTATTCAAATAATATAACATTCGATAAAGCAACTCTTGAAGAATAGAAAAAAATTTTTATCGATATTTTTTTTACAAAATGGCGGCTGTGCAGTGATTACCGTGAACCGCTTTTTCAAAAAGGTCTTCCGCGGCGAGCAGTAGAAGTATCGTGCAACTCCACCTATAACACAAAAAATTTTATCATTATCTACATTCTGCTGTTGAAGTACACAAGATTATATTTTTAGAATTTTTTTTCGCGAAATGGCGATCGCTTTAACAAAAATCGTAATTTCGACGAAAAAAATCGACTTGAATTGCTTATAGCTTTTATTCTTGTTAATTAATCGCTTAATCGTTTGTACTTCGACAGATAATCAGACAATGAAGCTACTGTCAAAATTTCAAGTCAATCGGACGTTAACTTTTTGAGTTCTACTGCTTGCCGATTTTGAAAATATGGTTTCGATTTCGATATACATCTTCATCAAAGCATTTTGGAAAAAATTGATTTAAAATTTTTGAGCTTAATCCGGCACTTGGGCGTTGTAGATTTTGATTTTAGGATTGTTTTGGATTTAGTTAAGCCAATAAAAAAAAGAAAAAATCAAAAAAAAAAATGGGAGACATAACCCCTTAAAATTAAATCCAAAGGAAAGTCTAATGGATTTTGCTCAAGCATGAAATTTGAAAGATCCAAATCTAATACCATGGAAACATGTAATCTTTTTTCAAAATTTTTCCAAGATGTGCATAAAAATTACTCTAACCCTATCAACGAAATCATTTTTTTAAACGATACACTAAATGGTGAAGTCGTGGTTTTTTGATAGTGGTTTCGTTTGATAGTGGTCCGCCCAGCCGTTTTGCAGCTATATGCATTGCAATGCCGAAACCCGAGTCGAATCAGTTGATATTCATAAAAATAACTTGTTATTTTTGTAAAGATTTTGACATTTTTATAAATATCTTGATATTTCTATGAATATCTTATTATTTTTATGAATATCAACTGATTCAACTCGGGTTTCTGCTCCAAAACGGCTGGGCGGACCACTATCAAAATTGGCACGAAGTATAAGCATAATATAAGCTAAAAAGAGTCAGAATGTTTGCTGGGTACAATCCAATACTCACAAGTGGTGAGTATTTATGTATGCATACCAATGCTTCGATTTACGTCGCTAATTTAGACCAAGAAATATGAGGCGCCCGGTTTCAAAACCGGCCAAGTCCAAAAAAATAAAATTTTGAGATATTCTCATATATAAAAATCAAGACCATGCTTTATCTTTCTACAATGGTTTTAGATTAAAAAAAAAAACTTTTTACATAAATATTACACTTTTTAATTCATTATTGATTCATGGGTTTCAAAACCGGCCAAGTCCATGAACTTGCATTCAAAAATAAATCCAACGCCTTGGAATCAAAACCGGCCAAGTCCAGTACATTGGTATCAAAACCGGCCAAGTCCACATTTTTTCCAACGCCTTGGAATCAAAACCGGCCAAGTCCAGTTCATTGGAATCAAAACCGGCCAAGTCCAAAATTGTTTTTTCAAAAACATACGCAAATAAAACTTTAAATATCTGATCTGACGTACCTTAAGTAAGAAATTTTATAAGCTATCATGTGTGAAATAAGTACTTTTTAATTTTTCAATGAACATAGATAAAAACAAACGTTTTTCGTTGTTTTCCCAAAAGTATGAAATATGGACTTGGCCGGTTTTGAAACCGGGCGCCTCATATATATGTATACTTTTTGTTTAAACCGAAGCACGACGCCGCGATTCAAAGGCAAATAATTTTTTCGGTGTACATACATACATATGTATATCATCAAGATGTTGAAATTTTTTTTAACTTTACCGCGTTAATTCATTTCTTTACACTTTTCAAATATCAACAGAATTCTTTGCCGCAGTAATTATTTGCGAAAACTTTCTTTTCAACCTGCAAAACTTGACTTGGCTAATAGCCATTTTATAAATTTGATTTGCTAAAAAAACAAACTTATAAATTTAATGCAAATAAAAATTACGATTCAGCTTTAAAAACACGATGAAAATTTTTACATTGCAATTCGAGACGACGCATATCGGGATGACGCACATGGTTGTATCCATAAGAATAAAACACATCTGTTTTGATTCAAAGAAATTTAACCCTCTAATGCGTTGAACAGAATTGGGACGTGGTCGGGAAAGCGGCAACGCTTCATGTGAAATTGAACAGAATTGCGGCGTACGACTGGTGACCTGCCGACGGTTAGCCGTCGATTTAGATCAGTTACCGGCAGCCCATCTGGCCGCGGCCAAGCGAAGAGCATAAGCATTCGCTCTTGCTTAACGAATTCAACACTTCAGTTTCAATTGAAACGTTGAATGAGAAAGTTCGCGCTGCGCATTTTATTTAGTGCACTGAGAAAAATTCTTAACGTGGAATGGGAAAAACCTTATTTTTTCGCAGAAAATTTGTTTGGACAACCGCAATGTTTGATTTGCGTACACGTTTTAGGGGAAATACATAAAGGGAAAATAGAAAGACATTTCTTGTCTGGATGTAAGCAAAGAGGTTCTGAAGTTCTTTGGTGAAAAGTGAAATGAAGCGGAGGAATTTTTTGACTCTGTACTAGTTATTAGATTATTTTTAATGAAAACTGGATTTTCTTGCCACATATTAAATTAAAAAAAAAAGATATCATAATTTTTCATAAAAACTGAATTTTTTTACATAGCTTCACTTCCTAAATTTTGGATGATTTTTCTTTAAATAATTTGTTCCTATCCACTCGGTAAGAAATAGGTTCAAATAGCTAAAAACAAAGAACTGCGAACACAATATGAAAATTGTAAGAATATATGCAAACAAATTAAAACATACAAGAATTTCTCTCAGTGGTGAGAGCGGTTTTGGTTTCCCTCTTTTTTGAGCGCAAGGAAAAATTTGAGTTTCGCTTTTTGCAGATCATTGATTTAGACTCAATTCTATTTTCACCGTCCGATCAGTGTTGCATTTCCAATCAGATTGTATCAATTCTTTTGTTTACGTTTGAAATGCGAATTGTGCAGAATCATTTTAACTTAAGTAAAAGAAATAGCTTAACCCATTAATGCCGACGGTTGCGAAAACGCACCAAAAAACAGAGGTGTAATTGAAAACTCATAGGAAATGTTAGGCAGTTGATATCGCTTGGCCGTCTTTTGATGTGGATAATACATGGATAGGACTATATATGCATCCTGGACAGGTAAGTGATATGACGTCATCTACTTAATGATATTTGCATCGTCAGATGCAGGTTTTCCGGCATGTGAAAAAATAACCATTTTAACATGGAAAACACACAGGAAAAAAATATTTAGAGAATATATAATGATGAGGATCGGCAGCCCTTAGGCCTATGTATATCTCATAATAATTTCAAATTTCTAAATGTTACCGTTTATGCACAGGCACATGTTGTGCGTTTTCGCACCCATCGGCGATAGAGAGTACATTTTTTACTTACGTTGTGCGTTTTTTGCTCATCAGCCGGTTGTAATTGTACAAACGATTGTGATTGAGAATGTTTGTGTTTTCGAGGAGAGTTATGGCGACGTATTCGAGTGGGATTTTGAGAATGGAAGTCTTTTTAATCAGTGAATTTGAAGCCATAAATGAAAATTAGTGGTCTGACATTGAGGAAACCGAGCCGCAAAGACCAAAGACAATTGTTGAACGAATTGGCTATTGTTATAGTTGTTTCGCTGCCAGATGCTGTGGACGATTTGACGGATACCAAAGATTTCCCAGATGATCACATATTCTGTGATGATGCTGGGCCTACCGAAACCGATGGTGCCTTGGAAAGTATGCCCGAGATTTTTGGTACCACAGAAATGTATGTTGAGTACCCGGACGCCGACAATGACGAAAATTTAGCCTAACAATTTGCTTTGGAGCACTTGCCCCTGCTCAGACACCGTCGCACAAATTGATGATCAGGAATTCATTGGAGTGACATTGATTGGTTTATTTATTTAGCCCGTAACTGTGCTATCCAAGTATCTGCAAGTCGAACCAAAACATCACGTGTGGCGTTATGAAAGAAAGCAACGTTAGATAGTAATGGTAGAGGAGCCAGGTATCATTCATCAATACAGCAAACATATGCGAGGCATTGATCTTTTCGACAATGCAATGTACAATTACCGGGTTTCTCTTCGTGGTTAAAAATAGTATTGGCCATTGATAACAAATGGTCTCGATGCTACCATGGTCAATGCTTGGAAGCTGCATAGTTCCATCTATAGTTACCAGCGCAAAAACGCAACGTCTAACAGGGATAGCCCCAAAAAGGAATTCAGGCTGATGGGTCAATTCGAATTCCGCAACATTGTAACTGACTCCTTGGCGCAAAGTGAGGTAGTTGCACATCATCGTGGACCCAAAACTAAAGACACACCTTCTCAAAAACTATTGGGAGTGGATAACATTGGTCACAAAAGTGAAAAGAAGACAAAATGCTTCCGCTGTTACTACTGTGCTTTCCACACCATCTACTAGAACTAGATATAACGTGCAACCTTGTGAATATTCATGACTTTTTTTTTATTTTGTCGAAAACTCTGAATTAATATATTCCGAAACGCATTTTTTATTTACTTTTTAAATAAATTTAATCTAAACTTTGACTTGATCCATTAATTTCTTTCATAATCCACTTATTTCATAACCACTCTTTCCACTAGTAAAAATGTACTCACTGCCGCCGACGGGTGCGAAAACGCACCACCCCCTACATCGGTTGTGAGTTGGGATAGGGGGCTAATTTTTTGTGCGCGGAATACGAGTGTCCCTAAGACATCCTCTTCGAAGTTTCAACCCTCCATGTCCACGAATAAGGGAGCCGGCGTTAATGGGTTAAGTAAAATAATTAAAAAAAAAAGAAATAAAAAGTTACAAAATGAACAACGAGCTACTTATTGAGGAAGTCCGCAAGTACGAATGCTTGCATGATTTTTCGACAAAGGACCACCGGAATGTTCTTAAGAAAGACGCGATTTGACGAGAAATCGGAAAGACCTTAAATTCAAACTGTAAGCACATTATTTGTTTAAAGTTCCTTTAATTAATTAAAATTTTTTTCATGTAAACTAAATGACAGCTGAATTTTCCGTCGTTCGTCGTACGCCGCAATTGTGTTTATTCAAACGATTTTTCGTCGCGTTTTTTTTTTTTGACAGCGTATATTCGTCGCCGCTTTACCGCCACCGCTCTAATTCTGGGTAAAACATTAGATTTAGAATTGAAAAACACAACAAGTGTATCTCTTATTTTGATCGACGAATTCGCACCAGTAAAAAAATAGGGGAAAGCACCTTTATTATTTTCACATTTATTGGCATTGCCAGATTGTATTCTTAAGTTTTATAAAAAATTCTAATGCCAATTTTTCCAAATATGGAATTTATTGGGGATTGGGGAATGAAAATCTTTTTTGTGTATCTATTATTTTGATCATGGGTGTGTATGCAATTCATAATTTGAAATCAACGTTTTTTTATCGACGTCATTCATAAGAATTAAAGCTAAAAATAATTTGAGGCCGAAAACTATTCGCATTAAACCATGAGGTTTTATGATTTAAACAGACATTCCCACAGGTGTCTATAAAATATAAATGTTTAATACTTACTTAAAAACGCAATCCCACTTATAAAAAAGATAAATTAAATAAAAATAATGAAAATGCAGATTTAAGGTACATATGTACCTACAACAATATAACTCAAGGGGTTATATTTATTTATTTATTAATTCATTATCAATTGTACAAATAAGATTTCTCTTTACAATATGCACAAAGTTTACAAGTAATTAGAATAAAATGTTGGTAACTTATATAATTAGAAAAACTAACAAAATTTTAGATAAAAAAAAAAAATAAAATAAATTATTCAGTTAAAAAGTAAAGAAATAGGATATAATATGAGAGAAAAGAAAGGAGTTGAGAACTTTTTAGATATTATCGGAGAAGTGTTTTAGAAGATCCCGCTTGAAAATGAGTACACTATCTATACGTTTTAAATAAGTGGGTAGCGCATTCCATTGAAGTATCGCATGAACGAAAAAGTGACGAGAGGTTGTTAGGTATTTATGTTGTGGCAATATCAGCTGTTCAGTTCTTTGGGTCCTGGCAAACCTTAAGATCTCAAAAAGATAGTCGGGTTCCTTGCTGAAAATTATTTTGTGTAGTAACAACATTGTGCGAAAATTTAGTAATTCGTTTAAAGAGCAACCAGATATTTTTTGTGCATAATCAGAAAAGTGGGAGTATCTACGTATGTTGAAAATAAATCTTGCGCAACTATTATAGGCAACCGTTAGTTTTCTATTCGAATCCACATCAATTTTTGAAAACAATTCACAATTATAATGTATAATTGGCAAGATGAAGGACTTCACAAGTCTGAGTTTGAAATTAGTTGGTAAGAATTTGGATGTTGGGCTAAGGCCTCTAAGCGCTCCATAAACTTTAGAAACAATTTTATTGACGTGCTGATTCCACGTAAAGTTATTATTGGAAATCACTCCAAAGTTCTTGATTAAATCTACATGTTCAATTGGTGAATTATTTAAAAAAAGTGGGTAACGGTTTGGTTTATTTTTCCTTTTATCTACTATCATAGCCTTAGTCTTGACTGGGTTGAGTCTCAGACCATTGCCTTCAGTCCATTTAAAAATCCTATTTAGTTCAAGACTTACCTCATTTATCACTTGCTGACTTAAATATTTCGGAAATAGTTTGTAAAGTTGTATGTCGTCGGCATATATATGGTGTTCGCATGTTGTAAAGCAATCAGTGATGTTATTTATAAAGGTCATAAATAGTAGGGGTCC
Organism: Tricholauxania praeusta; assembly: GCA_949775025.1. NCBI lineage: Eukaryota > Metazoa > Arthropoda > Insecta > Diptera > Lauxaniidae > Tricholauxania > Tricholauxania praeusta. The sequence continues at coordinate 75,786,778 of OX459029.1, read as the reverse complement.
AAACACTGAATCTTGAGGTACACCCGAAGAAATATCCATGAGCGATGAATTTTTATTGTGAACACTTAAGGCCCCTTCAGACTATGTGAGAAGTCATATGCTTTTTGGTATGTTTTTTTGTATGATTTTAGATATGATATGTCAAATCGCATAAGATTTATTTTATTGTGTTCATACTATATGACTGATATTAAGACTGCAGGTAAGTTTTTGTATTTATTTAATTCAAAATAATTGTTTTTATTTAAAGAATAAACGTCGTAAGGGTATTAATGACCATCCAGTATTTTAATAACGAAGAAACTTGACCAGATCGCATTTTTTTAACACAAAACTCATATGACTTCTCTTTTCAAATAGACTTGAATCGAATGTCAAAATAGTCATATGCTTTCTCATATGAAAACTCATGTGTGTAATATAAACATATTCACACTATGAGAGTTGTCATATTTCATACATATTGCATACGACCAGATAGATAAGAAAACATAAGTTTACAAAGAGGTATGTCGAAAAAAAACTGTGTTGACAATTTTTCTAACAGGATCTTATGATTTATGCAGTCAAACGCTTTTGAGAAATCTAGGAACACAAACCAATCATGTCTTTATCCAACCCTGAGCGAATATCTTCACATACTTTTAATAAAGCTGTTGTGCAACTGCGTTTTGCACGAAACCCAGACTGATATTTTGCGATTAAATTACTATTACGTAGGAAGGTTTTAATTTGGTTACTTATTATTGTTCAAATAATTTGCTCAGGAACGGCAATATCGCTATTGGACGATATTCCGTTTTATTTTTGGGCAATGGCAAAATTTTTGCGATTTTCCAAGATATAGGGAATTGGGAGGTCGTTATAGCTTTATTGAAAATGTGTGTTAGTTGATGTAAAACAAGCAGGAGATTAATTTTTATAAACTCGGGGTGCATATTGTCTGATCCTATTGCTTTCGACTTAATTTTCAATATAGTCTCACCAACACTGAAAATATCAACTCCTGTAAGGGAGAAAGTTGTCTCTGCTGAATACCTTGGAATATAAGCTTGCGGGTAACTGTTACAATCCTGTGAGGGTTGTGAGAATTTTCTATTAAATGCATCTAAATTTAAATCTTCAGGTATATCACCAACACCTTTGTTGATCCCCACTGATCGGATGTTTTTCCAAAATGTGGAACTTGAGCAGCTATTCGCAAATTTGTTTTCGTAGTGTGCTTTTTTATTTCTACGTATAAGAGCAATGACAGCGTTACGTGCTTGCTTAAAATCATTGTAAAGTACTGAACACCTGTATCTTTTCCATTTGGCGTATAAAGTGTCTCTTTTTGCAATATTATTTTGTACTTCTTGCGAAAGCCATGGAAATTTATTTACTTTTTGTTTTTTAGTTTTGATGGGTACATGCATGTGAAATAATTGAAGGATTTTATTACTAAAAAAGTTAGCCTCCCTTATGCTCTAGAAAAACAAGGCTGTTTTAATAATTTTTTTAAGGGACATTTGAGATTAAAGGTATTCAAATAATATAACATTCGATAAAGCAACTCTTGAAGAATAGAAAAAAATTTTTATCGATATTTTTTTTACAAAATGGCGGCTGTGCAGTGATTACCGTGAACCGCTTTTTCAAAAAAGTCTTCCGCGGCGAGCAGTAGAAGTATCGTGCAACTCCACCTATAACACAAAAAATTTTATCATTATCTACATTCTGCTGTTGAAGTACACAAGATTATATTTTTAGAATTTTTTTTCGCGAAATGGCGATCGCTTTAACAAAAATCGTAATTTCGACGAAAAAAATCGACTTGAATTGCTTATAGCTTTTATTCTTGTTAATTAATCGCTTAATAGTTTGTACTTCGACAGATAATCAGACAATGAAGCTACTGTCAAAATTTCAAGTCAATCGGACGTAAACTTTTTGAGTTCTACTGCTTGCCGATTTTGAAAATATGGTTTCGAGAAAAACGCGTTTGAAGTTTCAAAATGCTATATATACATCTTCATCAAAGCATTTTGGAAAAAATTGATTTAAAATTTTTGAGCTTAATCCGGCACTTGGGCGTTGTAGATTTTGATTTTAGGATTGTTTTGGATTTAGTTAAGCCAATAAAAAAAAGAAAAAATCAAAAAAAAAAATGGGAGACATAACCCCTTAAAATTAAATCCAAAGGAAAGTCTAATGGATTTTGCTCAAGCATGAAATTTGAAAGATCCAAATCTAATACCATGGAAACATGTAATCTTTTTTCAAAATTTTTCCAAGATGTGCATAAAAATTACTCTAACCCTATCAACGAAATCATTTTTTTAAACGATACACTAAATGGTGAAGTCGTGGTTTTTTGATAGTGGTTTCGTTTGATAGTGGTCCGCCCAGCCGTTTTGCAGCTATATGCATTGCAATGCCGAAACCCGAGTCGAATCAGTTGATATTCATAAAAATAACTTGTTATTTTTGTAAAGATTTTGACATTTTTATAAATATCTTGATATTTCTATGAATATCTTATTATTTTTATGAATATCAACTGATTCAACTCGGGTTTCTGCTCCAAAACGGCTGGGCGGACCACTATCAAAATTGGCACGAAGTATAAGCATAATATAAGCTAAAAAGAGTCAGAATGTTTGCTGGGTACAATCCAATACTCACAAGTGGTGAGTATTTATGTATGCATACCAATGCTTCGATTTACGTCGCTAATTTAGACCAAGAAATATATATGTATACTTTTTGTTTAAACCGAAGCACGACGCCGCGATTCAAAGGCAAATAATTTTTTCGGTGTACATGCATACATATGTATATCATCAAGATGTTGAAATTTTTTTTAACACTTTTCAAATATCAACAGAATTCTTTGCCGCAGTAATTATTTGCGAAAACTTTCTTTTCAACCTGCAAAACTTGACTTGGCTAATAGCCATTTTATAAATTTGATTTGCTAAAAAAACAAACTTATAAATTTAATGCAAATAAAAACTACGATTCAGCTTTAAAAACACGATGAAAATTTTTACATTGCAATTCGAGACGACGCATATCGGGATGACGCACATGGTTGTATCCATAAGAATAAAACACATCTGTTTTGATTCAAAGAAATTTAACCCTCTAATGCGTTGAACAGAATTGGGACGTGGTCTGGAAAGCGGCAACGCTTCATGTGAAATTGAACAGAATTGCGGCGTACGACTGGTGACCTGCCGACGGTTAGCCGTCGATTTAGATCAGTGACCGGCAGCCCATATGGCCGCGGCCAAGCGAAGAGCATAAGCATTCGCTCTTGCTTAACGAATTCAACACTTCAGTTTCAATTGAAACGTTGAATGAGAAAGTTCGCGCTGCGCATTTTATTTAGTGCACTGAGAAAAATTCTTAACGTGGAATGGGAAAAACCTTATTTTTTCGCAGAAAATTTGTTTGGACAACCGCAATGTTTGATATGCGTACACGTTTTAGGGGAATAAAACATAAAGGGAAAATAGAAAGACATTTCTTCTCTGGATGTAAGCAAAGAGGTTCTGAAGTTCTTTGGTGAAAAGGGAAATGAAGCGGAGGAATTTTTTGACTCTATACTAGTTATTAGATTATTTTTAATGAAAACTGGATTTTCTTGCCACATATTAAATTAAAAAAAAAGATATCATAATTTTTCATAAAAACTGAATTTTTTTACATAGCTTCACTTCCTAAATTTTGGATGATTTTTCTTTAAATAATTTGTTCCTATCCACTCGGTAAGAAATAGATTCAAATAGCTAAAAACAAAGAACTGCGAACACAATATGAAAATTGTAAGAATATATGCAAACAAATTAAAACATACAAGAATTTCTCTCAGTGGTGAGAGCGGTTTTGGTTTCCCTCTTTTTTGAGCGCAAGGAAAAATTTGAGTTTCGCTTTTTGCAGATCATTGATTTAGACTCAATTCTATTTTCACCGTCCGATCAGTGTTGCATTTCCAATCAGCTTGTATCAATTCTTTTGTTTACGTTTGAAATGCGAATTGTGCAGAATCATTTTAACTTAAGTAAAAGAAATAGCTTAACCCATTAACGCCGACGGTTGCGAAAACGCACCAAAAAACAGAGGTGTAATTGAAAACTCATAGGAAATGTTAGGTAGTTGATATCGCTTGGCCGTCTTTTGATGTGGATAATACATGGATAGGACTATATATGCGTCCTGGACAGGTAAGTGATATGACGTCATCTACTTACTGATATTTGCATCGTCAGATGCAGGTTTTCCGGCATGTGAAAAAATAACCATTTTAACATGGAAAACACACAGGAAAAAAATATTTAGAGAATATATAATGATGAGGATCGGCAGCCCTTAGGCCTATGTATATCTCATAATAATTTCAAATTTCTAAATGTTACCGTTTATGCACAGGCACATGTTGTGCGTTTTCGCACCCATCGGCGATAGAGAGTACATTTTTTACTTACGTTGTGCGTTTTTTGCTCATCAGCCGGTTGTAATTGTACAAACGAATGTGATTGAGAATGTTTGTGTTTTCGAGGAGAGTTATGGCGACGTATTCGAGTGGGATTTTGAGAATGGAAGTCTTTTTAATCAGTGAATTTGAAGCCATAAATGAAAATTAGTGGTCTGACATTGAGGAAACCGAGCCGCAAAGACCAAAGACAATTGTTGAACGAATTGGCTATTGTTATAGTTGTTTCGCTGCCAGATGCTGTGGACGATTTGACGGATGCCAAAGATTTCCCAGATGACCACATATTGTAACAAAACTCTACCCTCAGTTATTACGGCACGCATCTTTTAGGCCGGTTCTGCACACCTAGCTCTGCTTCGGTCGTAGCTCATGGAAATGGGAGTGGGGTTGCCTATTAGATACGATGCGAGTGAGTCACATTATATCAAAATATGTGTGCAGAGTGTATGGTGGTATACATAAAAAAACCGATAAATATCATAAAAATTCATTGAAGTGACCAACTACCAATTAAGCATACTATATCTATTAATACGAACAGGGATTTAACTATGCAATGTAATTATCGGAAGGAAAATAGGTCTTAGTTTTCCTCCATGTCTATTACCCGCCCAACCTGCTAATAAAGAAAATAACCGTTTTATTAGCCCAAACGTAACCTTACTAAATCTTCACTTCACCATTTCATGGCTAACACAAAAGAATTTTAAAGAATCATATCAAAATTTCATTATAATTTTTATTTCTTAACGAGAATATACTGACAACATTATATGCATAGGAATTAAAGTCTATATTTACAAAAGAAAATCATACAAAAGAAAATAGGATGACAATCATATTCCTTTTTAGTAAATTTTAGTAAACTCCATGAGTTACTATTTAATAAAGCTTAAATCAAAAATTGTTTTGCTCACTGCTTCAAATTTTATATTCAATTAGACTTAAAGCATTTTTGGACACTCTCAACTTAACTCAATTTTATTAAAGAAATTTAGGAATCAAAACAAAAGGAAAACTAACTTTAATATAGAGTATAGAATATTAGCATATGCTTTGCAGACTTACTGCATTTAAAAAAAAAAAAATCTTAACATGTTCATTATTATGATCCCATAGCAAAGAGATAATCAAAAAGGTAGCTTACGTTTACTCACTGTTAAATCCCACGTCGACAGCAGGCCTGATGTTCGATTGTGGTGAGTTTGCGCTATGAGCACTTTTTTGTTCTCTGAAAATTAATGTTAATCTGATCTTTTGTTTATTTCTTCTCTTTCTTTCCAAATGATGTTGAGTATAATAATTTTCGTAATTCAATCAAATTTTAAATTTTTTTTTCATTTCTTTTCGTTTAACTTAACTTTATTTTTTTTTTTCTGTTTATTTTATTATCTTAATTATTAAATATTTATTTTCTCAATTCATTTTGAAAGAAACACAAAAAAAAGTTAATCACTAGATAAAAACATACAGCGATGGCAAAAATTTATGAGGAAAAATAAATGTTTTAATTTTTTCCATGCATATGAAATGATTTAAATTTTATGTTTATAACACTTGCTTATTTATTGTTAGGAGCTAGTGCAAATATGTATATACATATATATATGTTTATACAAATATATGAACAAATTTTATTTCAGGTAATTTTTATTTGATAAAAATTAAAAAATTTTTTTATTCTGCTTTTAGTAGTAGTGCAGATTTAATTTAATAGATGTAAAGTTAAATAGTTTAGATATTTATATTTTTAGTTTCATATATTTATACATATATGTATGATATAGGTATACATATGTGCATATATTTATATATATTCATTTTTGTATATTTACTTATTGTAAGTTAGTTATTTTCTGAATTGAAAAATAATATTTCTTTTTCTTTTTCTTTGGGGCTTAATATTTGTAATCTATCCGAATTAAAACTTGTAGAAATCTTTTAATAATCATTTTACTAATGCATATTATTTAGACAAAGGTTAATTTTTGTATAAATATAGTTTTAACGAATAATGAATAAATGAATTTTAAGTTTGATCCACTTCATCTTTTTTTTCAAACTTAATATTTTTTTTTTTTTATAAAAATTTGTTTTTGCAAAATTTAGAAAATGAGAAAAAATTTCTTATCTGGCGTCAAGGTTTCCCAGTATGGTGGCGTGCTAAATCGGCCGCTGTTTTCCAAAACTCATGATGGTTGCAATTTTTGTTGATTCTGTAAATTATTTGATGATGGATATTAGGTGTATGACTCAACCTCTTGGTTATGTTTGTTCCAAAATGGTTGAACTGGTGATTTTCTTACGGAATTTTTATTGAATTGCTTGACTTTATTTTACTGTAGTCATTACCGATTATATTGGCTAAACTTTAACTATTTATTTTCGAGTTAAATACGTAACTGAACTTCACTTTATTTGAAGTATACTTATTAATGTGAGTATACCTTCCAATTCACACGTTTTTTCCTCGACGTCTATTCGGCTTCAGATTCGGCAAACCCCCTAAAAGAAAAAAAAATCAATCCGGAAACTCATCCATTTTGACCAAAAAAAAAAAAAAAAATCTCTTTTCTCTCTCTGTCACTTGAAGTTGTCAAAAATCTTTTCAGTGCATCCAACTAAGCTAATTAGTGATGCATATTCTGATGACGTACTATTCAATAGTCTAGGTACTGCTAGTGACTATTTTTGTTCGACTATTTTCATCAGATGTAAATTTAATATATTCATGTCTTGCATATTTTACTCTTAGTGAAATATCATGAAGGAATATGCGTATGCATATCAACATGCGTTTAATTTTTATAATTTATAGAGTAATTAAATTTTTCTGAATTATTCTACAGTTGCTTCAACATAGAGTAATTCTAGATTTAAATTAATATAACTAAGCATGCAATAAGTTGTAGAATATTTTGAGAAAAAAAAAAAATTGAATTTTATGCGTGTCTTTAGGATATCACCATCACAAAACAGGTACAATTGAATATGTTTCGATTGAAATTGGATCTGAAAAAGGTGATATTGAAATTTTCAAAAACAAAAATTTAAATGCAAAAGTATGTTGTCACCAAAACTGTGCAACTGAAAGCTTATAAAAAAATTTGTTTATATCCAAATATCTTTGGCGTGGTAAATGCCAACAATTTTCCCATTGAAATCTTCGAGTTCATAATATGCATTGCCAAGCACTCTTTTAATTCGTGATTTTATTCCGACTGGCGCTAATTTAGCATTAAAGTTTTTTTTCTGATTACTCTGGGCGAAATTTCTTCGTATTACATATTGCCCTACGTAGAATGTTCTCACATTGGATCTCAAATTATAAGTGCGTACATTTTTCTCATATGCTGTTTTGATTTTTTCTTTGACGGAGTTACGTAGAAGTACAAATTCATCAGCGCGATCAATCTTGGCATCAGCTTCAGATAATATCTGAAGATTTTTCAGAACACCATAGTCGTTTCCGTGTGTTAACATACACTGACCCATAACTAGTTGATATGGCGTTTTTCCAGTTGTTTGGTGTATACTGTTTCGTAGAGAACAATTTATGCTACTGATGTAAGCATCCCACTCTCTTTGATCTTTTCGAATTAATGATCTAAGAGCTTCATTGATCGATCTATTAACTCGCTCGGAAGCATTAGCTTGAGGGCTATATAAAGCAGTACATAAATGCTTCACCCCGTGCTTTGACAAAAAACTTTCAAATTCTCTACTCTTAAATTGTGATCCATTGTCAGTAACGACAATTTCAGGCACTCCAAAGCAATCAAACAAATCAACTTTGAGGAAATCTATAATATTACGGGAAATAAATTTTTTTAAAGGTTTAAGAAATGTAAATTTGGAGAAATGGTCCAGTGCTATAAGCAATCCAATGTTTCCCTTTTTGGATCTTGGGAAAGGACCAATTAAATCTAGATAAATTCTTTGAAAAGGTCTTTCTGAATCCACCATTTGCCCCATAGGTGGTCTTAAAGTATGAGTAGGAGTTTTGGAGGTTCTGCAAAGATCACATTGCAACACATAATTTTTCACATCGACAACCAACCCAGGCCAGTAAAAATATCGCCTTATGCGCTCTAAGGTTTTAGCGATGCCGCCATGAGCTGAAGTTGCGAGGTTGTGAGCTGAGTATAGAACATCTTTACGGAGTTCAGTTGGAATGTACAGCTTCCAAGACTCGGACTCATCTGGGTCACCTTGTGAAAAATTTACCCTATGGTAAAGAAACTTCTCCACTACTTTGTAGTCGGGCATTTCCGCTTGAATAAATTTGTCTCTTAGCAATTTATATTCCTCACTTACAAAACTTTCTGAATTTAAATCAACCGTAGGCAAAACCTCAATTTCTAGTTCTTCAATATCTAAATCGAACGTGCGCGAAAGTGCATCAGCAACAACATTTTCTTTTCCTTTTCTGTGCTCTATTGTAAATTTGAAACCTTGCAGCTTAAGTGCCCATCTGGCCAGCCTTCCACTCAAGTCCTTTTGACTCATGAGCCATTTAAGACTTGCATGGTCCGTCACTACCCTAAAGTCATGTCCTTCGATATATGGGCGGTACTTTTTGACCGCAAGCACGACGGCTAAGCACTCCAGCTCAGTCACGGTGTAGTTGCGCTGCGCCTTATTTAATTTCTGGGACATGAACGCGATGGGCTTTTCAACACTATTTTCATCGGTTTGCGCAAGCAAGGCACCAACACCAAACTGGCTGGCATCACATTGGACAATAAAGGGCTTAGTGTAGTTCGGGTGAGCCAAAAGAGGTGCAGAAGAAAGTTTAGCTTTAAGAGTATCAAACGCACTTTGAGCATCAGGGTTCCAGGAAAATGATTTTTTCTTAGAAAGCAGCTCGGTTAAATGAAAAGTAGTTGACGAATAATCATCAATAAATGTCCGGTACCAACCAGTCATGCCAAGAAATTGACGAAGCTGACGAATAGTTTTTGGTACTGGATATCCACTAATAGCACTGACTTTTTCGGGATCTACCTCAAGAGACCCTTTCCCTACGACAAAGCCGAGGTACTTCACTTGAGATAGTCCGAATTTGCTCTTAGCAATATTTATTGTTAAGCCTGCTTTTCGAAGATTTGACGCTACTTCTAAAAGATGACTGACATGCTCCTCCAGACACTGCGATACCACCAAAAGATCGTCAAGATAAACAAAGACGTGAGATTTAAGCTTATAAGGTATGACCTTGTCCATAAGTCTGCACATTGACTGCGGCGCGTTGCACAATCCAAACGGCATTCGCTTAAATTGGTACAACGGCCGATTCGGCACAGTAAAGGCTGTTTTTGGGCGTGAACTTGTTTCTAACATAATTTGCCAAAAAGCATCTTTAAGATCAATTTTGGATATGCAGTGAACTGGTGGCAATCTGAAAATTAAGCCATCAATATTAGGGATGGGGTAAGCATCTTTAATTGTTACTGAGTTTAATTTTCTAGAGTCTAAGCACATACGAATTTTACCAGGTTTCACAATCATCACTGTTGGAGACGACAAAGAAGAATTTTCGGCCTCCTCTATAACCCCGAGATTGAGCATTCGATCAATTTCTTCGCACAGGACTTTTTCCATTGCCGGCGAAATTGGGTAATACCGTTGCTTAATGGGCATGGCATTTCCAGTGTCGATCTTATGCTCCATCAAGGTTGTAAGACCTAAGCCTTCTACTTCAAACGAAGGAAATGCCGCTATAGCAGTATCCAACAGGCGTTGTTCGGACGGACTTAAAGACAGAAAGTCTGGATCTTTTTCATAAAAAGTTAAATCATTCAAATTTCCATAATTTATTTCAATACCAAACATTTTCCAAAAATCAAATCCACATATTACATTTTGTTTAATAGATGGAATAATCAAAAACTCAATTGTCTTAAACAGATTTTTAAAACCAACAGAAAATTTTATGGAACCTACAACTTTTTGACTTTGGCCATCTGCCGTTTTCACATTGCCAAAACATTTCTTATATGACATATTTTTATTCAAAATTGTTTTTGCTAACTCTCCTCCAATACAACTTACATTTGCCCCACTGTCTAAGAGGGCCAAATACATATTGTCTTGGATTTGAATATTAGCATACGGACGAACATCAAAATCTTTTTGAGTGATTGCGGAAACCACAATTCTCCCAAATCGTTTAATCTTTTTCCAAAAATTTCGCATACGCAAAGCTGAACGACTAAATGGTTTTTCATATAAGTTTTCTGAAAATATCCTCTGTTTTGCCCTATTATATTCCGCTAAGCGGATGTGATAAGGTCTTTGCAAAGGATGAACTCGTTGAGATTGCACAGTGTCAAAATTGATTAATTCCGAGGACGATTGTAATTGGGATGGCCGCTGTTTGGACGACGGACATCCTGTCGGGAGTTTTCCTGCTTAGTAGAGCACTTTGGGCAGCTGGGACGATAAGTTTCTGGAGCTCCGCAACCGTAGCAGAAAATGCGTCGAGGCTGCAAACAGTCTTGATAAGCATGACCAAGTTCCTCGCAATTAAAGCATTTTATGGAAACACGGTCCACGACACAAACTTTTGCATCTTTACCATCACCATCTTCATTGCAAGCCAAGTAGGAAAAATTGTCACTTTCTAACTCTGCAACATATTTTCTCGGTAGAAATTGTCTAGTAGAATAGTTACTTTGTACGTCTTTAATGAATTTTTCGTGCTTACGCACTTCTCTTCTCAATGAAGATATATCGAAAATTTCGAAATGAAGTAGCTCATGACGCAAGTCAGGTCTTAAATTTCGAATTATGGTCTCAACCAACTCGTGTTCAGGCATTTGAGTTCTTAATTTGTCGCAAAGGGTCATTACTGTATCAAGAAAATCATCGAATGATTCAACATTTTTCTGTTTTCTTCTGCGGACGTCATCTCGAATGTCGGAGTCGGTAATATGTTCTTTATATTGTCTGCGCAATGCATCGCATAAAACAAACCAGTCAAGATCGTCATTTTGGCGGTGGTAGCGCCAAAACCATAGCTTGGCTTTACCTTCAAACAAAGAATACGCATGTTGACAAAGAATAGTAAAATTGCCATTCAAATGAGTAGCTGTCAACATATTTATGCGATATATAAATTCATCGACTGTGATTTCCGAAGAACCATCGAATTTTATATTCCATTTGTTAATTATGTTTGAAATTTTTTCAGTGGCAACAGATTCACGTTCGACAACACGATTAGATAAATTTTCGCCAAGTCGAGAGCTATTTCGAATAGGAAACTCACGAGGATTTTCAAATGGCATATCGCGAGGCCATCTAAGATTGGGTAGAGGATCTTGTCCAGGTGAATTATTATTGTTATTCATATTAAGGTTTTGAAAAAGATTTTGAATCTGATCAGATATTGCGTATGCAATTTCTGAACGAAATTCATTCATGGAATCAGCAATTAATCGCTTAATTCGTCTTTCAGGGTTGTTATCATTCTGGGGATTATTTAAAGGCATAGTATTTCGTCTTTCAGAATTACTGTCAACCTGGGAATTGTTTCGTCTGTTAATGTGTTCATGTTCATTTCGCTGAGGCGGCAACTCTAAAGCACAATCTTGAGCTTGTGAATTCGTGAAAGCACGTGTCTGTGGCCGATTTCGTGGAATCGCTCCTCTGCCACGAGACGATGCATTAGATGCAGGGGCAGCTTGAGCACCTTGAGCAGATGCACCCACAGGATTATTTAATACTAACTCAACAAGTTTACATGGACTTCTACATACAGGACATGTATTATTAGTCCCTAGCCATGCACGAATGCAATGGTCGTGAAAACAATGTTTGCACGGAGCGTCAGCTCGTTTTTCAAAGTTATAAATAACTTCATTACAAACGGTACAAAAACTTTGTTCCAAGTTTAATAAATTTGGAATATTTTCCAAGCTACGGGTCACTGGCATTTTTTGAAATATAAATTTGTAAAGATAAGTTATAGCCACTACTAGGTGAAGTTAAATGATGTAAGGTTAATAAAAGTTTCAATATTCAATGCATAGTCAAACACTCCAAAAATACAAAAACATAAGAATCAGAAAAAGATCAAGAATAAACAAAGCAATAGTGAGTAGATCTCCAATATATACCAAAGATAAAAATCTCCAACTACTCTCTGTTAATTTAAGTAATTAAAAATGGAATAAAAAAATAAAAAAAAAAAAAAAAAAGAAAGTTCAAGTTAATTAACAGGTTTTAAAGGTTAAAACTTCCAAGTAAAAAGTTTTACAATCCAAACAAAAACACTATTATCTGCAATCATGACTTCATGATAAACCTCATTTAAAAAAAATTTTATGTCAGAATCCAAAAATGTTCAGATGCCTGAAGTCGGCTAAAACTTTACCAATTCGGTGTAGAAAAAAAAAAAAAATTGTAAGATTTTAATAAAGATTGGTACTTAGCACTTCAATATGGGAAATCAACAACATACAAATGTAATATTTCTTGCATAAAAGTTATTGTCTCAATGATCGGGACTATATCCAAAATCAGAGTGATGTAAAATGCTCCAAAAAGTGGTTGTTCAATAAAAATCTTCAAAGCTGTTGAGGCCCCACGTTGGGCGCCATTTAATTATATGTAACAAAACTCTACCGTCAGTTATTACGGCACGCATCTTTTAGGCCGGTTCTGCACACCTAGCTCTGCTTCGGTCGTAGCTCATGGAAATGGGAGTGGGGTTGCCTATTAGATACGATGCGAGTGAGTCACATTATATCAAAATATGTGTGCAGAGTGTATGGTGGTATACATAAAAAAACCGATAAATATCATAAAAATTCATTGAAGTGACCAACTACCAATTAAGCATACTATATCTATTAATACGAACAGGGATTTAACTATGCAATGTAATTATCGGAAGGAAAATAGGTCTTAGTTTTCCTCCATGTCTATTACCCGCCCAACCTGCTAATAAAGAAAATAACCGTTTTATTAGCCCAAACGTAACCTTACTAAATCTTCACTTCACCATTTCATGGCTAACACAAAAGAATTTTAAAGAATCATATCAAAATTTCATTATAATTTTTATTTCTTAACGAGAATATACTGACAACATTATATGCATAGGAATTAAAGTCTATATTTACAAAAGAAAATCATACAAAAGAAAATAGGATGACAATCATATTCCTTTTTAGTAAATTTTAGTAAACTCCATGAGTTACTATTTAATAAAGTTTAAATCAAAAATTGTTTTGCTCACTGCTTCAAATTTTATATTCAATTAGACTTAAAGCATTTTTGGACACTCTCAACTTAACTCAATTTTATTAAAGAAATTTAGGAATCAAAACAAAAGGAAAACTAACTTTAATATAGAGTATAGAATATTAGCATATGCTTTGCAGACTTACTGCATTTAAAAAAAAAAAATCTTAACATGTTCATTATTATGATCCCATAGCAAAGAGATAATCAAAAAGGTAGCTTACGTTTACTCACTGTTAAATCCCACGTCGACAGCAGGCCTGATGTTCGATTGTGGTGAGTTTGCGCTATGAGCACTTTTTTGTTCTCTGAAAATTAATGTTAATCTGATCTTTTGTTTATTTCTTCTCTTTCTTTCCAAATGATGTTGAGTATAATAATTTTCGTAATTCAATCAAATTTTAAATTTTTTTTTCATTTCTTTTCGTTTAACTTAACTTTATTTTTTTTTTCTGTTTATTTTATTATCTTAATTATTAAATATTTATTTTCTCAATTCATTTTGAAAGAAACACAAAAAAAAGTTAATCACTAGATAAAAACATACAGCGATGGCAAAAATTTATGAGGAAAAATAAATGTTTTAATTTTTTCCATGCATATGAAATGATTTAAATTTTATGTTTATAACACTTGCTTATTTATTGTTAGGAGCTAGTGCAAATATGTATATACATATATATATGTTTATACAAATATATGAACAAATTTTATTTCAGGTAATTTTTATTTGATAAAAATTAAAAAATTTTTTTATTCTGCTTTTAGTAGTAGTGCAGATTTAATTTAATAGATGTAAAGTTAAATAGTTTAGATATTTATATTTTTAGTTTCATATATTTATACATATATGTATGATATAGGTATACATATGTGCATATATTTATATATATTCATTTTTGTATATTTACTTATTGTAAGTTAGTTATTTTCTGAATTGAAAAATAATATTTCTTTTTCTTTTTCTTTGGGGCTTAATATTTGTAATCTATCCGAATTAAAACTTGTAGAAATCTTTTAATAATCATTTTACTAATGCATATTATTTAGACAAAGGTTAATTTTTGTATAAATATAGTTTTAACGAATAATGAATAAATGAATTTTAAGTTTGATCCACTTCATCTTTTTTTTCAAACTTAATATTTTTTTTTTTTTATAAAAATTTGTTTTTGCAAAATTTAGAAAATGAGAAAAAATTTCTTATCTGGCGTCAAGGTTTCCCAGTATGGTGGCGTGCTAAATCGGCCGCTGTTTTCCAAAACTCATGATGGTTGCAATTTTTGTTGATTCTGTAAATTATTTGATGATGGATATTAGGTGTATGACTCAACCTCTTGGTTATGTTTGTTCCAAAATGGTTGAACTGGTGATTTTCTTACGGAATTTTTATTGAATTGCTTGACTTTATTTTACTGTAGTCATTACCGATTATATTGGCTAAACTTTAACTATTTATTTTCGAGTTAAATACGTAACTGAACTTCACTTTATTTGAAGTATACTTATTAATGTGAGTATACCTTCCAATTCACACGTTTTTTCCTCGACGTCTATTCGGCTTCAGATTCGGCAAACCCCCTAAAAGAAAAAAAAATCAATCCGGAAACTCATCCATTTTGACCAAAAAAAAATCTCTTTTCTCTCTCTGTCACTTGAAGTTGTCAAAAATCTTTTCAGTGCATCCAACTAAGCTAATTAGTGATGCATATTCTGATGACGTACTATTCAATAGTCTAGGTACTGCTAGTGACTATTTTTGTTCGACTATTTTCATCAGATGTAAATTTAATATATTCATGTCTTGCATATTTTACTCTTAGTGAAATATCATGAAGGAATATGCGTATGCATATCAACATGCGTTTAATTTTTATAATTTATAGAGTAATTAAATTTTTCTGAATTATTCTACAGTTGCTTCAACATAGAGTAATTCTAGATTTAAATTAATATAACTAAGCGTGCAATAAGTTGTAGAATATTTTGAGAAAAAAAAAATTGAATTTTATGCGTGTCTTTAGGATATCACCATCACAATATTCTGTGATGATGCTGGGCCTACCGAAACCGATGGTGCCTTGGAAAGTATGCCCGAGATTTTTGGTACCACAGAAATGTATGTTGAGTTCCCGGACGCCGACAATGACGAAAATTTAGCCTAACAATTTGCTTTGGAGCACTTGCCCCTGCTCAGACACCGTCGCACAAATTGATGATCAGGAATTCATTGGAGTGACATTGATTGGTTTATTTATTTAGCCCGTAACTGTGCTATCCAAGTATCTGCAAGTCGAACCAAAACATCACGTGTGGCGTTATGAAAGAAAGCAACGTTAGATAGTAATGGTAGAGGAGCCAGGTATCATTCATCAATACAGCAAACATATGCGAGGCATTGATCTTTTCGACAATGCAATGTACAATTACCGGGTTTCTCTTCGTGGTTAAAAATAGTATTGGCCATTGATAACAAATGGTCTCGATGCTACCATGGTCAATGCTTGGAAGCTGCATAGTTCCATCCATAGTTACCAGCGCAAAAACGCAACGTCTAACAGGGATAGCCCCAAAAAGGAATTCAGGCTGATGGGCCCATTCGAATTCCGCAACATTGTGACTGACTCCTTGGCGCAAAGTGAGGTAGTTGCACATCATCGTGGACCCAAAACTAAAGACACACCTTCTCAAAAACTATTGGGAGTGGATAACATTGGTCACAAAAGTGAAAAGAAGACAAAGTGCTTCCGCTGTTACTACTGTGCTTTCCACACCATCTACTAGAACTAGATATAACGTGCAACCTAGTGAATATTCATGACTTTTTTTTTATTTTGTCGAAAACTCTGAATTAATATATTCCGAAACGCATTTTTTATTTACTTTTTAAATAAATTTAATCTAAACTTTGACTTGATCCATTAATTTCTTTCATAATCCACTTATTTCATAACCACTCTTTCCACTAGTAAAAATGTACTCACTGCCGCCGACGGGTGCGAAAACGCACCACCCCCTACATCGGTTGTGAGTTGGGATAGGGGGCTAATTTTTTGTGCGCGGAATACGAGTGTCCCTAAGACATCCTCTTCGAAGTTTCAACCCTCCATGTCCACGAATAAGGGAGCCGGCGTTAATGGGTTAAGTAAAATAATTAAAAAAAAAAGAAATAAAAAGTTACAAAATGAACAACGAGCTACTTATTGAGGAAGTCCGCAAGTACGAATGCTTGCATGATTTTTCGACAAAGGACCACCGGAATGTTCTTAAGAAAGACGCGATTTGACGAGAAATCGGAAAGACCTTAAATTCAAACTGTAAGCACATTATTTGTTTAAAGTTCCTTTAATTAATTAAAATTTTTTTCATGTAAACTAAATGACAGCTGAATTTTCCGTCGTTCGTCGTACGCCGCAATTGTGTTTATTCAAACGATTTTTCGTCGCGTTTTTTTTTTTTGACAGCGTATATTCGTCGCCGCTTTACCGCCACCGCTCTAATTCTGGGTAAAACATTAGATTTAGAATTGAAAAACACAACAAGTGTATCTCTTATTTTGATCGACGAATTCGCACCAGTAAAAAAATAGGGGAAAGCACCTTTATTATTTTCACATTTATTGGCATTGCCAGATTGTATTCTTAAGTTTTATAAAAAATTCTAATGCCAATTTTTCCAAATATGGAATTTATTGGGGATTGGGGAATGAAAATCTTTTTTGTGTATCTATTATTTTGATCATGGGTGTGTATGCAATTCATAATTTGAAATCAACGTTTTTTTATCGACGTCATTCATAAGAATTAAAGCTAAAAATAATTTGAGGCCGAAAACTATTCGCATTAAACCATGAGGTTTTATGATTTAAACAGACATTCCCACAGGTGTCTATAAAATATAAATGTTTAATACTTACTTAAAAACGCAATCCCACTTATAAAAAAGATAAATTAAATAAAAATAATGAAAATGCAGATTTAAGGTACATATGTACCTACAACAATATAACTCAAGGGGTTATATTTATTTATTTATTAATTCATTATCAATTGTACAAATAAGATTTCTCTTTACAATATGCACAAAGTTTACAAGTAATTAGAATAAAATGTTGGTAACTTATATAATTAGAAAAACTAACAAAATTTTAGATAAAAAAAAAAAAATAAAATAAATTATTCAGTTAAAAAGTAAAGAAATAGGATATAATATGAGAGAAAAGAAAGGAGTTGAGAACTTTTTAGATATTATCGGAGAAGTGTTTAAGAAGATCCCGCTTGAAAATGAGTACACTATCTATACGTTTTAAATAAGTGGGTAGCGCATTCCATTGAAGTATCGCATGAACGAAAAAGTGACGAGAGGTTGTTAGGTATTTATGTTGTGGCAATATCAGCTGTTCAGTTCTTTGGGTCCTGGCAAACCTCAAGATCTCAAAAAGATAGTCGGGTTCCTTGCTGAAAATTATTTTGTGTAGTAACAACATTGTGCGAAAATTTAGTAATTCGTTTAAAGAGCAACCAGATATTTTTTGTGCATAATCAGAAAAGTGGGAGTATCTACGTATGTTGAAAATAAATCTTGCGCAACTATTATAGGCAACCGTTAGTTTTCTATTCGAATCCACATCAATTTTTGAAAACAATTCACAATTATAATGTATAATTGGCAAGATGAAGGACTTCACAAGTCTGAGTTTGAAATTAGTTGGTAAGAATTTGGATGTTGGGCTAAGGCCTCTAAGCGCTCCATAAACTTTAGAAACAATTTTATTGACGTGCTGATTCCACGTAAAGTTATTATTGAAAATCACTCCAAAGTTCTTGATTAAATCTACATGTTCAATTGGTGAATTATTTAAAAAAAAGTGGGTAACGGTTTGGTTTATTTTTCCTTTTATCTACTATCATAGCCTTAGTCTTGACTGGGTTGAGTCTCAGACCATTGCCTTCAGTCCATTTAAAAATCCTATTTAGTTCAAGACTTACCTCATTTATCACTTGCTGACTTAAATATTTCGGAAATAGTTTGTAAAGTTGTATGTCGTCGGCATATATATGGTGTTCGCATGTTGTAAAGCAATCAGTGATGTCATTTATAAAGGTCATAAATAGTAGGGGTCCAAACACTGAATCTTGAGGTACACCCGAAGAAATATCCATGAGCGATGAATTTTTATTGTGAACACTTAAGGCCCCTTCAGACTATGTGAGAAGTCATATGCTTTTTGGTATGTTTTTTTGTATGATTTTAGATATGATATGTCAAATCGCATAAGATTTATTTTATTGTGTTCATACTATATGACTGATATTAAGACTGCAGGTAAGTTTTTGTATTTATTTAATTCAAAATAATTGTTTTTATTTAAAGAATAAACGTCGTAAGGGTATTAATGACCATCCAGTATTTTAATAACGAAGAAACTTGACCAGATCGCATTTTTTTAACACAAAACTCATATGACTTCTCTTTTCAAATAGACTTGAATCGAATGTCAAAATAGTCATATGCTTTCTCATATGAAATCTCATGTGTGTAATATAAACATATTCACACTATGAGAGTTGTCATATTTCATACATATTGCATACGACCAGATAGATAAGAAAACATAAGTTTACAAAGAGGTATGTCGAAAAAAAACTGTGTTGACAATTTTTCTAACAGGATCTTATGATTTATGCAGTCAAACGCTTTTGAGAAATCTAGGAACACAAACCAATCATGTCTTTATCCAACCCTGAGCGAATATCTTCACATACTTTTAATAAAGCTGTTGTGCAACTGCGTTTTGCACGAAACCCAGACTGATATTTTGCGATTAAATTACTATTACGTAGGAAGGTTTTAATTTGGTTACTTATTATTGTTCAAATAATTTGCTCAGGAACGGCAATATCGCTATTGGACGATATTCCGTTTTATTTTTGGGCAATGGCAAAATTTTTGCGATTTTCCAAGATATAGGGAATTGGGAGGTCGTTATAGCTTTATTGAAAATGTGTGTTAGTTGATGTAAAACAAGCAGGAGATTAATTTTTATAAACTCGGGGTGCATATTGTCTGATCCTATTGCTTTCGACTTAATTTTCAATATAGTCTCACCAACACTGAAAATATCAACTCCTGTAAGGGAGAAAGTTGTCTCTGCTGAATACCTTGGAATATAAGCTTGCGGGTAACTGTTACAATCCTGTGAGGGTTGTGAGAATTTTCTATTAAATGCATCTAAATTTAAATCTTCAGGTATATCACCAACACCTTTGTTGATCCCCACTGATCGGATGTTTTTCCAAAATGTGGAACTTGAGCAGCTATTCGCAAATTTGTTTTCGTAGTGTGCTTTTTTATTTCTACGTATAAGAGCAATGACAGCGTTACGTGCTTGCTTAAAATCATTGTAAAGTACTGAACACCTGTATCTTTTCCATTTGGCGTATAAAGTGTCTCTTTTTGCAATATTATTTTGTACTTCTTGCGAAAGCCATGGAAATTTATTTACTTTTTGTTTTTTAGTTTTGATGGGTACATGCATGTGAAATAATTGAAGGATTTTATTACTAAAAAAGTTAGCCTCCCTTATGCTCTAGAAAAACAAGGCTGTTTTAATAATTTTTTTAAGGGACATTTGAGATTAAAGGTATTCAAATAATATAACATTCGATAAAGCAACTCTTGAAGAATAGAAAAAAATTTTTATCGATATTTTTTTTACAAAATGGCGGCTGTGCAGTGATTACCGTGAACCGCTTTTTCAAAAAAGTCTTCCGCGGCGAGCAGTAGAAGTATCGTGCAACTCCACCTATAACACAAAAAATTTTATCATTATCTACATTCTGCTGTTGAAGTACACAAGATTATATTTTTAGAATTTTTTTTCGCGAAATGGCGATCGCTTTAACAAAAATCGTAATTTCGACGAAAAAAATCGACTTGAATTGCTTATAGCTTTTATTCTTGTTAATTAATCGCTTAACAGTTTGTACTTCGACAGATAATCAGACAATGAAGCTACTGTCAAAATTTCAAGTCAATCGGACGTAAACTTTTTGAGTTCTACTGCTTGCCGATTTTGAAAATATGGTTTCGAGAAAAACGCGTTTGAAGTTTCAAAATGCTATATATACATCTTCATCAAAGCATTTTGGAAAAAATTGATTTAAAATTTTTGAGCTTAATCCGGCACTTGGGCGTTGTAGATTTTGATTTTAGGATTGTTTTGGATTTAGTTAAGCCAATAAAAAAAAGAAAAAATCAAAAAAAAAAATGGGAGACATAACCCCTTAAAATTAAATCCAAAGGAAAGTCTAATGGATTTTGCTCAAGCATGAAATTTGAAAGATCCAAATCTAATGCCATGGAAACATGTAATCTTTTTTCAAAATTTTTCCAAGATGTGCATAAAAATTACTCTAACCCTATCAACGAAATCATTTTTTTAAACGATACACTAAATGGTGAAGTCGTGGTTTTTTGATAGTGGTTTCGTTTGATAGTGGTCCGCCCAGCCGTTTTGCAGCTATATGCATTGCAATGCCGAAACCCGAGTCGAATCAGTTGATATTCATAAAAATAACTTGTTATTTTTGTAAAGATTTTGACATTTTTATAAATATCTTGATATTTCTATATTTTCTGCTCCAAAACGGCTGGGCGGACCACTATATAAATTGGCACGAAGTATAAGCATAATATAAGCTAAAAAGAGTCAGAATGTTTGCTGGGTACAATCCAATACTCACAAGTGGTGAGTATTTATGTATGCATACCAATGCTTCGATTTACGTCGCTAATTTAGACCAAGAAATATGAGGCGCCCGGTTTCAAAACCGGCCAAGTCCAAAAAAATAAAATTTTGAGATATTCTCATATATAAAAATCAAGACCATGCTTTATCTTTCTACAATGGTTTTAGATTAAAAAAAAAAACTTTTTACATAAATATTACACTTTTTAATTCATTATTGATTCATGGGTTTCAAAACCGGCCAAGTCCATGAACTTGCATTCAAAAATAAATCCAACGCCTTGGAATCAAAACCGGCCAAGTCCAGTACATTGGTATCAAAACCGGCCAAGTCCACATTTTTTCCAACGCCTTGGAATCAAAACCGGCCAAGTCCAGTTCATTGGAATCAAAACCGGCCAAGTCCAAAATTGTTTTTTCAAAAACATACGCAAATAAAACTTTAAATATCTGATCTGACGTACCTTAAGTAAGAAATTTTATAAGCTATCATGTGTGAAATAAGTACTTTTTAATTTTTCAATGAACATAGATAAAAACAAACGTTTTTCGTTGTTTTCCCAAAAGTATGAAATATGGACTTGGCCGGTTTTGAAACCGGGCGCCTCATATATATGTATACTTTTTGTTTAAACCGAAGCACGACGCCGCGATTCAAAGGCAAATAATTTTTTCGGTGTACATACATACATATGTATATCATCAAGATGTTGAAATTTTTTTTAACTTTACCGCGTTAATTCATTTCTTTACACTTTTCAAATATCAACAGAATTCTTTGCCGCAGTAATTATTTGCGAAAACTTTCTTTTCAACCTGCAAAACTTGACTTGGCTAATAGCCATTTTATAAATTTGATTTGCTAAAAAAACAAACTTATAAATTTAATGCAAATAAAAATTACGATTCAGCTTTAAAAACACGATGAAAATTTTTACATTGCAATTCGAGACGACGCATATCGGGATGACGCACATGGTTGTATCCATAAGAATAAAACACATCTGTTTTGATTCAAAGAAATTTAACCCTCTAATGCGTTGAACAGAATTGGGACGTGGTCGGGAAAGCGGCAACGCTTCATGTGAAATTGAACAGAATTGCGGCGTACGACTGGTGACCTGCCGACGGTTAGCCGTCGATTTAGATCAGTTACCGGCAGCCCATCTGGCCGCGGCCAAGCGAAGAGCATAAGCATTCGCTCTTGCTTAACGAATTCAACACTTCAGTTTCAATTGAAACGTTGAATGAGAAAGTTCGCGCTGCGCATTTTATTTAGTGCACTGAGAAAAATTCTTAACGTGGAATGGGAAAAACCTTATTTTTTCGCAGAAAATTTGTTTGGACAACCGCAATGTTTGATTTGCGTACACGTTTTAGGGGAAATACATAAAGGGAAAATAGAAAGACATTTCTTGTCTGGATGTAAGCAAAGAGGTTCTGAAGTTCTTTGGTGAAAAGTGAAATGAAGCGGAGGAATTTTTTGACTCTGTACTAGTTATTAGATTATTTTTAATGAAAACTGGATTTTCTTGCCACATATTAAATTAAAAAAAAAAGATATCATAATTTTTCATAAAAACTGAATTTTTTTACATAGCTTCACTTCCTAAATTTTGGATGATTTTTCTTTAAATAATTTGTTCCTATCCACTCGGTAAGAAATAGATTCAAATAGCTAAAAACAAAGAACTGCGAACACAATATGAAAATTGTAAGAATATATGCAAACAAATTAAAACATACAAGAATTTCTCTCAGTGGTGAGAGCGGTTTTGGTTTCCCTCTTTTTTGAGCGCAAGGAAAAATTTGAGTTTCGCTTTTTGCAGATCATTGATTTAGACCAGTGGTCGGCAGAGCGCGAATATAAAATATTTTCTCACTCTCAAAAGAGAGAGAAATGACAAAAGCACCAATCACTGTAAAAAATGCATTTATGTTTTGCTGTTTACGCTACATATGATTTCTCATTTTAGGGGTTGAATTTTAGTTATGAAATGCCTTTTTATATGAAATTTAATTGCCATCCATAAGACTCGCTTGTAGATTAAACGTTGTGTATTGCCAACAAAAATTTTTGTGGAAAAACTATTTATTTTGCCATTTGATTTTAAACATTTTTGCAGTGCATTAACGATATGAGCAGCTCATTTTGTAGTTTGCTTACTCTCGCTTATTCTCTTCGTTTGCTCGCGAGCCTATGGGACGCCGACCACTGATTTAGACCAGTGGTCGGCAGAGCGCAAATATCAAATATTTTCTAACTCTCAAATGAGAGAGAAATGACAGAAGCACCAATCACTGCGAAAAATGTTTGCACGTTTTGCTAATTACGCTACATATGATTTCTTATTTCAGAGGTTGAATTTAAGTTATAAAATGGATTTCTATATGAAATTTATGAAGTACCACTCAAACACTCTTGCAAATTAAGCATCGCGCATTACCAAACAAATTTTTAGCGAAAAAATATTTATTTTGCCATTTGATTTCAAACATTTTTGCAGTGCATTAATGAAATTACCAGCTCATTTTGTAGTTTGCTTACTCTCGCTTATTCTCTTCATTTGCTCGCGAGCATATGAGGTGCCGACCACTGATTTAGACTCAATTCTATTTTCCCCGTCCGATCAGTGTTGCATTTCCAATCAGCTTGTATCAATTCTTTTGTTTACGTTTGAAATGCGAATTGTGCAGAATCATTTTAACTTAAGTAAAAGAAATAGCTTAACCCATTAACGCCGACGGTTGCGAAAACGCACCAAAAAACAGAGGTGTAATTGAAAACTCATAGGAAATGTTAGGAAGTTGATATCGCTTGGCCGTCTTTTGATGTGGATAATACATGGATAGGACTATATATGCGTCCTGGACAGGTAAGTGATATGACGTCATCTACTTAATGATATTTGCATCGTCAGATGCAGGTTTTCCGGCATGTGAAAAAATAACCATCAAGATGTTGAAATTTTTTTTTAACTTTACCGCGTTAATTCATTTCTTTACACTTTTCAAATATCTACAGAATTATTTGCGAAAACTTTCTTTTCAACCTGCAAACTTGACTTGGCTAATAGCTATTTTATAAATTAGATTTCCTAAAAAAACAAACGTATAAATTTAATGCAAATAAAAACTACGATTCAACTTTAAAAACACGATGAAAATTTTTACATTGCAATTCGAGAGGACGCATATCGGGACGACGCACATGGTTGTATCCATAAGAATAAAACACATCTGTTTTGATTCAAAGAAATTTAACCCTCTAATGCGTTGAACAGAATTGGGACGTGGTAGGGAAATCGGCAACGCTTCATGTGAAATTGAACAGAATTGCGGCGTACGACTGGCAGTTACATAATTTCGTTATCATTGGTGAAACAATGTAGTCCTTTTGAATATGAAATTTTTTTTGGATGTAAGCATTGAGGTTCTGCAGTTTTTTGGTGAAAAGGGAAGTAAAGCGAAGAAATTTTGTAACTATGTCAGTTTTTAGATTAATTTTCATGAAAACTGGATTTTCTTACCACATATTCAATTAAAAAAAACAAAAACATAATTTTTCATAAAAACTGAATTTTTTTATAACTTCATTTGATAAGTTTTGAATGAATTTTCTTTAAGTAATTTGTTCCTACACACTCAGTAAGAAATAGATTCAAAGTAATTAATTTGAAATTTTTAATAGAATTTTACAGTCAAGTGCAGTAACCAAATTGCAGACAACAAATGAAACAATTTAACCTGGTAATTGGTGACATATGTTTCGGCTATTACCACATATATACACATATTCATATGTAGTATATACATAGCCTCATCAAACCAGTTTTGGTTAATTTGTAAGGGGCCGTTCATAAATTACGTAAGACAATTTCATGACATTTTCTCACAACCCCCCCCCCCCCCCCCTTCCGAAATCTTACGTAAGACTCATAATAAAGGTGAAATTGCAAAAACGTGTATTTTTCATGTGATGCACTATATTTAATTTAAATATACATATTAAATAAATATCACGAAATTACCAACTACACATTTGTTTTTCGAGATGAATAAAAAAAGTCATCGTAAGTCATCGTTAGTTCATGCGCTTTGCAATCAGTCTGATAGTGTACCTACAATTGGCACACCCGGTTCGTCTGTTAAATTATCTGATTCACATTCAATCTCTGTAACATCAATATCCTCGTCGTCATGCCACTCTGCAACTTGACAAATCTCTGATTGTTTTAAAATGCAAAGGCTTTTCCCCTGTCCGCGTTTCAAAATTGAAACTGGTTGAATCATGTGAGTACGACTACAGTCTTTTCCTTGAATTTTTTTGTGCATTACAGTAGCTTTTTTCGAAGCAAAGTACTGGCCACAAATATTACAAACTCGATCAGCTAAGACGTTTGCAAGTGAAGGACAAAAAAAATCGTAAGGCATGATTTTGAACTGTAGATGTACTTTTGACCAATCGTAATTTAACGCTAAGCGAAGAAATAGAGGACAAAACTGATTGCTGTTTTGGTCTCCTGTTGAAGAAGGAATTGAAAGCGAATTTTCTTGTTGAAGAGGGCAAGTGCAAGGGGGTGGTAAAGAACCGGGACAACAACAACAACATTTCAAAGTCGACGTATCTTCGTGTAAATGCCTGAATAATAGCAAACTTGTGAGACGGTGTTACAAGTCGACCCTGCGTGTAAACAACATACATATATTTCATTACATAAACAGAAGAGAAGTTGTCCCGTTCAGAGTCGTTTACTTAAATCGATTGTAATCGATATTTCTGAATCTTTCGTGACTGTCGAAAATTCAAATATATTTCATTACTGTCACAAATGACGATGCGTTAATACAACTTTAATGTATGAATACGCATTTTAAATCTTACGTAAGATGATCATTCAACCCCCCCTTCTCGTAAGATGTAGTAAGAATCCGCCGATTGCCCCCCCTCCTAAACGTCTTACGTAATTTATGAACGGCCCCTAATGCGATTCGAACCCCCGACCAAAGACCGATTCAAAGTAATAAAAACAAAGAATTGCGAACGCAATATGAAAATTGTAAGAATATATGCAAACGAACGAAAACATAAAAGAATTTCTCTCAGTGGTGAGAGCGCTATTGATTTCTCTCTTTTTTGAGCGCAAGGAAAAATTTGAGTTTCGCTCTTTGCCAATCACTGATTAAAGGGCCAAATAGACGCTCATGCGTGCATGATCAATCAAATGATGATTTTGACACATACCATTCATGCACAAATGACAGTTATCATTCATGCACACATGAACACAGCTACTTGTGTCACCTTCTTTGTCAAAAAATCATGTAAACTGAGCTAAGTTCAGCCCAGAGTATCATGCATGCATGATCAATCAAAAAAATATCAAAATATTTTGATATTGCTCATGCGCATGACCAATCAGTCAATCAGCCACCTACACGGTCAGTTTGCATGAACAATCACTTGATTCATCATGCACGCATGAACGTCTATTTGGCCCTTTAGATTTAATTTTATTTTCACCGTCGGATCAGTGTTGCATTTCCAATCAGCTTGTGTCAATTTTTTTGTTTACATATGAAATGTCCTAGTAGCATAAAGAGGTTTTATAGCTTCTTTTATAGGCCTTGTACAGACACGTAGAAAGACAACATATTATAGATATAAATTCTTTATAGGGGCTTATAAGAGCTATTTGGCGTATGAAGTAGAAAGACACTTTGCCCTCATTATAATCTCTCAAAAGACTCGGTAAAGTATCCTTCTGAGCTGTTTTGAAGACACCTTAAAAACACTTTAAAAGAATATATGTGTCGTGTAGAACTAACATTGTTATATATAATCTTATTTTATTATCAAATTATTTATTAATATGCAAATTGCAGAAACTTTATTATTTTTTTTCAATTTCAATTCAACTCTTTATTTAACCAATTTTCGAAATAATGTACAATATTAATATACTATGATTCGGCAGTTCAGTTATACTTTTCAGCCCTAAAGTTTAATAATAGTTATTTTACAATGAAAAATGTTGCTTAAGAATGTAAAATATATATGTATAAGTGTGGTAGAGGAAAAGAAGGGGAAAAAACCTCTGAAAAATTTTTAAATTTACAGTAGGTGGCCATATTAATGGGGACAGTACTCATATTTTTACATTTTCTAGTTTGAATAATTTTTTTGAACAAATAATTGAATCTAGGTCTAGTAAGTATTTTTTATTTATTATAATATTCTATTAAGATAATAAAATCAACATATTACGTAGTGTACATTCAATTATTTTTTCGTAAAAGTAATATTTACGTTCTCTGAAAATTTGATGCAAATAATTATAATATTTTATGATTCCACCCATAGTTGCAATGATGGCTTGTACGCATCGGGCATGCACTGTATACAATTTTTTTTAATGTTAGAGTTTGGTGTTGTGATGCCATTTTCTGACGATTGCTTCAATCTAATTCCGCTTGATGGTATTCATTTCTTTGACGATCGCCCGTTTGGTTAGCTCCCACTTGTTCTCAATGGGGTTCAAGTCAGGTGAATTTCCAGCCAAAGCAAATAGCTAATATTTTTGTCAGCTAGAATTACAGTTTGTTATGCACCTGCAGCAGCAGTTCACAATTTCAATGAAATATAAAATAGTTTTTTTTTTTTTTATTATGGGCTTAATTATCCGACCATACCCCGTGTGCACTTTGCTTCATGCCGAAGCTTCAGTCTGGGGAGGGTTCAATTCAAAGGCACGGACAGACTGCACTCACTGCTGTAGGACGAACAAAAAAAAAATTATGCACACGAAAAGAAAAAAACTTGAAGAGACAAAAACAGTCCATGATAACTAACAATCCCTATCTTACCAAACTATGCAGCTTTCTCGTAAATAGCTGCGCCAAACCCACCCAACCATGCTTCTATAAGATGTTTCTAGAAGCCCAAGTATGCTGATTTTATTTTACCATATTCAGTAGATTTCGGACCAAAACTTTAGTTTTTCAAATTTCAATCATTTTCTTTTTATTGCATAACAGAAAAATTACAAATTAGGCCTACTTAAAACTTTTACATACAAAGTTTTGTTTTTTCTTTTGTTACTATAGTATTATGGAATGACATATTTCATGTACACATATATTCAAAATTAATTCACTCAAAATTCATTATATAATATTCAAAATAATTTTTTTTTTTTTTTAATTTTTGGTAGTGAAAGTTGAAAAAGTCAGAAAATATTTTGTGCTCTACTTAATCGGTCGATGGTACATCATAATATGAATTAAAATTATTATTTTTTTTTGGTAATTGATATTTATTCTTATAGAGATCGAAACAAGACTTAAATATGAAATGGAAATGGAAAAAAACTTACTCACTTTGTTGGCTCTCCCACGTCGACAGCAGGCCTGTTGTCATTGTAGTAAATGCCTGTAAATTAAGCTATGACTGTTATGATGTTCTCAAAAAAAAACTTTTAATTTAATTCTGGAGTGTTTTTTTTTTTTCTGTTTTTTTTTCTTTTGCTTCATTCATTCATGATCAGAACAATTAGAAAAAAATGCAATAAGAGTAAAAAAAAAGGTCTCATTATTTTAGTCCCGTTATAGTTAATTTGTTTTTTTTTTCTTCTTTCAATGAATTGATATTTTATTTATAAGAGAGTTTTTAGAATTAGTTTCTTTATGAATGAATAAATATTTTAAATTATGTTTTACATAAGTCGTATTTTTAGACTATATTTAAGGAACTGTAGGAAATAATTATAAGTTGATTCTAAGTTAAGCTTATGTGTAGCTTATATTTGAATCCAATTTGCAATAAATGCCATGAAAATGTATAGTTAAATTAATATTAAAAAAAAATCAAGATATTTAATTTTAAGAAAGAGAAAAAAAAAAGCTTTCTCGGATTTTCTTTATAACAACGATCATTATTAATGGTGATGTCTTCTGTCCTCTAATTTGGTGGTATCTTTTTGTTTTTTTTTTCTTTGAGCCAAGATACTGTGATAGACTCTGCTATATGAAATATGATGAAGTAGCTATGGCAATATTCTGCACTCCCAGTTGTATACGCTGGCGCGTGCTCTTAGAGGATGACCAGGCTAGTGCTCCAGCTTTTATAGATCGCAACTTGACCAGCAAATCTTTATTTATCGATGACAGCTAACTATATTGGCTGGTAAAACTTTTCACAGCACTTTTAATTAAGTTTAATCTTTAAAACTTTATTCTTATTTTTCTTGAGTAACTTGTAAACTCACTACAGTTGATTGAAAATCTTCAGCACGTTCCAGCTATCAACCATCCAGCTTCAACACAAAAAAATAGTGAGAGCTTTTTCAAGGGAAGTCGGACAGACATCCCTTTTTTTTCCTTTCTTCTCTCTTTTTTTTCGAATATGTCAAATTGACCAAAATCAATTATAAACATTGTGTCAGGGTTTGTTCTTTTGCACAACATAAAAATTGCACAATATTTTTAGCAATTTTAACATTCTTGTTTACTGATAAATTAAACAGGTGTATGAAATTTATGTTTTGTGTTTTTTTTTTCTTTTCCTTCCCAATACAATGTTTACAATATGTTAATATCAATCGCTAGTTGTTGAAAAAAAAGATATTTATTATTTTAGAAACCAAATGATCGTTAACGCGGTGCGTGCGATATAGTTTATAGTCTCAATAGTGCAAAAAAAAATCTAACAGATTTAATTTTATGCGGTATTTTATATTCAACCCAGTACAAAACCAGTTTTGAGACACAGTTTCAAAAATTGAAAAGGGTTAAATTATATTTTCCTTTCCAGAATATCTTTCCTATGATATATTTCCTTTTTACCAGTATTTTCGTCCTCTAGTTCATACATGCAATTACCCTTATTCTGTACTACTTTAGCTTTAACAAATTTGGGCGCAAACTTTGCACAAAACTTTTCACTTGCTTTACTTAAAACAAAATTTCGTCGATAAACATTATCACCAACTTTGAAAGTTTTGCTCGAACTTCGCAAGTTATACCTTTTAGCTGCATTTACGAATGCATCAGAAATGTTTTTAAGAATTTTCTTTCTAACAATATTTAATCTATCCGTTCTCTCTAGATAATGCTCAGAAAACGAGTCCAACTTACGCAGCAACTCGAAATCTTGACCATTGGTAGTCATTTGGCAACCAAAAAGGGCAAAGTATGGAGTAAATCCAATACTTTGGTGATAGGAACTGCGTAAAGATTCTGCTATTTCGTGCAGGTGTTTGTCCCATGTAGTATGTTCTTTTTGTAGATATGACCTAATTCCTGTGATTATGGATCTATTCACACGTTCACTAGCATTAGCCTGAGGGCTATAAAGTGCAGTGTAAGTATGTCTTATTCCTCTTTCTTTTAATAAATTGTTGAATTGCGAACACTTGAATTGCTTTCCATTATCACTGAAAATAATTTCAGGAGTTCCAAATATAGGAAAAACATTTTCACTTAAAAAGTCACATACAACTGCAGATGAAAATTTTTTGATTGGCTTAATTAATGGAAATTTAGTTAGATGATCTAGCACTATGATAAGGCCAATATTTCCAGATTTAGATCTGGGATAGGGTCCTAAAAGATCAATATATAACTTTTGAAATGTTCTTTGCACGACATACTGAGTACTCATTGGGGGACGCAAAGGCATATTTGGAGACTTATTTTGATGACATGTATCGCACTTTGCGATAAAGTCTTTGACATCAACAATGATATTTGGCCAAAATAAATTTTTTCGAATTCGCTCCAGAGTTTTTGAAACCCCGCCATGACATTTGTTTGGGGGTATGTGAGCGTTTTCAATAACTTGTCGAACTAGAGATTTTGGAACCCATAGCTTCCAGTTATAAGCTTCGTTTTCAAGATCACCGTCTGGGTGTTCGGTTCGTTTATAGACCTTATTATCTATAATCTGAAGATCGGGCAATCGTAACTCATTTTCTTTTATGTGATTTAAAAGTTTTTTATATTCTTCACACTCAAATTCAGACGAATTGAGGTCTATCATCGGACGAACGTCTAAAACATTAATTTCGTCAAAATTTTGCCTGGAAAGACAATCAGGGACAACATTTTGCGATCCTCGCCTATGCTGAATATTGAATCTAAAACCTTGCAATTTTAGCGACCATCTTGCCAAGCGACCTGATAAATCTGGTTGGCGCATCAGCCATTGCAAGCTTGCATGGTCAGTAACAATAGTAAATTCCTGGCCTTCAACATATGCTCGAAATTTTTTTACGCTCAATATTGCTGCAAGGCACTCAAGCTCGGTAACGCTGTAATTTGCTTGGGCTTTATTTAACTTTTTTGAAAAATACGCAATAGGCACTTCGATACCTTTGTTGTTCAGTTGGGCTAAAACTGCTCCAACTCCTAATTTGCTGGCATCGCACTGTATTAAAAATGGTTTAGAGTAATCCGGGTTGGCAAGTACAGGAGCTGTTGAAAGTTTTCCTTTCAAAATATCAAATGCTGTTTGAGCTTCTGTGTTCCATTTGAAACCCTTACTTTTCTTTAGAAGATTAGTCAATGGAGCAGTAATAGAAGCAAAATTATCCACAAATCTTCTATACCATCCAGCCATGCCCAGAAATCTTCTTAACTGTTTCACAGTATTGGGAGGTGGATAGTTTGTTACGGCTGAAATTTTCTCGGTATCAGTTTGCAACGTTCCATTACCTACAACATAACCTAAATATTTAACTTCTTGAATACAAAATTTACTTTTTTCGACATTTATCGTCAATCCAGCTTTCCTAAGCCTGTAAGCGACTTCGGTTAGAATATCTAAATGTTTTTCAAAATTTTCAGATACGATCAAGAGATCATCTAAATAAACAAAAACTTCATCTTTAAGGTCAGGTGGTATAACGCGATCCATTAGACGACAGAGGGCTTGTGGAGCGTTACATAGCCCGAAAGGCATAACACGGTATCTATAGAGCGGACGATTAGGGACAGTAAAACAAGTAAAGTCTCTAGAATTTTCCGCAAGAGGAATTTGCCAAAAAGCGCGGCGTAAGTCAAGCGACGAAATAAACTCTGCTTTCGGTAGACGACTTAAAATGCCATCTATATGAGGTAGCGGATACGCATCTTTGATGGTAACACTGTTAACCTTCCTCGAATCTAAGCATAAACGTACTTTTTGCGGTTTTCTTACTAGAACGACAGGACTGGACCATGGACTGTTAGGGGCTTCCTCTATTACACCTAAACGCAACATTTCATCAATCTCTGCATGTACAAGTTTTTCTATAGCAGGCGATATAGGAAAATATCGCTGTTTAATGGGACGGATATTAGGCTCAATTTCAATGACATGCTCCATTAGTGAGGTTTTCCCCAAACCTTCTGTTTCAAACGATGGAAAAAGATGCTTCACAGAATCTAAGCGAATTTTTTGTTCAGAAGTCAGAAAATGTATGAAAGAATTTGGCACTTCAACATCGTTTGGAAAATCAATTTGAGAAATGAGTTTTGGTGCAATTTGAAATTTTTGCCAAAAGTCTACGCCTAAGATTAGCTCTTGAGTCAAACTTGGAACAATATAAAATTTAATGTCACTTGACACATTTTTATAAGTTACGTTCAAAGTTATTGTTCCAAAAACAACCTGATTGTTACCATCAGCAGTACGCAATGAAATTTTGTGTTTCGAAAATTGATTTGTTTTTGAAATTTCTTTAGCCAAGTTACCACCAATGCATGACACCTCAGCACCACTGTCCAAGAGGCCAAGATATTTTTCATTACGTAAAATAATTTCAGCATAAGGTCTTAAGTCGTTGGACTTTTTCTGAATTGAACAAATAGTTCTACTCAAGTACCTTTTAGCTATTTTTATATTCTTCCAAAAATTCCTAATTCGAACAGACGAGCGAGAAGGTTTCGGCTTCTGTAAAGCTATAACACTGCCAAAAATTTTATTTCTTTTTTGGGTATACAACTCTAGTCTTTTTTCATAGGGTACGATAGATGTAAGAAAAGTCTTCTTTTTTAAGTCGGTATTGATTGGTACGTCAATAAAGTTACCATTAGGTAAAGTTTTAAGAGCGTTCTGCGATTGCAAAAGCTCACCAGGTCGTATTAGTGATTTTAGTTCTTGTTTACAAGGTCTTTGCGAAGATTTGTTTTCAAACCTTCGCTCGCATTCAAGTTTTCCGACTTGCAATTCGAACAATCTGGCTTATAGATGTCTGGAACTCCGCATCCATAGCAAAATATGGTTCGAGGCTCTCTACAATCAAAAAACCGATGGCCTTCCTGCCGGCAGTTCCAGCATAAAAGCCTTCCTCCATTTCGACGTCTAATTTCGTCAACTTCTGCATCAGTTTCATCTTCAGTAAGTGTACTCAAGTCTGCATCAAGTTCATTTAAATGACGTCTAACAAAATTACTGGGCTTTGTAGTAGCCGAAGTATTGAATTTGTTAATGTCCTCTAAAAGACGTTCCCCTTTTAGGCATAATTTGCGCAATTGTGCAACAGAGTCTATTTGTACAAATAACAGCTGTTGACGAATACGTGGACGTAATCCACGCTGTAATATGTCAACCAACTCGGATTCTGTAGGTACAGAGTACAAGTCTTCAGCAATTTTCAATATAGAGTTTTTATAGTCATCAAAAGATTCGGACGGACCCTGCTTTCGAGCTCGCATTGCTTCTTTTATATCAGTGTCAGTCTTATGTTCTTGAAAATTTGTTCTCAAAGCTTGACAAAGGGATGGCCAAGTTATTCTTTCAACTGAGCGCCGATAACGCCAATACCAGTCTTTTGCCTCATTTGTGAACAAACTCTGAACATGTTCGCAAAGAACATTAAAATTACCGCCTAACGTATCGATTACTTGAGACTCAATACGATATATAAAATTATCAACTGAAAGTTTTGATGAGCCATCGAACTTGATGTCCCAATTAAAAATAAGATGGGCAATTCTTCCCGAGTTAGACCCTACAGATGCGTCACTAAATGTTCGAGCTTCTTGCCTGACAAAATTTGTCTGAGGTCTAGAATTGAATAATGAATTTGGTATCTCATTTGGCCAATCATATGAAGATATATTTTGGTTTACCTGCGGCCTAGTCGAATGGCTACTGACAGTTTCACGTTCTTGCATGTTTAAATTTAAACGGCCTAAAATAGTATTTAAGCTTGTTTCAATTTGAGTCATACGATTTTCAAAATTTTCAGAAAAGTTGCTTGCCTAGCGGAAACAACTGCTGAAACAATAGTTCGAATCCTAGACTCATCATTATTTGTAGTCAAATTTAAAAGATTTTCTTCAGTTCGTTGGTAAATTGGTTGTTGGTTTAATGACTGTGAAGTCGAAGGGTTTTGTGGCTCAGCGTTTGTGAACTGAAGTGGCTGATTAGCCGCTTGAGATACAGCTGGCATTGCGACTTGAATTGTTGCTTGCGTGGTAGCTGGTTCCTGAATTTGCCTTTGTGCTGCAGACCTTGTCCGAGTTCCAGTATTAGGTGTTCGATTTTCAAAATCTCTACTACTGCATTTAGCACGGCATTGAGGACATGACGAATTTCTTTTAAGCCAGGTTAACAGACAGATTCTATGAAATTTGTGCCCACAAGCTGTGTTTAGTACATCATCATGTTCACTAAGAGTTTCGCGGCAAATAGTGCAACAATTGTTTGCCAGAGTTGGCAAATTTTCGTTACTGTGACGCAAAGCCATGTTTAATTAATTAAGTATAATTTTATTAAAATATAGGTATATCTTTTTCCCAAAAAAAATCAGTACAAAAAAAACAAAATAATTATTCAGATTCCACAAAGAAATGGTAAAAAAAAATTATAAAAAGATATTTGCAGAGCTGTCCGTTGACTGCAGATACCCAGGTCAAAGTTAAAAAAAAATATTTAATAAAATGTATTAATCCTAATATTCGCAATAAAAAAAATATTTTTGTTCGCAAACACGAATTGATATTTGTAATAACTCCAAAAATTGTAGATTATATTCGATTACTTAAATATACCGATTTTTTTCTCAGAAATATGCAATGATTGTGATTTGGTCCTACTATCTAATGGATTCAAAAGTTTAACAATATAAGGCAAACGTTAAAGCTTGGCAGAAAAAGAGATGACTAGTTAGCTTTCACAAAATTCACATTCAGTTTTGTTTATAATTCTCAAGACTTGGTATATTTAAAGTAATTTAAAAAAAATTCCAAATCCGGATAAAAAAACTATTCGTATGTGTAAGACGCGTAAAATTATCAAACAGGTCAATCTAGATAGCGTTTAGCCTTTTAGAAAGCTATTCCTTAAAAGAATTTTACGTATCAATAGAAAAATAAATAATCAACGTTACTGAAATAAAACTGCGTAGGAGTTATGAAGACTTACATTTAGCTTTATCTTAATAAATTCTCGACTAGCACAAGCTAAGACAATAAGTTAATTTTGAAAGCAAAAGTTTTGGTGAAGCCGTATTAATTCGGGCTTCATATTGTATGGAGATATACACCTACCGATGTATAGGCCCCACGTTGGGCGCCATTTTCTGTTATGCACCTGCAGCAGCAGTTCACAATTTCAATGAAATATAAAATAGTTTTTTTTTTTTTATTATGGGCTTAATTATCCGACCATACCCCGTGTGCACTTTGCTTCATGCCGGAGCTTCAGTCTGGGGAGGGTTCAATTCAAAGGCACGGACAGACTGCACTCACTGCTGTAGGACGAACAAAAAAAAAAATTATGCACACGAAAAGAAAAAAACTTGAAGAGACAAAAACAGTCCATGATAACTAACAATCCCTATCTTACCAAACTATGCAGCTTTCTCGTAAATAGCTGCGCCAAACCCACCCAACCATGCTTCTATAAGATGTTTCTAGAAGCCCAAGTATGCTGATTTTATTTTACCATATTCAGTAGATTTCGGACCAAAACTTTAGTTTTTCAAATTTCAATCATTTTCTTTTTATTGCATAACAAAAAAATTACAAATTAGGCCTACTTAAAACTTTTACATACAAAGTTTTGTTTTTTCTTTTGTTACTATAGTATTATGGAATGACATATTTCATGTACACATATATTCAAAATTAATTCACTCAAAATTCATTATATAATATTCAAAATAATTTTTTTTTTTTTAATTTTTGGTAGTGAAAGTTGAAAAAGTCAGAAAATATTTTGTGCTCTACTTAATCGGTCGATGGTACATCATAATATGAATTAAAATTATTATTTTTTTTTGGTAATTGATATTTATTCTTATAGAGATCGAAACAAAACTTAAATATGAAATGGAAATGGAAAAAAACTTACTCACTTTGTTGGCTCTCCCACGTCGACAGCAGGCCTGTTGTCATTGTAG
This sequence comes from Tricholauxania praeusta, assembly GCA_949775025.1. NCBI lineage: Eukaryota > Metazoa > Arthropoda > Insecta > Diptera > Lauxaniidae > Tricholauxania > Tricholauxania praeusta. The sequence continues at coordinate 75,749,907 of OX459029.1, read as the reverse complement.
TAAATGCCTGTAAATTAAGCTATGACTGTTATGATGTTCTCAAAAAAAAACTTTTAATTTAATTCTGGAGTGTTTTTTTTTTCTGTTTTTTTTTTCTTTTGCTTCATTCATTCATGATCAGAACAATTAGAAAAAAATGCAATAAGAGTAAAAAAAAAAAGGTCTCATTATTTTAGTCCCGTTATAGTTAATTTGTTTTTTTTTCTTCTTTCAATGAATTGATATTTTATTTATAAGAGAGTTTTTAGAATTAGTTTCTTTATGAATGAATAAATATTTTAAATTATGTTTTACATAAGTCGTATTTTTAGACTATATTTAAGGAACTGTAGGAAATAATTATAAGTTGATTCTAAGTTAAGCTTATGTGTAGCTTATATTTGAATCCAATTTGCAATAAATGCCATGAAAATGTATAGTTAAATTAATATTAAAAAAAAATCAAGATATTTAATTTTAAGAAAGAGAAAAAAAAAAGCTTTCTCGGATTTTCTTTATAACAACGATCATTATTAATGGTGATGTCTTCTGTCCTCTAATTTGGTGGTATCTTTTTGTTTTTTTTTCTTTGAGCCAAGATACTGTGATAGACTCTGCTATATGAAATATGATGAAGTAGCTATGGCAATATTCTGCACTCCCAGTTGTATACGCTGGCGCGTGCTCTTAGAGGATGACCAGGCTAGTGCTCCAGCTTTTATAGATCGCAACTTGACCAGCAAATCTTTATTTATCGATGACAGCTAACTATATTGGCTGGTAAAACTTTTCACAGCACTTTTAATTAAGTTTAATCTTTAAAACTTTATTCTTATTTTTCTTGAGTAACTTGTAAACTCACTACAGTTGATTGAAAATCTTCAGCACGTTCCAGCTATCAACCATCCAGCTTCAACACAAAAAAATAGTGAGAGCTTTTTCAAGGGAAGTCGGACAAACATCCCTTTTTTTTCCTTTCTTCTCGCTTTTTTTTCGAATATGTCAAATTGACCAAAATCAATTATAAACATTGTGTCAGGGTTTGTTCTTTTGCTCAACATAAAAATTGCACAATATTTTTAGCAATTTTAACATTCTTGTTTACTGATAAATTAAACAGGTGTATGAAATTTATGTTTTGTGTTTTTTTTTTCTTTTCCTTCCCAATACAATGTTTACAATATGTTAATATCAATCGCTAGTTGTTGAAAAAAAAGATATTTATTATTTTAGAAACCAAATGATCGTTAACGCGGTGCGTGCGATATAGTTTATAATCTCAATAGTGCAAAAAAAAATCTAACAGATTTAATTTTATGCGGTATTTTATATTCAACCCAGTACAAGTTACACTCCTGGATTTATGACAAGGTGCCGAATAGTGCATAAAAAGGTACTCTCGTCACCAGGGAACCATTCTTCAAGCTGTGACAGCAGGAGAGTTCCTAGTTCTCGCTTGTGTTGGTCCTGCCTTATTGTCCCTACCACGATGTATAGGCGTCCCATGCTTTTGGCTGAGATCATGGGCTACACCATGATGCTAGCCAGGTGTTTGGCCCTCTCTACAAGGCTGTCGGGGTGGGACTGCTCGCCAGGGCATCGTCGTAAAAATTTACTTATGTCAACCAAAAGTTGGAATTATGACACGTCAGAGAAGTATACCTGTAAAACACGATTATTAAAAAAAGATCCATAGTTCATGAACTAATCTATTTTAAGAGGTAGCACGCACTCGATTCCATTACACAACAGTCATTTTCAAGTGTTGTTTGGCCCATCGCAGTCGATTCTTTTTCATGGCATCGGTCAGGCACCTTTTTTTGATAGGATGACGAGCGATCAGGTTCCATTCTGTCAAATGCAGCCGACCTGTCCCTTTGGAGACGATAATCTAACCGTCGTTTATCATCGTAGTTAAGTGAGCCATACTTTTCTTACAATTTTCGAGGCAGATGTCTATAGTTTTACGGTCGGTACGAGTTGTGATGACTCTTTATCTACCACATTTCCCGACGCGGTTTGCGTTCAGAGGCTCGTTTTGATCTATTTTTTTTTAATGCGGTTATAAATCGACTTTTAAACACCTGGAAGTGTAGCTATGTCTCTCTGGGGATATGATGAGTTACATAATTACGTCTGTACTTCTCTTTATTTTTTTATACACTTGTCTGAAGACTTGTGTAATCGCCCTAGGCGATCGGTGCCTTTTGAGTGGGCATTATGAACAGCGGCAGCACGAACTGGTGTGCCGATGCTAGCAGTTCGGTAATTTGGGATGGGATCGCTGCTACCCATAATGCGCCTTTACCGTACAAATTTGTAATCGTGCTGACGTTGGGTTGCTGAGCTCTTCAGCAAATAAGAATGAAAATATTTGATAAGTTTTGTTTTTGAATCAAAATAGAAAATGAACGCGTTACCACAAAAAAGTCTAAGTTTACAAAAAAAAATTAACTCCCTTAAATTCCCTAATGGCTGAACCACCGAGCCTGGTGTTGTGCTCGGGCCCTTCTAACCCACCCTACCGTGTGGACCTGCGGGGCAATTTTTTTTAGGTCCACCCTAATAAAGAATGGTTCTAGATGGGACTTTTGTGCTACTGTTTAAGCAGCCATATTACCTATTCCTTTTTTAAATAAAAAGAAATGTTTTTATTCTTTTCATTTCATTATTATTTTTTTTTTTTTAATTTTTAAAACATGTTAATTATAATTTTTATTACTTTTATATATATATATTTTAATATTATAATATAATATATAATAAAGTAATATTAATTTTTCATTTCTAACATAAGTTTTTTTTTTTGCTTAAAATGTTTAAAAAAAAATACAAAAAAAACGGCACTGCCCCTTTTTAGACAACTGTTCGACTCATTTTAAGTTGTTGAATTTGGTTTTTAGTTTAGTTATTTGTTATGGTTAAATAAATAAAATATATAAAAATAAGTGTTTATATCTACTACTTAAGTGTTGTTGTTGTTGCTGCCGTCGTATGTAAAATTGTGTAGTGTTGTCATTTAGAATTGTGATAGTTAAAGTTGTTCTGTTGAGGTTGTTATTAATGTATATCTGTGTTGTTATTACTCTTCATGTATTTGGTATTTATGGTGTAGATTTTGTACATTTTTTCTTTTTGTTAATTCTGTTGTATGTTGTTATAGTTAGATTATATATCTAATGTGGATTCTGTTTTTGTTTTGTGTTCTTATTGTCTTGTCTTCATCAAGATCTGGTACACGTTTTGTTTATTAAACGTTAGTTCTAAGTAAGATTCGGAATAATTTATGTTGTTATTTTCATTTTTCTTTTCTGTATAATGGACCGGAAAACAAATTTCGGATTGAAATATTTTCTCACTAGTGTTGTTATTCTAATCATTTTTAGTATTTTTGCTGTTTGTAAAATGTCCATCATAATGTTTCCACTGTCACTTGTTTCAGGGTCAAGGTTTTTGTGTTTTTTTTTTATTTTATGTCAAAATTTTAATAAAATATCTGTATATCTGTTTCAGTCTTTCACTATATTTTGCTTATTTAGTTTTCTCCAGTTATAATTTTGTTTCTCTTATGACACTTTTAAAATAAGGTTTGTATCGATGTTTTTCGCCGGGGTATACGTCAGGCGGAGTCCAGGGTTATTTCCTTGGTGTTTCGTTAAAAAAAAAAATAAATTTTTTATTTGATTATTAGAATTATTCGTTTCTTTTTCGATCTCTTCCTTTCTTTAAAAATAATTTGTCTATATATACATATGTGTGCTTAAAAATATTTTCTAAACATACTAGCGTGTGATAAAATAAACAAGTTTTGCAATAGCGTGTACTTAGTGATATTTTCTAAACATACTACCGTTAGATAAGATAAACAAGTTTTGTAATAGCGTGTACTTAGTGATATTTTCTAAACATACTACTGTTAGAAAATATAACACGTTTGAAAAGGTATGTTGGGTGTTCGCACTAATACGGCGAAAAAAACGATGTCGAATGTTCGAAAGACAAGTTTAAGTTCAATGTCACGGTGCTAGTATTAGAGTGGAGTGACCGAAATCCACTCTAATACTAGCAGTGAATCTCTGCCAACGCACTAATACGGCGAAGAAACGATGTCGGATGTTCGACTGATAAGTTGTGGTTCGATGTCGCGGTGTCAATATTAGAGCGGAGTGACCTAACAACGTGCTAATATGACGAAAGAACGATGTCAGATGTTCGACGGATAAGTTTTGGTTCGATGTCGCGTTGTCAGTATTAAAGCGGAGTGACCTAAATCTCTGCCGACGTGCCAATATGACGAAAGAAACGATGTCGGATGTTCGACATATAAGTTGTGGTTCGATGTCACGGTGTCAATATTAGAGCGGAGTGACCTTAATCTCTGCCGACGTGCTAATATGACGAAAGAACGATGTCAGATGTTCGACGGATAAGTTTTGGTTCGATGTCGCGTTGTCAGTATTAGAGCGGAGTGACCTAAATCTCTGCCGACGTGCTAATATGACGAAAGAAACGATGTCGGATGTTCGACAGATAAGATGTGTTTCGATATAGCGGTTTCAATATTAGAGCGGAGTGACCTAAATCTCTGCTGACGTGCTAATATGACGAAAGAACGAAGTAAGATGTTCGACGGATAAGTTTTGGTTCGATGTCGCGTTATCAGTATTAGAGCGGAGTGACCTAAATCTCTGCCGACGTGCTAATATAACGAAAGAAACGATGTCGGATGTTCGACAGATAAGTTGTGGTTCGATGTCGCGGTGTCAATATTAGAGCGGAGTAACCTAAATCTCTGCCGACGTGCCAATATGACGAAAGAACGATGTCAGATGTTCGACGGATAAGTTTTGGTTCGATGTCGCGTTGTCAGTATTAGAGCGGAGTGACCTAAATCTCTGCAGACGTGCTAATATGACGAAAGAAACGATGTCGGATGTTCGACAGATAAGTTGTGGTTCGATGTCGCGGTGTCAATATTAGAGCGGAGTGACCTAAATCTCTGCCGACATGCTAATATGACGAAGGAAACGATGTTCACAGTTTGAGTCCCCAACACAGACTAACTTCTGAGTGCTTGCGCGTTGCCTTTATTAATGTGGAGTGACCTAAATCTCTGCCAGCGGATTAATAAGGCGAAAAGACGATGTGGACAGTCTGACTGCCCATGCAAAACTGACTCTATGTTCAATTTACATGTTTGTTAATACTGTCAATTTGGTTGCGCGATAGGTTCGGCTTGTTTGCGTAGTTCAGCCGTCGTGTCTTTGCTGTGTCGTCGTCAATCGTGTTTTGGCTGCCACTTTCCTTTTTAATTAGTTTCTTAAAACATTTGTTAATTCAAGCATAGAAATAAATCCATTATTTTTATAACTTAGAACTATTAAAATAAATCCATTATTTTTCTAACTTAGAACTATTAAAATAAATCCATTATTTTCGAGTTTAGAGAAATAAAAATAAGCTTATATCTATTTATGTATGTATTTTTGCACGGCTTTTATGTGCGATGATTTTTATGTGTTAACAAAAAAAATAGTCGTCACATAGGGATGCCAACACTCAGGGTTTCGCCCGGAGACTCAGGGTTTTGAGTATGATTTCCGGGTCTCCGGGTTCAAAGTCAATCCCTCCGGTTTGAATATCATTTTTGTCGACAGCAACAAAAAAAATCGAATCTAAGTCAGCAGTTTTTCCGAATTCAAATTCTGATAAATTCAAAGAAAAAAAAAAACGAAAAAAACACAAACAATAAAATAACACAGGGCAACAATGATTTTGTTGCCTTACTCATCCGAAGGTTTTGACGCGCTGAACTCGAATCCAAGCTTAGAATTTCTCAAATAGCTCCGGTTTTCGAGATATTCTAACCTAAAAGTGCGAAAATCTCGATTTTTCGAGATATATTGGGCAAATTTATATAGAAATTTTTTTTTTTTTTTTTTATGAATCCATTAATGAGTTTCGAAAGAACTACTCTTCCTCTTGAAAACTCACTCGCAATTATATCGATATCTTTTTTGCTTTTCAAAGTATCCTAAATTGAAAATTATTATTATATAGGTTGCAACTAAACAACTGAGCCTCCACCGTGTTTGACAGTGTTGGTTACAAACTTTTCAAAGGCTTCATTCTAAGCACGCCATATTTTTGGGGGCCTCTTCGCTCCGAAAATTTTAAATTTGCTCTCATCGGTATAAAGTATGATTTCATAAAAGATAGAGCCTTATTTTTGTACATTTTAGCAACATCCATACGCTTACTCTGATTTACCTTGAACCTGTATGGCTTCTTGCGTGGTATCCTTCCATGTAAGCCATTTTTGTGAATCGGTCTCCTGACTGTACTCGCACTTACTGGATTGCCTGATGTGTGCGTTATGTTCTCTGAAAATTTAACTGCACTTGAAGCTGCATATGCCTTTAATTCTCTTACTACAGCTCTAACTTCAGTACCACTAAGCCGTTTTGGGCTTCCAAATCTCGGTAAATCTTCAACCTGATGCTGTTTGGCGTATTTATCAATTATTTTTTTATTGTTCAGTGGTTCCTTCCCAAGATTTCACGCAAAGATTTGACTTTTTCTTTTAAATCTAATATAATTTTCCGAATATCAGCCGATGTTTGCTTTCCCATAGTGAGATTAACTTCCTTTATACCTTTTTAGTTATTATTAATAAGTACAAATCAACTTAAAATTATTTTTAGTGAAGTAAAACATTTGATCAGTACAAATTTTTCACAAAAAACTTTAGTTTCCTCCTCGAAATATAAAAAATCTAAGTAAGTATTACAACTGTTTACTGTTTTTTGACGCGTAAAATCTGATGCATTTTCACATTCGAGAGATTTGAGTAATGTTGTCACTTGTTTTGATTTCATGTTTTATAATAGTAAATCTCTAAATCGTATAGTAGTAAACTCTGCAATATTACTTATTATCGTAAGTCAATAATAAGTTTGTAATAAGATAATTTAAGGATGAAGAATTGGTGTTTACTTTCTTTTGACGCTCACTGTAGATTTCAAGCATTTTTAGATTGGACTAAAAATACATTTTTCATTGGAAAATGCACAATCGACTTAAAACAAAATAAATGTTCTTGTGGACTTATACCTGACCGTTTACGAAATTGCATGTTTGACCAACATAATGACAGAAAGCTGACGGTACCAGAGCCTTTTACTGAATTGACTGAGCAAGAACCAACATTGGCGTTAGCTAGTCACGATCCAAACCATACCTGAGCAATTGGATCTGGTCGTTGGCGAATTCAACCAATCTATCGAACATGTAGATGAAGTGTTTATTCCACAGAGGCGATATAACAAAAACTACAGAGCTTTGCTATATTGTGCGATAGATTTGGAGTCTCTGATAGAGTAGCGTCGTGCTTAGCAACAGCTGTATTCAAAGATATTGATTTTAGAGATGAAAATGGCGAGGTTGTTGTTATGGATAACTCGAAAGTGGCCAGGGAGAAATTTAGGTGTAGGGAAGAAGTACTTCGTAAACAACGCAATGTTATTAATGCTGTAGTTCAGCATAATTCGTATTTTGCGCATTCTGAAAACGTCTTATTAACAATGCTGTACGGTGACCGCAAGAACATACGCAAGAGAGGGATACAAAAATTTTATACTGTCGTGAAAATAATGATACATCAGAACTTTGATGTTAAGAAAAACCGTGCATAAATTTTGATTTTACGGATTAATATGATCGACCTAGACGATAACAGTATTTTATCTGAGCCGCCTTTTACTAAAAGCATTTCATATGACCATTTAATAGAATATTTAAAATCTGACGATCCACCAATTAAAATCCAAAAATTAATTCTCATATTCAAGGCACAGAGAAGTTTGTGCAACTTTTAACAACTGTATCACGACGTGTTGTTAATAAAAACCGTAAAAAATATGTCAGTGACGGTTGAAAGTCGCTACAAAAGTTCCTCTGTCAGTAAGCAAACAAGATCTAACACTATGGGTGTCAAACTTAACAGTAAATTACTGTAAGATTTTAATTTTTGAATAAATTAATGCTTTCTATTATCTTTCGACTTTAGTCTTTCCGCACTCCACTATCCATTATCAAAAAAAAAAAAAATATTAACATGGTACATACAGAAAGGATACAAACAACCTTTCCAACGACATCAAAATCGCCGACCTATCCCAATTTTGCTGATAGTAGGAAATACAGTGTAATTGTTCCCATAACCCATATAGACCATATAGACCTATACTTTCTTTATCAAAGTTGTTCAGAATTGTCCGTATAATATTTTCCTGCATTACCTTTTGATAACTTTTTCCCGCCCGAACAAATCGACCCGCCTTACTATACATATCCGAAACAAGATCTGACATACATATATACATATGTATTTACAAAAATATATAACCATAAACATATACACAAATTGGCCGCAATCTGACGATGGTTTTCGATAGAACAGATATTGAAAATTTTAAATAAAAAAAAAATCGATATCTCGGTTAGCTTTCAAGATAACTTTTATATAATAAAAAGAAATCCGAGAGAAAAACGAAGTGTTGGATTTAATGAAATCTAGCGTTAATCTATACTATTTATATAAAATTGCTTATATGGAAATGGTTTGTAACGCCAAACCGCAAAATATACTCAACCGATTTTAATAATTTATGTTTTAAAACAACAAAAAGATTATTGTATTCTTATTTCTATGATTTTTATACCCTACACCGAGGATATATTCACTTTGTCTCTCCGTTTGTAACACATCGAAGGGGGCGTGGCAAGTATGGAAAAGTATATATATTCTTGATCAGCGTCTGTCTTTCCGTCTGTTGAAATCAGTTTTACGGGAAAACCAAGAAAGCTAATTGAATGAAACTTTCACACACAGGTCACATCTTCTTGCAGGCATCTTGCTATTGAAAATGGGCGAAATCGAAATTGGCTTCGAAGTTCAAAGGACAGCTCTGCCGTATTAAGCGAAAAAGACGTATCTCAAAAAAATTCATTTCGAGATAATTGATGTTTTGTTTATGTCAATTTGTTGAAATACCTGTGAAATTGAGATAGAGGAAATTTTTTTAGTAGATTTTTTATATGATTGAACTAAGATGCCGACATTTGGAGTATTTCATTAGACGCGTAATTTCTTAAGCTATCCGATGCCATAAGAATCTCGGATATTGTTTTTTTTTTTTGAGATACGTCTTTTTCGCTTAGTACGGCAGAGCTCTCCTCGAGGTTTTTTTTTTTACTTTTGAAAGAGTACGATGTTAATAAATTTTTGTAAAAAGTGTACATTGCTTTTTACAGTTAAACTGCAATTTGTTGTTTTTATAAGATTTAGTTTTTGCTTCTCCGTCTATCTGTTTGTTTTTTATGGACGCGGAAACTATCCGGCAGATTTTGATGAAAATTTTACAGTATGTTAAGACAAGGCTTTTATTAAGGGTGAATATTTAGGTTAGCTCACAAAAAAAATATTTTTAGAAAAGAATTTTCACTATGTCCGGTAAATCAACTCACACCGAATTTACACCACATGGAATTTACAGCACGTGTCTTTTATAATAAGAGGCATAAATGCATATTTAGGTTTGCCGTAATACAAAAACATTTTTAAAATATTATTTTCTCGAAGACCGCTTATTCGATTCTCATGGAACTTACACCACATGGCTTTTATATTGAGTGGCACAACTTAGACCGTACACATTTTATTTAGGGTGCATACTTTGGGTGGCCCTTACAAAAAATAACTTTTTAAATAGAATTTACATGAAGATTTCATAATTGTGGCCTATAAAAGGTTTTTACAAAGTTTGGTTTAAAAAATGGGCGATGACACGCCCTTCAAAATCAAATTCATCATATATCACCAACTACTGGAAGCAGATGAATGGGGCTTAGTACATAAACATGTATACAAAAGGCACGGGCTAAAGTAAGCTTCAAAGGAAAAAATTATCGCCGCACATAACAACGTCTGCCTGCTATAAATTTGTAAAAGAATAGGGACAAAAGTTAGTTTCACTGGGAAAATGGGCGGTTTCGCTTTTACATTCCATCGCATGTGTTCATACAACATCGCCCCACACATCGAAAAGGGCAGAACAACGTCTGCCGGGACAGCTAGTTTTAAATAATTTTACTTATGTTTTTAAGAAAATTCAAATAAAAACTTAAATAAAAGTCCACTTATTGAATCTCCGGGTCAGACATCAGTCCGTGTTGGCAACCCTATCGTCACATCTCATCCCCTCTTCGGATTGCTCTGGCGAATTTACCTTTTCGGTTGAATACTAGAGTGTATTTGCTATTGCTGATTTTTACTAAGCATTTGTAGCGTCGTCCATAACTGCCCTCACGTTTCTTTATCTCTTCCTGCAGTGCCATTGGTATACCCGAGTTTACAGTAATTATTCCTTCCTTGTTGCAACATAGTTCTTCTGCCTTATTTCCTGTGGTTTTCGTAGTATTTGAATCCGCTTGGTTATTTTGGGTTATGTCGTTGTCTTGGTTATTATTTTGAATATTGCAATTGTCGTGGTTGTTATTTTGTTGGTTATTATTATTTATAAAATTTTTTTTGAATTGAAGACTTAGCTTTCTCTTGTCTATTGCAGGATGATTGGAGCCGCTATTTGCATTAGATTTTATTGTGTTTCATTGTTGGAATAAAACATTTTTAATTCTCTGACATGAGCGGAACGAGTTTTGTCGTGTCCTTTTAATTTTAGGGTGGCGATTACTGGTGAGGTAAAATTTAAAATTTCGTATGGACCGTCGTATTTTGGGGCTAACTTTGCTGCAAAATTATCTGCTGCTTTCGATAAATGATGTTGTTTTACTAGTACGAGCTGTCCAATTCCAGGCTTCCAGGTTCTTCTGCGTAAGTTGTAATGCCGAGCTTGATCTTTTGCTGCTTTCTCTAAATTTTGTCGCACTAGTAAAAATATCTCCTGTAATTTCGTGGCCTTTTCTTGCGGACTTAAGCTGATGTTTCCTGTTCCATTCGTGTGTTCGCCATATACCGCCTTAGGTAGTCTTGGCTCATGTCCTTGTGTTAAATATGCTAGGGTGAATCCTGTCGTTTCCGATACGCTGGATTGGTAGTGAAATTTCTGGAATATATTCATCCCATGTCTTCTGATCTCCCGTGGTGAACTGTGCAATCATTCTTTTTATCGTTCGATTAGCTCTTTCTGTAAGATTCTCTTGGGGTGTGTACGGCGCAGTGTATTGATGCTGTGTTCCCATATCCTGCAGAAGTTTTCGAAATATGTTGCTGGTGAATTGCGCTTCATTATCGGTGATTAAAACTTTTGGCACTCCATATCTGGCTAGTGTAGTGTATCCAACATAGCCACCACCACCGCTTACCGCTTATGCAAAGTGACCATTGCCAACCACAAATTTGTAAAGTGCAATCGAGTGACGCATGGCAAAATCATAAGCAAAAGCACATGTACTCGATTACACTATTGCAGGTCACTCAATAGTAAATTTAATGTAACCAAATCCCTAAATAATTCTGTAAGCTTAGTAAAGCAAATTTGACTCATAATAGAATGACACTCAGATTTATGTAAGTAGGAATGGATAAGCTAAGTTTTCATGTATGTAGAAATAAGATAGAATTAAATTGAGTGTAAGTCAATTATTGTATAAAAGAAATTGTAATTTTAATAAATTCATGATTTGTTCTACAAACATCAACTTGCCTTTTTCTTTTGAAAATATTCGGCATTAGCCTTCTAATTTAATTTAGACACCGGCTTCAAGTCCCTAGAATTTACCCTGATTTTCTTATTAGGATAACAGCAAGGTAAGGATCAATGGCATACTCTGCCTGTCCCAACATAAACTAACAACCTTTAAATTTACCTTTCTTTTACATGAAAATCTTCACTTCACATCACATGGCGATCCTGCGAATATCTAATTTGGAATTATTCTGAGAAAATGAACGATCCAATGGAGCACACTACAGATCTTGAGAAGCGTGAATTGATGAATAAAGCTGCTGGCAATAACAATCCTTTCGATATGAAGGCATTCAAACGTGGTGCTGGGACTAAAAAAGTAGTCATTGGTTCAAACTGGTATAGAAGGCTCCAGCTTATGTTCTCAAACAATATATTAAAAACCAAATAACATTATAAGCATATTCACATTAATATGCAATAAATATAACAGAAAACAGAACTCATACAATAATTACAATAACCAGAACAATAACCTCAGAAGAAATGTCAACAATTACAGAAACAACAACAACAGAAATCAGAAGAATAACCGAAACCAAAACCAAACGCGTCATATTCGTACAATAAACAATAATGACCAAACGTATGCAGTGCAGAATAACCAAGCGCAACATGAAACAAACAACCCGCAACATCAAGAGGGAAACGAGCGAAGCTTGGAACATGTCAATATTCCAAACAGCCAGAATTAAAACAAGAGTATTTAAAGTATCAGATAACACCACAAATTTTATAATTGTAGAACACAAAAATAAACATATGACTATTTTAGTAGACACAGGCGCAGACATATCTCTGTGCAAAGTAAGTAAAAATATAAAAAAAACCGTAAAATACTAATAAAAAAATGCAAATAACCCGTGAAGAAATATATTCCTTAGGCATGATAAATTTAGATTTCAAAGTAGAAAACAAGTCATACTGTCATAGATTCCAACTGGTAGACCATGATTTTTCGATAGATACTGATGGAATAATAGGTAGAGATTTTTTTTTTAGAAAGATTTTTCTGTAAAGTATATTATGAAAAATTTACATTAACACTAAGTGACAAAGAAAATAATACAATAATTTTCGGATGCAGTATAAAGCATCATAATGACAACTTAGAGCGCGTATTAAGTAGATTACAAAAATACAACTTAAAACTAAATGTAGAAAAATGCAATTTTCTTTGTCCCGAGGTAGTATACTTAGGTCATCTTATCACTTGCGATGGAGTCAAAACAGACCCAGCAAAATACAATATAATCACAGAATACCCTTTACCAAAAAACGTGGATGAAGTTAGACGATTTTGCTGATATAGCACAAAGTCTAAATAATTTGCTAAAAAAAAATACGAAATTTGAGTGGACACAAAATTGTCAATTAGCTTTTGACACATTAAAAGAAAAACTTATAGCACCACCGATTTTACAATATCCAAACTTTGAAAAAACTTTCATTTTAACAACCGATGCATCAAAATATGCACTTGGCGCGATTCTATCTCAAGGAACAATTGGCAACAATTTGCCTATTTCATTCGCTAGTAAATCATTGCAAAAACATGATCTAAATAAATCAGTTATTGAAAAAGAACTTCTAGCTATCCATTGGGGAATAAATTTCTTTAGACCGTATTTATATGGAAAGAAATTTACAGTGGTAACAGACCATAGACCCCTCGTATCACTCTTTTCACACAAAAATCCATCATCCAAAATGACAAGAATAAGACTTGATTTAAGTGACTATGATTTTGAAATCGTATATAAAAAAGGAAAAATAAACACTAACGCCGATGCCCTATCAAGAATTCTAATTGATTCGGAATTACTAAAACAAATGATACCAACAGAAATTGAAGAAAAAGCAAATAGAGCATTAATAATAACAAGGAGCAAGTCCAATAAAAATGAAATGGACAAAAACTCGTAGACATGCAAATCTCGACCAAATCCAGGCCTGAAAATACAAATATGGGAATGCATATCCATAAATGACGTCAAAAATATAAGGCAATTAAAATTTAATATTGATAAAGAAGCAAGGAATTCCAAAATAACAATAGATAATAATATTGTGCACGTGCGATGTAGCGATAAATCAGCGAATCCAGATTCGAACTCGATGAAGCTAACATCAAATATAAATAATGAAAATACGCGTAAAAACAAAAACAGTAAAAATCTGCAGATAGGATCTAATGATAATTCAGCGACACTAGAGTCGACTCTGAAGAAATTAGCATCCAGGATGGAAAAAGAAAAAATTAAAGAACTAGCGCTAAAGAATAATGATGAGATATTTAAATATTTTAGTAAAGAAACACTAAAGAAATCGTACGAAAATATAAAAATAAATGATAAAAAGCCTCAATTAAAAATAATAATTTTCAACGCTCCAAAACAAATTTCTGATGAATTAACAAAATACAAACTTATTGACGAGTATCATAATTCCACACACGGCGGACACTAAGGCATACGTAAAACAATAATAAAATTAAAACAACGATACATATGGAAGAATATGAGCCAGATGGTTAAGAAATTTATAAAAAATTGTGATTCATGTGCGCGAAATAAACAAACAACACATTAAAGAACCTTTTACAACAACAGACACCCCTAGCAACAGCTTTGAAGTAGTGTCAATCGACACTGTAGGTCCATTAAGAATATCAAATGATAAAAGATACATTCTTACTATGCAATGCGAACTAACAAAATTCGTAGTAGCATACCCAATGTCATCAAAAGACGCAAAAACAACAGCAAAGACATTAGTAGAAGAATTTATACTTAAATACGGTAATTTTAAAATCTGACAATGGTACGGAATTTGTTAACGAGTTAATGACAAATATTTGTTCTCTACTTAAAATATAACAAACGTTTTCATCTCCTTATCACCACCAAACCATCGGAGCACTTGAAAGAAACCATAGAGTTCTCAATGAATTTTTACTATCATTTGACAACGACAATGAATGGGACAAATGGGTTCCTTATTTTACATTCGCTTACAACACGACACCACATATAGACACTGGTTACTCACCATATGAACTTGTTTACGGGAAACTACCAAGTTTACCCTCCGACACAATTAGCAAGCAAACGAAAATATATGATTATGACAATTATGCACACGAGCTAAGACTCAGATTACAATTCGCTTTAAATAAAGCAAGGGAAATGACATTAAAAATTAAAGAAAAAAGAACACTAGAAGACAATAAAAAATATCACAATATATTAGATTTAAAAGAAGGAGATTTAGTTTTAGTCAAATTAGAAAATAGGAAGAAAAATCAAACACCATATATAGGTCCTTTTAAAATAATAACTAGAAAAGGAGTTAATACAGTAATAGACCAGAATGGAGTTCAAAAAGAACTACATAATAACCTATTGAAACCATATAAGCCCAACTTTTTATAAACACATTATAAAAATTTTATATCATTTATTTCAATTTAATTTTAAAAATAATAATATTAAATAATTTTTAACTTAAATATATTTTTATCAACTATATTTGTTTTATCAATTACTAAAAATATTTATAAGTTAAAAAAAAGAACATTATATTAAATACCATTCCATTCCAAATTAAATTAAAATTTCATAAAATTTTTTCTGAAGGGTGAGGGTGTAGTGTATCCAACATAGCCACCACCACCGCTTACCATATTCATGCAAAGTGACCATTGCCAACCACAAATTTGTAAAGTGCAATCGAGTGACGCATGGCAAAATCATAAGCAAAAGCACATGTACTCGATTACACTATTGCAGGTCACTCAATAGTAAATTTAATGTAACCAAATCCCTAAATAATTCTGTAAGCTTAGTAAAGCAAATTTGACTCATAATAGAATGACACTCAGATTTATGTAAGTAGGAATGGATAAGCTAAGTTTTCATGTATGTAGAAATAAGATAGAATTAAATTGAGTGTAAGTCAATTATTGTATAAAAGAAATTGTAATTTTAATAAATTCATGATTTGTTCTACAAACATCAACTTGCCTTTTTCTTTTGAAAATATTCGGCATTAGCCTTCTAATTTAATTTAGACACCGGCTTCAAGTCCCTAGAATTTACCCAGCTTTCCTTATTAGGATAACAGTAAGGTAAGGATCAATGGCATACTCTGCCTGTCCCAACATAAACTAACAACCTTTAAATTTACCTTTCTTTTACATGAAAATCTTCACTTCACATCACACTAGTATCCGCTCCCGAAATGCACGAATGACTGCGGCTGTTGTGGCTTGTCGTAGGGGTATAAGTTCTGTACATTTAGAAAGTTTATAGAAGGAATGTGTTCCCGTGTTTTGACCGAGGAAACGGTCCCAT
Source organism: Tricholauxania praeusta (assembly GCA_949775025.1). NCBI lineage: Eukaryota > Metazoa > Arthropoda > Insecta > Diptera > Lauxaniidae > Tricholauxania > Tricholauxania praeusta. The sequence continues at coordinate 75,733,805 of OX459029.1, read as the reverse complement.
AAAATCAGCGCATAAAATGGACCATGGTTCTTCTGCGAGTTTCGTCAGCATATGCCCTGCCGGCTGTTGTTGGCTGGGTTTGAAACGTTGACATATTTCGCAATGGCGTACGTAGTGATTGGCGTCGCGAAGCATGCCTGGCCAAAAATATCGTTTGCTTAGGCGGGCTATCGTCTTCCGTATTCCTAGGTGGCCGGCGCATGGACTGTCATGGTTTTCCCATAGAACCTGTTTGCGTAGTGGTTTGGCTACGCATAATTTCCACTGTTTTTCGTTCTCTTCACTGAAACGTTGTGGTATGTGGCGATATAGGTTTCCATTTTCGAGTGTGTAGTCGGGATACTTTTGTGGGTTTCCTATGACTTCTGCTATTTTATTTTTGAGCCAGCAGCATAGTGGTCTCTGCTTTTCTTCTTTTTCACTCAGCAGACACAAAGTTTCTACTGGCTCTCTGGATAATGCGTCCGCAACAACGTTGTGCTTTCCTTTACGGTATTGAATATTGAAAGTGTATTGTTGCAGCTCTAGCGCCCATCGCGCAATTCTTCCTGAAGGACTTTCAATAGAATTTAGCCATTTTAATGAAAGGTGATCCGTCACAACTGTGAAGTGGTAACCCTCTAGATATGGTCTCATTTTCCTTATTCCCCAGATGATCGCTAGGCATTCCTTTTCCGTGGGTGAGTAATTTTGTTCAGCTTTGTTAAGATGTCGGCTCGCGTATGCAATCACTTTCTCAGCGCCATCTAGTTCTTGTGTGAGTACTACTCCTAATCCATAGTTGCTGGCGTCTGTTTGCACGGTGAATTTCACTGTGAATTCTGAACAAGCCAAGATGGGTGCTTCCGTCAGCTTTCTCTTTAGAGCCTCAAATGCTTGTTGTTGTGCTTCTTCCCACTTAAAATGTTTTCCTTTCTTGAGGAGTGTGGTAAGGGGTCGAACTACGTCTAAAAACTCCGGTACAAAGCGACGATACCAAGACGCAATACCTAAGCAGCTGCGCAGCTCACGGATGTTTTTTGCTGGTTTTAATTCCTGTATAGCAGCTATCTTGTCTGGGTCAGTATGAATTCCATGCTCGCTGACGACATGGCCTAAATATTTTAGCTCCTTCTTGAAGAATTCACATTTGTCAGGATTTGTACGTAGTTTTGCTTCTCGCAGCCGTCGGAACACTTCTTGGAGATTTTGCCGATGTTCTTCGAAAGTTCTCCCAATCACGATAATGTCGTCTAGAAATGCGAATGCATTCGGTTCCATCTCCGGTCCTATTACCTGGTCAAGTGCCCTCTGAAACGTTGCTAGAGCGAAATGTAAACCAAATGGCATCACACGCCACTCGAAAAGTCCGTATCCTGGTACTGTGAATGCTGTATACAGTCGGCTGGCTTTTTCCATCGGGATTTGCCAATATCCGTTTTTGAGATCTAAACTGCTTATGTATTTTGCTTAACGCAGGCGGTCCAGTACATGTTGAATCCTGGGAAGGGGATAGGCGTCTGGAATTGATCTTGCGTTCAGTTGTCTGTAGTCTACGCAGAGCCTCCATTTACCCGTTTTCTTATTTACCATCACGATTGGTGCGCTGTAAGGGCTGTGAGATGGAGTGATGTATCCTTGATTTATTAGCTCGTCGATTTCTTCCTTCATTATTTGTTGCATTGCTGGATTCTTAGGAAAATATCTCTGTTTTATTGGCCTATCATCCCTCACTAAAATCTTGTGTGAAGTAATATTCGTAGTGCCCGAAATTTTATTGAATTTTGGTAGCTCTGTTTGTAAGAATTCGTCAATTGTTTTCTTTTCAATTTCATTTTGCCCGATTTCTTGTGGTTTAATATTTTGTTGGTTTTCCTCTAGAAGAATTTTATCGGTGTAGCTCTGTAGTGTTGAGGCTTCATTTAATGTGTTTTTTTCTTCCAATCTTAGAGTCCGCCCTCCACAGCTGATAGTTGCGCTGATTTTCGTCAGAAAATCTATTCCCAATAATAAATCGTCAATGGCGTCTGGGAAAACTAGTAGAGGTATCTGACATGTTTTATCACCTAAGCGTATGTCCATTATTAATGCTTCGCGTATTCTGCGTTGAATGTTGTTGGCGAGTGTTATATCGATTTTTACCTTGATCAAATTCTCGGTGGTGCTCAGTTCGTTGGCCAGTAGCTCACTCACAAAACTACGCGTAGCTCCTGTGTCGATGGTACCAGTGAATAGTTGTTCACCAAGGGCAACTGTAGCTAGGATGCGGTGGTTGTCGTGGTTTAGTGCGATGTCTGGGTAGGTGACGGCGGATTTGTAGGCAGCCTCGTCACTCCGCAATTTTGATGAAGCTGCTGGCGGTTTCCCGACTGGCAACAGTCGATTGTTCTAGTATTTCTTCTACCACAGTTCCAGCAAAATATAATTCGACGATTTCGGCAATCCCTCGAGAAGTGCCCGTTTTGTCCGCATTTACGGCATGCCGTTTTAGTATCTATTCGGTCATCTGTCGCCACCATGAAATTTCGTTCACCACTGCGTCGTGGTTGCGGAGCCGACGGCTCTCTAGTGGCGCCTCGTATAGCTTCAAGATCATCGGCCATGCTAGTGAGCTCTGTAAGCATTGTGAAATCTTTCCTGCGAATGTATAGTTGGTAGTCTGGGTGGCAGTTTTTGAATATTCTTTCCAATTTTCTCTCTTCCGTGTATTGAGCGTGTCTCATCATATCTTGAAAGGCGATAACATAGTCTTTAAATGGCTCGTGGTGGCGTTGTTGATTATGTCGAATTTCATCTTCTAGCTGTTCAAAATAGCGGGCGGGGAGGAATAAATGACAGAAGTCTGTTTTAAAATTCTCCCAATGGGTCCAGCCGATATTATTGTTTCGGAACCATGCCAAGGCTCGATCTGGTAGTAATTCGGGCATGGTACGTGGAAGTTTGTTTTTGTCTATGACATAGACCTCTGCCAGTTCCTCAATTCGCTCAATAAATGCCAAAGAGTCCTTCCCTCCATTGTATTTTTCAGACCATTTCCTCACCTTGTCTATGATGTTTGAATAGCCTGCGCTGAAATTGGTATTTGCAGCCATGATTGCATTAGTAGGGGCGCTGTTTGTCGTATCTGTTGGTTTGGTAGGTTCCGTTGAAGGCTCCTGGATATCGGGTTTTTGGGTCCCTGGCATTGGTGATGGACTTCTCCCGTGCTTAGTCTCTAGTTCCTTGAAGTGCTCTAAAACCACTGGATCTGTTTCTTCGTTGATGACTGCCGCGAACCGCTTTCTTAACTCCTCTACTGATCCGGAAGGACTAAAATTAGACTCCCTGGCGTATGTAGTTAAATCGTCTTTCCGTAGCAACCAAGCCCAAGATGTTTTCACCATTTTGTTGTATATTTTATTTTTTTTTTTATCTCGATTTAATTTATTTAAAGTTTTTTTTTTCACTCTAGTCTCTTTTTTTTTGATTCAATTTATTTAAAGTTTTTTTTTTCACTGTAGTCTCTTCTTTTTTTTTTGACTGTTTTAATTTCACTCTGAGCTTTGTTATTTTCTGGTACACAAATTCCTTGTTACTGACCTCTTATTCTCACTCACTAAGTTTATTTATAGTTTTCAATGTTTCTTTTTAGTTTCAAAATTTTTTCCTTTTGAATTTTTTTTTACTGTCAGCTCTTTCACAGTCTCTGCTCGGGCGCCATTTGTAACGATGTTTTTCGCCGGGGTATACGTCAGGCGGTGTCCAGGGTTATTTCCTTGGTGTTTCGTTACAAAAATATTTATTTTTCATTTGATTATTAGATTTATTCGTTTCTTTTTCGATCTCTTCCTTTCTTTAAAAATAATTTGACTATATATACATATGTGTGCTTAAAAATATTTTCTAAACATACTACCGTTAGATAAAATAAACAAGTTTTGCAATAGCGTGTACTTAGTGATATTTTCTAAACATACTACTGTTAGATAATATAACACGTTTGAAAAGGTATGTTGGGTGTTCGCACTAATACGGCGAAAAAAACGATGTCGAATGCTCGACAGACAAGTTTAAGTTCGATGTCACGGTGCTAGTATTAGAGTGGAGTGACCAAAATCTCTGCCAACGCACTAATACGGCGAAGAAACGATGTCGGATGTTCGACAGATAAGTTGTGGTTCGATGTCGCGGTGTCAATATTAGAGCGGAGTGACCTAAATCTCTGCCGACGTGCCAATATGACGAAAGAACGATGTCAGATGTTCGACGGATAAGTTTTGGTTCGATGTCGCGTTATCAGTATTAGAGCGGAGTGACCTAAATCTCTGCCGACGTGCTAATATGACGAAAGAAACGATGTCGGATGTTCGACAGATAAGTTGTGGTTCGATGTCGCGGTGTCAATATTAGAGCGAAGTGACCTAAATCTCTGCCGACGTGCTAATATGACGAAAGAACGATGTCAAATGTTCGACGGATAAGTTTTGGTTCGATGTCGCGTTGTCAGTATTAGAGCGGAGTGACCTAAATCTCTGCCGACGTGCTAATATGACGAAAGAAACGATGTCGGATGTTCGACAGATAAGTTGTGGTTCGATGTCGCGGTGTCAGTATTAGAGCGGAGTGACCTAAATCTCTGCCGACGTGCTAATATGACGAATGAACGATGTCAGATGTTCGACGGATAAGTTTTGGTTCGATGTCGCGTTGTCAGTATTAGAGCGGAGTGACCTAAATCTCTGCCGACGTGCTAATATGACGAAAGAAACGATGTCGGATGTTCGACAGATAAGTTGTGGTTCGATGTAGCGGTTTCAATATTAGAGCGGAGTGACCTAAATCTCTGCCGACGTGCTAATATGACGAAAGAACGATGTCAGATGTTCGACGGATAAGTTTTGGTTCGATGTCGCGTTGTCAGTATTAGAGCGGAGTGACCTAAATCTCTGCCGACGTGCTAATATGACGAAAGAAACGATGTCGGATGTTCGACAGATAAGTTGTGTTTCGATATAGCGGTTTCAATATTAGAGCGGAGTGACCTAAATCTCTGCCGACGTGCTAATATGACGAAAGAACGAAGTCAGATGTTCGACGGATAAGTTTTGGTTCGATGTCGCGTTATCAGTATTAGAGCGGAGTGACCTAAATCTCTGCCGACGGGCTAATATAACGAAAGAAACGATGTCGGATGTTCGACAGATAAGTTGTGGTTCGATGTCGGATGTTCGACAGATAAGTTGTGGTTCGATGTCGCGGTGTCAATATTAGAGCGGAGTGACCTAAATCTCCACCGACGTACTAATATGACGAAGGAAACGATGTTCTCAGTTTGAGTCCACAACACAGACTAACTTCTGAGTGCTTGCGCGTTGCCTTTATTAATGTGGAGTGACCTAAATCTCTGCCAGCGGATTAATAAGGCGAAAAGAGCGATGTGGACAGTCTGACTGCCAATGCAAGACTGACTCTATGTTCAATTTACATGTTTGCTAATACTGTCAATTTGGTTGCGCGATAGGTTCGGCTTGTTTGCTTCGTTCGGCCGTCGTGTCTTTGCTGTGTCGTCGTCAATCGTGTTTTGGCTGCCACTTTCCCTTTTAATTAGTTTCTTAAAACATTTGTTAATTCAAGTATAGAAATAAATCCATTATGTTTATAACTTAGAACTATTAAAATAAATCCATTATTTTTCTAAGTTAGAACTATTAAAATAAATCCATTATTTTCGAGTTTAGAGAAATAAAAATAAGCTTATATCTATTTATGTATGTATTTTTGCACGGCTTTTATGTGCGATGATTTTTATGTGTTAACAAAAAAAATAGTCGTCACAGGTTTTAACACTTTCTGAAGTGTGATTTTATATGTGTCAACTTTGTTATGTCAATGTCACCTTCTCTTTCAAGGGTACGGAGCAATAGTGCTTCCGCGAATACTGCGTAGACGTACCTTTTTCGTAATGTGCGAACTTCCGCTATGAAACACAACTATGGGGAAAAGGTCACTCAAGGAATACTAGAGATTTTTTTTCTTTTATGTCATAAAAAAAACAGATCAAATACAGATTTTTTTTAAATAAATATTTGCACATTTTTCGCACTTTTTCATTCTAAGCGTAATAAATATTCACAAGCAGCTCTCGCCTTTTGCCTATTTCATTTTGATCTGAGATTCGTTCTCGTTGCTTGGCGTTTTTATTTTTTTCTTATAATTTTTGCGGCTAAAATTCTGTGATTGTACGGTGTTCAAATTTTTACATGGAAGAAAATATCGATTTTGCGACTTATGTGAAAAATGAAACGAACGAAAAATCAGCGCTTTGCTTCGTTTTTTCCGGATAATCGTTTAGTTATCACTTTTTGAAGTGAAAACTTCTTATGGCACGTTGTGCGGCTGAGGAAAAAAGTATAATTTCGCGACACCGACCGTCATCGGGAAGACTTGGGAAACGAACTCGATTTTGGAATTTTGAAGACTTGGGAAACGAACTCGATATTGGAATTTTGAAGACTTTTGAAACGAACTCGATTTCAGAAATTTGAAGACTTGGGAAACGAACTCGATTTCAAATTTGGAAGACTTGGGAAACGAACTTGATTTTGGAATTTTGAAGACTTGGGAAACGAACTCGATTTTAGAATTTCGAAGACTTTGGAAACGAACTCGATTTCAGAAATTTGAAGACTTGGGAAACGAACTCGATTTCAAATTTGGAAGACTTGGAAAACGAACTTGATTTTGGAATTTTGAAGACTTGGGAAACGAACTCGATTTTAAAATTTTGAAGACTTGGAAAATGAACTCGATTTCAAAAAATTTATAAAACGTTGCCTACTTTTAGGTGCTATTAATAATTTGCCCCTAAAAGTAGGCAACACTTTCTGACAAATTTCAAAAAGAACGCCTAAAAGTAGGTAACGATTTTAAAAATTTCAGATAATGTGTCCTAATTTTAGGTGCTATTTTTGAAATTCGTCGGAAAGTGTTGCATACTTTTAAAGCGGCTCCCACACGATCAATATTACTGACAGTATAATTACTGACAGTATTTACATTACTGTCAGTGTACCACTCACACGGTCAGTATTGTTTATTGTCAGTAATCAGTTTTTTTGACATTCGACTGGTGAAGGTGCGAACTATGCTCCGGCTACGTGACCGACAGCCGAAAATGGCATGCCACTTTTTGGGGCAGATTCCATCCAAACTTGCACCACGCCTCCAGCTAGACATCGGACGACCATACCCTTGGACGCAATGTCCCATGCCACTGAATGAGGAACTTTTTCAAGTTTCTTTCAAGTTTCGCTGCCTCATCGTCTATCTGCCACAAAATGGGGCATGCCACGCCCCCTCCCAGGATTTTGCCGTCCCGTGCCTACTTGCACCCTCTGACCAACTTTCAGCCGGATCTGCCCCAAAAAGTGGCATGCCACTTTTCTGTGCAAATAATACTGATGAACTGTCAGTATTCACCTCACACCATCAGTATTACTGTCAGTATTTAAAAACTTCGTCAGTAATATCCGATTTTTTCATCAGTCATCAGTATCGTTTTTCTATACTGACAGTACATCAGTACTCACCTCATACGATCAGTAATACTGTCAGTATGCAAAATACTGTCAGTAATATTGATCGTGTGAGGGCCGCTTAATACTGATGGTGTGAGGTGAATACTGACAGTTCATCAGTATTATTTGCACAGAAAAGTGGCCAAAAAGTGGCATGCCACTTTTTGGGGCAGATCCGGCTGAAAGTTGGTCAGAGGGTGCAAGTTGGCATGGGACGGAAAAATCCTGGGAGGGGGCGTGGCATGCCTCATTTTGTGGCAGATAGACGATGAGGCAGCGAAACTTGAAAGAAACTTGGAAAAGTTCCTCATTCAGTTGCATGGAACATTGCGTCCAAGGGTATGGTCGTCCGATGCCTAGCTGGAGGCGTGGTGCAAGTTTGGATGGAATCTGCCCCAAAAAGTGGCATGCCATTTTCGGCTGTCGGTCACGTAGCCGGAGCATAGTTCGCACCTTCACCAGTCGAATGTCAAAAAAACTGATTACTGACAATAAACAATACTGACCGTGTGAGTGGTACACTGACAGTAATGTAAATACTGTCAGTAATTATACTGTCAGTAATATTGATCGTGTGGGAGCCGCTTTACTGTCAGTATTTAAAAACTTCGTCAGTAATATCCGATTTTTTCATCAGTCATCAGTATCGTTTTTCTATACTGACAGTACATCAGTACTCACCTCATACGATCAGTAATACTGTCAGTATGCAAAATCCTGTCAGTAATACTGATCGTGTGAGGGCCGCTTAAGGGTAAATTATTAATAGCGCCTAAAAGTAGGCAACGTTTTTTGAAAAATTGGCCCATGAAAGTATGTAATTTTGTGGAAAAAATTTTTAAATTTGTAGCATACATATGTTGACTTCCGGTTAGTTGTTGCTCAGTAAGCAAATTTTTCTCTGCTAGCGCAGCCGAAAGCAGAGCCAGCAGCCCAAAGCAGAGAAAAATCTGAAATACCAGGCCACCTTGAACCAGCAGCAAGCATATTTGGTTTTTTGAAAAACTTTAAAACGTTATATCTCGGCTATTACTAAACCGATTTAGACAAATGAGGTGTAATAGTTTTTTTTAAGAACAAGCAGATTTTTTTGAAGTCATTTGTATTATGATTAACTGTCACAAGATGGCGTTTTAAGCAGTTTGAATATTCTAACAGCCAGAACTCGGCAACGAATAAGCCGATTTTGATAAATGTGGTGTCATAGTGTCTGTTAGAAGAAGCAGATTTTTATCTTACGTTTAAGAAAAATTATGTTTAAGCTATTTAGTCACAGGTCCAGGTACTTTTTTTACCTGATTTTTTCTTATACTTACATAATTCGCAATGATGTGTCTTACTGCAATCAGAATAAATTTTTGTTTTTAAACATAAGGAGTACTTAGCTCAAATTTAATTATTCACAGTTGAGGCTATTGAGTCGAATATACTTCTTCCAGCAATTTTTGAAGTGAAAACTTCTTATGGCACGTTGTGCGGCTGAGAAAAAAGTATAGACTCGTGACACCGACCGTCATCGGGATTCCCCGTCATGAATGCGATGGTAAAATTTTAATGTTCTATTGTTTCTTTTAAATAAAAAATATTTCAAGTGGAAGACAAAAAGCAAAGCATACACACTAACTGACACATTTAATTCTCATTCAACGATTGTTATGCTTACATGTTTGTTTCTTTCAATGTCCGCGTTGTTGCGTTGACAAATTGAGAATGAGAGCGAGAGTAAAATTTTAATACATATTCCGTTTTTGTCTTCCATTGCATTGCCATATAAAAAGAAAACGCACACATACCAATTAACGCACTAACTTGCCATTAAACGATTTGTTTTCACTTCTGTCGGCACTCCCGGAGTGCAACCCGCCGTTTTTTTCTTTTAATTTTTCGTATGCGAATTCTTTGTGATGTGGAACGACAAAATCGTCATTTAAAACCCACAAAAAAAAATGCTTAAGCCGCGGCACGTCCGCACAACACCATCGCCAAAATCAAAATGCACGTCATACGATTTCGTTTCTCTGTCTAGTTCACACGTTCGACTTGAGTTTTATTGCCCGACGCGCACATGAGCGATCTCTTTGGCTGGTGCAGCGCGCGCATGGAAAAGTCTAGAACATCATGCGCGATAACGCGATTTTCGAAATTCTTATGTCATTTTTGACATTTTTGTCTAGACTGTTTCCCTGCACGCCTGTCACCACCAGATGGCAAATTGCTAATGTGAATTCGCACGCATCGGAACTGGTGCCGTTACACTTGTCCATTCAAAAAGAAACACTTTGAAGTTACACCTCAATACCGTTGTCCAAATCTATACTATTATATAAAGAGGTAAGTTTTGTTTGTTTGTATGTTCAGGGTAATCTCTGGAACTACGGAACCGATTCCAAAAATTTTTCTACTTGTGTCACCTTCTTTGTCAAAAAATCATGTAAGTGAGCTAAGTTCAGCCCAGACTATCATGCATGCATGATCAATCAAAAAATTATCAAAATATTTTGATATTGCTCATGCGCATGACCAATCAGTCAATCAGCCACCTACACGGTCAGTTTGCCTGAACAATCACTTGATTCATCATGCACGCATGAACGTCTATTTGGCCCTTTAGATTTAATTTTATTTTCACCGTCGGATCAGTGTTGCATTTCATATGAAATGTCAATGAAAACAAAATGGCAGCTGAACCCTAGTAGCATAAAGAGGTTTTATAGCTTATTTTACAGGCCTTGTACAGACACGTAGAAAGACAACATATTATAGATATAAATTCTTTATAGGGGCTTATAAGAGCTATTTGGCGTATGAAGTAGAAAGAAACTTTCCCCTCATTATTATCTCTCAAGAGACTCGGTAAAGTATCCTTCTGCGCTGTTTTAAAGACAACTTAAAAACACTTTAAATGAATATCTGTGTCGTGTAGAACTAATGTTGTTATATATAATCTTATTTTATTATCAAATTATTTATTAATATGCAAATTGTAGAAACTTTATTATATTTAATTTGATTTTATCGTCAAATTTAATTTTTACTTACGACTTGCAAATTCGCAAAGTCAGTCTCGAACCCATGTCTCAGCGATTCATAGTCCTGCGCGCTATCTTCTAAGCTACCTGTCATATATTATATTATATGCTGAAGCAATTTCTAATACTTTGCTTAATGCTTATCATTGCAGCAAAAAAGTTATGCTGTGAAATACTGTGCTGCAAAATGCTAATTGCTTTTTTGACAGCATGCTGCGCAAAAGTATTTTCCGAAATGCTGCGAAACTGACCTAAAAAATGCTGACTGCAGATTGCTGCACATTTGTTATTGTAAACGCATAACAAAAAAAGAGATAAAAGAAACAAACGTACTAATGTTGTCGCAAACAGCAGAAACAAAAAATATTACGTATGTACATACATACATACAAGAAAATGCACACGACAAGATCCGTGTTGTCTTCGATTGAAAAAGCAACCTTCGTGAAGGTTCTGTGCAAGCGAAAATTGTAACATAAAAGATTTTATGACAACACTGAGCATGGTCAATTTTTTCTTGTCGGCTTACTTCGTATCAAAACATGTGCTACACTGTTTCAATTGTGTACTCTAAAGCCTTATAATACGCGATACATACTAAACTAACGCGGTTTCGTTATTATAAATTAATTTATAGATTAAGGAAACATTTTTTCTTAAATTGCATTGCATAAATATTAAAAACCATACCATTTTTAAGAATTGGATGCATATGGCTTATCCAATATATGTATGTATGTAAGTTTTTAGTAGGCTATAACTGTTTTCTGTAGTTCGTATAATTTTTTTGGTGAGTAACAGTACAATAGATTAAAAAGTTGAGCTATGTCATGTTTGAATAAATAAAAAAAAATCAATATTAGAGGTTTTGGAACTCAACCTAACTAATGTCTAAAACAATACGTAGTTTTCTGGAATATTACATCTGCGTTTACCGAGGACTGACTGTAATTAAAATATATTGAAAAGCATTTTCAGCAAGCAAAACTAGCTCAGCATTCCTCTCAGCAAGCATTCAGCAGAATTTGATAGCGTAGCATTTCAGAAATTCAGCATCAGCAATAATTTCGCTTGCCTTCCTATTATTTATGTGCAGCGTGTCCTCCCTGGAAGTAAACTGGGTTGTGCGCAGGGTTTGGTACCCGCCACGTAAAAAAAAAACACTCCAATGAAGACTAAAAAAGCCTCGGATAATGAACCCCTCAACGTTGACGACCACTGCAAACGAAAAAAGGACTATGATTTAAGGATATGCACCTGGAATATCCGGACCCTCAATAGGGAAGGTGCCTCTATCGAATTGGCGGATGCCCTCGGAAAAATTAAGGCTGACATCACCGCCATCCAGGAAATAAGATGGATAGGACAAGGTTGCTCTAAACAAGCAAGTTGCGATATCTACTACAGCTGCCATGCGGAGAGGCGCGAATTGGGATGCGGATTCGTAGTAAGCAAGAGACTTCGCCACCATATCTCCAGGTTCACACCTGTGAGCGAAAGGTTGGCTACGATCCGCGTCAAGGCTCGATTTTTCAACATCAGCTTGATTTGCGCGCACGCCCCGACGGAGGAAAAGGACGATGCTGTCAAAGATGCCTTCTATGCGAGACTCGAGGAAGTATACGACCGCTGCCCGGCCCATGACGTTAAAATTGTACTCGGGGATTTTAACGGAAAGGTCGGAAGAGAAGGTATATTTGGCCCCACTGTCGGTCAGTTCAGCCTTCACGAGACCACCTCAAAAAACGGTCTACGGCTGATCGACTTCGCCGCGGCGCGAAACATGGTAGAAAGTAGCACCAGATTTCAACACCTCGATATCCACAAGGCCACCTGGCTGTCCCCTGATCAGAAAACACGCAACCAAATCGATCATGTTGTGATCGACGGAAGGCATGCTTCGAGCGTGCTAGATGCTCGTACGTTCCGGGGAGTCAATATTGACTCCGATCATTATCTTGTTGCAGCCAAGATACGCATGCGGCTGTGCAATGCAAAGGATGTACGCTCTGGTACGCAACGAAAGCTGGACGTCGCTAAGCTGCAATCACATCGGACGGCCGAAGCCTATTCCGCTCGCCTCTCAGAATTGCTCCTTCAACCTGACTCTCTACCCGATGATGCCGGTGGACTTTGGGCGCATATATCCCGTTCCATGCGCTCTGCCGCTGAGGAAGTCATTGGTTTCCGACGCCCACTTCCGCGAAATCAATGGTATGACCAGGAGTGTCGCGAAACTACTGCAGTGAAAAACGCCGCCTACAAAAGAACCCTGCAGTCAGCAGCAACGCGAGCCGTGCACGAAAACTACCGGGAAAAGAGAACGGATGAGAGGCGCCTTTTCAGACGCAAGAAACGAGAGCAGGAAAGGCACGAGCGTGAGAAACTCGAAGTGTTACGGGGCAGGAATGATGCTCGAAAATTTTACCAACAAGTCAAGCGTCTGACCCAAGGTTTCAAGCCCGGAGCATCAACCTGTAAAGATGAACATGGAAATCTGGTTACGGATACGCAGGGCGCACTGAGATTATGGAGGGAACACTTTTCCAAGCTGCTTGCTGGCGATGACTCCACCAATCCCGCCTTTGGAGAAATTAACCCGATGCCACCAATCAACGACGATGGTGTGGAGGTACCACCACCTAGCCATGACGAGGTACGAGTTGTGATCCAACGACTTAAGAACAACAAAGCGGCTGGTGCCGATGGCCTGCCTGCTGAATTGTTCAAAACCGGCGGCGATGAGCTGATAGGGTGTATGCATCAACTCATCTGCAAAATATGGCTAGTTGAAAGCATGCCCGACGATTGGAATCTCAGTGTCCTTTGTCCTGTACTGAAGAAAGGTGACCCGACAATCTGCGCTAACTACCGGGGAATTAGTCTTCTTGCCATCTCTTACAAGGTCCTGTCGACTGTACTGTGTGAAAGACTTAAGCCGTTTGCCAACACACTGATTGGGCCTTATCAGTGCGGCTTTAGACCTGGTAAGTCCACCATAGACCAGATCTTCACACTACGTCAAATCCTGGAAAAAACTCACGAAAAACAGATCGATACCCATCATCTCTTTATCGATTTTAAAGCAGCTTTCGATAGCCCGATACGGGATTGCCTGTATGCCACCATGTCTGAGTTCGGTATACCTGCGAAGCTGATGCGGCTTTGCAGAATGACGTTGAGCAACACAGCCAGCTCCGTTAGAGTAGGAAGGGACCTCTCCGAGCCATTTAATACCGAACAAGGATTCAGACAGGGCGATCCATTATCCTGCAACCTCTTCAACTTTGTGATGGAAGGGGTGTTGCGAAGAGCCAGTGTACATCGTAATGGCACTATTTTCTACAAAAGTGTCCAGCTCCTTGCATATGCCGATGATATTTATATCATTGGACGTTGTAAGCGAGATGTTACTGCTGCGTTCTCTGCTATCAAAAAAGAGTCAGCGAAAGTGGGTTTGACGGTGAACGAGGGCAAAACAAAGTATATGCTGTCCACAAACAGGGAGACGCGGCGTATTGGATCCTTTGTTACTGCGAACAACTATACTTTCGAAGTTGTCAAGGAATTCACCTATCTTGGCACCGCTGTGAACACTCAAAACGATGTCAGCCTGGAGATAAAGCGAAGACTAACTCTTGCTAATAGGTGTTACTATGGTCTCAGTAAGCAATTGAGTAGTAGAGACCTCTCTCGCCCGACAAAACTGACACTCTACAAGACGCTCATCTTATCCGTGCTACTTTACGGCGCAGAAGCATGGGTTGTGTCGCAGACTGATGCAGCCACGCTTGGGGTGTTTGAGAGAAAAATTCTTCGCAAAATCTTCGGTCCTGTTCACGTCGGCGACGACTACCGTATTCGAATGAACCACGAACTGTACGAGCTCTACGCTGACATTGACATAGTCAAGCGCATCACTATTCAACGTCTGCGCTGGCTGGGACATGTTGTGCGTATGGACGAAGAAGCTCCGGCGAAAAAGGTGTTTGATGCGGAAGCCGGTGGGCGACGACGAAGAGGAAGACCATGCCTCCGATGGAAAGACCAAGCCGAGGAAACCCTATCCACGCTTGGTGTGAATGATTGGAGAAGGCGTGCGCAAAGCACAGGCGCCTGGAGAGAGCTTTTGAGGTCGGCCGTAACCCGGTAACCCGGTTGTTATGGCCACCCAAGTAAGTAAGTTCCTATTATTTATGCTTTGCTGACTGCAGTCAGCAAAAAATTAAACTTGCCGTTTTTTGCTAACTTAGCTTTCAAATGCTGATTATATGTCAAGGCGAATCATATCTTTCTCTCATTTGTTTTGGTAAAGCAAAGAAAATGGACAATAATGTGCCCTATCTCTTGTGTCTCTAAAAACATGTCATGTTTTTCAAGTGACTTACAGTAGGTGGCCAAATTATTGGGGACAGTACTCATATTTTTGCATTTTCTGGTTTGAATCATTTCTTTGACCAAATAATTGATTCTAGGTCTAGTAATTATTTTTTATTTATTATAATATTCTATTAAGATAATAAAGTCAACATATTAAGTAGTGTGCATTCAATTATTTTTTCATAAAAATAATATTTACGTTCTCTGAAAATTTTATGCAAAAAATTATAATATTTCGTGATTCCACCCATAGTTGCAATGATGGCTTGTATGCATCGGGCATGCACTGTATACAATTTTTTTGGATGTTGTTTGAGTTCGGTGTTATGATGCCATTCTCTGACGATTGCTTTAATCTACTTCCGCTTGATGGTATTCAATTCTTTGACGATCGCCCGTTTGGTTAGCTCCCACATGTTCTCAATGGGGTTCAAGTCAGGTGCATTCCCAGCCAAAGCAAATAGCTAATATTTTTGTCAGCTAGAATTACAGTTACACTCCTGGCTTTATGACAAGGTGCCGAATAGTGCATAAAAAGGTACTCTCGTCACCAGGGAACCATTCTTCAAGCTGTGACAGCAGGAGAGTTCCTAGTTCTCGCTTGTGTTGGTCCAGCCTTATTGTCCCTACCACGATGTATAGGGGTCCCATGCCTTTGGCTGAGATCATGGGCTACACCATGATGCTAGCCAGGTGTTTGGCCCTCTCTACAAGGCTGTCGGGGTGGGACTGCTCGCCAGGGCATCGTCGTAAAAATTTACTTATGTCAACCAAAAGTTGGAATTATGACACGTCAGAGAAGTATACCTGTAAAACACGATTATTAAAAAAAGATCCATAGTTCATGAACTAATCTATTTTAAGAGGTAGCACGCACTCGATTCCATTACACAACAGTCATTTTCAAGTGTTATTTGGCCCATCGCAGTCGATTCTTCTTCAAGGCATCGTTCAGGCACCTTTTTTTGATAGGATGACGAGCGATCAGGTTCCATTCTGTCAAATGCAGCCGACCTGTCCCTTTGGAGACGATAATCTAACCGTCGTTTATCATCGTAGTTAAGTGAGCCATACTTTTCTTACAATTTTCGAGGCAGATGTCTATAGTTTTACGGTCGGTACGAGTTGTGATGACTCTTTATCTACCACATTTCCCGACGCGGTTTGCGTTCAGAGGCTCGTTTTGATCTATTTTTTTAATGCGGTTAAAAACCGACTTTTAAACATCTGCAAGTGTAGCTATGTCTCTCTGAGAATATGAAGAGTGACATAATTACGTCTGTGTTCACTTTTGAAGTTACACCTCAATACTATTGTCCAAATATAAATTAATTAATGAAACTAAGTAAAACCAATTAAATAAGAACCATTATTTACATTTTGAACATTAAAGACAGGAAAGGCGGACAGAAAATTATTTATTCAAACTTTAAACGACTAAACTACAACAGCACGTTTTACCAAATAAGAAGTAATCTCACTTAACCTCCCTTATTTAGTAGATGACGCAGGCTACTAATGTTGCCGCTTATCAAAAACAACAATAATGATACCATCAGCAAAAGCAAATTAATAAACATTATGAAAACTAATTTATATGCTCAAAAAATTCGGTTGAACTAGAAGATACAAAAATTTGAGTAATGTCCCCAATAATTTGGCCACCTACTGTATATGGCTACAGTATTAAGACATAAGAGACATGTGGTCTCTTTATCATGGTTTTATACCTTTTGTAGTAAGATATTATAAAAACAAATTTTTCTACAGAGACGAAGTATCTTATTAATTTTGATAAGCAGATATTTAAAATACATTACTTTTTTGTAAGCTAGACTTTTGTCTTCATAACTTTCCTGATGCTACTATGGAATTTTCCGTCGTTCGTCGTCCGCCGCAACTTTTTAATTTATGACAGCTTGGTCCCATGTAGAACCTTTTCAAATTATTCGTTAATAATTTTTAGGTCAACCACGAAAGAATTTAGGGAAGAAGGTCGGAATCTAAAAAATTTAAATCTCAATTCAAACAAGAACTTGAACTACAACAGATTCAAGCCACAGTAACGCGGTCGAAAAGCGCAATGAAATGCAACTAATTCTCAAAGTCCAGCAAATTACTTTGACTTGCAGCTGCAATTCGCATTCAAGCAAAAAAAGAGTGTACCAAAATATCGAATTATTGAATTTCTGACTATTACAGGGTTATTTTACAAAAAGGAATTAATAGATTCAAAAGCTTCTGAACGGATCAGATTGGAATACTCCCAGACTGATGAATCCAGCTTCAGGCTTTGATAATTAAATTCTTGGACACGGTCCAAGTGACGACAAAAAAAAAACGAAATTTTCCCTGTAACAGAATCAGTTACAAAAATAAACAAGTTGTTAAAAAAAATTTTCTTTAAAAGTTTCAGAGCTCAGCGAAGGTAAATTTTCAATTGCATCTTTTGATGAAACCGAATGAAATTGAAGGCAAGCTACTAAAAAAATTTTAAGGGACATTAAATATCCACTGAGCGACAGTTTTCTTTACACTTCAACCTCAAACGGAACCACGTTGGGCGCCAAAATTTGTAATCGCCCTAGGCGATCGGTGCCTTTTGCGTGGGCATTATGAACAGTGGCAGCACGAGCTGGTGTGCCGATGCTTGCAGTTCGGTAATTTGAGATGGGATCGCTGCTGCCCATAATGCGCCTTCACCGTACAAATTTGTACTTGTGCTGACGTTGGGTTGCTGAGCTCTTCAGCAAATAAGAATGAAAATATTTGATAAGTTTTGTTTTTGAATCAAAATAGAAAATGAACGCGTTACCACAAAAAAGTCTAAGTTTACAAAAAAAATCAACTACCTAAAATTCCCTAATGGCTGAACCACCGAGCCTGGTGTTCTGCTCGGGCCCTTCTAACCCACCCTACCGTGTGGACCTGCGGGGAAATTTTTTTTTAGGTCCACCCTAATCAGAATGGTTCTAGATGGGACTTTTGTGCTACTGTTTAAGCAGCCATATTACCTATTCCTTTTTTAAATAAAAAGAAATGTTTTTATTCTTTTCATTTCATTATTATTTTTTTTTTTTTAATTTTTAAAACATGTTAATTATAATTTTTATTACTTTTATAATTATAATAGTACCTAATAATATTTTAATAATTTTTTCTTTTTGTTAATTCTGTTGTATGTTGTTATAGTTAGATTATATATCTAATGTGGATTCTGTTTTTGTTTTGTGTTCTTATTGTCTTGTTTTCATCAAGATCTGGTACATGTTTTGTTTATTAAACGTGAGTTCTAAGTAAGATTCGGAATAATTTATGTTGTTATTTTCACTTTTCTTTTCTGTATAATGGACCGGAAAACAAATTTCGGATTGAAATATTTTCTCACTAGTGTTGTTATTCTAATAATTTTTAGTATTTTTGCTGTTTGTAAAATGTCCATTATTCTGTTTCCACTGTCACTTGTTTCAGGGTCAAGGTTCTTGTGTTTTTTTATTTATTTTATGTCAAAATTTTAATAAAATATCTGTATGTCTGTTTCAGTCTTTCACTATATTTTGCTTATTTAGTTTTCTCCAGTTATAATTTTGTTTCTCTTATGACACTTTTAGTTTAAGGTTTTGACACTTTCTGAAGTGTGATTTTATATGTGTCAACTTTTGTTTGTCAAAAAAGAATACTTTTTTTTTGTTGTTTTTTCTTTGTTATGTCAATGTCACCTTCTCTTTTAAGGGTACGGAGCAATAGTGCTTCCGCGAATACTGCGTAGACGTACCTTTTTCGTAATGTGCGAACTTCCGCTATGAAACACAACTATGGGGAAAAGGTCACTCAAGGAATACGAGAGATTTTTTTTCTTTTATGTCATAAAAAAAACAGATCAAATACAGATTTTTTTTAAATAAATATTAGCACATTTTTCGCACTTTTTCATTCTAAGCGTAATAAATATTCACAAGCAGCTCTCGCTTTTTGCCTATTTCTTTTTGATCTGAGATTCGTTCTCGTTGCTTGGCGTTTTTATTTTTTTCTTATAATTTTTGCGGCTAAAATTTTGTGATTGTACGGTGTTCAAATTTTTACATGGAAGAAAATATCGATTTTGCGACTTATGTGAAAAATGAAACGAACGAAAAATCTGCGTTTTGCTTCGTTTTTCCGGATTATCGTTTAGTTATCACTTTCTTTTAAATTTTTGTATGCGAATTCTTTGTGATGTGGAACGACAAAATCGTCATTTAAAACCCACAAAAAAAAATGCTTAAGCCGCGGCACGTCCGCACAACACCATCGCCAAAATCAAAATGCACGTCATACGATTTCGTTTCTCTGTCTAGTTCACACGTTCGACTTGAGTTTTATTGCCCGACGCGCACATGAGCGATCTCTTTGGCTGGTGCAGCGCGCGCATGGAAAAGTCTAGAACATCATGCGCGATAACGCGATTTTCGAAATTCTTATGTAATTTTTGACATTTTTGTCTAGACTGTTTCCCTGCACGCCTGTCACCACCAGATGGCAAATTGCTAATGTGAATTCGCACGCATCGGAACTGGTGCCGTTACACTTGTCCATTCAAAAAGAAATACTTTGAAGTTACACCTCAATACCGTTGTCCAAATCTATACTATTATATAAAGAGGTAAGTTTTGTTTGTTTGTATGTTCAGGGTAATCTCTGGAACTACGAAACCTATTCCAAAAATTTTTCTACTTGTGTCACCTTCTTTGTCAAAAAATCATGTTAGTGAGCTAAGTTCAGCCCAGGCTATCATGCATGCATGATCAATCAAAAAAATTTCAAAATATTTTGATATTGCTCATGCGCATGACCAATCAGTCAATCAGCCACCTACACGGTCAGTTTGCATGAACAATCACTTGATTCATCATGCACGCATGAACGTCTATTTGGCCCTTTAGATTTAATTTGATTTTCACCGTCGGATCAGTGTTGCATTTCCAATCAGCTTGTGTCAATTTTTTTGTTTACATCTGAAATGTCAATGAAAACAAAATGGCAGCTGAACCCTAGTAGCATAAAGAGGTTTTATAGCTTCTTTTACAGCCCTTGCACAGACACGTAGAAAGACAACATATTGTAGATATAAATTCTTTATAGGAGCTTATAAGAGCTATTTGGCGTATGAAGTAGAAAGAAACTTTCCCCTCATTATTATCTCTCAAGAGACTCGGTAAAGTATCCTTCTGAGCTGTTTTAAAGACAACTTAAAAACACTTTAAAAGAATATCTGTGTCGTGTAGAACTAACGTTGTTATATATAATCTTGTTTTATTATCAAATTATTTATTAATATGCAAATTGTAGAAACTTTATTATATTTAATTTGATTTTATCGTCAAATTTAATTTTTACTTACGACTTGCAAATTCGCAAAGTCAGTCTCGAACCCATGTCTCAGCGATTCATAGTCCTGCGCGCTATCTACTAAGCTATCTGTCATATATTATATTATATGCTGAAGCAATTTCTAATACTTTGCTTAATGCTGATCATTGCAGCATAAAAGTTATGCTGTGAAATACTGTGCTGCAAAATGCTAATTGCTTTTTTGACAGCATGCTGCGCAAAAGTATTTTCTGAAATGCTGCGAAACTGACCTAAAAAATGCTGACTGCAGATTGCTGCACATTTGTTATTGTAAACGCATAACAAAAAAAGAGATAAAAGAAACAAACGTACTAATGTTGTCGCAAACAGCAGAAACAAAAAATATAACGTATGTACATACATACATACAAGAAAATGCACACGACAAGATCCGTGTTGTCTTCGATTGAAAAAGCAACCTTCGTGAAGGTTCTGTGCAAGCGAAAATTGTAACATAAAAGATTTTATGACAACACTGAGCATGGTCTATTTTTTCTTGTCGGCTTACTTCGTATCAAACATGTGCAACACTGTTTCAATTGTGTACTCTAAAGCCTTATAATACGCGATACATACTAAACTAACGCGGTTTCGTTATTATAAATTAATTTATAGATTAAGGAAACATTTTTTCTTAAATTGCATTACATAAATATTAAAAACCATACCATTTTTAAGAATTGGATGCATATGGCTTATCCAATATATGTATGTATGTAAGTTTTTAGTAGGCTATAACTGTTTTCTGTAGTTCGTATAATTTTTTTGGTGAGTAACAGTACAATAGATTAAAAAGTTGAGCTATGTCATGTTTGAATAATTAAAAAAAAATCAATATTAGAGGTTTTGGAACTCAACCTAACTAATGTCTAAAACAATACGTAGTTTTCTGGAATATTACATCTGCGTTTACCGAGGACTGACTGTAATTAAAATATATTGAAAAGCATTTTCAGCAAGCAAAACTAGCTCAGCATTCCTCTCAGCAAGCATTCAGCAGAATTTGATAGCGTAGCATTTCAGAAATTCAGCATCAGCAATAATTTCGCTTGCCTTCCTATTATTTTTGCTTTGCTGACTGCAGTCAGCAAAAAATTAAACATGCCGTTTTTGACATATAATCAGGGTTTGAAAGCTAAGTCAGCAAAAAATTAAACATGCCGTTTTTTGCTGACCAAGCTTTCAAACCCTGATTATATGTCAAAGGCGAATCAAATCTTTCTCTCATTTGTTTTGGTAAAGCAAAGAAAATGGACAATAATGTACCCTATCTCTTGTGTCTCTAAAAACATGTCATGTTTTTCAAGTGACTTACAGTAGGTGGCCAAATTATTGGGGACAGTACTCATATTTTTGCATTTTCTGGTTTGAATCATTTCTTTGACCAAATAATTGATTCTAGGTCTAGTAATTATTTTTTATTTATTATAATATTCTATTAAGATAATAAAGTCAACATATTAAGTAGTGTGCATTCAATTATTTTTTCATAAAAATAATATTTACGTTCTCTGAAAATTTTATGCAAAAAATTATAATATTTCGTGATTCCACCCATAGTTGCAATGATGGCTTGTATGCATCGGGCATGCACTGTATACAATTTTTTTGGATGTTGTTTGAGTTCGGTGTTATGATGCCATTCTCTGACGATTGCTTTAATCTACTTCCGCTTGATGGTATTCAATTCTTTGACGATCGCCCGTTTGGTTAGCTCCCACATGTTCTCAATGGGGTTCAAGTCAGGTGCATTCCCAGCCAAAGCAAATAGCTAATATTTTTGTCAGCTAGAATTACAGTTACACTCCTGGCTTTATGACAAGGTGCCGAATAGTGCATAAAAAGGTACTCTCGTCACCAGGGAACCATTCTTCAAGCTGTGACAGCAGGAGAGTTCCTAGTTCTCGCTTGTGTTGGTCCAGCCTTATTGTCCCTACCACGATGTATAGGGGTCCCATGCCTTTGGCTGAGATCATGGGCTACATCATGATGCTAGCCAGGTGTTTGGCCCTCTCTACAAGGCTGTCGGGGTGGGACTGCTCGCCAGGGCATCGTCGTAAAAATTTACTTATGTCAACCAAAAGTTGGAATTATGACACGTCAGAGAAGTATACCTGTAAAACACGATTATTAAAAAAAGATCCATAGTTCATGAACTAATCTATTTTAAGAGGTAGCACGCACTCGATTCCATTACACAACAGTCATTTTCAAGTGTTATTTGGCCCATCGCAGTCGATTCTTCTTCAAGGCATCGTTCAGGCACCTTTTTTTGATAGGATGACGAGCGATCAGGTTCCATTCTGTCAAATGCAGCCGACCTGTCCCTTTGGAGACGATAATCTAACCGTCGTTTATCATCGTAGTTAAGTGAGCCATACTTTTCTTACAATTTTCGAGGCAGATGTCTATAGTTTTACGGTCGGTACGAGTTGTGATGACTCTTTATCTACCACATTTCCCGACGCGGTTTGCGTTCAGAGGCTCGTTTTGATCTATTTTTTTAATGCGGTTAAAAACCGACTTTTAAACATCTGCAAGTGTAGCTATGTCTCTCTGAGAATATGAAGAGTGACATATAGTAATTACGTCTGTGTTCACTTTTGAAGTTACACCTCAATACTATTGTCCAAATATAAATTAATTAATGAAACTAAGTAAAACCAATTAAATAAGAACCATTATTTACATTTTGAACATTAAAGACAGGAAAGGCGGACAGAAAATTATTTATTCAAACTTTAAACGACTAAACTACAACAGCACGTTTTACCAAATAAGAAGTAATCTCACTTAACCTCCCTTATTTAGTAGATGACGCAGGCTACTAATGTTGCCGCTTATCAAAAACAACAATAATGATACCATCAGCAAAAGCAAATTAATAAACATTATGAAAACTAATTTATATGCTCAAAAAATTCGGTTGAACTAGAAGATACAAAAATTTGAGTAATGTCCCCAATAATTTGGCCACCTACTGTATATGGCTACAGTATTAAGACATAAGAGACATGTGGTCTCTTTATCATGGTTTTATACCTTTTGTAGTAAGATATTATAAAAACAAATTTTTCTACAGAGACGAAGTATCTTATTAATTTTGATAAGCAGATATTTAAAATACATTACTTTTTTGTAAGCTAGACTTTTGTCTTCATAACTTTCCTGATGCTACTATGGAATTTTCCGTCGTTCGTCGTCCGCCGCAACTTTTTAATTTATGACAGCTTGGTCCCATGTAGAACCTTTTCAAATTATTCGTTAATAATTTTTAGGTCAACCACGAAAGAATTTAGGGAAGAAGGTCGGAATCTAAAAAATTTAAATCTCAATTCAAACAAGAACTTGAACTACAACAGATTCAAGCCACAGTAACGCGGTCGAAAAGCGCAATGAAATGCAACTAATTCTCAAAGTCCAGCAAATTACTTTGACTTGCAGCTGCAATTCGCATTCAAGCAAAAAAAGAGTGTACCAAAATATCGAATTATTGAATTTCTGACTATTACAGGGTTATTTTACAAAAAGGAATTAATAGATTCAAAAGCTTCTGAACGGATCAGATTGGAATACTCCCAGACTGATGAATCCAGCTTCAGGCTTTGATAATTAAATTCTTGGACACGGTCCAAGTGACGACAAAAAAAAAACGAAATTTTCCCTGTAACAGAATCAGTTACAAAAATAAACAAGTTGTTAAAAAAAATTTTCTTTAAAAGTTTCAGAGCTCAGCGAAGGTAAATTTTCAATTGCATCTTTTGATGAAACCGAATGAAATTGAAGGCAAGCTACTAAAAAAATTTTAAGGGACATTAAATATCCACTGAGCGACAGTTTTCTTTACACTTCAACCTCAAACGGAACCACGTTGGGCGCCAAAATTTGTAATCGCCCTAGGCGATCGGTGCCTTTTGCGTGGGCATTATGAACAGTGGCAGCACGAGCTGGTGTGCCGATGCTTGCAGTTCGGTAATTTGAGATGGGATCGCTGCTGCCCATAATGCGCCTTCACCGTACAAATTTGTACTTGTGCTGACGTTGGGTTGCTGAGCTCTTCAGCAAATAAGAATGAAAATATTTGATAAGTTTTGTTTTTGAATCAAAATAGAAAATGAACGCGTTACCACAAAAAAGTCTAAGTTTACAAAAAAAATCAACTACCTAAAATTCCCTAATGGCTGAACCACCGAGCCTGGTGTTCTGCTCGGGCCCTTCTAACCCACCCTACCGTGTGGACCTGCGGGGAAATTTTTTTTTAGGTCCACCCTAATCAGAATGGTTCTAGATGGGACTTTTGTGCTACTGTTTAAGCAGCCATATTACCTATTTCTTTTTTAAATAAAAAGAAATGTTTTTATTCTTTTCATTTCATTATTATTTTTTTTTTTTTAATTTTTAAAACATGTTAATTATAATTTTTATTACTTTTATAATTATAATAGTACCTAATAATATTTTAATAATTTTTTTTTTGTTAATTCTGTTGTATGTTGTTATAGTTAGATTATATATCTAATGTGGATTCTGTTTTTGTTTTGTGTTCTTATTGTCTTGTTTTCATCAAGATCTGGTACATGTTTTGTTTATTAAACGTGAGTTCTAAGTAAGATTCGGAATAATTTATGTTGTTATTTTCACTTTTCTTTTCTGTATAATGGACCGGAAAACAAATTTCGGATTGAAATATTTTCTCACTAGTGTTGTTATTCTAATAATTTTTAGTATTTTTGCTGTTTGTAAAATGTCCATTATTCTGTTTCCACTGTCACTTGTTTCAGGGTCAAGGTTCTTGTGTTTTTTTATTTATTTTATGTCAAAATTTTAATAAAATATCTGTATGTCTGTTTCAGTCTTTCACTATATTTTGCTTATTTAGTTTTCTCCAGTTATAATTTTGTTTCTCTTATGACACTTTTAGTTTAAGGTTTTGACACTTTCTGAAGTGTGATTTTATATGTGTCAACTTTTGTTTGT
Organism: Tricholauxania praeusta; assembly: GCA_949775025.1. NCBI lineage: Eukaryota > Metazoa > Arthropoda > Insecta > Diptera > Lauxaniidae > Tricholauxania > Tricholauxania praeusta. The sequence goes on along the minus strand of OX459029.1, from coordinate 75,708,493 downwards.
CAAAAAAGAATACTTTTTTTTTGTTGTTTTTTCTTTGTTATGTCAATGTCACCTTCTCTTTTAAGGGTACGGAGCAATAGTGCTTCCGCGAATACTGCGTAGACGTACCTTTTTCGTAATGTGCGAACTTCCGCTATGAAACACAACTATGGGGAAAAGGTCACTCAAGGAATACGAGAGATTTTTTTTCTTTTATGTCATAAAAAAAACAGATCAAATACAGATTTTTTTTAAATAAATATTAGCACATTTTTCGCACTTTTTCATTCTAAGCGTAATAAATATTCACAAGCAGCTCTCGCTTTTTGCCTATTTCTTTTTGATCTGAGATTCGTTCTCGTTGCTTGGCGTTTTTATTTTTTTCTTATAATTTTTGCGGCTAAAATTTTGTGATTGTACGGTGTTCAAATTTTTACATGGAAGAAAATATCGATTTTGCGACTTATGTGAAAAATGAAACGAACGAAAAATCTGCGTTTTGCTTCGTTTTTCCGGATTATCGTTTAGTTATCACTTTCTTTTAAATTTTTGTATGCGAATTCTTTGTGATGTGGAACGACAAAATCGTCATTTAAAACCCACAAAAAAAAATGCTTAAGCCGCGGCACGTCCGCACAACACCATCGCCAAAATCAAAATGCACGTCATACGATTTCGTTTCTCTGTCTAGTTCACACGTTCGACTTGAGTTTTATTGCCCGACGCGCACATGAGCGATCTCTTTGGCTGGTGCAGCGCGCGCATGGAAAAGTCTAGAACATCATGCGCGATAACGCGATTTTCGAAATTCTTATGTAATTTTTGACATTTTTGTCTAGACTGTTTCCCTGCACGCCTGTCACCACCAGATGGCAAATTGCTAATGTGAATTCGCACGCATCGGAACTGGTGCCGTTACACTTGTCCATTCAAAAAGAAATACTTTGAAGTTACACCTCAATACCGTTGTCCAAATCTATACTATTATATAAAGAGGTAAGTTTTGTTTGTTTGTATGTTCAGGGTAATCTCTGGAACTACGAAACCTATTCCAAAAATTTTTCTACTTGTGTCACCTTCTTTGTCAAAAAATCATGTTAGTGAGCTAAGTTCAGCCCAGGCTATCATGCATGCATGATCAATCAAAAAAATTTCAAAATATTTTGATATTGCTCATGCGCATGACCAATCAGTCAATCAGCCACCTACACGGTCAGTTTGCATGAACAATCACTTGATTCATCATGCACGCATGAACGTCTATTTGGCCCTTTAGATTTAATTTGATTTTCACCGTCGGATCAGTGTTGCATTTCCAATCAGCTTGTGTCAATTTTTTTGTTTACATCTGAAATGTCAATGAAAACAAAATGGCAGCTGAACCCTAGTAGCATAAAGAGGTTTTATAGCTTCTTTTACAGCCCTTGCACAGACACGTAGAAAGACAACATATTGTAGATATAAATTCTTTATAGGAGCTTATAAGAGCTATTTGGCGTATGAAGTAGAAAGAAACTTTCCCCTCATTATTATCTCTCAAGAGACTCGGTAAAGTATCCTTCTGAGCTGTTTTAAAGACAACTTAAAAACACTTTAAAAGAATATCTGTGTCGTGTAGAACTAACGTTGTTATATATAATCTTGTTTTATTATCAAATTATTTATTAATATGCAAATTGTAGAAACTTTATTATATTTAATTTGATTTTATCGTCAAATTTAATTTTTACTTACGACTTGCAAATTCGCAAAGTCAGTCTCGAACCCATGTCTCAGCGATTCATAGTCCTGCGCGCTATCTACTAAGCTACCTGTCATATATTATATTATATGCTGAAGCAATTTCTAATACTTTGCTTAATGCTGATCATTGCAGCATAAAAGTTATGCTGTGAAATACTGTGCTGCAAAATGCTAATTGCTTTTTTGACAGCATGCTGCGCAAAAGTATTTTCTGAAATGCTGCGAAACTGACCTAAAAAATGCTGACTGCAGATTGCTGCACATTTGTTATTGTAAACGCATAACAAAAAAAGAGATAAAAGAAACAAACGTACTAATGTTGTCGCAAACAGCAGAAACAAAAAATATTACGTATGTACATACATACATACAAGAAAATGCACACGACAAGATCCGTGTTGTCTTCGATTGGAAAAGCAACCTTCGTGAAGGTTCTGTGCAAGCGAAAATTGTAACATAAAAGATTTTATGACAACACTGAGCATGGTCTATTTTTTCTTGTCGGCTTACTTCGTATCAAACATGTGCAACACTGTTTCAATTGTGTACTCTAAAGCCTTATAATACGCGATACATACTAAACTAACGCGGTTTCGTTATTATAAATTAATTTATAGATTAAGGAAACATTTTTTCTTAAATTGCATTACATAAATATTAAAAACCATACCATTTTTAAGAATTGGATGCATATGGCTTATCCAATATATGTATGTATGTAAGTTTTTAGTAGGCTATAACTGTTTTCTGTAGTTCGTATAATTTTTTTGGTGAGTAACAGTACAATAGATTAAAAAGTTGAGCTATGTCATGTTTGAATAAATAAAAAAAAATCAATATTAGAGGTTTTGGAACTCAACCTAACTAATGTCTAAAACAATACGTAGTTTTCTGGAATATTACATCTGCGTTTACCGAGGACTGACTGTAATTAAAATATATTGAAAAGCATTTTCAGCAAGCAAAACTAGCTCAGCATTCCTCTCAGCAAGCATTCAGCAGAATTTGATAGCGTAGCATTTCAGAAATTCAGCATCAGCAATAATTTCGCTTGCCTTCCTATTATTTTTGCTTTGCTGACTGCCGTCAGCAAAAAATTAAACATGCCGTTTTTGACATATAATCAGGGTTTGAAAGCTAAGTCAGCAAAAAATTAAACATGCCGTTTTTTGCTGACCAAGCTTTCAAACCCTGATTATATGTCAAAGGCGAATCATATCTTTCTCTCATTTGTTTTGGTAAAGCAAAGAAAATGGACAATAATGTGCCCTATCTCTTGTGTCTCTAAAAACATGTCATGTTTTTCAAGTGACTTACAGAAGGTGGCCAAATTATTGGGGACAGTACTCATATTTTTGCATTTTCTGGTTTGAATCATTTCTTTGACCAAATAATTGATTCTAGGTCTAGTAATTATTTTTTATTTATTATAATATTCTATTAAGATAATAAAGTCAACATATTAAGTAGTGTGCATTCAATTATTTTTTCATAAAAATAATATTTACGTTCTCTGAAAATTTTATGCAAAAAATTATAATATTTCGTGATTCCACCCATATTTGCAATGATGGCTTGTATGCATCGGGCATGCACTGTATATAATTTTTTTGGATGTTGTTTGAGTTCGGTGTTATGATGCCATTCTCTGACGATTGCTTTAATCTACTTCCGCTTGATGGTATTCAATTCTTTGACGATCGCCCGTTTGGTTAGCTCCCACATGTTCTCAATGGGGTTCAAGTCAGGTGCATTCCCAGCCAAAGCAAATAGCTAATATTTTTGTCAGCTAGAATTACAGTTACACTCCTGGCTTTATGACAAGGTGCCGAATAGTGCATAAAAAGGTACTCTCGTCACCAGGGAACCATTCTTCAAGCTGTGACAGCAGGAGAGTTCCTAGTTCTCGCTTGTGTTGGTCCAGCCTTATTGTCCCTTCCACGATGTATAGGGGTCCCATGCCTTTGGCTGAGATCATGGGCTACACCATGATGCTAGCCAGGTGTTTGGCCCTCTCTACAAGGCTGTCGGGGTGGGACTGCTCGCCAGGGCATCGTCGTAAAAATTTACTTATGTCAACCAAAAGTTGGAATTATGACACGTCAGAGAAGTATACCTGTAAAACACGATTATTAAAAAAAGATCCATAGTTCATGAACTAATCTATTTTAAGAGGTAGCACGCACTCGATTCCATTACACAACAGTCATTTTCAAGTGTTATTTGGCCCATCGCAGTCGATTCTTCTTCAAGGCATCGTTCAGGCACCTTTTTTTGATAGGATGACGAGCGATCAGGTTAGGGCTGGAGAAAAATCGATTAATATCGATGTTCATCGATGTTTTTTAACATCGCTTACTATCGATAGTTTTAAGCCCTAACGATTAAAATCGAAATCTATTAATCATTGAATAAATTTTTTTATTTTTCTTTAAAAAGGGTATAAATATTAAAAAAATTACAACTAATTATATACCATTTTAAAGGAAATAAATTAAGCTTTTTTAACGTGCTAAAAAAATTAAAGGTTATTAACACATTTTTAGGAAAAATAAGTTTTTAAAAAAAAAAAATTGGTCAAAATTTCACCATATTCGTCAGATCTCCAAAACTATAGGTCAAATTTCAAAACTTCGCGTCTCATTATTGTAGGCCATCAAATTACCTTTCTTACGACAGTCATATTTACTATTTTCCATTCAGCGGTTACTTAAAATCATTTTTCCAATAGCTATGTCCGCAATTTTGATGTCTATATCTTTAACCTTTGTTAAGTGAAGAAACGGACATAATTCAATACCGGAATGACTATACAAGTTTTGATGCATTAAGAAGAGTGGCCTTGCGATATCTGCTTATTCCGGCTTCATCCACATCATCAGAGAGGGTCTATTCAACAGCGGGCAATATTATATCCAAAGAGAGAGTTCACTCTGCCTCGAGATGGCTAAAAACTGTTTTTTTTTTGCGCCAAAATGTGAATTATAAACAAATGTAAATTTCATCATTACTAACTATCTAAGCCATGCGCGCGTTGCAATGCCCTAACATATCAAATAAAATATTATTTATAACATACACCATTAATACTTTACTATTATTGTCAAAATAAATGTTATTAATCAATCAATAATGGAGGGGGAAATTTCGATGTTATCGATGATAATCCATTTTGTTACCAAAAAACATCGATGTTTTTTTAACGATTTTTCCCAGCTCTAGATCAGGTTCCATTCTGTCAAATGCAGCCGACCTGTCCCTTTGGAGACGATAATTTAACCGTCGTTTATCATCGTAGTTAAGTGAGCCATACTTTTCTTACAATTTTCGAGGCAGATGTCTATAGTTTTACGGTCGGTACGAGTTGTGATGATTCTTTATCTACCACATTTCCCTACGCGGTTTGCGTTCAGAGGCTCGTTTTGATCTATTTTTTTAATGCGGTTAAAACCGACTTTTAAACATCTGCAAGTGTAGCTATGTCTCTCTGAGAATATGAAGAGTGACATAATTACGTCTGTGTTCACTTTTGAAGTTACACCTCAATACTATTGTCCAAATATAAATTAATTAATGAAACTAAGTAAAACCAATTAAATAAGAACCATTATTTACATTTTGAACATTAAAGACAGGAAAGGCGGACAGAAAATTATTTATTCAAACTTTAAACGACTAAACTACAACAGCACGTTTTACCAAATAAGAAGTAATCTCACTTAACCTCCCTTATTTAGTAGATGACGCAGGCTACTAATGTTGCCGCTTATCAAAAACAACAATAATGATACCATCAGCAAAAGCAAATTAATAAACATTATGAAAACTAATTTATATGCTCAAAAAATTCGGTTGAACTAGAAGATACAAAAATTTGAGTAATGTCCCCAATAATTTGGCCACCTACTGTATATGGCTACAGTATTAAGACATAAGAGACATGTGGTCTCTTTATCATGGTTTTATACCTTTTGTAATAATATATTATAAAACAAATTTTTCTACAGAGACGAAGTATCTTATTAATTTTGATACGCAGATATTTAAAATACATAACTGTTTTGTAAGCTAGACTTTTGTCTTCATAACTTTTCCTGATGCTACTATGGAATTTTTCGTCGTTCGTCGTCTGCCGCAACTGTGTTTATTCAAACGATTTCCGACGGTTTTTTTTTTTTTTTGACAGCGTTTAATCGTTGTCGCTTAATGCATATTACGAGTATTATAGCTAACTCGTCAAAGCTATCTTATACAATTTTTTTTTAGTGGAATCATCGTACGATCACTAGTTTAAGTTTCAGGTTATGTGTGGGTGCACATCGTGCGACTTCGCATGCTTTGTTTTGCAGTTACGTCAAAGTGAAAATTCATCGGAAAAAACTAAATTTATTATTTTCGCAATACGTGATTTTTCGATTATTAAAAATATATTATTTCTTGTTTGATCGATTCCATAATTTTATTGGTGAGTAGCAGAATGTATTATCTATTCAATAGTATTTCAATGTAGAAGAAAAAACAATTATTATATTCAAATTACACCAATTTTCTGCAACCTTAGATAGGTGCACCTTATAAGTATTTTATCCAAGAACATTCAAGATAACGTCAACTACGTTATTTACTTGACAATTTTTATACCTCGCTGGGTCTGCTGGCGTTCTCAGGACCCGTGAAATCTACAGCTTGGGAACAGTGCGTGCCAGTCGTGTGCAGAACATATAGCTGTCGAGCCATGCAGATGTGGCCAGAATGAAAGATGGAAAGAATTTGTTGGAAGCTCGTATGGAATAGAAATAAGTAGTGTTTTATAGCATGATACCAAAACTTTGCGTTTGTTATCAACCTACGTGGGAGCCAAACTGTTTTTGTCTCGAGATATGGACCAACAACCTCAAAAAGCTAAGCGATGAGACCAAAAGAGTTTGCAACATGTCGAAATCGACTGTCCTTACATGGTCAAGGAATACAACAAACATATGGGAGGCATTGACTTAAAGGATGGACTACTTGGGCGATACCAGATTCGCATGAAAACTAGAAAGTGGACAAATCGAATATTCTCTACCACCTGCTGGATACCGCGACCGTCAATGCAGTGGCTCCAACGCATAATCGGACAAGACTTTGTTGGATATAAATGTGCTCTAAACTTAAGGATAAACTTTCAAAATATATTATTTTTTCGCTTTTATTTATACTTCATATTATTACACTTCTGACCAATAAAAAACAACAACTTTTTTAATAATAACTGTAAATTTAAACAAAAACAGTTCAATATCTTGCGCGCAACGAATAATCGGACAAAGCAAAATGGCAATACTGTTATTTTGCAGAAAAGCATTTTGGAACTGCGTTTTTTTTTTGTCATATATATTAAAATATATTTAAAATGGCTCCAAATGGAAAGCAATCTGCTGTAAAAATTATGCAATTAGTAGTTAAGTGACCTTATAAAGGTAAAACTGTAAGAGAAATTGCCGAACTGATTGGAAAAAGTAAATCTATTGTCCACGACATAATCAAGAGGTTCCGTGATGAGTTTAGATTGGCCAATAAAAGCAAAGATGGATGGATTGGTTTTGGTTGATCAGAGAAAAGTTTCTGACTGCTTTCCACCTGGGGATTGCCAGAGCGATCTCTGAGCCAACCATTAGCAAGTTGACACACAGCCTCCCCGCGCCTCCGCATCCACTGAGATAGTGAGCGAATGTGTGCAGCGTGTCCTCCCTGGAAGTAAACTGGGTTGTGCGCAGGGTTTGGTACACGCCACGTAAAAAAAACACTCCAATGAAGACTAAAAAAGCCTCGGATACAGAACCCCTTCTAGTTGACGACCACTGCAAACAAAAAAAGGACTACGATTTAAGGATATGCACCTGGAATATCCGGACCCTCAATAGAGAAGGTGCCTCTATCGAATTGGCGGATGCCCTCGGAAAAATTAAGGCTGACATCACCGCCATCCAGGAAATAAGATGGATAGGACAAGGTTGCTCTAAGCAAGCAAGTTGCGACATCTACTACAGCTGCCATGCGGAGAGGCGCGAATTGGGATGTGGATTCGTAGTAAGCAAGAGACTTCGCCACCATATCTCCAGGTTCACACCTGTGAGCGAAAGGTTGGCTACGACCCGCGTCAAGGCTCGATTTTTTAACATCAGCTTGATTTGCGCGCAAGTTACGTCCCCACAACCTTTTTCATTCCAAACAACCAAATATATATGTATGTCACTGCAAATACTAGGAACACAACACACTCCATAGAGACATACATACACATTCCATAAGCAAGAACTTATTTACATATATCGTAGCACTCAATAGAGACATACATACATACCTGCATACATATTTGAAGATCAAATAATTAAATATGTATGTTGCTATGTATGAATAAACAAACCGTTCTATGCAGTAGCCTTATCTTTTGGATTTCGCTACTGCATAACTGGAGGTATCGAGTTCGGCTGCCGTTCCAAATGCAAAATACGCTGAATAACATATTTTGCACTCAAGGCCAGCCGAACTCGAACGCCAAGTACAGCATAAAGTAGAGTAAGAAAAATGTATTAAGCTAGTCTTAAGATTCCGTTATACAATAAACAACAAACCTAAGTTTCATTGCTGTGTTTTATTGTATATGTAATTGGCGCAGTCTTGGTTCTTTAATCAGAAGATTAAAGAAGAACTTACGAAAATTAAAGAAATTAAATTAAATTTAATTAAATAATTAAAACCGTTGAAGTCACGATCTGTTCGTATATATTTTTTTTTAAAAAAAAAAAAAAGAAAAAAACGCATCCATGGCAAATCAAATCGCACAGTGCCTAGCTGCACTAACGGAAATAGTGGCTCGGCAAAATCACCAAACTGTTAGATCAAGAATTGAAGCCGATATAAAACATTTGGCAATATTTAAAGGAGAGCCTGGTACTCTCCCATCCTTTATATCATCAGTATCACGGATCCTGTTAGATCACCCAGGTAACGAAGTACCTGTTTTTCAAATTATTTTTGATAACAAAATTCAGGGTGGGGCGAAAAACGTCCTCAGCATCAACCCCCCTGCAACATGGGAAGAATGCCTATCGAAGCTAAGGCAGCATTACAAACCGAAGAGGGACCAGCTTGACATTACAAGAAACATAGGGAATCTAAGGGTAAGGAGTATATTAGACTTAGATAATAAGATAAGAAAATTGGTCGAAGATATCACAGAATATTCGGCTTATAATGAGAATAGCCAGACTATGCTGGAAATATTCAGTGGTATGATCGTCCAAAAAGTAAAAGAATTGGTGGCTGGACCCCTGGCTTACGCAATCATGAAAAAATGTAATTTAACAGAAATAAGAAATATTGTTAGTGATTTCATAGGACAAGATTACGGCAACTTAAATAAATTCAATAACTCAGTGCATAGTGAACAACAATACGTGCAAAAAGTAAATAAAAGCACTTATAATAGTTTTAACTCAAATTTTAATGGTAGGAAGGAACAGAATCAATGCTATAATAGAAATTCTCAGTATAAATCCCAACAATTAAACGATAACCGCGAACAAAATAGAGATAGTAATAGTTTTCAACGTAGGGGACAATATTATTCTAATCAAAACCCCAGTAGACAAACACAAAATCAATCAAATAGAAGGTCTGGAAATTTCCGACAGAGTGGACAGGTACCAATGGACGTTGACCATATTCAACGAAAACCTCAACATGAAAATTTTCAGTTAATGGCCCAGGATCATATCTACCGATAATAAACCTAACAATCGACGGAACAATAATAAAATGCCTAATCGATACCGGATCGACAATTTCTTTATTAGATCAAAATAAATTAACCCAATATGAAAGAATTAAAATAAAAGACGAGTTAGAATTTAATACTCTCAGTGGACAAACCTCAATTTGCGAGGAAATCATTATTCCTTTGCCTAAAGAATTTAAGGAAAATAATCGTATGTGCTGGAAGATCACGAAATTCAAAAACAAAACTTTTGATGCTCTTCTAGGCCAAAACATTCTCAAACCGTTTAAAGCAATAATAAATTTGGAAGAAAACTTTCTTCAAGTAAAAGGTGAAAAAATTTATTTCGATATCCCTTGTCCATACAGCTATGACGAAATTCATTTATTAGAGGGTGGTGAAACAGTTACTTTATTAGATAAACTCCAACGCAACGATATGAATGCGGAAGAAAAAAAGTATTTAGCAAAAGTTATTAACGAAAATAATGACTTATTTTTTCATGAGGGTCAGAAGTTGACTCATACTCATGAGATAATGCATGAAATCATTACTACAACCTAAGCACCGTTATATACGAAAATATATAGATATCCTCAGATCCATGAGGTGGAAATAACGAAACAAATATCGGATATGTTAGATCAGGGGGTCATTAAGGAAAGTAATTCCCCATATAACTCACCACTTTGGATAGTCCCAAAAAAAACGGATAGTTCCGGCAATAGAAAGTGGCGAATTGTAATCGATTACAGAAAACTCAACGAAGTTACTGTAAGCGATAAGTTCCCCATTCCAAATATTGAAAATATTTTGGAAAAGCTAGGAAGGGCACAATACTTCACTACCCTTGACCTAGCAAAGGGCTTTCACCAAGTCCTAATTAAAGAAAGCGACAGAAGGAAAACAGCATTTTCGACTCCTCAAGGACACTACGAATTCGTAAGGATGCCGTTCGGACTTAAAAACGCCCCTGCAACCTTCCAAAGGCTGATAAACTCTGTACTTCGGGATTATATTAACAAATTTTGCGTAGTATATCTTGATGATATACTAATTTTTAGTACCTCCCTTAAGGAACACTATCAGAATATCCAGAAAATATTTGAAAAGCTTAGACAACATAACTTGAAATTACAGATAGACAAATGTAATTTCTTTGCAAGGGAAACTGAATATCTTAGTCACACACTCAATACAGATGGGATAAAACCGAACTTATCTAAGCTCGAGAGTATACGAAAGCTGAAGCTTCCTGAAAACCAGAAACAAATAAAATCATTTCTGGGAATAACTGGATATTACCGCAAATTTGTGAAAGATTATGCCAAAGTAGCATACGGTCTAACAAAATTCTTAAAAAAAGGTGCAAGAGTGAATGTAAGAGATTCAAAGTACATTGATTCTTTTGAAAAGTTAAAGAAGTTATTAGTCAGTCCGCCTGTATTAAAATATCCAGATTTTTCGAAGAAATTCAAACTATTAACCGACGCTAGTGATGTCGCCTGGGAGCCGTTTTGACCCAAGATTTACACCCCGTGAGCTACGCAAGTAGAACCCTCAATGAGCATGAGAGACATTATTCAACCATTGAGAAAGAGTTGCTCGCAATCGTTTGGGCGGTCAACTACTATAGACCGTATTTGTACGGTAGGGAGTTTGAATTAATGACGGACCACCAACCCTTGGTATGGCTACAAGCAAAAAGTACCGGTAGAGATATAAACCCAAGGCTACAACGTTGGCTGCTAAAATTAGGGGAATATAATTTCAAAATTAGTTACGTCAAGGGAAAAGAAAATAATGCAGCCGATTTCCTTAGCAGAATTAATGCTTTAGACACAATCAATATGTTGGGGGAGAACTTATCTAAACAAACAAATAATTCAACAACCGATAACAGTAAAAAATTACAGAAACCATTTCCCAGCAATTATGAAGAAGTAACCGTCCCAACCGATGGTAGTTGTTTTTTCCATTCAATAAGCCGTGGACTAGAAGAATTAGGCATTCACTTAAATGCGAGAAATTTAAGAAGCATATGTCATAATTACATAAAAAAAAGAGACCACGTAGCGAAAACGAAAGAAGTTACCTACTGACTATTATGAACGATAGTGATTGGGGTGACACTGAAGTAGAAGGGAAAATCATAAGCCAAGAATTAAAAATCAAAATTCATGTCATAGAGAAGTTATCCGTTAATAAAAAGACCATATATACACACACAATAGTTAATGGTGACTCTGTAATACAAGCACAACCAGACTACAATGATCAAAACATAGTACATATTATCAATAGAGGTAATGGCCATTTTAACGCTGTTCTTAAACAACAGGACTCTGACTCAACAAGGGAAACGATCCACTCTCAATTAGAAGAACGTAACGACCACTTTGTTATTCTAGACACAGTCGTTAATAGGTTTCCCACTCAACTAATTCTGACTGATAACAAAATTAAAGATGTCGAAGAACTTAATTCCAAACAGAAAATTTACTTAAACTCAGACGACATCAACAGTAACCATATGTCAGACATATTTCGAAGGTATTTACAAAAAGGAAAGGTAGGGATTTACTCGGAATTGTCCGACAGTTTATACAATAACGTCCAACAAAAACTTATTGAACTGTTTGGCAATGGCTTATCATTTGTAAAATGTACATTCCATGCTAAAGACATGAGAAATGAGAATGAAACTTTTAAGCAAATAGAAAAATATCACAAAAGTGAAACCGGACACGGTGGTATTAGTGAAAACTATAATGGTTTAAAGAAACTCATTTATTACAAGGACTTAAAGAATCTGATTCAAAAGTACATAAACAACTGCGATGTTTGTAACAGAGCGAAGTACGACAGAAATCCTGTAAAACCAAAGTTTTACTATACGGAAACTCCTACTAACCTAAATCAGATCATTCATGTAGACGTATATGTCAATAAAAAACATAGTTTTATGTCTTTCTTGTCATGGAAATCTGGTTACGGATACGCAGGGTACACTGAGATTATGGAGGGAACACTTTTCCAAGCTGCTTGCTGGCGATGACTCCACCAATCCCGCCTTTGGAGAAATTAACCCGATGCCACCAATCAACGACGATGGTGTGGACGTACCACCACCTAGCCATGACGCGGTACGAGTTGTGATCCAACGACTTAAGAATAACAAAGCGGCTGGTGCCGATGGCCTGCCTGCTGAATTGTTCAAGACCGGCGGCGATGAGCTGATAGGGTGTATGCATCAACTCATCTGCAAAATATGACTAGTAGGACGATAGGAATCTCAGTGTCCTTTGTCCTGTACTGTAGAAAGGTGACCCAACAACCTGCGCTAACTGCCGGGGAATCAGTCTTCTTACCATCTCTTACAAGGTCCTGTCGACTGTACTGTGTGAAAGACATAAGCCGTTTGCCAACATACTGATTTGGCCTTATCAGTGCGGCTTTAGACCTGGTAAGTCCACCATAGACCAGATCTTCACACTACGTCAAATCCTGGGAAAAACCCACGAAAAACAGATCGATACCCATCATCTCTTTATCGATTTTAAAGCTGCTTTCGATAGCCCGAAACGGAATTGCCTGTATGCCACCATGTCTTAGTTCGGTATACCTGCGAAGCTGGTGCGGCTTTGCTGAATGACGTTGAGCAACACAGCCAGCTCCATTAGAGTAGGAAGGGACCTCTTCGAACCATTTGATACCGAACGAGGTTTCAGACAGGGCGATCCACTATCCTGCAACCTCTTCGACTTTGTGATGGAAGGAGTGTTGCGAAGAGCCAGTGTACATCGTAATGGCACTATTTTCTACAAAAGTGTCCAGCTCCTTGCATATGCCGATGATATTGATATCAGTGAACTCTGTAAGCGAGATGTTACTGTTGCGTTCTCTGCTATCGAAAAAGAGTCAGAGAAAGTGGGTTTGACGGTGAACGAGGGCAAAACAAAGTATATGCTGTCCACAAACAGGGAGACGCGGCGTATTGGATCCCTTGTTACTGCGAACAACTATACTTTCGAAGTTGTCAATGAATTCACCTATCTTGGCACCACCGTGAACACTCAAAACGATGTCAGCCTGGAGATAAAGCGAAGACTAACTCTGGTTTGTTACTATGGTCTCAGTAAGCAATTGAGTAGTAGAGACCTCTCTCGCCCGACAAAACTGACACTCTACAAGACGCTCATCTTACCCGTGCTACTTTACGGCGCAGAAGCATGGGTTGTGTCGCAGACTGATGCAGCCACGCTTGGGGTGTTTGAGAGAAAAATTCTTCACAAAATCTTTGGTCCTGTTCACGTCGGCGACGACTACCGTATTCGAATGAACCACGAACTGTATGAGCTCTACGCTGACATTGACATAGTTAAGCGCATCACTATCCAACGTCTTCGCTGGCTGGGACATGTTGTGCGTATGGATGAAGAAGCTCCGGCGAAAAAGGTGTTTGATGCGGAAGCCGCTGGGCGACGACGAAGAGGAAGACCATGCCTCCGATGGAAAGACCAAGCCGATGAAACCCTATCCACGCTTGGTGTGAATGATTGGAGAAGGCGCGCGCGAAGCAGAGGCGTCTGGAGAGAGCTTTTGAGGTCGGCCGTAACCCGGTAACGGGTTGTTATGGCCACCCAAGTAAGTAAGTAATAAAAGTAGAGAAGGTAAAGGCAAGGTATTAAATGAGCGAAAAGAGCGTTTGATATTTAGAGAAATCAAAGAAGATCCTTTCAAAACAGCACAAGAACTTAAAGTTTCTTTAAGAAAACGCACTGGAAAATATGTTTGCCTGAATATTATTCGCCATATAAAAACCAGTTTGTTTATTATGGGAGAATTGCATGAATAAAACCACTTACAACCCTTAAAAATAAAAACAAGATATTAAAATGTGCCAAGGAGTATATATTAAAAACAGAAGATTTTTGGAATAACGTAATTTGATGGTATATTATGTTCAAATATCTTTCTACTGATATAAGTATATGATAAAAAAAAACCTTAAAATAGTGAAAAATATCAATAGAAAGGTATTTGAACATGAACTCATCTAAAATTTATTTGTTTTATTTAATTTGCAAAACTGGAGAAACTTCTTGGTGTTCCAAGTATTCCGAACAGAAAAAAATAATCGGTGGCAAAAGCTGTGTTCGAAACACTCAAGGAATGGGACTTGGCCGTTAAAGTCCAGGTCATGGGTTTCGATACCACTGCATCGAACACTGGTCTTTATGCTTGCAAAATTTTACAGTACATGATCGGACTCGCTAGAGCGTGCCGTCACCACGTTTATGAGATAATGAAACGTTGCGTCTTTGAATCTGAATTTGGAAAATGGCTACCAGAGGTATTGGAGAAGAGAATTTGAGGCAACGCGAAATGTGTTGTCATTTTCACATTGTACTGCTACTTTTCTTATCTGCACCAAATCAAGACATGCCAACCCTGGTTGGCATTAGCTGCACTCGGTCTGATTTTTTTGCAGAGAAAACGTTGAAATTTTCTGATCGTTTTGGCCTTTCGGCAGACTTTATGGATAATGATCCATCTCAATGTCTTTCGATCGCAACTTGTGTGCAAGGCTCGAATGTCGGCGAAAGTTTACAGGTGGTAAACGATCAAACGGTCAAATTCATGACCAAGTTCAGCCAAAGAAGTAGATAGAAAAGAACGAGACTCCGAGCTTTTTCCGTGTATTAAATTTTGGCGAGCCGAATGAAAGCTGGAACCAATGAGAATTACGAACCAAAATCAAAGAATTAGATAGAAAAGAACGAGACTCCGAGATTTGTCGATGTATTAAATTTTGGCGAGCCGAATGAAAGCTGGAACCAATGCGAATTACGAACCCAAATCCCATTGAATTTTATTTCTGATTTTGTTCGGCTTTTGCAACGAACCAAACGAATTCACAATGTTAAATTCAGACCATTTTGTATTTTCTTATTTATTTATTTTCTTAAATTCATAAAAAAGTTATTTGAATATTAGAAAATGAAAATAAATAAATTGAAATTCAAAAAAAAAAACTTGTTGAGAAAATTATTCAATAACGATGACTTACATTTAAACCTGCATTTGAGAAAATCAATTTTTATATCTACCAGGCGAAAAAATCTTAAAAAAATGCTGTTGCGTTTTTGTTGTTTACAACCGATGCCGTTACTTGCAATTTTGTTGGTATTTTTTCGGCAGAAAAATTGAGTTGAAAATAACAAAAATGATATTCAAGTTATTTGCTTGTATGTGTACTCAAATTATGCTATTTTTCGCAACTACGATTTTTCCTTTGGGGGCTATAAATACATAGAAATTGTGAACTTATATTTTTCAAATTTCTTGTTTTACTAAAACAAATCATTGGTTGGTACAAGTTAAAACTAAATAAATTAAATAAGAAAAGCTTAATCACTAGAACTAATTCAGCATTTAAAAAACACGAAAATCATATTTTGAAAGATAAAAAAATGGATTTTTCCTTAAAATTAACACGGAAACTAAGTTAATGTGTCAAAATGCACTACTACTATCGCCGTGTTATTTTAATTTGGGCTTAAACCTTTCCGAATCCAGAAATATTCATATAAGGGGCTTAACACCCTTGATCAAGTACGTACATTTTTCGGTTCAAACTGAAAAATAAAAATGATATTCATGTTGTTTTATTTGCTGAGCGCCTGCTTCAATCAAAATTTCATTTGTCTTACGGATTGAATTGAAATTATTTTACAAAACTCAAAATTTATTTATTTATTTATTTAGTATAATTAGCAAAAGTAATAAATTACAAATACTAAAAAGGAAGAGTACTAGCTGCCAGGGCTTTTAACTCTACTTAAAATCTAATAATGGAGTTATAAATTAATGATAAATTATATCTTATTTGATAGATTTATTATTTTTAAAAATTTTGAAATTTTCTCAATATTTTCGGTATTAATAACTTTAAGAAGCTCGGTTGGTTTAGTGTTGCCAAAAATTGTTTTTCTTAGTTGGTCCAAATTGGGACATTCATCAAGTAGGTGGCTAACAGATGGTGTGCTGGTACAAAAAGGACAGTTTAGTGCAGCCTCGTTACATAGTAGATGTCTATGAGAGATTTCCATATGTCCAATGCGTAGCCTTATAAAGATTTTGTTAAGATGTCTGGAACAAGAAGCAGGAAAGTAGGCTCTAGATCTATCATTGTTGATAACTCTGTACCTGTGATTATACTCTAACCATTCATTAAGTTTTTTTTGTTGTAGGTACTCTTTGATTATTCGACTACTGTAGTCATCTGTCGATGGAAAAAATATGTACATTGGTGAGCTGTGTGTGAGAGTGGCTTCTTTATCAGCAAATTCATTGCCAATTATGCCTACGTGACTTGGGACCCACATGATTTTTATTTTTTTGTGGTTAGAAATACATTTATCTCTTACATCGAAAATAATTGAATTCATGTTGCTTATATTTCTGATGGCACTGATAGAAGATTTGCTTTCAGAGCAGATAATGAATTTACCTTTGTTTTTACTTGCAAAGTCAACTGCGTTTTTAATGGCAAATACCTCGGCAGTGAATATAGAGCAGTGATGAGGTAGAAAACCCGAAATAATTCTGTGTCCATCTTCTTGCACCACTGAAAAAATTGTGGAATTATCCGTTTTGGAGCCGTCCGTGTATAGGAAAGTCCATTTTTTGAATAAATCTTTCTGCTCAGAAAAAAGTTTGCGAAAAACATCAGGACTTGTATTCTTTTTTGATATAGAGTTGAGGCATAATAGAAGATTGTTCACATTGAGTTTCCATGGGGGTTCCTTACTCTCTTTGACATTGATTGGGTGTGAGTCTATTTTCAGGCTTTTTGCAAAATTAACGCATCGTCGTATAGTTGAGATCTTTTTGTAGTTGCGTTTTTGTTTGAACGTGGATATCGTATCTTCGTAAAGGACCCGGTTGTTACAATGTAAGAGCTTTGGAATTAATTGATATGTGGTAGACTTAACGTGTTCGGATATAGAAGGAAAACCAGATTCGGCGAGAATAGTTTGAATTGGTGATGTTGGAAAGGCGTTTATGCTTCTGCGAACCGCAGCATGATAAGGAGCTTCAAGTTTTTTTATGTGTGTCTTAGCACACCATCCAAAAATTGGCAATGCATATTCGAGCTTGGAAAGAATGAGAGCTCTGGTAATATTAACTAAAGTGGTAATATGAACTAGGCAATGTTTTGATGAGAGATATTTTATAATATTTAACCTGGATACTAGACTCTTCCTTAACTCAATACAATGTTGCTTAAAACTAAAACTTTTATCAAATATCACTCCAAGAATTCTTAGAAACATAACATTTTCTATTTTAACATTATTGTACATTAATAACAATTCAGCGCAACATTTTTTGTTGCATATGTGCAGAATTTTACATTTTTCAATGGCTAGCTTGGCACCAGAATATTTACCCCATTCATAGATATCATTCAGAATATTTGTGTAGGTGGATTTTACTACGCTCATATCAGCTGTTTTGGTGAATATTATAGCATCGTCAGCGTAAATAGAATGGTCAAAATTGGTATACTTAGCGAGAATTGTACTCAAATGATCAAATGCAATTATAAATAAGGCAACGGACAATGGTGACCCTTGGGGTATACCATTATGCAATGAAAATATTTCGGACAAGGAAGAGTTAATTCTAACGCGAAATTTTCAGTGAGTCAAAAAAGCTTTAACGGAATTAAAGATTTTCCCACCCACTTTCCAGTCAGCGAGCTGTCGAAGTACTGTGTGCATACCAATACGATCGAATGCTTTTTCAAAATCAGTAGCTAATATGGTTACATGATTCTTACACGAAAGGGAGTTGGACACAAAATGTTGCAAGTGCAGGAGAGCGTCAGCTGTGCTCTGTTTTCTTTTGAATGCAGTTTGCTTTGAGCTAATCAAGTTTTTGTTTCCTATAAACCACATTAAACGTTTGGCGATTAGTTTTTCAAAGATCTTAGAGATGCACGATAGAAGAGATATTGGCCGGTAACCACTTATTTTGGTATTCGATTTATTAGGTTTAGGTATTGGGATTATTACAGCAGTACGCCAACTAGTAGGATAAACTCCAGTGGAGAAAATGTTATTATATAAGTCAACAATCCTTATCTTAGTCGGAATCGGCAGGTTTTTAAGCATCGGATATGATATACGATCTAGACCTGGGGTTTTACCTTTGGAGTTTTGCAAGGCATTTTCAAATTCTTTAAGTGTTATTATTGACTCAACTTTTATGGCTGTTTTTGAGAGTGAAACAGGCAGGTACTGATTCTGTACTATAGAATTTTTGTTGAAAATAAATTGAGTATGGAAGTTCTTGTCGGCGGATTCACTTGACCACGTGGAGGCGAAGAAGTTAGAAATTTCAACTGGGTCTGTCAAAAGTGTGGAACCATGCTCAATACAACGAATGGTATCAGTTTTTTAATGACCTACTAATTTATTTATATCAGCCCAAATCTTTTTCACACTGGAGTTTGGTGAGATGCTCGAAGTAAATTTCTCTAAGCTGTTCGCTTTGAACTGTTTCAGAGCTTTTCTGAAAACTGCGTTTGCATTTTACACAACGTTCTCATAGAATACAACCTTGGAAAAAAATAGTGCCGACAATGTCCAATCAGAAAACCCACAAGAAATGGAACCACAACTGGAGCTTCGCACTGCATTAGCTAACTTCATTGCAAACAAGCCATAATATTTATAAGATTTATTTATATGAACAAAAACACTTAAATTTGTTTTAAAACAAACAAAAATTCAATAGTTACAAATAAAAATTCAATAGTTACAAATAAAAATTCAATGGTTACAATAAAAATAAGGAGATAGCTTAGTATAAGGGACAACTCTACGATTTTCTTGAAATTTTAGTATGTTGTCACTTTAGTATTACCCAACACCGAATTCACTAGCCACAGTAATTCAATCTCCTTCAGAGCGATTTTTTTCTTCATTTGGATTTCCAAAACCTTGACTTTTTCGCTACTTTCGATCTCCTTTTCTTTAACTTAAATTCAGCAAGACGGCTTTCTTACTATGTCGGAGAGAGCTGTGCGCGAGTAAACACCCTTGCGAGATCCGTCCGGTTCGTCTGTCACGATTTGGTCACCGCACTCAATAGACTGTATGCTGGGATCTATTTCTTCCAAATATACTTCCTCAGCTGCAAGTTGAATTTCAGTGTCAATAACAGCGTTCCTCCAGCTCAGCTCACTATATCCGAACACATCTTCAAAATCGTAATAAAGTGGACATTTTTTCAAAACAACATCTGGAGAGAAAACGAAAATTTAAGAAAAAGGTTTAACTATTTTAAGGAAAAAAAATTGTTGCTATACCTCGAATCGATTTGCCATCTGTGAAAGCTCCAACACCTGTTGAATCTTGTCACTTTTTTATTTTTTCGTATGACTGGCGCATGTTACGCACTTTATTACGGATGAGACTCCAATCTAATTTCATTTCATTTTCCAACATATAACGCCGGTAATAAGCCTGGGCCGAAGGCTTTTCAATGGGTTGGTTTTCCTTTATGAAGTTTAACAACATAGACTGTTCAGCATCTGTCCACTTTTTGCGAGAACCTTGTACCCTTCCTTTACATTTTAGCATCTATTTTTAACAAATAAAAAAACTTTTATTGACATTTTCATTAATAAAATATTAAAAATGCACAACTTACGTTTATTTCTTCCATTTACCTTTATTTATGCAAACTACCAAATTACCATACTTAAAAAACATGCGTGAGGCTATGTTCAAATTTTCAACTAGTCGTAATTTGCATTTATATGGGAAACAATAACAACACAAGTTACCACCCCGTAAAATATTGTTAAATTGGAGCTTTTTAATTTTACCAGCCAATTTACAATGAACTGTGAATTGCACAATAGAAATTATAAAAATATTTTAGTTTTGTAAAATAATTTCAATTCGTAAGACAAATTAAATTTTGTTTGAAGCAGGCGCTCAGCAAATAAAACAACATGAATATCATTTTTATTTTTCAGTTTGAGAAGAAAAATGTACGTACTTGATCAAGGGTTCAAGAGTGCTAAGTCCCTTATATGAATATTTCTGGATTAAGAAAGGCTTAAGCCCAAATTAAAATAACACGGTGATAGTAGTATTGTATTTTGACACATTGATTTAGTTTCCGTGTTAATTTTAAGAAAAGTTCCATTTTTGCATCTTTGAAAATATGATTTTCGTGTTTTTTTAAATGCCGAATTAGTTCAAGTGATTAAGCTTTTCTTATTTAATTTATTTAGTATTAACTTGTACCAACTATTGAATTGTTTCAAGTAAAACAAGAAAATTGAAAAATATTAGTTCATAATTTCTATGTATTTATAGCCCCCAAAGGAAAAATCGTAGTTGCGAAAAATAGCATAATTTGAGCACACATACATGCAAACAACATGAATATAATTTTTGTTATTTGCAACTCAATTTTTCTGCCAAAAAAATACCAACAAAATTGCAATTAACGGCATCGGTTGTAAACTACAAAAACGCAACAGCAAATACAAGCATTTTTTTTAGGATTTTTTCGACTGAATTTTTCTGGAGAAAAATCAAAAACAAAATTTACGTGGGGTCACTTGCAAATTTGCAAGTTTGAAGGAGTCAAAATAAAAATCATGCTATTGCATTTACTGGTTGCCTGGTAAATAAAAAATTGATTTTCTCAAATGCAGGTTTAATGTAAAATCAATGTAGTTGAATAATTTCTCAACTAGTTTTCTTCTTTTTGAATTTCAATTTATTTATTTTCATTTTCTAATATTCAAATAACTTTTTTATGAATTTAAGAAAATAAATAAATTAGAAAATACAAAATGGTCTCAATTTAGCATTGTGAATTCGTTAGGTTCGTTGCAAAACCCGAACAAAATCAGAAATAAAATTCAAAGGAATTTTGCTTCGTAGTTCTCATTGGTTTCAGCTTTCATTCGACTCGCCAAAATTTAATACAGGGAAAAAGCTCGGAGTCTCGTTTTTTTCTATCTTCTTCTTTTGATATTCGCGATTGATATTTCGTCACTTTTAAGCCCTTGTTTTAGCAATATGTTTCTTATATATTTTAAAAAGACATCGAAATCGATTGAAATTCAGTAGAGAGGTTCATATGAACCTAAGCATTAGACCTATTGAATTTTTTTGGCACACACCCAAAATTACGCCCACCTCCCATATCACCCACAATTGTGAAATCTCAATAAAAGGTGTTGTATGTGTACTATAGATATAAAATTTGCTATGGGTGTATGGAGTATTATTATCCATCTGAAAATCAAATCGCCTACTCATACGCCCACCTCCCATACCAACCACACTAGTTTTTTGCTCAATAACACTAGTTTACAAATTTGGGGTTCATCTCGAGATCTGGTTTCTCATATACTTTTTTCCATGTATTTTGGGGCGTAGATTCCAAAAATGGCAACCATTTTTTTTTTTCTTAGAAATCATTTTCAAGATATCTCCAAAAAACCCCTTTTTCGGAACTTTTTTCATTTCATTTATTTCATTTATTTATTCAATTATAATACAAAATGCTACAAGATAAAATCTTATGATAAGCAATAAGGATTCTATACAAATTTTAAAAAATTTAAAAACAAGCAATGAAAAGACTTCAATTTGCTTAAATTAACTGCTATAACTATAAATGTATGTATATTAACTATATTAAAAGAATGAATAATTAAACTTTCATTTTATATTATTTAATAATGTATTGCCATGACGTCGAATGATTAATATGCTCCAAAATGCGCTCCCGAAACTGTGCTGCGGACCTAAAGGTTTGCAATTCAAAAGGGAGGTTATTCCACATTCGAATTGCAGCGACAAGAAAAGAGCGTTCCAAAACTAAAGTTCTGTGTCGTGGTAAGATTAATTTTAAGCCTCTTCGTGACTGCGCAAAGCGTAATAGTCAGTCATTGAACGCAACATTAAGCCTACGTTTGCAAGTGAAATCAAGACTTGGATAGACTGAACAATTAAAAGTAAAAAATGGCAAAATTAAGCTTTTGACTAATCGCATCTTCAGATCGCTAGACAAATAGCTTCCGGATATTCTGAGGCTGGCATAAATTTGTTGGATAGCAGCTGTAGTAGCATCACAGCAACTTAGAGCACAATTTATTCTGTAGCCAAGGTACCGAACTTTGTCGTTATATACAATAACATTATTATTTAAGATTAGTGGAGGAATGTCTCGACTAGATATGGGATGATTAGAGCAAGTCATGCCAACACATTTCGTCGGATTAAGTTTTAAGCCATTACTTAAAGACCAAACATGAATAAAATTTAAATCTTCATTTACTCTAACCACACAGTCCTCGGAAAGTCCTATGGGTCGAGAAAAGTAAATTAGAACATCGTCCGCATACATGTCAACTTGACTGTTAACGACTACATCGGGCAGATCGTTGATAAATAACGAAAAAAAGGGGCCCTAGAACAGAGCCCTGAGGAATCCCGCAATTAATAACAATAGGTCTGGACGAACCTTGTTCAGTTATAACAGTCAAAGTTCTATCGCATAAGTAGTTCTTCATCAGCTTTAATGCCGTGTTGGAAAAACTAAACTGGCTAAACTGGCTTTAGTAAAATCCAGTAAAACCAGTACACATAAATTTCCACTGTCGACTGCTGAACGAATATCAGTAGTGACCTTAATTGCAGTCGATTCACAACTATGCTTTCTTCTGAATCCTGACTGCCATTTCCTAAGCTTATTCGTTCTACTAATGTAGTTTACTATTTGATTTGACATTAATTTCTCCAAGATTTTTGACAAGAACGACAAAATACTTATTGGCCTAAAATCAGACGCAGAGGATGGATTCGTTTCTTTTCAATGGGAATAATTCTTGCTGTTTTCCACAGATCAACAAACTGACTACTTAATAAACAGGTATTAAGAATATGGACAATATAGGGTGTTATTTGAGGAAAGATAAGTTTTAAAAATTTTGGGCAAATATTGTCTGGGCCTATTGCATTCGATTTAATCGACTTTATTGCCTCAAACACTTCAAAACGAGATACACAGTAAAAACAAAAATCAAAGCCTGAATCAGGTTCAGAAAATATATTTTCTGGCAAAGTAACTGAGGAAATAGGAGAAGCTAAGCTTAAACTCAATTCGTTAGGACTGAGGGGGCATCCAAGCCTCGATTTGCTTTTAGCAACACCCAAGTCTTTAAGATTTTTCCATAGCACTTTCGAGGTGAAGCTAGGATTGAGTTTATCACTAAATATGTTTGTCTGGCTGCACGAATTAAAGAAGTAACTCTATTCCTACAAATTGAATACTGCCTTTTATTAAGTTCAGTAGGATTTCTTTTATACGATTTGTAAAAGCGCTCTCTTTCTGAAATTTGTGTATTTTCGTTTAATTTTATTGCAAGTTTCTTACTGTTTTTTCGAATAACTTCTACAGTTTTTGTCCGATTTTCGCAAAATTATACTTAAAATATTTGGAAAAGAATAGTCTTTCATTAAAAATTTTAACAATATGAAAAAGAAAAATTTTTTTATTCAAATGGAGCAATTGAAATTTAGTGATTTTTAAAAAAGACCAAAAAAGTCAGTTTTTTTGAACTTTGAGCGCTTGTAACTCCATCAAATATTATTCGATTCAAACAAAAAGCATATCGTTAGAAAGGAAATACAAATATCTTTCGAAAACTGAAAGTCGTTTTTGAGTCGAAAAAAAATTCATGGCGATATAGTCAAATAAATGAAAAAAGTGCCGAAAAAGGGGTTTTTTGGGGATATCTCGAAATTGATTCTTAAGAAAAAAAAAATGGTTGCCATTTTTGGAATCTACGCCCCAAAATACATCGAAAAAAATCTATGAGAAACCAGATCTCGAGATCAAGCCCAAATTTGTAAGCTAGTGTTATTGAGATTTCACAATTGTGGGTGATATGATAGGCAGGGATGATATTGGCATATTTATAAAAGGGCCAAAATTCGAAATAAAATAGGGTTTTTTTGACATAAACAGGGCTTCTGTAAGTCAAATCGTATATAACCATTTATATTATAACCAAAATTTTTCTTTTATAAACTTTTTTGAAGTGAAAACTTCTTATGGCACGTTGTGCGGCTGAGGAAAAAAGTATAATTTCGCGACACCGACCGTCATCGGGAAGACTTGGGAAACGAACTCGATTTTGGAATTTTGAAGACTTGGGAAACGAACTCGATATTGGAATTTTGAAGACTTTTGAAACGAACTCGATTTCAGAAATTTGAAGACTTGGGAAACGAACTCGATTTCAAATTTGGAAGACTTGGGAAACGAACTTGATTTTGGAATTTTGAAGACTTGGGAAACGAACTCGATTTTAGAATTTCGAAGACTTTGGAAACGAATTCGATTTCAGAAATTTGAAGACTTGGGAAACGAACTCGATTTCAAATTTGGAAGACTTGGGAAACGAACTTGATTTTGAAATTTTGAAGACTTGGGAAACGAACTCGATTTTAAAATTTTGAAGACTTGGAAAATGAACTCGATTTCAAAAAATTTATAAAACGTTGCCTACTTTTAGGTGCTATTAATAATTTGCCCATAAAAGTAGGCAACACTTTCTGACAAATTTCAAAAAGAACGCCTAAAAGTAGGTAACGATTTTAAAAATTTCAGATAATGTGTCCTAATTTAAGGTGCTATTTTTGAAATTCGTCGGAAAGTGTTGCATACTTTTAAAGCGGCTCTCACACGATCAATATTACTGACAGTATAATTACTGACAGTATTTACATTACTGTCAGTGTACCACTCACATGGTCAGTATTGTTTATTGTCAGTAATCAGTTTTTTTGACATTCGACTGGTGAAGGTGCGAACTATGCTCCGGCTACGTGACCGACAGCCGAAAATGGCATGCCACTTTTTGGGGCAGATTCCATCCAAACTTGCACCACGCCTCCAGCTAGGCATCGGACGACCATACCCTTGGACGCAATGTTCCATGCCACTGAATGAGGAACTTTTTCAAGTTTCTTTCAAGTTTCGCTGCCTCATCGTCTATCTGCCACAAACTGGGGCATGCCACGCCCCCTCCCAGGATTTTGCCGTCCCGTGCCTACTTGCACCCTCTGACCAACTTTCAGCCGGATCTGCCCCAAAAAGTGGCATGCCACTTTTCTGTGCAAATAATACTGATGAACTGTCAGTATTCACCTCACACCTCATACGATCAGTAATACTGTCAGTATGCAAAATCCTGTCAGTAATACTGATCGTGTGAGGGCCGCTTTAGTGTAAATTATTAATAGCGCCTAAAAGTAGGCCACATTTTTTGAAAAAATTGGCCCATGAAAGTATGTAATTTTGTGGAAAAAATTTTTAAAATTTGTAGCATACATATGTTGACTTCCGGTTAGTTGTTGCTCAGTAAGCAACTTTTTCTCTGCTAGCGCAGCCGAAAGCAGAGCCAGCAGCCCAAAGCAGAGAAAAATCTGAAATACCAGGCCACCTTGAACCAGCAGCAAGCAAATTTGGTTTCTTGAAAAACTTTAAAACGTTATATCTCGGCTATTACTAAACCGATTTAGACAAATGAGGTGTAATAGTTTTTTTTAAGAACAAGCTGATTTTTTTGAAGTCATTTGTATTATGATTAACTGTCACAAGATGGCGTTTTAAGCAGTTTGAATATTCTAACAGCCAGAACTCGGCAACGAATAAGCCGATTTTGATAAATGTGGTGTCATAGTGTCTGTTAGAAGAAGCAGATTTTTATCCTAAGTTTAAGAAAAATTATGTTTAAGCTATTTAGTCACAGGTCCAAGTACTTTTTTTACCTGATTTTTTCTTATACTTACATAATTCGCAATGATGTGTCTTACTGCAATCAGAATAAATTTTTGTTTTTAAACATAAGGAGTACTTAGCTCAAATTTAATTATTCACAGTTGAGGCTACTGAGCCGAATATACTTCTTCCAGCAATTTTTGAAGTGAAAACTTCTTATGGCACGTTGTGCGGCTGAGTAAAAAAGTATAAACTCGTGACACCGACCGTCATCGGGATTCCCCGTCATGAATGCGATGGTAAAATTTTAATGTTCTATTGTTTCTTTTATATAAAAAATATTCCAAGTGGAAGACAAAAAGCAAAGCATACACACTAACTGACACATTTAATTCTCATTCAACGATTGTTATGCTTACATGTTTGTTTCTTTCAATGTCCGCGTTGTTGCGTTGACAAATTGAGAATGAGAGCGAGAGTAAAATTTGAATACATATGTATTCCGTTTTTGTCTTCCATTGCATTGCCATATAAAAAGAAAACGCACACATACCAATTAAAACACTAACTTGCCATTAAACGATTTGTTTTCACTTCTGTCGGCACTCCCGGAGTGCAACCCGCCGTTTTTTTTTTTTTATTATTATTATTATTTATTTATTTCATAAATTAGCACAATAAGAATATAATTCTTTTGCTGTACAACATATAACAGTGGTTAATTAAATAAGAGACTTCACAAATCAAGAAATTTTAGAATTTATAATCAAAGGATGTAAAACAAAAATTAAACAATAGTTCTTAAGAATAATTTCACAATAAATAAATTACTGAACACAAAAAATAAGATTACAATGTCATAATAATAAACAAAATTGAATGTACGGATATTTTAAGAGAAAGAAAATGTCACTTTAAAACTAAGTTTTGCAATTACAAACACGAAAAGTGAATAAAGATTAAATGCTTAAAAGTGGAGTTACAGACCACGCGAGTTACGTCCCCGTCCCCTATAGATTTAAATATCATAAGTAAAGTAATTTGTTGCATACTGCAACGTAAGCGTCTACAAAGCTTCCGTTCTAGTATGGGAAAATAAGTTTCACATTCAGTTGAAGCTCCAAATGTAAAATCTGCTTAATTGCACATTTTGTATTTCAAGGCCAACTAAATGTGAAGCAGAAAATAAGTTAAAGTAAGATAAGGAAAAATGTTACAATTTAGTCTTAAGATTCACTTAATAAAATAAAGTTATTAAGCTTAAGCTTAATTTGTTTCATTGACATTTATACCTGGCGCAGTCTTATAGGAAAAAAAATTCTAAAGAATTTTTTCGGAACAATCGCAATGCACTTAAGTGATCATTTGTAATCGGCTGTAAAGAAGAAAAAAAAACGAACCACTGCAACTTGTGAAATAAACAGTGAACATTTGTAATCGACTATAAAAAAAAACCACTGCCTCCTGGCAAATTAAACATAGTTAGTGGAACTTTATCTAAAAATAAATTTAAATTCAAAATGTAATCGTTTTTATGCCTAAGAAAAAGCTTACAATATTTGATAGCCTTAGGAGTAATTTACAAGAAAGCGAAATGGAGGATTTTCGGAAACAAATTGCTGAGTTACAATTAGTAGTGCTAAACCAAGAGGCTGCAGTTCAGCAACAATATTTGAGAAACCAACAGCTAGAACTCGAACTGCATCAATTTCGACAACAACAACAACAATATGATGAATTTAACATGACTCCTAAAGACGTCATAGATCAATTTCGTCGACTAAAGCCTTTAGATGACAGACACAACTCGAGGGCATTCATAAAGGCAGTCGAAGCAAGCATCGTATTATGTGGAAACAACCAGAGACTTCAACAACATTGCATCCAAATCGTTACTAACGAAAAAATACTAGGCACAGTTGGACAAAGAGTGAGAGAGCTAGAAGAAAATCCCACTTGTGCAGAAGTGAAGGAGAAAATACTCCAAGGGTGCCGTCCAAGAAAAACGTATGCAGAAATTTTCAACTACTGCAGAACAGTAATGGTAAGCAATTTAAGTGAATTATTTAAAATTTTTGAACAATCTAAATTCGACATAAGCGATGTATTCGTATCCGATCAGCTAAAACCAGGCAAATATAAGCCACAAAACGTAGATAGGGACCTAGTTGATATAATGATGGAGAAGATTGACTGCCCTATTAGGGCTCATCTTGCGGAAAATGAAAATTTAAATAGCATTATTGCGAAATATACTAGATTAAAATTGCTAGAGGATAGAAGAGCGATAGACTTTAGGCATAGGAAACATGAGTTTGGCGGAAGTTCACAAAGTAGGGGACAGAGACAATCGTCACTACGACACAATAACGGTAATAACGATTGTAAGTATAACAACCGAAACAATAACGGTAATAACGATAATAAGTATAAAAACCGAAACAATAACGGTAACAGTGACTATAGGTACAACAACCGAATCGATAATAGTAACAGTAATAGTATCCATTTTAAACGTAACAACAATGATTCCAGTAGAAACGGGTGAAATTTGTCGGGCCAAACAAGAAATTCGCATATGAGCGTCGATTCTAATAAATATTCAGGACAGTCTAAAAATTCATAAGATATGGAAGTAGATACCATAGAAAATATTGAAGTAGGAGATGATGAGGTAAATTTTCTAGCAACGGCCCAGAATTCAAATTACCCGTAGTAGTACTTACCATTCGAAAACAAAACATTAGATGCCTTATAGATACTGGGGCAAATACTAGTATTAAAAAATCAAACTGCCTAACTGAATATAAAATTCAAAAACATCCAAAATCATTTTGGTTCAGAACTCTTAAACCAAGTTAAATATTATGTAGTAGCACCAATACCAGAGCAATTCATTGCAGCAGGTACCATCAGAATTGACGCTGAGACAAAAGAAATTAACATGCTCAATTCCACGGACCCAGATGTCAGGCCACCAGCAGATTTTCATGTTAATGTTGTCATTAACGAGATCGAGAGCAACAATACAGATGACGAGGACGGATCTTTAGAAGTCCAAACAGTCCACTCTCAAAAAGAGGACCCTGGATATTCAATACCTATACTGAACTCAGTGGTAAATCGATTTCGACAGCAAATCATTGTCCTGGAAGAAAAAGAGTGTGAAATAACTCATATTTTCGGTAACAAAAGTATTTATATTGATAAAAACGATATTACAAATAACAACGTCCTTAACGTAGTTAGAAGGGAAATTTTTAAAGGCAAAATTGCAATATATTCTGCTCTTAGTGA
Source organism: Tricholauxania praeusta (assembly GCA_949775025.1). Taxonomy (NCBI): domain Eukaryota; kingdom Metazoa; phylum Arthropoda; class Insecta; order Diptera; family Lauxaniidae; genus Tricholauxania; species Tricholauxania praeusta. The sequence continues at coordinate 75,678,876 of OX459029.1, read as the reverse complement.
CCATATGTACTATCAAGTACAGAAAGTTTTGGAAAATGAATTTACAGGTAAAAACCAAGTGAAATTCATTAAATGTACCTATTTTGCAAAAGACCTCAAAGACGAAGACAAGGCTCTAAAACAAATTGCTCTCCTTCATAAGGAAGAGTCTGGGCATTGTTGCAAAAAACGAAGCCCTTAAACACAGAATATATTACCTTGGCCTAAAAGTTCTGATTAATAAAATAAACAACTGTGATATCTGCACAGCAGGTAAATACGATAGGAACCCTATAAAGAAAAAATTTGAAATTACCGTAACGCCTTCAGATTCAAACGAAACTATACACATGGACACTTATGTGAACTCAAAACAAGCATTTTTGATATTAGAAGAGCTGAGATGCAAAACCCGCCAAGTGCATATTTTGCGTTTTTTAAAAAAACGAAAAAACTGTATTCCACTGAAATTTAAATTTAGTAAAAAAGTAGATTGATCCATTGTAATAGTTGTCAAAAGTTATGAAAATTCTGATTTTTCATTACATTTTATGACATAATCTATAATGACTATAATAAAAAAACGTTTGGACTTGGCGGGTTTTGAAACAAAAACCGTGGACTTGGCTGGTTTTGAAAGTGAAACCTCGGGACTTGGCGGATTTTGAAAAATAATAATAGTAAAAGGCTTCGAAATCATTTTTTTAAAAATGGCTTGGTTTAAATTAATTTCAAAACATATGAATAAATGCAGATTGAAATCTTAATTACACAATATAATTTCCATTTTAAAATAACACAAAACTATTTGTGTTTATGAAAGCCGCATCTTTTTTGATGCTAAATTGGACTTGGCGGGTTTTGATTTTCAGAAATGTGCTGCACTTGGCGGGTTTTGATAAAAAGAATTTATCAGAAATTTTTGCAATCAAAAGTTTGTGAAGGGAAACATTTTTTTTACAATTTGGAGTATGTAGGCTTGTAGACAAATATTTTTTCTGCGCCCTCCTACAATATCTCGCATTTTCATGTTTTTGGACTTGGCGGGTTTTGCATCTCAGCTCTTCATTTATAGATAAGTTTTCAAAGCATGCTGTATGCTTTTATCTCGAAGATCGGAACAGTAGAACACTCGTTGAGAAAAATCGTCTGTATATTTCAATTAAAGGTAAAATGAAAAACCTTATTTGCGATAATGAATTTAATAATATAAATGTAAAAGAATTTTGTAAAAATGAGGCTTTTGCCAAGCCCAATAGCCACACTGGCAACTCAGACGTTGAAAGGTTAAATAATACAATAACTTTGCTTTTATTTCGAAGATCGGAACAGTAGAACACTCGTTGAGAAAAATCGTCTGTATATTTCAATTAAAGGTAAAATGAAAAACCTTATTTGCGATAATGAATTTAATAATATAAATGTAAAAGAATTTTGTAAAAATGAGGCTTTTGCCAAGCCCAATAGCCACACTGGCAACTCAGACGTTGAAAGGTTAAATAATACAATAACAGAGAAAATTAGGACACTTAATTTAGCTGAAGAATTGCCTATCAAAGATCAAATGTCGAAAGCTATAGAGCTTTACTACAATACTTACCACTCAACAATTAAAGACATACCATTAAATGTGTCAAAGGACAATATTGATAAACCAGAAATCAAGAGACGAATTGAAAATCAGAAACGCACCAAAATTTCTAAGCTAAACGAAAATAGAGAAGATTACCATGAACAGAAGGAGGTAGGATTCATAAGAAACTACGTGAACGTTAGGCACAAAGAAAAACCAAAGTTTAGAAAATACCCTCTTAAAAATGTTCACACCGAAAATATTAAAAGACCCTTAAAATTTACAGGTCCTCATATCAATGCTGATCCTGATGGGACCGTTCGTGATTCCAAAAACCGAAGCGTTACTGGTGAGTGAGAGGAATACTTCAAATCTCGGATTTACGATAATAAAGTTAGAACCAGTCGATATAGTTAGTGAGCATAATCTTTTGATACATACAATAAACCCTAACGAAATTTTTGAGGTTATAACGAATTTCGAAGAGGTAGTTCAGTATGTTGAAAATTAAAATTACAAAAAGTTATTAAAAAGGGAGATAAAAATTTTGAAAAGTAAAGCATAAACTATAATACCCCATAGATCTAAGCGAGGATTACTTAATGGCGTAGGAACGGCTTCGAAATGGTTGTACGGTACCCTAGATGACGACGACAGACAGAATATTAAAAAACATTTTTCCATTGTCGATGGAAACAATCATGCAATAATAGAAAATATAAGCCAGCAGATAAAAGTCAATGACAATTTTAACAAGACATTCTTCCAACTTAAATCTACAATTGAGTCAGACAGAAAAATTCTATCAGAAAAAATAATTAATTACACTAATAAAAGACTTTATTCTGATAATTTGTTTTTTGAACAAATGCTTAAAATTAACATAGTAAAGGATCAAATTGAACATATACAAGAAAATATTGCTTCAGCAAGGACAGGTATTCTACATCCTAATATATTGACTAACGACGAAATAAATATTTATAATATCAATTTTTATAAACTTCAGAATTTGAAACAAGGTGTAGCAGTATTCAAAGAAGATAACATTATATTTGCCATTAAAATTCCAACAGCAATAATAAAGTCACAAAAAAAAGTCGTTATACCTATCCCAAATGATATCTTTAAGAAAATAGATGCCGATCAAGAATATATAGTCGAAATTAACAAACTATTTATACATATCAAGTCGGAAAATATCTCTATGAATTAAAATCAAGTAAAAATTGTATATTGGCATTTCCGCCAAAATGACAACCAGCTCAAAACGGTTAAACCACTTTTTCACAGCCATAGCACACTATAATCGCATAACTTTTTTTTTGTTGGAATGGTTTAGAAGAGAAGGGACATGTATACTTTTGTTTTCAATAATAGGCGGTGCTACGCCCCTAACGGGAAAAAACGTTTCCACGGCTAAGGTAATGGACCGATTTTGATGAAATTTGGTTAAGAGATAGAATGTTCCATAAAAAAGGTTAGTAGAGGCTCTAAGTCCTTTAAGTGGGCAGGGCATCGCTACAAATGGGAAAAAACGATATCAGGGATGTGCTTGAGTAAACATGTATTTTTTTTAGTGGGCGGTGCCACGCTCCTTACAGCAAATAAGTTTTAACAGCAAAAAGACAAGTCTTATATTCTTTTAAGAAAAATATCTACTCCTTCCTCTTTTCTTCGTTAAAATTGATCTCACTAATTAATTTGATAAATATAAACTTTAAATTTGTTTTTTTAATTACTGTATATATCTCAAATATTATTATCATTATATAAATAGGCAATCTCTAAACGGTTGCACCACTTTTTCTCAGCCATAGCACAACGTAATCGCTCAATTTTTTTTGTTGGAAAGGTTGTGAGGAGAAGGGGGGACATGTATACTTTTTTTTTCAATAGTAGGCGGTGCCAAGCCCCTAAAAAGGAAAAACCTTTCCTTGGCTAAACTAATGGACCGATTTTGATGAAATTTTGTTTGAAGATACTTAGATTGAATCCTAAGAAAGATTATTAGAAACTCTGATTTTTAAAAAAGGGCGTGGCATCGACTCAAAAGAGAAAAAACGCTATCACGGCTGTGCCACTGCACCGATTTTAATGAAATTAGGTATGGAGATGGATTGGATCTTAAGTAAAAATAAATTTTTTTGATGGGCGGTGCCACGCCTCTTACAGGAAAATACGTCGTTACTACTAAACTAACGGACCGATTTTGATGAAATTTTGTTAGGATATAGACTGAACACTAAAAAAGATTTTTAAAAACACAAATTTTTTAGGAGGCGTGGCATCGCGCCCAATGGGGAAAAACTGTATCACGGCTGTGCCACTACACCGATTTTGATTAAGTTTGGTATGTAAGTAGATTGAATCTTGAGTAAAAACATTTTTTTTAGTGGGCGGTGCCACGCCTCTTACAGGAAAATACGTCATTACTACTAAGATAGCAGACCGTTTTTGATAAAATTTTGTTAGAATATAGACTGAACCCTAAAAAAGATTTCTAAAAACTCAAATTTTTTTAGGAGTAGTGGCAGCACCTCTAACAGAAAAAAGAGTTTCTCTACTAAGCTAATGTGCCCATTTTGATGGAACTTGGTACAGGGATAGTTTGAACCCTGAGGCAAGCTATTTGCTATTTAAAGTGTACGGTACCAACCCCCAGTAGGAAAATATGTTTTCACAGCTAAGCTAATGAACCGATTTTGATGAATTTGGTATGAAGATAGATTGCACCCTAAGTAAGAGATAGAGATAGTGGTAGGGATGTAGCAACATGGTACTACGATCTAAATTTTTAGAGCGATGACAAAAAATTACTCTTTCCAGTTCAGATTTTGAATACTATAATGGGAAGTCCATAAATTACGTGAGTCAAAATAGGGGGGGAGAGGGTCCGGAAAAATCTCACCAAGTCTCACAAAGAGGGAAGGGGGTCAATAAAAATCTCACGTAAACTTTTTGATACAGAGACTTAGCATTATTATAGCAGATTACATTTAAAAATTACAAGTCAAGTCTCATGGGTGGGAAAGGGGGGGGGGGGGGTTCCCGTCAGAACTCACCAAATCTTATCAAGGGGAGGAGAGGCGGGAGTCCGAATTTCCAAAAATACACCTCACGTAATTAATGGACAGCCCGTAATCGAATCTTAGAGTTGAGACATGCAACAGCTTCTTACTCTTTGTTTGTGAGAGAGTGAGAATTATCTATACATCCATCCTTTTTTAACTGCCATAACACAACATAATCGCTTAGTTTTTTTTTTTGTTGTAATAGTTATGAAGAGGACCAGTGCAGAATGTGAATTTTTTTTAATAGTAGGCGCCTTCATCAGGAAAATACGTTTCCACGGTTAAACAAGTGGACAAGTTGGTGAAATTTGATTTGGAGATAGATTGGAACCTTAAAAAAGGTATTAAAATCTTCAAGTTTATTAAGGAGGCGTGGCATCGCCACTAATGGGAAAGAGCGGTATAACGGTTGTGCCACTACACCGATTTTGATGAAATTTGGTATGAAGATAGATTGAATCTTGAGTAAAGATATTTGTTTTGAGTGAACTGTACCACGACCCTAACAGGTAAAATTGTTTTAATACTAAGCTAATGGACCGATTTTGATGAGATTCAGAAATAGATTGAACCCTGAAAAAACGCATTTGTTTTAAAATGGAGGGTGCCGCCCTTTCAATAGGAAAATATGTTTTAGCAATTAACAGGAAAATATGTTTCCTTAGCTAAACTAATTGAATGATTTTGATGAAATTAAGTATGTATATTGAACTCTAAGAAGATATAGATATAGGGATAGGGCAACATTTGAGAATGATTTTTATTTTTAAAAGCGATGACAAAAAAAGCTCTTTCTTATATCAGTTTTTTAATACCAAAAGCATTTTAATGGTTGAATTTCAACCGCTGGGCGAACTCTAGTTTATATAAATATTAAAGTCGTTTTGAAAATTGCCGAAGTTAGCCAAAACGGAAAAATATGTCCCGTTCGAATGGAGTATTATGCATTGTAAGAAAAAAATCAGCTAAGATATTTCAATCAAACGATATCTATTAAAAAGGTATATTATTCCATAACATTTAAAAATTAGTCGCATTAAAAAATGTTGTCAGGTTTCGCTGACTTGTGCTTTTCTATAGATGCCATGAAAAACACTTCCGTTTTTTGTACCTTTCGAATGGCTTTTTTATTGCCTCTATCTGTATGGCATCAACTTTACCACTCAATATAGTGCTACCAAAGGGGTATTCCTTAAAGAAACAGAAAAAAATAAAAGTGTTTAACATTGACTTTTATTCTATGTACTTTAAAAAAAAACTTTCGTCCCGTTCAACATGAGAGAAATGCCCATATATAAGAAAAAATATTCTCTTAAAAGAAATACGAAACAAGAAATAATAGAAATAGATGATAATGTGCTTATTTTCAAAAATATTCAAAATAAAATTCTTAAATCTAGTTGTAACGGAAGAAGTATAAAACTTAATGGAAGTTATATGGTTACTTTTGATAATTGCACGCTCGAAATTGATAACCAAAAATTTTCAAACAAAAATTATATTATCAATAAAGGTTCATATTGCCAACAAATGAAAATGTTACTGTAGAAGAAAAACTTACTTTTGAAGAAATAATTCTTAATCAGGAAAACAATGTAAAAGAAATTAAGGAATTAAAATTCCATAGAACTGTGACTTATGGCCTAGGCTCCACAACAATCCTCTTAACAATAATTACTATAATTGCAATTATATTTATTCTAAAAAGACAAAGTAAACTAAAAGTTAAAATAATCCTTACCCTGAAATATCTGATTTTTTGAGTTATGATGTTATTGAAGAAAATGAGCAATATATTAACCCTCTAACCGGAATGACCGTCTGTAGACGGTTATTACATTTTACCATACAATAACCTTACTAACAACGATTTTCTATTTTAAATTTGAATTTCAATAAAGTAAACTATGAAGTTCCAAAGCGATGTTCAATTTGTAGAGGAATCACAATTCGTTTCGTCGTTTTACCCTTTACATGTTGAAGTGAGTAATGAACGCACGAATAAAAGTTAAAAAAATCCTAAAGGGATTAGTTAAAAAAATTAATCTTCGGCCGCATTGGCTAGTCAGAACTAGGCCGACTTCAATTACCTGTTTTACAACTTTAACTTGTTTCCAATTTGTTTTTCCACAGGATCAATATCAGCAATAGATTTCCTATTTGTTTTTCCACAGGATTAATATCAGCAGTTGATTTCACTTTAAAATAACTTTATTTAACGATACACTTTAAGGTCTAAAATAAGACTGGTTCATCGAATGCAATTCATGAACTAGCTTAACTTAATTCAACTTAAAATACTTAATCCTAATTGCTGCGTCAGCTTTTTCTCACGCTAGCCGTGAGACCGCTTGCCTGCACTGGATAACGTGTACAAGCTTTTCGCTGACGAGGTGCAACGTGACATGCGCTGGAACGATGAACCCGAGTGAGCATACGCATGACTCAGGTAGACTGACCGCTACCGCGTGTAAGCTGCACTTGCATTGTCGTTGACTCCTCCCCTCTTAAAAATCTGCGTCTCGTAGATCACCTTGGATGCTACTGCTTTATTGGGAATGTTGTTCGCAGGCAAAAAGGATGGCTGGTTCAAGCTTTGAAATGCTGAGTTTACGGGTCATCTTATGCCATAGGAAAAGTGCAATTATCGACATGAAAAGCATTATTACCAGATCGGAGATCATGGAGAGGTCCATTTTTTTCGTGAGATTGGCTAATTTCTTAATGTTGTTTAACGTTGTTCCATGTAGGTAGTTAAGGTCAATTTTGTGACCACTTCGGGTGATATTGGTCAGCAATGGAGGAAGTGCCTGTATGTTAGTGGTTGAATAAATTTTATCATTGACTTGAATTGTTTCGTTCTCAAACTGAACTAGGTAAGTTCCTTCCAAGTACCTTGAGACGTTTGAAGATTTCAGGAGTCCTCTGAAGTTAGTTAAAAAAATAGTATTATCAAGGATGAGTTCTATGACTTCTTCAGGGTTGGTTCGGAAGGTGCAGTTGGCGTGGCCACCTTTTAGCAATCTTGTCACGCATTGATCCTCTGATAATTTGGTTACTGAAGTAGTCTTGCAAATGGTTGAATTTTTGATGAGCAAACACCGTTCGTTAATACCGTAGGTTTCTTTTTGATTCACTAACATTTCGCTGTAGACAATATCCACCTGACTGCCGTTAGTTATGGAAGGCCGCACAAAAATGTGATTAAAAACTTCAGGCTGAATTTTCGGCAAGGACACAACATAAATGAGCATAGTATCATTTGCAAAAATTGATGGAGTAGCGAACGCTAGGGCTTCAATCTCGTTCTCGTAGGGCAGCGTCTCAAATTCTGATAGAGCCTTGCTCATGTCTTCACTGTCTAACAGGTTTGTATTTACGATGCCGTTTCTCGCCATTTGACATGCTCGAACAATCTCATGCACTTGATCCTTTAGAATTAAGACCTTCTCGAACAAAGTTTTTTCATATTTTTCTTTTAAATGGTTACCAATGTCGTTTTTGAAAAATTCTACCAATTTATTGTACCTGGTAATTGCTTGTAATTATTCTAGTTTTTTTATTTAAAATGTTTAATTATAGTATATGAAGAGAGAGTGTGGTTTTGCTGGATTGTTCCCTTACCCCTTTTTTTTTAAAAAAAAATTTTTTATTTTTATTATTTAATATACCTTAATTTCCTTTGGTTACATATATTCTTAAAGGGAGTCGAACCCCGGCATCCTTGATTATTGGCAGGAGCCCACTACTTTTTTAAGGAATATGGTTTTGAAAAAGAAAAAATTTTTTGAGTTTAAAATTTTCCATCTTATTATTTTTAGTTTTTTAAATGGATTTTATGAATTTTTTTGCCGGACATGGTCGTTATGGTGACTATATTGTCTGCGGCAACAACTTCTTTTTTATAAATTGGCTTTTGTTTGCCTTTAATCTGTTTATCTTTTACAAAAACTGTGTCCCCATTACTATAAGTCTTGGTGACTTCTTTCTTAGAGTTTATTCTTAGATTCCCATTTTTTTAATTTTCTTCAATGAGTCCTCTCAAGTCCTCATTGAGCTTGTGCTGAAAATCTGAAGCGTTTTGATAATTGATTTTTGCAATTCTGTTAAAAAAAATGTCACAAAGTCTATTTTTGATGACCTAGTGAATGGTGTTGTTATACCTGTCCACTGCCGTACACATCAACTCCCTCGGACGCATGTTACTGTGTTCCATCCTCAGACACCTGTAAATTTCAAGAAGGGTGGAGTGAACTTTTTCGACTTGTCCATTAACTTCACTTCTCTGAGTTGGAGTTCGATAGAATTCAATTCCCAGTGAACGCACGTAGTTGGTTATTAGCGGGCTTGAAAGACCTCTTTCATTATCAGTCACAATTATTTTGGGGACTGTGAAATAATGTAATAGACTGACAAGTCTGGTCTTTAAGTGACTCGCGGATTTATTTTGGATGTAAAATAGCTTGACGAATTTAGAAAATTTATCTAAATATGAAATGAACTTCGTCCCATGAAGCTCCAAAATGTCGATATGCAAGATTTTGCAAGCATATGTGGGTATGGAAGTAGGTTGAAGCTGAGGCTTACTCGGATGCCTATCATATTTATTGAGCTTACAATTCTCGCAAAAGTCGGCATAACTTTTAATTAGTTTGGACATACGAGGGAAATAATAATTTTCGAGAATTTGATCCTTGTTTTCACGAGGATTTCTATGAGCTCGCTTGTGCTCGTTCTCGATAATTCTGAAAATCTCTTCCTCACCTTGTACATCGTGCACAACCCTTTGAGTTATACGGATTTTGTACTTAGAAAAGTGGTTCAAGTACACCCTTTGCAGCAATTCCAAAAATGGCTCATGAATTTTTAATCCATTGATAACATTTGGATTTAAATTTTCCCTTAGAATGTTAGCAAGAGCTTCGTCATCTAAATATGAAATGAAAATAGAGTGCCGTGAAAACCTGGATGGGGAGCTTCATGGTACTGATCATTTTTACCTATTGTAATTATAAGCTGGTTTCGGAATACATTCAAAGGAACCTCAACATGTGGAATGAGATCTGAAGAGTCTTGCTCCGCACTATGCATCGTTCCCTCGCTTGCGGTTTTAGTTCCCTCGCTTGCGGTTTCAGTTCCCTTGCTTACTTCTTGAGCACCTTCAGGCTGTCCTGAAGCATTTAAGTGATTAAACTGAGTCCTGAGTCTTGAGAGAGCGTCTGCCACGTGGTTTGATTTACCAGGTTTTGTAAACCAATTCGTGGTTATACTCCTCAATTCTCGCCTTCCAGCGCTTCAGCTTTGCATTGAAGTTCCTGTTGCCAAGTGCGTAGGTTAAGGGCTGGTGATCCGTATAAATTTTTATTTTCTTGGCACCGTAAATGTAGGACCTCAAATTGTCCAGAGCGCAAACAATTGCCAGCATTTCCTTTTCATTTGTTGCATAATTTTCCTCAGTCTTGCTTAGAGACCTGGAAATATATGCAATTGGTTTGTCCTTTCCCGGTTCACCTTGGGACAGGACTGCACCTAGAGCAAAGTTGGAAGCGTCCGTTGTGAGGTTGAATGGTTTGTTAAATTCTGGGAAAGCAAGGATGAAGTTAAGAGCTCCTTCTGGCTATCAAAAGCTGTCATCGCTTCCTCGTTTAACTTAATGGTGACTTTTCGGGATTGGTTAGCTTTGACTTGTGCATTGGGACCTCGAGTTAAATTCGTTAGAGGCTTAGCAACCTTCGCGTAATCACGAATAAATTTTCTGTAATAGGAGGTCATCCCCAGGAAACTCTTTAGTTCTTTTAAATTATTTGGTGGAAGAAAGTTCTGAATGGCCAAAACTGTCTTATGGTCAGCTTTGATACCATCAGCGGTAATAAGGTATTTTAAAAACTCAACTTCTCTCTTCATGAATTGAGTCTTTTCTAAGTTGACCGTCAAGTGTGCCTCCTGCAACCGCGCAAATACAACCTCTAAGTTTTTTAAGATGCTCCTCCTCAGTTTTCCCGAAAATGATGATATCGTCTATATAGACGTAGCATATCTTCCCAATATATTCCCTTTACACGTCGTCAATCATTCGTTGGAATGAATGCCGGCGCATTTTTCAATCCAAATGGAAGCCTGAGAAACTCATACTTCCCATTCAATGTTGAGAATGCCGTTTTCGGGATATTTGAGGGTTTCATCGCTATCTGATGGAAACCCGAAGTTAAATCAAGGGTGGTATAGAAATTAGCTCCACCAAGATTAGCAAGAGTTGTATTTATGTCTGGTATTGGGTATGCGTCACCGATAGTCACACTATTCAGGCGCTTGAAGTCTATGACGAGTCTGTATTGTTTCTCGCCTGAGTTGTAAGGGCTTTTTGAAGGACGAATGATGCCCGAGGTTAACAACTCATCAACCTGTCTTTCCACTTCTTCGCGCATACAAGCGGGATACGGATAGCTCTTCGTATAGATAGGATCGTCTGTGCTAGCCTTAATTTCTGCAAGAACAGATGTTTTAATCATCCGATCCATATCTATTGGTTGGAATAGATCATTATACTTGTCCAAGATGGACTGAAGTTTGCTTAATGTCTTTTCATTTAAGCCTTCTTCGAGGGTAGGAAAGTGGTTAACTTCCTTAGAAATTTTATTTTTTAAAGGGACCTTTATGGTACCTTTTAAAATCAAAATATTGGACCTTCGGTCAATTATTGCCTCTAATTTTTTCAAAGTATCGTCGCCAATTATGCCATGGAAAGTTTGTAGGCCTGGCAAGACGAAAAAGGTAATAAATGACTTGACTCCAAAACGTTCAAAAAATCTTCCAGAAATTTTCTTAGTTATTCGAAGATTTCCTCCAGCGGAATTAATTAAGAATGGCCTATCTACAGGGATTGTGGTTATGGCTAGAGAGGGGGTTATAAAATTTTTATTGGCATCAGTATCAATAAGGAAATTGAGGACAGTGCCATCTGCAGCTATATATTCTATATATGGAACGCTGGAGAGGCTCCTATCATAAAATTTACCTGGTCACCAATTTCTTCATTTGCCTGACCCTCATTTTGTTGCGTATTTTCTTCTTCCCCGGCTTGTTCCACATGAAACATTCTCTGTTGCTTCCGGTTGGATCCATTTGGACGTTTCATATAGTTTACATTTTTGGTCTGGATGCTGGGATCGACATCCATCCGCTCATCAGGTTTGGGTCCTAACTTCGGTGGTAACTGAAGGGGTTGGAAAATTTTTGTGCACCCAAAAACCTCCTAGGTGGTAAGGACGGCCTTGCCTCAACTTTTTGCTTTCTCCCGAAAAATTGATTAATTGGAGCAGTTACCGTATTCGAGACGTTTGGGCGATGAATCACATTATTTCTGTAATTCAAATTTTGTATGTCGAGGCAATCAGAATATGCCTCAGGCAAAGTAGATGGTTTTTTGATGGCTAACATCTTTGAAAGGTCACCATTCAGAACGCGTATAAAAACATCGATAGCTCTATTGCGGTAGCTCTCAATTAGAACTTGTACCGTTTCTGAGTATAACTTTCCGTTTTAACTTTATTTATAATTAGTGAAAATTGATGGTTTACGGCGGCATAGAACTCATCAATGCTCGAATTTTTCTGACAAAGTTGCATCAATTGATGTTCAAGGGTCCGAATGTCTCTTTTGTCTGCATAATGCAAGGAAAGACATTGTTTCATCGCAGTCCAGCTTTCATCAAATATATTATGGGAGTTGAGGGCTGCATCGGCACTTCCTCTCACCTTTTGCCTGATGCTCTGGAGAATAGCGCGATAAATCGGCTTATTTTTGACAATGTCATAGTCTCTTAAAATTGCCTTCACATTATGCACCCAAGAGATGTACTGCACGGGATTGCCATCAAAAACTTGCAATTCCTTGACACAGTCCGGTAATTTACCGATGTCTTTTAATTCGGATTCATTGCGCGGCCCGCACAATTGCATCACTTCGGTCGATTCTGGAAATGCAGGCGCCTGAGGAGTCGCCTCTAGTTTCATCAAGCGACCTTCCACTGCCTTCATTTGCCCCATGACGGCATTTATCGCGCCGGTGAGTTGAGTGAGTCTTTCTTTAATTTCTTCCATTTTCACTATTGCTTACTTTTCAAATTTTCAACACAAATTAAATTTAGTAGTATCTTTGCGATCTGATAACTAATAAAAAATTTCTTCACAAATCGCAGTACTTGTTTTTTTTACAATTTTATAATTTTCAGAATTTTCACAATTAATTCCTCTGGAATTTTACAATTCTTTTTCCTCATATGGGAAACGTCTTTTACAATTTTTAAATCCCACAGATACTTTGCTTTTTCCGAAATTTCACAATTCCTCCCTTTCTCTTTTTTTTCTTTAAAAACTTTTCTTATTTTCACAAATTGTTGCTATCAATTTATTTTTCTCTTGTTTTTGAGATTCCACTTTAACACTTTTTTATCACTCACAATTTTAACATTTGCTGTAAGAAGAAAATTAGTTGTTAAAAAACTATATTTCTGAAAGAGAAATGGAAAATATTGTAAACTTTGTAAAAAGATTTTACGCAGTAGTTTTCGTTGTCCGTAGTTACAAATAAGATTTTAAATTAGTAATCAAAACGTTTTTTGTATTTGTGTTATTTCAGTTTTTTTTTGTAAATAAAAAAATTTTTATGTGTTAATGGGTTTCCGTAAGGAAGTCCCAATTTCAGTTTTTTAAATTAAAAAATTTTATTGTAGGGTTTTCACATGAAAGTCCCGATTTAAATTAAAATTGATGGGTTTCCGTAAGGAAGTCCCAACTTCAAGTTTTTTCTTTTTTTTTTTTTAAAATTAATAAATTTTATTGTAGGGTTTTCACATGAAAGTCCCTATTTAAAATAAGGCTGATGGGTTTCCGCAAGGAAGTCCCAATTTAGATTTTAGTTTTTCGTCGAAGGGTTTTCAAATGAAAGTCCCGTTTTTTTCTTTATATGATGGGTAATGCCCATTTGTTATTGGTATAGATGGGTTTTCGATTGAAAGTCCCTCTATTTGATTATTGGATGGATTTTCAGTTGAAAGTTCCATTTATTTGATTATCTGGTGGGTGATGCCCATTTAATTTTATCATTGATGAGTTTTCGGATGAAAGTCTCTCAATAAGAATTATTGGCAGGACCTGACGGACTATAGGAAGGAAGGACCATGTTGTTCCCGTTCAGATGTAGCAACAACTTCGGGGAGTCCAGTGCAGCAACCTACTGAGGCACAGCACCCTTCACTGGTCATTGCAACTCCTTTTGTAATCTCTGCTATGTTCCCATGTGTACAACAGAAGGTTTTTGTTTAATTATAACTTGCTCCTTTTTTATTAATTTCTTTTTTTTTATAAACTGGAGTGCCCCGTGGGGATCGCAGTTTGATTTTTGTATTTTATTCTCCACTATGTCCTTATGGTTATAGTAGAGCACTTTTGTTAAGGATTATACCATTTTTTTATTTTAGTTTAATTATAAACTGGAGTGCCCCGTGGGGATCGCAGTTTTATTATATATTTTGTATACGAACTGGAGTGCCTGGCTTTGTGGGCTACAGGATCGCAGTTCCTTATTTTTAGTGGCAAGTTTTATCTTTTAAACTGGAGTGCCTGGCTTTTTGGGCTACAGGATCGCAGTTCCTTTATTATTAGTGGCAAGTTTATCTTTTTTATTTGAACTGGAGTGCCTGGCTTTTTGGGCTACAGGATCGCAGTTCTATTGCCAGTATTTTTTTTTTAAGAAAACAATTACCAGGATGTTGCAAGGACCCTGCTCGGGCGCCAGTTTAACAAATCCTAAAGGGATTAGTTAAAAAAATTAATCTTCGGCCGCATTGGCTAGTCAAAACTAGCCAATGCCCAACGGGCCGACTTCAATTACCTGTTTTACAACTTTAACTTGTTTCCAATTTGTTTTTCCACAGGATCAATATCAGCAATAGATTTCCTATTTGTTTTCCACAGGATTAATATCAGCAGTTGATTTCACTTTAAAATAACTTTATTTAACGATACACTTTAAGGTCTAAAATAAGACATGTTCATCGAATGAAATTCATGAACCAGCTTAATTTAATTCGACTTAAAATACTTAATCCTAATTGCTACGTCAGCTTTTTCTCACGCTAGCCGTGAGACCGCTTGCCTGCACTGGATGACGTGTGCAAGCTTTTCGCTGACGAGGTGCAACGTGACATGCGCTGATACGATGAACCCGAGTGAGCATACGCATGACTCAGGTGGACTGACCGCCAGCGCGTGTAAGTTGCACTTGCATTGTCGTTGACTTAAATTATGTTAAAATTTTGTGGTTTTTCTTACGCGTTTAAAATTAAAATTGTGCTAAAAGAATTGCAAATAAATCAACCAGATCTGCTAAATTATCCAGGCTAACCGATGAGCAGATCCAGGAGCTAATGAACTCAGCGAAACGGATTATTCAAGCGAAAGACACGTGACCCCATGCTGCCACTTTTACATCATATTTTAGACATGGCAATGACAAATGCTCACATTCTATTTCGAAGGATCAATCAGGACGAAAAAATCAAATACAAGTTACCAGAGTTTCGCGAAGTCGTGGCAGCAAGTCTTATCAAATATGAACTAATTCCTGTTGGCAACCATCTACAGCAACAGCCAAATTTGCCACGTCTTCATGTGGAATGAAGGCTAAAATACCAGACGATGCCGAAAGATATGATGAACGTAGGCACAACCCAAGTATGACCGATTCTAAAGGCAAAAAAATATCCAAACACTGTAAGAAATCTAATACCTAGGTATATTGTATGAGATGCAACTTGAACCTAAGCCTAACACCAGCAAAAAATTGTTTCTTTGATTTACATCATAAAAAATAGGTTTTTACTCTTAAGACTGATGTTTTTATATACATTATATTATTATTATTCAATTTAGTTATTAGGACAAGATGTCAATTTACCAGTTTATGTTCATAATTACACCAAGCGACTTTTTTATTCATTAACCGGCAAGACCGCTTCTAGACGGTCATTCGTAAAATGCCTACAACTACTAAACTGTTGTACGTATTGCTTATTGTAGGGTTCGCACCAACCATTGTGCATAAAGGGCTCTGACCAACACAATGTTTGTAGCGTATCAATACAGTAAAATATTATGACAAGGTCAGCGGCAACTCAAACACATTATTTACGATGACCAATAATTTGTGCAACAACAACAAATGTCTGGTTGACATACATTTGGAAATGCACAACATAAGTGTGTCATGCATTTGACGCCACACACAAAGCCAAAGCAATGGGATGTAACATAACACTTTTACTATTGTTTGTTTATCGTTTTGCTTTGAGCTAATTTCAATATGTAACAGATGCATGGCATGTATTACAATTATTTTTTGTAAAATTATGATGAGTAAGAATTCTTGGATAATGAGTGAAAAGAAGAATTGTATCTTTTCACTCAAATAAGAAATGTATATAAGAAAAAATTATAAACTAATAAAATCAATCGAAGATCTGACTTTGACTTAAAATTATAAAACTTTGTTTTTATTAAGTCTCAAAGGATCATCCATTCACCCCTGTAGCCTTTGTGGCTGATTAAGTGATAGCTCTTGGCGAGCTTTTAATAAAGCCAAAAATAGGACTTTAGAACCTTTATATCCAAAACTCATTTCCGGTATAGAAATCATTCCAAAATAAGAACCTTTATATGGCGATCTTGCGGACCTGATCCTGAAATCTTCCTGCGATCCTGCGGACCTGATCCTGAAATCTTCCTGCGATCCTGCGGACCTGATCCTGAAATCTTCCTGATCCTGAAATCTTCCTGCGATCCTGCGGTCCTGATCCTGAAATCTTCCTACATTTGAAATTCAATGAACAAATATAACTTTGACGAAATTTTTGCTAGGTGTCAAGACACCATTGAGAAGTACGTGGTAGAAGCACTAAAAGAAGCACCGGTGTACAAACCCACACCGATTCCTGGGCCGAGAAAACTGACGATAGAGGAATATCGTCAACGACAATTACAACGTCAACAACTAAAACAACAGCAGCAACTTGAAATAAACATATAAAAAAAAAAAAAAATTTTTTTATTAGACTTCTTATATTAATGCCAAATGACCTTATAGCAGCAAAAATGGTAGTGTTAGGACAGGAAACAAAAATCACAGAAAACATTGCAATCAATGGTGGCATACAAAATAAGTATGAAACTTACATTGATTTCTTTGTTGTGATTGCGATTATAGCCTTAGTAATATATATCATAAAAAAGATAAATTCATACTATAAGGGTTATGTTACGAAAAGAGTAGCTAATGCAAATGTTTAGGTTCATTTGAATGGATTCGTTATTAGAAATAGCTATAAAATTAAAAAATAGTCTTTCAAAATCCACATCACGTGTGTTCAAAGCAGAAACATTAGACAAGAAATTAGCACTATGCAGTAAAATAGAAAAAGAATTGAGAATTTTAGAAGAAAATACAAAAGAATATGATAAAGTAATTACAATAAAGAAACATATACTAAAAACTAGGGAATTAATAGATCAGAATAAAGAATTAATAGAACAAAACTTACAAAGTGAATCAGAATCAGAACTAGAAATGTCAAATTTTGAAATAGGGACAGCTTCTAAGCTGTTAGAAGAATTTGATGGGGAACCAAAGAAATTGTCAACATTCCTAGGAGCAATAGAATTTTATGCTTCCACACTAAAAGATGATATACAAAAAGCATTGCTAGTAACATTTATTCTTGCAGTCAAGCTATCTGCAAAAGTAAAAAACAGACTATTACCTGAATCTACACCCACATCAATAGCTGATTTAAAAACAGCACTAATAAAGCACTATAAGACGTGTAACAATCCATTAAAAGTACAGAATGAAATAGGTAGATTAAGACAAGGTTCAATGACAATAAATTCCTTTACTTCGAAATTAGAGGCTCTGATAGCATCACTAAATGACATACAAATAACGACACAAGGGGATAGCAACAAAACTTTGATCATAACACTTAATGATCAATTAGCGCTAAACGCCTATAAAAATGGTTTAAACGAACCATATAAAAGTATATTGCTTGCGGCTCAACCGCAAACTCTTGCAAAAGCAATTGAAATTGCCACTGATGTAGATTACCAAAACAATCCCACGCATAATGTCATGACATTTCAGACTCGTAGTTACAATGATAGGTACAGGAATAACTATAGTGGAAATAACTATAGAGGAAATAACTTTAGAGGAATTAATTATAGAGGAAATAATCACAGAGGAAACAACTACAATAGAAATAGTTATGGTAGGCGCGATAACAACTACAGGCGTACAAATCAAAATTCAAATAGAAGTGGTGAAAATGAGCGCAATACAGAAAATAATACACGTCATAATAGAAATGGTTATAGAAACAATAACGGACGTGGATCGGGAAACAGAAGAAGCCCTGGCAATGGAGGGCAACAGCAAAATTAAAGAAATTCAGAATAGTTTGCTTAAAAACCCAAAATACAAATATAATAAAAATTAATATAGGTAATAATAGGACAATTAATCTCCTAATAGATACAGGTGCAGATATCTCAATAATTAAGCAAAATATCATAGAAAATCATCCAATATTGATGATTGAGCCATGCCAGATAACAGGAATAGCAAGCAAGCCAATAACCATTGACCAGCAAGTCGAATTAGACATTAAATTAAATAGCGGTCAAATAAAACATGAATTCTATGTAACAGATAAACAAATCGACATAGTTACAGACGGTATACTAGGAAGAGATTTCCTACTAAAATTCAATTGCAAAATAGATTACGAAACATGTGTTCTCACACTAAACATGTCGGAAATGCAAGAAGACATTCCAATATACATGAAATTGCCCACAAGGAAAATAAATATTACAATCGCAAAGAGAAGTGAAATAATTACAAGCGTAAATGTGAACCTAAATGAAGACTCCATAGTACAAGCAAGAGAAATACAAAAAGGTATTTTTATAGCCAATGCGATAGTCCCAGCAAATGGTAATAAACATATAAAAATTCTGAATACAACAGATAATGACATTCATATTAAAGAATGTGACATATCATTAGAACCGTTAAAAAACTTCCAAATCCTGAGCTTCAAAGATAATCCCAATGAAAACGGCAGTTTTGAACCAACAATTAAAGGATATGATGACAAAGCGAAACAAGAAGTAATGGACTTATGCAACAAGTACAAAAATATTTTTCATAGAGAAGGAGATATATTAGCTACAAACAATTTTTACAAACAACATGTAGTACTAAATGACGAGTCACCTGTCTACATAAAAAACTATAGACTTCCACAATCTCAACTTCATGAAATAGAAAATCAAGTAGAAAAATTGTTAGAAGAAGACATCGTTGAACCATCGTACAGCCCATACAATTCACCGTTACTAGTAGTACCAAAGAAATCACAAAGTAGTACAGCAAAATGGAGACTAGTAGTAGATTTTAGGGCACTAAACCAAAAGATTGTTAATGATAAATTCCCACTAACAAGACTGGAAGACGTATTAGACAAACTTGGAAACGCAAAATATTTTTCAACTCTAGATATGACGAGTTCATTTCATCAGATTCCATTAACTAAAAGCTCAAGACATCTAACGGCATTCTCAACAAATTCAGGACATTACCACTTTAAACGTTTGCCATTTGGACTAAAAATTGCGACAAATAGTTTCCAACGGATGCTATCAATTGCTTTAAGCGGACTACAGGAATCAGCATTTCTTTATGTAGATGACATCATAGTGTTTGGTTCCACCTTGAAACAACACAACAGAAACCTAGAACAAGTATTTCAAAAACTACAAAAAGTTAACCTAAAGCTAAACCTTAGCAAATGTGAGTTTTTGAAAACAGAAGTAGTATATCTAGGGCATCTGATAACATCTAAAGGTGTAACAACAGATCCAGCAAAACACGACGTCATAAGGAATTACCCACAACCGAAGGACGCTGATGAAACACGTAGATTTGTAGCATTCTGCAACTATTACAGAAAATTTATTGAAAATTTTGCAGAAATTGCTCGACCTTTAAATCAATTGTTAAAAAAAGGACAACTGTTCAACTGGACAGAAGAATGCAACACAGCTTTTAACACACTGCGAGAAAAGCTGATATCACCGCAACTGTTAGCATATCCAAATTTCGAGAAACCATTCATTCTCACAACAGACGCATCACAATACGCATTAGGAGCAGTCTTATCCCAAGGTGAACCAGGACAAGATAAGCCAATAGCTTACGCCTCGAAAACTCTAAACAAACATGAAGTCAATAAAGCAATCATCGAGAAAGAGCTACTTGGAATACATTGGGGGATAAACTACTTTAGACCATATCTCTACGGAAGAAAGTTCACAGTATACACAGACCACAGACCTTTAGTGAGTCTATTTACGCATAAAAATCCATCATCAAAATTAACAAGAATACGTTTAGATTTAATGGACTACGACTTTGAAATAATTTTCAAACAGGGCAAAATGAACACAAATGCAGATGCACTCTCACGAATAAAAATAGATTCAAATAAATTAAAAGAAATGATACCAAAAGAAAAGCACGTGCAAGTACTTACAAGGGCGGCAAAAGAAAAAATGAATAAAAAAGATAATGTGTACACGAAAAAACTGAACAGTGGTGCTAGTTCTCAGCAAGTGCAGTCTGATCAACCACATATATGGGAAGCTACATCATTTTCAGAAGTTAAAGGCCTAAAAAGATTAAAATTTATGAACAATTCCATGGAAAATAAGAATATTGAAAGAGCAGACAATCTTGAGATGTTAAACGAAAAATCTTTACCAGAGTTAAAATTGGTTCAGAGGAAGTCTACATCAAAAAATCAAGGTAAAAATGATAAAATAATCATTGCTCAAAATAAAGTTCTTGCGATATTACACGATAAATCTTTACCAGAGTTAAAATTGGTTCTGACAAAGTTAATATCAAAAACACAAGAACAAGAGATAAAAACGCTAGCGCTGGAAACGAATGATGAGATATTCACATTGATAACAGTTCCAGAATTAAAAGAATTATATAATAAGCTGCAGCATAAAAATAAAAACGCGTTAAAAATAATATTGTATCAGCCCCCTAATGAAATTAAAAATAAAGAAGAACAAATACAGCTGATAAAACAGCATCATGACACACGAACAGGAGGTCATGTAGGTATCAAAAGATGCATCGCGAAGTTAAAACAAAAGTACATTTGGAAGAATCTATCCAAAATGGTAAAAACATATATAAATAATGGTAATCTATGCAATGAAACGAAAATAATAAAGTATACCAGAGAGAAAATGTGCATAACGGAAACTCCATCTACAGTATTTGAAACAGTGACTATGGATACAGTCGGACCGATGAGACCATCAGAAGAATATAGGTACATTCTAACAATCCAATGTGAATTGTCGAAATTCTTAGTAGCAATTCCTTTAGAAGATAAAGCAGCCATCACAGTAGCAAAAGCAATCGTGGAACAATTTATATTAAAATATGGATGCTTCAAGACACTGAAAACTGATAAAGGAACCGAATTTGTAAATGAACTACTACAAAACATATGCAAAGCTTTACAAATCGAGAAACGTACTTCAACACCTTATCATCATGAGACGATAGGAACAGTTGAGAGAAATCATCGAGTACTTAATGAATATCTGAGAAATATGCAAGAGAACGACAACTGGGCAACATTATTGCCATACTATGTATTCTGTTTCAACACAACTCCACATAGCACGACAACTTATTCTCCATTCGAGCTTGTATACGGCAAAATCTGTGCATTACCTGGCGAAATTTATAATAATAATACAAAAAACTATGATATTGATAACTATTTAATTGAGCTTAAACAAAAATTGAGATATGCACACGAAAAAACAAAAGAAAACCTAGAGAGTAACAAACTAAAAGTAGCAGAAATTTCAAATAGAAATACAGGTAATCAGAAATTTCAAATAGGAGACAAGATTTACCTAAAAGTAGGAAACAAAAGCAAATTTGACAAACCATTCAAGGGACCTTACACCATTGTAGAAACAAAAGGCCCAAATAGTAAAATAAAAATAAACAACAAAATACAAGAAGTTCATAACAATAATATTATATTAGCTAGAAATAAGAATAGCTTATGAAACAAAAATAAAAATAAACATTGAATTAAGGCATTAAACTCTACAAGTATGAATGTAATGAATGAATCAAATTTAGCAAACCTAAGCATAAAATCAGAACTTGAAAATTAATATATGAAGGTCACTAAGTAAACACTTAGAACAAACTTTTGCAAATAAGCAAAATTGTAATTGTATAACAATAAATATAGAACAGTATAAAAATATGTAAGACAAATAAAATTAAATTTTGCAAATAAGCAAAAATTGTGATTCTAAACAATAAATATAGTACAGTATAAAAATATATCAAATGTAAGATAAGAATAGAAATTAAATAATTAGTAAAATTTTTTTTTATATAAACATAATTAAATATATGAATATTATTACATAACTACTAAGATACATACTTATATAAAACAAAATATCGCTATATCACTAGAACTTAAATACACACCATGCATCAAGAACAATATATTTACATATGGTACAAGCGCATAAGCGTTTATTCACATTTAAGAACTATTAATAAACGTTATGCATTTCCAAAAGGGGTAGAGGTGTTGTACGTATTGCTTATTGTAGGGTTCGCACCAACCATTGTGCATAAAGGGCTTTGACCAACACAATGTTTGTAGCGTATCAGTACAGTAAAATATTATGACAAGGTCAGCGGCAACTCAAACACATTATTTACGATGACCAATAATTTGTGCAACAACAACAAATGTCTGGTTGACATACATTTGGAAATGCACAACATAAGTGTGTCATGCATTTGACGCCACACACAAAGCCAAAGCAATGGGATGTAACATAACACTTTTACTATTGTTTGTTTATCGTTTTGCTTTGAGCTAATTTCAATATGTAACAGATGCATGGCATGTATTACAATTATTTTTTGTAAAATTATGATGAGTAAGAATTCTTGGATAATGAGTGAAAAGAAGAATTGTATCTTTTCACTCAAATAAGAAATGTATATAAGAAAAAATTATAAACTAATAAAATCAATCGAAGATCTGACTTTGACTTAAAATTATAAAACTTTGTTTTTATTAAGTCTCAAAGG
The DNA here is from genome assembly GCA_949775025.1 of Tricholauxania praeusta. Classification (NCBI taxonomy): domain Eukaryota; kingdom Metazoa; phylum Arthropoda; class Insecta; order Diptera; family Lauxaniidae; genus Tricholauxania; species Tricholauxania praeusta. The sequence goes on along the minus strand of OX459029.1, from coordinate 75,655,968 downwards.
ATCATCCATTCACCCCTGTAGCCTTTGTGGCTGATTAAGTGATAGCTCTTGGCGAGCTTTTAATAAAGCCAAAAATAGGACTTTAGAACCTTTATATCCAAAACTCATTTCCGGTATAGAAATCATTCCAAAATAAGAACCTTTATAAAACCTTCACATCAATCGCAAAAATAACTTCAAATTCAAAATTCTCGTAGCCAAATTACCTAGATTTGATATTTTACTTTGTATTTTTAGTCGTATTTCTATTTTGCCGGTTAGAGGGTTAAAGAACTAACTATGGTGAGATCGATTTTTACAAACTTCTTCAAAAGGAAATGCAAAAACAAACGATATAGTTGCAGATTTAGCACATCAAACTTAACTTATTACTCAGGTCAACAAATCGAAAAAAAAAATGTTGGTGCCGAGATATAGTTAGTGGTTTTCTATTAAGTATGTACTAGCAACATTAAAAATATTTTTAATTTTTTTTCCTACGTGTCATTTTTGATTAACCGTCAGTTTTGTATATTCGCTGTAATCAAAAGATTTCAATAAATAAATTGATTTTTATATCATTTCCTCATTGCGAAAAAATTGTCTCAATGATCCAAATGTGTTTTGTTACATTTGTGGTGAATACACAGTGAAAAAGTACAGAAATCCTATAACAGATTTTATAAAAAGTGCTTATTTTGCTTAGTTTTAGTCGAAAATTGAGGATGAATACAAGCCGTGGATACCCCAAATTGTTTGTAAAATGTGCTATGAACACTAGAGACAGTGTATTAGTGGTAGATGAAACCATTTGTGGTTCGGAATGCCTATGCAATGGAAAGAACAAAAAAATCACTTCGATTACTGTTACTTCTGCTGTATTAATTTACGTGGTGTAAACGTTAAAATAATGATTTATCCAGACTTAGATTCTGCTTGAGGACCCTTATCACATTCAGAGGAAGTACCTGTTCCAGCATTTTGCTCCATTCGTGAATCATCATTTGAAGAAGTCATTATTGAAGTGAGTAGCGACAGCGATTTCGAAGGAATACCATCTACAGAGTAAAACCTTTTACCTAAGAAGAATGTAATGATTTGATAAGGGATCGTGAACTTTCTAAAGAATCTGCAGAGGTTTTGGCTTTTAGATTAAAAGAAAAAAACTTGTTGGCGTCAGGTACAAAAGAACAAGAGAGCAAGACTTGCTACCATTTTTTCAATCGGAAAATGATATCGTTTTTTTTTTTTGTTGGATGTGCAAGGCCTTATTCTCGAAATGGGTCTTTCAAAATAGACAGCTCTAAACGAAGTCGCTTACTGTTCAACCTAAATTAGAGCGTTGGGCGTTGACTTTGCCAGCGCTACGCTTTGGAGTTGAACGCTGAACCTAAATAAGAGCGTAACGTTAAGTGTCATGTAGAGTTTATTTGTTTACTGTTTGTGATAGAAAATAAAAATATACACAATAAAATAAAAAATTAGCTCCCAACGCTTTGTCAAAATTGGAAAATCGAATACGCTGGCGTTAGAACGTTGCTTATTTCGGTTGGCTTCATATAAAATGTATGTGTTTGAGAGAATTTTGACAGCTAAACGACGCTGGCGCTCCAATTTAGGTTGAACAGTTAGTCGTTTGTTGAAGTTACTAAAAACTTTCTCGGAAATTACTAGTCAAATAACTGCTCTGAAATTTTAAATGACGTGCTAGAGGACTGTAATAACTTAGGATGTAATATGTCTATCGAAGTGCATAACCTTGACAGTCATCTCGACCAATTCCCAGAAAATCTTGGATCCTATAGCGAAGAACAAGCGGAGTGGTTTCACAAGGACCTAAATACTATGGAAGAAAGATACCAAGGCCGATGGGATCGCCATTAAATGGCTGACTATTGCTGGGGGATACAACGTGATAGTTCCTACTACACCTCATTCATGAAAGTCGCGAAAAAAAAGTTTTTATTTAATAATGTAAGTTGTTTTTCATGTAAACTCTAGAAAACGTAGGATATCAAAATTTTTGCTAACAATGTATTCAATATAAGGTCCTTAGTTAAAATAAAAGCACAGCTTCTCGGCACCAAAACTAGTGATGACCAGCGTTATAAATCAAATAAAACTTTTTTCATATAAAAAAATCTTTGTTTTTGATTTGAAATAATTTTAATTTGAAGTTTAAAAAGTCGAAAGACATCGTATTACTTAAGGGTCCACTAAAATTTTTTAGAGGAAAAAAAAAAACACTTAAATGTTGTTTTGAAAAATAAAAAATTGTGATTATTTTTCGGTAGAATTTTGCAAAAGGGCCAAAAATGAATAAAAAGGGCCACGGGGCTTTTAAAAATTAAAAGGGGTCAGAAAAGCCCCCAAATATCATCCCTGATGAGAGGTGGGCGTAATTTTGGGCGTGTGCCAAAAAAATTCAATAGGTCTAATACTTAGGTTCATATGAATTTCAATCGATTTCGATTTTTTTTCTAAATATACACTCAAACATGTCAATAAGAGACACCGTAGATAAGAGAATCCTGCCAATAAGAGAAAAACAAAGAAATTGAGAGAACCGTAGTTTGAAATTTCATACGAATTATTCTGCTAATAAGAGAACGTAAGGAAACCTGCCAATAAGAAAATGAGATGAGACTCGTTCGAAATTGTGTTTAAGCAAAAAACGTTGTTGATTTGTTTTTTTTTTTTTTTGTGGATGCTCATTATTTTCTTCGAAATCGATCGGCTAACGGTTAACTGTTTTGTTTGTTGTTGTTGAAATCGTGGGTGACAGTGAATGATTGGCATTTACATTTCGTCCTAACTGATTCGCAGTGAAAAAAAGTAGATGTGCGCGTTGCTGTATTTCATATCTTGTTAAATTGTAAAACTGTTATATCGTGATGTTGCGTAAAAAAGAAGAAAAATTCATTCGGAAGCGATTGTCGCTCAAAGAAAAAATTAAAATAATCGAGCAAAGAGAAAAAAATGTGTCCGTGAAAGCCTTAATGAAAAAATACGATCGTCGAGAAACGAAGTGAATTGTATGAAGAGTTTTTACGATCAAGTAATACTGACGGGAAAAATGAAATTCGAAAAACCGAACATGACAACATCAACGAATGTAAATGTGTGATTACTGATCAATGAAATGACTTTTTATTTTTTTTTTCGTTTACAGTCAGAGAAGACGACAAGAGAGACGAACAATGATACAATTTAAATTAAATTTAAAATAAACAAATAATATGTATATATAATACATATAATAAATAATATGTACATAGTACCAAATTTTCAATCTTGCCTTTCACTGCGAATAAGAGAAAACCTGCGAATAGGAGAGAAAAAAAAAGAACCAGAGCAGTCTCTTATTGACGGGTTTGAGTGTATAAGAAAAATATTGCTAAAACAAGGGCTTAAAAGTGACGAAATATCAATCGCGAATATCTCGAGAATTTGATCTAATCGAAAAAAACTGAGTATGCCACCGTGTTCTACGACCAAAAAATAAGTTTGGGTGTCTCGGCGTTTTTGTGTGTCTTTTTTAGGTTCCTACAGTGTAATGAGCAACGCTCATTGAGCACTCACTTATGCTTTGAGAAATGCTGTCTGCTCAATCTTTTCTTAGAGTTGTTTTCGTTTTTGTGATCGTTGTTCACTTTTTTTTTCATTTTTGCAGCTGCTTGTACGTCTAGCTCATGAGTTATCATTTAATGAATTTTAGTGAGAAATATCAATGCCTTATAAAATCTCAAAAATTAGCATTCTGCGTACCCTGATCTTACCATATTTTAAACTTAAGCATATGTTTATTACTTTATGTGTGATTGTTTATTAAATAACAATATGAATAAGTTAAGGTGTTATCTTCGGCCAGGCCGAAACTCACGTACCCTACACTGCACTGAGAGAACATACACTCCGCGCCACTTGAATAGCACACCCTTTATGCTCTCATTACAACTACCAATAGCTCAAACACCACTTATCAGATATCAGTTTACTCTTTACTTGTTTTTTAAAGTTTTTTTTTACTCTCTCTGTAACAAAATTCGTGCACTGGAAATGTACCGTTATATGGTTTTTGCTATTTTGTTTCGTGGTTGATCTCAAATTATGCAAAAATTTTGCGCCACTTGAATAGCACACCTACTTTAATCAGTCGTAATCTCTTTGCGTGTGAACTTGTGCAGTGAATTAATTACATATTTACTTAGTGAATTCATACCATTTTAATCAGAAAAAAGTAAAAATGGGTCGAGTAACAGCATTAATAGAGGCGGAAAAGGGTGAAATCAAAGCCTACAAGGATATAGGCCTATGTGTTGCGAAAATATCAAAAAAAATCAAAAGAAGCCGAAAAGTTATATCTGTGTTTTTGTCTAATGAGTCCAAATATGGGAAAAATATGAAAGGCCGCACACATAGTGTGCTCTCTATTGCGGACAGACGGCATATTTTGAGAGAAGTCTCAAATTCGCACAACTCAATAGCCAAGATAAGGCAGAAAACTGGCGTTTATGCAAGCTTAAAGACTATCCGGCGTGTTATTGCGAAAGCTGAACAAATAAAGAGACAAAAAATAAAGAAAAAACCACCGCTTAATCTTGCCCGTAAGGAGCAACGCCTCAGTTTTTGCAGCGCCAATATGACCTGGACCACAGAGTGGCATCATATTGTCTTTCCAGACGAAAAAAAGTTTAATTTAGAGGGCCCCGATGGCTACAGTTATTACTTCCACGATTTACGAAAAGAAAACCATCACTTGGATCGCCTACATAGTCGGGTAAGCGGTGTCATGGTGTGGGGAGCTATCTCTTATTATGGCACCTGCGAATTGCAATTTTTTAAGACTACGATGAAAGCAACGGTATACAATGACGCACTAAAAAAGGCTTTCCCGTTCTTCAACAACCTTTTTGGACCTCTGCCGTGGACATATCAACATGACAATGCGCCAATCCATACTGCCCGGATCGTTAAATCTTATATAGATAGTCAAAATGTAGCACTTTTAAACTGGCCGCCATACTCACCGGACCTAAACATTATCGAAATAATTTGGGGATGGCTAATTCGAAAAGTCTATGGGTCTGGACAACAATATTTAACGATACCTGATCTTGTCCAAGCCATCAAACTTGCCTGGAACTCCATTCCACTTCATTATATGGGCAAATTATATGAATCGATGCCAAACAGGATCTGTGAAGTGCTGGTCAATAAAGGAGGTTCAACCCACTATTAAAAAAATGTTAACAAATTTTAAATGTTCAAATTAATGTTAAATAAAATTAATAATATTGTTTAACACACAAAATTTTCATAAACGGCCGTTTTTGAGGGGGTGTTCTATTCAAGTGGCGCGAAAATTAGGTTAATTTTTATAAGTACATTTACACAAAAATGTACATAAAATCAACTGCTGTAGACATCACAACCACTATTCCTGGATTAAAGTAAGAATTAAGAAAGCATAGTTTTAAAGACACTCTTTTAATCTCTTAAGTCTCCGGTTCGATAGATTATACGATTGAAAAAATATATATCAGGTGTGCTATTCAAATGGCGCGGAGTGTACCATTTCAAAAAATGTTAAAAAGATGTTGAAGAGATTGAGAATTCGAAAAAAATGTGAAATGTTTAAAGGTTGACAGAGGTTCAAAAATATTGAAATAGTCAAAAATGTTAAAAAATGTTGAGAAAAAGACTTAAAATGTTGAAATAATTCAAAACCGGTGAAAAAATCGAAAAAATAAAGAAACTAATGAAGAAAGTTGAAAAAGTCGAACAAATACATATACAGTGAAAGCTCGCTAATCCAAAGGTGTGTAATCCGAATTATCCAGTAATCCGAATTGAATTTATGACGTGTTACATACCCTATAGTCCGCATTGATTGCAGCTCTGTAAACCGAGTCTTTATTTTTTTTATCCTTTTGTTTTTTATTGCTGTGTCTAGGTTTGCAAAGTTTTTTTGACGAAACCAAGATTGAAAATTTAACAAACTAACGGGACATCATTGAGATGCAGAGTCTACTATGATTGATATTGTATATGTACATAAGTACATGTGTATGTTTTGTGTCTTATTGCGTTTAGTTATTGATTGGCATGATTGGCAATTGTTTTGAATTATATCATGCCCTGTAGCATTATTAAAATAAAATTCTCGACGCTTTTAATATGAAAAAATTTCAGCCAATTTGAACAAAATCTGATATTTACCCCAGTCAAATAGACATTTAAGGGGACATGACACCTTCAAAAAATTTGATCTCAAGTGTTTTAAAATGCCTATAATTTTTATAAAAAACAAGATACCGAATCGAATACGATTTATTTGATTTGAATTTTTTAATTCATGCTGTAGAAGTTGAGATTTGATGGGTAGATACTTAAGATCAATGACCTTTGGAGCAAAAATAAATTGGTCTCCTCGAGACAAAAACATCGAAACATCATGTTTTAAGATCGGACTGTTTAATAATTTTAATTTAATAAGAGAACCGCTACGTTCGGTGAAAAAATTAAAAACATTTTTTTAAATAGTTTTTATGGAATAATCGAAATACTTCTATTGACAAAGTTTAATGATTTTTTGCAAGCTTTAAATATCTGACACTAAAAAGGCACATTAAGATGGTAGGAACTGAGATCTGGTGAGTAAGTACTAGAACGGGGTCCTTGATGTCAGTGACCCTTAAAGCAAAAAATTGGTCTACTCGAGACAAAAACATTGATATATCATACATTAAGATCGGACTGTAAATGTCGATGATATGAAGAAAAATGTAAATGCGCAACCTCAATTTTCGGTAAAAAAAAAATATTATTTTCAAAATTGTCTTGCAAAAATGCTTCAGTTTCGATGGTGTACGGTGAACTTTTTTTTACGGTACGGTCTAATGTACATACTTCCATTTCTTATGAAATACAGATTAGTAACGTGTGTTTCATAAATTTCTAAAACAATGCAATTATTATAACAAAAAACAGACGTACATACATTTTAATTTGTGTACATATGTACATTGGGGTGGTTCTGAAGAAAAAAATTGGGGATGTCCTCTCAATCGGTTCGAAATAGAATAAAAAAAAAATTAAAAATTAATTTAAAATGTTTCTCTTTAACACCTACGGACCCTATTTCAAAGTGAAATTTGATCTTTCTTATTTGGTTTTTTTGCGAAAATAAAATTGGACGCCCCCTCAATCGGTTCGAACTAGGATACAAAAAATTTTAAAATTAATCTTAAGTTTTTATTCTTAAACCCTCGGACCCTATTTCTAAGTGAAATTCCACCAAAGCAGCTATTTTTGAAACTATTTTTTCTTGAGTGGATTTTAATTTTAAGAAAGAATATATTAAAAAAAGTATCATTTGGATTTAGTTATCGAGATAGTCATGGGTGTTGCGGATATAGCTTTTTAAAAATCATTTCAAATTGGAAACTCCTGAACAGATTTTACATATCGTCATCTCAGAGTGTAAGTGTCCTATCGCACTTTTTAACAAAATTTTTTTAACTTGTCAACTTACTTAAGAAAATACACTCTTTCGTTTGGTGTTGTCGAAGTTTAGCTTCCTCTTCCCGTTCCAAAATCTCAGTATGCTTTATGTCCTAACTGCAGCTTTCAAAATAAAATCTCGGAGTGCAAATGTCCTAACTGCTTTTTTGCCTTTGAAGTCACATTAAATAGTAAACAATCGCTCTCAGCTCAAAAGTGAGAGTAAACTTTTGTAAGAGAGGGGGAAAAGGTATCCCCGGCGGTAATTTGGCCTCGTTTCAAGACAAAAAAATTCTTTCACCAATCATTGCAAAAGACCGAAAATGGATTTTGAAGTATGAATTGTAATCTTTTCGTTCCTCAATTCAACTAATCTTGCTGTATTTTGTCATCTGAATACTTTCATTTCTGTATAAAGTTTTATAACCTGGCAAAACTTTGCTATTTTTGACAGTTCCATTTCTTAATGAAAATTTGGATATGGTAACAATTGAAAAGTGTCAGCCATTTTTATAAAATGCTTTTTGTTTTTCTCTTTTTCCGGTGAAGTCGAACGAGAACAGTTCAAAAAATAAAAGACTTGACATATCTATAATTGTTTTTTTTAAACATCCACGACTATTAAAATTCAGATGTGGGGTAAACCTCGCCAGATCTCACAAGGAAACAAGTTAAAAGATTAAAAAGTATATTTTCATGATGAACCAACGTCCTACACGACAAACACGAGGCGCTCCTGTCGTCAACACTGCTACTGGCGCTCCCGTGGTCACCGCTGACACAACTGCTGTTTTAACAAGTGCCCTATTGGCAACTGTAGCTAATACGGGTGCTCCCGAGAATATTGCTGTCAACACAGGCGCTCTCAAGGTCAATGCAGCTGAAATTAGCGCTTCCGCGGTCCCTGCTGTCATTGCTAGTGCTTCCGCGGTCACCGCTGCTAAGTCAATGTAGTAGTCAATGAGGCTTCCTTGGATACTACTGTGCTCATTAGCACCTCTTCTGTCACTGCTAGCGCTCCCGCGGTGCCTATTGCCAATACTGCTATTGCTGCTGCTAACACTGGCGCCCATATAGCTGCTGCTGGAACTTTTGGGGTCACTGTTGCTAATGGTGGCGTCCCTTATAATACTGCTACTGAATCCGCTGTTATGCAGTGCGCTTCCGCTGTCGTTGCTGCTACCACTAGTGCTCCTGTGGTCGTTACCAGTCTTCTAATGGTATCGTTTGCCAAGACGATCAATACCGATGAATCAGTGAATAGTGCTGTTGACACTGGTAGTTCTTCGCATACTGTTGCAGAGCCAATGGTTAATGTTGCTGCTGATTTTGCTTCTGCAACAAATTTTATAACCGATTACCAACCATCGTATTCTGCTACTTGCTTTGCAACTTCTGATGGTGCAAGCACCCGCGGTGAACATATGGTAGACGACACCAATGGATCTGAGGCCCGTACTTTAGAAGAAAAGTTAAAACTTTTAAGAATGCACTGGGAGATGCTTGAACTGAAACGACAGATAAATTGTTTGGAGGCCAACGAGTGTGATGCAAGTGTTAGACGGCAGATAAATTTTGAAGAACTAGATGCAGCTGTGCCTAAGTTTAGTGGTGATAACCACTATGATGTAAATCGGTGGTTTATGCAATTTGAAGACTACACTAAAGCTCGTGGCTAAAAAAACCGAGAAATGTGTCTAGGAATTCGACGTCGCTTGGAGGGAACGGCAAAAGATTTTGTTTTTAATTTGGGTCTTATTGAATACGACGATATGAAGGTCTCTTTAATAAAGGTGTTTCGTCGTACAGTTACGCGTCAAGAAATTTATCGTCAATTACGTTTGCGTACTTTGAAGTCAACGGAGTCCTGCATCAGCTATGTGGTAGCTGCCAAATCCGATATCAACGAACAAGAATTGGTTGACATAATCATAGATGGCATTCCAGATAATAGTAACAATGTCACTATATTATATGGGGCTCGCACTATTGATGAACTTGTTCAGCGTATAGACCGGTACGAGCAGCGCCGTCAAAGGTCGAATATACCAAGACCAAATCTGAAATCTTCAAATAGTCATGCTGTGTCTGCTACTGCTGTGGCTGAGAAAAAATTCGATGTTTTAACTGCTCGCAATTTGGGCATTATCAAAGTGCTTGCCCGAAACCATTGCGGCCACCTGGTTCCTGCTTTACCTGCCACCAGATGGGCCATTTCCATAAGGATTGCCCAAAGCTAAAACGTCAGCAGTCTCGAAATATTGCCGTGGTTTCGTCCGAAGCTGCCAAATATGACGATGAATCATATGTTCGTGTTATGCAAACGGTGAGTGTGGCTTTTTGTAATTCTTGTCAAACCATATGCACTGATTTCATAAAATTTTTTGCTTTGATTGATTCTGGTAGTCCGATTAATCTCATTCAACGTTCAAGCATACCATCGTCCATCAAACTACCAAGTACTCTTGTGCCCACCATGTTTCAAGGTCTTGGGAAACGCAAATTATATATGTACGGTTCACTACATTGTAAAGTCAAATTTCGAAATGAAGTAAAAGTTATTTGCTTTTTGGTTATACCTGACGGTACAATGTCAATGCCTCTTATACTTGGAAGAGACTTTATGCATAAGTTTAAAATACGTTTAATACAGTTAAAAAATCAGATAAAATAAATGAAAAAAATTTGAATATTGAATTAATAAATCCCTTGATTTCTAAACATCATTCGAGTTTTGCATATGATTTGACAAATACATAGTAAGCAATTAGTTGGTGGCTTTGGTAGACAGGTATCTGGTGCTTCAATTTTAAATCAAAATGATTTAGCTGAGAATAAAATTGAATGTGTATCGTCAATTGGGATTGATTTTCATAAGGAATGTGTTAATAATTTTTGAAGTGAAAACTTCTTATGGCACGTTGTGCGGCTGAGGAAAAAAGTATAATTTCGCGACACCGACCGTCATCGGGAAGACTTGGGAAACGAACTCGATTTTGGAATTTTGAAGACTTGGGAAACGAACTCGATATTGGAATTTTGAAGACTTTTGAAACGAACTCGATTTCAGAAATTTGAAGACTTGGGAAACGAACTCGATTTCAAATTTGGAAGACTTGGGAAACGAACTTGATTTTGGAATTTTGAAGACTTGGGAAACGAACTCGATTTTAGAATTTCGAAGACTTTGGAAACGAATTCGATTTCAGAAATTTGAAGACTTGGGAAACGAACTCGATTTCAAATTTGGAAGACTTGGGAAACGAACTTGATTTTGAAATTTTGAAGACTTGGGAAACGAACTCGATTTTAAAATTTTGAAGACTTGGAAAATGAACTCGATTTCAAAAAATTTATAAAACGTTGCCTACTTTTAGGTGCTATTAATAATTTGCCCATAAAAGTAGGCAACACTTTCTGACAAATTTCAAAAAGAACGCCTAAAAGTAGGTAACGATTTTAAAAATTTCAGATAATGTGTCCTAATTTAAGGTGCTATTTTTGAAATTCGTCGGAAAGTGTTGCATACTTTTAAAGCGGCTCTCACACGATCAATATTACTGACAGTATAATTACTGACAGTATTTACATTACTGTCAGTGTACCACTCACATGGTCAGTATTGTTTATTGTCAGTAATCAGTTTTTTTGACATTCGACTGGTGAAGGTGCGAACTATGCTCCGGCTACGTGACCGACAGCCGAAAATGGCATGCCACTTTTTGGGGCAGATTCCATCCAAACTTGCACCACGCCTCCAGCTAGGCATCGGACGACCATACCCTTGGACGCAATGTTCCATGCCACTGAATGAGGAACTTTTTCAAGTTTCTTTCAAGTTTCGCTGCCTCATCGTCTATCTGCCACAAACTGGGGCATGCCACGCCCCCTCCCAGGATTTTGCCGTCCCGTGCCTACTTGCACCCTCTGACCAACTTTCAGCCGGATCTGCCCCAAAAAGTGGCATGCCACTTTTCTGTGCAAATAATACTGATGAACTGTCAGTATTCACCTCACACCTCATACGATCAGTAATACTGTCAGTATGCAAAATCCTGTCAGTAATACTGATCGTGTGAGGGCCGCTTTAGTGTAAATTATTAATAGCGCCTAAAAGTAGGCCACATTTTTTGAAAAAATTGGCCCATGAAAGTATGTAATTTTGTGGAAAAAATTTTTAAAATTTGTAGCATACATATGTTGACTTCCGGTTAGTTGTTGCTCAGTAAGCAACTTTTTCTCTGCTAGCGCAGCCGAAAGCAGAGCCAGCAGCCCAAAGCAGAGAAAAATCTGAAATACCAGGCCACCTTGAACCAGCAGCAAGCAAATTTGGTTTCTTGAAAAACTTTAAAACGTTATATCTCGGCTATTACTAAACCGATTTAGACAAATGAGGTGTAATAGTTTTTTTTAAGAACAAGCTGATTTTTTTGAAGTCATTTGTATTATGATTAACTGTCACAAGATGGCGTTTTAAGCAGTTTGAATATTCTAACAGCCAGAACTCGGCAACGAATAAGCCGATTTTGATAAATGTGGTGTCATAGTGTCTGTTAGAAGAAGCAGATTTTTATCCTAAGTTTAAGAAAAATTATGTTTAAGCTATTTAGTCACAGGTCCAAGTACTTTTTTTACCTGATTTTTTCTTATACTTACATAATTCGCAATGATGTGTCTTACTGCAATCAGAATAAATTTTTGTTTTTAAACATAAGGAGTACTTAGCTCAAATTTAATTATTCACAGTTGAGGCTACTGAGCCGAATATACTTCTTCCAGCAATTTTTGAAGTGAAAACTTCTTATGGCACGTTGTGCGGCTGAGTAAAAAAGTATAAACTCGTGACACCGACCGTCATCGGGATTCCCCGTCATGAATGCGATGGTAAAATTTTAATGTTCTATTGTTTCTTTTATATAAAAAATATTCCAAGTGGAAGACAAAAAGCAAAGCATACACACTAACTGACACATTTAATTCTCATTCAACGATTGTTATGCTTACATGTTTGTTTCTTTCAATGTCCGCGTTGTTGCGTTGACAAATTGAGAATGAGAGCGAGAGTAAAATTTGAATACATATGTATTCCGTTTTTGTCTTCCATTGCATTGCCATATAAAAAGAAAACGCACACATACCAATTAAAACACTAACTTGCCATTAAACGATTTGTTTTCACTTCTGTCGGCACTCCCGGAGTGCAACCCGCCGTTTTTTTTTTTATGGAAGCATGTGCTATTGATCTATCTGTATTTAGCAATGAAGTAGATATTAATCCAGTTTTGAATAAAAAGCAAACTAATAGCTTAGGGGAAATAATAAATAAACATTATTTGTCACCGGGTACCATTTTTCGGGAAAAATATGATTATAAAATGAAAATACGTTTGACAGATGATACTCCCTTTCACTGTGCTCCGCGCCGACTGTCTTATAAGGATAGGGATGAAGTTAGGAAAATCACTGACGATCTATTGAAAAGAAAAATTATCCAGCCTAGCCAATCGCCTTATGCCTCCGCAATTGTTTTGGTCAAAAAGAAGAATGGCGAAACTAGAATGTGTGTTGATTATAGAGCTTTGAATAAAAAAACAATTCGTGATAATTTCCCGTTGCCATTAATTGAAGACTGTATTGAGTATATGTCAGGAAAAGGGTGGTTTACTTTACTTGACTTGAAAGATGGTTTTAATCAGTGCTCAATGGACAATTTGAATACTTAAAAATGCCATTCCGGCTTAAAAATGCTCCCGCTCATTTCCTAAGATTCGTCTACAACGTATTTCGTGATTTGATCGATGAAAACAAAATAATTATTTATATTGACGATATTTTAATTGCTTCAAAAGATTTTGAGTCACATTTGTCAACAGTTAAAGAGGTTTTACAAAGAGTTTCTGAGAGAAATCTGGAATTAAAGTTAAGGAAATGTAAATTTGGTTACAATGAACTTGATTATTTAGGATATACTGTAAATTTGTCAGGTATAAGGCCCAGTGATTCTCATATTCGAGCGATAAGAAACTACCCTGTTCCTAAGAACCAAAAGGAACTTCATACATGCATTGGACTGTTTTCATATTTTAGAAAATTTGTGCCATCATTTTCTAAGATAGCTAGACCATTGTTAAATCTTTTACGTAAGGAATCCTCATTCGATTTTTCCGAGGATTGTTCCAGTGCATTTTTTGAGTTACGGGATAAACTTGTATGCGCACCGATTTTGTCTATTTTTAGTCCAAAAAACGAAACTGAGCTTCACTGTGATGCCAGTAGTCACGGTTTTGGTTCTGTTTTATTGCAAAGGCAAGAAGATACTAAATTTCATCCAATAGCGTACTTTTCGAAGTCAACGACTGATACCGAATCGAGATATCATAGCTTTGAATTAGAGACCCTTTCCATTATTTATGCACTTCGAAGGTTTCGAGTATATTTGGAAGGAATTCCATTTAAAATCATTACTGACTGTAATTCACTTACAATGACTTTAAGCAAAAAACAAGTTAATCCGAGAATAGCAAGATGGGCACTTGAGCTTGAAAATGGGTCATGTTGATGCTCTGAGTCGCTGTCCTTATACAACAAATGAAGTTTATTCTGGTATTACTTGCAAAATTCCAAATAAAGTTCAAATGATAGCTGCTGTTGATGCTAATGATTTGGATTTTCAAATCCAAGTGACTCACGAGTCGTGACGATAAAATTAAAGAACTACTTAATAAATTAGAAAGTGATTGTGTAGCTGGTTATGAACTAAATGATGGATTAGTTTTTCGAAAGAGTGACTCAAATCGTTTAATGTTGTATGTTCCTCGAGAGATGGAAGAAAATGTTATACGTATGATTCATGAAAAAATATGTCACTTAGGTGTTGACAAATGTTACGATCAGATTCGAAAAAATTATTGGTTCGAAAATATGAAAAAGAAAATTGAAGGTTTTATACGTTCTTGTATTAAGTGTATTATCTATTCAGCACCAGCTCGTGTTAACGAACATAATTTGCATAATATACCGAAAAAACCGATTCCATTTGACTCAATACACATAGATCATTTTGGTCCATTACCATCCATCACTTCAAAGCGAAAGCATATATTAGTGGTCATTGATGCGTTTACAAAATTTGTTCGGTTATATCCTACTAATACTACTAGTACAAAAGAAGTATGCTGCTCTCTTGATAAATATTTTTCCTATTATAGTCGACCGAGGCGTGTTATATCAGATCGAGGAACATGCTTTACGTCAAATGAGTTCAGTGAGTTCCTTCTTAAACGCAATGTAGACCATGTTAAGGTAGCGGTGGCATCACCTCAAGCCAATGGCCAGGTAGAACGTGTTAACAGGGTGCTTAAGGCCGTTCTAAGTAAATTAAGTGAGCCAGTAGAACATGCCGATTGGTGTTCCCAACTCTCTAAAGTTGAATATGCCATTAATAATTCTGTAAGCAGTACTACCAAGTATACACCAAGTGAATTGCTATTCGGTGTAAGTCAGCGAGGTGAAATTGTTGATGAACTGACCGAACATTTAGAGGAAAAGAACCAAAAAGGTTTGAATCGTAATCTAGATAAAGTTAGATCAAATGCACTAAATGCTATTCAAAAGTCTCAGGAGTACAATTTGCAATACTTTTTGAAGCATAGTGTACCTGCGAAAAAATACTCAGTGGGCGATTATGTCGTGATTAGACACATAGATACTTCTATAGGAGTAAATAAAAAATTTGTTCAAAAATACCGGGGTCCTTATGTTATACACAAAGTATTAAATAATGATCGTTATGTAGTAAAAGATGTTGAGAATTGTCAGATAACTCAATTACCATATAACGGGATAGTTGAGGCAATCAAACTACGTAGATGGTTACCACGCGAGGAGCTGCCTGATGCTGAAGTCACAACTAATGAGAAACCACACCAATCGAACTAGGACATTTATCATTAAGAAACTATTTTATTCTAGTATAAAACATGAAATGTAATTCATATTAAGATTGATTGTGGTCAATCAAAATGTTCAGATTGGCCGAACTGTAATCTTTTCGTTCCTCAATTCAACTAATCTTGCTGTATTTTGTCATCTGAATACTTTCATTTCTGTATAAAGTCTTATAACCTGGCAATACTTTGCTATTTTTGACAGTTCCATTTCTTAGTGAAAATTTGGATATGGTAACAATTGAAAAGTGTCAGCCATTTTTATAAAATGCTTTTTGTTTTTCTCTTTTTCCGGTGAAGTCGAACGAGAACAGTTCAAAAAATAAAAGACTTGACATATCTATAATTGTTTTTTTTAAACATCCACGACTATTAAAGAATGGTACTTTCTTATATCTGATTAGGCCTCATTTGATGAAAATAAAAAATTATTGCACCAATTGATGACTTGTGACTTATTCAATTATTTGACTCATAAAATTATTATATTTTATTTTTTGCATACAGCGCCCTCCGTGAACAGATTTTTGAAGTAGCTTTATTATACTCTTCTTCATAATATGAAAACAACGATATTTCGTTTGTCAAAATCGGCTCAGTAGTTTAGAGTTTTGGTCTAAAATATAACACTAGCATGAGCGTGCCGTGAACGTTAGCACTACGCGTGACGTAACGGTTCAGCCAAAATACTTAAGAATAGATTTTTCTACATACCCGTTTTCCTATGCCCCCATCAAACATGTTCACGAATAAAAAAAGATGACTTTTTGTGTGTTTTGGATCAAACGTAATATACGTTTTACATGGAGTTTCAGAATGCAAATGTTCTAACTCATACAAATCCAGATAATTTTAATTACAGAAAAATCAAAGGTAAGTTTCAATAATTTTTTTTCAAATACCGTATAGGTAATTACAGAGAGGCAAAATAATAAAAAAAACATTAATAATCCTTATAGGTAATTACAGAGAGGCAAAATAATAAAAAAAAAACATTAATAATCCTTAAATAACAAATCGCAGAGTAAATAACTTTAAAACGCTGTTTTCTCAGTTTCATGTTTTTGCTGATAGGACACTTACACTCTGAGGTGACGATATATTGATGTCATATGGAAGATAATTTTACTGTCTATAAGATTCATGTATAAGAATTTGAAATGTGGGTTTTTTAAAAATTGTCACCATAACTAATTTTCTCTAAAAATTGTATTAATAACACTATCTAAAAATGAACATTAAACACGATTATTCATTTCATATGTAAAATCGGCTGCTGATTACGAAAATCACATATTTTTTTTTTCACGTTGTTTTCGAGATATCGGTCACTTTCGGTTTTCGGACCAAAAAAAAAAGATGGCTCCACTTTATTACAAATATCTCAAGAACTGATATTTATATATGTTTAAACATACTATGTGTCACATTAAAACTAAGTAAATTTTCTATAAATGCTGTTCACATCACTTTTTAGTTGGCTTGTTAGTTTCGCCGAAATTAATTGATTTCTGAAATAAATATTTTTTTTTGCGAAAAAAATAAAAAAAAAAGTCAAAATCAACTGCAAATTTATATAAGAAAAAAAGAATTTTAAAAATCGTTTTGCGCTTTTATATCTTAGTCTATATATTTATGAAGAATTTAAGATACTATTTAAGAAAATCGATGAAAGTTTTATTTTGGTATCGATTTTTTTCCATGAAACACGGTGAAACTGGTAAAAAAGAACTTAAATTATAATTTTGTTTTATAAATTTTTGAGGTATTTTTGACTACAAAGCTGACAAAAAAACAATAAATAAAAAAATCTTTTATATTTGATGTGTTATTGACCGTTTTTCATGAAAAAACGAATTAAAAAAATTTTTAAAAAATTCTTTTGGGCCTAAAAACTAATTAAAAATAAAATTTATTTAGTTTTGTTTTATGGCTTTTAAAAGTATTTTCTATTACAAATCAAACAAAATAAAAGCAAAATAAAAAATTTAAGTTTTTAATGACTTTATTCACAATATTTCCTGGAACGTCATTTTATTGATATTATCGGTAAAAGTGTTTACCTTAAAATGGCCATAAAACGAGTAAATGATCGGGTACGATTTTACGGATCATGATTTTGGAATCTCCGAGCACTAAGTAATAATTGTGCATTGCCAGATTTGGTTGAAAATTTTTACCGATTTTGATCTTGCCTAAAACGAACCCTGTTGGCCATAGTACTAATTTTTAAATGGCCATAAAACAAGTAAATGAGCAGCTCCGATTTCGCGGATTATATATTTGGAATCTCCGGAAACTATATAATAATTGTGAATTGTCAGATTTGGTTGAAAATTTAATCGATCTTGATCTTGCTTGAAGCGAACCGTGTACAAAGTACCTGCAGTTTTTAAAATTTTTGGTTTAATTTGAATTAAATCAATTTGAGTTTTTAAAAAATAAATATTTGTAAAAAATTTTCAAAAAACTTTAAAACAAAAATCGAACACCGCGAAGCCGGTTTTTATTTTGGGAGTTGTAAGTCCTGAGCTACGGCCGAAGGCCGCCCACTTACTTTGACTTTAATGTAGAATTACTGTGGCTAGCAAACTAGGTGTTGGATATTTTATAGACTGATCCGCGGCCGAAGGCCACCGCGAATCCGGTGTTGGATTTTTGGGAGTTATAAATCCTGAGCTGCGGCCGAAGGCCGCCCACTAACCTTGACTTATATGGAATTACTGTAGCTAGCGAAGCCGGTGTTGAACATACGGACTAAATTCCAATGGTGACTTTATTAAAAAAATATAATTAAATATGTCCTATAACAAAATTATTGTTATGGGGATTATGTCCGCATCAGTGACGGACATAATCCCCATAATGGGGGTTATGACCGAAACTAATGCGGACATAACCTCCATAGCTTTGGGGATTATGTCCGCTTTTTTATGGGGATATGGATTATGTCCGAAAATTTTCGGATTACGGATGGGGATTATGTCCGTGGAGATTATGTCACGGCACCGTAAAAGTACTGTGACTAGTAAGCCAGGTATTGGATGTATTATAGACTGATCCGCGGTCGCGGATTATATGTTATTATATTTGATACAATAGTTGTTGTTAGTATTGTTGTTTTTAAAGTTGTTGTTGTTGTAGTTCTCCGTAAATAGTTTTCATAAGAAGTTTTCATAAAACTTTTATTAATTAATATTTCTACATTCCGGTAAAAAATGGGTAAATATAAAAAAAATTTCATACAACTGATACCTCATTTTAAAGCTTATGAATTGCGTTTTCCTATATTGCTAAAAAAAATATATGCTACTAACACATTTTTTTGGAAAATTAAAGTTTTTTAGAAAAAAAGGGTAAAAAATAACAAAAATCATAATATCTCGAAAACTGTACAATAAATTTTAAATGTTTATGCGACGATTTTATGCCTTATTTACTTACCTTTCATATGGTACCAATATTTCTGATATCTATGTATACTGGGATTTCCAACTTATACTGATTTTTATAAAAGCTATATCCACAACTTCCGATAGGTATATCTCCGAAACTAGATCCGTCCGACATTTGTTTTGCATATTTATTCTTTATATTTATAGCGCTACTTTCCCCAAAATAAATAAGAAATTTGCATATTTATTTTGTATTGTTATAGCGCTACTTTCACCCAAAAAAATAAAAACTTTGGGGGATATGTACTACAGTAAACTTGTTCCCTTTTTTTAATACATTCTTTCTTATTTCGAGCCAATTGAGTGGGCGTCCCATTTGATTTTCGCAACAAAATTCACTTAAGAACCACCCTTATGTACATACTTCAATTTGTCACACTCGCTACTTGCGAGTATAAAAATTAAAATTTTCTATAGAAACCTTTCAAAGTTTCATTGATTGCTTAATTTAACTATTGTGGAGGAGAAAATAACACAATGAATTTTAACAAAATTTTATTTTGTATGGCATTGGTATTGGCCGTATTTGCTCAACAAACTAATGCTGTACCTATACCATCTAAGGAATTTGCTGTTAAAGATACTAAAGGGGTGGGACCTCCTGGTCGTCCCACAAAAATAGTAAGTAAAAAATTATGTTTTAAATTGCGAACTATTTGTGAAAACAAAAAGAGCTGAACCTTGAGTTCTTTATTTGTGCTGTTGTCCAGCTCTTTTCGTTTTTGAAAAAAATTACCCTATATTTATGGTTTCATTTTGTAGGTAGAACCGGTTCTTAGATATTTTGTGTATAAAATTTTATCTGCTTTTGGCTGAATACGTTATCAAAAATTTAACTATGCATGTGCATTTGTATTTATAATAAATCATAAACTAAAGAAAGCAAGCACAAATAAATTAACATATGTAAATCTGAAATCTTATGTTTTTTTTTGCTTTTAATATGAAAAAATTTCAGCATATTTGAACAAAATCAAAAAAGACCTTTGTATATATGTTCAAATCCCAGTTTAGGTGTTTAGCCCAGTCAAAATAGAAACATATTTAAGTCTGCTATAATTCGCATAGAGCTGACAATTGGTGCATGTCTTAAATCTATCTTAATCTTATATTATTAGAAATTAAATATCAAAAGTCCCCATCGATCTAACCTCTGCAAAAATTTGTATTCAACTAATTTTTATTACAGCAAAAAAACAGACGTACTTTTCAATTTGTGTACATATGTACACTTATGTGAAAAATAATGTTAAATAATGAAGTTGTTGATCGTATTATGAAGTGAGCTCAGTTCAGCCTGTGCAAAATAATAGGGACGCAAATATATTTGAGTTATATTTTTGAAGCTTTGTGGTTTTTAAACATTAAACATTTTATAAATGCATTGCATATGAGATGATCTAAAATTATAATTTGAAAAAATAGCCAAATGATGTAATTTAGTGATTCAGAATGGGAAGAGGACGGCAATTAACGAATTTAAATTAATTTTAAGATTTAATGTAGTTTGCTGCTATCGTTCAGAAAATGTTCAAGATCTACGCTTAAGTGTTGCAATTCATCAAAGCGCTTAAGTTTTCTGAATGGGCAATTGAAATGTTATGAATGTCAAAACTACAGCAAATAGGATGACAGATGATTGAAAATCGAGGCTCTCCCTAATTACTCCACCTTTATTATTACACCATGTGCCGTACTAGGCGAAAAAGACGTATCTAAAAAAAAAATATCCGAGATTCTTATGGCATCGGATAGCTTAAGAAATTACACGTCTAAAGAAATACTCCAAATGTCGTCATCTTAGTTCAATCATATAAAAAATCTAATAAGAAAATTTCCTCCATCTCAATTTTACAGGTATTTCAACAAATTGACATAAACAAAACATCAATTATCTCGAAATGAATTTTTTTGAGATACGTCTTTCTCGCTTAGTACGGCAGTACTGTAGACGAAAAAGGGAATGTATTCGTGCAGAGCTCTAGTACATCTGTATGTACATACTTAAATTTCTCTTGAAATACAGTTTAATTACGTGTGTTTAATAAATTTCTAAAACAATGCAATTATTATAACAAAAACAAACGTACATACATTTCAATTTGTGTACATATGTATGTACATTAGGGTGGTTCTTAGGAAAAAAAATTTGGGGACGCCCCCTCAGTCAATTCGAAATAGGTTAAAAAAAATTTAAAAATTAATCTAAAATTTTTGTATGTAACCCGTACGGACCCTATTTAAAAATCAAATTTGACCTAAGCCGCATTTTTTTAAACTATTTTTTCTTGAGTGGCTTTTAATTAAAAAAAAAGTATCATTTGGATTGAGTTTTCGAGATAAGTAGTCATGAGAAGTTCCGGATATAGCTTTCCTAAAAATCATTTTAAGTTGGAAACTCGTGAACAGATTTTACATATATTGATGTCATATGGAAGATCATTTTACTGTCTATAAGATTGATGCATGAAAATTTGAAATGTGGGTTTTTTAAAAATTGTCACCATAACTAATTTTCTCTAAAAATTGTATTAATAACACTAGCTTACAGCCGAAATGAACATTAAACACGATTATTCATTTCATATGTAAAATCGGCTGCTGATTCCGAAAATCACATTATTATTTTTTCACGCTGTTTTCGAGATATCGGTCATTTTCGGTTTTCGGACCAAAAAAAAAAAAAAAATGTCTCCACTTAATTACAAATATCTCAAGAACTGATATTTACATATGTTTAAACATACTATGTGTCACATTAAAACTAAGTAAATTTTCTATAAATGCTGTTCACATCACTTTTTGGTTGGCTTGTTAGTTTCGCCGAAATAAATTGATTTCTAAAATAAATATTTATTTTTTTTTGCGAAAGAATTAAAAAAAAGTCAAAATCAACTGAAAATTTATATAAGAAAAAAAATTTAAGAACCATTTTGTTCTTTTATATCTTAGTCGATATATTTATGAAGAATTTAAGATACTATTTAAGAAAATCGATGAAGTGATATAAAATTGAACGAAAAATTACCAAATTGCATTTTTGACTATTTTTCCATTTTTTTCTCAAAATTTGTATATTATGTATAATAATATATATATTAGGGTGGTTCTTAGGAAAAAAATTGGGGACGTCCTCTCTAAAATTTTTGACTTTAACCCCTACGGACCCTATTTCGAAATGAAATTTGACCTAAGCCGCCATCTTTTTTTGAGTGGCTTTAATTTTATGAAAGAATATATTAAAAAAAAGTTTCATTTGGATCTAGTTTTCGAGATATAGTCATGGGGAAGTTGCGGATACAGTTTTTCTAAAAATCATTTTAAGTTAGAAACTCCTGAACAGATTTTACATATGTATATTGATGTAGGATTGCCGATTTTTAGGTAAAAGAACACCCTTTTTATTGTTTAATTTTGTCTTTATTGAATTCACTTTTTGTTACACATTTTAGTTTTACTTATTTTTTAATTTAACAGCATTTAAGGCAGGAGTGCCCAATGATCATAGAATGAATGGCCAACACTGGACGAAAAAGAAAAATGCTGGCCGCAAAATTAAAACACAATTTTTATTTGAGTTTTTTAATCAAGTTGATTCCCTTTATTTAAATTAATTCCTTTAAGTCCCTTTATTAAAATTAATTCCTTTAAGTCATATTCAATTCGAGTATTGGAGATTCTTAGCTCATTTTTTAAATTGTCGTCAGTTAATCTGCTTCTATAAATATGTTTAGTATATTTTAATCCAGAAAAAAAAAACATTCACAGTTATAAGTTGTACCAAATAAAGATACTGTTTTTAAAACAAATATTTCTTATGTTTGGATTATCAGTTTTAGTTAAATGAATTTTAAAGAAATGATTTTTATTTTCTGAAAATGCCTGCTTAGCTAACAAGTTATTTTGCAGTTCCAATAATTGCAGCTAAGTTTTCACATCAATAGAAAACAGTTCAATATTGTGCCTTAAACTAAACCATTTTGAAAACCGTGCATGAAATTCTACAATCTATTTCTCTATATCAGTAGCAAATCTTTTTATATTTTTGCTATTTATAGGAACTGATTTAATTGCTTCGAAATGATCCCATTGGTTTTTATGTAACTGACCTTTGAATAAACTCAACTTATCTAAAAATGATTTGATGTCCACTAAAATTATTTGTAGGGGATACCGAGATAACATTGATTTTCGGAGATCGAATAACGAATTTATTTTTTCAAAATAAATTGTAAGGTAATACATACAAACATAATTTAATCAATGGCCGCACAAAAAAGTAAAACTGGCCGCAATTTGGGCACCCCTGATTTAAGGTTTAACTATTATATCTATTTGAGTGCCTGCTTCAAACAAAATTTCGTTTGTCTTACGGATTGAATTGAAATTATTTTACAAAACTCAAAATATTTCTATAGTTTCTATATTTTCCAACATTATCATGGAAATAAAAATAAAGGTTGTATTAAAATTTGACAGCAAAATGTGGTTTCATAGTTGTCAAAATCCAATGCAAAATATAAACAAAAAAAATTGAGTTGAACAATTTATGGACAGCTACGAAGCCACATTTTGCTGTCAAATGTTAATACGACAATTTAATACAACCTTTATTTTTATTTCCACGATAATGTTGAAAGATATAAAAATTATAGAAATATTTTGAGTTTTGTAAAATAATTTCAATTCAATCCGTAAGACAAATGAAATTTTGTTTGAAGCAGGCGCTCAGCAAATAAAACAACATGAATATCATTTTTATTTTTCAGTTTGAACCGAAAAATGTACGTACTTGGTCAAGGGTGCTGTTGGGTCAAGCACTTTGAATTTAAATATTTTTCTTAATTCTCCTAATAATTAATAATAATTAATTTGCTATTTACTTTCTTTTGCTAAATTTTGTTACTGAATTAACTACTTAAGTTTTCTATACCTATTGCTTAATGTTTTACTGAAATACTACTCTTTGCCTTAAACTAAACTCATCCTAAGTTGCATCTCTACCAACTCTACAAAATTTGGGTAAAATCCTGTAAAACTGTCAAACACGAGAGAATAAGAAAATTGCGCTCTGTGAAAGAGAAATAATGTAATAAGTACAGGAACGGAAAAAAACATTTTTTTAGCACGAGAATAAACGTCAAAAATTTTTGAGTGTAGTTGGTGCAAAAAGTTAATTTTCTAAGTCCAGACAATAAATAAACATTTTAAATTGAATGTAGTTGAATAATAAATTCAATTCTATAAACGCAAAGAATAAAATGGAAAATAAAAATAGTCGAAATAAACTCAATGCTTACAATTCAGCTTGCACAACATAGAACAGCTGATAGTTTGACGCTTTTAATGAGTTTACACGCAAAAATTCTTCGGATAAGAATCTGTAACTTCTTACAAAGAGAGAACATGGATTACTCTCTCATTTTCGTTCTCACTTACAGGTTTTTTGTGTACTGGAACCAGTGTTGCCACTGAGAAATTTATTTTCCTACCAAAATTTTCTCGAAAACCTACCAAAGTCGTTTGTAACCTACCAAAACTTTACAAATTAAAAAAAAAATCTTTTTGCAGCATTGAATTCGTTTATTAACATTTAATGCTGTTTAAAATACATATTCTTGTATGTCGTCGTTTAAAATGCTTAACCGCATATAGCACAAATTTTCTGTTGCTAAATCGTTCACATCAAAAGTCGGGCAAGTGTGCTCAAAAAGTTACCACATGACACATGCAGCGTACAATTAAGCGATGAACGTTAGAAGAAAGAAAAATAGTAATTAAAAATCATTTTGAAGGCAAAACCGATCGCAAAATTACAAATTTTGCCAGCGGATCACGGTATTATTAAATGATATAAAGAGGACAAAAGGATTTCAAATAAACAACGAACGGTGGCAAAAAAAAAACGTTTAGCTCGACAGACGAAAAATGTACCATCCGAGAAATTTTTAAAAATCCATTCATATCATCTACTCAAAAACTTACTGTAATGGTAAAACTAATATTCATAAAGAAGTCCATGCCGTTCGGAAAGTTCTCCGGAAAAATAATTTTAATGGCTGAGTCGCACAGGATAAGCCATGCATCAACAAAACAATTTCGCTTGAATTTCGCAAAAGAGCACATTTTAAAATATTCTCCTTTTGGAGCATGGTAAACACACCCTAAGTGGTCGGGGTTCTGAAAAAGAGCCATATTTTAGCCTGACAATAACCGTATACTTACAGTCCGTTTTTGAAATGCTATTTATTAAAGCCCACAAATTCAAATTTATTATTCCGGAAATATTTTTTCTAATTATGTACATAAAAAAAGTTTAGTTCTTAGAACTTAAGACCTTTTTTAGCGGCCCGATTTTGATCACAGTTGCGATCAAAAAAATTATGTTATTAATAGCGCTAGTAACTTTTGTTTCTAATACGCCGGGTCTGAGCACACATGCAACAATGTAGATGTGCGATCAGTCGCAACACTATTTCGTCACATTGTACATGCATATGCGTATTCCCTAAACGTAATTTGTATGCAAGAAAACAGAGACCATACCCACTTGTTGAAGATAGGGTTGGTAAAAGCTTATTTCCAGATGTAAATATTTGCATCCTGATTCGAAAAACTTCACGAAGAAATTTCAATTTTCGATTTTCATAAAAATTTATCCTAAATCCTACCAAAATCAGATTTAACCTACCAACCTACCAAGAGGAAAAAAACCTACCCGATTTGGTAGGAAACTACCAAAAACGGCAACGCTGACTGGAACGCTTTTTGGGTAAAATCCTGTAAAAACCTGCAAATTGTACTAATGCATTATTGTACGGGAACGCAACTATTAAAAACTATTATAACTCAATAAAGTAGTACACGATTAGCCTTTGATCCGTGCATTTTATTTTTCGCTCCTCCGGTTGTAGACCACGAAAGTTTAATTGGCTTAAGTTTTATTTTAATTTGAAACACGCGCTCCATTTTCGTAGCAGTCATTTTTAATTTAATTTTAATCATTGAAATATTGACTGCCGGTCAAAAAAACTCTTTTGATCGTCCATTTTGGCGCCCATGTGGGGCAAAGTGTTCTAAACTTATAAAAAAAATAATTGCTTAGTTGCTAAAAAAATAAAAAAAAATACGTATAAATGCCTTTTCTTAAAATCATTCGTGTGGTCTACAAATTTCGTTTCATAGCATTATCGTGACCTTAAACAAATTTCAATAACTTTTTATAAGTCACGACCTTTTGTTCACCCTGAAAAATCTTTTCGTACGCCGCACAGTGGCTCCTTTTTCAAAAAGTGATTGCTAAAATCAAATTTTCGATTTGTGATTTTCGAAACTTTTTTTTTTTATTTGACAGATAATTGACCGAAGGTTCTAAAACCGAAAACTTTTTTGATTTATGACAAGTATTTTGGTTTTTATATGCGCAAAGTTGGATAACTTTTTATCGTTCATTAAAATAGCATTTTTTTACATTTTCGCAATACAGTAGACCCAGCTTAACCGATCTCTTAACGGCGGAAAAAATTTGGATCTACTAACCGGGGAATCAGTTAAGCGGGCCCCGCTTATTTGATCCAACGGATCAATTAAAAGAATCCCGGATAATTGATCGAATAAGTCAATTAAGCGAAGAAAAAAATAGATATGTATTTTACTGACTTTACCCAAGAGATTAATATTAGAACCAGAAAAAATTGAATAAATATCTTTCAGTTTTAATTTAAAGGTTTTATTTATTTTTTTAATTATAATCACGTAAAAGAATAAAATAACTTTTTAAGTCAAAGGAACTTTAATTTAACTTAAGACACAATAAATAAAATTAACAATAAATTCAGGTATGTGTAGCTTTTCATCAAAAAATATGCAAAAATATGTTTCCTTAAATTTTCTTAAAAAAATTTTCGGTTATGGACGATTGAATTTCATTTTGCAGTCTGTTAGAAAGAATTTCTCTCTCCATATTCTCTAATTCATTGAAAAATTTATTTTGAGGAAGGAAATATGTGCGAAGGGTTTGTATATTATGAAGTAGCTAGCTAACAGTTGGAACCCTATCAGTCGTGTCTTCCTCTTCTTCGTCTTCTTCTTCGGAAATTTCAGAAGTAGCAATGGTGCTAACGATTTCTTCATCTGTAAGATCCCCAAAGCACAATAATTCGTCGTCGCATCTAACGTACTCTTCAAAAGCATTTTGCAACTCCGAATCATCGCAAATCGTTACCCCAGTAGCACATTTCCCGTCCAAAATATGAATTTCTCCTTCTGTACAAGAGGAAATGAAATTTGCCTAGAAAAGCGGAGTCACAAAAGAAAAAAATAATAAAATGATAAAAGTGATTCTAGTCTTATGATGCTTATATGAACATAATATGCACCGTTCTGAAGTAATTCTGGATAGATTTTGGTTCAACTAACCACCAGGAATGTTTCGCCATATGCATTGCATCCAAAACACTTATAGATTTTATAAATTTGTCTATGCCTTGTTGTCTTTGTATCGCTGCAATCTGCTTTCGGATGATGGCTTGCCGATAATAAACCTTAAAACAACGAAATATGCCTTGATCAAGCGGCTGTTTAAGTGAGGTCGTGTTAGGTGAAAAAATTGAACGTTTATGTTTGTCAAGATTCCAAAATTTTTGTGGCATGTGGCGTTATCAACAAAAAGTATTATTTTTTGGTTTAGTGCTACCATTTCTTCGTTAAGAGTTTTTAAAATATCTCTCCATATTTAATGCGTCATGCAGGCTTTTCGATTATGCTAATATTTTAATGGCAAGACCTTTTTATTAAAGCAACGAGGCTTTGCCGCATTCCCAATTCTTACCAATTTTTGATGGTCTCCAGTGGCATTTGCAATAAAAAGAAGTGTCAGACGTGCTTTTGATGATTTGAAACCCTTAAGGCGGCCACCTTTTCTGGTTAAACTATGATCTGGAACAGCTTCATAGCATAATCCGCTTTCGTCGGCGTTAAAAATATTAGCTTCCTCAAAACCTCTTACTAATTCCGCAAAGACTTCATTTTTGAAATCATCTGCAATCATCTCAAGATTCTTCTGCATGAAGTTTCCGAAAGACTATGCCCTCGCGCATTTGCCAGCGCCATAGCCAGCCCGAAGTAGGATTAAAATCTTTATTGCAAATTGCTTCGCTTTTTCCATTAGAACGTTAGAGGAAATGGCAGCACCCGAAACTCGCATTTGGTCAAACCAAACTTATACCAAATAAATGAATATATACTCACCCTGACATCCAGCAGTTTCCAATTTACTACATACAAACAAATTTACATTGACACTTCAGCAAGTATTACCGCTAACTACTTTGTGATCAATGTTGCTTTTAACATCGTTGATCTCTAAAAATGGGAATTTTACATGTATTTTTCACTTGGGAAATATTTTGTCTGATTATTTAAGTGGGGAAATCAATTAAGCGGGAATCATTTAACAGGGAACTTAGATGCATATTTCAAATGAGGAAAATTTCAATGCGTTTTTTTTTTGGACCAGTTATCCGGGGAATTGAATTAATCGGGGATGTTTTAAGCGGGGTTCACTTTATTAAAAATGGAAAAATTTCAAAAGTTTGAAAAAACATGGGAATTTGAAGTATGCTCTCTGAATTTATGGTATTTTAAAATAAATAATTTCCTCAAGATGTAGAAAAAAAATTTTAGTTAGTAATTTTCATGAATTTACCTTGGCCTATAATCCACAAATCAATGTCAATCAAGGATTGGTGAATGGGAAATTATAGTTGACATATCTGTCAACAAGAATCATGTAGGTCTTACCTGCATATAATTGCCCATTTAGAAGTTATAGCTACTTATGTGACATGATATGCATAAAACTGAATTTGTTGTGTGAGGACGATTTTCAGTCTATGATATTTTGACTTGGAAATTGTTAATCTGAATTTGATAGAATGTTTTTAGCGAATATAGACATCACTCAAAATAAATTAAAAACTGTTGATATGGAAGTTACCACGCCCCTCTCTTAATTTATTCTTCCTATTTCCAAAACTATTTGACGCAAATAGATGCATATGTAAAGAGTACCTAGAAAACTTCTGTCCACATAATATGGGCTTTGCCCCACCTCCAAAACGCTTGATTTGTCACTTTTTCCAAATCATTTCACTCTTTTTAAGAAAATTCGAAATAGTAATACTTGCCTCAGATATTTGTATCTAAGTTTTTAATGCAATTTAAAAATATCTAGTAATGTCAAATAGAATAAAGCTGTATTTTTTGTATAGAATACAGGTAGATGCACTTCTGATAACAGTGAACTCTAGTGCAGGCCAACTTTATAGACACCTGTTTTATTACGGTAGATATCATACAAGGAATTTAGCTTATTAGGTAGTTCAATTTTTTCGCTGAACAAGTATTATGTTTGAGGTTTGTAACATAATATTTTGTACCTGTATTTGTATAAAAGTCAAATTTTAAGCCTCAGTAACTCAGTCTTTTCTGACTATTTAAAGTGTGAGCTACGCAAGTTTCCAAGGAAAATGAGTATATCTTATGAAAATTTGTTTGAAATATTTGCAAACAGCGAAAATGGAGATTTATTTGTGGTTGCGGTAAAAAACAAATACCCGAAACATATTAAAGATGAGCATACACAAAAGTTAAAAAACTTTTACTGCAACACAAAAAGATATTGGGTATCATGTAATAGAACCAAAGCGAATTTTTATATAAAGTACGCAGACTTTCTTAAAAAGGACTTTGAGCTATCACTTGATGATATTCCTAGCACATCACAGGCCTCCAGAGGAAGACCAGCAAAACAAATTGAAAACTGTGGGGAATTTACGAAAAAGAGAAAAATAGCAGTCGCCACTAGAAACATTTCAAAAGAGAACTTAGCAGATGCGCTCAGCATGAAGTAAAACAAAGATCATGAAATGAAAAAGACAGAAATAACGAAAAGAGTTTTATTGGCAAGCCCAACAAGAGTCGATCGAATCAAAAAAAGTATTCCTACTCCACAATGTGATCCCATAAAATATGACGGTTCCAGTGATTTAGCGCTTTTCCTAGATTTGAAGCTTTCAAAGGAAAAATATAACAAGAAATGTGTGATATCAAAGAGATTACAAGGTCAATTGCATTAAGATGTAGAAGTTTTTGTTTTGTTTACTGCTGTGATTCTTAACAGATCAACGCAAGAAACATTACATAGCAGGCTTGTAGAACTACTATACTTCGGCTAACAAAGCTTACTGATGATATGACGTAGCGGTCATTGAAACTAGTATAAGCAGCTCGTTGCCCATTTCAATGCATTTTGCGCTTGTAATTTTTTTGTTGTTTTTTGCACTAAAAGTACTGAACAAGAAGCTCTGTAGAAAAATATTGTTATTATTAAATTTTGTTCCAAAAACACAAATAAAAAAATTACCCTCGGTGAGCTCGCCTATATTTACATGTAGCACTTGCAACTTCGTTCGGATCGCCAAAAAAGCGGACAACGAAGCGCTCGTCAAGAAATGTGTGATATCAAAGAGATTACAAGGTCAATTGCATTAAGATGTAGAAGTTTTTGTTTTGTTTACTGCTGTGATTCTTAACAGATCAACGCAAGAAACATTACATAGTAGGCTTGTAGAACTACTATACTTCGGCTAACAAAGCTTACTGATGATATGACGTAGCGGTCATTGAAACTAGTATAAGCAGCTCGTTGCCCATTTTAATGCATTTTGCGCTTGTAATTTTTTTGTTGTTTTTTGCACTAAAAGTACTGAACAAGAAGCTCTGTACAAAAATATTGAAAAATATAACAACTTGAGAAATTCATTAAGAAGCCACTACGTAGATGTTTTTCCCAGCTACAAAGTTGTATCAGAAGCCAAACAGGAAGCGGTTCCTGTTAACTGTACGGTCACAGAAACATCAGCTGAAGTTAGACTCCAAGATTTACTAGATCATTCCGCTAAGCAAATTTTGAGAAGTAAAAGCTACCATGAAATACAATCGTTCCCAGATAATATTTCTTTGTTAACAAAGTGGGGCTGTAATGGATCATCTGGACAAAGTGCATATAAACAAAAAATTTCTACAGAAGATGGACAAAATATTTCAGATGCCAACATGTTTATGGCTTCAATAGCCCCACTTCGAATAAGGAGTGAAAATGCAGAACATTGGAAAAACCCTCGATCGATTTAAGTAAGCAAAAGAACCTTCAGATCAAATAAGAAGCACCATCAGCAATATAAAACAACAAGTAAATGAACTTCAACCCACCATATTTAAAGGAAATGATGTCAAAAAAATTATAATTAGACACGAATTATTTTTAACAATGATTGACGGCAAAGTACTTAATGAGATAACTGGCACCTAATCTACTAGATCTTGTATGTAAGCGTTCACAAAAATATTTCCGAAGTAATGATGACTCCAACGATGAACACAATTATGAGTACGACATTTCGCAATTACATGCAAGGATAAGATCCATGGAATTTATTCTGAAAGAAGCCTACAGCATAGGAAATGATGATAATCCAAACAACCAAAAGTTAAGAAAAAAAATAATACAAGATCGATTTCGAGAAAAACTTGGTATTATAGTAGATACTCCTTATCAAGGATTTGGTAACACAAATGACGGAAACACAGCAAGGCCATTTTTTGAGAAACCAGAACAACTTCAGAAATAACGGGAGTCGATGAGGACGTGATAAAAAGATTACAAGTTATTTTAAACGTACTATCCTGTAGAGAACCCGTTAAAGTAGAAAAATTTGAAAAGTATACAAAGGAAACTGCAGACATATCAGAACATAAATACAGCCAAAAATTACTGACAACCTCTGTCCATAAGATCTTAGCACATAGTGGACAAATTATCAATTATCAAGCCCTACCAATAGGAGAATTATCAGAAGAAGCCCAAGAGTCTAAAAACAAAGATTATAAGAAGTACAGATATAGCAATACATGTGAAATTTCACGTATTCGACAGAATGAGGACATGTTCAATATACTTTCAGCATCTTCAGATCCTTTGATTTCATCACTTAAGGGCCAAATAGACGTTCATACGTGCATGATCAATCAAATGATGATGCCATCATGATTTTGACACACACCATTCATGCACAATTGACAGTTATCATTCATGCACACATTAACGCAGCCACTTGTGTCACCTTCTTTGTCAAAAAATCATTCAAACTGAGCTAAGTTCAGCACACACTATCATGAATGCATGATCAATCAAAAAAATATCAAAATATTTTAATATTGCTCATGCTCATGACCAATCAGTTAATCACCCACCTACACGGTCAGTTTGCATGAACAATCACTTGATTCATCATGCACGCATGCACGTCTATTTGGCCCTTAAGGCACGTTAGGTCACGAAAAGAACTGACTGATAAATTCTGTAGTACTGTTTTAAGTTTCTTAGATATCCAAAATAATGATGATATTTTTACAGAATTGTAGATTGTTGTTGATTTTTTAAAGAAATTACCTAATTTATCACTGTAAGCCTTTTTTTAAAACTTTTCTAGCCTTTGAGAAAGACTGTTTATAAATTATGTTAAGAGATAAAAATGGATTGATTGATGGATGGATTGGCTTTTGGTTGATCAGAGTAAAGTTTCTGACTGCTTTCCACATGGGGATTGCCAGAGCGATCTCTGAGCCAACCATTAGCAAGTTGACACACAACCTCCCCGCGACTCCATCTGGGTAGCTATCTTCGCATCCGCTGAGATAGTGAGCGAATGTGTGCAGCGTCTCCTCCCTGGAAGTAAACTGGGTTGTGCGCAGGGTTTGATACCCGCCACGTAAAAAAAAACACTCCAATGAAGACTAAAAAAGCCTCGGATACAGAACCCCGCAACGTTGACTACCACTGCAAACGAAAAAAGGACTACGATTTAAGGATATGCACCTGGAATATCCGGACCCTCAATAGGGAAGGTGCCTCTATCGAATTGGCGGATGCCCTCGGAAAAATTAAGGCTGACATCACCGCCATCCAGGAAATAAGATGGATAGGACAAGGTTACTCTAAGCAAGCAAGTTGCGATATCTACTACAGCTGCCATGCGAGAGACTTCGCCACCATATCTCCAGGTTCACACTTGTGAGCGAAAGGTTGGCTACGATCCGGGTCAAGGCTCGATTTTTTAACATCAGCTTGATTTGCGCGCACGCCCCGACGGAGGAAAAGGACGATGCTGTCAAAGATGCTTTCTATGCGAGACTCGAGGAAGTATACGACCGCTGCCCGGCCCATGACGTTAAAATTGTACTCGGGGATTTTAACGGAAAGGTCGGAAGAGAAGGTATATTTGGCCCCACTGTCGGTCAGTTCAGCCTTCACGAGACCACCTCAAAAAACGGTCTACGGCTGATCGACTTCGCCGCGGCGCGAAACATGGTAGTAAGTAGCACCAGATTTCAACACCTCGATATCCACAAGGCCACCTGGCTGTCCCCTGATCAGAAATCACGCAACCAAATCGATCATGTTGTGATCGACGGAAGGCATGCTTCCAGCGTGCTAGATGTTCGTACGTTCCGGAGAGTCAATATTGACTCCGATCATTATCTTGTTACAGCCAAGATACGCATGCGGCTGTGCTCTGGTACGCAACGAAAGCTGGACGTCGCTAAGCTACAATCACATCGGACGGCCGAAGCCTATTCCGCTCGCCTCTCAGAACTGCTCCTTCAACCTGACTCTCTACCCGATGATGCCGGTGGACTTTGGGCGCATATATCCCGCTCCATGCGCTCTGCCGCTGAGGAAGTCATTGGTTTCCGATGCCCACTTCCGCGAAATCAATGGTATGACCAGGAGTGTCGCGAAGCTACTGCAGTGAAAAACGCCGCCTACAAAAGAACACTGCGGTCAGCAGCGACGCAAGCCGTGCACGAAAACTACCGGGAAAAGAGAAAGGAAGAGAGGTGCCTTTTCAGACGCAAGAAACGAGAGCAGGAAAGACATGAGCGTGAGAAACTCGAATTGTTACGGGGCAGGAATGATGCTCGAAAATTTTACCAACAAGTCAAGCGTCTGACCCAAGGTTTCAAGCCCGGAGCATCTACCTGTAAAGATGAACATGGAAATCTGGTTACGGATACGCAGGGTACACTGAGATTATGGAGGGAACACTTTTCCAAGCTGCTTGCTGGCGATGACTCCACCAATCCCGCCTTTGGGGAAATTAACCCGATGCCACCAATCAACGACGATGGTGTGGACGTACCACCACCTAGCCATGACGCGGTACGAGTTGTGATCCAACGACTTAAGAACAACAAAGCGGCTGGTGCCGATGGCCTGCCTGCTGAATTGTTCAAGACCGGCGGCGATGAGCTGATAGGGTGTATGCATCAACTCATCTGCAAAATATGGCTAGTAGAAAGTATGCCCGACGATTGGAATCTCAGTGTCCTTTGTCCTGTACTGAAGAAAGGTGACCCGACATTCTGCGCTAACTACCGGGGAATCAGTCTTCTTGCCATCTCTTACAAGGTCCTGTCGAGTGTACTGTGTGAAAGACTTAAGCCGTTTGCCAACACACTGATTGGGCCTTATCAGTGCGGCTTTAGACCAGGTAAGTCCACCATAGACCAGATCTTCACACTACGTCAAATCCTGGAAAAAACCCACGAAAAACAGATCGATACCCATCATCTCTTTATCGATTTTAAAGCTGCTTTCGATAGCCCGATACGGGATTGCCAGTATGCCACCATGTCTG
Organism: Tricholauxania praeusta; assembly: GCA_949775025.1. Classification (NCBI taxonomy): domain Eukaryota; kingdom Metazoa; phylum Arthropoda; class Insecta; order Diptera; family Lauxaniidae; genus Tricholauxania; species Tricholauxania praeusta. The sequence goes on along the minus strand of OX459029.1, from coordinate 75,621,321 downwards.
AGTTCGGTATACCTGCGAAGCTGGTGCGGCTTTGCAGAATGACGTTGAGCAACACAGCCAGCTCCGTCAGAGTAGGAAGGGACCTCTCCGAACCATTTGATACCTGCAACCTCTTCAACTTTTTGATGGAAGGGGTGTTGCGAAGAGCCAGTGTACATCGTAATGGCACTATTTTCTACAAAAGTGTCCAGCTCCTTGCATATGCCGATGATATTGATATCATTGGACGTTGTAAGCGAGATGTTACTGCTGCGTTCTCTGCTATCGAAAAAGAGTCAGCGAAATTGGGTTTGACGGTGAACGAGGGCAAAACAAAGTATATGCTGTCCACAAACAGGGAGACGCGGCGTATTGGATCCTTTGTTACTGCGAACAACTATACTTTCGAAGTTGTCAAGGAATTCACCTATCTTGGCACCGCCGTGAACACTCAAAACGATGTCAGCCTGGAGATAAAGCGAAGACTAACTCTTGCTAATAGGTGTTACTATGGTCTCAGTAAGCAATTGAGTAGTAGAGACCTCTCTCGCCCGACAAAACTGACACTCTACAAGACGCTCATCTTACCCGTGCTACTTTACGGCGCAGAAGCATGGGTTGTGTCGCAAACTGATGCAACCACGCTTGGGGTGTTTGAGAGAAAAATTCTTCACAAAATCTTCGGTCCTGTTCACGTCGGCGACGACTACCGTATTCGAATGAACCACGAACTGTACGAGCTCTACGCTGACATTGACATAGTCAAGCGCATCACTATACAACGTCTGCGCTGGCTGGGACATGTTGTGCGTATGGACGAAGAAGCTCCGGCGAAAAAGGTGTTTGATGCGGAAGCCGCTGGGCGACGACGAAGAGGAAGACCATGCCTCCGATGGAAAGACCAAGCCGAGGAAACCCTATCCACGCTTGGTGTGAATGATTGGAGAAGGCGCGCGCGAAGCAGAGGCGCCTGGAGAGAGCTTTTGAGGTCGGCCGTAACCCAGTAATGGGTTTTTATGGCCACCCAAGTAAGTAAGTAAGTAAGAGATAAAAAAATAAATGCATATGTAATTTAGTAAAAATTAAAAAAAAAATTGTATTAAAAAAGTATTTAAAAAATGTTTAAATTATTAAAAGCTCATTAATTGAATAAAGCGCACTAAAATTTATAAAAAAAAAATTTATAACTAAAAACCAAAAATTTCGAAATTTGGAATTTCACCTCTTTTTAAAAGTATTTATAGCAAAGCCTCTTATATATGTCATATCTACAGAAATTACCAACCAAAATCAAAAAACTTCACTCAAATATCTTCAAAAGTTTTGATTTTAGCAACGCGAAATCGCAAAAAGCGCCACTGAGCGGCGGTAATTTTTTTGTGAAAAAAAATATATTGCAACGTTCATATACATATATATGTACATTAAGGTGGCCCCCGAGTGTATGGGAAAATTTTGATTCAGTGCGATTTTTGATCGATCCCCCTTAAAGTGTGCCAATAGATGAAAAACGATAAAATGTAAAGTTTTAGATCAATCCGAAGTGATTTAGAGGTCGCTCAAGCCGACCAAAATTTCGAAAAATATGATTTTTTTTTGCGTTTTGTCTATTTGCTCACTTTTAAATTTGTTAAATCATAAAAATGAATACTAATGCATATTAAATAATTAATTACCTTTTTAACAAGCTAAACATCATAAAAATCGGTTGACAAATAAAGAAGTTATGGCCATTTATATCATTAAAGAACAGAACATTTTAATTTCTGTAAGAATATTTCATATTAATGTATCTTTCAAAAATAGGCTTGCACAAGAAAAGCAGGCATTGATATGTACGTTAGATTTAAAAATTTCAGATTTTTGGCGTCTCCTTTCAAGTTCGACTTACAGAGGTTATACTGTATCAATTAATAACATGATTTTAGAATTAGTATTTTCATCAGAAAGTGGAACTCATGGTGACACATACGTAGCTACAAATGAATATGTATCTGGAAAATTGATATATTACAAGCAGAATTTACTCTAACATTGCTTGGAGAAAACAATTTAAGAGATATATGTGCTTTTATTATCCATTTTTATGTGAAGACCTGGTTTAAATGTCCAATAGCATCATTAGCGCCATTCCAAGACTTGTGTCTTATCAAAAGAATTTTATAATTACAAATCATTTGACAAACAAATATCTGAAGCTGCAGTCAAAAAGTTTTCGAATCATTTATGGTACCTGTCAGACGAATGTGTTGCGCTAAGTGTGTTTGATGAAAACGTTAACAATGAAATTAAAAGCGAAATATCTGAAATACAATGATTTTTAAAAATAGTAATGATGGAGGAGATGATAAAGATTGCTACGAGATATTGATATAATAGAAAATATGTTGCGTATACTTCTTAAACCAACGGAAATGACAACATTTCTATATAAAGGGCTTCAGGAATTTGTTACCGTTAACACACATAAATTTTCTAATCGCTTTATAATTTCCACTGATTTTTTAAATGAAGAGCTTTCTAATTGGAACGTCAATGAAGCTTATAAAAAAGGAAATAATATAATTCATAATATAAATGTAGTAAATGATGCAGCAGAACGTGGAGTAAAATTAAATGAAGAATATAATAAAATTTTAACCAAAAACGAACAATAAAAGCAATATTTATTGCAAGTGGTTACTGACTATCGGAAAAACTTCAAATCGCTTACTAAATCAGTCTTGACTTAAACATTAGTTTTGTATTATTCTTTCTTTTAAATTTTTTTATTGTAAAAAAAATTTTTCTAAAAAAAAAATATTGGTGTTGTTGGTATTTGGTATTTCAATTCTATCTTCTTTATAGTATGAAAGACTATTGGAGGATCAATATTGTTACGAGGTCCTACCTAGGTATGGATGTTTTCGAACCAGCGCTTAAAAACGCCACGGTTCACTGATTATCCCAGCACACACAATCGTAGCCAGGGATATTTTTCTTCGGCAAAGTTACTGCCAAGTCTTATTTTTAGCTAATAGAAACTAGTTCTTAAGCTGTGGAGTACCTTCATTATACTCTGAACTTCATTTTCAGATTCAACTTATTTATACTTATTCTAATTACTAATACATTCTTAAAAATAAGGGCTCCAATTCATCAGTGACACGAAAATTGTGTTGGTATTTGGACTTGTGGGATTTTATTATATCCCACAAAAAATCTAATTGTTTAAATTCGATTTGTACAAGAAATTGCCACGTAAGCAAATTCTTGTACGTCCATGGCTTTGCTTATAATCCAACGGGAATTTGAGTGCAGAAAAAAAAAGAATAAACAAAAGTTCGGCTGCGTTATATCGGCAGCGACTTTGTTTAGTAACCTTGAAGTTGAAATGTGATAAGTTTTTGTGCATTAAGCTATTTTATTTTTGTTGCTATAGGTCAGTGTGTTTTAAAAGAATTGTAGCACATGGTCGAATTTTATGAATTTGGATATTTTACTTTTAATTTCAGGCGCTAAATTTGTGTGCGGCGTGAGAATATGAGTTTGATTATTTTGCATATGAAAATGTACAGGGGTGGAATATGCAATATGCCAGGTTATAGTAAAGGGGCGGAATATGTAATATATGAAATCATCACACCTCCTTCGGTAAGCTAAAACTATTTTGATAAGATTTGTCACAAAGATTTGAAAAATAATTTTTTACTGAGAAAAAAAAAAGGATTTGGAGTCCATTGTAGTACATTGTTATTTCTAAGTAATTTATATACAGTTTCAAGTAATAATATGAAATAATATATATCTTTACCAGCCGTTATATTATAAATTGTAGTATAAGTAATGATTTGAATACGTATTCTTATCTAAATCATCTGTTAATAATAATATTTCAATAGTAAAACTTAATTAATTTTATGTTTAATTATTTATGATTTAAAATATATTTTTAACATATTATTATGAAAAGTTTTTAACTTATCTTTTATTCTAATCACTGAATTAACACCTTTTCTTTCTATAATGGTGTATGGGCCATTGTACGGGCTTTGTGATTTCTTTCTATTTACTATTTTTAAAAATACAAGATTACCTACATTAAAATTTGAGTTATTTACATTTTTGTCATAGATATTTTTTCTTTTAGTTTTTACAATGTTTATTAGCTCTCTAGCTTTTTGCAATGAGGATCTTAGTTGAATTTTTAATTCGTTAGAATAGTCCTCTAAATTGTATATTTTTGACTCATTACTTAGCAAATGGTTTGGAAGTGATGGTAATTTACCAAAAATCAGTTCGAAAGGCGTGTACTGATTGTCTACGTGAGGCGTAGTATTATAAGCGAACGTGTAATATGGTACGCATATGTTCCATTCGTAATCGTCTGGGAAGGACAAAAGGTATTCATTAAGAGTACGATGGTTCTTCTCGAGAGTTCCAACGGTCTCGTGATGGTATGGGGTCGAGAAGGTCTGTTCTATTTTTAGTAAGTTACACACATTTCTCATTAGTTCATTAAGGAATTCTATTCCTCGGTCTGATTTAAGTTTGCTAAAAATACCATATTTTAAGATGAGTTCTTCTACTAGTGTTTTTGCAATAGTTTTTGCATCTTTAGATTCTATAGGATGCGCGATAACGTATTTCGTCAGTTCGCATTGCATTGTCAATATGTATCGAAAACCGTTCGATACTCTTAGTGGGCCTACCGTGTCAATAGCTATAGTCTGAAAACTTGACGTTGGTGTGTCCGTAATAGTCATATTTTCTTTGATATGTTTCGTTTGTTTGTTACGAGTACATTTCTCGCATTTATTAATGTATGTTTTAATCACTTGCCGCATGTTTTTCCATGTGTAGCGCTGTTTCATTTTAAGTACTGTTTTACGTATTCCTAGATGTCCTCCTTGGGGTGGATCATGGAATTCTTGAATTAGTCTTAGTTGCATGGTTCTATCTTTTATTCGTTTAGGGGGTACATATAAGTACTAATATATTAAGCGATTTATTCTTTAATTTCTTTCTATGCTGCAGCTTGTTAAATAGGTTCTTAAATTCATTTTTATGCATAACAGTAAATATAGCATCATTTGCTTCTAGGGCTAGCTCCTTTATTTTTAATTTATTCGTTTGAGAAGATTGCTTTTCCAGAGTCGAATCTAGATTCGCTGGATTATCGCCACATCGTACTAGTACGATATCTTCTATAATTTCAACACATGTATTTTTATAATCGCTAATTTAAAATTTTAAACGTTTTACGTTTCTGACGTCAGTAATAGATGTGCAATCCCATATGAAAAGTTGATCAGGCTCCTCTTGAGATATGCTTTGTTGTACAACTTCTTTCTTTTTACTTCCCCTTGTAGTGACCAATGCTTTTTTTATAGTGATGTCCTGTTCTTTAGGTATCATGTTTATTAGGATTTTGGAATTTATATTAATTCTCGATAGCGCGTCGGCATTTGTGTTAATTTTTCCTTTCTTAAATATTATATTAAAATCATAGTCGGAAAGGTCAAGCCTTATCCGAGTCATCTTCGATGAAGGATTCTTGTGACTAAATAGTGATACCAGTGGTCTATGGTCTGTTACTACGATGAATTTTTTACCATACAAATATGGTTTAAAAAAATTAATTCCCCAGTGTATTGCTAGTAGTTCTTTTTCTATAATTAGTGTATTTAAATCATGCTTCTGTAATGTTTTGCTTGCATAAGAAATGGGTAAATCTTGTCCGATTTCACCTTGTGACAAGACAGCTCCTAATGCAAAATTTGAAGCATCTGTTGTTAAAATAAAAGGTTTAGAAAAGTCTGGGTATTGGAGTATTGGTGGTTCAATTAATTTCTGTTTTAGGTTCTCGAAAGCAGTTTGGCATTCTTCTGTCCATATAAATAATTTATTTTTTTTTTAATAAAGAATTTAAGCATTGTGCAATTGTGGCAAAGTCTTTTATGAATCTTCTGTAATAATTACAGAAACCTACGAATCGTCGTACGTCGTCTGCGTTTTTTGGTACAGGGTAGTTTTTTATGGAGTCATGTTTTGACGGATCTGTCTTAATTCCTTCTTGTGTTATGAGGTGTCCTAAATATACAACTTCTGGTCTTAAGAATTGGCATTTTTCAAAAACTTTTATTAGATTTCTGTTGTGATGTTGTAAACTACATCCGAATACAATTATTATTATATATTAGGTAGTCTGTAGTTCTTAATGTAAGTTGGTGTATTATCGATTGTTGTAAGTGTTTGTGTATAAAAATTGTTGGTTGATAGTTGTTCATCTTCTAGATGAAAAATGTGTTGGTATCTCTTAAAAATTTCAGTCAATGGATGATTTTGTTCTATTTTTAATTCATTTAGTAATTTATTAAGTCGTGTTTCGTTATAACAGTTATTTTGTTGTATCTGTACGTAATTTGAGAATGGTTTCAATTTTGGTGATAATTTCATTATTTTGACCTCTTTATTTGTTGTATTTAGTATTTTTACGTGACATTTTCCTGTTGCTGGTATTATTGAGTTGGCTATGAATACTCCTTTTTGTAGTTCTTCATTTAAAATTAGAGTGTCCTCGTCTACGCTTAGATTTATTGGTTGTATGATTTCTGTCCTGGGTAGTATTCGTATTGTGTCCTGTACATGTTTGTTAATGTGTAGGGATATGATAACGTCTGTGTTATCTAGTACTGTTGTCAATGTTTGCGTCTCATAGTCTATTTTGCACATATATTTTGATAAAAAGTCTCTTCCTAAAATACAGATGGCATTTTGGAAAATTGTTTTCTACTGCATGAAAAGTGTGTGGAACTATGCGATATTGGAAATCGAGTTCCAATTTGATTGTACCTATTGTTGAAATTTCATTTTCTGTTATTCCTGTGAGTTTGCATTTGTTCGTCGTTTCCAGATTTTTGTCATTTATGTTTTCAAATTTACAGATCGATATGTCTGCACCAGTATCAATTAAAAATTTTAAATTTCTTTGTGAGTTTAAACATTTTAAATTTATATAATTTGTTGTATTATCCGATATATTGAATATCTTTAATTGCGCTGTCCCCGAGTATCCACTATATTGGTCTCCGAGCCATTTTCGTTTCCCTGGTTACTTTCTGTTACATATATCCTGTTTTGGTTATTTTGATTATTCCGATTACCGTTGTGATTTCCTCTTCGGTTATTATTGTAGTTGTTGCCTTGTCGCGAGTTTTGATTTCCATTACCATTACTGTAGTTATTGGTGTTTCGGTTACTGTTGGCATATCTTCTGTTGTTGTTGTTGTTGTTGTTGTTGTTACGGTAATTATTGTTGTACTTACCATAATTTCTGTTGGTATTATTTCGATTGTTATTAAAATTGTTATTATTCCTGTTGTTGTTGAAATTGCTGCTGTATCTACTCAAATTAATGTTGTTTCGGTTATTGTAACTATTATTGTTCCTGTTGTCGATATTGTTGTTATTTTTGAAATATAACAATCTATTTCCTGAATTTTTATCTTTTTCTAGCTCGAGTGCTAGATTTGTCGCTTCTATGAGTGTTTTTGGTTGTGCAGCAAAAATTGTTTGCTTAATTTCGTCGTTAAGTCCATTCTTGAATACTGTCAGAGCGTATTTTTCATTCATTTTTAGAATGACTGCTTTCTGAGTATCACTATCTGTTAGTTCTGTTATTTGTATATTATTTAATTCTGCTACGAGATTCATTAGTTTATCCTTGTAGTGGATTACTGAATTGTTTCTTTGAGTCAATGCAGAAAGTTGTGTATGAATATTTGCTGTCGTAAGGTTGCTTTTAAATGTGTTTTGTAAGGCTTGTTTTAATTTTGGTAGTGTGTCTATGACTGAAATATAACCTAAAGTAGTTTTGACTGTAGCGTTTAATTTAATGCTGACTATTATTATCTCAATTAACTTTTTTTTATTTTCAGTTGAGTAAGTGTCGTATATTATCTCTATTATTTTTAGAAAACCCTCTAATTCTTTATAGTTCCCTGTGAAGATTGGTACTATTTTTATTATAGAATCTAGGTTAAAATCTGCCATTTTGCTGTTTTGTGATTTATTATCTTCTGTTTGTTGGGATTGTTCTTTTGTCATGTCTTCTAATTGACCTAGTAATAGTTTGATAGTCTCGTTAACTAATATGTAAAATTTATTAGTGAGATCTAATATTTCTAAGTTCTCTTTTAAGGTATTTTTATGGGTGTTAAAGTTTTCTTTAAGTGATTTAATTTCATTTATTTTATTAAAAATGGTTTGTCTTGCATATCCTCTTGTAATAGATTTTTTTAGGTTAATTTTTATTGTCTTTACTTTGTGATAAATTTCTATTAAAATTTACATGTGGTAACTATTAAACGTTTTCTGCCCTAGTTATACGTTTCAAGACGTAACTTTTGTAGTATTTATTTATTCTGTAAGCTATGTACCCCAGAATTGCTATTACTATGATAGTAATTATTACCGTGTTTACTGTCGACTGTATTTCTGTTTTTGTTACCGCTGAACCTAGGTTATTCTGAATTTCCTCGTTTATGGTAATTGAATCTTGATTTTTGTTGTCTAACATAGTGAAATATCTATATATGTCATTTATGTTGGGAATGAAAAACATTTCTAGCAGTCTAAGTCCCTAGCTTCGAATTCGTTCATTATCCTGTTTACTATTTCAAAAATGTCGTTATGCCTATCTAAATGATCACTAATGTCCTTTGCAAAATCTTCACAAACAAAACACTGAGTACCAACTTTATGCTCTACTTCCATTTTAAATTATGATGTCAAAAAAAAGTTTTTATTTTTTAGAGATTAGATTTTTTTTTATCTATTTTATAATATTTATTTCTTAAAAGGGAAAAAAAATTTCTGGTATGTCATTTGCTGTTGCATCTGGTTTTTTTTTATCTTCTCAAGTTCTTGTTCCAATTAGATGATTTTGGTCCAAACGGACACCGATTGGCCCCAGCACGGTGGTGGGTCACTGTTGACTATTCTTTTAAAGCATTCGAGGCTGCGACGTATTTTTGTCAGTTTTCCACCTCTTCGGGGCTTTGGCTTTATTGTTTCAGGAATCTTTGTCAATTTCGTTTCTTTATTTTTTTGTTGTCTCTGGAGGTATTGTGTTATTGTCAATTTTTGCGGTCCAATTATTGCTTTTGATGGGATGTATTGTTGAACCGGTTTGGTTACTGGGACAATATTTTGTGGTACATACTCCTCCTCTCTGTTCATGCTATTGTTAATTAAATTCTGGTTCGTTTATGCAAGATCGCCATGTGGTGTTGTTGGTATTTGGTACTTGAATTCTATCTTCTTTATAAGTATAAGGATGGGAGTATTCAGTCCAGTTTTGTCTAACAGTTGGTAGTGGAATTTGTAAGCATATCGCTGCTGAATCTGCTTGTGTATATCCAAGAATTCCAACGTAGCTGGGTATCCATAGTAATTTGATTTCCGCTTGGTTTGTCCCTGATTCTAGGGATTGTGATTTCTTTATTATTGACGTTTTTTAAAGTGAGTTAGTGCAGATAAGATGCTTCTTCTTGGTAGATTTGGCTAATATACATGCTTGGAATATTGCTTTGGCCTCTGCCGAGTAGATAGATGCGTGCGCTGGGAGTATGGAAATTTTTTTAGTGCTTATTTCGTCAACAACGCTGTATCCGACAGTGTCATCCGATTTTGATCCATCGGTGAATAATAGGTTCCAGTTTTGATACTTGCTTCGTATTTCCAAGTAACTTTTAATGAATATATCGTTAGCTGTATTTCCTTTATGGTGCTTTGTCAGATCGAGTCTGCTCCGAGTGTCCATGGGGGTACTCTTAGTTGCAAAATACGTCTTTTTCCCAGCTCAATACCAATGTGTTTTGCTATATTTATTATTTGTAAACCTGATTCCTTTTTTTTTGTTCTTTTGCTCATTCCATAGAAATTTACTATTAAATACTAAACTAATACTTTTAAGTTTTTTTCTTTAGTATACTTAAATAACTTTAAATGTATCTAAATAAATACTTAGACTATGACATCTTTGTTTTTTGCATATGTGGATATGCTTACATTTTTCTTTTGATAATAATGTGTGAGTATGAAAGACTATTGGAGGATCAATATTGTTACGAGGTCCTACCTAGGTATGGATGTTTTCGAACCAGCGCTTAAAAACGCCATGGTTCACTGATTATCCCGGCACACAAAATCGTAGCCAGGGATATTTTTCTTCGGCAAAGTTACTGCCAAGTCTTATTTTTAGCTAATAGAAACTAGTTCTTAAGGTGTGGAGTATCTTCATTATACTCTGAACTTTATTTTCAGATTCAACTTATTTATACTTATTCTAATTACTAATACATTCTTAAAAATAAGGGCTCCAATTCATCAGTGACACGAAATTTGTGTTGGTATTTGTGACTTGTGGGATTTTATTATATCCCACGAAAAATCTAATTGTTTAAATTCGATTTGTACAAGAAATTCCCACGTAAGCAAATTCTTGTACGTCCATGGCTTTGCTTATAATCCAACGGGAATTTGAGTGCAGAAAAAAAAAGAATAAACAAAAGTCCGGCTGCGTTATATCGGCAGCGAATTTGTTTAGTAACTGGTGGGCACAACCTTTACTAAACCTAACCTTTATGATTCTAAACGATTTAAAAATGTCTTATTAAAATGAAACAAAGCGAAATTACAAAAATCTTCAATTTACTTCTTATACAAAAATTATAATGTTAAATTACGATGCTAACTCGCGTACAGTTGCAGGCCAAGTCCCACACAAAAATTAGAAATTCTATTTGGTAGCCTCAAACATCAGCCGATCAACAACAACAACATAACTTGATACCGTTTAGCATAAGCTTATGCAAAAGTGCGTGCAAAAAAAATGCAATTTGGGGAGCGAAAGAACTTTTGTTTTTGTTCACTACAGTTAGTTAGCTTGAACTTCTGTTTAATGTTGTTGTTATGGATCAACTGAAGGTTGAACAAATAAAAAGCTACCCACTTGGAAAAATGTTAGAGAGCGCCCCAACATTCTCCCCCCTTGAAAGACTTGCTTTCAAAAAATGAATGTGTTAAGTAATAAATAGGTTCGATGGGAAGTTTGCACAATTTTGCAACTGCTCTTTTGACGATGCCTTCTCCTGTCTTTACAGTGACAACACGAACTTTTCCGTCGCTGCCAGGCATGACATCTACAATGCGTCCTAATGGCCATTTGAACAGCGGCGTGTTTTCATTGCTGATGAGCACCAAATCATTTTGTTTCAAATTCTGTCTTACTGATGTCCATTTTGTTCTCTGTTGTAAAGTTTTCAAATATTCAAATATATAATAGCCCTTTAGTAACGGTGACTTTATATAATACAATAGTGCGCCCTCACTTAGAGTACGCTAGCCAAGTATGGTCACCATTTTATAATATTCATATAAATAGAATTGAAAGAATTCAAAAAAATTTTATTCGTTTTGCTCTCAATGGCTTAAATTGGATTGACCCTTTAAACCTTCCTCCTTATGAGGATCGTTTAAAGTTATTACATATGCAGTCTTTGAGCTCGCGTAGAAATATTGCGGATATACTTTATCTGCATCAACTTGTAACTGGGTCTCTTGCTGCACCAGAGCTTCTTAATTATATACATTTTAATAGTAATCGGAGGAGTACTCGTAACTCTTATCAGTTATTTTATCAACCGGTTAGTAGAACTAATTATATGGCTACAGCTCCTTTTAATCGCATGACAACTCTTATTAATAATTGCGAAGTTTATAACATTAGCTTGTCAAAAGGTCAACTCAAGCTTAGACTTAAAACTAACTGTAGCTAAATTTGTAGCTTAATGGTGGTGTGAATTTTTTTTGTTTGTGTTGTCCGAGCCCCACAGCATGCTGGGTAAATTTTTTCTAACATTTATGCCTTGGACCACGTAAATTTATACATATATTTATTTTAATATCTATATGTCTATTTTTACATGGTGTGAGTGGGTATGTTGAGAAAGTGCGATAAAGCTAAGAAAAAATTATAAAATAAATAACAAATTAATGTGCATGATAATTTTTTCTATTCCATTTTTTATTGAATAAGCTTTTTACTTGGTATAAAGCTTCAATGCTAAATAGCTAAGAAGGCTATAATAGCTGTAGTAGCTAAACTCTATTATTATTATTATTATTATTATTATTATTATTATTATTATTATTCGCTCTGCCACCTATTCCAAAACTGTTGTTGAATCCACTGAACGAGTTGGTGTCTGCTTTATAGTGTTTCTGGCGTTAATAATCCAAAACTGATCTCTCAATAAGTTGTGAAGGGTTTGCGCCCCTGCATGAAGATGTTGACAGTGAAAGTAGTTTATTACAGCATAGACGAATGGGTGTGAGCTCGGCAACAGAATGGGATGTTTAGCTGCAAATGACAACGATGAATTTTTCAATCATCCGCCGACGCGTATGAGATCTTCGTGCAAAAACGGAGCTAATTGTGTGAGTCTTGATTGGCGATGAAGAGGTTTACTCAATAGCAAACCTTTATACTATTCTGCAAAAGCAGACCGTTGTATGATACGGCATACGATGTAAAGTGAATTTTTTAACTCAAGAACATCTATAGGCCCACATTGTGCTGCCTGCCTGCGTGATTTTGTTATGAATCGTTTCACATAGCCGAAAACACGCAAAATTTTACTATAATTATTGACGTATTTATGATGCATAATTAAATCTGTTAATTGGGTGGCGACCAAATTAGTTTTTCTTTTTCGAGTTTCAATTATGTTGTCGAGGGACTCTCGTACGTTTGGTAGCCAGACTTCTTCACCAAATTGTAAAAAATCTGGGCCATGAAACCAAAATGAATTTTCGCTCAGATTACTGACAGTTACTCCACGAGACAATAAGTCCGCTGGATTGAGTGCGGATGGTACGTGCCGCCATTGGGCATTAGATGTGTACTGCTGAATTTTTGTCACCCTATTGGCCACAAAGGTATTCCAACGCGACGGTTCTACAGCGATCCAATACAGACTAATAGTTGAGTCGGACCAGCAATATATTGATTGTGGTTGCACTTGAGAAAACGAGCGAGTTGAGCGTAGTAGCTCCGACAGCAACAGCGCAGCACAGAGTTCCAACCTGGGCAAGCTTACTATCTTCGTAGGCGCCACTCGAGATTTGGCGCATATCAATGAACAAGTTGTTCCACTCAGGGATCGTGTGACAGTATAGACACAAGCGCCATATGCCTTCGTGCTAGCATCTGCAAATGCGTGAATATCAGTTAAAGTATTAAATGGAACAAACCTTGAAATTTTAATTTTGCCAACTGTTTCTAGCTGACAGCGAATCTGCTCCCACTGAATGAAAACGTCCTGTGGCACACTCTCATCCCAATGCAATTTTAGTGTCCACAGACTTTGCATTAAAGTTTTGCATTTGACTATCACTGGGTTGAGCAAGCCTAAAGGGTCGAAAAAACTAGCAATGTGCGATAAAATAGATCTTTTAGTAACCCTGTTTGATTTTCCTTCCTTGGCGTAACAAAAACTGAAGCAATCTTCTGACGGTGACCATCTGAGTCCCAAAGTCTTGACATAATCCATGTCTTCCACATGAACGATTTCTTCCTTATCAGCATCCTGTACGTCCGCAATAATTTCGGGAAAATTCCAAGCAAATTTACGGAGAGGGAAACCACCGCGCTTCAGCAGATGAGTAACCTGATGCCTGATTTCAATTACCTCATGCACCGTTTCGCCTCCCGTCATCAAATTATCCACGTAAAAATCTTTGAGTGTTACTGCTGCTCCAATGGGGTATGATTCAGCTTCATCTATGGCAAGCTGCTGCAAATATTTCGTCGCTAGATATGGAGCACAGCTAGTGCCGTATGTGACAGTTCGAAGTTGGAAGGTCTCAAAAGGTTTTGTTCTATCATCTCGCCACAATATACACTGCCAACGTGCATCCCTCTCGTCAACCAGCACCTGTCTATACGTTTTTGCTATATCGGAAACTAGCACGTAACGATGAAATCTGAATCTGCTTAAAATTTTAAAAATATCGTCCTGAATTGTTGGTCCAACTCTCAGCACATCATTAAATGATTTCCCTGATGATTTACGGCAGGAGGCGTCAAATACGACTCGAAAGCGGGTGGTCGAACTATCAGATTTCACTACACAATGGTGAGGTATGTAATTGAATTGAGAATCATCACTTGAGGGGACACAGCTCATATGGTTAAGCGTTGTGTTCTCGTTTATAAATTCACAGTAGTCGATTTTTAACTTTTCATCACGTATAAATTTATTTTCCAAAAACGTAAATCTCTTGCGAGCAATTTCAAAAGAGTGTCCAAGCTCTATGGGACTTTCCTTAAATGGCAAACGAACAATGAATTTGCTTGTGACTGGGCACCTTGTTGTTGTTAAACGAAAATAATTTTCACATTCCTCTGCTTCCTTTGTCAATTGTTGTTTTGATTTAGGTTGTAGACTCTCTAGAATCCAAAATTTCTCTAAGAGAGTGTCCAAAAGTGGCTGGTGAGTTGTTGCGACAAAAACTTTATACGATAACGATGACAATTGTGGAGTTGTGGTGCGATTGTGCGACTGCTGTGTAAGCGACGAAGATATGTCTGAAAGCGGCGTTTGGTGCTGAGCGAAAGGTGAAGTTGATGACAGCAGCGAAGTTGATGGCAGCGGAGAAGTAGATGACGAAGGCAAAGATGACGAAAGCGAAGATGGCTGCAAACCCGAATGTATTTGCAACGATGACGAGTGAGAATGTGCTGACAAATTTGATTCAGCCGACGAAGTAAAGGTTCCAGACACAATCCATCCAAGTTTAGTTTTTTGCAATGTTGGGAAATTTTCAATTTGAATTTGACCCACTAACAGCAACTCATAAAATAAGCCCGCTCCAATGAGCACATCTATCAGGCCTGGTTGATAAAATTTGTCGTCTGCAAGTGATATATTTGCAGGAATTTTCCAATTTTTACTATTTATTTTTATTTGTGGTTGGTACGAAGTTATTGCCGGAATGATCACTGCTTCAATTTCTGATGAAAACCCAGTTATATTAGATTTGATAGTGAGTGAGCACATGCAATACGCATTAGTTGAATTAGTGCCGATGCCACTAATCTCAAAATTGGTTTTTCTTCGTGGAGCCGTAGTGATGGCAGCTGCTGATGGTGGGGTATGCGAAGACACAGAAGCTGGCTGCTCTCTGTGTAATAACGTGTGATGAGACGCGCGACAATGTTGACATCTATTTATTGAGGGACATGCACTAGCGAAGTGATTTGGTCCCAAACAGTTAACACAGAGCTTTAAGCGTTTTACTAAATTGAATCGATCCATTGTATTCAACTCAATAAATTTACTGCATTTAAAGGCATTGTGTGCCGGAGAACCATTACACAGGTCACACTTTGTTGTTGGACTGGTAGCGACGAGAGTCGACTGCGATGGCAATCGATTTTTTGTTTGCGACGAAAACGAGCGAATAGGCTGTTTTGCAGCTCTTGAAACGGTGCGATTGCTTTCCACTATATCCAAGGTCTTACATCGCCTATCGAGAAACGACGCCAAGTTTTTCCAGGTGAGTAAGGTGAACGTTGTCGATGAAGTGGTTTGATCCCAATTTGTAGCTACCTCCTCTTCCCATTTCGTTTGAGTTTCCATGTCCAATTTAGACATGATCATGTGCAAAATTAACCCATCTGCGATTTGGGGTTCAGAGGCGAACGATTGTAATGCTCGAAGATTCGCGTTGATGCCATCAATAAACTCCCTGAGAATCGATACATCAGGGGTTTGTAATTTCTGCATATCAAATATATATTTGATATGTGATTCGAAAATTAGGCGTTTATTGTTTTAGCGTGATTTTAGTAAATCTATTGCCCTATCGTAATTTTCCGACGTAACGTCTAGTGATTGAATTACGCGTGCAGCGTTTTCGATTAGGCAATTTTTTAAATACCGGAACTTTGAAACTGTCGATAATTCTTCGTCGTTGTGAACGAGGCTGGCAAAAGTATTGAAGAAATCGAGCCAGTCTCGATTTTGTCCACTAAACTTTGGTAGTGACAGCGTAGGCAAGTGCACACGTTGTGACGGTGCCGATTGCGCTATAACCCGTGTACTTGTTAGCATTGTGTCGGATGCATTTATTGTTGCCTTACGCTCCATAATTTTGGACTTTATATCAAAATATGCGCTTTCGCACGCATCGCGATCATCTCCATCAAATTGAGTTTCATTAAGCAGCTCTAATTGTGTTTGTACCCGATCAAATGTCTCGAAATGACTCTCAATTATAGACATTTTCACCTCCAACTGGTGACGGGACATTGAATCGAACTGTGACAAGTTATTTTTATCCGAAACTAGACGATCTACGAGATGTTGCCTTTGCAATGTTATAGCGCGACTGCTACTCGCGTGAGTTGGAGGAGTTTGCACCCCCGACTCATCTGCCATCGAATTATTTTCATCCATCTTAACTTGGCCTATCAAGTTACAATTTCGAACTCAAAATTAACACCGAAAATTATACTAAAAATCCGGTTCGAAGGACCTTTATGGTGGACACAAGAGCTTTTTCTTGTAACCTTTATGATTCTAAACGATTTAAAAAAGTCTTATTAAAATAAAACAAAGCGAAATTACAAAAATCTTCAATTTACTTCTTATACAAAAATTATATTGTTAAATTACGATGCTAACTCGCGTACAGTTGCAGGCCAAGTCCCACACAAAAATTAGAAATTCTATTTGGTAGCCTCAAACATCAGCCGATCAACAACAACAACATAACTTGATACCGTTTAGCATAAGCTTATGCAAAAGTGCGTGCAAAAAAAATGCAATTTGGGGAGCGAAAGAACTTTTGTTTTTGTTCACTACAGTTAGTTAGCTTGAACTTCTGTTTAATGTTGTTGTTGTGGATCAACTGAAGGTTGAACAAATAAAAAGCTACCCACTTGGAAAAATGTTAGAGAGCGCCCCAACAGTAACCTTGAAGTTGAAATGTGATAAGTTTTTGTGCATTAAGCTTTTTTATTTTTGTTGCTATAGGTCAGTGTGTCTTAAAAGAATTGTAGCACATATTCGGATTTTATGAATTTGGATATTTTACTTTTAATTTCAGGCGCTAAATTTGTGTGCGGCGTGAGAATATGAGTTTGGTTATTTTGCATATGAAAATTCACAGGGGTGGAATATGTAATATATGAAATCATCACAATAGCTATTATCTTTATACTTATATTATAGAAATTAAAATGTTTTGTTTTTTAACCCTTGTGTCAATACCTACTTTGTAAACCTTTAAGTCTACACTTGGATACGTTTGTACCCTAGTACATTTACATGAGGATGGGTCGAATTTTTCAGCAACAATTTTAAAATTCTATCAGAAACTATAGTGAAATTTGAAAATAATTTAAAATGGTATGTAAAACAAAAGTTAAAATATGTATCAATATCAATAATGCTGATATTTTGCATGTTGGCATTTGAAACATTCATAATGATGTCGGCTTCATCAATCCACTTAACTAGCTTATGGCAATCAAAACAGCTCTGCAGAGTTTTCCATTTGACCTTGTCTTGGTCCCCACACGCGCAGCTAATGTAACACTGTTATCAGAACTTATGAAACGGAAAATATGCCAAAATCGTAGCAAGGACATTGTGGCTCGAGAATTGGTAAAATGTCTGATTGCCATAACTCCTTCGATGATTGAAAACAGCACTGCATAACCCTAGCCACAACCAGTGATGGCATTTTAGGTACATTTGTACTTTTTTCGGTACATTTGCGTCGTGAAAATTCGTCGTCATTACATTCGGTACACTTGGCCCATTTTCAGTACTTTCGGTGCATTTCGAACTGTACCGGACTGTCTATGTGAGTGGCTGACAAATCTATAGTTTCGCAATTCAAGCTTTCCGGATATAACTGTTTTAATTTTGAATTTCTCAGTCGTTATTAAAGTTTTTGAAGGTTGCCGAGACAATTTTCACATTCTTACACGTTTAATAAATTTTTCGCAATCAAGTTAATTTTTTTTTTCTTAAAAAAGAGTTAAAAATGATTTAGGGTACAAATGTATCCAAGTGTAGATCAACGTAGTAAATTTATAAAATGCACGCCTACACCCCAGTGGATGTAGGTACACACTTCTATATTATTGCATTATATTTAAGATACTCTCGTGGAGGATAACCTAAAATATGAAAATGCTGGGAGCATGAGAAATATAGGAAATTTCTATATCCAAGTGTAGACACAAGGGTTAATAATATAAATGACCATAACTTCTTTATTTATCATCCGATTTTTATGATTTTTAGCTGGTTGGAAAGGTAATCGATAATTTGTCTAAATATTTACTTTTTTATTCAATATTGGTTTAATATACTTCTAGGGTGGGTAAAAGGAAAAAAATGAAAAAAAAACATTTTACGATATTTTGACTGGGTTGAGCGACCTCTAAATCACTTCGGATTAATCTAAAACTTCACATTTTATCGTTTTTCATCTGTTCGCACATTTTTAGGGGGATCGATTTAAGAAAACGACACTTTTGAAAATAAGGGCCACCTTAATGTACATACGTACATATTGTACTCTTATAAAAACAATTTGCACTTTCCATCGGGATAACTGCGTCTTCTACGCAAGTTTACCACTGTCGCTCACAAGCCGAGCTTATTTTGAGCATTTCTGATCATAACATCGTTCTCGCGCTTTAATCTTCGTTGCTGCCAGCGGCGCTGCTAATAATACATACGCTACGATCGTGCTGCTTATCTTCGCTTACGTTGGGTCTCTCAATATTCTTTTATTTTTCGCTGCCCTTGTTCACATTTTTTTTCTTGTCGCTCCACCATGGCAGATGCTCTAAAGCAGTAGTCGGCAGAGCGCAAATATCAAATATTTTCTTACTCTCAAAAGAGAGGAAATGTCAAAAACACCAATCACTGCGAAAAACGTTTACATGTTTTGCTGTTTATGCTCCATATGATTTCTTATATCAGGGTTTGAATTTTAGTTATAAAATGGCTTTCTATATGTAATTTATGAACTATCACTAAAACTCGCTTGCAGATTATGCATTGCGCATTACCAAACAAACTTTCAGCAAAAAAATATTTATTTTGCGATTTGATTTCAAACATTTTTGCAGTGCATTAACGAAATAACCAGCTCATTTTGTAGTTTACTTATTCTCTTCGTTTGCTCGCGAGCATATGGGGTGCCGACCACTGCTCTAAAGCAACAACGCGCTAACACCAAAAAGAATATTTCTCGTATTAAGAGCATCGTTAAAGCAAACGGGAGAGGAGAAGGAAAAGCTCTAACTCCTACTGAGCTTAAATGCCGACTAGGTATTCTTGAGTCATATTTTACTCAAAACATCATCTGATTATAATTCATTCAAGGCACCCATACAGTGTCCTTTAGATCAAACATTTTGCAGCCATTATATGATCTATGGTATCTGTTAATTAGTTTGGCTAACATTATTAAATTTACGTAACTTCCAAAATTGTATTTATATAGATAGGCTTAATTTGTAATTGGGGTATACATATGTTATATGTAAGTACATATGTATATCCACATAATAATATAAACAGTTCATTTAGTCTTGCTTTAATATTTCTTTACATTCAGCATTAACTGTAATTAAAGCTTTACAGAATGTTATTTAAGCAAGTGCTAATGTGAGGTTTCTCTCTCTCTTACGTTGAAGTTTGTCAGTTAAACTTATTAGACGCCAAAAGTGAATTAAATAAATTGAATTTTGTAACAAATATTGCAAATTATATCATGGCGCCCGAACAGGGACCAAGTTTCAAATTATAAATAACTTGGATATCTCGAATTTCTCGATTGCTGGTGCATTGGTTTACGGTCATCATAATTTGGAGACACCAGCTTCTGCAAACATACGTACCAACGTATATTGTACGTAACATCATCATCAAGTCGGAATTAAAGCATTCGTTGGTCATGGAAAACAAGAAAGACAGACAGGTAATCTGTAAAATTGCATAAATTTATGACTTTGTTTGCTCCAAGTATTGGAAATAGCTTAAGGGGTTTAATTAATTTGTTGGTTGTTTATGTTAGATTGAGCACCTGTTAACCTACTGTTAGCACTTCGTTGTAATTGAGAAGTATATTTTTCATTTGATGCTACTCCTCTAAAATTCGCTCAATTCTATAAAATAAACAAAATTTTCACCCCTAAGACTGTAGAAAACACCGAAATTCAATATTTATACGAAGATAAATCGGTGAAAATATACATACATCTCCATTTTTGAAAAACGTTATCGGCATCTGCAAAGGTCTGGTTTTTTATATTCTATATTCGATTTGTTGAGAAAACCACTGTGGATTGTGACCTTCAGACGACCGAAATTGGTAGGACTAAGCTACAATATTGTTATTTTGTGAAAGCATTTAACTGGAGAAATGGGTAAAAATACGAAAAAGTCTTTGAACGGTTCTGTAATTGAACCAATTAATAATTTTGATCAGCTAGAAAGCAAAAGAGACTTGCTTGAAGTTCAAATCCGTCGCATCAAAAAGAGTTTGATAGATAAAACGACATCAAATTCATTGGAGTTAGAATGTAGGTTAGAAATTCTTGACTCGTACATTCAGCAAGTTTTAGATACGCAATCACAAGTGGAAGCATTAGATATATCAAATGATCATCGAGGCCAATTAGAAGATTTATGTGTTAGCACTAAAGTGCTACTTAAATCTAATTTGAAAAAGATGTGTACAAATTCCACTCTTCAACAGTCGCAAATGTTGCAACCACATAGGTCTCGTCTTCCGAGCATGGCTCTTAAAAAATTCAGTGGCAAATATAGTGAATTTAAAAATTTTATAAGTCTATACGAAAATGTTCATAATGATTCTGCACTACCTGAAATAGAGAAATTTAACCTTTTGCTCTCGTGTTTATCTGGAGAAGCCGTAGGAACGGTTAAGGCATTCCAAATTTCTAGTGAAAATTATATCAGGGCCTTTAATGCTTTGAAGAAAGTTTATGACAATAATTGTTTGATATTTTCTGACAATATTGCGACTCTTTTTAATTTGCCATCAGTCCAAAAACCATCGGCGTCTGCGTTGAGGAAATTAATAGATACTGTGTCTGCAACCTACGAGTCACTATTAACTTTAGGTGATGATAAGCAAATCACAAATGCGATTATAATTCATTTAGCATTAACGAAGGTAGACGACGCTAGTAAAAGCAAGTGGGAAGAGCAACAAACTTATCAGAGTTTACCACTTTGGAAAGATTTTGAAGAAGCGTTGAATAGACAATACCAACATATGATTGCACATGAGGCATCCTTCTCACAATTAAGGTAAAATTACAACAAATCTGGAAAACAAAAGCTAGAGTCATTCAAGCATTCAAAATCAGCTTATTCGTGCACAACATCTCAAACCGAGCCTAATTTAAAATGTTTATTTTGCTCAGATGCATCTCATTCAATTTCGACTTGTCAAACGTTTGAAAAACTTTCAGTAGTGCAAAGGTATGAATTTACAAAAGCAAATTCTCTATGTATTAATTGCTTAAGAAAGGGACATAGAGTAAAAAAATGTAGAATTAGTCGGTGTAGAATTTGTAATCGCCCTCACCATACCCTACTTCATAGATATACGACATCTCTTGATAATCAACCTAATGATGATCAAGCGTCAACATCCAAAGGCATAATTTCACATAAACCAACATTGTCAATGCATGCAACTGATGGGTAGATAGTGTAATGCTTGCCACTGCTGTTGTGTTAGTTAAAAATAATTTGGGCCAATATGTTCCAGCACGTGCCCTTTTGGATTCAGGTTCTCAGGTCAATTTCCTAACGGAAGACCTTTCGCAAAAGTTACGCCTAAGAAAAGTCAACGAACCTATGAGTGTATGTGGTATAGGGGGCATGGAAAGGGTCTCACCTCATAAAACGCAAGTGGTCGTTAAGTCTACAAAAAATAATTTTGAGATGTCAGCAGACTTTTGGATATTAAAAACAATTTCGAGTTTTCAGCCAAGTCAAGTTGTAAACATTTCAGGGTGGAAAATTCCCAAAAATATTGAATTGGCTGACCCAGCGTTCAATAACCCACAAAAAATTGATTTGTTGTTAGGGGCGGAAACATTTTTTGATATGTTGTCAGTGGGGCAAATAAGTTTAGGAACTGACTGTCCCACACTTCAAAAAACATTATTAGGCTGGGTGGTTTCGGGAAAATATGCAAGTGTACAAGATAAAACTTTAAAGTCGTGCCATTTAGTCGAACAATGTGACGAAAATATCTCTATCAGTTCAATTATGCAAAAGTTCTGGGCTTTAGAAGAAATTTCAAACGAATCAAAAAAATATACACTTGAACAACAAATGTGCGAAAATCATTTTGCAAAAAATACAAATATAATTAAAGGTCGTGTTGTTGTAAAATTGCCGTTCAAAAGTGATCCAAAGTCGCTAGGTTTTTCTTATGAGGCCGCAAAGAGACGATTTCTCTCACTTGAAAAAAAGACATTGAAAAATAAAGAACTTAGAGACATGTATCTGGATTTTATGAAAGAATATATATCTTTAGGTCATATGTCACTAGCAACTTTCGTTGTGCCAACCGAGCCTCACTATTTTATACCTCATCAGTGCGTCCTAAGGCCAGACAGCACGACAACAAAACTTCGAGTGGTATTTGATGCATCGTGCAAAACATCTACTCAAATATCGTTAAATGAGGTTTTAATGGTTGGGCCTACCATTCAACCAGAGCTATATTCTACTTTACTAAGATTTAGGTTTCATAAATATGCATCAACAGCAGATGTTTCTAAAATGTATCGACAATTCTTAGTAGCCGGTGAAGATAGAAATTATCAGCTCATAGTGTGGAGTGGCAATCCCAATGACGAACTAAAAACATACCGTCTTAATACAGTGACATATGGTACATCTTCAGCACCCTTCTTAGCTATTCGGTGCTTACATTTTTTGAGCGATATGCACAAGGATGCTTATAAATTAGGAGCCAAAGTTCTCAGAAATGATTTTTACGTTGATGATATGTTGACAGGTTCAGACGATCTGGATTGCTTAGCTGCAATGAAATTTGAAGTTACGCAAATTTTGCAGACTGCTGGCTTAAGTTTGTCAAAATGGTTCTCTAATGTGTCAAGTCTAGGAGACAATCTTACAGATAAATCTGTGCGTACGTCAGACGTTGAATCTACAAAAACCCTTGGCATGAGGTGGTTAACAAAGAACGACTCATTCGTATTTAATTGGGATAAAGGTTTAAGCAATTTGCGTGCTACGAAGCGAAATATTCTTTCAGTTTCAGCTCGCCTTTTTGATCCCTTGGGACTGTTAAGCCCAGTTATAGTAAAAGCAAAAATTCTATTGCAAGAACTTTGGCTTGCTGACTTAGATTGGGACGAATCTGTTCCTTTGAACCTAAATTCAATTTGGGAAAAGTTTAAAGCGTCGCTCGCTAAACTGAACGACGTACAAATTCCAAGATACGTACATACGAATAAAAATGCCAAGTTGCAAATACATGGGTTTTCTGATGCGTCAATTAGAGCTTATGGATGCTGCATTTATGTTCGCAGCCAGAGTGAAAATGAAACCAAAGTTACTTTACTCACTGCCAAATCCAAAGTAGCTCCGCTTAAGACCCAATCATTACCAAGGTTAGAGTTATGCGCAGCTCACTTGTTAGCTAAATTGTGGCAAAAAATTACAAGTATGTTTTCTCACACGAACGAGAAAGTTTTTTTGTGGACTGATTCAGAAATAGTCCTTCACTGGATACATGCCCATCCTTCCACACTAAACACATTTGTGGCAAATAGAGCCGCTGAAATTCAAGAGCTTACAAATGAAGCAATATGGCGACACGTGCCTACAAAACAAAATCCTGCAGACATCATATCTAGGGGCTGTAGTGTGGAAGAGTTAAGTGAATCGATGTGGTTGAATGGTCCAGATTTTTTACCTAAAGATATTGAAGAATGGCCACAAAATACGCATTTTACGTTAACCTTAGAAGAAACGTTACTTGAAAAAAGAAAGAATATATTGTGATGTGAAGTGAAGATTTTCATGTAAAAGAAAGGTAAATTTAAAGGTTGTTAGTTTATATTGGGACAGGCAGAGTATGCCATTGATCCTTACCTTGCTGTTATCCTAATAAGGAAAGCTGGGTAAATTCTAGGGACTTGAAGCCGGTGTCTAAATTAAATTAGAAGGCTAATGCCGAATATTTTCAAAAGAAAAAGGCAAGTTGATGTTTGTAGAACAAATCATGAATTTATTAAAATTACAATTTCTTTTATACAATAATTGACTTACACTCAATTTAATTCTATCTTATTTCTACATACATGAAAACTTAGCTTATCCATTCCTACTTACATAAATCTGAGTGTCATTCTATTATGAGTCAAATTTGCTTTACTAAGCTTACAGAATTATTTAGGGATTTGGTTACATTAAATTTACTATTGAGTGACCTGCAATAGTGTAATCGAGTACATGTGCTTTTGCTTATGATTTTGCCATGCGTCACTCGATTGCACTTTACAAATTTGTGGTTGGCAATGGTCACTTTGCATGAATATGGTAAGCGGTGGTGGTGGCTATGTTGGATACACTACACCCTCACCCTTCAGAAAAAATTTTATGAAATTTTAATTTAATTTGGAATGGAATGGTATTTAATATAATGTTCTTTTTTTTAACTTATAAATATTTTTAGTAATTGATAAAACAAATATAGTTGATAAAAATATATTTAAGTTAAAAATTATTTAATATTATTATTTTTAAAATTAAATTGAAATAAATGATATAAAATTTTTATAATGTGTTTATAAAAAGTTGGGCTTATATGGTTTCAATAGGTTATTATGTAGTTCTTTTTGAACTCCATTCTGGTCTATTACTGTATTAACTCCTTTTCTAGTTATTATTTTAAAAGGACCTATATATGGTGTTTGATTTTTCTTCCTATTTTCTAATTTGACTAAAACTAAATCTCCTTCTTTTAAATCTAATATATTGTGATATTTTTTATTGTCTTCTAGTGTTCTTTTTTCTTTAATTTTTAATGTCATTTCCCTTGCTTTATTTAAAGCGAATTGTAATCTGAGTCTTAGCTCGTGTGCATAATTGTCATAATCATATATTTTCGTTTGCTTGCTAATTGTGTCGGAGGGTAAACTTGGTAGTTTCCCGTAAACAAGTTCATATGGTGAGTAACCAGTGTCTATATGTGGTGTCGTGTTGTAAGCGAATGTAAAATAAGGAACCCATTTGTCCCATTCATTGTCGTTGTCAAATGATAGTAAAAATTCATTGAGAACTCTATGGTTTCTTTCAAGTGCTCCGATGGTTTGGTGGTGATAAGGAGATGAAAACGTTTGTTATATTTTAAGTAGAGAACAAATATTTGTCATTAACTCGTTAACAAATTCCGTACCATTGTCAGATTTTAAAATTACCGTATTTAAGTATAAATTCTTCTACTAATGTCTTTGCTGTTGTTTTTGCGTCTTTTGATGACATTGGGTATGCTACTACGAATTTTGTTAGTTCGCATTGCATAGTAAGAATGTATCTTTTATCATTTGATATTCTTAATGGACCTACAGTGTCGATTGACACTACTTCAAAGCTGTTGCTAGGGGTGTCTGTTGTTGTAAAAGGTTCTTTAATGTGTTTTGTTTGTTTATTTCGCGCACATGAATCACAATTTTTTATAAATTTCTTAACCATCTGGCTCATATTCTTCCATATGTATCGTTGTTTTAATTTTATTATTCTTTTACGTATGCCTAAGTGTCCGCCGTGTGTGGAATTATGATACTCGTCAATAAGTTTGTATTTTGTTAATTCATCAGAAATTTGTTTTGGAGCGTTGAAAATTATTATTTTTAATTGAGGCTTTTTATCATTTATTTTTATATTTTCGTACGATTTCTTTAGTGTTTCTTTACTAAAATATTTAAATATCTCATCATTATTCTTTAGCGCTAGTTCTTTAATTTTTTCTTTTTCCATCCTGGATGCTAATTTCTTCAGAGTCGACTCTAGTGTCGCTGAATTATCATTAGATCCTATCTGCAGATTTTTACTGTTTTTATTTTTACGCGTATTTTCATTATTTATATTTGATGTTAGCTTCATCGAGTTCGAATCTGGATTCGCTGATTTATCGCTACATCGCACGTGCACAATATTATTATCTATTGTTATTTTGGAATTCCTTGCTTCTTTATCAATATTAAATTTTAATTGCCTCATATTTTTGACGTCATTTATGGATATGCATTCCCATATTTGTATTTTCAGGCCTGGATTTGGTCGAGATATGCATGTCTACGAGTTTTTGTCCATTTCATTTTTATTGGACTTGCTCCTTGTTATTATTAATGCTCTATTTGCTTTTTCTTCAATTTCTGTTGGTATCATTTGTTTTAGTAATTCCGAATCAATTAGAATTCTTGATAGGGCATCGGCGTTAGTGTTCATTTTTCCTTTTTTATATACGATTTCAAAATCATAGTCACTTAAATCAAGTCTTATTCTTGTCATTTTGGATGATGGATTTTTGTGTGAAAAGAGTGATACGAGGGGTCTATGGTCTGTTACCACTGTAAATTTCTTTCCATATAAATACGGTCTAAAGAAATTTATTCCCCAATGGATAGCTAGAAGTTCTTTTTCAATAACTGATTTATTTAGATCATGTTTTTGCAATGATTTACTAGCGAATGAAATAGGCAAATCGTTGCCAATTGTTCCTTGAGATAGAATCGCGCCAAGTGCATATTTTGATGCATCGGTTGTTAAAATGAAAGTTTTTTCAAAGTTTGGATATTGTAAAATCGGTGGTGCTATAAGTTTTTCTTTTAATGTGTCAAAAGCTAATTGACAATTTTGTGTCCACTCAAATTTCGTATTTTTCTTTAGTGAATTATTTAGACTTTGTGCTATATCAGCAAAATTTGGTATAAATCTGCGGTAGTAATTGCAAAATGCAACAAATCGTCTAACTTCATCCACGTTTTTTGGTAAAGGGTATTCTGTGATTATATTGTATTTTGCTGGGTCTGTTTTGACTCCATCGCGAGTGATAAGATGACCTAAGTATACTACCTCGGGACAAAGAAAATTGCATTTTTCTACATTTAGTTTTAAGTTGTATTTTTGTAATCTACTTAATACAAGTTGTCATTATGATGCTTTAGACTGCATCCGAAAATTATTGTATTATTTTCTTTGTCACTTAGTGTTAATGTAAATGTTTCATAATATACTTTACAGAAAAATCTTTATAAAAAAAAATCTCTACCTATTATTCCATCAGTATCTATCGAAAAATCATGGTCTACCAGTTGGAATCTATGACAATATGACTTGTTTTCTACTTTGAAATCTAAATTTATCATGCCTAAGGAATATATTTCTTCACGGGTTATTTGCATTTTTTTATTAGTATTTTAAGGTTTTTTTTCAATATTTTTACTTACTTTGCACAGAGATATGTCTGCGCCTGTTTCTACTAAAATAGTCATATGTTTATTTTTGTGTTCTACAATTATAAAATTTGTAGTGTTATCTGATACTTTAAATACTCTTGTTTTTAATTCTGGCTGTTTGGAATATTGACATGTTCCAAGCCTCGCTCGTTTCCCTCTTGATGTTGCGGGTTGTTTGTTTCATGTTGCGCTTGGTTATTCTGCACTGCATACGTTTGGTCATTATTGTTTATTGTACGAATATGACGCGTTTGGTTTTGGTTTCGGTTATTGTTCTGATTTCTGTTGTTGTTGTTTCTGTAATTGTTGACATTTCTTCTGAGGTTATTGTTCTGGTTATTGTAATTATTGTATGAGTTCTGATTTCTGTTATATTTATTGCATATTAGTTTCAATATGCTTAAAATGTTATTTGGTTTTTAATATTTTGTTTGAGAACCTAAGCTGGAGCCTTCTATACCAATTTGAACCAATGACTACTTTTTTAGTCCCAGCACCACGTTTGAATGCCTTCATATCGAAAGAATTGTTATTGGCGGCAGCCTTATCTAACAATTTACGCTTCTCAAGATCTGTAGTGTGTTCCATTGGATCTTTCATTTTCTCAGAATAATTCCAAATTAGATATTCGCAGGATCGCCATGTGATGTGAAGTGAAGATTTTCATGTAAAAGAAAGGTAAATTTAAAGGTTGTTAGTTTATGTTGGGACAGGCAGAGTATGCCATTGATCCTTACCTTGCTGTTATCCTAATAAGGAAAGCAGGGTAAATTCTAGGGACTTGAAGCCGGTGTCTAAATTAAATTAGAAGGCTAATGCCGAATATTTTCAAAATAAAAAGGCAAGTTGATGTTTGTAGAACAAATCATGAATTTATTAAAATTACAATTTCTTTTATACAATAATTGACTTACACTCAATTTAATTCTATCTTATTTCTACATACATGAAAACTTAGCTTATCCATTCCTACTTACATAAATCTGAGTGTCATTCTATTATGAGTCAAATTTGCTTTACTAAGCTTACAGAATTATTTAGGGATTTGGTTACATTAAATTTACTATTGAGTGACCTGCAATAGTGTAATCGAGTACATGTGCTTTTGCTTATGATTTTGCCATGCGTCACTCGATTGCACTTTACTTTTGTGGTTGGCAATGGTCACTTTGCATGAATATGGTAAGCGGTGGTGGTGGCTATGTTGGATACACTACAATATCATCGTTGGTAGTAGCTCAAAATAAAAGCAATAGTTTATTCGATCTGACAACAAGATTTTCCTCTCATTTAAAGCTGCTACGAATATTTGCATTTATTCTCAGATTTGTTGGAAAGTGTCAAAAAGATCAACAATATGTGATCATACGCCGATAGCTGCAGAATTGCAATTTCCGTTTTTAAAAATAATTAAAATTATTCAGCAGCATGAATTTTCAACCGAAATTGATAAATTGACGAAAAACTCAATCATATCACAAACTTTCCAAAAATTGAATCCATTCTTACAGGAATCTCATGAGGAAAGTGCACCTACCACATTACAATTATTACGCGTAGGTGGCCGGTTGTTAAATGCACCGATACCGTATGAGGCCAAATTTCCTTTGCTTCTGTCAAAAAACTCTTATTTTGTAAAATCCTATCTACGGTACCTGCATAGGAAAAACAAGCATGCTGGCGCCAAAGCCATGGTAGGAATCCTACGCGGAAAAGTTTGGCTTATAAATGCACAAGAAATGTGTAGAAAAATTGTAAAGGAGTGCATTCATTGTTATAAATACAAGCCGAAATTATTAACACAAATAATGGGTAACTTGCCAGCAGATAGGTTGCGTGCTATGAGGCCATTTTTAGTATGTGGTGTAGATTTATGCGGACCAATTTTGACCACTCTACGAATTCGTGGTAGACAACCTGTTAAAAATTATATAGTAGTGTTTGTATGCTTTGCGTCCAAAGCAGTTTATTTTGAAATAGTCACTGATTTATCCTCTGAACGTTTTAGTTTTGCTTTAAAAAGGTTCATCGCTCGACGAGGAGTCCCTCAAAAGATGTTTTGCGACAACGCCACAAATTTCGTGGGCGCTCACAGACAGCTAAAGAAAATACGAAAGGATTGGGACAACGATCAAACCATTCAGTCATATGCCGCGGAGGAAGGGTTCAACTTTGCCTTCATACCACCAAGAGCCCCTCATTTCGGAGGTTTGTGGGAGGCCGCTGTAAAAAGTGCAAAACATCTGTTGCTTCGTTCCATAGCAAACGCGGTCCTAACAATAGAGGAGTTAGCAACGGTGTTAACCGAAATCGAGGCCGTTCTGAACTCCAGGCCACTGACATCATTAACGGCAGATCCGAACAACGGGGAAGCACTTACCCCAGCGCATTTTCTCATCGGCGATCCATTGAAATCTCTTCCTCCAGAACCAGTTCCAGAGAAACAGTCAACGTGCTTGAAGAGATGGCAACTTGTATGCTTTCTCAAGCAACACTTTTGGCGAACGTGGTCAAGGGACTATATTCACAATCTTCAGGTTCGCAACAAATGGATGCAAGAACAGCCCAATTTACAAGTTGGTTATGGTGGCCGAAGACAATATACCGCAGCAACGCTGGATAACGGGACGAGTTATCGCCGTACACACAGGGAAGGACGCAAAGGTCAGACTCGCAGACGTTAAAACCGCTCAAGGTGTCTTGTGCCGACCAATAGTTAAGCTTGCTTCTTTACCAGACGTTGAAGACTTGCAGCCGTTCAAGGTGGCCGGTGTTAATTAGCTTGGCTAACATTATTAAATTTACGTAACTTCCAAAATTGTATTTATATAGATAGGCTTAATTTGTAATTGGGGTATACATATGTTATATGTAAGTACATATGTATATCCACATAATAATATAAACAGTTCATTTAGTCTTGCTTTAATATTTCTTTACATTCAGCATTAACTGTAATTAAAGCTTTACAGAATGTTATTTAAGCAAGTGCTAATGTGAGGTTTCTCTCTCTCTCTTACGTTGAAGTTTGTCAGTTAAACTTATTAGACGCCAAAAGTGAATTAAATAAATTGAATTTTGTAAAAAATATTGCAAATTATTTCAGAATCTATTTTGTAGGAGTTACTTTTTTTATTAAATTGAATCTGAAAAAATTCGCTCTGCAGATGCTCTGCTGTGTGGCAAAGCAAGCAGTTTTTTGAAAATCAGAAACTGACATTAGAAATCATTGAAACTTTGCTTAGTTGACAATTCAGCTAGTTCTAATACAGAATTTGCCAATAAAGTGGAAAATGTGTTTAATAAAAAAATCGCAGGAGAAAAAGTAAGAAAAATTATATGAATAATACAAAATTATATGGAAATGGGAAAAGTGTAGCAAAATTGATACATTTGATGAGAGTAGGTAGCAAACTCGCAATTGTGTTATTTTTTGCTTAAGTGTAGCAAATTTGCTACGATCGTAGCAAAGTGGCAGCGCTGATAACAACGTGAGAGGAGAACTTGAAGATTTGTATATTAGCATAAAAATTGCTGTCCAAGAACAACTAGGCGAAGAATTGCAAAACACATCGATGAGAGAGACTCATTTCACGTTACCTACTTCAAGTTCCAGACTGCCTGCATTGAAATTGCCAACATTTAGTGGTTCGTACTCTGAGTTCAAGAACTTTATCACATCGTTCAACCAAATTATCGATAGAGAGCTCGGTTTGTCAAACATCGAGAAGTTTAATCATTTACTCAACTGCTTGCATGGGCAAGCGCTCGATACGGTCAAAGCTTTTCAACTGACCAACGAAAATTACCCGAAGGCGATGGACAGACTAAAAACTCACGACGATAATAGCACTCTCATTTTTATGGAAAACGTTGTATCGCTTTTCGAGCTGCCTGCCATACCAAAACAGAATTGCAATCAACTGAGAAGCCTAGTGGATAATGTTTCCGCACTTTACAGTTCTTTGCTGTCACTTGGTTCTGAAAAACAAATTTCCAACGCCATCCTGATTTATTTGTTGATGCAGAAAGTTGATGATGGTACTCAAAAGAAGTGGAAGGAGTCTCTTGATTTCAGCTCGTTACTTATGTGGGAAGATTGCGCCAATGTTTTAGAAAGGCGCTGCCAATTTCTTGAGTCCATTGAAACGCCACATTCCTCTCATGATACAACTCGAAGAGCCGAGAACAAATTTTCGAAAAAGACCGACAAACATCAGTCATCACGTCACAATTATTCTTTCGCTTGCACAAAGCGCACTTGCACTCTGTGTGGAAATTCTGATCCCGCTATTAATAGCTGTCAACGAAATGCCTGTTTCGGAGCGATTTGACAAAGTCAAAAGGCTCGCACTTTGTATCAATTGTTTATTAAAAATCCATAAGGTCACGCAGTGTACCTCTACATTTAAATGCAAGGTTTGCGCACGCTCTCACCATTCGCTTCTTCATCGCGCTCAGAATACAACAACTGCGTTTTCACCATTGCCATCAGCTGCGCCTCCAGTAAAAACTACGGCTACAGTTCATACTCATCTCAAAAGCTCATCGCAAGATGCAGTTATTCTTGCCACAGCAATTGTGCTCGTTCGTGATGCCACTGGTTGCTACCAACTCTCCTCGATTCCTGTTCGCAGGTGAATTTCATCACCGAAGAATTTTCGCAAAAACTTTAAATCAAAACGTATTGATTTACTTTAAGGCACAGAAAGCTTTTTTGATGTGCTGTCCGTGGGCCAAATCAAACTCGGCGATAATTTACCTACACTTCAAAAAACCCTGCTGGGTTTGGTGGTGTCAGGTAAGTTCATTTCTGACGCTACTTATTCATCCCATTTGACTAGTTGCATGCTTTCCTGCGAAGAGTCCATTAATTTTAACCTTGAGCAGCTGTGGAAATTAGATGAGACTACGTTGATATCGACACTCTCTGATGAGCAAACCATCTGTGAATCTTTCTTCGTCAACACGGTTACACGTGACACCAACGGAAAAATTATCGTTCGATTACCTTTTAAGGAAAATTCCGCCTGCCTTGAACCTTCACGCGACACCGCACTGCGAAAATTTGCTGCTCTAGAGCGTCGGTTGGTGCGTTTACCAGAAACAAAAGCTCAATACGACGCATTTATGATCGAATACGAAAAACTTGGACATATGAAGCTCGTTGAAAACCCTGATCTTCGTACACCTCACTACTATATCCCCAACCACTTTGTGCTTAAGCCGAATAGCACATCTACGAAGCTAAGAGTCGTATTCGACGCTTCATGCCGTACTTCATCGCAGAGATCACTCTACGACATATTAATGGTAGGTGCTACAATCCAAGATGATTTATTTACTTTGTTGCTACGATTTCGTCAATATCGTTACGTCATCACTGCGGATATCTGTAAGATGTACAGACAAGTGCAAGTTGACTCACGTGTTCGCTGCTTTCAGTACATTTTATGGCGCAACTCAGAAAATGAAGAGGTGCGCACTTACCATCTTAACACTGTCACATACGGCACAGCAAGTGCACCATTTCTTGCTGTGAGAAGCCTGCATCACTTGGCTGACAAGTACGCTGCTGAATTCGCTCTAGGATCGAAAATGATCAAGTCATTGTTTTACGTGGACGATTTTCTATGCGGCGGAAGAATTATCACAATCAAAATATGAAGTTTCTACTATTTTGCAAAATAGGTACATGGAGCTTGCCAAATGGCATTCCAATGTCAAACATTTTGTAGATGATAAAACAATAAAAGACCTGAATTACAGTGACGTCTCTATCAGCAATGCTTTGGGCATTATGTGGGATCAAAAACAAGACCTTTTTTTATTCTCTTTTTCGCCTAAAACTTTACATAAAGGTTAATCAACAAAACGTACAATTTTGTCGCTCGCTTCATCGCAAAAATTATTTTGCTTTGGCTACTCAAATTGGATTGGGATGAGACAGTGCCCCAAAATCTTCACACTGCATGGGAGAGCCTTCTTAAACAGCTTTCTTTACTCTCACAAATTGCTATACCTTGCTATTGTCTTCATGCCACCGCTCATCATGTGCAACTACACGGTTTCTGCGACTCATCAATACGCGCATATGGTTGCTGCCTCTACTTTCGCATGGACAATTTTTCAGGTTGCGTTGCAGTCAACTTACTCTCCGCAAAATCTCGTGTTGCGCCAACGAAGAAAAAGTCGATGCCGTAGCTTGAGCTATGTGGTGCTCAGCTGCTCGCCAAGCTTTTCGCCAAAATCAAAGCTAATTTTAGTCACCTGAATTTTGAAGTTTACTTATGGGGCGACTCTCAAACTGTGCTGCATTGGTTGCGTATGCACTCATCAACGTTCGTGGGCAACCGCGTGTCAGAGATACAAGATCTGACCGCTAATTGCAACTGGCGATATGTTCCAACCCAGTGCAACCCAGCTGACATTGTATCCAGGGGCTGCACGGTGCAAGAGCTCATTGATTCAATTTGGTACACAGGAGCTTCCTTTTTATAGCGTCCACAGAGTTGCTGGCCTGAAATTACTCAGCCTGCTCCTGACATAGAAGAAGTCAACAGAGAAAAGCGTCAAGCTACATTCTTTGCCGCTGAAAATTTTAATTACATCATCAATAGCATAGCTAAATTTAGCTCACACATGACTGGAGTACGTGTGATCGGCTGGATGCTGCGTTTTTATTGAAGGGTCAACAAATCACTCAGCAGCACGAGCGAAACAGAGTCACTCTCTTCACAAGAAATTGAAATCGCGCTTTGGTGCATCGTATCAAGAATAGTTCAGAAGCACAAGCTGCGCTTAAATATCTCAACCCGTTTTGTGAAGATACCTGTGGATTTAATTTGTTGAAGGTGGTCGGTCGCCTAGAGCTAGCGGCATTGCCTGATCTACAAAAACATCCGGTCCTACTACCCAGCAAGTGCCATTTTGTTGAATGCCTCGTACGCCACTTACACACTACCAACTACCATGCTGGACCCAAAGCTCTTGTCGCACTCATTCGTCTCAGATTTTGGTTCATCAACGCCAGAGATGTTGGCCGTCGTACAGTCAAATCGTGTGTTCACTGTGTGCGCTACAAGCCAAAATTGCTCCAGCAAATGATGGGAAACTTGCCTGTCGAACGTCTCACACCTTGTAGACCATTTTCTCGTTGCGCTGTGGACTTTTGCGGTCCAGTCAGCACTTATCTTCGCATAAGAGGCAAAACTCCTTAAAAAACGTACATCGCCATTTTCGTGTGTCTATGGTCGAAAGCAGTACACACTGAAGCACTATCAAACCTTTCGACTGAAGCATTTATTGCTGCGCTGAAACGCAAGATCGGTAGAAGAGGCTTACCGACAGACATTTTTTGTGATAATTCCACAAATTTTGTCGGTGCCGACCGCAAGCTCGCTGAGCTAAAGGATTTCATTTTCAATACAAAAAATAAAAATTCAATAATACATTTTTGTTCTAATGAATTCATTAATTTCATTCCACAAGGGCACCACATTTTGGCGGTCTTTGGGAGGCCGAGGTTAAGTCAACGAAGGGCCATCTCACTTGCCAACGCGCGCCTTACATTTGAAGAGCTGACAACCGCCCTTATTGAAATAGAAGCCATATTAAATTCTCGACCGCTATCGCCAATTTCTTCTGATCCGAGTGATTACGAAGTTCTCACGCCTGCTCACTTCATCATTGGCAGCTCATTAAAAGCATTGCCTGAGCGCACCATTGCAACAGAAAAGGAAATTCATCATCTTGAGGAATGGGCATGTACATAGACTAACTAGACAAGAAGCTCTTGTTCTTCTTCACACGTATTAATTGTCAAAAATTTTGTAAACAAGAAAAAGAGTGAGTTACCATATGTTGAAAAATTAATTTGCAAGAAATCGCTCCTGATTTGTGGGTGTTTTTGTTGAAATATGTAATTTTTTCAGGGAAATATAATTTATGTATGATGAAATTGTTTATATGAATAAAAACGAAATTTGTATACAGTGGCTCACAGCTTATTTCAACCAGCACATTTTTAAAACTTAAAGTGAATATAACATCTAAGCAAAAGAAAATATCAACAAAATTTATAAGCAGATTTGTATATAAAGATGCTCAAATGAAATGTGTAAAAGAAAATTCACAAGAATAATCCTAATTGTCCGTCAGCGGACGGAAAAAGAATCTAGCAACAAAAATTTACCTCACAGCTTATTTCAACCAGTGAGTTCTTAGAATATTTGAGATCGTGTGTTCTACGCTTTTTTCCTCATATCAGCAATAGGTGTAAGCTACATATTTGTAGTATAATTTCGCTGGTTGATTTGAAAACGCAAGTAAGTTTTAAAAATGGGACGACGCACAAGTATTGAGCAGCGGGAGTTAGTCCTCAATCATTTCAAAAAAGGCCTTACTTACTTACTTAGATGGCCATAACAACCCGTTGTCAGGTTACGGCCGACCTCATTAGCTCTCGCCAGGCGCCTCTGTTTTGCGCGCGCCTTCTCCAATCGTTAATGTCAAGCGCGATTAGGGCTTCCTCAGCTTGGTCTATCCACCAGAGGCATGGTCTCCCTCTTCGTCGTTGACCGGGGACCTTCCCTTCGAATACCTTTTTCGCTGGAGCTTCTTTATCCATACGATGGACATGACCCAGCCAGCGTAGTCGCTGTATTGTTATACGCTTAACTATGTCAATGTCTGCGTAGAGCTCATATAGCTCGTGGTTCATTCGAATGCGATAGTCGTCGCCAACTCGAACAGGACCAAAGATTTTGCGGAGAACTTTCCTCTCGAACACCCCAAGAGCGGCTGCGTCTGTTGTCGAAACCACCCATGCCTCAGCGCCATAAAGAAGCACAGGTAGAATGAGCGTCTTGTAGAGTGTTAGCTTTGTCGATCGAGAGAGAGCTCTGCAACGTAATTGCTTACTGAGACCGTAGTAGCACCTATTAGCAATTGTTATTCTCCGCTTAATCTCCAGACTGACATCATTGTTGCTGGTTACGGCAGTGCCAAGGTAAATGAATTCCTTGACAACTTCTAATTTACAGTTGCCCGCTGTAACATGAGAGTCTAGATCCCGTGCTCTCTTGTTGTTGTTAGTAGACATCATGTATTTCGTCTTGTCCTCGTTTACCGTCAAACCCACTTTGGCTGATTCCTTTTCAATAGCAGTGAAAGCAGCAGTAACATCTCTCTTACTCCGACCGATAATATCAATATCATCAGCGTACGCAAGGAGCTGAACACCTTTGAAGAAAATGGTGCCATTATGATGCACACCGGCTTTTCGTACGATCCCCTCCATAATGAAATTGAAGAGATCGCACGAGAGCGGGTCGCCTTGTCTGAAACCTCGCTCGGTATTAAAAGTTCCGGAGAGGTCATTCCCTACCTTGACGGAGCTAAACGTATTGCTCAACGTCATCCTGCAGAGCCTTATCAACTTTGCAGGTATACCGAACTCAGACATTGTTGCGTATAAGCAATCCCGCACTGGGCTATCGAACGCAGCTTTATAATCGACGAAGAGATGGTGAGCGTCGATTTGATATTCATGGGTTTTCTCCAGGATTTGGCGTAGTGGAAAAATCTGGTCTATGGTGGACTTACCAGGTCTAAAGCCACACTGATAGGGTTCGATCAGCGTTTCTGTATACGGCTTCAATCTTTCACACAATACGCTCGAGAGGATCTTATATGCGATGGAAATAAGACTGATACCCCTGTAGTTGGCGCAGATTGTCGGGTCTCCTTTCTTTATTATAGGACAAAGCACGTTGAGATTCCAATCGTCGGGCATGCTTTCCGCTAGCCATATTTTGCTGATGAGTTGATGCATGCACCTTATCAATTCATCGTTACCAGCTTTAAACAACTCAGCTGGCAGGCTTTCAGCACCCGCTGCTTTGTTGTTTTTGAGTCGCTCGATAGCAACTCGAACCTCTTCATGGCTAGGTGATGGTACTTCCACTGCGTTATCATCGATTAGTGGTATCGTGCTGCATTCTCTCTGGGTGGAATTGGTGGAATCATCGCCCGTAAGCAAGTTGGAGATGTGCTGCCTCCATAACCTCAGTACACTCTGTGTATCTGTAACCAGATTTCCATTTTCGTCTCTACAAGTGGATGCTCCGGGCTTGAAACCTTGAGTTAGACGCTTAACTTGTTGATAGAATTTTCGTGCATCCTTCTTGCCCTGGTACACCTCAAGTTCCTCACGCTCACGCTTTTCCTGCTCCCTTTTTTTACGTCTGAAAATGCGCCTCTCTTCCTTCCTCTTTTCGTGGTAGTTTTCTCGCACGCCTCGCGTTGCGGCTGACTGCAGCGTCTTCTTGTATGCGGCGTTTTTTTCAGAAGTCGCATCGCGACACTCCTGGTCATACCATTGGTTTCGAGGTTGTGGGCGTCGACAGCAGCGCGCATGGAGTGGGAGATGTGTGTCCAAAGTCCACCGGCGGCCTCGGTTCCAGAGGTCGGTTGGTTGAGCTCAACCGAGAGTTGAGCGGAGTACGCCTCGGCAGTCCGTTGTGATTGCAGCTTGGCAACGTCCAGCTTTCGTTGCATGCCCGTGCTTACATTCTTCGCATTGCATAGCCACATGCAGACCACTTGGGTTGTGAAATAAGTTCACATATGTTCTTCTCCAGTATTTCCAATTCAACACAGAGGCGTTAAAACTTAGAGCTCCATATTTTCTTGTTTCTTAAATCGAGCAATTGTTTTTCAAAGTTACCGATGTCAATGCCAAAAAGGAGAAAATTTCAAATATATTATAGTAGCATCAAGAGGTTTTTGACGAATGCTGAGACCTGTTGAGAAATGCGTTTCTCATATTTAAAATAGATGTTTCAGCAGGCTCGGAATGTGAAACAATGTTTCCCTTTCAAAATCTTGAGCAAAATGGAATAATTTGTTTTCGAATGAATCTATTACTGTATTAATGAGCAAATTTGTTAATGAGAGTTGGGTGACAGTGTCTTTTCTTAATGGCTTTGTGTCTTCTTTTGTGACACTACACTATATATGGTGACCACAAATCGAGCTTCATTGGCGCTTGTGGTATCATCCGCCTCTTTGTTAATGGCAGACCATATAGACTTTGCCATATCCACACGTAAGTTTGAACAACTCCCTTAAATTGAGCCAGGTTGTACTGTGTGATATTGTCGTCACAACTCATGCTAAGGAACATCAGAGTCATAGCAAACTTGGGGCTACTACGAGTTGAAATTGTAGTAAAAGCACCATCAGAAAATAAATCGGCCCAAGCCCAAGTTTTTTCCTTTTTTGGGGAAATTGTTTGTACCAAGAAGTGAACTATAGCTGTATTTATCTGATCAAATCGCTTAAATGTAATATACCTGAGTAATTCGTAACGATTCTTCCCAGTAATAACACAAGCTGCGAATAGCTATCCAACACAACCAAGCCCTACAAGAAAGAGACAGCAGGCAACCTGAACGCAAAATAGGTTCAATTAACTCACTGTTCGTAGCATCACAAGAAGAGTATAAACAGATTACGAATGTCACAAACTCCGTATTGCTGTACTTAAGGCGTTCATAAGTGGTAGACAATAGACTAAATGTTTCACCATGAGGTGGAGGAATACTTACAATCTCCCCAGGAGACCTCCAAAACTTGGAGTACCGGGTGTAAGCGAATTTCTTGATGTGAGCAGATACATCCACTATCTGCTTGGTATTGCGTCTAACCATCTGGATAGCCAAATACTCAAGCATATTGACACAAGATATACCTTCAGCAGTTATATTTTCATTATTCAATGTTTTATTATTTACTAGCATTACCCTGTGCGCATCGCTTCACCTCAACCGTGGTCTATATTCCATGTGCAGTCTGCGTGAAAATCCTATTTACAAAATACTTTTGTATGAACACCACCCTTAGTATGCACCCAAAATTAAATTTTTACAACCTAAATAGTACCTCTTAATATAAAAACCACGTGGTGTAAATTCCATGAGAATCGATTAAGCGGTCTTCGAGAAAATTATATTTAAAAATATTTTTGTGTGAGGGTCACACTAAATAAAAGTTTTGTATCCTTAACTATGCCTCTTAACAAAAGAGCTACGTAGTGTAAATTCGGTGTGAACCAACTAACCTGTCTTCGTGAAAATGATATTTCAAAATATTTTTGTATGAGGATCACCCTAAATAAAATTTTTACGGCTTTATTTGTGCCTCTTAATATAAAACCCATGTAGCGTAAATTCCATGAGAATCGATTATGGTCTCCGATAAAAAGATATTTAAAAATATTTTTGTGCTACGTAAGTTCAGCACTACAGTTCACAACAAATTCGTCAATAACTTTTTGCCAAAACATCGGCGAGATTACAAATACAAAGACACTGTGGAAAAACTGACGCAACTTTTCGGTGTGCAAAAGTCTCTTTTCAATGTGCGATTTCATATCATTGTCCACAACTAACCAAATACGCTTATGCCGATTTTATTACATACGCTGGCACTGTCAACAAGGAATGCGAAAAATTTCAGCTAAGCGGACTTTAGACCAATTCAAGTGCTTAATTTTCATCATGGGTTTGAAGTCGCCGGCCGATTTTGAGGTTAGGACGAAAATGTTGGCAAGGTTAGACAGCGACGCTGAAACACTTACGCTTGACAAATTATCAGCAGAATGCCAACGTCTATTAAATCTAAAAACAGATACAGCGTTAATTGAAAACAACAAAAATGATTTACATACAGTCAACCGCTTACAGGCAAATAATAACAAAAAGCGTGTTCCAAAAACACCATGTTGGTTTTGCGGAGAGATGCACTATACATCTGAATGTACATTCATCAAACATAAATGTAAGCAGTGCAACCGTGTGGGACACAAAGGAGGTTATTGTGATTCTGGTAATCCGTCCAAGTATCAAAATCAGAAAATAAAAATCTAAAGAAAAGGAAAATTTTCAACAAAGGTGAACGCGACAAAAAGAGAATAAACAGCATTTTTGTTACTAAACAAATTAACGTAATAAAGCGAAAATTTATTCGCGTTCAAATCAACGATTTTCCCATTGACCTTCAATTCGACATAGCTTCAGACATCACCATAATATCTGAAGATCTTTTCCGACAACTTAATGTGTGCAATTCTACTGAAGGTAGCAACACAGCTCGCAGCGCAAAAGGTGAGCTCCCATTATCAGCACAGTTCCAATGCAATGTTGAATTCAGAGGCAAGCAGACATCAGCAACATGCTATGTTACACCAATTCAAGATCCCAATGTGATGGGATTAGATTGGATAACAGCACTCAAACTGGACAGTGAGCCAATCAACTACTTACGTTTGCAACAAAGTCAACGAGGGATCACACAAAAATCAGGAAAGTATAGACTTATGTATTCCAACGAAAATTTCACTGCTGAAAAAGTCATTTCCAGCTGTTTTAGATGACAAGTTTGGTCTATGTACAAAAGCAAAAGCACATCTTACCATCCAGCCAAATAAGCAGTCCGTTTTTCGACAAAAACGACCAGTCGCTTACGCTATGCAAGGTCTTGTAGAAGCAGAACTGCAACGTCTTCAAGATATCAATGTCATATCGCCAGTCAACACCTCAAACTGGGCCGCTCCAATCGTGGTTACGAAAAAGCTAATGGCAACGTGAGGATATGCGCTGATTTCTCAACCGGCTTGAACGACGCTTTAGAGATGTACCATATCCACTACCATTGCCTGAGGATCTTTTTGCGCGACTCGCCAATGCAAAAGTGTTCACTCACATCGATCTCTCAGACGCGTTTCTTCAAGTAGAAGTTGATGACGATTAAAAGCATCTGCTAACTATCAACACTCATTTAGGTATATTTCGATACAACCGTATGGTTTTCGGTATAAAAACGTTCCCGGCTATATTCCAGCAAATTATGGATAAAATGTTAACGGGGCTCACTGGAGTCGCTGCATATATCGATGACATATTTATAGCTGGAAAAAACCAAGATGACCATGACCAGTAGCGGAATTCCCAAACTTGTTAACGACGATTGTTGTTATCGTTAACTGCACATAACAACATTGTCGTTAAATGGTATTCTCAAAAACTAGGTTAGTCAAACTTGTCGTTAAATTTGACAGTTCCTTATCGTTACTGAACAACATTTGTATTTAAGTTAAAGACGTTTAATTTGGTGTCGTTAGTTGTGAAAAAAATGTTTTAACTGAAATTAAAGCAAAAATAATAGTAAAATTATAAATTGTGTTCATTACTTTCACAGAAAGAAAATGGCAATGCAATATCTAGCGATGGACTACGCCACTTTTGGCGATGAGATTGCCTTGCAAGGCAATGCAGCAGAGTGTTTCGCAAACTGTTCCGCTTGACACCCGACTTGGTCCATTATTTAATAGAGGCAATTGGTAGCTGATTGAAAAAATAAACAATTTTACCATTATCGGCCAAAAATCAAGTAAGAAGTTCAAGCAGTGTAATAACGCACAAAATTGTCATAAGTATCTTGTTTCAGGTGCTTGCAGAGCACAGTGGTGCCAAATCGTGTTTTTTTGGCTCAAAAATCACTAGAGAGCGCAAAGCTTGTCACAATGAACAATTTTTTCTTTTAACTACATATCGCTTATTAAGATTCTAAAAAATTCTTGGAGCCCGAATATGGAATACAAAATACAGTTTTTTGGAAACGACCGGAAAATTTTTTTTTTTAATATTTTTTTGGTTCTAAAAATTGCTAGGGACTGAAGAAAAAACAATTTTTTTTTTTCTAAATGAGAGCTAACTTAATTGCCAGCAAATCAGCGGACCCTGAATTTTGAAACCAAATGTTCGGTTTTTATTATTTTAAGTCAAAGGCTTAAACAAATTTTTTTAGATATTTTGACCAATACATTCTAAAAAACACGTTATTTTTCCAAAAAATATTAATAGCTTACAATTTTTTTAGTATGTTCATTTTTTCAGTATATCCACTTTAAAATGGTATGTAGTTTGTTCTAAATTAAAGTCAATAATTACCACTCAAACTCACCAAAGTGATTTTACTTTTTTTTAAAATGAATTCTTTTTATAAAATTATTTACCTGCCTGTAGAAATAGACATCACAAGGCTGTACCAATAACTCTTAACTTAAAATTATATGTTTTTCGCTCATTAAATTTATGATTAAATCATATATTTCTTTGGCAATGAGCGTTGCTTCAGACGAAATGGTCTTTGGTTTTTCTTGAGAGATAATATCATTTTCCCTACACAACGTCTCTAAATAATCCAAAGCACTTGTTAGTAATTTTTTAGATTTTTAATTGTGGTTCGATTCATCAGGAATCGCAGGAAACTCAAAATTTTCGCTGTCCACATCCATTTTATGTAAATAAAATAAATACAACTTTTGAACACGTCGTAAAAATAAAATATGTGGAGGCGTCTCCAACAAATCAATAA
Source organism: Tricholauxania praeusta (assembly GCA_949775025.1). Classification (NCBI taxonomy): domain Eukaryota; kingdom Metazoa; phylum Arthropoda; class Insecta; order Diptera; family Lauxaniidae; genus Tricholauxania; species Tricholauxania praeusta. The sequence continues at coordinate 75,578,285 of OX459029.1, read as the reverse complement.
AAAAAAACTAGGAACAAACACGATAGGTGCGATTTATTTATTACATCCTGCGAAGTGAACACTTAACACAAAATAAATACTAATCAACGAAATGCTCAAGTTGAAGTACAACAAAATAAATAAACTTAAAATTAAATTTGTATTTTCTTGCTATAGACACTGCAAAAATTTGAATTAAAAAATGCTTTTTTGGGACTCGTGTTAGAACAAAAAAAATCGTGTAAGTGTTTCTTATTTCTGATCCTTGATATTTCAAAATCGTGTAAAAAAAAGTTAGGTGCATAGTTTTGAAAGTAAAAAAAAAAAACAAAAAAAACTTGCCTCAGCGGTGACTTGAACTAATGACCCCCATGATTATACGCTAACTCATTACCCACTATGCTACTCTACAAGTTGAAAGAAGGCAAACTTTTTTTGTATAAAACAACTAGGGGAAAACTTTGAACGCGAATTTCTCGCATTTCCTTGAGAATTGCGAAAAACGGTGATGTGTATATGGGTTGTCTTATATCCCGTGAATATTTGAGCCAAATCGGTGATGCAACGGTGGTCTCCTTGTTAAATTTGTATTCAAAAGTATTAAATTTTTCTACGGCAGTTTATTTATTTTTTGGTTGTCTAATGACTATGCTGCCATGTTTTCAAAATTTTTTAACGATGTTTGCTTTAGCATTATTAACGATAAGCTTGTCGTTAGCTATTACTTTGGGAATACGGCATTCGTTACCGCAAACGCAAAAATTGTTAACTAACGATGTCGTTACTTAACGACAATTTTAATTTGTGCTTTTGGGAATTCCGCTACAGATACTACATGCCATTCTAAAGAGCATCCATAATTTTGGTTTTAAGCTGAAGGTTGATAAATGCAAGTTTTATTCAACTGAAATCAAATACCTGGATTTTATCAGAAATCAAAATGGCTTACAGCCAGATCCAGAGCGCACTGCAGCCATTAATCAAATGCCTGAGCCAAAAGATGTTTCCGAATTGCGATCGTTTTTGGGCGTCATACATTTTTATGGACAATTCATTGGAAATTTACGCACCTACAGAGATCCGCTAGATGAGCTACTGAAATTAAACGTCAAATGGCACTGGATTAAAAAATACCAAGAATGCTTCAATAAGCTTAAAAATGTTCTTTCATCAGATTTATTGTTGACTCATTACGATCCAAAGTTGGACATCGTAGTCGCGGCTCATGCATCAAATCACGGACTTGGCGCTACAATTTTACACGAGTATCCTGATGGCTCGATGAAAGCAATTCGCCATGCAGCTCGCTCACTCACCCCAGCAGAAAAGGGTTATAGCCAAATTGAAAAAGAAGGTCTAGCCATCATTTTCGCGCTCACCAAATTTCATAAAATGATTTTTGGTCGCAAGTTTAAACTGCAGACTGATCACGAACCTTTACTTGCAATTTTTGGTAACAAGAAAGGCATTGCAGCTCATCAAGCAAACCGATTGCAGCGTTTGGCTATAAAACCTTTGGCATACGATTTCGACATCAGCTACATATCAACAAGCAACTTTGGGCATGCTGACGTTTTATCCCGTCTAATGGATAGAAACGCGACTCCATCTGAAGACTTTGTCATAGACTCTATCAAATTTGAAGAGTTTTAAAGCAGCTACATAAAGGACATCAAACGTACCAAATCGATAGCAAGAAGTTTTGTTTACTGGTACAACATAGATTCCGAAATCGAATCGCTTGTTCGGAACTGCAATGGATGTGCGGCAGCAGCAAAATTACTAACGAAAAAACTTTTGCATCCATGGCCCACTCCATCCGAAGCTTGGGAACGCCTTCACATTGACTATGCCGGTCCAATAGATAACACTTATTTTCTAGTTGTTGTCGACGCTTACTCGAAATGGCCTGAAATAATTCCAACAACAACAATTTCAAGTAACAAAACTATCGAACTATTGCTATTGATTACTGTTTTATTCATCTTTCCTTTTGTTCAGTACTAGTTTATTGTTTATTTTATTTTACATTGCTTATTGGTTGGTTTTTTTCTTTGGTTTTTTAATACTGACACTTCGGAAACGTGATTGTTTGTTTGGTCTCTTTAGTTGATATAAAGCGATTGACTGATGATGATGCTATTGCATCGAAACAATTGTATCAATTTTTAAAATATAAATATTTGACATTAAAGTGTATTTTCACTCAAAAAATTTATCTTTTTTATTTAACAAAACAGATGTGGTTTATTCTTATGGATACAACCATGTGCGTCGTCCCGATATGCGTCGTCTCGAATTGCAATGTAAAAATTTTCATCGTGTTTTTAAAGTTGAGTCGTAGTTTTTATTTGCATTAAATTTATACGTTTGTTTTTTTAGCAAATCAAATTTATAAAATGGCTATTAGCCAAGTCAAGTTTGCAGGTTGAAAAGAAAGTTTTCGCAAATAATTACTGCGGCAAAGAATTCTGTTGATATTTGAAAAGTGTAAAGAAATGAATTAACGCGGTAAAGTCAAAAAAAATTTCAACATCTTGATGATATACATATGTATGTATGTACACCGAAACAATTATTTGCCTTTGAATCGCGGCGTCTTGCTTCGGCTTAAACAAAAAGTATACATATATATTTCTTGGTCTAAATTAGCGACGTAAATCGAAGCATTCAGTGCCGGATTAAGACTATTCGATGCCCTAAGCAATCCACGCCTGTGGTGCCCCTTATCCTAACTAGTATACTAGTATTGGTCCTTAACATTTTTTTAACGTTTTTGTTTTAACGGTACTTGTACATACTTATTATTACGTACATTAGAGTATTTACGAAAGAGATACTTACGTGGAGTAGTGTTAGCCGTGTTTTATTGGGTTTGGTTAAACCAAAATTTCATACAAATGCGTGAACCAGCTCAATTTCCAGTTCAATTGGTTGAACTTTTTTTGTCTTTGCTAAGGTTTGAAGCATCATAGACACAAACCTAAAATAATCAAAAATATATGGCAACTGTGCTGGAATTTTAAAGAAGCGTTCTAAAGTAACGCGAGGCCGTGCATCCAGTCAGTGTTAGGCCCAAATATTAAAATAGAAACACATAATAAAAATAAAAACATTGATGAAACAACAATAAACGAAAAGAAAACTTTGGTATTAGCGTCTGCGACACTATAAAAACAGTTTGAAATCATTTGATAGCAAGAATTTGAAAAAAAAAAAATTATGTACTGATACGTGAGGCACCTTACCGTGCTAGGCCCCGTTCAACCACACGACCATAAAGCCGGCTCTGATTTTAAAATAGAATTTATGTCAAACACTGTTATGCCACCTATTGGTCAAATGCAGAATTATACAAGGTTAAACTTATGCGTTTTATTCACTTTTAGGTTTAACCAAAGCGAATAAAACACGGCTATTATAATAAAAACCAAAGCATAATTTTTTTTTAATTATTTGAAATGCGACTTGCGACTTTTACGGGAATTAAATTTGCGGACAATAGTTTTTATGTTCAACGTTCTTAGCATATCTGGCTCTATATATATAATATTGATAAAGCATCTATCATCTATAAATCATCTGATAAAGCTATACTGATAACCAAGGGTCTTATAACAAAAGAGTACCTAATTATCGACAGCCAAACTAAACCCAACTAAACTTTGACACTACATAATGGATTGAATGGCAAAAATATTTGATAAAGAAGCGTAATCAATCATAAATGTTTTCGTTTCATCAGCTTATTTTTAGGCTTCCGTCGAAAAGGAAAAAAATAACCCTTACAAGATAAATTTATTGTCAGTTCGTCTGCCAAAGCTCTTTTTCTCAGGAACGCGAAGAGGTATCAAATTGAAATTAATACCAAATACTCAAACCAACAATCCCTTAGAGCTGTGAAAAAATCAAACTCTAAATCAACGAAATCAAAAGATTAGACATATTTCGTCGTATATTTTAACACTCGCGAGAGAATCAAAACCTATAGGGTACTTCCCGTTAACCTAGAACCATGAAATTTGTTACGAGCAAGGTCAAAAATTTAATAACATTTCGAAATAATGTGAATTGTAAGATTTATAAGTCTGATTTCACATTTTAACAGCTTAAGTCACATTAACAGAGTACGCCTTATAGCTTAGACAGACGTTAATTTTCATTAGCAGACTAAATTCAAATTAACTTGTAAATTATCGCCATCCTAATGTGCATTAGCTCTGATGTAAATGCACGAAACCAAAGTGAATTTATACTGCATTTAGCTATTTCAATATGGCAACACAGCCGATAATTCTAAGCTATGTCATTGTCACTGTGAATGTGTCATTATTTGTGATTTTGTGCGAGAGTACCGTATGGGAAAAGTGAGTGACAAAAACAAAATTTGTAAGCAATAAATTTTGCTGAGAAAATCGTATGGGAAAAGAGAGTGACAAATTTTTCAAAGCGTTTCGGATTTTTGATTCTGAACAATGCCGAACTCAGTTAATGCGACTTAAGCTGTCGCATAAAACAATATCAAATATATTAAGTTACCTGAATGAAAAGATTTTGAAATAATTGTCGACACTTGCTCACAACACAACGCACTGTTGACTTATAGTTTATTAATGGTAACACCTAATTAATTATTTATCATTAAATTAATTGAATAACGAACATACACCGGCCGCGTTACTCATTTAACAAAACATTCGACTCAAACTGGCAAATCGGGAGTATTCAAATTTCCGAATTCTGCTGACGATGCACGAGCACGCGTGGTCATGACCAGCTACACTTGAGCAAAAAATAACACATTTGCGAATTTGCTACCCACTCTCGTAAAATGTATCAATTTTGCTACACTTTTCCTATTTCCATATAATAATTCATATAATTTTTCTTACATTTTCTCCAGCGATATTTTCAATTAAGCACATTTTCCAAACAGCCTTGTTTTTCATGCGCGAGCAAATATTTTTTCGGTGCTGTTTATGGTGCCCCCCGAGACGTGATGCCCTAAGCAATTGCTTAATTTGCTTATGGGATAATCCAGGACTGGATGGATAATCCAGCATTGGTATGCATACATAAATACTCACCACTTGTGAGTATTGGATTGTACCCAGCAAACATTCTGACTCTTTTTAGCTTATATTATGCTTATACTTCGTGCCAATTTTGATAGTGGTCCGCCCAGCCGTTTTGGAGCAGAAACCCGAGTTGAATCAGTTGATATTCATAAAAATAACAAGATATTCATAAAAATATCAAGATATTTGTAAAAACGTCAAAATATTTACAAAAATAACAAGTTTTTTTTATGAATATGAACTGATTCGATTAGGATTTCGGCATTGCAATGCATATAGCTCCAAAACGGTTGGGCGGACCACTATCAAACGAAACCACTATCAAAAAAACCACGACTTCACCATTTAGTGTATCGTTTAAAAAAATGATTTCGTTGATACATAGGGTTAGAGTAATTTTTATGCACATTTTGGAAAAATTTTGAAAAAAGGTTACATGTTTCCATGGTATTAGATTTGGATCTTTCAAATTCCATGCTTGAGCAAAATCCATTAGACTTTCCTTTGGATTTAATTTTATGCGGTTATGTCTCCCAATTTTTTTATTTTTCCTTTTTTTTATTAGCTTAAATCAATCCAAAACAATCCTAAAATCAATTCTACAACGCCCAAGTGCCGGATTAAGCTCAAAAATTTTAAATCAATTTTTTCCAAAATGCTTTGATGAAGATGTGTATATAGCATTTTGAAACTTCAACCGCGTTTTTCTCGAAACCATGTTTTCAAAATCAGCAAGCAGTAGAACTCAAATAGTTTACGTCCGATTGACTTGAAACTTTGACAGTAGCTTCATTGTTTGATTATCTGTTGAAGTACAAACGATTTAAGCGATTAATTAACAAGAATAAAAGCTATAAGCAATTTAAGTCGATTTTTTTCGTTGAAATTACGATTTTTGTTAAGGCGATCGCCATTTCGCGAAAAAAAATTCTAAAAATATAATCATGTGTACATCAACAGCAAAACTCATGTAGATAATGAACATTTTTTTTTGTGTTATAGGTGCAGTTGCACGAGACTTCTACTGCTCGCCGCGGAAGACCATTTTGAAAAAGCGGTTCACGGTAATCACTGCACAGCCGCCATTTTGTAAACAAAATAACGATAAAAAATTTTTTTCTATTCTTCAAGAGTTGCTTTATCGAATGTTATATTATTTGAATACCTTTAATCTCAAATGTCCTTTAAAAAAATTATTAAAACAGCCTTGTTTTTTAGAGCATAAGGGAGATATAACCCCTTAAGTTATATTGTTGTAGGTATGTACCTTAAATCTGCATTTTCATTATTGCGTTTTTAAGTAAGTATTAAACATTTATATTTTATAGACACCTGTGGGAATGTCTGTTTGAATCATAAAACCTCATGGTTTAATGCGAATAGTTTTCGGCCTCGAATTATTTTAGTTTTAATTCTTATGAATTACGTCGATAAAAAGACGTTGCTTTCAAATTATGAGTTGCATACACACTAGGGTGGTTCAAAATATTAAAGTTGTTCCAAACTTCGCTCCCCGGGCACCAAAAGTTTCGTATTGGTGCCACTAAGAATCACATAAAATTTGGTCCATTTCAGAAAACATTTGATGGACCCGCCACCCTTTTGAAAACTGGAAAATGGTCCTCAATCTATCAAAAATCATTAATATCTCTTCGAAGCTGCCCCCTAGAGGGATCAAATGTACGACAAGGTCCCATTATTTTTTCTTCTCCAACATTTTTCCTGAACATACTTACCCTCTATCACAACCCCTTAGGGGTGCTCCCCTGCAAAAATTACATTCTTGTGAAATTATGAAATCGACTTCCCCCTCTTCTCAGATGCCTCAGAAGGGGTAAAACGCAAGACGAACTCGCATTATTTTTTTTCTCCCAAACTTTTCCCTGTACACACCTACCCCCTATCTGCCACCCTTTTGGAGGTCCCCCTACAAAAAGCACAAAAAATTAGAAAAATTTCTAAAAATAGTTCATAGCTTTCCCTGAGTGACCCGTAGAGTGGTCTAATGTATTACCAGGTCCTCCCTACATTTTTCCGAACATACTTACCCCCTATCTCAACCCCTTCGAGGAGATCCCTTTGAAAAAATGAAAAAAGTTTCGAAAAATAATTCATATCAGTACTAGGTTGTATTTTATTCATTTTTATTGCATTCATTGTTTATATTAACTGGCTCTTTTCACAAAAAAGGATACTTTTTGCGATATACTTCTACGATTTGTAGCATTAGCTGTTTTTTTTCTTCATCATTTGACAAAATTTGGTTGTAGTCTTTCACAAACGCAACACCTCTTTCAGCGGTGTCATTTACGACAGCTAAGCCTTTGCAAAAAGAGAGCACATCTCTGATCTCATCATCAGATTCCCATGATTATTGAAAATTCTATATTCAATTCAAGGAAAACGCACAGCGTAAGTAAAAAATGTACTCTCAATCGCCGATGGGTGTGAAAACGCACAACATGTACTTACTTACTTACTTAGATGGCCATAACAACCCGTTGTCAGGTTACGGCCGACCTCATTAGCTCTCACCAGGCGCCTCTGTTTTGCGCGCGCCTTCTCCAATCGTTAATGCCAAGCGCGGTTAGGGCTTCCTCAGCTTGGTCTATCCACCGGAGGCATGGTCACCCTCTTCGTCGTTGACCCGGGACCTTCCCTTCGAATACCTTTTTTGCTGGAGCTTCTTTATTCATACGATGGACATGACCCAGCCAGCGTAGTCGCTGTATTGTTATACGCTCAACTATGTCAATGTCGGCGTAGAGCTCATACAGCTCGTGGTTCATTCGAATGCGATAGTCGTCGCCAACTCGAACAGGACCAAAGATTTTGCGGAGAACTTTCCTCTCGAACACCCCAAGAGCGGCTGCGTCTGTTGTCGAAACCACCCATGCCTCAGCGCCATAAAGAAGCACAGGTAGAATGAGCGTCTTGTAGAGTGTTAGCTTTGTCGATCGAGAGAGAGCTCTGCAACGTAATTGCTTACTGAGACCGTAGTAGCACCTATTAGCAATTGTTATTCTCCGCTTAATCTCCAGACTGACATCATTGTTGCTGGTTACGGCAGTGCCAAGGTAGATGAGTTCCTTGACAACTTCTAATTTACAGTTGCCCGCTGTAACATGAGAGTCTAGATCCCGTGCTCTCTTGTTGTTGTTAGTAGACATCATGTATTTCGTCTTGCCCTCGTTTACCGTCAAACCCACTTTGGCTGATTCCTTTTCAATAGCAGTGAAAGCAGCAATAATATCAATATCATCAGCGTACGCAAGGAGCTGAACACCTTTGAAGAAAATGGTGCCATTATGATGCACACCGGCTTTTCATACGATCCCCTCCATAATGAAATTGAAGAGATCGCACGAGAGCGGGTCGCCTTGTCTGAAACCTCGCTCGGTATTAAAAGTTCCGGAGAGGTCATTCCCTACCTTGACGGAGCTTAACGTATTGCTCAACGTCATCCTGCAGAGCCTTATCAACTTTGCAGGTATACCGAACTCAGACATTGTTGCGTATAGGCAATCCCGCACTGGGCTATCGAACGCAGCTTTATAATCGACGAAGAGATGGTGAGTGTCGATTTGATATTCATGGGTTTTCTCCAGGATTTGGCGTAGTGTAAAAATCTGGTCTATGGTGGACTTACCAGGTCTAAAGCCACACTGATAGGATCCGATCAGCGTTTCTGTATACGGCTTCAATCTTTCACACAATACGCTCGAGAGGATCTTATATGCGATGGAAATAAGACTGATACCCCTGTAGTTGGCGCAGATTGTTGGGTCTCTTTTCTTTATTACATGACAAAGCACGCTGAGATTCCAATCGTCGGGCATGCTTTCCGCTAGCCATATTTTGCTGATGAGTTGATGCATGCACCTTATCAATTCATCGCCACCAGCTTTAAACAACTCAGCTGGCAGGCTTTCAGCACCCGCTGCTTTGTTGTTTTTGAGTCGCTGGATAGCAACTCGAACCTCTTCATGGCTAGGTGATGGTACTTCCACTGCGTTGTCATATATTGGTGGTATCGTACTGCATTCTCTCTGGGCGGAAGTGGTGGGATCATCGCCCGTAAGCAAGTTGGAGAAATGCTGCCTCCATAACCTCAGTACACTCTGTGTATCTGCAACCAGATTTCCATTTTCGTCTCTACAAGTGGCTGCTGCGGGCTTGAAACCTTGAGTTAGACGCTTAACTTGTTGATAGAATTTTCGTGCATCCTTCTTGCTCTGGTACACCTCAAGTTCCTCACGCTCACGCTTTTCCTGCTCCCTTTTTTTACGTCTGAAAATGCGCCTCTCTTCCTTCCTCTTTTCGTGGTAGTTTTCTCGCACGCCTCGCGTTGTGGCTGACTGCAGCGTCTTCTTGTATGCGGCGTTTTTTTCAGAAGTCGCATCGCGACACTCCTGGTCATACCATTGGTTTCGAGGTTGTGGGCGTCGACAGCAGCGCGCATGGAGTGGGAGATGTGTGTCCAAAGTCCACCGGCGGCCTCGGTTCCAGAGGTCGGTTGGTTGAGCTCAACCGAGAGTTGAGCGGAGTACGCCTCGGCAGTCCGTTGTGATTGCAGCTTGGCGACGACCAGCTTTCGTTGCATGCCCATGCGTACATTCTTCGCATTGCATAGCCGCATGTGGATCTTAGCTGCAACAAGATAGTGGTCGGAGTCAATGTTGACCCCCCGAAATGTACGCACATCCAGAATGCTTGAAGCGTGCCTTCCGTCGATCACAACATGATCAATTTGGTTTTTCGTTTTTTGATCCGGGGATAGCCAGGTGGCCTTGTGAATGTCGAGGTGTTGAAATCTGGTACTACTAACTACCATGTTTCGCGCCACGGCGAAGTCTATCAGTCTCAGACCGTTGTTTGAAGTGGTCTCGTGGAGACTGAAATGACCGACTGTAGCGCCAAAGATGCCTTCTCTTCCGACCTTCGCGTTAAAATCGCCGAGGACTACTTTTACATCGTGGGTCGGACAACGGTCATACACGTCCTCTAGGCTCGCGTAGAAATCATCCTTGGTGGCATCGTCCTTTTCCTCCGTCGGGGCGTGCGCGCAAATTAGGCTTAAGTTGAAGAATTTTGCCTTGATACGGATCGTAGCCAGCCTTTCGTTTATTGGCGTGAACCGGGAAACTAGGTGGCGTAATTTTCGACTTACAACGAATCCGCAACCAAATTCGCGCCTCTCCACATGGCCGCTGTAGTAGATATCGTCCGTTTAGAGCAGCCTTGTCCTTTCCATCGCATCTCCTGGATGGCGGTGATGTCAGCCTTTATTTTTACGAGGGCTTCCGCCAGTTGGATAGTTGCACCTTCCCTATGGAGGGTCCGGACATTCCAGGTGCATATCCGTAAATCATTGTCCGTTTTTCGTTTGCAGTGGTCGTCATCGTAATGGGGGCCATTATCCGAGGCTGATTTGGTTTTCATTGGAAATGATGATAATGTGTGGTGGGACCCAAACCCTACGCACACATTCCAAGTTTTAAGTCTAGGAGAGACCCGCCTTCTCACAACTAGCTCACCCATGGACGGGTGTCCAAGGGACACCGGTTTCTTCCCAGCAACGAGATGAAAAAACTTCTCCTAATGACAATAAACAACAAATAACACTCCATACTCTTTTTAACGAAATTGTGTCTCTTAGATCAGCGAATGCCTGTGCGCTCACAATGATAAGCTCTTTGCAAGATGAAAAAAAGCTCTTAATTCAAAAAATTGAAAACATGGAATTTGAGCTACATTCAGTGAAGCAAAAATTAACTGATATTGATACGTCTCCTGCAATTTTTTCCCTTGCTAATGAAATTAAAGATATTAAAGGCATTGTTAATAATGCTTTAAACGCTAAACTTAAATCTTTTAATAATGCTTATAACAACCAGCTGAACATTGAAGTACAAGAAACTCAATCATTGCCTAATTTCAATACAAATATTACTGTTCTCGAACAAACTTCTCCTTCGTTAGTCTCTAACGTCAACACTCTTTCGACTGCTGCACTAGCATCTCGAACTTCTCCTGTCACTACAACTGAAGGTGTTTCTCATAAATTTTCTGATGTTGTTGCTGACCGAATGCCTCAGCATGCCTCTACCTCCAAGGCCGTTGCTGATAATTATTCTCGCTCAGCTGCTGCTGCTAATCATGATGCTTTTTCGCCAAGCACTCAGTGGCTGGAGGTTAGAAAAAGAAAAATAAATAAAAATCATGTTGTTATTGGGCAAGGTAAATCTGAAGAATTAGATGTTATTGTTGATGTTAAAAAGAAATGGGTGCATTTATCTTCGTTTAAACCTACGGTAAGCGAAGATAATATTATAGCCTATGTAGAAAAACATGCAAATATTCCGAAAGAACACATCCAATGCCACAAATTAGTGAAGGAAGAAGCTGCACTAGAATCGTTAAAAAGCGTTAATTTCAAACTGGGTGTCGCTGAATGTTACTATGACGATATACTTAAACCATCGCTTTGGCAAACTTCAGTGAAAGTACGTCCTTTTCAATTTTTTCCAACGCAAGGGACTCAACAGACCCCGAAATAATTAGTAATAAAACAAAACTGCAGTCTCTTAAGATCTACTACCAAAACATTTCTGGTCTTAGGACAAAGTCTACAGCAGTTTTACTGGCTACATCGCAGTTGGATTATGATGTTATAATACTTGTAGAAACATGGCTCAATAGCAATTTTGGTGATGGTGAATTTTTCAACCCGTCCCTGTATCATGTCTACCGTAAGGATAGAGATGCTGTCGCAACTGGATGCTTAAGAGGAGGAGGAGTGCTTATTGCTGTAAAACGCACGGTGCGCTCATCTGTATATAAGCTAAAAAATTCTGATACCTTACTCGATCAGCTATGTGTCTCTATTTTTGGACCTAAGGAACAATTTGTATTTTGCGTTTCTTATATTCCTCCCAACAGCTTAGATTCATTGTATTTTGCTCATGTGGACAATGTTTTAAATTTATCAGATTTAGATAAAACTAATACGCATTTTTGTGTTCTAGGCGATTTTAATCTCAATGCACTCTCCTGGTCTTTTATTGCGAATGGAAAAAATTCATTTCCAACAAATGTGAAAACTAGTCATGAAATCTATTTGGTTGATGGTTTCTTTTGTTTTGACTTAGTTCAAATTAATAATTTGCTTAATAAATTAAATCGCATTTTGGACTTAATTTTCATAAGTAATTCAATAAAATATAAGCTGGAAGAAAGCATATTTCCAATATCCCCTCCGGATATGCACCATGTCCCGCTCGTGCTTCAGGTTGAGTTCTATGAATATTTAAAATTGCCTAAGATGATTAATATGGTAAACTTTAACTTTAATGCTTGTAATTTTGACACAGTAAATTCTATTATAGAGAGCATTGATTGGGGTAGTAAATTTTTACACAATGATACTGCCGCCTCTTTTGATATTTTTTGTTTTGAAATCAACAATATTTGTAGAGAAGTTGTGCCATTGATACAGCCAAGATTATATAAATTACCTTGGTATACCAAAGAATTAAAAAAGTTAAAAAACTTAAGAAATAAGTATTTTAATAAGTTTAAAACCACAAATGATTTCATAGATAGAAATAAGTATTTGTATTATTTGAATGAGTTTACTGTTCTTGAAAAATTTTTGTATAATAACTACATTTTAAATTTTGAAAAAAGTATTAAATCAAATCCTAAGTCCTTTTGGCAGTTTATACACTCAAAAAAATCACAATCTGATATTCCATCCTTAATGACCTTCAATGGAAATTCGTCTAGCTCTGTGGCTGGAATTTCCAACCTCTTTGCAAATTTCTTCATGTCCAATTTCGAATCTGACACTGGTTTAACTGATAGCTCTGATATTGATATCGATTCCTCATTTAATTTTGGCTCCCTTAATGTTACGGAAAATGATGTTGTGAAGGGAATACTGAATTTGAAGTCGTCTGTAAAGGCTGACTGTGATGGCTTCTCCGCTTTGCTATTTAAAAAGTGTGCTTCATCAATCTGTAAGCCTTTATGTCATATTTTTAATTTGTCTTTGTCATCTGGTGACTTCATTAAAAAATGGAAAATCGCGCATATTACGCCAATTTACAAAAGTGGAAGTAAAAATAATATTTCGAACTACCGCCCAATATCCAAGCTTTCAACTATTTCAAAACTTTTTGAATTAATTGTAAAAGATAACTTGGTTTTTCCGCTCTCAAGAATTATATCTCCTTTCCAGCACGGCTTTGTTTCTGGTCGCTCAACTGTGACTAATTTGGCAGTTTTCACTGATTATTGCTTTTCAGCTTTTGAGGAAAGATGCCAGGTGGACACTATCTATACTGATTTCTCAAAAGCTTTTGACAAAGTCTCACATGGGATCTTTGTGAAAAAATTGGAGAAACTAGGCTTTCACTCTACTATTTTGAAATGGATAAAATCATATTTATGCGATAGACTTTGCCATGTTGTGGTCGACGGCATTAAATCAAAATCCTTTGTTCCCACCTCTGGTGTTCCCCAAGGAAGTATCCTTGGGCCGCTAATTTTCATACTTTTCATAAATGATATTGGTTCCTGCTTTTTAAAAACTAACTATCTGCTATATGCTGACGATTTAAAATTGTATCTCAAAGTTAGTAGCATCAATGATTTAATATATATTCAATTGGATTTAAATAGACTCAATACTTGGTGCCTTAATAACCGCCTAGCTTTAAATTTAAAAAAATGCTTTCATGTTACGTTTTCTAAACTAAGCAGTAATATTATTTTTCAATTTTCCATCGCAAATACACGCTTAAATCATGTCACTGAAATGCTAGACCTAGGTGTCTTACTTGATTCCAAATTAACATTTGCTAATCATTTTAACTACATAATACCGAAAGCATATGCTATGTTGGCCTTTGTGCGTCGTAATAGTTCCGAATTTAGGGACCCATATACGTATAAGCTTTTATTTGCAGCATTTGTTAGGTCCAGGTTGGAATACGCTGCTTTCATTTGGAACCCTTTTTATGCTATCCATATTAATCGTCTTGAAAGAGTCCAAAAAAAGTTTCTGAAGTTTGCTCTTTTTTCGTTAAATTTTACTGAACCTATTCCTTCCTATAAGTCTCGATGTTTACTAATTGATTTAAAATCACTTGAAAATAGACGTATAATAAATTCGTTAATGTTTGTCTATGACATCATTTGTGGTAACATTGATTGTTCTAGGTTGTTAAGTAATATTAATTTTTTTGTCCCAATCAGAACTACTCGCCAGAATAAGCTATTTTTTATAAAATGTCATAAGACTAATTATGCATTAAATCAACCTATAATAAGATCACTTATTGAATTAAATGAATTAGCATTGTTAAATGAAATTGATTTTTGTTGGCCTAAGGAAATATTTAAAAAAATAATTAATAATTCTTACCTTTAATTTCTAGTTTTAATTTAAGTTTTGTAAATAATATTATTTCTATATCTAGCCTGTAGAACTTGGTTTCACTTGGCTCAAATAAATAAATAAATAAAATCTCCAGAGGATACTTGGCCAAAAAAGGCCGGAAGTTTGTGAGCTGCTTGCAAAAGAATCATCTCTGGCCACTCCCAAGTGAGTGGCGATCAGGACTTTCAAAAAAGGCCTATCACGCCGAAAAATAGCAGAAATGGTTAATTTAAGTGACTCGACAGTTGAAAGCATAATATCGCGATTTGTACACGAAAAGAGAGTGCATAATAAAGGAAGAACCGCACCAAACAAAATTTTCAACGCAACTGATGAGCGCTATATAGTGCGGAAAATCAGTGACAATCCGAAGCTATCGGCTCAAAAATTGGCTACTGAGGTTTACCATGAGTTGGGTAAGTCTTGCAGTGCAGAAACCATCCGTCGAGTTATTCGGGAGCATGACTTTAACGGCAGAGTAGCTCGCAAGAAGCCCTGTATAAGTCAAAAAAATCAGCATAGCCCTTTCGCTTTCGCTAAAGAGCATGTTTCAAGGGACTTCAGCTTTTGGGAGAGCGTCATATTCGCGGATGAGTCAAAATTTAATATTTTCGGCTCTGATGGGCAGTCGTATGTCTGGCGCAAGCCGAATACAGAACTGCAAAATAAAAACCTCAAGCCAACAGTCAAACATGGTGGTGGCAGCGTCATGGTTTGGGGCTGTATGTCAGTTGCCGGCACTGGGAATTTGGAATTTATAGAAGGTACAATGGACAAAGCAATGTATCTTAACATACTGCAAAAAAACTTACTCCAAAGTGCCAACAAACTTGGCATACGGCCCCATTTTCGATATTATCAAGATAATGACCCGAAACACAAGTCAGGATTTGTTCGGTCGTGGCTCATTTGGAATTGCCCACACCTTATGCAACCGCCGGCCCAGTCACCTGACCTTAATGTTATAGAAAATTTATGGTCGATTTTGGACCAAAATATCCGCAAACACAAAATTTCATCCAAAGATGACCTGAAGAAAGCTTTAATTGCAGAATGGGCAAAAATCACCCCCCAAAGAACTCGGAAGTTGGTTGAGTCGATGCCAAAAAGACTGAAGGTTGTTGCAGACAAAAAAGGAGGCCATACTAAGTATTGAAATTGTAAAATTATGTTGATAAAATCTTTGTTTTGTTAGCTGGTTGAAATAAGCTGTGACATTCTGCTTTACTCTTTTTTTAGTATTAGATCTTAAGTTATTAAAAAACATGTCTGTGAACATAATCTAACATGTTATTTTAAAGTTAATATACAAATCTACAAGACTACACATAAATTTTGTTGATATTACTTGTTGCTTAGAAGTTATAATCATTTAAAGTTTTAAAAAGGTGCTGGTTGAAATAAGCTGTGAGCCACTGTACATGTAACAAATATTTATGTTTATTGTTTTGAAGATCAGTCAGTGTGAAATTATTTTTTGAGATGTCCAAGAAAAACATTTATCAACCTGAGCATCGAAAAGATGAATGCGCATGGGGATGTTTATGAAAATTTAAGCAGTTAAGGATAGTTCGCGATGCATAAACGATAAATGATTTTAAAGCAATTCAGTGTGATAATGCAATGGAGACCCATTGGTTTAATTATCTTTGTATTTTGTTGATTGCTGTCCCAGTTGTGCGCTAGCGCGCATATTTTTGCTTATTCTAGTGAAGCTTAAGGCCTGTTTGTACGATATGTTTTTTTTTTGCATTTTTAAATGTCACTTTCGCATACATAACTCCTACATGTCATGCAAGTCGGCACAGAAATCCGAAAATGGTTTTTGAATTAACTTTAAAGTGAATAAATCATGTTTTGCTTTCTTTTTAGAGTTAGTTTATGTATTCGTCAACGTGTTAATTAAGTTGTCTAACGAATTTACAATTATCTAGAACGTAGTTCATTTTTCAAAATGATTTTTACTGAAAGTTTACGGCAAAGATGTCTTAAGACATAAACATTAGATTTTATTGATTCAATGCAAATTTGTACAATCATTTAAAATTGTTGAAGAAAATCTTCAAACTATCGTCACACTATTCCATTCAATAAGATTTGACTAATAAAGAATCAAAAAGTAAGAAATTATAAAAGCAATTTAACTTAGTTATGATGCTGATTTTTATCAAAAACCGATGTACTTATTCTCTTCTATAATTTTAGACTTTAAGCCCCGTCAGACTATGTGAGAAGTCATATGCTTTTTTGTATATTTTTTTGTATGTCTTTGCACATGACATGTCGAATCGCATAAGATTTATTTTATTGTGGTCATACTGATATGATTTATGTTAAGAGAACTTGACTTTTCCCAATAGTAATTTTGGCATTATCTATCAAGTTAATTTTTATTTGTAAGCAATTTTTTTTTAACAAGGAACTCATATGACTTCTCTTTTGAAATAGACTTGAAGCAAATGTCAAAATTGTGTAATATAAAAATATCCACACTATGAGAGTTGTCATGTTTGACGACTCATAAGACTTTTTATATGACTTCTCATATAGTCTGAAGGGGCTTTTAATATACTTTTTGTGAATTAAAGCATACTTTCAGAGTTAACCAACAAAAAGTGGAATAAAAACGATCGGAACCTTTTTTTCTTAAATTGTGAACGATATAATTCGGTGTGATATATCGAAAATGTGATTTTACTTACATATATATCTGCCTTAGAATTACTTTTTACGAATCCTTGTTTAAGATTATTCGATTCAACTTGTTTCAAGATAATACCTTAGTGTTTCTGTAAACAAAATGAAAATCAAACTTATATAAAAGAGTTTGTACGGTGAAAATCTTAATTTTGATTTTCCATACAATTTCCCGCAAATCCCATATTTAGAATTTTTTAACAAGTGGCATAGTGTGATAAGCGCAAGTTTGCCTCTTGTTGACGAGGGTAGGTGAGACGGAGACGGGCAGGATCCCACTAGACAAAGGGGAAATTGCAGGTGCAGGCCGGGAGTATCCCACTAGACAGAGGGGTATCTGCGGGTAGAAGGGTGTCATGCAGCCGTGGTGAGCTGCAGTGAACCGTGTTGAATTTCACAACAACTCACCACAGCTTTTGACATTTCTAATTTGCCTTTGCAATTATGCAGAAAATTTTTGGACTCATGCAATAAAAAGGTAAAAAATATTACTTAAAATATTATTCCATTTTTAAACAATACATTTTCAGCTTTGGCAACAACATCAAAACGATACTGGTTGGTCGTAACAACTGGTCGCTGCGTAGTGTGCTCAAGTCGCTGACCTTAAACTCATCGGACAGATTTTTTTTCTTCACTAAAAAGCAAACTTATTAACAAAGGCGACATACACATCAAGGAGTCGTTACGGAAGAAACGTAAAAACGTAAAGATCCTCAACCTATCAAGGTACATGAGGCACCACAAAGTTCCGCACTATTCTTTCAATAAAACAAGCAATTGGGTCCACCATATCACATTATCATCGATACGAATTTCATAAACATTTGCAATAAAAGTAAATTGGACATCATACATGATGGATTGCCTGTAGGAGAATGTATTCCCTATGTATTGATTGTATATACGCTGAGATGGAAAAACTGCAATAAAAACAATCTGGCCTTATGCATCATCTCAAATCCAGAGCAGAGCAAATTCCCGGTGTGCCGCTATTGTATGTAAGTATGCCATTAACCGTATGTCGGAGCATATAGACGTAATTCCTGTTAGGAACTGTAGAAGTTGCTGAAAATGTTACCAGTGCGGCTGTTGGCGTAACAGGTTTGGTAGCTGGGAAAGTTGGTTCAGCACCAATGGCATTAGGACGCTATCTAGCACCTCATATACAAAGAAGCTGCGAATTTGTTAGAAAAAGCTCTTGCGTATAATAGTGAATAAGCTGACAGTAAAATGGAGGGTGCCATGATAATTGCAGCGCAAGCAGTTTAAGGATTGAGGACCCAGTTCATCAATTAAAATTGCTTGGATGAATTTTGAATTTTTATCAATAAAATTTCACCAATCCCACACTAATATCAAAAATTTTTGGAGGTCTTAAAAAGGTTTATCCTTCACAAAAAGATGTCTGATGTGTAAACTTTGAAAACAATTGCAAAATTAGCTGTCTTGATTTGACGTTGAAATCACAGATCCTCTGTCGGCCTACATACATCAATGGCTCTACGTTTTCTCGTCTACATTCTCAAAGATTTTTCTGAAAATTTAATATATCATTAGATAACTACAAAATGTCCATTCCTATATTTTTCATAGTTAATAAAATACGATCAACAAAAAAAAATATATATTTTTTATTTAATTTTATATTTTTTGCCAGAAATTGCAACAAATTTATTTTTGCTGGGCTTACTGTTTTAGGCTTAAGCTTTTTTTTCATCAAATCTCTTTCCTCACTACTAGGAAGTGAGTGATATAAGTGCAATACTTCTAGAATTTAACTTTTTTTAGTACAACTTAAAAATGAATACAGGATACAATTGAATTATAATATAATACTACTAAAAGGCTAAAAATATGTAAAAAACAAATTTATTAGTTAATTTAAAAAAAAAACTATTAAAAGGCTGAAAAAGGGTGATAAATTAACTATAATTCAATTAATATATTGATACGAACCTTTAACTTCGAAATATCCAAAATTTCTATTATGCGGTAAAATTGTAAACAAACATTTGACAACTGATAAATTGCCATATTTCCATTTTTTCAGATATGAAATATATTCTTTTATTTTTCATTTATTTGCAATTAATTTGGTACAAACTGTGAGTTTCAACACTTTTTTATATATTTCTCTAAAAATTTGTTATATTAAAAAAACAATTTATTATGTTTTTGCTTAGCTGGTATATTAAAACTCCTCAAATTGAGTTAGAATATATACAAAGTGGCAAACTCAGATGAGCTAACTCACCGCACACGGGTGAACTTAATTTTCACTAATACTATTATAAAAATGTTTCCCGCTTGAAAATACCTTCCCGTCTAAATTAGTCTATGGGCACGTTTCAGCGCAGTCAAGCAATGTTTTTGGCAGCAATGGTCTCACGATTATTTAAGTGAACTGCACTCGCGTACTAAGTGGGTTCGTGATCAACCTAACATTCATGTTGATGCGTGTGAGGGTGATACATAATTTTGGTATTAACTCGCGTTAAAATTATAATTCATACAAACGCATATTGCACAAGAATTTGAGAACAGATATCCTATTATTAATACCATAACCTAGTTAAAATCGATGCAGAATTTTTTTTTTGTATTCATACCTAGATAAAAGATATTCGCCATAAATAGTCGCAAGAGTATGAACAAAAATGTGTACATCTCTATTGTTTCACAGATTGACAAAGACTGTAAGTTGTTGACCATCTGACGTGACAATATGGACAGACAAAACAATGTGGTTCATGATCTGTCAGATCAGTTTCCGGGACCGACCGAACATTCTCTTTTCCTTCTGGATGAACTAAGTGTTGGACGTGCAAAAAAAAAAAAGTTTGCTTGGCGAAAAGATATCGTCACTCATAAAGTCCCTGTATCACAGTTTAAAATCAATAAAAATATCTATTGCCTTTAATTACTCATTAAAATACTAAAGAAATTTTGCTAACTTTTGCTTAAAATTTAATTTATTTTATATATAAGTTTGAAACAAAAATAATTTTCATGTGGCTCAAACTTATCATTACTTAAAATATTGTAGCGAAAATTGGTTTATGCTAGAAAATTCTTGAAATAAAACCAACAAAAGAAACTAAACGATTCTAGCACCATCTAGCGGCAGATAATAAACCGAACAGACGCTGCAGTACGCTATAAAAGTCAATAACCGAGAGATATCTAGATTGTGTATTCAACGTCGTACAAGGCCATCTAGATTGTGAATTCAACGTCGATACGCCATACTGGTAAATAACGGGTTATGGTAAAATACACACCACTTAGAAGCACTGG
This sequence comes from Tricholauxania praeusta, assembly GCA_949775025.1. NCBI lineage: Eukaryota > Metazoa > Arthropoda > Insecta > Diptera > Lauxaniidae > Tricholauxania > Tricholauxania praeusta. Next base: position 75,557,786 of record OX459029.1, on the reverse strand, counting down.
TAAATTATGGATAATGGTAGAATACACGCCATTATTCGAGAAAGTGATGCCTGTAGTATAAAAGGGTGTCATTTGAGTTTTCGGACACAGTTGTATTTAAACAGTGAAGCAGAACACTTGAATTTAAGCAATAAAGTGAATACAGTGTGATCCGTAGTAAAGTAAAACAGTTTTCTATGCAGTGTTAAATTAATGTTAGAATTTGAATGTTAATAAGATAAACAATTGTACCGTGTAAAAACTAACTATTGTGATTTAAATAAACCATTTTATAACTAAATAAGTTTGTGTTTTTTTAATTGTTACACAATCCAGTGATCGAACTCAGAAAAGTGTAAGAGATCGAAATTATCGTCAAAGAGACAGGAAATTTCGTAACAATTGGTGTCAGAAGTGGGATTGTGTAAAAAGAGTTAACAATCAATTAAAATGGTTAAGTTTGAAGATCTGAAAGTGGATCAACTGAAGAAGGAGTTGCAGCAGCTGAATCTGCAATCTACTGGCGGAAAGGTGGAGTTACAGAAACGCTTACGGCAGGTTCTTGAGGCTCAAGGTGTAAACCTGGAAGAGCATGAATTTTATAGTGATGTATCAGAATCAGCAGCGAAAGTGGAAGAAGCTTCTGGACCAGCGGCAAGTGGTGAAGTTGTAGATATGTCAAAGTTCGAGAAAATGTTAATGGCGATGACAAGCAATATCCAGGCCATTCGGGAAGAAATTGGTCAGAGCTTAAGTCAAAATGCACTACAAATGAATAGCAATATCCAGGCCGTTCGGGAAGAAATTGGTCAGAGCTTAAGTCAGAACGCGACGCAGATTCACGTAATGAATCAAAACATTGAGGCTGTTCGAACGGAGGTTGCCAAAATGGTAAATGGCCTCGATGCAAAAATGACTGATTTACGAGATGACGTTGAATCATTCAAGGAAAAAGTTCAAAATAATCTTGAAAAAGTTTAAAATAATTTTGAGGACGTTAATAAAAGGATTCAACAGTTGGAAATAAGCGAACCAACCACTCAAGTAATAAGAGAAATCAGCGCAGAGAGGCTTAAGGCACCCTCGTACAATGGAACAACGCCATTTAGTGTTTTCAAGCTCCAGTTCGAAACAACATCTGGTCACAGTCGTTGGGACAACGAAAGCGCAGCTGCAGCGCTAATTGTGGCATTAAAAGGCGCAGCTGCAGAAGTATTGCAAACGGTTCCAGTGGCGGAGCAGAAAAATTACAAGGCGGTGATGGATGCGTTACAGCGAAAATATGGCAGTGACCACATGAAGCAGATACACAGATTGCAGTTGAAAAGTCGTATCCAGAAATCTGGTGATTCCTTGCAGGAGTATGCTGCGGATATTGACCGATTAACACACCTTTCCTATCCTGACGAGTTAAGTGTCGTAGCTGAAAAATTCAAAATAGAGGCGTTTATTAACGGCATACGTGACTCAGATACAAAACGCGAGACAATGAGGAGCCCGAAGACAACATTTAACGAAACTTCAACGGTTGCCCTCACTCAGGAGACGATTACGTTGACATGCCGCCCATCACTGAAAACTCGTCGGATGGAGGTGGAGGCTGAAAAGAAAAATTCATAGTTCACCAGCGGTAGCTTCAGCGGAAAATGCTACAACTGTGGTAAGCAGGAACACATGGGACGTTACTGCAAGTCACGTCGTAAACGATTTGCATCACGTTCACCAAGAAAAAAAATTGGAAATAGGGTGAACGATGGCGAAAATGGTAGCGAGCAGCAGTCGTTAAACTAAAGGGAGTCAGTACAGTGGGGCGTGAGCTGACTCTTACAGATGATTGCCCCATAGTCTTAGTTTCGAAGCTCTGCCGAAATTCCAACAGTCTTACCATCGGTGGAAAAATCAATGAAAGACCATGTGAGCTTACTTTGGATACAGGCGCATCGCATTCAATTGTGAGGAGAGACTTATTTCATAGACGACGAGTAACGCCATTAAATGGGATCCAATTGAGAACAGCGACAGGAGAAATTGCGCAAATAGTAGGAAAAGTTACATCGAGTATTCTTATCGCAACAAAACTGTGGAACATGATTTTATTGTTGCAAACATCACCGATGAGGTTATCATTGGCGTGGACTTCATGATTCGACACGGGTTCACTTTGGATCTTAGGAAAAAAACGTTAAGGTATGCCAATGTAGAGTTGCCTTTAGACATTGGCTGTGGACAAAAATTAACAATTGCAAGAGTCTACATAAGTGAGCGCTGTCGAATTGAACCCAACACCGAAGAAATTATTTGGGCCTCAACAAATGAAGACTGTGGGACAAGCCATCTGTGGGTAGTGGAAACAGATAAGAAAAATTTAAAGAAAGACCTGATTATTGGAAAGACCTAAACACAAGAACAGACAGAAAAATACCGGTGCGAATTTTGAATCCAACAAATAAGCGCTATGTGAGAAAGTTACGGCTGTGATAAATTGTGAAAATAACCAGCAGAACACACAAGGTACAACTTTAACGAAATCGTCGGCCTTGGAAGTATTGACGAAAGAATGGACGAAGGAGTTGTCAGCCCAGAACAAAAATAAAGCAAAAAGGTTTCTGCAAAAGCATTGGCGGATATTTGCGTCCAAAGGAGAAAATAATGGCCGAACATCAGTTGTTAAACATCGCATTGATACAGGTGCTTTCAGCCAATTCGTCAACCTCCAAGGAGGCTAGCACTCGCTAGGAGAGAAGAAGTGACGGGCCTTATAGAGGATATGGCACGAGAAAATGTCATTGCACCATCAGAAAGCCCATGGAGTTCACCGGTCGTACTTGTCAAGAAAAAGGACGGAGGTATACGATTCTGTGTTGATTACAGAAAACTGAATGATGTCATCAAAAAAGACAGCTACCCGTTACCCAGAATCGATGATACACTGGATACGTTATCTGGAGCAACATGGTTTTCCACCCTGGACTTACAAAGTGGATATTGGCAGGTGGAAATAGATGAAAAAGACAAGGAGAAAACTGCCTTTAGTATTGGGAATGGCCTATGGCAGTCCACCGTCATGTCGTTTGGTCTTTGTAACGCTCCAGCTACGTTTGAGCGGTTAATGGAACGAGTTCTCAAAGGACTACATTGGAAGACTTGTCTAGTGTATCTCGATGACATAATCATCATGGGAAAAGATTTTGATGACTATTTGAAAAATTTGGAGGAAGTGTTTGAGCGCTTGGAAGCAGCTGGACTAAAATTAAGTGCGAAAAAGTGCTCACTTTTCCAGCGTGAAGTCAAATATCTGGGGCACAAGGTTACGTCAGAAGGAATACACACAGATGAAGATAAAATAAAAGCTGTGGAAAATTGGCCACGACCATCTAATCTTCATGATTTGCGAAGTTTTCTGGGCCTATGCACTTATTACAGACGCTTTGTTCCTGGTTTCGCAAATGTTGCAGGCAGTCTACATGAGCTGACACAGAAAAATCGGATATTCGAATGGAGTGGGGCACAGGAAACTGCATTCCAAAAGCTGAAAGAATTACTGTCTACAGCGCCAATACTCGCGTACCCAATACCCGGCAAAGAATTTGTATTGGACACCGATGCGAGTGGCCATGGTATTGGAGGAGTTTTGTCCCAAATCATCAATGGACAAGAAAACGTCGTCGCATATTTCAGCAAAATTCTGTCGAAACCTGAGAGGAATTATTGCGTAACTCGGAGAGAGTTACTGGCAGTAATGGAATGCGTGAAACACTTCCATAAGTACTTATATGGACAACACTTTCTCCTGAGGACAGACCATGCGGCATTAAGGTGGCTACTTCAATTCAAGGATCCTGAAGGTCAAATCGCACAGTGGATAGAACGCTTGCAGAGCTATGATTTCACCATAGAGCATCGCAAAGGAAGCTATCATGGAAATGCGGATGCACTTTCCCGTCGTCCATGTAAAATAGAATGCGGTCATTGTTCACGAACGGAAGAATCGAAGAATCGTTGCCGAGTGCGGACGTGAATTTTTAAGCGCTGAGTGAAATTTAGTTTTGTTTTAGTATTTTGGGTATTAAATTAAACATTAAAATAAACATAAAACATTAAATCAAATTTATATTTGAGCCTATAAATTTTAATGCTCGTGGCATAGAATTATTATAGAAAATAAACATAAACAAATTAAATAAGTAAACATAAACAAATCTCAGCTGTGATTTTTTTTTTGAAGAAATAAAGGAAGAAAAAGAGAACATCTAAAAAGAGAAATACATAAATTAAAATTAACGAAACTTACATCTACAACAATTGTGCAATAAGACAACAACAAAAACATAAACCGGTTTATTGTAAGTGCTCTTTTTCTCAATTTTTGCAATCTCAAAAAAAAAAAAAAAATAAAAACACAAAGAAGCAAAATGTCAAGATTTACGCGCCAACAGCAACAGCAACAAGGTACATCTCAACTAAGCAGAAGTGAACCTTCTCCTAACTGCACAACTCCGAAACTACAAAGCAGTGACGGCTTCAAAAATTCTCTTTCGAAACAACTAAAAGAGATGGAAGAGCGATTAAATATGAAAGATGAGATTCACAAAATAGAAAATAGTCTTTCATTGCACTCTAAAATCTAATAGAGCAGCTTTCTAAAGAGATCTCAAATGCGGAAGCAAGGCTTGAAGCAAAAATTAATGACGAAATCAGCTCAATAAAAACAAAGTATAGGGAGATAGATGGAAGTATTTTAACAATTGAAAATCAACTCTGCATTTTATCGAAGCGCTGTGATGAGCTTGAGAGACTTAAGACTGAAATTGTTAAGTTGCAACAAAACAAAAAGAGCCAAAGCGTGGACATATCTTCGGATGCTGTCTTGTTTGGAGTGCCGTACTCTGACACCGAAAATCTGAAGGCAATTTATAATCGCATTTGCTTATTCATTGAGTTGGTGTCGCCGCAAGTGAGAGACATTTTTCGGGTAAAGCCGAAGTCTAGCAACCCGAATTCTGTCATTATTATTAAGTTTTTTACTTCATATGACCGAAATCGAGTACTCAAAGCATTTGGAGAATTCCGTAGGCAGTCTAGGACAGAAATCAGCTTAAGAAAAGCAGGCTTAGAATCAGACAACAAAGTATATATACATGAGAGCCTTACTGTTGATTGCAGAAAACTTTTACAAGCAGCTCTTCAGTATAAGCGTCGAAAAGTAGTGCATAATGTTTTCACTCGTCGAGGGTCTGTATTTATTCGACCGCAAAAAACTTCAGATGCATTTCGCGTCGATAATGAGTCGGAACTGCAGTCCATTGTACATGGTGATGAAGCTGAAAATTAATTTATTTATGCTCTGTATATTTCTTTACGTTTTATTCTCTATTATATTTCTATTTTTGAATTTCCTTCTTTTCAATTTCTTGTTCATGCCACAGTTTTATACATTTTGTTATCAACCATCTCCTGATTTCATTTTCTCAATCTTTCTTTATTATAATGCTTTAAGTTTTTACCTAACTTCACTCTATGTCTGCCTTAAATAACAATAATAGTAGCGTTAATGAAAATCATAAGCCAATGATTAACATTTTATGTAAGCAATATTCTGGTCTTAAAATTGGCCACTTCAACTCTAGAAGCTTAAATAATTTCAAACTGGATTATGTAAAACATATTTTTGAAGATTCTTTAGTTGACGTACTATGTGTTTCTGAAACTTGGTTTTGTAATGATGTGTGTGATTTTTATTACAACTTAAAAAACTATAAGCTTTTTCGAAATGACAGGATTAGTAGGAAAGGTGGGGGTGTTGCAATTTACTGTAGGAAAAATCTGAATGTAAGACTCATAAATAAATCACTTGAATCTGATGTTGAATTTTTAAATGTTGAAATTTATGACAATGTGACAAAGATATTTGTTTCTTGTGTTTATAATCCTAATCGTGCCTTTAGTTTGGATCCCTTTTTTTCTTCCTTGTCTAATTGTCTCATAGAATATGATCATTATGTTGTATGTGGTGATTTAAATGTAAACTTACTGTTAAATGATGCCTGTTCAAAAAATTTGAATGATAATGTGGCTGAATTAGGCCTCACTATCGTAAATACTGTAAACCCTACTCGTTTTGCGTGCTCTGTGAGTCCTAGTTTACTTGATTTGTTCCTTGTGTCTGATGTTTCATCTGTCTTGTTATTCGATCAAATTTCTTTTATTTCCGACCACGACCTTATTTTTTGTACGCTTAACGTTAGTTTGAATTCAGTTTCTACCTCTGAATTTTTTACGTATCGAGACTATAAGTCTATTGATTTTGCTTCGCTTTATAGTGACCTTTCCTTAGTGCAGTGGAATTCTTGCTGGTATCTTAATACAGTCGATGAAAAATTAGAACTTTTTTCAAACACAATAATTAGTGTTTTTAATACACATGTACCACTTCGTACTGCTAGGATTACAAATGTATCTTGTCCCTGGTTCACCTGTATTGTGAAATCTGCCTTGAAAAAAAAGAATAAATCCTATGGAGTATGGAAAAGAAATCCCACTGCTAGCAATTGGGAGGAATACAAAATTGCCAGAAATGAAGCAACCTCTGCTGTCAGGCTGTCTAAACAAAGATATTATGCATCAAAATTAAATACGTCATTGCAAACGAAGCATCTGTGGAGAAATTTAAAAAATATAGGTATCTGTAATAAAAACAGTGCAGTATGTGAGATCGATCCTGATCTTTTAAATAAACATTTTCTCATTGAATCTGCTCCTGAAGCACAAACTCTGCAGGACGAATTGGAGGGTGGAAACTTTATACATCTTTTTGAATTTAATGCAGTGAGTGAGTCTGATGTTGAAAAAACTATAAGAAGCATAAAATCAAATGCTACTGGAGAAGATGGTATCTCTCTTAGGTTCATAAAGTTGGTGTTACCTTTTGCTCTTAGTCCTCTTACGCACATAGTTAACCACTGTTTAACAAGCTCAAAATTTCCAAGTTTGTGGAAAGTGGCTACAATTATTCCCATTGCCAAAAAGTCTGCAGCATTGGAGCCAAATGACTTTAGACCCATAAGTATACTGTCATCCATATCTAAAGTCTGTGAGTCCTTGATCGCTAATCAGATACTTGCTTATATAAATAGATACAATCTTGTTTCACCCTTGCAGTCTGGATTCCGTCCAGGGCATAGTTGTTCTACTGCAGTAGTGAAAATTCTTGATGATATCAGAATTTCATATGATAGTGAATGCCTTACAATGCTATGTCTTTTGGACTTTTCTAAGGCATTTGACAGTGTAAACCATTCATTGTTATGTCAAAAGCTGAAGTGTTATTTTGGTTTTTCAAATGCAGCAGTCGGCTTATTAAAAAGCTATCTTGTTGGCAGAACTCAAAGAGTTAAAATTGGGCACAAATACTCAATGCCCCAATTCACTAGCTGTGGAGTACCTCAGGGCTCAGTACTGGGCCCTCTATTATTTACCCTCTTCCTTAATGACATTTTTTCTGAATGTAAAAATGTTACTATGCATGCTTATGCGGATGATCTACAACTTTACCTGTCACGACCGATTGGTCTTATTGAAGACTTATGCTCTAGAATAAATGAAGATATGGTCAATGTAAATAACTGGGCTATTCGAAACAAACTCCAATTAAATCCGGCAAAATCCTATGTTCTACCAATTTCAAAAACAGTCTATTCTTTTAGCGATTTTCCATCAATTTTTCTAAATGGCATTGAGCTAAAATTTGTCACAAGAGCTACTAACTTAGGGTTTCGTATTAATTCTTCATTGAGCTGTGCAGACCACATCAACTCTGTCGTCAGTAAAATCTACTGCACATTACGAAACCTAAGAATGACATCATCATTTGTACCTATTGAGACTAGGAGGCGTCTTGTTGTGCAGCTTATAGTTCCCATAATTACATACTCCGAAGTAGTTTATAGCAGATTAGACTCGCGCTCACTGCACAAAATACAAGTCGCGTACAATAATGCAGCTCGATATGTGTATGGATTTCAAAGGTTTGATCATATTTCCTCCTTCAGTTATCGGATACTTAACTGCAGTATTAAGAATTACCTTAAATTAAGAAACTGTATTTTCATGCACAACATAATATACACAAAATCTCCTCAATATCTGCATGAAAAATTACGTTTTTGTCAATCATCACGCAATATAAGCATTATTATGCCAACATATAGGTACCTGAACTCTTCGAAATTATTTTTTGTTAACGCTATTCATCTGTGGAATTCACTACCAAGAGACATAAAGTGTGTGTCTAATAGGATAAACTTTAAGCATTTAATATTACGTCATTTTTCTTAGCATCTTTACTTCTCTATATATATTTTCTTTACTCTACTTCTACTTACTTTCACTGTACTTTTCTGTGATTTTACACCAATAGTTATTAATATTGTTTAGTTTATAAGTTCTTAAATTACATTTATTCTTAAATTAAAAGATCCTTATTATCAAGTTTTGAACTTGCTTGTTGTACTTAAAAGAAATATTTCTTATGTACTAATTATGTCTGTCAATAAATTGAAATTGAAATTGAAAAAAAAAAATTGAAAATAAAGCTGGAACAATTGATGTGCGTCTTTTGAACGTTTTGCTTGAAGAAAAGTGGACAAAAGAGGAGTTAAAACGGGACCAGCGCAGTGATACAGATTTGGCAACTATAATTAAGTATAAGGAGCTTGGTAGGAAACCGTCGTGGCAAGAAATTTCAAATGAAAGCCAAATCTGTAAAGCATACTGGGCGCAATGGCAAAGTTTGGAGTTGCATGATGGTTGTCTCTACCGAATCTGGGAAAGCGAGGTTGGTAAAACTCGCTCAAAACTGCTGGTTATTCCAAAGGCCAAATTTAAGGAAATAATCGAGGATTATCTCAATGGATCGAGTGGTGGACATCTGGGCATAACGAAAACGGTTTTATTGGGTAGGATGCCAAGAATCAGTTGCTGACTGGATCCGCCGTTGTGACCAATGTTCAATGGCTAAAGGACGAAGGCAACGCACTCGGGGAAAAATGCATCAGTATAACGTTGGAGCTCCTTTTGAGAGGATAGCCATGGATATAGCGGGACCTTTTCCAATCAGCAATGCAGGAAATAAATACATCCTTGTGGTAATTGATTACTTCAGTAAGTGGCCAGAAGTATATCCCATTCCTAATCAAGAAGCAAAAACAGTGGCAGACATTTTCATCATAAATTGGATTTGCCGATATGGAGCTCCACTTGAGTTGCATTCCGACCAAGGGCGAAATTTTGAGTCGACACTTTTTAAAGAGGTTTGTGACATGCTTGGAATACAGAAGACACGTACCACAGCTTTGCATCCTCAGTCCGATGGCATGGTCGAAAGGTTCAACCGTACTCTAGAGGAGCATTTAAAAAAGGTTGTCGATAAAGGACAAAAAGATTGGGATGAGCATCTACCAATGTTTCTGATGGCTTATCGGTCGTCAATACTCGATACTACTACAGTCACGCCAGCAAAAGCCATTTTTGGTACGGACTTAAGGCTTCCAGCAGTTTTGAAGTACGGAGTAAGCGTTGTCCCAGAAACGATCCATGCTGACGATTACATGTCGCGGAAAAGAGAAGAACTAGCAGATATACACGAGCCTATCAGGAGACGTACTCAATTGGCTATCGACAAGATGAAAGCTTGGTATGACCTGCGAGCAAATACTGAAGGGTTCAAGGAAGGTCAACTATTGCTGCTACATAACCCACAACGAAAACAAGGCTTGTCTCCTAAGTTTCAGACCCACTGGGAGGGACCTTACCGGATCGTCACAAGGATAAATGATGTTGTGTATCGAATCCAAAAATACCCCGGGAACAAAAGTAAATTTAAGGTAGTCCACATCGAAAGGCTGGCACCTTATACTAGGGACGGAGAGACCCTTGTTCGGGACGAACAAGTTTAAGCGAAGGGCAGTGTAGCGAAAATTGGTTTATGCTAGAAAATTCTTGAAATAAAACTAACAAAAGAAACTAAACGATACTAGCACCATCTAGCGGCAGATAATAAACCGAACAGACGCTGCAGTACACTATAAAAGTCAATAACCGAGAGACATCTAGATTGTGAATTCAACGTCGTACAACGCCATCTAGATTGTGAATTCAACGTCGATACGCCATACTGGTAAATTACGGATTATGGTAGAATACACGCCACTTAGAAGCACTGGTAAATTATGGATAACGGTAGAATACACGCCATTATTCGAGAAAGTAATGCCTGTAGTATAAAAGGGTGTCATTTGAGTTTTCGGACACAGTTGTATTTAAACAGTGAAGCAGAACACTTGAATTTAAGCAATAAAGTGAATACAGTGTGATCCGTAGTAAAGTAAAACAGTTTTCTATACAGTGTTAAAATAATGTTAGAATTTGAATGTTAATGAGATAAACAATTGTACCGTGTAAAAACTAACTATTGTAATTTAAATAAACCATTTTATAACTAAATAAGTTTGTGTGTTTTTAATTGTTACACAATCCAGTGATCGAACTCAGAAAAGTGTAAGAGATCGAAATTATCGTCAAAGAGACAGGAAATTTCTTAACAATATGATAAATCCAAAATTCCATTTCAAGAAAAAAAAAATTTTTTGATGATATCCTAACTTTCATAATTAAAAATCTGTGAGGCATACGAAAATGATATGTAAACTTAACCTTAACAAAATAAACAAAAAGTAATATACTTAGATAATTTCTAAAACGTGCAGTGCACATTGATCAATGCGTAAATTTGGAACTCATTCATTTTTCTAAAATGTTTGAAGAACATAAAATTTAAAATTTATGATTCTTAAATCTTATTGAAATATTCCTTTTTTTACATAAGTCAAATTTAAAACGAAAAAAAAAAACAAAATAAAAAATGTTTTAATTCATAAAGTATAAATTTATAAAGTATAAATTTAAAGATAAGTTGAAATCTAATTAAAACTTATATACTTACAAAACTACCATATATATATATATGTTTTAATATATATATATATGTTTTAATATATTGTTACGAAATTTCTGTCTCTTTGACGATAATTTCGATCTCTCACACTTTTCTGAGTTCGATCACTGGATTGTGTAACAATTAAAAACACACAAACTTATTTAGTTATAAAATGGTTTATTTTATTAACGTTCAAATTCTAATATTAATTTAACACTGTATAGAAAACTGTTTTGTTCTACTACGGATCACACTGTATTCACTTTATTGCTTATTGCTTCGCTGTTCTAACTCAACTGTTCGTTCAGCTCAGATGACAACCCTTTTTATACTGCAGTCATCACTCTCTCGAATAATCCAGTACCTTCTAAGTGGCGTATATTCTACCATTATCTACAACCCACCAGTGCTACTTTGTAGCGTGCATTCTACTACTATCCACAATTCACCACAATGGCGCACTGACGTTGAGCTAGCTATTATGCTAGATGTTAGATGGCGTTGTACGTTGTACGACGGCGATAATTTCTCTCGGTTGTTGACTTTTTATTGTTTACTGCAGCGTCTGTTCGGTTTATTATTTTTAGCATTTTGCGCTAGATGGTGCTAATATCGTTTAGTTTCTTTCGTTTGTATTTATTTCAAGAGTCTTCTAGCATAAACCAAATTTCGCTACAATATATATGTCTTAATATATATTTATATATATATATATATACATTTAACTCTAATCATTTCATTAGTTTTCGTTGGACATAATTTGAGTTTGATATATTCTAGAAAAATAAAATATCCCTAAACACTAATAATCTTTAAATTTAAAAATGAATTATAACTCAAAACTTTTGGATTTCTGGATTTGGATTTACTTATGAACATGCATTTAATTTACCAATAGGGTTATTATTACAGGCAGCACTGTAACAAGTACAGATACTTTAACTTTTTTTTATCAAACACGATAAATTGAAGAAAAAAAAACAAAAATTCTAATAAAATAAAAAAAAAAAATAATAAAAAAATCTGATGCCAACGAAAATTTAAAACAAAGGGAACCTAGGAATATTGACTTTATTAAGAGAGAGTCAAAGTACTCAATTGTATTTTTTTAGTTACTTCATACTAAACTAACATTGATTAATTCCACAGCTGAATAAGTTCTCCAACAACACCAGGCCTGCTGTCGTCGTGAGTGAAACAGTGAGTAAACAAATTGAGTTATTTATCTCTCTTGTTTTAATTTCTTAGAAATCATTTTTTTAAAAGAAAAGTGCAAATCATAAATTCTGTTCTCTTATATTCATTTTGTTTTGATTTTCTAAGAAATGATTTAGAAAAAGTGCAAAGCATAAATTTTATTTTTTTTTTTGTTTTGATTACATTTGACATTAAATATACTTTAAAATCACTTTATTGATGGGTTGCACACGTTATTTAGTTATTTCCAAAAACATTTATTAATATGTAGTTGAACTGTAATCAAAAATTATGCTTCGTATTTTTATATATTTTTTTTTAAGAATTTGATAAGCCAATTTCATCATATACCTTCTAAGATTGAATATCCAATAAGTACATTTGAACCTATGAATTTAAAACTTTTATGTTAAATAGATTTAAAGTTTAGCTAATTCATAAGCATTAATCGCTATGTAAACATTCTTTTTTGATTTTGTTCAGCATAATGAAAAATGTTTCATCTAGAATAATAAAATAAAATTATAACGAATTTCCAATGAATCTCTTCTAAACTCTCTTTTAATTAGCCACAAAAGGTTGAAGTAAGATGTTAGGATGCAGTGGGCTAATAAAGCCAATATAATTATCAGTTCTTAGCAGATAGGGCGGGTATAGACAAGAAGGAACAAATACCATCAATGTTTCCTTCCCTCAATCTCAGAGTATGAGTCCATCCCTTTAGTTTAAATAGGATTAGAGTACCATATTGGTATTTAGGCGCGTCTAAGCAATTTTTTTGAATAATTTGGTTTTTGTATTAATCCACCAAATTTTAGTATAATGTAGCAAATCGCTACGTATCTGCAGGCAACCCTACTCCCATTTCCATGAGCTACGACCGAAGCAGAGCTAGGTGTGCAGAACCGGCCTGTAGGATGCGTGCCCTAGTAGCTAGCGGCAGAGTTCGTTACATGCGCTCGTGCTTATATACGAAGATAACGTTCCACCGCAACGTTGGATAATAGGCAGAATCATAACTGTCATCCCAGGCAAAGATAATAGAGTTAGAGTCGTCGATGTAAAAACACCAAAGGGCGTCTTACGGCGACCTATCCACAAGCTTGCATTACTACCTACTTGAAAGTCCTTTCAAGGGGGCCGGGATGTCAAGCACTTTGAATTTAAATATTTTTCTTAAATTTCCTAATAATTAATAATAATTAATTTGCTATTTACTTTCTTTTACTAAATTTTGTTACTGAATTAACTACTTAAGTTTTCTATACCTATTGCTTAATGTTTTACTGAAATACTACTCTTTGCCATTTCGGACAGACATTTTTGCCAATCGGTTCGGCATAGTGTCGACAAGCTTCTGACAATCTTCTGGATAGGGTTGCCAACACGGACTGATGTCTGACCCGGAGATTCAATAAGTGGGGTGGGTGAAATTGAAATAAAGTTTTTATATGAATTTTTTTAAAAACATAAGTAAAATTATTTAATATTTACACTAGATTTCATTGAATCCAACACTTCGTTTTTCTCTCGGATTTCTTTTTATTACATAAAAGTTATCTTGAAAACTAAACGAGATATCGATTTTTTTTATTTAAGATTTTCAATATCTGTTCTATCGAAAACCATCGTCAGATTACGGCCAATTTGTGTATATGTTTATAGATATATATTTTTAGATATATAGATGTATATTATGTATGTATATATGTCGGATCTTGTTTCGGAGATGTGTATAGTAGATCGGGAAAACGTCATCGAAGGGTATGACAGGAAAATATTCTACTGACAATTCTGAACAACTTTGATACAGAAACTGTAGGTCTAAAGTCAATTTTGAGCTTCCGAATATTTACAAATAGGTTTTGTACAGTACTTACTTACATACTTACTTATATTGCACTTTTATGGGAACAATGCCAATATATTTCCTATTATCACCTAAATTGAGATAAATCGGCCATTTTGATGTCGTTGGAAAGGTTTTTTGCATCCTTTCGGGCATTTTCAGCCATCGGGGCAGGCCTTGGCAAGGCAACCCAAGATATTCTATTTAGGCTCATCAAGCTCTATGCTTTGGCATACATCTCATCCTGTAATCTTATACACTCGACTTTTCTACAGCCAGTTGAACAGCAACCATCAGAAATAGCGGTGGTCATTCACTTACGCGTGGATCTGTCATAAGTGGAGGCATTTTTCCAGTGCTGCGTACAAACGACGAAAAGGCAACTCATTGAAATGCATTAGACATACTGGGTGTTTTTTTTAGAGGTTTGTTTTTCGAATAGAGATAAAACTGGCATTTTATGGTCAAATCTGGCAACTCTAATGTCATTTATGTTCAGTTTGGTTTGCCATTTCATCATGAACAGGTTGACAAAAGAACAACGCTTGCAAATCGTGCAAATTTATTTCGAAAATAATGGTTCAGTTCGCGAAGTTTACCACAAGCTCCGTCCATTTTATGGTCGACATAATCGTCCATCAGAGCAATTAATTCGGTTAACCATGGGTCGTTTTCGCACTACGTTTACTCTATGTGATAATACGCATCCGCAGAGACGTCGAACAGTGCGCACCGAAGAAACAATTGCCGCTGTAGAGCAAAATGTTGAAGAGGACCCGAATGAATCGATTCGCCACCGTGCACAGCAATTGGAGCTTTGTCCATCAACTTTATGGAAGATTTTGCGCAAAGATCTTGGCTTGCGACCTTACAAGATCCAGCTTGTTCAAGAATTAAAGCCGCGAGACCATGCAATGCGTCGTGATTTTGGTGTATAGGCCGAAAATGAGATTGATCTCGACGCTGATTTTCATCGCAAAATTTTGTTCAGTGATGAGGCTCATTTTTGGTTGAATGGCTACGTCAACAAGCAAAATTGCCGCATTTGGAGTGAAGAGAATCCACATGAGACCCTTGAGACGCCATTACATCCACAAAAACTGACTGTTTGGTGTGCTCTATGGGCTGGTGGAGTCATTGGGCCATACTTCTTCCGAAATAATGCTGGAGAGTCAGTTACCGTTAATGGAGACCGGTATAGAGCCATGATAACCGACTATTTTGTTCCCGAATTGGATGGCATGAATGTGGATGAGTTGTGGTTCCAACAAGACGGCGCTACATGCCACACAGCGCACGTCACAATCAATTTATTGAAGGAAACATTCGATGAGCGCATAATTTCGCGGAATGGACCTGTCAATTGGCCACCAAGATCGTGTGATTTGACACCATTGGATTATTTTCTTTGGGGATATGTGAAGTCGCTCGTCTACGCCAACAAACCAGAAACGTTAGGGGACTTGGAAGCCAACATTCGTGGCGTTATTGCCGACATACGGCCCCATATGCTCGAAAAAGTGGTTCAAAATTGGACCTGTAGAATTGGCTTTATTCGAGCCAGCCGCGGCGGCCACATGCCCGAAATCATATTTAAACATTAATGGCATAAAATTATCCTTCCAATAAAGCCAAATTGATGGACATTAAAACGATTTTCTTGTGTTTTATTTTAATTCGAAGCTCTATACCTCTAAAAAAAACACCCTGTACAAACCAATGCAAGGGTTTACCCAGTTGAACTTCAAATCGACGTAATATTCCATTTGTTATGCCGGTATTAGTTGTTTCGCCGTCACAGCATATGCCAATTAATCCATCCATAGAAATACTGTTGCTATCAAAAAAGGTTTTCAGCTCTCGAGTTTTATTTTCAGTGTCTTCAGCATCAACTTTAACGTATCGCACAACATGGCAAAGCTATAGGCTCTGTAGTTTTTGTTATATCGTCTCTGTGGAATAAACACTTCATCTACATGTTCGATAGATTGGTTGAATTCGTCAACGACCAGATTCAATTGCTCAGGTATGGTATTGGATCGTGACTAGCTGACGCCAGTGTTGGTTCTTGCTCAGTCATTTCAGTAATTGGCTCTGGTATCATCAGCTTTCTGTCATTATGTTGATCAAACTTGAAATTTTGTAAACGGTTAGGTATTAATCCACAAGAACATTTACTATGTTTTAAGTCGCATGTGCACTTTCCAATAAAAATATATTTTTAGTCCAATCTAAAAATGCTTGAAATCTATTTTTAGATTTGAACCTTGTTTCTTTTTGATAATAGTCGATCAAAGAGTTTAACTTTTTAGCAAAACTTCTACATTAATAATTTCGATATTTAATTTTTCCAAATTTCAAATAAAATTTTAGTACTTGAGGTGTAAAACTTTTATACGAAAACATTCTGCTTTCAGCTTTAGCTACATTTAAATCACTAGCCAAGGCAAAGGTATATTTTGAGATGGCATATGCAACAGGCTGGATCCGGAGGATGTGGGTGTTGAAGGTAGCTCCATAATTGGAAAAAAACGAAGAAAATCACGATTTACGCTCGAAAGTTTCACCGATTTTTTTTTGCCAATTTACCCCAATATTTGCATTTTCAGCAAATACTTTGTACTTGTTCCCATAAAAGGGTATGTATGTAAGTACTGTACAAAACCTATTTGTAAAAATGCGGAGGCTCGAAATTGATTTTAGACCCAATTCTTGCAATTGCTCAGAATTATCAGTAGAACACTTTCCTACTATACCCTTTTGAAAAAAAAATCGACCCGCCGTTATGTATAGCCAATATAAGTTGCTGATATAGCTTTTGTAAAACTGATTATAAGTTGGGAACCCCTGAGTGGATATCTAAAATATGGATGCCATAAGAAAGATAATTTAATGGCCTGTAATTTTGACCAATTATTTTTTTAACAAAACGTTGTTTTTTCAAAAAAATGTGTTAAAAATTGATACTTTTTTAGCATGATAGGAATGCTTGATTATTTTGCTTTAAGATTATGTACAATTTGCATAGTTTTTTTTTAATTTTACCAATTTTTTTTAAAAATTTTATTCGTGAAAGTTTCAGGAAAATTATCATATATCCAAAATTATTGGCTAAATTTCAAAACTAATCTAACCATTATAGAAGGCCATTAAATTATCTTTCTTATGACATCCATGTTTTTGATATCCATTCAGAGGTTCCCAACTTATACCGCTTTTTATAAAAGCTTCACCCTTCCTCTTCAAAACACAATTGAAATCATAACGATATCTTTTTTTCTAATTTTTCATACAAATTTACATACAAAAGTTTGTATGGAGACTAGAGCGGTTCAAAATAAAAACATTTTGATTTTTTCACGATGTGTCAGCGGATTACAGTAGCCTTATATGTCTGGACAAAGCCTATTACTAGGACATATAAGGCTACTGAAATCCGCTTACACATCGTGAGAAAATCAAAATGGTTTTTATTTTGAACCGCTCTAATGGAGACCTATATAATAATTTTCAATTTACGATACTTTGAAAAGCAAAAAAATTATCGATATAATTCTAAGTGAGTATTGAGAGTAGTTCTTTCGAACCCCATTATAGTCCAAGAGCCGGCTGTAGAAAAGTCGAGTGTATAAGACTACAGGATGAGATGTATGCCAAATAATAGAGCTCAATGAGCCTAAATAGAATATCTAGGGTTGCCTTGCCAAAGCGTGTCCCGATGGTCGAAAATGCCCGAATTTTAGCCAATTTTGTTTCTCTAATTAAAACTGTAGTACATAACAGCTGAATATGTATGCCAAATGATAGCACTCGAAGAGGCCTAAATATAATACATAGGATTGCATTGTTGAATCCTGTCCCAAACATGAGTTTTCACCGGTTTTTTTTGGGTCAATTTTCATTAAGGAAGATTTCAGCTTGAAATTTGTGCCAAATGATATATATCGAAGAGCCTAAATAGAATATATAGGGTTGTCTTGTCGAATCAAGTCCTAAACATTGGTTGACACCCGTTTTTTGGGTCAACTTTTCTTAAATGAGTGGCAACCCGTAGTTGGGACAGGATGTGACAAGGCAACCCTATGTATTCTATTTAGGCCCTTCGATATCTATCATTTGGCACAAATTTCAAGCTGTTATCTTCATTAATGAAAATTGACCCAAAAAACCGGTGAAAACTCATGTTTGGGACAGGATTCAACAATGCAATTCCATGTATTATATTTAGGCCTCTTCGAGTTCTATCATTTGGCATACATTTCGAGCTTTTATGTACTACAGTTTTAATTAGAGAAACAAAATTGGCTAAAATTCGGGCATTTTCGACCATCGGGACACGCTTTGGCAAGGCAACCCTAGATATTCTATTTAGGCTCATTGAGCTCTATCATTTGGCATACATCTCATCCTGTAATCTAATACACTCGACTTTTCTACAGCCGGCTCTCCGCCTATTAATGGTTTCATAAAAAAAAAATTATATTTCTATATAAATTTGCCCTAAATATCTCGAAAAATCGTGATTTTTCGCATTTTTAGGTTAGAATATCTCGAAAACCGGAGCCATTTGAGAAATTCTAAGCTTGGATTCGAATTCAGCGCGTCAAAACCTTCGGAAAAGTAAGTGAACAAAATCAAAATTTTTTTCATTGCGGTCGACAAAAATGATATTAAACCCGGAGTGATTGACTTTGAACCCGGAGACCCGGAAATCATACTCAAAACCCTGAGTCTCCGGGCGAAACCCTGAGTGTTGGCATCCCTACTTCTGGACTAATTTTTTTCCAGTTCGAAACTATGCATTCTTTGAGTTGACTCAAGTTTTGAGACGCTACCTCAGCAATCCGAATTTTAAGCAATCCAATACGATTATTTTGCCAGTACGTCGAGCAGAGAGGCAACCCCATACCATTAAACCTTTATCTACCGTCTTCATGGTAGGCACAGTACACTTATAAGATAGCGAGTCGCCTGGTTTACGCCAAACGTGAACCATACCATGAGAGTATCGCAGTCGTATCATTGACTCATCAGTCCATACAATATTGTACCAAAAATCTTGTGGCTTCAGAACGTGTTCCTCATAGAACTGCATCCTTTTTTTAATATTAACTTTGCTAACGTAAGGAATTTTGCGTGCCACGCGGCCATGCTTACCACTTGCTCTAAGTCTGTTGCGAATGGTGAATACTGTTGGAGCGTCCCTACCTTCCTTAAGCAACTGAGCGCAAATCTTTGGCACTGATTTCAATGGACTGGCCTCTGATATTTCACGAATTCTTCGGTTAACTCTTTGCCAGGTTATTTTATGGCGTCCTGGCCTATTCTTTGCAGAAACTCTTTTTTCATTCTCATAGGCACCAATAACTTTACGATTTGCAGTGCTCGGTTTTCCAAATTGTGCACCAATATATCGTAAGTTATGGGCATTATTATGAAGGTTTATAATTGCTTTGCATTCTTCAGTCGTCAATTGCTTAAATTTTTCCATTTTTTTGCACAATTCTCACCTTTATATTCAAGAAACGATGTGTTATCTCAATAATATTTTTAAAACTAAAATAAAAAAGCACAGCTGGAAATTTTACCAATTATTGGTTTAATTTAACACTATGATAAATGTTTTAAGCGAAAATACCAAAATGTTCAACACAAACAGTTATTAAATTGAATTTGTTAGGACATGTTTGCTTTGGAAACATACTTATTCAACATGCAAATGCTTCATTGACGTAAAGCTGTAAGTACCGTTACTCTTATGGTAGAGTAAGATCTCTTAAATTTATCCCATACGATCTCTTATATTAGTACTTAAATAAAAAGAGAGTAGTAAGGAACCATTCTCATATTTTAGGGTGACCACAGCTTTCCAAATTAAGAATATACTTTTGAAAACTTATTTTTTCCACATACTGTGTGCTACATTATAAACTATTATAACTCAATAAAGTAGTACACGATTAGCCTTTGATCCGTGCATTTGATTTTTCGCTCCTTCGGTTGTAGTCCACGAAAGTTTAAATCATTTGAGTTTTATATTAATTTAAAACACGCACTCCATTTTCATCAACTTTAATTTAATTTTAATTATTGAAATATTGACTGCCGGTCAAAAAAACTCTTTTGATCGTCCAGATGCTAAACCCCTTATATGAATATTTCTGGATACGGAAAGATTTAAGCCCAAATTAAAATAACACGCCGATAGTAGTAGCGTATTTTGACACATTGATTTAGTTTCCGTGTTAATTTTAAGAAGAGTTCCATTTTTTATCTTTGAAAATATGATTTTCGTGTTTTTTAATTAGTGATTTAGCTTATTGAACTTATTTATTATTAACTTGTTTCAACTAATGATTTGTTTTGAGTAACACAAGAAAATTGAAAAATATAAGTTCACAATTTCTATATATTTATAGCCCCCAAAGGAAAAATCGTAGTTGCAAAAAATAGCATAATTTGACCACACATACAAGCAAACAACATGAACATAATTTTTGTTATTTTCAACTCAATTTTTCTGCCGAAAAAATACCAACAAAATTGCAACTAACGGCATCGGTTGTAAACTACAAAAACGCCACAACAAATACACGCATTTCTTTTAAGATTTTTTCGACTGAATTTTTCTGAAGAAAAACCGAAAACAAAATCTACGCGGGATCGATTGCAAATTTGCAAGTTTCCTTTGATTTTTTTTAAAAAAAAAAGCGTTTTTGATAATATAAGCACCTTTAATTTCCTTTTTTGAACAAGTTCAATAAATCAATTTGTTTTTTCTTGCATTTTAAGTTTGGTGTTTAAGTCGTGAATCGTGGATTGACTGTCCTCAGTGCCATTTTTTGATTTAGAAAGTGATCGCGAAGTTTCGTTTTTATTTCAAATTTCCGTAATCATAGTCGCATATAGTTTTTTATTTTCGATTTTTGATTATAGCAAAAATTCAATTCATTCCTAATCCATAAAAGGAACTCCTCATTGGCTTTAATTTCAAGAGTATATTCTTGCTCTTGTTTCTAAAAAATTCCAAATTCTTTTAGGTTAAGCTTTTAACCAAAAGATATTATCGCAATATTTCTATCAAAATCGTCGTCCATTATTTCATAACATTTCAAATTTCTGTGGGTCAAAGATTTTATTTTTTCCATTTCACTTGAGTTAACTATCACTTTTTGCTTGGTCTTTTAACTTTTAGTTAGAAGAAGATCCTGCCTGGTCTTATTGTTGAGAGTTTTTTCTCATCAAAAGAATTACTACTTTTATCCGAGTGATAGTTTACTGTCTCTTTTGCTGAGCCTTTTGACTTTTGGTCAAAAGAATTTCTTGGTCTTTTTGTTGGAAGAAGTTTATTTCTCAACAAAAAGAATTTCTTAATTTTAAAAAGAGACATTTCTTATTCCTTATTCGTTTTATAATTTTTTATTGGAGTAAAACCATTCCACATTTCACCGCACGTTACCATCCAAGTGTCGTCTGTTTATTTCTTCTCATCTTTGTTGGTAAATCTTTGGTTTTTAATATGTCATCACTCGATAACTTCATCCTATTGACCGACAGCTTGGTCGAGTTTGAAAACGACTTTTTAGACTTACTACCTCAGGATACTACTTCGCACGCTTTGGAAGTTCATCGGGAAGAAGTGAAGTCTATTTGGAGTAACGTGAAGGTTGCTTACAACTCATGTTTACGCGAGTTGCCTTCTTCAGCAGAGACTGGTACTGATGATGCCGCGGCCGACTTAACATCAGTTAAGGAGCGTTACCGCAGGCCCTACCAAATATATGTTCTCAGTGTTGAGAAAATAAATGAGCTTACCCATCAGCTCACTATAACTTCATCTACCCCAACAGATTTCAGGGAACCAGAGAGTTCAAGCAGCAACTTTCGCTTACCCCCATGCGATATGGAAGTGTCCAACGGAGACTACCTTTCTTGGCCTTCATTCCGTGATATGTTTACGGCCATTTATATCAACAATTCCAGGTTGAGTCCCGTTGAAAAGCTTTTCCATCTGAATCAAAAAACCAGAGGAGAAGCTCGTGACATTATTAAAAAATCTCCACTAACCAAAGAGGGTTTTACGCTAGCTTGGAAAAATCTGAAAGACAGATTTGAAAACAAGCGTATTCTAGTAAATAGTCAGCTGAAAATTTTGTTTAGTCTCAATTCAGTTATTAATGAGTCTGGCACCGCACTTAAGAAACTTCAACGCGATATACAAAGCTGTATATCGGCGTTACAGTTATATGACATAAGGATTAAAAAATGGCATCCAATATTTGTTTTCCTTTGCTCAAGTCGGTTGCCAGATGCATCCCTAGCTTTGTGGGAGCAGTCGCTTAAAAGTAAGACTGCTATTCCGTCTTGGGAAGAATTAGATACATTTTTAACGAACAGATACCAAACACTTGAAACTGTTTCCGACATCAAGGGTACTCTCAATTCAAAATCCATTCCTCAGAAGCCAAGTTCTTCTAACTCTAACTCCAACTACAACATTCGTAGCACAGTACGAAAACTAAGTACTTATCATGCTAGTACAACAATTCCAAATTGCAAAATTTGCTCTAAAGAACAGCATACCATCCGAAATTGTCCGCAATTCCTAAGGATGAATTCTAATGAACGAATGGCATCGATTAAAAGGTTTCAGCTTTGCATTAACTGCTTTGCTAAGGCCCATTCTGTCAAAGATTGCAAAAGTTTGCACAATTGTTTCAAATTCAATAGGAGGCACAGCACTCTCCTACATCATGAGAGTTTTGAGGCTAATTCCACTCGCTTAAATTCAAATTCAACTTTGCCACCCAGTAGGCATATTCCAAATTCTCAAAGGTAGAGACCTGTTCAAATACAGTCCACTGAAACCACTGCTGTTTCCGATACAGTGCAAACATGTTTTGCGTCAAGCTCCAAAAGCGTGCTTCTGGGTACTGCAATTGTGCAAATAATCCATTTAGGCATAACATATTCCGCTCGAGCTTTAATTGATCCTGGTTCCGAAGCAACTTTTGTTTCAGAAAAGTTGTTCAAGCTTCTCAAGCTACCTTATCGGTCCATACAAGCTCAAGTATCTGGACTAAATAATGCTGTTTCCGCAAAAGCTCTAAAACTATGCTCATTTGTGCTTCGATCACCAGCTGATGCTGCTATCCGAATTGAAAGATCAGCCTTAGTTCTTCCTCATCTGAACGGCAATCTTCCAACACGTACCGTTGATCCCACCATATTCGAAAAACTTCCGAACATAAAATTAGCGGACGAAGAATTTTCAAAAAGCTCACACATCGATATTTTGATCGGTGGTGATTTACTTCCTATGGTTTTACTTGATGACATAAAACGCAATGTATGTGGCTCACAGCTAGCCATAGAAACCATATTTGGATGGATTTTGACTGGTCCTATCACAAATTCAGTTTCTTCTTTAGCAACATATGTTTCCTATTTCAATGAAGTTGCACTCAATGAAGAAATTTCTCTTTTTTGGGAGGTGGAGGATCTTCCTCAAAAACGTCATATAACTCCATCTGAGCGTTTTTGTGAAGAGTTTATATGTAAAGACAACAAAAAGAGATCAAAATGGTAGATATATCGTATCACTTCCATTTAAAGAGGGTTATCCTGAAAACCTCAAAATCGGTCATTCCCGTGCAATAGCAAATGCACAGTTTCTAAGGAATGAAATCCGTCTTCGCAAAAACCCGGAATTTAAAATTCAATACGATAATGTAATTCGTGAATACATTGATCTTAATCACATGAAGATTGTTTCCTCACCACTATTTACTCATTTCCCAAGCCATTATTATTTGCCGCATCATTCAGTGATTAAACCTGACAGCACCACTACTAAAATACGTGTAGTGTTTAACGCATCAAGTCCTGCATCCAACGGAGTCAGCTTAAATGATGTTCTACATACAGGTCCAGTGTTACAATCCGACCTAACACTTCTTATTCTAAAGTGGCGTTTCTATCGCTTTGTCTTTAACAGCGATATTCAGAAAATGTATAGGCAAATTCTCGTAGATCCGAATCACACTCCTTTTCAAAGAATATTATTTCGGTATTCGCCACAAGGTAATATTCAAGATTTCGAACTTCTTACTGTAACCTTTGGAGTTAATTGCGCTCCATGTCTGGCAATTCGTACTCTCTTACAACTGGCAAAAGATGTTCAGGACTCATTTCCGTTAGCTAGCAGCATATTACGTGATTCCATGTACGTAGATGACGCTCTGACAGGAGCTCATGATGTTTCCAATGCTATCCAAGCTCGAGATGAGCTTATCGCTGCCCTTGACTCAGCAGGATTCTCGTTACGAAAGTGGACGGCGAATTCGCAAGATATACTGGAGGGCCTTCCACGCGAACATCTTTTCAATGAAGATTTCTTACAATTGGATGATTGTAGCAATGCAAAAACTTTGGGCATTAGATGGAACGCAAAGTCTGAGGAATTTTTTTTTTCAACAAAATCTCTCGAAAGCAAAGCAATTTTTACCGAGCGAGAAGTGTTATCTCAAATTTCTAAATTGTTTGATTCAGCAGGCTGGCTAGCTCCTTCCATTGTTTTGGCAAAAATACTCATGCAACAAATCTGGCTGTCAAAAATCGATTGGGATGATGACTTGCCAGATAATTGCTTGCAAGTGTGGCATAATTTCCTTCACAGCTATCCACATATTAATTTTATTAAAATTCCAAGGTGGGTCCAGTTTACGCCTGACAGTGAGGTTGAGTTCCACGCATTTTGTGATGCTTCCGAAAAAGCATACGCTGCAACTATTTATGTCAGAATTCGTTCTCAGTCAGGTTCTATTTCAACTTCTTTACTGGCAGCTAAAACTAAAGTAGCTCCAGTTAAAACAATTTCAATACCGAGACATGAGCTAAATGGTGCAGTTCTCTTAGCAGAGATGGTAGAGTCCATTATTCCGCAACTTGACGTTAAAAAGTATCGTTTGTTT
This sequence comes from Tricholauxania praeusta, assembly GCA_949775025.1. NCBI lineage: Eukaryota > Metazoa > Arthropoda > Insecta > Diptera > Lauxaniidae > Tricholauxania > Tricholauxania praeusta. The sequence goes on along the minus strand of OX459029.1, from coordinate 75,532,795 downwards.
TTCTGGACTGACTCGACCATTGTATTAGCATGGCTGCAAAAGCCACCATGTCGGTGGCAAACTTTTGTGGCTAATCGCGTCTCAAAAATTGTTCAAAGTGTAGGTCCAGCAAATTGGTTTCATGTAAGTTCACAAGCCAACCCAGCAGATCTCGCAAGTCGTGGAGTCTTTCCACAAGAACTTGCTAACAGCGATCTCTGGTGGTATGGTCCGGAATGGCTTAAACTTAAGCCAACACTTTGGCACAGTCCTCCTGACAATTCCGAACATAAAACAGATCTAGAACAAAAGGCATTTAAGTCCAATTTTGTATATTTTCAAAAATTCGATGATATTTTTGATCGTTTTTCGTCATTTTCAAAAGCAATGCGAGTAATTGCTTATATTCTTCATTTTTCCCATCGTACTCATCCGTTGTATCGTGGAAACTTTCATTATAATTCTAAGCTTATTAGTAGCTCAGAAATTAATAGCGTAAAGACCTGTCTTATAGTTCTGAGTCAAAAAATTGTATATCCAACCGAATATAAAAACTTAACGCTGAAGCAACCTATCCTTTCTTCCAGTAGCTTGCTTCACTTAAATCCTTTCATAGATCCAGACGGTATTCTTCGCGTATGTGGGCGGCTCGTTTCATCACCTTCTTTGACGTATGATGAACGCCATCTAATCATCTTACCATAAAATTGCTCTTTCACTCGCCTACTCGTTCAATGTACCCATCAAATTTCTCTTCGTGGAGAAAACCAATTGATGCTTAGACTAATCCGTCTACAATTTTGGATACCATCATTGTAAGACTTGTATTCTACACAAGAAAACTGTTCAAACTCAACTAATGGCAGCGTTGCCTCCAGAACGAACAGTTTTGACTCGACCTTTTGAGCACACTGGCCTAGATTTCGCTGGGCCATTTGATGTTAAAAACTTTACGGGCAGAGCTTGCTTAGTAACTAAGGGTTATGTCTGTGTGTTTGTGTGCTTTTCTACTAAAGCCATACACTTAGAAACTACAAGCACTCTTTCCATTCCTGCTTTCCTTGCTGCTTTTAATCGTTTTGTATCGCGACGTGGGTGTCCGTTGCACATGTATTCTGATAACGGAAAAACTTTTGTTGGAGCTTCCAAGGCATTAGAAAAGGAATTTTTCGAAGTATCTCGATCAGAAATTGCTTCGCATTTCAATCACTTAAAGTTAACCTGGCATTTTATTCCACCTGGTGCTCCTCACATGGGAGGCCTTTGGGAGGCGGAACTATCCACTCTGTTATCCAAAATCGAAGCATGTCTGAATTCTCTACCGATTTCGCCCATGTCAGACAATCCTGTCGATATTACGGCTTTAACTCCAGGACACTTCCTCATTGGTGGTCCTCTTTTGGCACCAATTGAACCACAGATCCAAGGTCAACCTATATCAATTATAAACAGATGGCAGAGACTTAACGCGCTCCAGCAACATATTTCCGCTCGCTGGAAAAATGAATATCTTAAAGAACTCCACAACCGAAACAAGTGGAAGAAACCTCAAGAAAATATAGAGGTAAACTCAATCGTAGTGATACGTGACGAAAACCTTCCTCCGCACGAATGGCGTTTAGGTCGCGTTTTAAAGGTCCACTGCGGTAAAGATAATTTAGTTCGCATCGCTGATATTATCACCGAACGAGGTCAAATTACTCGCATTATTGTTAAATTAGTTCTCCTTCCAAGAATCTAGTTTTTTCTTCTGCCCCTACTCTCTATATTCCACTTCCTCACCTTTTTTTTTGTCAATTCCATTTTCAGCTTCATCATGCTTAGAATTGTAAATAATAAATCGAATCGCAGTGGTAATGTCCAAGATCGCTTCTCCGTTTGGCGTCGTCCTGCCAAGGCTACAAGAAGATTCGAATGTCGTATCTGCCACCAATATCACGCACTTCGAGTGTGCCCAAAATTCCTCGCAATGAACACGGAAAAGCGAATGCGTGCTGTGCTACTCCACAAATATTGTTCAAATTGTTTGGCGCATCAGCACTCAGGCAACTCTTGCCGAAGTAGATTTGGTTGTCACTATACACTAAGCAGGACCATCATACAATGCTGCATATGCACGAACGTCTTCGCAACAGTGGCACTCTAATCCAACCTAGTTCCAATCCTTCGAAATCCGTTACCGTCGCATGTGTAGCCGTTAGTCGCATTTCGAATGAATTAGTAAGCCACCTGGGCATATCTATAACAGAATTAGGAAACGACCGAGTGTGCTCAATATTCATCCGGTCTCATTCCGATCCACACATAATGCTTGAAGCTACTTTGCAGATTTCTCATCGTATTTCTCTGAAGACACCGTCAAAGTCTTTAGACGTCGGAGTCAAAGAGAATTTTTCTAATATAATTTTAGCTGCATGTATGCATCTCTACAAAGAAAATACTTACAGCAACTAGCTCTATGAAAACTAAAATCACCCAGTTGAATTTCGTTTCCTGCCGAATTAAAGAACATTATCTTGGTTTTGTCGTTCAGAAGTAACTTATGAGTTATAAACCAGTGTCTTAAAACTTCTAGATCGTTATTGATTTCGAGCATTGCATCAACAGTAGTATCACTTGAAAATGTACATGCCATATCGTCAGCAAAATCTATAGCTTTACGAGTACCTGAAAATATTTGGGTAAATAGCGAATTTAAGTATATTAGAAACAATATATGTCCCAATTCTGAAACCTGAGGAACTCCTAGATTAAGATTTCTAGGAGAGCTAAAAGTATTACCAATTTTTTCTCTTTGAGCTCTGTCTTTTAGGTAAGAATAAAACCACTTGTGTCTCGAAAACCACACTAATACAACTTATTTAGCAGAATTTTATGGTCAACCGTATCGAATGCCTTTGTTATATAAACAAAGAGGGCAGCAGATATTTTTTTACAATTTAAGCTGTCATGGATATTTGCACAAAGTTTTAGTAGAGCATCTTCTGTGGATAAACCTGCTCGAAAACCGAATTGACATTCACTATAAAATCGATGTTTATTTAAAAACCTGTCATTTTAGACTCGATTACTTTCTCAAAGATTTTCGAAAAGATTGAAAGAATCGAGATCGGCTTATAATTATTAAGAATAGTTTTGCCTTCTTTTTTAAGCAACGAAATTACTTCCGCTTTTTTAAGCTCATCCGGAAAAATTCCAGATTCGATACTTTTGCTTATTAGGTGACATAGGATATCAGTAATGTTGAAAATAATTTTTTAAAGGAAGACACTCGAAATGGATCCTTCAGTACTATAGTTTGAGTTTTTAAGTAGCATAATCCTTTTATATATCTCCAACGATGTTGTTGGTTCAAAATAAAAGCTATCGGAAATCGAAATTGCATTGTCTATTCAACTGCACGATGAATCATTTAGACCAGGCATGTCAAACTCATTTCTGTGTGCGGGTCAAATTCTTCTAAAATTATAGTCCAAGTCCTCTTGCGGGCCGCACTTACTTTTTTTTTTATTAAAAATTCAAATTTCGAGTGGAAATTGAATATAAATAAATCATAACGAAAACAAACAAAAATTTATAGAAATATATTTGCTAATAAAAAGAATATAAATTATTTTTTGCTGGATATAATGCACTGCTTGTCATTTTTTAATTCATCAAAGTTTGGTGTTAAATTTTGGCTTGATGTAATTTTTAATATCGATGCTAAATGTTCTTCAGTTAATCTGGTTCGCTGCGCAGTTTTATTCATCTTCATTTGTGAAAAAAGCAGTTCACAAATATATGTGCTACCAAACATAGATAGTATGCGTATTACAAAATATCGAATTTGTGGAAAACGGTCTGCAGGTAAGTACCCGTAAGATTCTGGAATAATGATTTCCTTATATTTCTGTTGCAATAAGGTATCGCATCGTAGTTCTATAAGCTCCATTTGCAAATTTTCATCAATATTTTCAATTTCAACCGATATCGGAGAGCAAAAAATATTTAAATGAGACTCGATACATTGAAAATCCGTAATACTCTTATTGAATTCTTCTTCCAACATTTTCAGTTGTTTCTCATATGTGTCAAATTTTAATTCTCGATATTTAAGCAAAAGAGTTTTACAACTAGAAAAATTTGACACATTTTCTTTTTTTATTTGCATTTTTTGTTTGAATGAATTTATTTGGTCATACAATGAAGTTATGATCATGTTTCTACCCTGCAGGTTAATATTGAGTTGAATGAGATGCCCAGTAATGTCAACTGAGAATGCCAAATCTTGTATCCAATTAACATCTTTGAGTTCAGAGCACTCATAATCTTTAATTTCTAAAAAAAGTACGATTTCGTCCAACAGTTGTAAAAATCTTATTAAAATTTTATGACTTGAAAGCCAACGAACTTCTGTATAATATGGCAAATCTTTGTAATCAGCTTCCACATTTTTTAACAATGTCGTAAATTCTCGTTGGTTTAATCCACGTGCTCGAATAAAATTAACAATTTTACCAACTTTATTAAATACATTATCAAGTTTAACTACTTTTGAACATAAGATTTGCTGGTGAAAAAAGCAATGAAAGTGTTGAACAGAATTGTTATGTTGAGTTTTAACATAAGCTTTTAGTCTACCAATGACACCATTCATAGCTCCCGTCATAGAAAGGGCCCCATCAGTTGCCAAAGATACCATATTATTCATTGGAAGACCATATTTTGTAATACCAATCATAAGTGCATCGAAAATATCTTCTCCAGTGTTTGTACCATGCATTGGAAAAAAGTTTAAAAGTTTTTTATAAAAGTTTTTTTTGACTTTTATTAATAAAAGTTTTTTTTAAAAGTTTTTTTTAACTTATATTTTTAACAGTCACATGCAAAGAGTTTTTTTTGACTTTTATTTTTCAAAAGGCGAAAACAAAAGTTTTTTTTGTATGAAAGAACGAGGAAAATCCAAAAATAATATCTTGGATTACTAAGCAAAAAATTTCAAAGGAGAAAACTTAGGATTATTGATAATAAAGTCCAAAGGAATATACTTAAGATGTTTCTGAAAAAAAAGAAAGAAGAAATGAAAATATATGTAGAAAATCATAGCACAGGTGTAAGCAAAACAGCTTAAAAGTGCTATGGCAACAAAAAACATAACTCAGAAAGATAACAAGAAAAAATGGAACAATGCGTGCGGAATGCAAACAAATACGCACTTTGTACACATCAAGGTCACATACCCAATAGCTCAAGTGTTAGAGCGGCCGTCGCAATTCAAAAATGCATACGGTCGGGTGTTCGAATCTCAGTACAACTTAACCAAAAACTGGTCTGATGAGGCTATGTATATGCATATAAATATGTATGTACGTGGTAATAGCCGAAACATATGTCACCAATTACCAGGTTAAATTGATCCACTTGTTATCTTTGTCATGTTTGTTGAATAAAAATGACTAAAAAAGTTCAATATAAAATTGTTCAATTATTAATATAATAATTATTAGTCTTAAACAAATCAAATTCTTAAAAAGAAATAAGGAGAACTTGCCAATTTTTCAATAACAATAAAAAGTAGCTGGAAATTTCCAGAACTTTGAAAATATATGAAAATATATGTAGAAAATCATAGCACAGGTGTAAGCAAAACAGCTTAAAAGTGCTATGGCAACAAAAAACATAACTCAGAAAGATAACAAGAAAAAATGGAACAATGCGTGCGGAATGCAAACAAATACGCACTTTGTACACATCAAGGTCACATACCCAATAGCTCAAGTGTTAGAGCGGCCGTCGCAATTCAAAAATGCATACGGTCGGGTGTTCGAATCTCAGTACAACTTAACCAACAACTGGTCTGATGAGGCTATGTATATGCATATAAATATGTATACCATATACGTGGTAATAGCCGAAACATATGTCACCAATTACCAGGTTAAATTGATCCACTTGTTATCTTTGTCATGTTTGTTGAATAAAAATGACTAAAAAAGTTCAATATAAAATTGTTCAATTATTAATGAAATTTCTGATAATTATGCACTTATAATATTTAGAAAAATTGTGCTTAACGCATCAATGGGAAAAGGCCGAAAATGGATTTTGGGAGTACAGGGGAGGTTCCTGACCCTCCAAAAAGGTGCAAGAGTAAAATTTTTTTCCAAAAATAGGTCCAAGAAAACCCATATAGGAGGGTCGGGGACCTCACTTGTCACTACCAAAATCCATTTTCGGCCTCTTCCCATCGATTCGTGCAATAAAAATTTTTTCGAAAAATGGGTCCAAAAATCCCATTTAGGAGGGTCGGGGACCTCACTTGTCACTTCCAAAATCCATTTTCGGCCTTTTCCTATCGATTCGTGCAATAAAATTTTTTTCGAAAAATGGGTCCAAAAATCCCATTTAGGAGGGTCGGGGATCTCACTTGTCACTTCCAAAATCCATTTTCGGCATTTTCCCATCGATTCGTGCAATAAAATTTTTTTCGAAAAATGGGTCCAAAAAACCCATTTAGGAGGGTCGGGGACCTCACTTGTCACTTCCAAAATCCATTTTCGGCCTTTTCCTATCGATTCGTGCAATAAAATTTTTTTCGAAAAATGGGTCCAAAAATCCCATTTAGGAGGGTCGGTGATCTCACTTGTCACTTCCAAAATCCATTTTCGGCCTTTTCCCATCGATTCGTGCAATAAAATTTTTTTCGAAAAATGGGTCCAAAACACCTCTTTGGAGGGTCAGGAACCTCCCCTGTACTCCCAAAATCCATTTTCGGTCTTTTCCCATTGATGCGTTAAGCACAATTTTTCTAAAAATTATAAGTGCATAATTAACATTGTTTAGAACCTAAGATAGCTCAGTAAATAAAAATACCCTATTTATTGTGGAAAAGGAACTAAGTCCAAAAAACCACATTTATTTCTCGCACAAAGCACATTCTAGCACAAGTATCAAGATATGCACAATACAAAAGCTCAAGTAAGACTAAAAATACATATAGAATATAAAAGACTACGAAGTGAGTTTTCTCAGGAACTCGTATACAGGGTGGATACGATACAGTGCCCGCAAAAACCGGCAGGTTTTTAATAGTTCCTCAACTTGCTCAATGTACTTGATCTGTAGACTCCACAGGTAGGATACAGATTTTCTGCACAGGTCTCTTTAATCGGTTGGTTGCTGTTTGCACTATGACGGATCGCACAAGCCCATCAGTACTATAAATAAGCTCACATATTCTTCCCAGAGCCCATTGTGCTGGGGGAAATAACTCGCTCTTGATAATAACTAGCTGTCCTAGTTTCATGCTCTCTCGCTCTCTTCGCCATTTCTTGCGCTCTTGCAAAGTGGCTAAATATTCTTCTCGCCATCTTTCCCAAAAATGTTTAAAAATAAGCTGACGCTCGCGCCATAATTTTGTTGCTCTAGATTTTGGTTCTTGCTCTGTCACAAATGGTAATGGTACCACCAGTGGTTCGCCCTCCAGGAAATGTCCTGGTGTCAATGCTTGCACATCTGTCACATCATCGCTCAATGGTGTAAGAGGTCTTGAATTTAAGATCGCTTCTATTTCTGTAAGTAAAGTCGAAAACTGCTCATATGATAGCACTCTCTTACCAAGAATTCGTGTCAAGTGAAATTTCATTGACTTTAATGCAGCTTCATATATACCACCTTGATGAGGAGCTGCTGGTGTCATAAATCGCCATTCTGTGCCCTTAGTACTTAAATGCTTATACACTTCTCGCTTTTGCCACATTTCACATGCTCTTTTTAGCTCCTTATTAGCACCCACAAAGGATGTACCATTGTCGCTGTAAATTCGCTCACAACGGCCTCGTCTGCAAATAAAACGCTCATAACAAGCGATAAAAGATAAAGAGGTTAAATCTGTCACAATATCAATATGCACTGCTCGTGTCTTCAAGCACACAAAAATAGCTACCCAACACTTTTTATCAGCAGCTGTTTTGTCTACCTTACCAACCGTCTTAACACAAAATGGACCTGCATAATCTAGGCCCGTGTGTAAAAAAGGTTTACCAACTTGCACTCTATCACATGTCAGCTCAGACATAAGCTGCTGCTCAAATTTGCTATTATATCGTGCACAAATTACACATTTGTGCAAGAAATTTCTTAGCTCGCTGCGCAATCGTGGAATCCAGAATTTCTATCTTATAAATTGCATCATAACTTGCACGGCACCATGCTTGGTAGCTCTATGGGCATTGTCAATAATTAACCACGCCATACGTGAACCATTTTTAATTATTACAGGATGTCTCATCTCATAAGGTTCATTAGCTCTGTCAATTCTGCCTCCCACTCTTAATACGCACTTATCGTCCAAAATCGGATTCAACGATTCAATCGTGCTTCCGTGTTGCACATGTCTTTCTTCTTTGAGCACCTTTATCTCTCTTGCAAAGTCTTTTTCTTGATCCTGTTTTAGCAGAATCTCAATAGCTCTTCTTTTCTCATCGCTCGTAGGAGAAATCACCTGTTTCCTTCTACGTTATGATTTACGTTCATTTCGTTTTTGTCTTGCGCTGTCCACAAACTTTAGCACAAACGCTAAAATATTTATAGCTTTCTCCAAACTGTGTGCATACTCCACCAGTGGGACAGCCCTGCCCATTGCCGGTATGTATATTTGTATCTGATCACATTTTGTTATTATGCTGTGCACTTTCAATTCAGCCTGCATTTCATCGTTAGCTATTTTCTCGAAAATATTTTCAGGCCAACAACGTTTTGGCTCGCTCAACCATTTCGGACCATGTAGCCACAGTTAATGGTCAACTATCTCTTTTGGAGTCAAACCTCGACTAAGCAAATCAGCCGGGTTATCTTTTGTATTAACGTATCGCCATTGCTCAATCTCACTGTTGCTCTGAATTTCTGATACTCTATTTGCTACATAAGTCTTAAGCGTACAAGGTGACTTATGGATCCAATAGAGTACCACTTGTGAATCGCACCATAGAAAGTATTCACAATCTGCCCAGCCCATTTCCGCCAGCACTTTGGGCAGAAGTTGAGCCAATAATCTTGCACCAGACAGCTCTAATCTTGGCACAGTAACCGTTTTCAATGGTGCTACACGCACTTTCGATGCTAAAAGATTCACCGAAACTTGCTCATTATGCTTTGCCCTCACGTAAATCACAGCACCGTAAGCTCTGTGTGATGCATCGGAAAACCCATGCAGCTGCACCTTTGTGCCCGCAGTCGTAGCAAGCCATCTGCTAATCCTAAAATTCTCTAGATAATTAATATTATTCCAGAATTCTCTCCAACGCTCTTCTATCTCTTGCGAAACATTTTCATCCCAGTCTATGCCTGATCTCCATAAGTTTTGTATTATGATTTTGCCTTGTATCGTTACAGGCGAAATAAACCCATTTGGATCATAAAGTTGCGCTACAAGGCTCACTATCTCCCTCTTCGTAGCATGTCCTTCCGATGAAGGTGACTTCACCGAATAAGTAAATTCATCTTTCTCAATTGACCACTTCAGGCCTAGCACTGAAGTTTTCTCCTCAGTAGAAAAAATCATCTCATCTTGCACTGCACCGCTCATCTTGCTAACTAGCTCTCTTGAATTTGACTTCCATTTACAAAGCTCAAAGCCACCACCCCTCAAGATAGTGGAAATATTTCTTGCTAAAATTAGTGCTTCTTGCTCCGAATTTGCACCAGTAGCACAATCATCCATGTAAAAATCTTGCTCTATTATGTCAGCAGCCTCAGGAAAATTTTCCTTGGCCTCCCTTGCGCATTGAATAAACGCTCTAACTGCATTATGTGCAGATGACGTCATACCATATGTTACAACTGTCAACCAATATTCACGCAATGTGTCGCTCTGACATTCCCTCTAAAATATCCTTTGGAGGTCCCATTGCTTTTCCGAAATTTTTACCTGCCTAAACATCATTTTAATATCGGCAGAAATCGCAATTTTATGTCTTCTAAAACGCATAACAATTTCAAAAAGGTCTTTTTGCATCTTTTCACCTAATAATTGAATTTGATTTAAGGACACACCAGTATCAGTTGGACAACTTGCATCAAAAACCACTCGAAATTTTTTCGTGACTCAATGATGAGGAATATAATATATCTTGCCTTGCTCTGATCTTCGAGAAACTTTTCTCATGTGCCCAAGCTCTTCATATTCTCTCATGAAAGCAACATATTTTTGCTTCAAAGCACAATCTTTTTCTAAGCGCTTCTCTAAGAACATGAATCTTTTTATTGCAATAGCTCTTGAGCTACCAAATCTTTGCACATAGTCCTTTTTTAAAGGAATTGTCACTATAAACCGCCCTGTCTTATCTCTATAATATGTCGAAAGAAAATTATCTTCAACTGATTGCTCTTCGTCTGTTCTCAAATGCGTTAGCTCAGCAACCTGATCCAGTTGCCAGAGTCGCTGCAATAGCTGATCTAAATGTTTATTATCAGTGCACTGTACAGCTGCAACGTTTGCCAACTATTCTTGCTCTTTCTCAAAGTCTTGCCCTTGCTCAAATGCACCAAAAATAACTGCACCAAATAATGTGCTAAGAACTGTAACTCCATGCTCATTGCGCAGGACCACTGCAGGCTTCCAATACTCTGGGTCTGCCCATACTTGATCTCCAATGCACGATATTGGTAATTGGCTCGTATACTCTGATGGCAAAGTAGGCCGCCAGCCAACGTCTTTTGGAAGTATCCAAAATTCATCTTCTAAATAATCATCTGACTGAGACCACGGATACAATTTTACTTTAATCCGATGTTTGACATGGAAAGAATTTCCATTTATTTGTTTGTGTTTATAGAACAGATCATAATATTTTAATTATTATTTACTGAGCCTTCTGTTCAGTACTGTTAGTGTGAAAAAAACACAAAAAAAATTACAGCGCAAAATGCATTAAAAGAAACAAATCATTTCTTTTGGGCAAACCAGCAGCTTATACTAGTTTCGATGACCGCTACGTCATCATCATCAGTAAGCTTTGTTCGCCGAAATTTAATAGTCTAACTAGCATACTATATCTTACTTCTTGCGTTGACCATTTAAGAATCATCGCAACAAATATAAACATAGTGCGCCAAAAACTACATTTACCTCTTCATATGCAAATTGTTCTTGTAATCTTTTTGATATCACACATTTCTTGACTAGCGCTCCGTCGAAGGCTTATTTGGCGATACGAACGAAGGTGCAAGTGCTAATATGTAAAATCGGCAAGCTCACCGAAGGTAATTTTTTTGTTTGTGTTTATAGAACAGATCATAATATTTTAATTATTATTTACTGAGCCTTCTGTTCAGTACTGTTAGTGTGAAAAAAACACAAAAAAAATTACAGCGCAAAATGCATTAAAAGAAACAAATCATTTCTTTTGGGCAAACCAGCAACTTATACTAGTTTCGATGACCGCTACGTCATCATCATCAGTAAGCTTTGTTCGCCGAAATTTAATAGTCTAACTAGCATACTATATCTTACTTCTTGCGTTGACCATTTAAGAATCATCGCAACAAATATAAACATAGTGCGCCAAAAACTACATTTACCTCTTCATATGCAAATTGTTCTTGTAATCTTTTTGATATCACACATTTCTTGACTAGCGCTCCGTCGAAGGCTTATTTGGCGATACGAACGAAGGTGCAAGTGCTAATATGTAAAATCGGCAAGCTCACCGAAGGTAATTTTTTTGTTTGTGTTTATAGAACAGATCATAATATTTTAATTATTATTTACTGAGCCTTCTGTTCAGTACTGTTAGTGTGAAAAAAACACAAAAAAAAATTACAGCGCAAAATGCATTAAAAGAAACAAATCATTTCTTTTGGGCAAACCAGCAGCTTATACTAGTTTCGATGACCGCTACGTCATCATCATCAGTAAGCTTTGTTCGCCGAAATTTAATAGTCTAACTAGCATACTATATCTTACTTCTTGCGTTGACCATTTAAGAATCATCGCAACAAATATAAACATAGTGCGCCAAAAACTACATTTACCTCTTCATATGCAAATTGTTCTTGTAATCTTTTTGATATCACACATTTCTTGACTAGCGCTCCGTCGAAGGCTTATTTGGCGATACGAACGAAGGTGCAAGTGCTAATATGTAAAATCGGCAAGCTCACCGAAGGTAATTTTTTTGTTTGTGTTTATAGAACAGATCATAATATTTTAATTATTATTTACTGAGCCTTCTGTTCAGTACTGTTAGTGTGAAAAAAACACAAAAAAAATTACAGCGCAAAATGCATTAAAAGAAACAAATCATTTCTTTTGGGCAAACCAGCAACTTATACTAGTTTCGATGACCGCTACGTCATCATCATCAGTAAGCTTTGTTCGCCGAAATTTAATAGTCTAACTAGCATACTATATCTTACTTCTTGCGTTGACCATTTAAGAATCATCGCAACAAATATAAACATAGTGCGCCAAAAACTACATTTACCTCTTCATATGCAAATTGTTCTTGTAATCTTTTTGATATCACACATTTCTTGACTAGCGCTCCGTCGAAGGCTTATTTGGTGATACGAACGAAGGTGCAAGTGCTAATATGTAAAATCGGCAAGCTCACCGAAGGTAATTTTTTTGTTTGTGTTTATAGAACAGATCATAATATTTTAATTATTATTTACTGAGCCTTCTGTTCAGTACTGTTAGTGTGAAAAAAACACAAAAAAAATTACAGCGCAAAATGCATTAAAAGAAACAAATCATTTCTTTTGGGCAAACCAGCAGCTTATACTAGTTTCGATGACCGCACCTTCGTTCGTATCGCCAAATAAGCCTTCGACGGAGCGCTAGTCAAGAAATGTGTGATATCAAAAAGATTACAAGAACAATTTGCATATGAAGAGGTAAATGTAGTTTTTGGCACACTATGTTTATATTTGTTGCGATGATTCTTAAATGGTCAACGCAAGAAGTTAGATATAGTATGCTAGTTAGACTATTAAATTTCGGCGAACAAAGCTTACTGATGATGATGACATAGCGGTCATCGAAACTAGTATAAGCTGCTGGTTTGCCCAAAAGAAATGATTTGTTTCTTTTAATGCATTTTGCGCTGTAATTTTTTGTGTGTTTTTTTCACACTAACAGTACTGAACAGAAGGCTCAGTAAATAATAATTAAAATTTCCATTTATACCTACTACGCTTCGTTTGCATGATATAAGTGGCAGCTTATATTTTTCTTGGAAATGTGCGCTCATTAGATTTGTCTGCGCACCCGTATCGATCAAAGCACGCACTGGACCATGACTTCCTGCATTCGCAACGACTCTAACCTGCGCTGTAGGAAGAAAAATTGGCAAATAGGTACTACTATTAAAACGCTCGAAATAAATTTGACCATTGTGATTTGTTTTATTTATATTTTTATAATGGCTAGAAGTTTTAATTTTCTTTGCATCTTCTAGTCAGAATCCTGACTCTCCCTTGCGCTTGGCTGTTAGCTTAACGCTGCCAGCCGCTTGCTCAGCAACGCTCTTTGAACAAAGCACACTATTGTGCATTTGATTTCCTGGGCACCGCACACATGGTCCCTGGAAGCAGTCACCAGAACTATGACCTTTTTTAAAGCAGTTGGGGCACAGTCGGCGCGCTGCCACAAACTGCTTACGCGCCTCCAACGTCAGGCTCAAAAATTCATTGCACTTGTACAGTGCATGATCACGCTCGCATACCTCGCACACTCTAGCTCTATTGTGCTGCAAAGGCTTGCGCACATTGGGCACGATGCGCACTTGCTCACTTTTTTCCGCAAATATCTTGCTTCCACTTGGAATGGCAGAGGCTTGCCGCTCTAAGAATTGGGTAAAGTCTTCCCACTTGGGAGTCTCAGTATCTCTGCTTAATTCCCATTGACGCGCTGTCTCAACATCCAATCGCTCATGGAGTGCGTGCACAATTATCATATCCCAGTGCTCTACTGGTAAGCCGTGCGCCCTTAGTTGCCGCATGGTCTCATGGGTGACGTTCACCATTCGCTCTAGCTGTTGGGCTGATGGCGCTCGCTGCAACTCTGGCAATGCAAAAAATTGCTTTAAGTGCTCGCGCATAATTGGATATTTTTTGTTGTAAATCTGGTTAATGCGTTGCCAGGCTTCGTTATAATTTTCATCGCTGAGTTGCCAATCACCCAATGCCTGCGCAGCTTTGCCCACTAAGCTGTTTCTTAAATATGAAAATTTAAAAGCTGGCGCTACCTGCTCATTTTCGTGGACCGCTGCTACGAATCTGTCCCTGAAGCCTAGCCATTTGGTTAGGGTTCCATCGAACTCGCCCCATGTATTTTTAACAGCATTCTGCTGCACTGGCACAGTAACTTGCACCGAGATAGGCCTCTCTTGCCCTTGCTCTAGCGCCTTTGGCCGCAATAAGCCAATTTGCGTTTTTAATGCACCACTCGCTTTGAAAAATCTATATTCAGCCTTTTCCATATAATCATCAAGCTTTTCAAAATCAACTGCATCGGCGCTCAATAGCTTATCATGCAACCTGTTGAAGGTTGCCCAGCGCTTCTCCAAATTTGCCAGTCTGATTTCTGCTGCCTCTACCGTAATTTTTTCCAACTCCGGGCTTCGGATAAAGCCTGCAGCTCGCTTGATTGCGTTGTATTCCGCTTCGAATTTATTCTCATTCTCCATCTCAAGGTACTGTCAGTAAAAATAAAGAAAAGGAGAAAACAAAACAAAGAAAATACGCAATCATGGTTTGACCTTCGAATTTATATTCAATATCATGCCAATTTTTGTCACTGTGAGTAACTTTAAATCAACGCACCACTGTGAGTAATTGCCTTTACTTTTTATGCTTTTGCGTTTTTGCACTTAAAAAACGTCTTATGCTCAACTTAAGCATGTATCATATACGATACAAAACTCTTGCGCTCTTGCGTTTCGCACCTTGAAACGTCTTATTAGCATTGCACTTAATAATATAAACCCATGTCATTTTCGACATCGACTCTCTTGCACTCTTGCTCTGGTACCATCTAGCACTTGGCCATCTTGCTCTTGCACAGTCTAATCTCTGTTGAATACCGATAATGGTACCCAACTGGCCAACACAATCTCTACCTATTTTCATAACATGCATGTTACTACTTCCTAAAGATCTGTGAGTGTCAAAACGCATGTGAAGCCGCTGCTTCATTACCAAAAAAAAAATAAAATATTCAACGCATTTGAATAAAAAATAAAATGTATATACCCTAAAAAAGGAAGAAGCCGCTGCTTCGTATCTGAGTAAAATACGCATGAGAAGCCGCTGCTTCGTAATTAAGTATACTATTCTCATTATTACGCAATACCAAGCGCATCTTTCACATAAGCACACTGAGTTGCGACAAAAAACAACCCCTATTCTACATGTACAGCTCAATGTACGCTCGCTCTCTCTCTCTTTTGTTCTGGTGCTCTCAACTGCAGTGCATTGCAAACAAAAATGTACATACATATATGTTTGTATACACATCTAACATCTTGCTCAATATGGCATCTGCAACTATAATTACAAACGAAACGCACAATTCCTATCACCATATCGTTTGCAATAATGAAATAACAAACCATGCTCCAATAAATAATTCGCACTATGCACTATTAGCTCTACACTTCACAGATCTTAGCACAACCGCAAATAAAAAAAAATCGCAAAAATTTCTGGCACTGACGTCGTTTTACTTGCTCAAGGCATTCACAGTGGTTTTGTTCTAATACTCACAGTAACTTTTACGCAAACCTTTCATACTCACAAGATTGTTATTTTAATATAATTTATTATTATTTATTTCTATTTGAAGTTATTTTGGAGTTAGTCAGTTTTTATTTCACTGGAATCACGAGTATACGTGTTTACCACACAATATGAAATGACACCGTTTCATTCTTCGCTTGCTTTGTTGACATCGCAGCATCAACATACTTGCCCCGCTCTTCGCACACTTGCGCTCAGTTTTAACGATCGACTATAATGGTCCTGCTCTTGCGCATAGTGGCTGCAAAAATGACAAACTGCTCCGCTCATAATTAATCTCTCTCGCTCCAGGCACATACATATTCTTCATATTTGAAATCAAATATGACGCTACGCACACATGCTCATTATGGACTATTTCTTCATATTTAAAATCAAATATGACGCTACGCGCACATGCTCACTATAGGCTATTTCACAATTTGCACAGAACTTTCCAGAATTTGCTTCTGGAATTTTCGCTTTATTTCACTGATTCACTTTTTAAAATTAAAGAAAAATTTTTAGAAAAGCTATTCGCTCGAATGACCAATGTTTAGAACCTAAGATAGCTCAGTAAATAAAAATACCCGATTTATTGTGGAAAAGGAACTAAGTCCAAAAAACCACATTTATTTCTTGCACAAAGCACATTCTAGCACAAGTATCAAGATATGCACAATACAAAAGCTCAAGTAAGACTAAAAATACATATAGAATATAAAAGACTACGAAGTGAGTTTTCTCAGGAACTCGTATACAGGGTGGATACGATACAAACATAAATTTCTTTCTTTGCAGAAACATCTTAAGTATTTTCCTTTGGACTTTATTATCAATAATCCTAAGTTTTCTCCTTTGAAATTTTTTGCTTAGTGATCCAAGATATTATTTTTGTTTTTTCCTCGTTCTTTCAAACAAAAAAAAATAAAAGTCAAAAAAAACTCTTTGCATGTGACTGTTAAAAATATAAGTTAAAAAAAAACTTTTAAAAAAAACTTTTATTAATAAAAGTCAAAAAAACTTTTAAAAAAAACTTTTATTAATAAAAGTTTTTTTTAAAAGTTTTTTTCGACTTTTTGAAATAAAAGTTAAAAAAAACTTTTACTTTTATTTTCGGATATAAACGTTTTAAGGAAACTTTTACTTTTATTTCACAAAAATAAAAGTTTAAAGTTTACTTTTACCTAAAAAAAAACTTTTATAAAAGTTTATTTCAAGCTCTGCTTCTAACAGCTCTTCAGTTACTTTCATACTCCCGTCACATCCTCGAATAAAAACGGCTAACTGGGCTGTATCTGTGAAATCAGTACTCTCATCGATTGCAATTGAAAACGCTTCAAAATTTAATGCAACTGAGCGAAGTTGACTTCTTAAATTTGAAGCAATGTCAGTGACTCTATTTGCAACTGTATTTCGGGATAAACTTATACTTTTAAATTTATTTACCATATCGGGGCATAACTCTTCAGCGAATGCATAACATTCGCGAATAAATTCGTCTTCAATAAATCGTTTTGATTTTTTGGCAATTTCATGTGATATCCGATAACTAGCTTTTACAGCGGCCACATTTTCTGCAATTGGTTTAGTGAAAATGTTTTGTTGTTTACGAAGAACTGTCTTTAATTCGATCATCTTTTCATCACGCATTCTTCCAATGATATTTTCATATTCTTCTGTATGGACATTATCGTAATGTCTCTAGATATTGTATTCCTTGCAAACCGAAATAGTTTGTCGGCATATCAAGCACAATGTTTTACCTCTTTCTTGAATGAAAAAATATTTGATCTCCCAATTTTCTTGAAAAGAACGATGCTCACTTTCAATCGACCGTTTTTTACTAGTACTTGGCTTCATCGCAAATTGAAGGGTCTTAGTACTGTAATACTAATATAAATGTATATTCTTTCATAAGAAACAAAATCAGATAAAACTTACCGGATTAGAATTAAAGTGTGACCTCAATGAATTAGTTGCAATAATCAAATCAATATTTTTACTTAATTGTTTGCGTCCAACCAAAGCAAAAACTCATTCAAAATGTGAAAAATTAATAAAATCATCAAATAAATAAGAAAGAAACAAAATTTGAACTACAAAATTTTACGAAACAAGTGCGGATTACAAAAACAGCACAGTTAAAATAAATCCATAGACATAGTGTGTGATGCGAATATTTTTGAATTTTGAATATATGTACATATTTGAATTGTTCATGAGTATGACAATTTGAAGTAAATTCTCTCTATATTTAATTATACATATGAGTCATTCCAGATGAAAACGTCTAATCGGTAAAGCTGGCTTAGCTTAGATTTTGCTCAAACTTAGCGAGAATCTTCGTTAGGGTTCCAAGAAAGGAAATCCAAGGGCTTTTAATTTTTGTATGTGTCAGTACCCGCCAGCCGAATTGAAGCATATGAAAAACGTAATTTTTAGGCTTCAATATTTTTAGCTGTAAAAATTTTTTCTGTTTAAGATATAGACATACTTGAGATGACATCTTAAAGCTAAGAGATAGTAATATTTGTGCAATGAATATAAATTCACACAATCAGTAAACGCGAAAATACATGTTTTTTGTTGATTTTTCGTGATTTTTAACTGGCTCCAGTGTCCCGACTGTTGGATACAAATTATTAATATTTCTTATAAATCAAGTACACATATTAGGTAAGAAATAAAATCTACAATTAACTTCTTCGGCTTACTTTTTATAAGAAAAATCTGTGCTTGAAAAAATGCATTGTTTAGGCCATTATATCGGCGTGTGGACCACGAGATAAAAATATGAAACTTACAGGTTATTTAGTTTTAATTTTGAACTTCAAAAGCCTGAAATCTTGTTAACCGATTTTCATCCTTTCCACGTGTTCATTTGGCTTAAAAGAAGCACACAAAAAAAATTTGGATGAGTTTTTTGTTTGAATTTCGAACCCAAACACCAATGGTACAAATGAGATGAAAAAAACAACAACTGAGGAGTGTGAGGACAGAACGACACATGTCCAGTTGCAAAAATTTTAAGAAATCGCGAAAAAAAGGGCTTATGTCTCTGAACTAATTATTCACTTTGCTATCTAAAAGTACCTTTTGAAAGTGTCTGAGATTGAAATTATTTGAAGATTAGTGTAATGTTCTGTGCGCCTACTCTTCAATTATAACACAGAATTCAAGTTATGAAATTATTAATATTAAAATATTATTTTTTACTGGGTTTTATAACATTCACAATTTCAAAATTATTGGAAGCTGAATACTTCCGTGCTTTTAATTGATAGTGAGGGAAAGAAACAAGACTATGATGCTTTCTCGTATTTTTGATGGTATTTACATTTATAAATCTTTCCGATAAAAAAGTTTGAGCAGCTTCAACATTTAGATTCGATACAAAAAAAATTGTATACCAGGAATTTGAACAGAACAAATATCGAACATTGCTTTTGGAGTAAGTATTTGATGATCTGCAGTTCGTTGTAAGCTATCTTTTCTCACGGTCCTTTTGATTGTACCTCCTGCACCATCACATGGGTTCTTGCCGTGAGAAGTTGCAAAAAAACGCCATTCTGCTTTCAATTGAAAATCATCTTCGTGATGGCATATATTTTAAATTTTTTTTTTATTTTTGTATTGAGCAGTTGCTCCATCGCTGAAGTAATGAATTTTTTTAACTCTTGATAATTTTGTTTAATATGATGAATGGAAATTTTTTTGAAATGAATAGAAAGATACAGTACTGTGTGCTAAGCCAGTGGTCGGCAAACTTATTCGCCAAAGAGCCAAATATGTATATTACAACGATTAAAAAAAAATTTGAGAGCCAAATGATGGAACACTCAATGCGAACAATGTCCTTGCATCTTCTTGGAAAGTTTGAGTATGTCAGGTTCATTTGTTGTTGTTTTTGATTTTCAGCACGATCCCAGTTTTCATCAATTCTCAGTTTATTCTTGATAAAATTCATGCTTGAAAAATATTGTCCGCATGAATATGTAGAACCGAAAAGGGAAGAAACTGCAAACGTGAGTCTTATGAGTTGGTCATAAGAGTCAGGAATACTATTCCAGACGTTGAACATAGTCATGTTTTTCTTCTCCAGGTCATGCAAAGCAGACCACTTACTTACTTACTTACTTAGATGGCCATAACAACCCGTCGTCAGGTTACGGCCGACCTCATTAGCTCTCGCCAGGCGCCTCTGTTTTGCGCGTGCCTTCTCCAATCGTTAATGCCAAGCGCGGTTAGGGCTTCCTCAGCTTGGTCTATCCACCGGAGGCATGGTCTCCCTCTTCGTCGTTGACCGGGGACCTTCCCTTCGAATACCTTTTTCGCTGGAGCTTCTTTATCCATACGATGGACATGACCCAGGCAGCGTAGTCGCTGTATTGTTATACGCTTAACTATGTCAATGTCGGCGTAGAGCTCATACAGCTCGTGGTTCATTCAAATGCGATAGTCGTCGCCAACTCGAACAGGACCAAAGATTTTGCGGAGAACTTTCCTCTCGAACACCCCAAGAGCGGCTGCGTCTGTTGTCGAAACCACCCATGCCTCAGCGCCATAAAGAAGCACAGGTAGAATGAGCGTCTTGTAGAGTGTTAGCTTTGTCGATCGAGAGAGAGCTCTGCAACGTAATTGCTTACTGAGACCGTAGTAGCACCTATTAGCAATTGTTATTCTCCGCTTAATCTCCAGACTGACATCATTGTTGCTGGTTACGGCAGTGCCAAGGTAAATGAATTCCTTGACAACTTCTAATTTACAGTTGCCCGCTGTAACATGAGAGTCTAGATCCCGTGCTCTCTTGTTGTTGTTAGTAGACATCATGTATTTCATCTTGTCCTCGTTTACCGTCAAACCCACTTTGGCTGATTCCTTTTCAATAGCAGTGAAAGCAGCAGTAACATCTCTCTTACTCCGACCGATAATATCAATATCATCAGCGTACGCAAGGAGCTGAACACCTTTGAAGAAAATGGTGCCATTATGATGCACACCGGCTTTTCGTACGATCCCCTCCATAATGAAATTGAAGAGATCGCACGAGAGCGGGTCGCCTTGTCTGAAACCTCGCTCGGTATTAAAAGTTCCGGAGAGGTCATTCCCTACCTTGACGGAGCTAAACGTATTGCTCAACGTCATCCTGCAGAGCCTTATCAACTTTGCAGGTATACCGAACTCAGACATTGTTGCGTATAAGCAATCCCGCACTGGGCTATCGAACGCAGCTTTATAATCGACGAAGAGATGGTGAGTGTCGATTTGATATTCATGGGTTTTCTCCAGGATTTGGCGTAGTGGAAAAATCTGGTCTATGGTGGACTTACCAGGTCTAAAGCCACACTGATAGGATCCGATCAGCGTTTCTGTATACGGCTTCAATCTTTCACACAATACGCTCGAGAGAATCTTATATGCGATGGAAATAAGACTGATACCCCTGTAGTTGGCGCAGATTGTCGGGTCTCCTTTCTTTATTATAGGACAAAGCACGTTGAGATTCCAATCGTCGGGCATGCTTTCCGCTAGCCATATTTTGCTGATGAGTTGATGCATGCACCTTATCAATTCATCGTCAACAGCTTTAAACAACTCAGCTGGCAGGCTTTCAGCACCCGCTGCTTTGTTGTTTTTGAGTCGATCGATAGCAACTCGAACCTCTTAATGGCTAGGTGATGGTACTTCCACTGCGTTATCATCGATTAGTGGTATCGTGCTGCATTCTCTCTGGGTGGAATTGGTGGAATCATCGCCCGTAAGCAAGTTGGAGAAATGCTGCCTCCATAACCTCAGTACACTCTGTGTATCTGTAACCAGATTTCCATTTTCGTCTCTACAAGTGGATGCTCCGGGCTTGAAACCTTGAGTTAGACGCTTAACTTGTTGATAGAATTTTCGTGCATCCTTCTTGCCCTGGTACACCTCAAGTTCCTCACGCTCACGCTTTTCCTGCTCCCTTTTTTTACGTCTGAAAATGCGCCTCTCTTCCTTCCTCTTTTCGTGGTAGTTTTCTCGCACGCCTCGCGTTGCGGCTGACTGCAGCGTCTTCTTGTATGCGGCGTTTTTTTCAGAAGTCGCATCGCGACACTCCTGGTCATACCATTGGTTTCGAGGTTGTGGGCGTCGACAGCAGCGCGCATGGAGTGGGAGATGTGTGTCCAAAGTCCACCGGCGGCCTCGGTTCCAGAGGTCGGTTGGTTGAGCTCAACCAACATACAATCTCCCCAGGAGACCTCCAAAACTTGGAGTACCGGGTGTAAGCGAATTTCTTGATGTGAGCAGATACATCCACTATCTGCTTGGTATTGCGTCTAACCATCTGGATAGCCAAATACTCAAGCATATTGACACAAGATATACCTTCAGCAGTTATATTTTCATTATTCAATGTTTTATTATTTACTAGCATTACCCTGTGCGCATCGCTTCACCTCAACCGTGGTCTATATTCCATGTGCAGTCTGCGCGAAAATTCTATTTACAAAATACTTTTGTATGAACACCACCCTTAGTATGCACCCAAAATTAAATTTTTACAACCTAAATAGTACCTCTTAATATAAAAACCACGTGGTGTAAATTCCATGAGAATCGATTAAGCGGTCTTCGAGAAAATTATATTTAAAAATATTTTTGTGTGAGGGTCACACTAAATAAAAGTTTTGTATCCTTAACTATGCCTCTTAACAAAAGAGCTACGTAGTGTAAATTCGGTGTGAACCAACTAACCTGTCTTCGTGAAAATGATATTTCAAAATATTTTTGTATGAGGATCACCCTAAATAAAATTTTTACGGCTTTATTTGTGCCTCTTAATATAAAACCCATGTAGCGTAAATTCCATGAGAATCGATTATGGTCTCCGATAAAAAGATATTTAAAAATATTTTTGTGCTACGTAAGTTCAGGACTACAGTTCACAACAAATTCGTCAATAACTTTTTGCCAAAACATCCGCGAGATTACAAATACAAAGACACTGTGGAAAAACTGACGCAACTTTTCGGTGTGCAAAAGTCTCTTTTCAATGTGCGATATCATTGTCTACAACTAACCAAAGACGCTTATGCCGATTTTATTACATACGCTGGCACTGTCAACAAGGAATGCGAAAAATTTCAGCTAAGCGGACTTTAGACCAATTCAAGTGCTTAATTTTCATCATGGGTTTGAAGTCGCCGGCCGATTTTGAGGTTAGGACGAAAATGTTGGCAAGGTTAGACAGCGACGCTGAAACACTTACGCTTGACAAATTATCAGCAGAATGCCAACGTCTATTAAGTCTAAAAACAGATACAGCGTTAATTGAAAACAACAAAAATGATTTACATACAGTCAACCGCTTACAGGCAAATAATAACAAAAAGCGTGTTCCAAAAACACCATGTTGGTTTTGCGGAGAGATGCACTATACATCTGAATGTACATTCATCAAACATAAATGTAAGCAGTGCAACCGTGTGGGACACAAAGGAGGTTATTGTGATTCTGGTAATCCGTCCAAGTATCAAAATCAGAAAATAAAAATCTAAAGAAAAGGAAAATTTTCAACAAAGGTGAACGCGACAAAAAGAGAATAAACAGCATTTTTGTTACTAAACAAATTAACGTAATAAAGCGAAAATATATTCGCGTTCAAATCAACGATTTTCCCATTGACCTTCAATTCGACATAGCTTCAGACATCACCATAATATCTGAAGATCTTTTCCGACAACTTAATGTGTGCAATTCTACTGAAGGTAGCAACACAGCTCGCAGCGCAAAAGGTGAGCTCCCATTATCAGCACAGTTCCAATGCAATGTTGAATTCAGAGGCAAGCAGACATCAGCAACATGCTATGTTACACCAATTCAAGATCCCAATGTGATGGGATTAGATTGGATAACAGCACTCAAACTGGACAGTGAGCCAATCAACTACTTACGTTTGCAACAAAGTCAACGAGGGATCACACAAAAATCAGGAAAGTATAGACTTATGTATTCCAACGAAAATTTCACTGCTGAAAAAGTCATTTCCAGCTGTTTTAGATGACAAGTTTGGTCTATGTACAAAAGCAAAAGCACATCTTACCATCCAGCCAAATAAGCAGTCCGTTTTTCGACAAAAACGACCAGTCGCTTACGCTATGCAAGGTCTTGTAGAAGCAGAACTGCAACGTCTTCAAGATATCAATGTCATATCGCCAGTCAACACCTCAGACTGGGCCGCTCCAATCGTGGTTACGAAAAAGCTAATGGCAACGTGAGGATATGCGCTGATTTCTCAACCGGCTTGAACGACGCTTTAGAGATGTACCATATCCACTACCATTGCCTGAGGATCTTTTTGCGCGACTCGCCAATGCAAAAGTGTTCACTCACATCGATCTCTCAGACGCGTTTCTTCAAGTAGAAGTTGATGACGATTAAAAGCATCTGCTAACTATCAACACTCATTTAGGTATATTTCGATACAACCGTATGGTTTTCGGTATAAAAACGTTCCCGGCTATATTCCAGCAAATTATGGATAAAATGTTAACGGGGCTCACTGGAGTCGCTGCATATATCGATGACATATTTATAGCTGGAAAAAACCAAGATGACCATGACCAGTAGCGGAATTCCCAAACTTGTTAACGACGATTGTTGTTATCGTTAACTGCACATAACAACATTGTCGTTAAATGGTATTCTCAAAAACTAGGTTAGTCAAACTTGTCGTTAAATTTGACAGTTCCTTATCGTTACTGAACAACATTTGTATGGCAATGCAATATCTAGCGATGGACTACGCCACTTTTGGCGATGAGATTGCCTTGCAAGGCAATGCAGCAGAGTGGGCTGTGCTACGTCATGTCGATAGCCTTTTTGATTTAAAGTAAAGCAAGTTTCGCAAACTGTTCCGCTTGACACCCGACTTGGTCCATTATTTAATAGAGGCAATTGGTAGCTGATTGAAAAAATAAACAATTTTACCATTATCGGCCAAAAATCAAGTAAGAAGTTCAAGCAGTGTAATAACGCACAAAATTGTCATAAGTATCTTGTTTCAGGTGCTTGCAGAGCACAGTGGTGCCAAATCGTGTTTTTTTGGCTCAAAAATCACTAGAGAGCGCAAAGCTTGTCACAATGAACAATTTTTTCTTTTAACTACATATCGCTTATTAAGATTCTAAAAAATTCTTGGAGCCCGAATATGGAATACAAAATACAGTTTTTTGGAAACGACCGGAAAATTTTTTTTTTAAATATTTTTTTGGTTCTAAAAATTGCTAGGGACTGAAGAAAAAACAATTTTTTTTTTTCTGAATGAGAGCTAACTTAATTGCCAGCAAATCAGCGGACCCTGAATTTTGAAACCAAATGTTCGGTTTTTATTATTTTAAGTCAAAGGCTTAAACAAATTTTTTTAGATATTTTGACCAATACATTCTAAAAAACACGTTATTTTTCCAAAAAATATAAATAGCTTACAATTTTTTTAGTATGTTCATTTTTTCAGTATATCCACTTTAAAATGGTATGTAGTTTGTTCCAAATTAAAGTCAATAATTACCACTCAAACTCACCAAAGTGATTTAACTTTTTTTAAAATGAATTCTTTTTATAAAATTATTTACCTGCCTGTAGAAATAGACATCACAAGGCTGTACCAATAACTCTTAACTTAAAATTATCTGTTTTTCGCTCATTAAATTTATGATTAAATCATATATTTCTTTGGCAATGAGCGTTGCTTCAGACGAAATGGTCGTTGGTTTTTCTTGAGAGATAATATCATTTTCCCTACACAACGTCTCTAAATAATCCAAAGCAGATTTTTAATTGTGGTTCGATTCATCAGGAATCGCAGGAAACTCAAAATTTTTGCTGTCCACATCCATTTTATGTAAATAAAATAAATACAACTTTTGAACACGTCGTAAAAATAAAATATGTGGAGGCGTCTCCAACAAATCAATAAAAAAAAACTAGGAACAAACACGATAGGTGCGATTTATTTATTACATCCTGCGAAGTGAACACTTAACACAAAATAAATACTAATCAACGAAATGCTCAAGTTGAAGTACAACAAAATAAATAAACTTAAAATTAAATTTGTATTTTCTTGCTATAGACACTGCAAAAATTTGAATTAAAAAATGCTTTTTTGGGACTCGTGTTAGAACAAAAAAAATCGTGTAAGTGTTTCTTATTTCTGATCCTTGATATTTCAAAATCGTGTAAAAAAAAGTTAGGTGCATAGTTTTGAAAGTAAAAAAAAAAAACAAAAAAAAACTTGCCTCAGCGGTGACTTGAACTAATGACCCCCATGATTATACGCTAACTCATTACCCACTATGCTACTCTACAAGTTGAAAGAAGGCAAACTTTTTTTGTATAAAACAACTAGGGGAAAACTTTGAACGCGAATTTCTCGCATTTCCTTGAGAATTGCGAAAAACGGTGATGTGTATATGGGTTGTCTTATATCCCGTGAATATTTGAGCCAAATCGGTGATGCAACGGTGGTCTCCTTGTTAAATTTGTATTCAAAAGTATTAAATTTTTCTACGGCAGTTTATTTATTTTTTGGTTGTCTAATGACTATGCTGCCATGTTTTCAAAATTTTTTAACGATGTTTGCTTTAGCATTATTAACGATAAGCTTGTCGTTAGCTATTACTTTGGGAATACGGCATTCGTTACCGCAAACGAAAAAATTGTTAACTAACGATGTCGTTACTTAACGACAATTTTAATTTGTGCTTTTGGGAATTCCGCTACAGATACTACATGCCATTCTAAAGAGCATCCATAATTTTGGTTTTAAGCTGAAGGTTGATAAATGCAAGTTTTATTCAACTGAAATCAAATACCTGGATTTTATCAGAAATCAAAATGGCTTACAGCCAGATCCAGAGCGCACTGCAGCCATTAATCAAATGCCTGAGCCAAAAGATGTTTCCGAATTGCGATCGTTTTTGGGCGTCATACATTTTTATGGACAATTCATTGGAAATTTACGCACCTACAGAGATCCGCTAGATGAGCTACTGAAATTAAACGTCAAATGGCACTGGATTAAAAAATACCAAGAATGCTTCAATAAGCTTAAAAATGTTCTTTCATCAGATTTATTGTTGACTCATTACGATCCAAAGTTGGACATCGTAGTCGCGGCTCATGCATCAAATCACGGACTTGGCGCTACAATTTTACACGAGTATCCTGATGGCTCGATGAAAGCAATTCGCCATGCAGCTCGCTCACTCACCCCAGCAGAAAAGGGTTATAGCCAAATTGAAAAAGAAGGTCTAGCCATCATTTTTGCGCTCACCAAATTTCATAAAATGATTTTTGGTCGCAAGTTTAAACTGCAGACTGATCACGAACCTTTACTTGCAATTTTTGGTAACAAGAAAGGCATTGCAGCTCATCAAGCAAACCGATTGCAGCGTTGGGCTATAAAACCTTTGGCATACGATTTCGACATCAGCTACATATGAACAAGCAACTTTGGGCATGCTGACGTTTTATCCCGTCTAATGGATAGAAACGCGACTCCATCTGAAGACTTTGTCATAGACTCTATCAAATTTGAAGAGTTTTAAAGCAGCTACATAAAGGACATCAAACGTACCAAATCGATAGCAAGAAGTATTGTTTACTGGTACAACATAGATTCCGAAATCGAATCGCTTGTTCGGAACTGCAATGGATGTGCGGCAGCAGCAAAATTACTAACGAAAAAACTTTTGCATCCACGGCCCACTCCATCCGAAGCTTGGGAACGCCTTCACATTGACTATGCCGGTCCAATAGATAACACTTATTTTCTAGTTGTTGTCGACGCTTACTCGAAATGGCCTGAAATAATTCCAACAACAACAATTTCAAGTAACAAAACTATCGAACTATTGCTATTGATTACTGTTATTGTTTTATTCATCTTTCCTTTTGTTCAGTACTAGTTTATTGTTTATTTTATTTTACATTGCTTATTGGTTGGTTTTTTTCTTTGGTTTTTTTAATACTGACACTTCGGAAACGTGATTGTTTGTTTGGTCTCTTTAGTTGATATAAAGCGATTGACTGATGATGATGCTATTGCATCGAAACAATTGTATCAATTTTTAAAATATAAATATTTTAAAATAGTTGTTGTCGACGCTTACTCGAAATGGCCTGAAATAATTCCAACAACAACAATTTCAAGTAACAAAACTATCGAAATGCTGAATGAAATTTTTTGCCGGGTTAGTATTCCAAAAGTTATCGTTTCTGATAATGGAACACAATTTGTGAGTTCACAATTTCAACAATACTTTGCAGAAAATGGAATTACACACCTTCGCTCTAGTCCATATTACCCGATGTCGAACGGACAAGCCGAACGATTAGAGGACACATTCAAAAGAGCTCTCAAGAAACAAAAAGGAGAGGAAACGACCGTAAAAAACCTTCAATCATTTCTTCAATGTTACCGGTCAACTCCAAACAAAAACACACCAAAACATACGTCACCGGCAGAAGCTTTATTTGGGCGTAATAACTATGGAATTTTCCGTCGTTCGTCATCCGCCGCAATTGTGTTTATTCAAACGACTTCCGACGGATTTTTTTTTTACAGCGTTTAATCGTTGTCGCTTAATGCATATTACTATAGCTAAATCGTTAAAGCTATGTTATGCAGTTCAGTGAACAAGTCGTGAACGATTCAAAACACTTCGTACTTTCAAAACGCTTTGCCATTTGGCTTATGCATACATATGCTCTGAATCAGGGCGAACTCAGTAAAAACTAACTACATACTTAAGCTTATGCATAAACGTAGTATATGACTCTTTTCTGACTCTGTTATGCTTCATAAGTTCTGAAACGAAATTTGAACTGATACTGTTACTATAGTAGTAACTTATTTAAATAAATAAACTAATAATTTTTCAGTTATACACCCATGATCAAAATAATAGATACATACACCAAAAGGATTTTCACTCAATCCCCAATAAATTGGCATTAGCTTTTTTTATAAAACTAGAGAATACGATTTGGCAATGCCAATAAATGTGAAAAGAATAAAGGTGCTTCCCTACCATGAGGTTAAATTTTGCAGTCTCACATCAGTTGGTCGGGCTTTGATGGTGAGAAAAAATGGCGAAATATGCTTTTTTTCTGACTCGCACATGGAACTACTTACTTTTGGAGAGCCTCACATTTCTTGTGTAGTCATTTCCAAATAAAATTATAAAATATTTCGCCCTTTTTTCTCACCATCAAGGTCCGACCAGCTGACTGTGCAAAATTTAACCTCATGATAAAATTTTGTACGCATCAGCGAAACCTTTTTAGCGATTCTTCCAGGAGGTTTGCTTTCTGCAAACGACAACGAACTGATGGAGGACTTGAAAGGGTTTCTTTTTTTTTGAAAAAAAAAATAACTATTTGGCAACCTGCTTCTGGAGAGGTTTTCGTTGGTCTACCTCTAGTTTCTTTTCCTATTTTTTTTTATAAAAACATTTCGCACAAAACGCAAAGACTAATCCACTAAACTAGCGATGTCCTGTAAAGATCTTCCTTTTTTTCGTGGGGTCAGAACTAATCGTCTCTCTTCTACTGTGCAATGACTTGTTCGGCTCATATTTATAGTAAATTTTTCATTATTTACTTGCAATTAACTTATATATAAATATACTTTTACCGTTATTTAAAAAAAAAAAAAACACTAAAAAAGTTAAGTTTTATGATTTGCCCAGAATTAGAGCGGTGGCGGTAAAGCGGCGACGAATATACGCTGTCAAAAATTATAACATACTTGATCATGTGAATTTGAACAGAATTGCGGCGTACGACTGGTGACCTGCCGACGGTTAGCCGTCGATTTAGATCAGTGACCGGCAGCCCATCTGGCCGCTGCCAAGCGAAGAGCATAATCATTCGCTCTTGCTGAACGAATTCAACACTTCTGTTTCAATTGAAACGTTGAATGAGAAGGTTCGCGCTGCGCATTTTATTTAGTGCACTGCGAAAAATTCTGAGGTCATCCAAGGTTTCAATATTTTTGTATGTGATGAGCTTGATTTTACATATTTTGTGCACAGATCTATATAATGGAACAAAATATCAATAAAATATTTGAATGCGATTGATGCATTCGGTCCATTTTAAACACATTTCCAGGATTCAAGGAGGAGGTATTCATTAAGCTGAATGAAATTAGTAACTGGTTTTTTAATATCCGTAGAAGTGTATTCTTTCTTGTTTCTTATAACCTTATCAAATCAAAGACAAGTAAGGCAATGATCCGAGATAGCTAAGTTACACACCGAACTACTGATTGTCATTTGATTCAAATGACTCAGTTGTACAAAAATATGATCGATACATGTTGCTGAAATTTGCGTTATACGTGTCGGTTCATTTATATACGACTCAAGCCCAAAACAGGAAAGCATATTCAAGTAGTCATCCACAATTTCAGAATCCTGCAATATGTTTAAGTTCATATCGCCCAACAATACTAAGTTTTGCGAACTTTCGCTAGATAACAAGTCAAACAAATCACTGAGGAACTGCTCCTGTGAAGTTCCGACTTGGAATCTATATATGCATATGAAATTGCTTATGATAATTGAACGATTGATTTCCAATTGAACACTTTACCCTAATTCCATCTAAACTCCTGAGGCTATAACTTAAGAAATCACAATTTAGGTCATTCGAAACAAAAACCGACTTTGAAAATTTACATTTCTACATATTTCACAAGGAATTTCAAATAAATTTACAAAAGGATCAACGTTCCTTAAGTTCATATCGCCAAAAATTACAGTTTAGGAAACAAGTTAGTTAATCTTTTGAAGATCCTCTAACGTATTCGCTATAATAGCGCTATCACCTTCCTTTTTCCTCATAAAAACTCTATCATTTTTAACCCATACGTATTTGAATTGTTTTTCTTTTTAAATTTTTGTGCAGACTTAAAAATAAGCCTAGTCGAAGCCTGCAGACTTTCATTTAAAAAAAATTTGTCATTGCTGGTACCATCAAACAATTTTGTTGTCAACTTGTTCCTATTTACAAATTTTTTCCTCATTAGATAAAAACTTAACGCATAAGATACTAGTAGGTGCACCTTGCACAGCATTACCCTTGAGGTTAAAAGTCTTTACGTAAAAATCATCAATATGTTCTTCAGTTATGATTGTGTCCAGTCCGTCTGAGAATCTTTTAAGTGCTGTACCAAGAGCATTATTGTTTTTCACGTCAGGTACACCAACAATTTCTATGCTCTTCTCTTTGTTCTTTTGTTTTAAGAAAGTTACCTCATTCTGAAGTTCAACAACCTTATCAAGCAGATTTTGCTTGTCTTCTTGCAATGCATTTTATTGCAGGCCATTATTTCAGCGTACAATACTTCAATGGTTATTGGTGTCTCATTTTCTTTCAAACTCACCACGATGTTTTTATTTGTTTTCTGTTTTTATTGTTGACTGATATTTGTGTTTGAGCTTAACTTAGTTGTTGCTACTGCGGCTGCAACTGTGTTGTTGTTTTTTTATTTTGTTGCGTCTGTGCTTGCTGGTGTATTGGCTGTTGTAGTTGTTTTTGATGATGTTTTGTTTGAACTTGAGATCGAAGTTGCTGCTCAGCTGGTGGAGAAGGAATCATTTTTTTAGCGTGATCTAATTCTGCTCTTTTAACTGCGACTACGGATAGTGACGAAGAAGACTGAAGAGTAGGCGAATTCTATTTTGATCTTATTCCGCTCTTGTTGTTGCAACTACGGTGTGAAACGAAACAGTCGGTGGAGAATGAAGTGACGCACGTCTCTCAGCATTGCAGGCAGTGCAAAAAAATAGTTGATTACTAGTTTGCATATGGGCATTTCCGCCAAAAGGCCAACCGGTAAAAACCAGTTCAAAACATTAAAACCACTTTTTCACAGCCATAGCACAACATAATTGCAAATTTTTTTTTTGTTTGAAAGGATGTTAAGAGAAGAAGAGACATTTATACTTTTTTTTCAATAGTAGGCGGTGCCACGCCTCTAAAGGGAAAAAACGTTTCCGCGGCTAGGCTAATAGATCGATTTTAATGAAATTTGGTTAGGAGATAGAATGTTCAAGAAAAAAGGTGTGGCATCGCTCCAAATGGGAATAAACGGTATTACGGCTGTGCCACTACACCGATTTTGTTGAAATTTGGTATGTAGATAGATTGAAAGTTGAGTAAAAATATATTTTTTTTAGTGGGCGGTGCCACGCCTCTTACAGGAAATACGTTTAAACAGCAAAAAGACAAGTCTTATATTCTTTTAAAAAAAATATCTACTCCTTCTTCTTTTCTTTGTTAAAATTGATCTCACTAATTAATTTCATAAATATAAACATTAAATTTGTTTTATTAATTACTGTATATATCTTAAATAATCTTAATATATATAAATCTCGTGTCACAATGTTTGTCCTCAATGGACTCCTAAACCACTTAACCGATTATAATAAAATTCGCACACCATGTGCAGTTCGATCCAACTTGAGAGATAGGATAGTTTAAGGTGCATATTTAGGGTGGCTCTCATACACATTTTTTTTATAATAGCATTTTCACAAATACCACTTCATCGATTCACATGGAATTTATGCCACGTAGCTTTTATATTAAGAGACACTGTTTGGTTCATAAAACTTTTATTTAGGGTGTATGCTTAGGGTGGCCCTCATGGAAAAATATTTTTAAAAAAAGCATTTTCACGAAGACCGGTTAAACGATTCACACCGAATTTACACCAAGTAGCTTTTATACAAAGAGGCATATTTAAGCTTAAAAATTTTTTATTTAGGGTGGCCCTCATTTAAAAATATTTTTAAAATAGCATTTTCCCAAAGGCTACTTCATCGATTCACATGAAATTTACACCACGTGTCTCTTATATTAAGAAACATGATTTGATTTATAAATTTTTTATTTAGGGTGGCTCCAAACATAACTTTTTTTAAAAAAATCATTTTCGCGAAGACCGGTTAATCGATACACAGCGAATTCACACCACGTAGCTTTTATATTAAGAGGCATAGTTAAGCCTACAAAGCTTTTATTTAGGGTGGCCCTCAACAGCAATATTTTTAAAATAGGATTTTCACAAAGATCATTGCATGGATTCACATGGAACTTACACCATGTATCTTTCATATTAAGAGGTAAAGCTAAGACCGTGCAGTACCATGCCTTCCATATAAAAAGATACCATAATTTGTGATGCAGATGAATGAAGCTAGATACATATATAAAATGCACGGGGCAAAAGAAGTTTCAATGAGAAAATGGGTGGTGCCACACCTTCCGTATGCGAATAAAACATTTTATATATATCAGCAATTATTTGATGCAGATGATTGAGACTTGGTAATATATAAAACACAAAAACTATAGTAAATTAAACTCATCGCTCCACCTAGCAGTAAGGCCAGAAAAATGTCTGCCAAGTCTACTATACTATACTATATGTAAAAAAGTAGGGACAGAAGTTGATTTCACTTTAACGATGGGCTGATTCGCTTTTACATTCCATAGCATACAGCTTCGCGTCACCTACCGGAAAGGGCAGAACAAACGTCTGCCGGGACAGCTAGTATTATTTATGTAAATATTAAATTCGTTTTGAAAATTGTCCAAGTTAGCCAAAATGGAAAAATATGTCCCGTTCGAATGTCCCGTTCGAATGAAGTATTATGCATGGTAAGAAAAAAAGTAAATAAGATATTTCAACCAAACGAAATCTATTGAAAGTTATATTATTCCACAATATTTTAAAATTAGTCGCATTAAAAAATGTTGTCAGATTTCGCTGACTTGTGCTTTTCTATAGATTGCCATGAAAAACACTTCCGTTTTTTGTCCCGTTCGAATGGCTTTTTATTGCCTCTATTTTGGAACCAGTATTACGTCTGGCATCAACTTTACCACTCAATTTAGTGCTACCAAAGGGCTATTCCTTAAAGTAACAGAAAAAATAAAAGTGTTTTGCTTTGACTTTTATTCCACTTTAAAAAAAAACTTCCGTCTCGTTCAACATGAGAGAAATGCCCATATATGATATTTCATTTTCAGATAGATTCATACTCAAACTGTGGTAGAACTCATTGCAACCGAAGCGTTTTATTTTATCTTGGCCACGTTCGACCTTTAGATTACAAACACACGGCATTTTACTAAGAATAAAAAAAAATATACGTGCTGACCCCACGACCACACGAATACTCTATCTCAATACTCTATCCGGGTATCCCATACATTTTGTATGAGTGTTTTCAATTTTTTATGTTGTTAACGGTTTTTTCTATTTATAGCGATTATTGATTATGCATTTTGACATGTGTATGTATACATTATACATTTTGCTACAAGCACTTTGTGGAGGAAATTTCTCGAGATGCAAACAAGAAATAGAAACAAACGAACAAAATTGCTTGTAGTAAAATGTATAATGTATGTATATGGGCATTTCCGCCACAAAGCCAACCGTGACAGAAAAATTAAGGGTTATTATAAAAGCGTTACAATGTATCTGATATTATCTAAGAAAAATATTCAAATTTTGTTAATTTAAAAAGAACTCATTTATCACATTGAGCAAACCACTTGCAAACTTGCATAGATGCAGTTTCTCTTTTTTTGTAATATCGAATAGTATTTTGCCTTAAATATTTAAGTGTGTAAGAGAGGTGATACATGATGATAGTCTTTCCGAAAAATCTCTCTTCCAACGTCAATTAGCTAAAAACAATTCAAAAGCATCAAACCAATCTCTATTAACTGTAAAATTTTAATTTGCTTAAGTTCATGTTCTAAAGCAGTGGTCGGCACCCCATATGCTCAGGCCCGTGCGCAGGAATCATCCATGGGGGGGGTTTTTAACTCGAACATTTCATGTTAGATTATGTTCATAAAAAACGTCAAAAAACTGTTTACTTTTAATATAGACATTTAATAATAATTAAATACATTTGTACACGTGCTTATTAGAGATGTTCAAAAATATGTTCTAGATTCTAGAATACTTCAAGAACACTCGATTTTTGAAAATTTATTCAAATTCGAGTATATCCCCATTTAAAAAAATAAAAAAAGAAATAGTCCTAGGGTTGCTACCATAGCTGCAAAATTTTCATTTTTCGGAATTTAGCGAAAAAATAAAGGAAATTTGATTTTCTTCTTATTTTTAATATTTTTTTTTTAAATTTTTTTTTCGATTTTCCTTATCTAAGCATAAGGAAGTATCGAAAAAAAACTAACCGCTATTTTTTAAGCCTATTTACATTATAAGGAAAAAAATTGTGGTCTCCCCGCGAGTAGAGCTTTGGTGTTTCTTGTGTAACAGTTCAAATCCTTTGTTGATTTCACTGCATTCACCTTAATATTATAACATGAGTTTCTATTAAAAAATAAATGAGAAAAAAAATGAAATTTGATTTTTGGTCCGAAAATTTTCAAAGTATTTTATATGCAAATAATTACAATATTTGCTTCAATAACTAGTCACATGACACAGTGCACACAGTTTAACTCTTTGACGACCATAGGACACATGTGTCCCAAATACAAAAATATTCTTCAAAAAGAAAGACTACTTTTAAAATTTTTTTGCTTTAATACGTCATAAAAGTGGATTATAACGGTATATTTTTAGTTTGAAACGCACTTTTTGCTTATGTCGTAATTGCTATTTTGAATTGGTTTTTAATAATAGTCCAAATAAATTGTTTCAACCTTAAGCTATTGAACCATATTCCATAAGCATTTTACTACGCTATTTCATTATTTTTAAAAATATTTTTTGTAGTATTTATATAAAATTCGATAAAAAATACAAAGGGACACGGGTGTCCCTATAGACGTCCACGGACTTTTTTCAACTGAAATGTTTGAACTTAACTGAAACACTGAACGAGGGAATATCCTTCGTAAAATGGATGGACAACAGAGCAGTGACCCTTCTTACAAATTTTCTTTCGCCTATGGAGACAAACATTGTAACGCGTCGGTTATTTTTCGACATTTTTGATATAGGTGTAAATAATTCATATGTTATTTACAGCAAATGTAAAGCGGAAAATCTCCTTGAAGGGTCATTACTAACTTCTCTTGACTTTAGAAGAGTAGTGGCCACAAATTTGATCTCAGACTTCACTTCACGACAGAGAGCCGGTGGAACTTTTTCAAAATCGAAAATCAATAACATAAAACGTTCAACTCCATCACATCCTATGGTCAGAAGCGATATTAGAAAGAGATGCATAAATTGCTCAAAAAATAAAATAGAAAATCGCACTAATACATATTGTAATCAATGTAATGTGTATTTATGTTTTATAAATAATAGAAACTGTTTTGGTGAGTATCACAATTTCTTGTAAATGTATGGATAAAAACTTAGTTTTAGATATAAGACACAAATATTTCATGTAACATAAAAAAGATGTACAAACAAATTGACCTTCTTTGAGGCTCATAAAATTTCTCAAAATCTAAAATCATATTTTATAACTTTGGAATATTTTTGGCTTAATCGCAGCCCAATAGAACATGTTCATGCTTGGATTCCATTGGATCACGTTTCAAAAGCTTATGGTCGTCAAAGAGTTAAAAAAAATATAAAAAAAAATTTAATGTTGAATGAAAAATTTTTTTTATTATCTATTTTTTTAATTTAAAATTCATGTATTTGCATTAACAGTTTCAAGTTACAGTGTATTAAGGTGATTTCAGTGAAAACAACAAAGGATTTGAGCTGTTACACAAGAAACACCAAAGCTCTATTCGCGGAGAGATCACCGATTTTCTCCTTATGTATTAAAAATAGCTTTAAAAATAGCGGTAAATTTTTTTTCGATTCTTCCTTATGTGTATATAAGGAAAATCGAAAGAAAATTAAAAAAAAAAAAATATATATAAGAAAAAATCAAATTTTCTTAATTTCTTTGGCCAAAGTCCGAAAAATTAAAATTTCGAATTTGAATAAATTTTCGAAAAACGAGTGTTTTTGAAGCATTCTAGTACATGCCCTATATTTGAACAAGTCTAGTGTTTATGTTATGATTCGATATTCAGTTATCATTACGTAAGTACCTAATTCTGCGAGATACTTGAAAACACCCGTCCAAAACTCTATCCACATTGATTTCGATATCGCGATTTATATTTAGCGAGGCTAAGCCATTCAGCCGATCTTCGGACATAGTTAATCTGAGGCATGTCTTTAGACGATGTAGCGCTGAAAAGGAGCGTTCATTTGTTACTGATGTCACAGGAAAAGTTGCCATAACACGAAGCATTTAATGGACATTTGGAAACGCGTCTTCATTGCAAATATCCAGTGCTTCGAGAGAATTTTTGATGTCTTGCCCGGCAATGCGTTGACGCCAAAGTTGAACTTCATTTATCCACATGTCACGTGAACCATTATGCAAAATTGACGTGAATAGATTTGTGCATGAATTTGCAATGAAGCTGATTTTTTTGATGCCAGAGTATGCTTAAACGCGCATTGAAAAAACGCTCGCTCCTTAGCGACGCGCAGTGGTCCCAAGTCGTGTTTTTTGGTTCAATAATAGCTAGAAAGCACAAATCTTGTCGAAAATTAAAAACTCGGGCTTCGACGATTTATTGGCATTTTAGTTTTTTGATTTAAAAAAAAAAAAAATTATTGTGTCTTTTTGATTATTCGTTCAAATGTCAATAAAAGCCTATGTGCGAAAATTCCCAATGGGGGGGGTTTGAACCCCCAAAACCCCCCCCCCCCTTGCGCACGGGCCTGCATATGCTCGCGAGCAAACGAAGAGAATAAGCGAGAGCAAGCAAACTGCAAAATGAGCTGGTTATTTCGTTAATGCACTGCAAAAAATTTTGAACTCAAATGACAAAATAAATATTTTTTCTCCGCAAATTTTTTTGCCAATGCGCAATGCTTAATCTGCAAGCGAGTTTTAGTACTAGTTGATAAATTTCATGATGAAATAATATGGAGCGTAAACAGCAAAACCTTCAAAAATTTTTCGCAGTGATGGGTGCTTTTGTAATTTCTCTCTCTTTTGAGAGTAAGTAAATATTTGATATTTGCGCTCTGCCGACCACTGTTCTAAGGCAGGGGTCGGCAAAATTAAAAGTGTGATTGTGCTAGTGAGAGGAGAGAGGCTGCACCGGAAGAAATTTTTCGTAGAAATCGTTTGCAAAATTAATGTTGCAGCAGAAAGTTAAAAATTAAAAAAGATTAGAGAAGGTATTCAGATTCTAAAATCTTGAGCGCAATGCATTTTTTGCTATATGTCGTCAAAAGAAAACAACGAATTGGCGACGAAAAGGAATTTGAAATGTGTCATAATGCCTTTTCGTTGTAAATTCGTTAATTTGCCATAGCTGTAAAAAAAAAATTCTCTATGTGCATTACATACGATTATAGCTACATCCGCATATGATGTTGCTTTGTCAATGGTTTTTCAACAACTGAATGAAAGACCATAAGAATTAGTGATGGGAACTATCGAATAAAAACTATCGAGTTATTCGATAGTCTATTTGTTTTCATTCAGTCGATAGCTGTTCACGATTCACTCATTGATAGTTTCACTCACTAGATCACTCATAGAAAAAGTTCAACTACAGCGCAACTATCAAATAAATAGTTCTTTGTGTGATTTACAAAAATCACTTGCTTCAAATCACTCAATGACTGAATTTATACAACTGAATGTAGGGGAGAAGTGGGGGTTGTGGGCATGGGTCGGTTGTGGGCACCCCTACGTATATTTTCACAAAATGAAGATTGAGTTTCGTTGGTAATGTCATTCGCAAGCAATTACCCTATGTATGATTCATGCCAAATATCAAAGTAAACGGACGCGTTTGCTTTTGGAAATGAACGAATTAGTTTTTTTTTGGGCTTTGAAAAGGTGGTGAAACTTTTTTCTAACATTTTCAATAGTGTATCAATCAAAGTGGATCGATTGGAAAGGTAAGTGTAATGTATTTTTATTTAGTCGAAGTATTATGCTGAATGGAACAATATCGATTTAAACCAAAAAATTTATGCATAAACATTTTTTCATTACTTTTTAAAATGTCTACTAAAGTTGGTTGTGGGCACAAAAATTGGGTGGGTTGTGGGCACCCGTTTTTTTAGTCAAATTTTAAACCAAGCGCGTAAAACCAACTTCCGCTAAGCATGACAAGGCAAAGGAGTCCACGCCGTCTGACGAGGATGTGGACTTTTGTCTCATCTGCTTGAAATTTTTGCCACGCCAATTGACCGCAGCCAACTCCATCAATTGTAACATCTGCGATCGAGCTTTTCATTTGAAATGTGCGGGCATGCGGGCAAGTTATTATACATGTCAAAATTGTATTTCCGACGATGAATAACGCCTATGCAGGCTTTGAGATTAATAAACTGTCATTTTGTTCATATTAGTTGTGGTTTTTCTTCATATTTTTCCATTTGTAGCATTTTTTCCAAGGGTGCCCACAACCCCCCCTAAAAAAAATTTTAGCTGAAAGTGACGATTTTACGAAAGTCCATGTAAATTTTTTTTGCATGACGGAATGTTATGGTATGTTTCTTTATAATTAGTTAGCTTAGGTTTATAGCTTTACACAGATACCCATATGTCCAAATAATATGCACTAGGTCGGTAATTATAAGCCGAAAACAAAACTATGCCCACAACTCCCACTTCTCCCCTATTCATTAGGTATCTTATTTTTGTGATAATATATTTAGTTAATAAGAGTAATATTTTATGTTGTGCCTTATATACGAATATGCTGCTAAGCAAAAAAATTTAAATCAAAACATAGTTGCAATACGCTGTAGTTGGTAATATTATATTAAATGACTGGATGAATTATGCAAAATTATTAAAAAAAATTTGATTTTTAACAGTGATCAGTATACAGAATTAATGGTAACAAACACTGAATTAAAATTAAATGAGTGAACGAACGAGTGAAAAAAATCATTCGATAGTCAAAATCATTCAGTTACTAACTATCGATTGTTGAAATCACTCGATAGTTCCCAACACTAATAAGAATGCGTGTAATATTTGAGCGCACAATTGTGCTATGTGGTGCCGACCACTGTTCTAAAGCAGTGGTCGGCAGAGCGCAAATATCAAATATTTTCCTACTCTCAAAAGAGAGAGAAATGACAAAAGCACCAATCACTGCGAAAAATGTTTGCACGATTTGCTGTTTACGCTCTATATGACTTCTTATTTCAGGCGTTGAAATTTAGCTTTAAAATAGCTTTCTATGTGAAATTTATGAACTATCACTAAAACTCGCTTGCAGATTAAGCATTGCGCATTGCCAAACAAATTTTCAGCAAAAAAATATTTATTTTGCCATTTGATTTCAAATATTTTTGCAGTGCATTAACGAAATATCCAGCTCATTTTGTAGTTTGCTCGCGAGCATATGAGGTGCCGACCACTGTTCTAAAGACACAAATAAAACAGAAAAACATCATTTGTTCTCATTTCGAAATTGATAACAGCAGCAAGTGTGTCAAAATTATTGCACGAACAGAGTTTCATGTACATAATTAAGAAAAAAAAAAAACCGAGTGCAAAAAAAACAAAATTTTTAATTTTTGGAGCTGTTTGAGTAGGTCATGTTCGAAAACATAAGTGTAATAAATAGGCAGTTCAAATCGATTAATCCACTTTTTCACAGCCATAGCAAAACATAATCGCATAATTTTCTTTCTTTGTTGGAAAGGTTGTGGAGAGAAGAAGGGACAATTAGACTTTTTATTTTTCAATAGTAGGCTGTGCCACGCCCCTAAAGGGAAAAAACGTTTCCACGGCTAAGCTAACAGACCGATTTTAATGAATTTTGGTTAGGAGATAGAACGTTCCATAAAAAAGGTTAGTAGAGACTCTAAGTCCTTTAAGAGGGCGTTTCATTGCTCCAAAAGAGAAAAAAGGGTATCACGGCTGTGGCAATGCACCGATTTTGATGAGATTCGGTACGTAGATAGATTGAAAGTTGAACAAAAATATATTTTTTTTTAGTGGGCGGTACCACGCCTCTTGCATGAAATACGTTTTAACAGCAAAAAGACAAGTTTTATATTCTTTTAAGAAAAATATCTACTCCTTTCTCTTTTCTTTGTTAAAATTGATCTCACTAATTGATTTGTTTTTTAATTGCTGTATATATCTTAAATATTATCTAATATATAAAATTCTTGTGTCACAGTGTTTGTTACCGTACTTCTCCCAAACGGTTTGACCGATTCTTATGAAATTTTTTGTGTATATTTGGTAGGTCTGAGAATAGGGGGTAAGCTAAAAAAATTCTATTTGGGGTGGCCCTCATACAATTTTTTTTTATAATAGCATTTTCACAAATACCACTGCATCGATTCACATGGAATTTACACCACGTAGCTTTTATACTAATGGATATGGTTTAGTCTATGATTATTTAGGCTGCATATGTAGGGTGGCCCTCATACAAAAATATTTTTAAAATAGCATTTTCACAAAGGCCACTGCATCGATTCACATGAAATTTACACAACGTAGCTTTTATATTAAGAGGCATGGCTTAGTTTATAAAACTTCTATTTAGGGTGGCCCTCATACAAATTTTTTTTATAATAGCATTTTCACAAACACTAACCTATCGTTTCACATGAAATTTACACCACGTGTCTTTTATATTAAAAGACATAGTTAAGTCTATAACACTTTTATTTAGGCTGAATATTTAGGGTGGCCGTCATAAAAGAATATTTTTAACCCTCTACTGCTTACAGAGCCATATAAGGATTTTCAACTTTGAATATAATTTTCTCCACTTTTTCAACGCTAATCATAATTCAAATTGCCATTTTTTTTTATCTATACTATATTCGCGTTTTTTAATATTTTACCTATATATGTACGTAACGAAAAGTTGGTTTGATGCAAAATCAGTTTATTTAGTGCGATCTTACATTGCAGTCGAAATTTCAAAAAAAGTGAATTGCTAAAAATGTAAATTATATCTTTGTTATAATGACCAAATGAAATTGTTTTTCTTCATTTCACAACGTTGCCTAAAACAAAAATTTTTCCGTTTATAAATTGATCGAAAAGTCCATTGTTTTCATACAGAGGATAAAAAAGATGCAAAGGCTAAAAAGGACACGAACAGGAAAACATTTTTTTTGTTAAATTCGTGTATAAAATGAATAAACAAGCGTATATTTGAATAAAAATATTTTTTTTACTGACGCTTATATGCTCATGCAGTAGAGGGTTAAAAAAGCATTTTCCCAAAGACCACTGCATCGATTCACATGGAATTTACACCACGTAGCTGTTATACTAAGAGGCATAGTTAAGCCTACAAAACTTTTATTTAGGGCGCATATTTAGGGTGGCCCTTATACAAAAGTATTTTTAAAATAGGATTTTCACGAAGACCGATGAATCGATACACACCGAATTTACACCACGTAGCTTTTATATTCAGAGCCATAGTTAAGCCTACAAAACTTTTATTTAGGGTGGCCCTTACCCAAAATATTTTTAAAATAGCATTTCCACAATGACCAGTCCATCGTTTAACATAGAGTTTACACCACGTGCCTTTTATATTAAGAGACAAAGTAAAGCCCATAAAATTTTTATTTAAGGTGCATATTTAGGGTGGCCCTCATGCAAAAATATTTTTTAAATAGACCACTTCATCGACTCACATGAAATTTACACCACGGGTCTTTTATATTAAGAGACACTGTTTGGCCCATAAAATTTCTACTTAGGGTGGCCCTCATACAAAAATATTTTTAAAAAAATCATTTTCACTAAGACCGGATAATCGATTCACACCGAATTTACACCAAGTAGCTTTTATATTAAGAGGCATAGTTAAGCCTACAAAACTTTTATTTAGGGTAGCCACACACAAAAATATTTTTGAAATAGCATTTTCACAAAGACCACTGCATCGATTGACACCGAATTTACACTACGTGTCTTTTATATTAGCAGACATAGTTTGAATAAAATTGATTATTTAGGGTGCATATGTAGGGTGGCTCTCATACAAAAATATTTTTAAAGTAGCATTTTCCCAGAGACCACTCCATTGATTAAAATGTAATTTAAGCCACGTGTCTTTTATATTAAAAGACATAGTTAAGTCCATAAAACTTTTATTTAGGGTGGCCATTACACAAAATATTTTTAAAATAGCATTTTCACAATTACCCGTCCACCGTTTAACATAGAGTTTACACCACGTGCCTTTTATATTAAGAAACATAGTAAAGCCCATAAAACTTTTAGTAAAGGTGCATATTTAGGGTGCCCTCATGCAAAACTATTTTTAAAATAGCATTTTCACAAAGACCACAGCATCGATTCAGATGGAATTTACACCACGGGTCTTTTATATTAAGAGACACTGTTTGGCCCATAAAATTTCTACTTCGGGTGGCCCTCATACAAAAATATTTTTAAAAAAATCATTTTCACTAAGACCGGATAATCGATTCGCACCGAATTTAAACCAAGTAGCTTTTATATTAAGAGGCATAGTTAAGCCTATAGCATTTTCACAAAGACCACTGCATCGATTCACACCGAATTAACACCACGTGTCTTTTATATTAACAGACATAGTTTGAATAAAATTTTTTATTTAGGGTGCATATGTAGGGTGGCTCTCATACAAAAATATTTTTAAAATAGCATTTTCCCAGAGACCACTCTATTGATTCACATGGAACTTAAACCACGTGTCTCTTATATTAAAAGACATAGACATAGTCTTATATTAACTTTTTTTGGTCTAAAAAACTTTCATTTAGGGTGGCCCTCATATAAATTTTTTTTTTTTTAAATTAATTTTCACGGAGACCGGGTAATCGATACACACCGAATTTACACCACGTAGCTTTTATGTTAAGAGGCATAGTTAAGCTTACAAAACTTTTATTTAGAGTGGCCCTCATACAAAAATATTTTTGAAATAGCATTTTCACAAAGACCACTGCATCGATTCACATGGAAGTTACAATTAGTAGCTTTTATATTAAGAGGAACAGCTAAGACCTTGCAGTAACACGCTTTCCATATAAGAAAGTATCAAAATTTGTGATGCAGATAAATGAGACTAGATACATATGTATATTAAAAGTACGGGAAAAAAGAAGTTTCAATGAGAAAATGCGAATAAAACAACATTTTGTACATATCAACAATTATTTGATGCAGATGATTGAGACTTGGTAATAATATAAAACACAAAAGCTATAATAAATTAAGCTCACTTAAAAATGGGCTGATTCGCTTTTACATTCCATAGCATGAGTTCATACAGCTTCGCACCACCTAAATGAAAGGGCAGAACAACGTCTGCCGGGATAGCTAGTTTTTTATATAAATATTAAAGTAGTTTTGAAAAATTGCCCAAGTGAACATAAGCAGAAAAATATGTCCCGTTTGAATGGATTATTATGCCTTGTAAGAAAAAAAGTAAATAAGATTTTTCAATCAAAAGAAATCTATTAAAAAGATACATTATTCCATAACATTTTAAAATTAGTCGCATTAAAAAATGTTGTCAGGTTTCGCTGACTTCTGACAACTTTACCACTCAATATAGTGCTATCAAACGGCTATTCCTTAAAGTAACAGAAAAAAATAAAAGTGTTTTACTTTGACTTTTATTCCACTTAAAAAAGAAACTTTCGTCCCGTTTAACATGAGAGAAATGCCCATATGTACATTCAAATGTCAAAATGCATAATCAATAATTGCTAAAAAATAGAAAAAACCGTTAACAACATAAAAAATTTAATACACTCATACAAAATGTATGGGATACCCGGATATGTTGGGTGTATGTTGATGTATAATTTTTTGGCTGTAGACACAAAGTTTAACCGTTCAAACAATATAATCAACTACCTCTCCCAATGTTACTGGCATACCATTTGGAAGCTTATGGATCGAGCTTTTATCTGAAGTTCACTAAAAAAATATTAAGAAATGGGGTTTTCAAAAAAAAAAAAGTCACAAAAACATTTCCATTTACAAAATTTTCGCAATTTTTTTTTTCTTAAATTGAAAAAAAATATAAATAGTTTTTTCCCCACTATTAAACT
The DNA here is from genome assembly GCA_949775025.1 of Tricholauxania praeusta. Taxonomy (NCBI): domain Eukaryota; kingdom Metazoa; phylum Arthropoda; class Insecta; order Diptera; family Lauxaniidae; genus Tricholauxania; species Tricholauxania praeusta. Next base: position 75,487,908 of record OX459029.1, on the reverse strand, counting down.
AGCGGCATTAATCGCAGAATAAATCAAAGTTTTTAAAAGTAAAAAAAAAAATTAAGAAATGGGTTTTTGAAAAAAATTCAAAAAAATTCAAAAAAATTCATTTCCATTTACAAAATTTTAGCTCTTTCTTTTTCTTAAAAATTAAAAAAAAAATATAAATAATTTTTTCCCCATGAAAAATTTTATGGCATTAAGCGCAGAATAATTCAAAGTCTTATTAAAAAATTAAAAAAAAAATTTTAAAAATGGTTTTTTAAAAAAAAATCCAAAAATAATTTTAAATTCGCAAAATTTTTGCGAAATAATTTTTTTTTTTTTTTTAAAACAGTATTTTTTTCGAAAAGTACAAGTAAAAACCTAAAATCCTATTAAGTGATAAAGTTTGCTGTAAAGTTTGCATCATTGTACGTCTTTAAAATGAATTTTTCTTTTGGTGTATTTTTTATTCCGTTCCTATATGTATAATTTTACTTGTTAAAGACGTACAATGATACCAAAAAATTATTCAAGGAACATAAGGATACGATAATAATTACACAAGCAGACAAAGGTAACAAAACTGTAATAATGTACAAAACCGAATACATGACAAAAATGAATAAATTATCGGAAGACAAACAAACATATAAAACAATGAGACTAACAGCAATGACTTACTAACAAAAAATAATAACATAGTAAACACATTATACAAAAAACAACATATAGAAAAATTTGAAAAATTCAAACTCTTTTGCTCGTTCGCCTTGACACCACGTTTGTATGGACTTCCTAAAATACACAAAATTGACACACCTTTAAGACCTATATCGTCCTCGAACAATTTACCCTGCTACAATCTTTCCAAACATACCGGACATATACTTAAACAATTAATTTCCATTGACTACAACATAAAAAATTCATCCCAAGTAAAAGACAGATTAAAAGACTTAGAATTAAAAGAAGATGACAGACTTGTATCCTTTGACGTAGTATCACTTTTTACAAATATATCAACTTATCAAGCTATAAAAATTATAATGGACAAAATAAATGACAAAAATTCCCCGTAAAGAATTTCTTTATATACTGGAGTTTTGTCTGAAGGACAACAACTATTTCAAGTTTGAAGACACCTTTTACCATCAAATATATGGTATGCCAATGGGCAATCCACTTTCCCCAACAGTAGCTGACATTATATTAGACAATCTCCTTGTCGAAACGATACTTAAACTTGACAAACTCAACATAAAATTCAGATTCATCTGCAAATATGTTGACGATTTCCTTGCAATAATTAATAAAACCGATATTGACGTCAGTGGCGGATCTAGGATTTTATTCAGGGGGGGGTTGAAATTTTTTTAAATGAAAATACACATCGATTGAATTTTTCAACGAGCAATTTCTATATTTTTTGGCATATTACAACAATGTAATCAGTATGTAGTGTATTTTATCAATAAGTAATATTAAGTACTACTTTACTACTATTACTTTAAACTATCGTGAATATCAATAATCTATTACTAAGTTTAAGCCACTGTAAATATATATTAAGTCACCATATGTTTTATGTAAAACATATGTTTTTGTTTACATAAACAAGGATACCGTTATTCCTGTATAAAAGCAGGAAGCGGTTTTAATAAAGCTATCAGTTGATCAATTAGCCTTAAACTGGCTGCCTTTTCTTTTTAACTAATAAGCCTTAGACTGGCTGACAATTATTTTTACAGAGCACTCGTTGAAGCGCTTTAATTTTTTTTATTTGATTGCCCGTGGCGTTTTTAAGCGCCGGCAAATACTTTAGGCAGGTCCTACTTTTTCAATATTCATAAAACCTGCTAAACCCTACATGGCGATCTTGCCAGTACGTGGCAACAATTTTATGCCAACCGATGACTGCGTACCGGAATCTATAACAAACAACGAAGCAGCACCAGCGTACAGAGCTTCAACTGTGGTGGCACAGCCTCAAAGCCTGTCCATTGAGGAATACAAAAGACGTCAACAGCGCATAAAAGAAGCGCAACTAACACGTATCCCAAGCTCAGTAAAACCAAAACACAAAAGGGGTGGTAAATTAGTAAAACTACGCAGAAAATTGAAATGTCTACAATCTATAGTAAATGCTGATCCACCACCATCATGGCAACAGGCAAATGCTATCTGGCAAGATATAATATCCATTGAAGCGGAACTGGAAAACCATAAAAACAAAAGAGCAAACACTTCACAAACACATTAAAAACAAAAAAAAAAACACTGTATACTATTTTTATATTTTTATTTCTTTCGATACACATATACATAAAAAATGAATTAAATTAAATCACTATTTTTAATAACATAAGCTTTTTCTTTTAAATATTTTTTCTTTTTATTATTATAAAAAACACTTTACACAAATGCAAACGAAAATACAATATTGCCACCATTTGCTTCTCTTTTTATTTTGACGTTTTGCAAGTGGTCACATTCAGAATACGCAATTTTTGCATAAATTCTTTTCGTCGTTCACACAGTCGACAATTTTTGCAAACAGTTTTTATGATTGAACAAATATGATATTAAAAAAACAAAAATTAAATGAATTTATCTATATATAAAAAAAAAAATTTTTAAATTTTTCTTTTTTTTAAAGTAAATGGAACTTATAAATAAATCGAATTTAGAAATACAAACATTGTATATAAATCTAAAAAAAAGCAAAAACAGAAGTTATTCAAAAAAATACATTGAAAACAAATTCGCGCGAATAAATTTTTTAAAAACAAAAGTTAATGAAATTTGTGCAGACACACAACTTGATAATTATTATAATTTAAAATTTCAATTTGATGAAAATTACACAAAAACAACAGAGTTTTTAAAAAATTTGAATATTAAAGAAAAATCGGAAGATAATATAGACCTAGACTTGGCTGGTATTTGGTTGGACGGCGACAAACAAAAAATGGCCCATTTCGACATATCGGTTGTAGGAAAAAACCTACAAATATTCAAAGGAATATTTTCTGATTTGGAGGATTTCATCGTCCAAACAGAACTCTTATATGACATCTTGAGGGATGAAGATAAGCCACTATTCATTAAGTACGTCTACAATTTCAAACTGACAGCACAGGTCCGTAGTGTTTTAGGTCGAGCTAACAAACCCTCGAATTTTACAGAGCTAAAAAAATTATTAGAAGATTCCTACCCAAATCCAAGGACTCTACAACAGGTTTTAACAGAGCTAGGGTCCGTTAAGCAAAATAATAAAAGTATAGCCGAATTTAGAGAAAAAATTGCAGAACTTTCAGACCAATTGAGTATATTCGAAATAAAAACCTTATCTAATCCGAATCAAGAAACAAAAAATGCGATCTATAAAGTTAGTGAGAGCATGGCTTTGAATGTTTTTATGAAAGGAGCTAATCCTGAATACAAACAAATTTTACTGGCAAATCCACCGAAAACACTTAGTGAGGCCGTCGAAAGATGCACAACAGCCGAAAGAAGTTTCAATCATAATGAGAGCGATGTTTTCCAAATTCAGAACAGTAGATACCCGAATGGTAGAGACTCACAGAACAATAATTATAGATGGAACAATTTTAGAAACAATAGGAATAATTATGGAAACAATAATACCAGAAGCAATTCTCGAAATTACAATAACAACTTCAGAAATAATAATTATAGAAATGAAAATAATAATACCCGTAATAACAATTCAAGAAACAGTTATCGAAGAAATAATGTTAACAACAATAATAATCAGGGAAACGAAGATGGCCGGGCGACAGAAACTGTCACCCAAAGAGGCCAAAACTAATTTACAAAGCTTCAAAAAACTTCAACAATTACATATCACTAAAATGTCGCAATGAAAACTTAAACTTTTTGATAGATACAGGGGCGGATGTTTCCATTTGTAAAATTAGAAATTTGCAAGATATAAATACACAAAATATATCACATTTATCAGGTATAACCAATGAGGTAATAGAATGCATCGGTACAACAAAATTAAACTTAATATTTGAAGACTGCCACATTCAACACCATTTCCACATCGTTCATAACGATTTTCCAATCGCAACCGATGGAATCATAGGACGGGACATTTTAGAAAAATACATGTCAAAAATTGATTTTGAGACATTTAATATAACTTTCATAATAAATGAGAAAGAATTTACTCTGCCAATCATGTCAAAAAACACAAATCGAATGAATATTATTATATCAGCACGATCTGAATCTATCGTACCGGTTAATATTGAAGTTAATGAAGATAGCATCGTTTTAAATAAAGAAATAGCTGATGGAATATTTTTAGGAAATACTCTAATACCAGCAAAAGGTATATCCCATGTTAAATTACTAAATACGACTGATAAAGATTTAGTTTTGGACAATTTACCCTGCGAGATACAACCATTAAAAAACTATAATGTCTTTATTTGGGCCGAAACCAATTCATCAAACAGACTTGAAGAACTCTTAAAGAATTTAAAAATTGGTTGCAATGAACCGAAAGCGCAAGAGTCACTTATAGAAATAATAAAGAATTTCGAAGATATTTTTCACCTCCCGGGAGAACAATTAAGTGTCAACAACTTCTATAAACAACAAATTCAAATGACAGACTCAACACCTGTTTATATAAAAAACTATAGATTACCGGAAACACAAATTAAAGAAATCAATGAACAAGTTGGAAAATTACTAAATGACAATATTATTGAAAATTCAGTTAGCCCCTACAATGCACCATTATTAGTAGTTCCAAAAAAGTCAACCAATGATACAAAAAAATGGCGTCTAGTCGTTGATTTCAGAAAATTGAATGAAAAAATAATAAACAAATTGGGAAGAGCCAAATACTTTTCGACATTGGACATGACCAGTTCTTTCCACCAAATAGACCTAGACGAAGACTCACGACCATTGACAGCTTTTTCAACAGGGACAGGACACTTTCAGTTCACACGACTACCCTTTGGACTAAAAATATCATCCAATAGTTTTCAAAGGATGCTAACAATTGCATTAAGTGGTCTAGATGCAAAAGCATTTCTTTATGTAGACGATATAATCATTTTTGGTTGTAGTATAAAACATCACAACGACAATTTGGTAAAGGTATTCGAAAGGCTACGGAAATATAATTTGAAATTGAACTCAGAAAAATGTTGTTTTTTAAAACCAGAGGTGGTATACCTTGGTCATCTTATAACGGCCAATGGGATCAAAACAGACCCATCTAAACATAAGGTCATTAAGGACTACCCAGTTCCAACAAACGCGGATGAAGTAAGAAGGTTTGTAGCTTTCTGTAACTATTATCGCCGGTTCATACCAAAATTTGCAGAAATAGCGAAAAATCTAAACACTCTCTTAAAAAAAACACAAAGTTTCAATGGGGAATGGATTGTCAAGATTCTTTTGACACTTTAAAAACTAAACTCATGAACCCGCCCATTTTGCAATATCCAGATTTTGAAAAAGAATTTGTTTTGACCACTGATGCGTCAAACTATGCTCTTGGAGCAGTTTTATCGCAAGGCGAAATTGACGCAGATTTACCCATTTCTTACGCTAGCAAATCACTTTCTAAACATGATTTGAATAAACCAGTGATAGAGAAAGAATTACTAGCCATTCACTGGGCCATCAATTTTTTTAGGCCATATCTATATGGTAGAAAATTCACCGTCATAACTGATCATAGACCGTTAGTGTCACTTTTTTCACATAAGAATCCGTCATCGAAGATGACTCGTATCAGGTTGGACCTATGCGACTATAATTTTGAAATAATTTATAAAAAAGGAAAAATGAATACGAATGCGGACGCATTGTCAAGAATAGTTCTAAATAGTGAATCATTGAAAGCAATGATTCCAACAGGAATTCAGCAGAATATGAAAAATATCCTAGCTATCACCAGAAGCAAAAGCAGATTTGCCAAAAACTGCAAGAATGATAACACTGAATGCCTTTCTGGCAAAAATACTGATGAACTTTTTGTTTGGGAATGTACTTCCATTTCAGATGTAAATAAAATGAAAAAAATTAAGTTCTTTCCTCATAAAAATTTTGAAGGATGTAGCGATAATCCATTGAACACATCGTTGTCTTTGGAGAAACTACCATCCGAAATTGAGGTTAAAGATAGTGAAGTATTAGTTAGATGTAGTGATAATCCACTGAGCACACCGTTGACTTTGGAGAAACTATCATCGAAAATGCTTTCATTAGGGATTCAGGAGCTCGCATTAAAGAGCACAGATGAAATATTTAAATTCATAACAGTAGCAGAATTTAAAACAATGTATAAAAATTTAAAACGAAATAGCGTAAATTTGAAAATTTTAATATATAACGAACCTAAGAGAATACTGAATAAAGATACGCAACATATACTTATTCATGAATACCATAATTCGACACACGGAGGTCATATGGGTATAAGAAAAACAATTTTGAAACTTAAACAGAAATATGTATGGAAAAATATGAGCAGAATGATTAAACAATACATATCGAACTGCAAGCAATGCAAAATAAATAAACAAACAAAACATTCAAGAGAAAATCTAACCAAGACAGACACACCAGGAACTAGTTTCGAGGTAGTATCGATAGACACGGTAGGCCCTCTGCGTATATCGAATAACTATCGGTATGTACTAACGATACAGTGTGAGCTAACAAAATATGTAGTAGCATGTCCGATGGAAACAAAGGATGCTAAGACTGTAGCGAAGACATTAGTAGAACATTTCATTCTGACCTACGGACATTTCAAGAGTCTAAAATCGGATAAGGGTACAGAATTTACCAATCAATTAATGTCTGAAATATGTAACCTACTGAAAATCAAACAAATTTTTAGCACTCCATACCACCATGAAACTTTGGGCTCTGTAGAACGAAATCATAGGGTACTTGATGAATTCTTATTAAATTTTTGTAAAGACGATGAATGGGATTATTGGATTCCATACTTTTCCTTTGCATATAATACAACACCGCATATCGATACAAATTACACGCCATATGAGCTAGTTTTTGGAAAACTGTCAACATTACCAAATGACACGATTATGTCAGATAAGCCAGTCTATAATACTGATGATTATGCACAAGAACTAAAACAAAGATTAAAATTCTCTTTAAATAAAGCTAAAGAATTAATTGAAACTGTTAAAAAGAACAGAACACAGCAAAATGTCAAAATAAATCCCATAAATTTAAAAATTGGAGATTTAGTTTTATTAAAAAATATGAATAGAAGAAAAAATCAACCGCCATATCTTGGCCCATATAAAGTCATAGAGACAAAAGGTGTCAACACTGTTTTAGATTTAGGGAACAAAATCAAAGAATATCATAATAATATGCTAAAAAAAATGAATTAATCATATTTATTTCTATTATTATTAACATTAAAATATTATTGTATTACAAAATTATTTGTATTAAAATAAAAATAATTTTTATCTTAAGGGTGAGGGTGTAGTGTATTTTATCAATAAGTAATATTAAGTACTACTTTACTACTATTACTTTAAACTATCGTGAATATCAATAATCTATTACTAAGTTTAAGCCACTGTAAATATATATTAAGTCACCATATGTTTTATGTAAAACATATGTTTTTGTTTACATAAACAAGGATACCGTTATTCCTGTATAAAAGCAGGAAGCGGTTTTAATAAAGCTATCAGTTGATCAATTAGCCTTAAACTGGCTGCCTTTTCTTTTTAACTAATAAGCGTTAAACTGGCTGACAATTATTTTTACAGAGCACTCGTTGAAGCGCTTTAATTTTTTTTATTTGATTGCCCGTGGCGTTTTTAAGCGCCGGCAAATACTTTAGGCAGGTCCTACTTTTTCAATATTCATAAAACCTGCTAAACCCTACAGTCCAGTCAATGTTTTCAAGAAGGCGAGGTTTCTTCTGGCAAAATAATTCAACAATTTTAATTTCTTTATGAATATTTTCCAAAGCCAAACCTTTCAAGCGATTTTCTGTCATTGTAGACCTTAAATACGATTTCAATCATTTTAACACAGAAAAACTTTTTTCTGCTGGAATTGTGGCAAATACTTGCAGTAAAATTGTGATGCATTGGAAGAACGATTTCATTTTTTTTTTTGGTTTTGCTAACACTGGCTTACAAAAAAAGGTTTGACTTCTCATAAACTTTTTCTATATATTTTGGGGCGTAAATTTCAAAAATGAAAACCATTTTTTTTTCTTAAGAATCGCTTTCGAGATATTCCCAAAAAAACGCTTTTTTCTGCACTTTTTTCATTTATTTGGTCATATTTCTATCAATTTTTGTTCGACCTAAATCAGTTGCACACTATTCAAAAAATAATTTAATCTTCTATCTTACGGTTTGCTGTTCGGATCGGATAGGATTTGATGGAGTTACAAGCGGTCAAAGTCCAAAAAAGTGTTTTTTTTTGGTCTTTTCAAAAAAGTTATCAAATTTCAATTGCTCCATTTAAGTTCAAAAACCTTTCTTTTTTATGTTTTTAATATTCATGATGAAAATCTATTTGTTTAACAAATATTTTAAGTATATATTTGCTCATATCGGACACAAAATGCTAAAGCTATTCAAAAATCAATAAAAAGAGGTTATTTCCATATTTTCATTCATTCCCGTATATAGGCCATTGACTATGAAATTGAAGAAGGAACTAAGTCGTTAAAGATATTTTATTGTCTTATATTTATCAAAAATGATAAATCCAAAGTACTATTAAATTTAGGCTTGGACTTTTGAGAACGCTCTAAGGGTAAAATGAAATTATACGATCCAAATAAGAATAGAATATTGCAGCTCTGAAACATTTGAGAAAGAAATGTGAAATAAAAATAAATTAAAACCAGTAATATTCGGCCATTCCAAAACTCACATACCTAACACTGCATTGAAAGTAACTTTTAAATAAATGTTCAAAAGACGTTGAAGAGCTTGAATAAGTAGAGAAAAAATGTAAAAATATTGAACAAGTTTGAAAAGTATTGAAACAGTTGCAAAAGACTGTTGAAATAAATTAAAAAAGTCGAAAAAATATGGAAAAAACTGAAAAATGTTGAAAAATTGAAGAAGTTGGAAAAATATTGAAAGAGGTTGAAAAACTCTCGAGGAATTGAAAAGGTTAAAATGTTGAAACAGTTCAAAGTCCATGAAAAAGTCGAAAAAATAAAGAAAATGACGAATACAGTTGAAAGAAGTTAAAAAAGACGAAAAAATTCTTATGGGATATATGTATTTGTTGTTGTTGTTGTTTATTCTATCATAAATACAATATTTACATAAGTATAAATGTTACAATTTTTGAGATTTAATCCTATGGATTTTACAACAAATAAATTCTAATTTAACAATAAACATAATCACTTAAAATAAAATATTACTTTATAGGAAAATGACAGTAAAAAAACAATAAGTCTAGAAATAAAGGAAGAAGGGACTGCCTATGACAAACTCCGTAAGAGGGCGTAAGTCGAAAACCTGCATCTATTGATGAATGACAGGGTCAAATCGTTAATAACATTGAAGATCATTTTTTTTTTGAGCTAGCGAGTGTAACTCTGAAGTTGAAAATCTTTTTGGTAACCCAAAAATTGTTTTCAGATTTTTATTTTGGATAATTTGAAGTCTTTTTAAGTGAGTATTTGCACAGTTTCTCCAAACGGGACAGGCATAAGTCAGAATCGAAGTTAAAAAAGACGAAAAAATTCTAATGGGATATATGTATTTAAAAAAGTTAATGTAATATGGAAAATATTGAAAAAAATCGAATAGAAATTAAAAAATTGAAATATCCCAAGTCCACTTCTTCAATTCCGCCTAGTTTTGGTTATTAAATAAATTTTATTCGTGATCAACATCCGCTTACTAAATTTTAGCACAATAACTTGTATATTTTGCAATATCTTCCGTAATTAACCTTAACCCTAAACCCGTCCTCGGGGTACATTTGTACCCAAGCCACTTTCAAAGCAGAATATAAAACTCATCCAAACATCATAGGACACTGAATCATGTTTTTCTGCTTTTTTAATTCTTTCTGTATGTGATAGATTTTCTTGCAAGTGAATTTCATAAATATTTAGCTTCCACTGAGCAAAACTATCGAATGTTTGCCATGCGTCTTTGGGGTACATTTGTACCCCGTCAATTTTGCATACAAAATGTATGAGTACTAGGGTGGGTCGATTTGTTCGGGTAGAAAAACTTGGCAAATGGTATAGCAAAACTAAATTCTACGTTCAATTCTAAGAAAATTCGCCCAAAGAACCATGGGTCTAAAATCAAAATCGAGCCGCCGGAAATTCCTTTGAAAATTTGAATGCCGGAAAAACACTAAAAATAGTACTTTTACATACAAATGAGGCTATAAAATTCTCCGATTTTTATTTTAGACTCATGGTTCTTTGGGTAAATTTTCTTAGAATTGAACGTAGAATTTAGTTTTGCTATACCCTTTGTTGCTTAAAAATTTGACCCACTCTAATGAGTACCATTATTTTTTTCTTCTGAGATCGTGCTAAGGGTATCGTTATTTTATGAAAGTGATAAGCTGGCCCCATTTCGGCATATTTGGCATAGCTGGGCGTTAACTCGTTAATCCGTTTATCGTTAATTAACGAAGTTAACATTTCGACTAACGGATTAACTTTCGAGTTAACTTTAAAAAGTGTTAACGGACTTGTTAACTTCCGTTAAATTTCACCAAGTCCGTTAATCGTTAATCCAGTACCTACTATTTACCAAAAAGATACCACTCACTCCGCGCCGCGCCGCGAAAAACACGTTATGACAACAAATGCGTTCCGGTTGATATGAATGAAAAAGTATGACAGTAGTCGAGTGGATACAATTAAAAAATGCATAAAAAAAAGGTAGAAGAGGCGTTACGACAAGAAGCTGTCAAAAGTTCGCAGAACAGAGATAGTTTAAGTGGCGGAGGCAACAACGCGAGTCACAACGACAATGATGAGGAAGACTTTTTCAATTCTTTCACTCAGTCTAAAGAAAAACCTAACACCCACAAATCTTTAAATACTAAAGCTCAAAATCTCGTCAAAATGTGGCATTCCACAGGGAACAGATATTCATAAAGCTGTTTATTAAATATAATACTGCTATACCCTCAAGCGCTGCAGTTGAAAATCTTTTTACACGGGCAAAGATATATTAACGCCGAAACGAGACTCGTTTTCAGACAAGAACTTCAACATATTAATGTTCATAAGGGGAATATCCACACAGTGACGTACCGTGCATATTTTTGGCGCCCGGGACGAATAGTTCACTTGCCCTACATACACAAGAAAAAATGTCTCCAAAAACGGTAGCAAAATAAGATATTTCACACTGAATTACAAAATCATCATACATACCTTCCACTTCTTTATAAGTTAGTAAAAAAAGGTTATCAATAACGCAACGATATAAAAAATGCAATTTTTATCACGTGTTAACGGATTAACGTTAACTTACGTTAAATCTTACAAAATGTAACGCATTAACGTTTAACGAAGTTAATTTTTTTAGTAAGGGATTAGCGATTAACGAAGTTAACTATTTGGTTAACGGTGCCCAGCTATGATATTTGGACGCTTTTCCTAAGTAATATTCCTTTGAATTATGTGCCTTCGAAAGAGTTGGGCATTGATGAGCAGCTACTGAACACATGAAATCGATGTATGATCAGGCAATATATTCCATCGAAACCAGGAAAATATGGGATCAAGATCAATTGGGTCGTTGATGCTCCCACTAGTTTTCCGCTGTTTGGCGAAATTTATTTTGGCACACAGCCTAATGAAGCACGTTCAACTGGCATTGCGCATCAATTGGTGATTCGTCTGGCAAATCGTTGACTGAATAATGGTGCCAACATAACGATGTACAACTTTTTTTACGAGCTATGCCTTGGGAAAAGAGTTATGGACAAATTATAACACCACAACCCGACTAGAATTTTTCTTAGGCATGCCTAAATATACTTTTTGCCCTAACTGGGAAATAATTAGGATAGCCAAAATTAGGAATGTGTAATAGCAGCCTAATTAGGCAATTGTAAGGCATTTCTAAATTAGTTTTGCCTATCAACTGCCTGATTAGGCCCTACTGCGGCATGCCAAAGTTTGGTTTGCCTAAAGGTTTGGTCATGGTAATAACCTAAGGAATGCCTGAATTCAGTAAATCTGGGGAATAAGTAAGTAATGTGGTAGTCGTGACTAAGTTCGAATTTACTCCTGAACTATAAGAAATGACCGATGACAGATGCAACGTTTCCTGAACTTTTAACTTTGATTTTCATCATTTCATTTAATTTTTTAATGAATATTGACCTTGATATATTTATAATTTGGTGTTTTATTATGCGAACTCAAATTAAAAAAAAAAATTTTGAAGAACTTTTCCTGCGCTGGAGTTGAACCTGGTCATTCCGAGTTGTTAGATGCGTAGCTTGCGTAGCATGATTTTTCTAACAGTGTCATATATGAATTGTCATTTTATCAGAGTTCCCAGATTTGGGTGTTTTTGTAATGTTTGATTATTTTTTTTTTGCTGTAAATGTGTGTGGTAGCTGCCTGATAATTGGAATTAGAATATTAAAATAACACAAGCTTACTGTAGCAATGACTTTTTATTTATTTATAAAACAGTTTTGTGTCAACATATTTTTAATACAAACTGATATATACAGCCGTGCTCCCATTTACACTTGATTTTGCGATTTGCGTTTTTATACAAATCGTACGATTTAATTTTTAGGTGCTCCGAAATTCGTAAATTTTAGTTATCGATATGTTCCATTTTCACTTTGTTTTTGACAAGATAAAACAGCTGTTCTGGTTGTTTAAATAAATTTAAAAGAATCAAAAAATGCCATTTATTTTTTCAATTGCTTGTTTTGAAGCAAAAAGAATACAGAAACTTCTTGAATTAAGAAGAATGAAGCATCTACGGTCGAAGGCAAATGCATTTAACATGTCAGACGAAATGTGAGTTGCAATTATAGGCCTAAAGTGGGCTGTTTATTAACAACGTATTTTGTAGGTTCATAAAATCATTCCAAGTGGACAAGGACACAAAGGCAACTCTGTCAGACATATCGATAGTTTCATTCATTCATTTCATTTCATTTCATTTCATTTCATTTCATTTCACTTGTCACTCAAAAGCAAATCGCAACTTATTGTTGTTTTGAAAAATTTTTCAACATTAAAAATTGAGGTGTAGCCAGTAAATACTCATTTAAAGAATCAAATAAATCTGAATTTGATTTTTGAGTATGCCAAAATTATTTTAAGACATTACAGAAGAACATAAAAAAAAATGTTGATTTTAGTCAGTTCTTTATTTATACGAAAATGGCAATTTATTTTTCATTTCACCGACTCAACAGCAACCGATTTGAAACCGGAAAAATTTTGTGATTTACGAATATCGGAGCACGGACATTTGCGATTTGAAAAGTAAATCGCAATATTTTTGCGTTTCCGAAAATGGGAGCACGGTTGATAATCAAAAAAGCCTTTTCAAGAATGTAGTTATGCTAGTTGTTGTTAAATAGAATAAAAATTAGAGACGAAAGAGTAGTTATACGACTGAATTATGAAGTGCCGTATTTTTTAACAATTGCAGTTTTACTTATGGATTTAACAATAATGTCACAATTATAAAGTAAATAATTATTTGTGTAATTTGCAATGCTCAATGTAACATTATTTGTATTTTTTATTTTTGGTAATTGAAAAAATTGTTCTTTTTTAGCCATTTTTGATAGGATTCCAATGTAATTTTCAAATCCGATCGTATCGAATTCATCTAAAATTTTTCTACATCACCTGCAAGATGCCGGAAATAATGTGGAATATAACTTTTCGATTTGGGACTCAAAGTAGTTCAAAAGCATGTACATACACATGCAGAAGTAGAAAATTGTTCTACAATTTGTTTCTAAAAACTTTTTGCAAAACCACAAATATCCAAAATATATCAGAAGTGATCAGAATTCGGTCGCCTTCCAATATTTATGGTATATTAGAGGTCTCTGTTTCCCAAGTAAGCGTCAGCTTTGTACTATAACTGTTCAACCTAAATTAGAGCGCCAGCGTCGTTTAGCTGTCAAAATTCTCTCATGCACATACATTTTATATGAAGCCAACCGAAATAAGCAACGCTCTAACGCCAACGTATTCGATTTTCTAATTTTGACAGAGCGTTGGCAGCTAATTTTTTATTTTATTGTGTTGATTTTTTTTCTGTCACAAACAGTAAACAAATAAACTCTACATGACATTTAACGCTACGCTCTTATTTAGGTTCAGCGCTCAACTCAAAAGCGTAGCGCCGGCAAAGTCAACGCCCAACGCTCTAATTTAGGCTGAACAGTAAATCTGTTTTTTCTTAAAATAAAACAGAGTTCACACAAAAGCTTAATAAAATAAAGTAACTTTTCAAATCAGAAGGAACATTAATTTACATCGGTTCATTTAATTGTCAAAGAAAAATCAACCAAAATGAAAAAATCTTAATTTCTACCAAACCAAAAATTTTCTACCAAATTTGGGGAAATCTTCCAAATGTGGCAACGCAGGTAAACATTGAATTTTTCTAATAAAATTTAAATAATGTTTTATGATTCGTTATAACTTTTTTGTTTTCATAATTTTATATATATGACATCAAACTTATAAACATAGTGATGAACTAAGTGAATGTTGCCTGGGTGACTCTTTGCTTTGATGTTGTATTAAAATATGAATATATATGAAATCTGTGAATGAATGACGACTGACAATATAAATAAATAAACGTCACAAAAATAAATTCATTTAAAATAAGTCAACAAAAATATTAACGGGGAAGTGTGTGGGTAATAAAAATAATATAAAAAGTAGTATTCGTTATGTGTGGCGCTGCACTGCAATGACGTGAAAAAAACAACCAATGATAAAAAATGTGAAAAAACAACCAATGATAAAAAATGTTTCCCCAAGACACAACAATTTTTTTTTTTCATTTCCCCCTTGTAGAAAGGGCCCAACGAGAGCCTAATGAGGTAGGCGTTGAACAATCCTATTTGGGAAAATTTGGGGCACACCGTTACAATCCAAATTAGGTTGTCGTTGGGTTTCCAAACTTGGCCCTAACGTCTGGTTAGGCAAAACCAATGAGGACCTAATTTACGCCTAACGACATTTTCTAGTCGGGAATAGTTGGCACAATAAGAACAAAGAAACGCGAAATCTCGGTGCCATTTTCATCGGCTGCTCAATCTTAACAACGTGGCAAATTCGTATCGGTGTTCTGCTTTTCCGATGAATGCCAGCTCACTAGCTACACAAAGTTGTTGTGCTATTGTCAACAGCTCATCAGACAGAACTTATTGATGCAAATTTGAGAACCAAGAAGCCTGTTGTTATCTTGGATTACAACAAGTTCAAGGGTGGAGTCGATACGATAGACCAAATGATTCGTTGCTATACGTGCAAACGTAAGAGCAACAGATGGCCAATGTGTTTGTTTTATAACATGATTGACGTGGGATCATTCTGTGCTTATCGGTAGTTTGAACTGTGCCATCCATCGTGCCACCCACGACATTGCGACAAACGCAAAGTATTTTTGAAGGAACTGGCCTTGGAACTTATAAAACCACATCTTAACGATCGATGTAAGCATCCAATGAAAAAATCGATTTTGACAGCGATGAATTTAATCAGATTCAAACCGTCGAATCCTCCTTCGATAATTTCTCGTGCTGTTGAACAGGTAATAATCGAAGATAATTTTTTTGAAGTGAAAACTTCTTATGGCACGTTGTGCGGCTGAGGAAAAAAGTATAATTTCGCGACACCGACCGTCATCGGGAAGACTTGGGAATCGAACTCGATTTTGGAATTTTGAAGACTTGGGAAACGAACTCGATATTGGAATTTTGAAGACTTTTGAAACGAACTCGATTTCAGAAATTTGAACACTTGGGAAACGAACTCGATTTCGAATTTGGAAGACTTGGGAAACGAACTTGATTTTGGAATTTTGAAGACTTGGGAAACGAACTCGATTTTAGAATTTCGAAGACTTTGGAAACAAATTTGATTTCAGAAATTTGAAGACTTGGGAAACGAACTCGATTTCAAATTTGGAAGACTTGGGAAACGAACTTGATTTTGGAATTTTGAAGACTTGGGAAACGAACTCGATTTTAAAATTTTGAAGACTTGGAAAATGAACTCGATTTCAAAAAATTTATAAAACGTTGCCTACTTTTAGGTGCTATTAATAATTTGCCCCTAAAAGTAGGCAACACTTTCAGACAAATTTCAAAAAGAACGCCTAAAAGTAGGTAACGATTTTAAAAATTTCAGATAATGTGTCCTAATTTTAGGTGCTATTTTTGAAATTCGTCGGAAAGTGTTGCATACTTTTAAAGCGGCTCTCACACGATCAATATTACTGACAGTATAATTACTGACAGTATTTACATTACTGTCAGTGTACCACTCACACGGTCAGTATTGTTTATTGTCAGTAATCAGTTTTTTTGACATTCGACTGGTGAAGGTGCGAACTATGCTCCGGCTACGTGACCGACAGCCGAAAATGGCATGCCACTTTTTGGGGCAGATTCCATCCAAACTTGCATCACGCCTCCAGCTAGGCATCGGACGACCATACCCTTGGACGCAACGTTCCATGCCACTGAATGAGGAACTTTTTCAAGTTTCTTTCAAGTTTCGCTGCCTCATCGTCTATCTGCCACAAAATGGGGCATGCCACGCCCCCTCCCAGGATTTTTCCGTCCCGTGCCTACTTGCACCCTCTGACCAACTTTCAGCCGGATCTACCACTTTTTGGCCACTTTTCTGTGCAAATAATACTGATGAACTGTCAGTATTCACCTCGCACCATCAGTATTACTGTCAGTATTTAAAAACTTCGTCAGTAATATCCGATTTTTTCATCAGTCATCAGTATCGTTTTTCTATACTGACAGTACATCAGTACTCACCTCATACGATCAGTAATACTGTCAGTATGCAAAATCCTGTCAGTAATACTGATCGTGTGAGGGCCGCTTAAGGGTAAATTATTAATAGCGCCTAAAAGTAGGCAACGTTTTTTGAAAAAATTGGCCCATGAATGGAAAAAATTTTTAAATTTGTAGCATACATATGTTGACTTCCGGTTAGTTGTTGCTCAGTAAGCAAATTTTTCTCTGCTAGCGCAGCCGAAAGCAGAACCAGCAGCCCAAAGCAGAGAAAAATCTGAAATACCACGCCACCTTGAACCAGCAGCAAGCAAATTTGGTTTTTTGAAAAACTTTAAAACGTTATATCTCGGCTATTACTAAACCGATTTAGACAAATGAGGTGTAATAGTTTTTTTTTAAGAACAAGCAGATTTTTTTGAAGTCATTTGTATTATGATTAACTGTCACAAGATGGCGTTTTAAGCAGTTTGAATATTCTAACAGCCAGAACTCGGCAACGAATAAGCCGATTTTGATAAATGTGGTGTCATAGTGTCTGTTAGAAGAAGCAGATTTTTATCTTAAAATTAAGAAAAATTATGTTTAAGCTATTTAGTCACAGGTCCAGGTACTTTTTTTACCTGATTTTTTCTTATACTTACATAATTCGCAATGATGTGTCTTACTGCAATCAGAATAAATTTTTGTTTTTAAACATAAGGCGTACTTAGCTCAAATTTAATTATTCACAGTTGAGGCTACTGAGCCGAATATACTTCTTCCAGCAATTTTTGAAGTGAAAACTTCTTATGGCACGTTGTGCGGCTGAGTAAAAAAGTATAAACTCGTGACACCGACCGTCATCGGGATTCCCCGTCATGAATGCGATGGTAAAATTTTATTTATTTTTGTTTCTTTTAAATAAAAAATATTCCAAGTGGAAGACAAAAAGCAAAGCATACACACTAACTGACACATTTAATTCTCATTCAACGATTGTTATGCTTACATGTTTGTTTCTTTCAATGTCCGCGTTGTTGCGTTGACAAATTGAGAATGAGAGCGAGAGTAAAATTTGAATACATATTCCGTTTTTGTCTTCCATTGCATTGCCATATAAAAAGAAAACGCACACATACCAATTAACGCACTAACTTGCCATTAAACGATTTGTTTTCACTTCTGTCGGCACTCCCGGAGTGCAACCCGCCGTTTTTTTTTCATGTACCTAGTTCATGTAGTTCTCTTCTCATTATTCCTTTTCATTTATTTTCAGAACAAGCTGCAACAACGCGCGGCTTGTAAAAGCGTCCGCACAGGTAAAGTTGACGTAAAAACCCGCTTAGTGTGCGACCTGTGTTTAGTGCCCAACTGCCCAAAGCAAAGGTGTGCGAAAGGTGTTATCTCAACAAATTCATTGGTCCATCTAATGATGACGACAGCCATGATGACAATCGACCAACGACATCCAAAGTTGGACCAGCAGCAAATAGAGTATCTTTTTGGTAGCCATTATCGCTGACAGAAACTTAATTTTATCTCTATTTTTCAACTTTTTTTAGTATTTTTTTTATATATAAAGGAATGAATTGTTTTAATTTGCATTTTAATTCAGACTTTTCCCATATAAATATACTGGGGTACAATTGTATCCCAAAGACGGTCCACGTATTGTTTTACCATGGACGGGTGCAGGGTTAAAATTTATGGCGGTGACACACACCCTGGTACAATCCAGTTCGATTTTAATCCAAAAATAGCTTTCCATAAGCAAACCTCTTACATCAAATTTTAGTATGATTGCTCAGATATTTCGAAAGATATGCCACTTAACGTACTTTACTTGTATGAGAATCGCCACGCCCACTATTGCGCCAAATTTTTGTAAGAAGATACCTTATAGCAAGTACATCTGCCTTGTTAAATTTCATATCGACTACGTTGTTAGTTCTCTTCATTTCATATAACGTTTATAAATATTGTGGGATATCCACGCCCCTGTGAGAGACTTTGAAAACTCAAAAAATAACCAAATCCTAATTTTGTTCACATGCGCACCAAATCACCAAGTTTCATTAAAATCGCTGCAATAGTGTCAATAATTACTAAATAGATAAATCTAAGAATATTTGTTGGTCAAATTGCGTCGGAACACGGAATTTGAAAAAAAAAATTTTTTTAACTTAAAAAACGCTTCCTCACGATCGAATGGTCGCAGAAATTCTAATATTTATTTTGGGAGTTTAAAAAACAAAACGAAGAGGACATACATACATTTCGGAAATAAAGTTTTTTTGAAGTAAACTAAAAATAAATGATGAAGGATAAAATTTTTCATAAAGTCGTTTTTTTTCTTTCTTAAAAACGGAATGACAAAGTGAATATACACTCAGTGCTGGGTATATTTTTTTTTATTATTTATTTATTTACGAGCAGGGAAGAATCAATGAAGTGTCTAACTCAGCAGCGATTGAATACGCTTCATTAAAAATATCATCATATGACTTTTAATTTTTTCGCATCTATGAAAACAGGTTGATAATTTGCTTGAATATTAAACATTTTTAGAATATGCAACGATACTAAGAAATCGGAGCGTGCAATCGAAGCTGAAAGTTGGACCGCTTTTGAAGACGCTTCGGTGTTTTGCTTTGTTCTAAGTCTTATAATGTTTAAGAGTTAACGGTAATAATTCGCTCAAAGAATCAACGTATTTAGTCGCACACAATGCTTTTAAACGATTTTTATGTTTCTGGACTCCGTTCGGAAATTTTATCTATCAATAGTTGTACTCTTTCAGATGAATTCTAGAAAAAATTTGATACTGATGAAACTGTACCTAGCATGTTACGAATTTCAGAAATATCACGTGATTTGCCTGGTCACAAATTCAGAGAGTGACTGAAACAAATGAGTGTAAAATGCTAAGAGTTGGTTTTCAGATATCAAAGCCTGAACTCCTTTGATTTGTTCGATCCTCCATGAACGTTCTTGAATCAAAATATTTGTTACCACTCCCAGGGGGGGCTTTGGCCCCCATAGCCCCCCCCCTCTTGTATCCGCCACTGATTGACGTCATACTTAAAACACTAAACGAGTACCACAATAAATTACAATTTACGACAGAAATTGAAAACGAAAAAAGCATTCCATTTTTAGACATTAAATTACATAGACACAACAATAAAATCTACACTGAATGGTACACCAAGGACATAGCATCGGGTAGGATCATGAATTTCCACTCTACTCAGCCAATGAAACAAGAAATAAATACAGCAGGAAATTTTATATATAAAGTTATCACACTCACTAACACTCAATTTCTACAGAAAAATATTTTAAAAATCAAAACTACACTAAGGAAAAATGACTACCCACTACATTTAATTAACACACTAATCAGAAACAAAATCGACAAAAATAAACAAATATCCGCAACACCGAATCAAAAACAACCTCCTGGCAACACTGTAAATCAAGCAGAGAAAAAGTACTTCAGCACCGCATATATACCAGGGATGATATTTGGGGGCTTTTAGGGCTTTTTTGAGCCCTTTTAATTTTCAAAAGCCCCGTGGCCCATTTTATTAATTCTTGGCCCTTTTGCAAAATTATACCGAAAAATAATTACAATTTTTTATTTTTCAAAGGAAAGCTTACTGGGATAAGTGATTGTCGACTGGGATAAAATTTAAGGGATTTTTTTTTCTCCTTAAAGCTTTTTTGGGTAGAGAAAAGATTGGTCTGAAATAAATATTTTTGTTTTTCCGAACTTCTTTGATTAACCTGTATTTTTGTTAGGTAGAATTTAGGTAACATAAAATTTAAAAAATTTTGGTGGAAAATCGATCCAGGCAAATTTGAAGACTTAAAGAAAAAAGCTCGTAACAAATTCAAAGGTATTATATAGTAAAACAGATTGAAACAGAATGATAAGTTGGACGATAATTTTTTGTTTTTTCATAGAGAGCTATTGGGTAAAAATTTACCTATGCCACATCTCTGGTGTGCCCATAGGGAAAAATTGCATTTTTTCATCAGCAACTTCTATTGATGCCCTGACCTCCCACACCAAAGTTTATCAAAATTGTACGGGCCCTTCTGGTACCAGTCTGGAATGGGTTAAGTAATATGATGGCTTTCGACATTTTAAATTTCAAATCAAAAACCAGAGATTTTTTTATATGAAAAAGTTTAATTTGATTTATAACACTGGTCAACACTAGTTTTGGTGCCGAGAAGCAGTGCTTTTATTTTAACTAAGGACCTTATATTGAATACGTTATTAGCAAAAATTTTGATATCCTACGTGTAGTTTTCTAGATTTTGCCATGTAAAAAAAAAGTTTACATGAAAAACAACTTGCATTATTAAATAAAAACTTTCTTTTACGCAACTTTCGTGAATAAGGTGTGGTAGCGACTATCACGTTGCATCCCCTAGCAATAGTCAGCCATCTTATGACGATCCAATCGGCCTTAGTATCTTTCTTCCATAGTATTTAGGTCCTAGTGAAACCACTCCGCTTGTTCTTCGCTATAGGATCCAAGATTTTCTGGGAATTGGTCGAGATGACTGTGAAGGTTATGCACTTCGATAGACATATTACATCCTAAGTTATTAGAGTCCTCTAGCACGTCATTTAAAATTTCAGAGCAGTTATTTGACTAGTAATTTCCGAGAAAGTTTTTAGTAACTTCAACAAACGACTAACAGCGACTTTGTTTAGAGCTGTCTATTTTGAAAGACCCTTTTCGAGAATAAGGCCTTGCACATCCAACAAAAAAAAAACAATATCATTTTCCGATTGAAAAAATGGTAGCAAGTCTTGCTCTCTTGTTCTTTTGTACCTGACGCCAATAAGATTTTTTCTTTTAATCTAAAAGCCAAAACTTCTGCAGATTCTTTAAAAAGTTCAAGATCCCTTATTAAATCATTCCACTCTTCTTGGGTAAAAGCTTTTGGCTCTGTAGATGGTATTCTTTCGAAATCGCTGTCGCTACTCACTTCATTAAAGACTTCTTCAAATGATGATTCTCGAATGGAACATAATGTTGGAACAGTTACTTCCTCTGAATGTGGTAAGCGTCTTCTAACAGAATCTGAGTCTGGATAAATCATTATTTTAACGTTTGCACCACGCAACTGAATGCAGCAATTCTGCTAATTCTAACAGTCATCGAGGTGATTTTTTTTTGTTCTTTCCATGCATTCCGAACCTCATATGGTTTCTTTCGGCTCCATAATATTCGAATAAGCACTTTTTATAAAATCTGTTATAAGTTTTCTGAACTTTTTCACTGTGTACTCACCACAAATGTAACAAAACACATTTGAATCATTGAGACAACTTCTTCGCGATGAAGACATGATATAAAAATCAATTTACTTACAGAAACTTGTCGATTAGAGCTGATATTCAAAACTGACGGTTAATCATAAATGACACGTAGGAAAAAAAAAAAACGGCGGGTTGCACTCCGGGAGTGCCGACAGAAGTGAAAACAAATCGTTTAATGGCAAGTTAGTGCGTTAATTGGTATGTGTGCGTTTTCTTTTTATATGGCAATGCAATGGAAGACAAAAACGGAATATGTATTCAAATTTTACTCTCGCTCTCATTCTCAATTTGTCAACGCAACAACGCGGACATTGAAAGAAACAAACATGTAAGCATAACAATCGTTGAATGAGAATTAAATGTGTCAGCTAGTGTGTATGCTTTGCTTTTTGTCTTCCACTTGGAATATTTTTTATTTAAAAGAAACAATAGAACATTAAAATTTTACCATCGCATTCATGACGGGGAATCCCGATGACGGTCGGTGTCACGAGTTTATACTTTTTTACTCAGCCGCACAACGTGCCATAAGAAGTTTTCACTTCAAAAATTGCTGGAAGAAGTATATTCGGCTCAGTAGCCTCAACTGTGAATAATTAAATTTGAGCTAAGTACTCCTTATGTTTAAAAACAAAAATTTATTCTAATTGCAGTAAGACACATCATTGCGAATTATGTAAGTATAAGAAAAAATCAGGTAAAAAAAGTACCTGGACCTGTGACTAAATAGCTTAAACATAATTTTTCTTAAACTTAGGATAAAAATCTGCTTCTTCTAACAGACACTATGACACCACATTTATCAAAATCGGCTTATTCGTTGCCGAGTTCTGGCTGTTAGAATATTCAAACTGCTTAAAACGCCATCTTGTGACAGTTAATCATAATACAAATGACTTCAAAAAAATCTGCTTGTTCTTAAAAAAAACTATTACACCTCATTTGTCTAAATCGGTTTAGTAATAGCCGAGATATAACGTTTTAAAGTTTTTCAAAAAACCAAATTTGCTTGCTGCTGGTTCAAGGTGGCCTGGTATTTCAGATTTTTCTCTGCTTTGGGCTGCTGGCTCTGCTTTCGGCTGCGCTAGCAGAGAAAAATTTGCTTACTGAGCAACAACTAACCGGAAGTCAACATATGTATGCTACAAATTTAAAAATTTTTTCCACAAAATTACATACTTTCATGGGCCAATTTTTTCAAAAAACGTTGCCTACTTTTAGGCGCTATTAATAATTTACCCTTAAGCGGCCCTCACACGATCAGTATTACTGACAGGATTTTGCATACTGACAGTATTACTGATCGTATGAGGTGAGTACTGATGTACTGTCGGTATAGAAAAACGATACTGATGACTGATGAAAAAATCGGATATTACTGACGAAGTTTTTAAATACTGACAGTAAAGCGGCCCTCACACGATCAATATTACTGACAGTATAATTACTGACAGTATTTACATTACTGTCAGTGTACCACTGACACGGTCAGTATTGTTTATTGTCAGTAATCAGTTTTTTTGACATTCGACTGGTGAAGGTGCGAACTATGCTCTGGCTACGTGACCGACAGCCTAAAATGGCATGCCACTTTTTGGGGCAGATTCCATCCAAACTTGCACCACGCCTCCAGCTAGGCATCGGACGACCATACCCTTGGACGCAATGTTCCATGCCACTGAATGAGGAACTTTTCCAAGTTTCTTTCAAGTTTCGCTGCCTCATCGTCTATCTGCCACAAAATGGGGCATGCCACGCCCCCTCCCAGGATTTTTCCGTCCCGTGCCTACTTGCACCCTCTGACCAACTTTCAGCCGGATCTGCCCCAAAAAGAGGCATGCCACTTTTTGGCCACTTTTCTGTGCAAATAATACTGATGAACTGTCAGTATTCACCTCACACCATCAGTATTAAGCGGCCCTCACACGATCAATATTACTGACAGTATTTTGCATACTGACAGTATTACTGATCGTATGAGGTGAGTACTGATGTACTGTCAGTATAGAAAAACGATACTGATGACTGATGAAAAAATCGGATATTACTGACGAAGTTTTTAAATACTGACAGTAATACTGATAGTGTGAGGTGAATACTGACAGTTCATCAGTATTATTTGCACAGAAAAGTGGCATGCCACTTTTTGGGGCAGATCCGGCTGAAAGTTGGTCAGAGGGTGCAAGTAGGCACAAGACGGCAAAACCCTGGGAGGGGGCATGGCATGCCCCATTTTGTGGCAGATAGACGATGAGGCAGCGAAACTTGAAAGAAACTTGAAAAAGTTCCTCATTCAGTGGCATGGGACATTGCGTCCAAGGGTATGCTCGTCCGATGCCTAGCTGGAGGCGTGGTGCAAGTTTGGATGGAATCTGCCCCAAAAAGTGGCATGCCATTTTCGGCTGTCGGTCACGTAGCCGGAGCATAGTTCGCACCTTCACCAGTCGAATGTCAAAAAAACTGATTACTGACAATAAACAATACTGACCGTGTGAGTGGTACACTGACAGTAATGTAAATACTGTCAGTAATTATACTGTCAGTAATATTGATCGTGTGAGAGCCGCTTTAAAAGTATGCAACACTTTCCGACGAATTTCAAAAATAGCACCTAAAATTAGGACACATTATCTGAAATTTTTAAAATCGTTACCTACTTTTAGGCGTTCTTTTTGAAATTTGTCAGAAAGTGTTGCCTACTTTTAGGGGCAAATTATTAATAGCACCTAAAAGTAGGCAACGTTTTATAAATTTTTTGAAATCGAGTTCATTTTCCAAGTCTTCAAAATTTTAAAATCGAGTTCGTTTCCCAAGTCTTCAAAATTCCAAAATCAAGTTCGTTTCCCAAGTCTTCCAAATTTGAAATCGAGTTCGTTTCCCAAGTCTTCAAATTTCTGAAATCGAATTCGTTTCCAAAGTCTTCGAAATTCTAAAATCGAGTTCGTTTCCCAAGTCTTCAAAATTCCAAAATCAAGTTCGTTTCCCAAGTCTTCCAAATTTGAAATCGAGTTCGTTTCCCAAGTCTTCAAATTTCTGAAATCGAATTCGTTTCAAAAGTCTTCAAAATTCCAATATCGAGTTCGTTTCCCAAGTCTTCAAAATTCCAAAATCGAGTTCGTTTCCCAAGTCTTCCCGATGACGGTCGGTGTCGCGAAATTATACTTTTTTCCTCAGCCGCATAACGTGCCATAAGAAGTTTTCACTTCAAAAACTAAAAATATTTTGAATGTTGCCAGTACATATCTTCTTAATACAAAACCACTATTTATATCTCGGCACCAAAATTTTTTTTCGATTTGTTGACCTGAGTAATGGGCTCAATTTGATGTGCTAAATCTGCAAATATATCGTTTGTTTCCGCATTTCCTTTTGAAGAAGTTTCTAAAAATCGATCTCACCCTAGTTAGTTCTTTAATATCTCGCTCATTTTCTTCAATAACGTCATAACTCAGAAAATCCGATTTTTCAGGGCAAGCATTTTAACTGAATTTTTACGTTTTTTGGTTGTAACGTTATTGAAGAATATGAGCGATACACACAAAAAAATCTTAAACGCTTAAATGTTCATATGTGAAATTTATGTTAACAATTAAATTTAAATAACAAAAAAAAAATTTATAGAAACAATTTGGTTATAATATACATAAATGGTTATATACGATTTGATTTACAGAAGCCCTATTTATGTCAAAAAAGCCCTATTTTAGTTTGAATTTTGGCCCTTTTACAAATATGCCAATATCATCCCTGATATATACCACATTTGACAACCGGCAACAGCATGAGAAAATAATAAGAGCGGAGAACGCAGTCTCGGCATATAAACCATGGTGTAATAACAAAGGTGGCGTACTTAAAAACAAAATTCTCAAAAGTTTGGGTTTCTTGCAGCGTTAGAAAAGGCTTTCATTTTTTCATTTTCTTTGCTTCGGCTTTCGACTGCGAAAATATACAAACACAAAAGCGAAGCCATAGCAATAACAAAAAAATCCGAAGCTGTACTGTCGCTCTACTGCAAAAATTGTAGCAGCACGACAGCAAAGCAACAGCAGTATGAAAAAAGCCACAATTCAACCGTTGCTGTGCAGCGAAAATTTCCGCAGCACGAAAGCAAAGCGACAGTTACAACAAAAATACCGAAGTTCGACTGTTGCGGTTGCTGTTGTTATTGCTGGAAGCCTGTTCAAAAGCGAAAAAAAGAACAAGCAACACATAATGAATATTATAGGTATTTATTGAGAAGATCTATAATAGATAGATAGATTGAAAATATTAAGGAAATTAGCGTAAGAGTTCAAATTAAATGTTATGTGGGTGTTAATCTTGGATATCCTCTGAAATCACGTCTTCGAATTTGCATAAATTACACACCGCCTTTCCAATTTCTTTTTTATTCGCGAAATATTCCCAATAGTCCATTGAAATGTTACATTGACCTTGCATTTTGTATAGGACAAGATTTTTTTTTGTGTTGTGTAGAGGGGATCAGTGTGAGTATAAGTCTCAGTTTTCGGGATTGAAAGCCCCCCCATTTGGCCGCCATTTAAAAAAATAGGTGTAAATAATTTTTCCACGATATCATAACAGCCGTATGTCTCACAAAATTTTTTTAAGACTTTTTGAGTAGAAAATTGTATTCTGTACAATATTTCTTAATATACTTTTTATCGTAAAATTGAAAATGAAAAAGTTATAATTAAAAAACGACTAAAATATTCGGATAAAATATCATTTAGGGACCATAACTTTTTTTCTATTGATTTAATTAAAAAAATACTCCAAACGTTTTTTGTGGACCATCTTATTCCAAACAATTTCCTGTACTCATTTTTAAAATTTATTTTTTCGAAGGGATCAAACCAAGAGGTGACTTGTACGTTATAGTGATTCAGACACAAAGAAAGTTTATAAAAATCGTTCTGCTTTTAATATATTGTTCTATATGTCCTCCGAAATTATTATGCCTTTTTTCAGAACTTTAAGTATATTCTAGAGGTCGCTCAATCCGCCACAAGCATTCAAGACTATTGAATACGTAGTTGTGGGTGTCAAAGATGATTAACGGCCAGAGACTTATTTTATTATCTCTATATATGTGGTCTTTGAGCCGCTGATTACGAAAACTAAGGTCCCAAAATCCTAAGTTACTTGCAACACCCACAAAATTACAAAACCAAACCCTATTAAAGGCATTTTTCACGATAATTTCAAAAATAATAAAAACACATCCAACGAAATTTGCCATTTTTAATAGTAATTTGTACATGTGGTTCATTTATGTAAAATTTTTAAATAAGAGATAATTCGATAGGGCCGGGCCAGCCATAGGTAGTGCGAGGCCCATGCAACCAGTAGGTGCGAGGCCTCTTACAACCAGTACACATAATAAAAACCTCTCCCATAACTCTGCTTTTATTTTTTCTTTTTTATACAACGACATTAGCTTTGTTCTTCACCTTCAGCAATTGCATGAATGTAATTGCATAAATTTTATGCACTGAAAACAAAAAAAAAAAAACTCAAATCTTAGCGCCTACAATGCTATTAAAAAAACGGTTCAGAAGCGTTTTATCAGCGTTTTTCGAAAAAAAAAATGTGACTCGCAAAACTCAGTGCAATCGAATTAATTTGGCGCTCCTAAGGCCGGCTCTGGGAGAAGTTCCTCCCTCCTTTATTCGTTCCCCTAAATTGAAGTAGAATTTGATATACATCCCGACTAGAAAATGTCGTTAGGCGAAAATTAGGTCCTCATTGGTTTTGCCTAACCAGACGTTAGGGCCAAGTTTGGAAACCCAACGACAACCTAATTTGGATTGAAACAGTGTGCAACAAATTTTCGCAAATAGGATTGTTCAACGCCTACCTCATTAGGTGCCCATTGGTTTTGCCTAACCAGAACGTTAGGGCCAAGTGTCGAACGACAACCTAATTTGGATTGTAACGGTGTGCCCCAAATTTTCCCAAATAAGATTGTTCAACGCCTACCTCATTAGGCTCTCATTGGGCTTTTGCACGTTCTGGTTAGGCAATCCCAATTCGTACCTAATTTACGCCCAACGAGATTTTCTAATTGCTTCCGCACTTGGCTCTAAATAAGTACATACATGCCTACATATCACACACATTCTACTAAAGAGTCACAACTCAAAATTTTTGATTTTTCAGAAAACGCAAAAAACTGTTTTAGAGCTCGAGCTATTTTTCAGAAATAAAGTGTTGATTATTAAGAAGAAAGTACTAAATATTAATCGTAACATAACAAAAGTTATGACAGAGTAGTCGTGTTACACTTCACCTCCTGCTAAATATTTAATTAAAAGTGTTGTATCGCAATTTATAGAACCGTTTTTACTCGCAATACACGGTAGATTAACCGGCTAACATTACAAACGTTAGAAACTGATTTTATTAATCGATAGCTTCTTAATAAGCATAAATCAAATCATTATTTTCGTTTTGCAAATCAAACAAAAAAAAAATAACAAAAACCCAAACTTTGCGCGCTTTTGTTCCCGATCTGACTCATCGTTCGCTCTATGTTTACAGAGAAATTATTTATTAAAAATAAAAAATAAAATAACGAACTCAAATATTGCGCGCATTTGTTATCATTGTTCGCTCACTGTTTTCATCTGAACATTTTGTGGTATTGAGATGGCTTCGTTATCAAGAGCCGCCCTCTCCGCTGATTTGTGTGCTGTGAACACAAGATCAAAAAAACTCGTCAGCACAGAAAGCGCATCAGCTGTTCCTTCACCAAAACTCAAAGGTTCTCCTCTCCTTAAAAGTGCTGCTGTGAGCGCCGCTCTCTCCGCTCAAGATCTAGCTGTGGAGCTTGGTAAGCATACAGACGCAATTCTAACTCGACTTACATCTGAAATTACTAATATGCGCAATGAAGTAACAAAACAAATCGAGCTGTTGGAATTAAAATTTTCGTCATCTCTCAATATTCTACAAGAGCGGATTGAACAGTTGGAGCTGAATTCAAGTGAGAATCTGGTGTCTCATTCTAATCAAATCACCACACTGAATGAAGAATTGACTAGCTTGCGAGATAGATGTGATGCTCTTGAGCGTGGTAATCTCGCAAATGATGCCATTTTTTATGGGGTACCAGAGCTGCAAAACGATAACCCTATCATGATTTATCTCAACTTATGTAAAACTATTGAATGTAAGCCGCCGGCATTAAAATCTGCTTTCCGTACTCGAAGACTTAATCAACGTAATGATCCACCTATTATTTTGAAATTCCAAACCTCGCAAGATCGTAACCAGGTCTTGAAATCAATCTTCGAATTTCGAAAAAAAAATAATAGGCAACTCTGCCTAAAAGATGTTGGTTTTGATTCTGCCGAAAAAATTTATATAAATGAGAGTTTAACAACACACAACCGCTCTCTTTTCCAAGCTTCGATGCGTTTGAAGCGCCGTGGACAGCTGTTCTCTGTGTTTACAAGAAACGGGTCTGTCTTTGTAACGACGTCCCGAAATGGTGATTTGGTGAAAATAAATTGCGAAGCAACGCTCACCGCCATAACCACAACATTAAATAATGCAGATGGTATGAATTCAATAAATAATGATTGTGAAGAGACAAGTTAGCTGTTATGCATTTTTGATTATTCTCTTTAAAATGTTTTTTTTTATTTTTCTTTTCAATTATTATTATATGTATTTTTTTTATTGTTTTCTCTCTTTTATTCCTTCTTCCTACTCTTCTTTTTTTTTTTTTTTTTTTTTTTGTTTTGAGTGTTTGTTTTCGCTTGCAATTGTGTTGCATCTTACTTATTATTATAATCTACTTTTAATTTTTTTAAATGAGTAATAATATGCGCTTATGGGGTGGTACCATTGATGTTTCGAGTACCCTATTGAATTTGGTTAGCCATCGTAATAAAGGTTTAAATTTGTGTCATTTAAACGTTCAAAGTCTAAAAAATAAAATTGACGACTTGCGTTTACTTGTTAGTGGAAAATCGGTTGATGTAATATGTCTGTCCGAAACTTGGCTAAAGAAAGAGATGTGTAGTGACTTGTTTAAGATTGATAATTTCCGTTTAGTTCGTGCAGATAGGCAAAATAAATTGGGTGGTGGTGTGAGTATTTATATAAGAAACTGTTTTAATTTCCGTGTTGTTAGGCAATCTTCTGACAGTGACGTGCTCGAATACATTTTTGTTGAAATACTACTTGAATCTGGCAAATTTTTGGTTGGATGTATTTATATGGCTCCTAATATCGCAAACTTTATTCTAATTCGTAACCTTTTAGAGGACCTTGCACCTTTATATACCGATATTGTCATGTGCGGAGACTTTAATTTAAATATTTTAAGCAACAATAACAAGCAATTTATTGAAATGGTCGAGTCGTTCAATTTCAAACTTGCAAATGTTAAACTGTCTACACATTTCCGACCTAAATGCGTACCTTCATTATTAGACATGTTTTTAGTTTCAGACCCATTCTTAATTTTGTATTACGATCAATTTTCTGTACCAGCTTTTTCCCATCACGATCTTATTTTCCTTTCACTCAATTTGCAGCCTTTAACTTTTAATAATAATAATACATATGCAGTTCCAAACTTTTCTGGGGTTAATCTTAATGCCGTTTTTTCCGAATGCCAATGTACTGACTGGTGGCCGATTTATGAAACAAATGACGTCAATAACCAGGTTAAGGTTTTTAATCAAAACATTATTCAATTATTCACTGCTCATGTTCCTACAAAAACTATAAAAAGAAATCCCACAAAATATCCATGGCTTACTGGTGAAGTTTTAAAACTCATTGATAAAAGAGATGTATTGTATGCTCGATGGAAAAAATATAAATGCACTGCACTCTACAACAATTTCAAATATATGCGTAATGCAGTTACATCCTTGATAAGGAAAAACAAGAAGTCGTTTTATCGTAGAAAATTTGAAAACAATAGTTCGAGTTCTATTTTTTGGAAAAATGTTCGCTCGGTTGGGTTAACCAAAAATAAGGATATTTCATTAGAAAATATAAATTTAGATGATCTTAATGAACAATTCGTAAAGTCAGCTCATAATGTCAATATTCCTTCTTTAGATTCAGCTTATAGCAATTCGCTCGAAACATCCTTTGCTTTATCAGGAGTAGACATTTGTAGTGTTGGTGAAGTAATTTTAAAAATCAAGTCAAACGCGATCGGATCTGACAATATTTGCCCTAATTTCATTAAACTACTTCTTCCTGTCATCTTACATCACATTTCGCACATTTTCAACACTATAATTACTACATCCCAATACCCTACATCATGGAAAATTGCAAAAATCTTGCCTTTGCCAAAAAATAATTCTGAATTTCGTCCAATTGCAATACTTCCGTTTCTCAGTAAAGCATTTGAAATTGTGGTTAGCGATCAAATAAAAACTCATTTAAATTCAAACAAACTACTAACTAACCATCAGTCGGGTTTTCGAGGGAACCGAAGTTGCACAACTGCCCTTTTAAAAGTTTGTGAAGATATTCGCTCAGGTATTGACAATGATTTGATGGGCTTGATTGTTTTTTTGGATTTTTCGAAAGCTTTCGACAGTATTAACCACAAACTTCTAATAGAAAAACTAGGTACTCAATTCTACTTTGGTAACTCTTTGTGTAAGCTTTTATCCTCATACCTTTCTGATCGTTTTCAATACGTCCACCATCTTAATAAAAATTCTTCCTGCCTGAATGTACCATGTGGCGTCCCCCAGGGCTCAGTCTTAGGACCACTTTTATTCATTACTTACATTAATGATATAGCTGTCTGTTTCAAAACTTGCGAACAACATATCTATGCAGATGATATTCAATTGTACAAGCTTTTCCCAAAACATCTATGTTTTCAACAAACAATTGAAGTAAACAATGAGCTGGACAGGATTTTTCAATGGTCAGAAGAAAACGGGCTTAGCCTTAACCCTTCAAAAACCAAGGCAATGTCGATAAATAGAGGCCGCAACAGAACTGACCTATATCCACTTGTTTTAAATAATTCTCCGTTAGATTATGTTGACAGCATTAAAAATCTAGGAGTTTATCTTAACAGCAATTTTACGTGGAACACTCATATTAATAGAGTAGTCTCCAAAATTTATGGTGCACTTCGAGGTCTAAGCCCCACTTCTAAGTTTTTACCAAGTGATGTTAAACTTAGACTCGTGAAATCGTTTATCTTGCCGATTTTATTCTACAGTTGCGAATTATTTTCAAGCTTAGATTATGAATCCAACAGAAAACTAATAACGGCTTTCAATAGCTGTGCAAGGTTTATTTTCAATGTACAAAGGCAATCTCACATCTCAACTTTCACCAAACAAATTACTGGACTATCTTTGAATGATATGCTAAGTTTCCGCACTATACTCTTGCTACATAAATTAATTTACAGTAAGGAACCCGACTATTTATTTGCAATCCTAAGGTTTTCTAGGAATCAGAGGACTGAACAACTTATACCGCCTCGGCATAAGTATCTTTCTACCTCTCGCCATTTCTTTATCTATTCGATACATCTGTGGAACATGCTACCCATTTCTCTGAAGCGCATAAGTTGCACAAACATTTTCAAGCGTAAACTTTTTGAACACTTAAGCACTATTCTTTAACACTTTATCTTCATCTTTCTTCTTTTTTTTTTTTTTTTTTCTCTTTCTTTTTTTTTGATATTCACTTGTAAACTTTAAAAAAAATAATAAGATCATAAATTCAAAATAATTGTTATTCGAAACACTAAGTAAATCTCTCACTCTGTTATATATAAATTTCATTATATAAGATATACATATAATTAAGTTATTGCTGCACTGTTGTTTTTACATATATAGTTTTAAGATAACTTGAAGTAAATTATTTTGTTTTTTATCAGCTGATTTGTACAAGTCAAAAGAGAAATCTTATATGTACAATTTATATAAATCAATCAATAAATAAATAAATAAATAAATAAATATGATTTGAGACCAAGTAGCAATCACAACAGCATGTACATACTCTCCGACACAACTAAAAATAGGAAACTTTTGCATATTGTAGGCCTTATGGCATGAAGGCCTTATCAAAAAAATTGAACACCTATTGCCTCTTAATGTTCATAAAATATTTACTTCTTACCTCGAAAGCAGACTTTTTAAAATAAAATACAAGAATTTTATTTCAACTCACTTCAATATAAGAGCAGGTGTTCCTCAAGGTAGCGTACTAGGACCGTTTCTATATGTATTGTATACCTCAGACTTACCAATCAGTGCCAACACTACCATCTCAACATTCGCAGATGATACCGCAGTCTTAAGTTGTAACCGTTGCCCTTTGGAAGCTTCTCGAAACCTCCAGTTTCATTTGAAATCAATTGAAAAATGGTTATCGCTATGGCGCATAAAAATAAATGAGCAAAAATGCAAGCAAGTTACTTTTACTCTTAGGCGTGGTGAATGCCCTGCAATTGTACTAAATAATATTTCAGTCCCACAGGGTGAAATTGTTACATATCTAGGTATTCAATTAGATCGACGATTAACATGGCGTAAGCATATTGAAGCCAAAAAACGCAGTTAAAGTTAAAAACCGCCAGTCTTCACTGGTTAATTAATCATCGTTCCCATTTGAAGCTTGAATATAAAATCATTTTGTACAAAACAATCATTAAGTCAATTTGGTTATATGGTATCCAATTATGGGGTAACGCCAGCTCCTCAAACATTGAACTAATACAACGGGCTCAGTCCAAAATCTTAAGAATATTTACAGGTGCCCCATGGTATATACGGAATGAAAACATTCACAGAGATCTATGCATCCCCATGGTAAAAGATGAAATTAACAGAATCAAACAAACCTACGCCATAAGGTTGCTGCATCATCCGAATCCATTGGCTCGTAATTTAACAAACATAGAAAGTCGCTCCAGATTAAAAAGAAAGGATCGCCCTTCTATGCAAGTCACTTACACCGAACCAAACTAAACAGCTCAAACGTTTACCCTTCCCCCGAGGCACTACACGTAATCATCAAGAATCATATGAGGACTTTGTACCGGGACCTAGCTCGTCTTGGGCACACTTGGCAACTTATCGCCGCCAGCTCCCCTTCCGTTGAGGGTGTAAGACCGGGACCTAGTTCGTTTCGGCCACTTTCCGGTGAATTGGAGAGAGTAGCAGGAAGAGAGTTGAAACAGTGTCTTCTCGGTCTTTTTTGGGTGCTAAACCGGGACCTAGTTCGTCTCGGCTACCACCTCAAGAACGTCCTGGAGGCACTAATCACTCCCAAAGTGGTCGACCGGGACCAAGTTCGTCTCGGCGACCACGAAGACAATCGTTTTTGTGGTACTCAAAACCTCCATTCGGGTAGACTGAGGCCTAGTTCGTCTCAGCTACCAAGCCAAGACCGGGACCTCGGTCGTCTCGGGTGGCAAAGAATATGGGGAGAAGCGATCTTCAGCTGCATCCACACCTATGCTCCAATGAGTTATTCGATCTTGTGCACTCGCTGTGCTGTGCCATACACAAGCTGCACCTACTACACAAGAAGTATAAGTCCCTGCTAACTTTTGTTTCTGGAGACAAGTTCATTATTAAATTATATATTCATTATTCACAATAATAATGTTACCTAGTTTAAGATTTTAAAACTTATTGTTAGTCTCTTAAGAGAAGATACAATAAAAGAAAATGAAGTTTAAAAAAAAAAAAAAAAATATTGTAGCTTAGTTTCCATTGCAACATGAAGAGAGACATTTCTTTTTTGACAGCAAATTGCATCAAAAAATGAACTTATCTCTTTTGTGCTGGTAGATACATACTAAAGGGCTGCACAAGACATCTGAAAGCGCAATCAATGTTATGACTCTAATTTAATTGACTGATGGAGTGTTGCCATTGTTTTTGCTGTATTAAACGAATAATGTCTTTATGCTCTTCGCATGCACGACAACAAACGAACACCAACACCTTATGACAATGAATTGAAGTACAACACAACAGTAAACAGCATTGTCAATATTGTGATTCTAAAATTCTGTTGTGGCAATATTGAGCAACAAGAATGTATAAAGAAGAGTAAGCGAAAGCAAATGATTTGTTAAAATTTTACATTTGTGTATGTATTAATGAACAGTGTCACAGTTAGGCGACGGCTGCAGGGGACTTCTTATGAAATGATTATATGCGGGTGTTACTAAAAACATGAGGGAAATATCAATTTGGTCTAGAGGCCCAATAGAAAAACTATGAAATGTCAAGCAAAGCTTAATATTTGGAAAATTGTACTGCAATTCTTCATCAATGTAATGGCTATTATTTATGGTTTTTAATGCATATAATTCTGTAAAATTTTAAGGGTTTTTTTTTGATTTTCCCAAAACTTTAAGATTTTGAACTGTGGAAGTTTTTAAAAACGTGTGCAGTATAAAACGTAATAAGACATATCGACCCCTTTGAACGAAATCATCGTATGTGTCATTTTATCGAAGTTGACTTTTTGATGCAAATTTGTTCTACATCCCACAGCGCATCACCTGGTAAAATATTGTAGCTGAGTGGTCTCTTAAGAAAATAAGGAACAATTTGACTAGATCTTCTGAATTTATTTAAATACGAAAATTAATATACAAATTAAAATTAATTAATTATCAAAGTAACAACACATTTTCAATGAGATAATGCAACTTTGATATGATTACTTATGTAATTTTTTTTCGTATTTTAATTTTAAAAATTTTTGAAATAAAATTCATACAAAGTAAAAAAAATATTTAGAAAGGTTTGAATCCCTAAGGCACCCGATCGTATCACTGTACATTTTTATATCGCACTTTCTACTTAAATTGCCTCGCACTCTTAAACTTATGCTACAAACAATGTGTACATATTTTGCTGTTCAGCTAGAAACAAATAACAACGAATTCACTAGTGTACTTGGTGCTCTTGCTGTTGCTATGTTTGCTTTTATATTGCTGTTTATTGTCATATACTGTGGTTGACGCTGTCGTTAGGGATCAAAAGATCGTCGTGTAGTGACGAAGCAGGCAATCGGGTTTCGACACGACAATATTTATTCACTACAAACTATGCTATGACAATAATCAATACACAAAAAGTAAGTACTGAATCGAGATAAACAATGCTGTGAAGTATTGTTCTGCATAGAATAGAATGTCTTGTGCAGTGCTTTAATACATACATATGTGTGTGATGAACTGTTTTATGAAGTAAACTCAAAAATTACGAATTTTGTGCCTCTTTAGTAGAATGTGTGCGATATGTATATAAAATCGACACATTTATTGTGTTTACATTTGTTTATTTAATTATTTTCCATTAATAATATAATTAAGTATAAAATAATTGTTTCTTAGCATAACGCAAAAAATAGTTACAAAATGGTTTCTATCTATCTACCATTTTTGTTACTTTACAGGAGAATAAGACATTAAAGTGAGTTATGACTTTTTTATTTGCTTGTAATTACTTTATTTTCAATCGTAGCAAACACACTTTTTTATCAATGGTGTATTAGTGGTTGACCTACTGAAATCTACAAAAAAGAATTTGATTTTCAAATGTTAGTTAGGGCCTTTCTATATTAAGGTAACGATATTGAATAGACAAAACTTCGGAAAGTTAAGTTCGACAAATTAAGACGTTCATAATTTAAGTGTCCTTTTTATTGCGTGCAGCACGGCCACCGTCCCAATCCCTGCAGTGGTGAAGTATGGATGCCAATGATTGAATGATATCGCATTCGCTTATCACACCATCGCTGGACTTTGAAAAAGTTTTAATAGTGCATCTGAAAAAAAATCAAAAAAAATTACTATCGCTCTTACAAATGCAACATTTTTAAATAAATTGTACCTCTTATAGTTTTATAAATGTATGTGTCCCTCAGGACATAAAGCTTCCCCTCCGCCGCTTTCGTGCAATTAAGCTTTAAAGCTAGCTCACGGCTTAAAACGCAACGCAGTATATATCCTGCATTTTTTGTAAGAGATTGCTGCTTGTTCATCATCATAATAAATTTTTTTGTCTGTAAAAAAGAAATGTAGCATATTAATGACAATGAGCTCAATGAATAAAGCAATTCAAAACGGATTATTTCATTCAAGTATATAAATGTCTTTGGTGCAATTCTACGACCCCACGCGAATAAAAAAAAATTTTTGAAACAAAATTTACCAGCTTTTGGCGCACATCTACATCTTTTTTTAATTTATTTTCAAATTCGTCAAACTCTAGATATGTTGTGCAAGGTAATTTTAAGTCAAGGGATTCTTCAATTGCGTTAAGATCTAATCCAGTCGCCGTATGGATTTCTAAGAGTTTTTTCATTTCCAGCATCTGGCTACTGAGGTGGTCCATCTGCTTGCTTAAAAGATTGTACTTTTCAGTGATTTTTGTCATTTCTGTCAATATATTTTTATATTGAACGTCAAATCGGTTTTCTGTAATACAATCAACTTATAGTTCTATTTGCAACTAATTAATAATATTTTTAATGGTATCCCGTTAGCATTCAATGGAAATTTAACGTAGTCATTGTCATAGTAATTTGATACGATAATCGCTAATATATTTATGAATATGAATTGCATTACCATTTTTACTACTTTTGTCATTACAGTCACTTTCAGTAGTTGTTTGCTCTTGCGGTTTCTTTCCTTTGACTTGATCTATAGTAGTGTCTTCATCAAATAAGTTCAGTGCGAGCATACAATTTTCTGTAAGTCGAAAATAACCGTACAGAATACATATAGGTCATTCTTTCAATAACTGCACATTTTGTCCGAGCTGGTGTATCACAGATCAAGGCTTTAATTGACACATTAAAAACTTTACTGGATATTTCAATTCCTGTCATTTGTAAGCTATTAATTTCGGTTATAAATTGGTCCAAATAATGTTCGATGTCAAACGGTTTGTGGTCTCCCAAATAAATTTCTACCGGAAATGGCTTATAAGTGTCAGGACTATTAAAAATTTTGCATAAAATTGGCCAAATTTGTTTGTTGCTTGATTTAAATAAAGGCATCAACATTAAACATCAACTCAATGCAATTAAGCTCATGGTATTTGATATTAACTATTTTTTTTATTGTGTCCCGTATGCCGAAATAAACAAATTTTCCTGTGTTGACCATGTTCTCTATTTCATAAGTAACTTTTGTCGTACCCAAAAAAGTTTTGGAACATTTTGGCAATGTTGGATACTTGCGTCTCAAAATAGAGAATAACGCCTCCAGTCGAGTATGGGGTATTGGAGGATCCTGTATTGCCCATTTTCGCAAATCGTGTAAGTCTTTCAGATCCTGTGA
This sequence comes from Tricholauxania praeusta, assembly GCA_949775025.1. NCBI lineage: Eukaryota > Metazoa > Arthropoda > Insecta > Diptera > Lauxaniidae > Tricholauxania > Tricholauxania praeusta. The sequence continues at coordinate 75,449,218 of OX459029.1, read as the reverse complement.
TTCATTTTAATTTATTGAATTTGTATTTATTAAGTGAATGTACTTACGGAGTTTTCCTCCTCATCGGATATTTCTCCAGATTCGAAAGAGTGAGCACTTTCTAGTTGACCCTCCTCTGTCCTCTGAGGGGGAGGTTTTTTTTTGATTTATTTAATTTGCACTTGTTAAGTGTACTTACGGTATCTTCCTCATCGAATATTTGCGTGGATTCGGGAGTGTCAACACTCTGTCGTTGATCCTCCTCCATCCTCTGCACGGATGCATTTCCAAATTCAAAATTGGTACCACTTTCAAGCGGGTCTTCATCATTTTCACTGATTTCGAGAGCACTGATTTCGCGCGATATCATTAAATTACGGCGAGCTGCGCGAAACCTTTGAATTCGTATTCAACCATTTTCGGGTTTGATAAAAGATTTCATCTTACATTTTTTTTCACTTAATTGAAAATTGTTTTAATCGAATTTTTTTTCACAGTTTTCAAAACTTATTTCTTTGACTGATAGAAAATAATATTATTTGTATGATATATGACACAAAAGTCGAAACAACAAAAAAAAAAAATGCATGAGCAAGAGTTATTAATACATACATGTATTTCGACACTTTGTTAGTATTTCTCTGTATAAGAAAGAAAAGTCGAGTGTATAAAATTACAGAATGGGATGTACGGGAAAGATACTGAGATATTTTGGTGAAACTTACGAACCAGGGTTGCCTTGCAAAAGCCTGTCCCGATGCCCAAAAATGGTCGAATTTGCCTTAAAATATATATCAAATGATAGAACTCGAAGTTACCTAAATATAATTTATAGGGTTACATTGTTGAATCCTGTCCCCAACATGGGTTGCTACCGGTTTTCTGGTCAATTTTCATTAATGAAGATAACAGCTTGATATGTGTTCCAAACGATAGAGCTCGAAGAGCCTAAATAGAACGTATAGGGTTTCCTTGTCAAATCCTGTCCCAAACATGTATTGCCAACCATTTAAGAAAAATTGGCCCAAAAATCGAGTGGCAACCCATGTTTAAGACCGTATTCGACAAGGCAACTCCATATATTCAATTTAGGCTCTTCGAGCTCTATCGTTTGACACTTTTTTCAAGCATTAATATATATTAATAAATATTGACCCATTAGTTTAACCAAATTGGCTCACTATCTTTCCCATTACCATGCTGTAATCTTATATACTCAACTTTTCTACAGCGGGTTCTTGGGCTAATTGTAAAAAAGTATCAATGAAATTTAAATTGAATTGACAGAAAAATAACATGATCAAAATTTGCTCTTGGTTCCAATTTATACGAAGCAAGGGAACCAAACAAGATAGTCGGCGACTGCACGTACCAGCGAATTGTAGTAATGTTACCTTTTGTAAGTTCAGTTTTATCTGCGGTTATTTCTTAGTTCAGGAGTACATTCGAACTTAGTCACGACTACCACATTACTTATTCCCCAGATTTACTGAATTCAGGCGTTCCTTAGGTTATTACAATGACTAAGCCTTTAGGCAAACCAAACATAGGCATGCCGCAGTAGGGCCTAATCAGGTAGTTGATAGGTGAAACTAATTTAGGAATGCCATACAATTGACTAATTAGACTGCCTAGTACACATTCCTAATTTTGGCTAGAGTAATCATTTCCCAGTTAGGGCCGAAAGTATATTTAGGCATGCCTAAGAAAAATTCAAGTCGGGATATGAGTTAATTTCTTACCATATTCATTTTTGTTTGGTGAAGTATTTCTCAGGATATTGAAGAATTTATGCCAACCGTCTTGGGTGGTGAATGCACACCTAAATCAAATTAAAATACAACTATAAGTAGGGGGTAGATTGACCCTCTTAAAGATGAAAATTATTTATTTTTGTAGAAAGACAAATTTTTGTCAATTTTTTTTATTGTAAGTTTCTATAGGAGTAATTTTAAACTTCTCACAGAGCCAGTTTTAGGAGCGCCAAATTATTTCGATTGCAGTGGTTTTTGCGAGCCTCATTTTTTTTTATTCGAAAAACGCTGATAAAACGCTTCTGAACCGTTTTTATAGCGATGTAGGCGATAAGATTTGAGTTTTTTTTTTTGTTTTCAGTGCATAAAATTTATGCAATTACATTCATGCAATTGCTGAAGGTGAAGAACAAAGCTAATGTCGTTGTATAAAAAAGAAAAAATAAAAGCACAGTTAAGGGAGAGGTTTCTATTATGTGTACTGGTAGCAGCGTTGCCGTTTTTGGTAGTTTCCTACCAAATCAGGTAGGTTTTTTTCCTCTTGGTAGGTTGGTAGGCTAAACTTGATTTTGGTAGGATTTAGTAAAATATAAATTTTTATGAAAATCGAAAAATTCAAATCTGTTATTAAGTTTTTGAATCAGGAAGCAAATATTTACATCTGGAAATAAGCTTTTGCCAACCCTATCTTCAACAAGGGGGCATGGTCTCTGCTTTCTTGCATACATATTAGGCTAAGGAAATACGCATACATGTGACAAAATAGTGTTGCGACTGATCGCACATCCAAATTATTGCATGTGTGCTCAGACCCGCAGTATCAGAAAGAAAAGTTACAAGCACTATTAATAACATAATGCTATGTAAGGAACTCGTCAGCAATGTTTCCCATTAGTGTGGTCAGCCAAGAAATATTTTATTCTTGTTTTTGTGTTACAAATGTTTCACGGTGGGCTTTAACCAAGTTAAGTTACAACAAAAACTTGAATATACATACATCAGAATGAAAAAAATATCCCCAGAGCTTTTTTTTTAGTTCCATATTAACTGTTTTTTAGTAAGATTATTTATTCTTTTTTATAAGAAGCTAACACTTTTTAGTGGATAACCCTTTGACACGTGGTGTATTAGCTTCGAAAGGGGAGATAGAAGAGTAGGAAAGAGGTTAACCTATTGAGCATCGGCGCAACAACATGTGAAAGTGATCTGAAGCAAGTGTTATGCCTTGGAACATCATTACACTTCAGTTATTGATGCTTCGTCGATATAATGTACCTTTCTTACCACAGCTGAAAACTCAATGTGGTACTAATTAGGTAAGAGCTCGAAAAAACCTCCAGAAAATTAAGGAGAGGAGAAGGAAATAATTGGAAAGATAGAAACTTTAGGAAATATGAAAAGTGTATTACCATGCCTGAACCGTGAATCGAACACGGGGCCTCTGGGTTGTGAGCGCAGTACACTACCACTGAGCCACAAGGACGACACATAATACATGTATAACATACATACATACATACGTAAATTTAAAACTAATCCGATTTTGTTTATTTTGACACTTTAAGGAGCCTTGAAAGATAGCCTCACATCTCAAATTTAAGCTCCCTAGGTATTTGAGGTCTTGAGTACAGTTAGATTAAAGTTCGAAAAAAAAAAGTTATTTTTGCAAAAACAGCCGAATTCAATGTCTAATATCTCTGGGCTTGGTCAACCATTTTCACTGTGTGGTATCTCATTTAAAAGCGTATAAGCAGACAAACAAAAAAATTTCATTCTTAAGTATCTATCTACATTAGGCATATTAAAAAAAAAGGTATTTTCTAGAATACTTCAAGAACACTCGATTTTCGAAAATTTATTCATATTCGAGTATTTCCTAATGTAAAAAAAAAATAATCCTATAGCTACTACCAGAGCTGCAAAATTTTAATTTTTGGAATTTGGCCAGAAAAATGATGAAAATTTAATTTTTTTCTTATATTTTTTTTAAATATTTCTTCGATTTTCCTAATGTACACATAAGGAAGTATCGAAAAAAAAAAAACTTACCGGAATTTTTTAAGTCTATATGTAAGAAAAAAACTGTGGTCTCTCCGCAAGTAGAGCTTTGATGTTTCTTGTGTCACAGCTCCAATCCTTTGTTGTTTTCACTGCATTCACCTTAATACACTATAATTTAAAATTTTGTTAATGGCACTACATGAATTTCCATTAAAAAAATAAACGAGAAAAAAATTTTTTTGCATTTTTGGTCCAAAAATTATAAAAATTAAATTTTTTTTTAATTTTTTTAAAATAATTTTTCCATCTAAATAATAGATATTGTATTATTTATTTAGCCATAGCAATTTATTTTAATGAAATAAAACAAAAAAAAAACATAAACTTAAAAAATATTTATTTGTAATAAAATAATCATCATCAAATGTTAATAAACGCATTCAATGCTGTCAAAAGCTGTTTTTTTAATTTGAAAAATTTTGGTAGGTTACAAACGATTTTGGTAGGTTTATTTAGCCATAGCAATTTATTTTAATGAAATAAAACAAAAAAAAACATAAACTTAAAAAATATTTATTTGTAATAAAATAATCATCATCAAATGTTAATAAACGCATTCAATGCTGTCAAAAGCTGTTTTTTTAATTTGAAAAATTTTGGTAGGTTACAAACGATTTTGGTAGGTTTTTGAGAAAATTTTGGTTGGAAAAAAAATTTCTCAGTGGCAACACTGACTGGTAGTAAGAGGCCTCGCACCTACTGGTTGCATGGGCATCGCACTACCTATGGCTGGCTCTGCCCTCTCGAATTATCTCTTATTATAAAATTTTACATAAACGAACCACATGTACAAATTACTATTAAAAAAGGCGAATTTCGTTGGATGAGTTTTTATTATTTTTGAAATTATCGTGAAAAATACCTTTAATAGGGTTTATTTTTGTGGGTGTTGCAAGTAACTTAGGATTTTGGGACCTTAGTTTTCGTAATCAGCGGCTCAAAGACCACATATATAGAGATAAAAAAATTAGTCTCTGGCCGTTAATCATCTTTGACACCCACAACTACGTATTCAATAGTCTTGAATGCTTGTGGCGGATTGAATCACAATAACGTACAAGTCACCTCTTGGTTTGATCCCTACGAACCGCCCTAACGCTTCTCAATAAAAATAAATTTTAAAAATTAGTATGGGAAATTGTTTGGAATAAGATGGTCCACAAAACACGTTTGGAGTATTTTTTTACTTTAATCAATAGAAAAAAAGTTATGGTCCTTAAATGATATTTTATCCGAATATTTTAGTCGTTTTTTAATTATAACTTTTTCATTTTCAATTTTACGATAAAAAGTCTATCAATTAATATTGTAGAGAATACAATTTTCTACTCAAAAAGTCTTAAAAAATTTTGTGCGACATATGGCTGTTAAGATATCGTGGAAAAATTATTTACACCTATTTTTTTAAATGGCGGCCAAATGGGGGGCTTTCTATCCCGAAAACTGAGACTTATACTCACACTGATCCCCTCTACACAACACAAAAAAAAAAAATCTTTTCCTATACAAAATGCAAGGTTCAGCCAAAATTTTGTAACATTTCAATGGACTACAAATGATGTTTGAAATATTATTTCGCGGGGACATGATCAAAATAAGTAACAAAATAATATGTAAACACGATCAATTTCAATCACTTACTAAACATCTATGTTACGTATATTCTTCGATTTCACTCAGCATGCAAGTTAAAAAGCTCTTCGGCAGCTTACGACAGCCTACGAGCAGCAACAGCAGCAGTAACTCGAATCAGTTTTGTACTGTGCTGCTTTCATGACTGTCGCTCTTCGGCAGTCAAATCAACAGCCCGTTCAAACTAACAAAAATTTTAGCTCTGCTGCGACTGAAGTGTTTCAATTCGCAAAGCAAAGCAACAGTACAGTTGAACGAAAAACAAATTTCAGCTGTACTGTAGCTTAGCTGTTGGAAAGTGCGCAGTAAAGCAAAGCCAAAAATATTTTCTGGAAAAAAAATAACTTTGGCATCGCAGCGGCAGCATATTTTTCAGTGCTGTTGCTATTTTGCTGGCAGTTTTTTAAACACTGGTTTCTTGTCCTTCATTGTCTTATTTCGTAATTTTTTTTGACACTTCGGTGTTTTTATTAATTGGCCCGTTCAGCAACTTCAGTATTTTTGAAGCGCTTTAAACATCTTTTTACTGAGAGGTATTTCTGTTGAGTTTCAAAATTCTGATGCGAACAAAAAACTTCGCTAAATAATGTAATAGGCTTCAATATGATAGCAATAAGTCTTTTTTGTTTTTGCAACAACAACCACAGCGACTAAATTTTTAAGATTTAATGTAGTTTGCAGTTATCGTTCAGAAAATGTTCAAGATCTTACGCCTAAGCGCTGCAATTTATCAAAGCGCTTAAGTTTTCTGAATGGGCAATTGAAATGTTATGAATGTCAAAACTGCAGCAAATAGGATGACAGATGATTGAAAATCGAGGCTCTCCCTAATTACTCCACCTTTGTTATTATACCATAATATAAACCAAATAAAACATTGAGAAACATCTACACACAAACGAAACCAAAAATTGACCAAAATAACAAAGGGAATGTGGTTTATCAAATAACATGCAAAGGTAACGAAGAAGACAAATGCGGGAAAACGTACATTGGAGCAACAAAAAGAGCACTTCGTATAAGATTAAATGAACATATGAGAGACATCAGAAATGAAAAAAACAACAACTGCGATTTCACAACACATATTAGAGACTAAGCATACAGCTGATTTTGAAAGCGCCAAAATCTTAGACGCAGAAAAAAAGACAAATAAGAGACTGACACTGGAAATCCTAAGAATACAGCAAAGAGGGGAAAATGCAATCAACTTCAAGGAAGACACGGACAACATAAACAATAATTACTCAGTAGTCGTCAAATTGTAAAAATGTTTTAATCGTTGTCCATTAACTTTTCTGTTTTCTGTTTTTGTTGGATGTGTAAAATCGCGTTTGATTGTTGTAAAAAATGTTCAAATTGTAAAAAATTAAAAATTTTAATAAAATCAACCCCTTTGAAAATGCTGCCAAATAAGTAGCGAAACGTCAGGGAGAAATTTAATAGACATAAATATGTTTATTTAATTAAGTTAATAATTTTTTAAAAAAACTAAAAAACTGGTCATTAATCTCAGGAAAAAAACCAAAAGAATTCAAAGATTGACCCATAATAAACTTGCACAACAAAAAACATATGTGTTACAAAATTCCAATTAACTTTTTTGAAGAAATTGTATAAAGCATAATATCTTGCGGCACTGATCTAACTGATACTTCAATTTCTAAACTATTTGACACAAAGTTTCACCTCGCTCTGGAATTGTGTGGTGTTTATGCACACTTCCAAAATGGTTCGAACAATTAGCTACCGATCACAAGTCGTGAACGAGTCAAAACACTTAGTATTTTCAAAACGCTTTGCAATTTGGTTTGTACACATGCTTTGAATCAGGGCGAACTCAGTAAAAACGAACTGCTTAACCCTAGTAGCATAAAAAGGTCTTATAGCTTCTTTTAAAGGCCTTTTAAAGACAAGTAGAAAGACAACATTTTATATATATAAATTCTTTATAGGGGCTTGTAAGAGCCATTTGGCGTATGAAGTATAAAGACACTTTCCCCTCAATGCTATGTCAAGGAAACACGAGGAAACTTTTTCGGCAGAGTTTCCTTGTTTGTCCGCAAGAGGGGAGAAGCGAAAAGGACGAGGTAAAAAATTTGTCATATGTTGCAAACGCGAAACGAAAATCACAAAAGAGAATGGACAAGAATTTGTCTCTCAGACTTTCCTCGTGTAAACGTCGACTATCTTTGAAGAGACTCGGTAAAGTAACCTTCTGAACTGTTTAAAAGACACCTTAAAAGCATATAAAAAAAAATATCCGTGTCTTGCAAAACTTTGTTATATCACCCAAAAAAATATCCGTTGTCAATTTTACAAAATGTGGAGGTCCATTTAAAATTATATGTCGATTTACGAATTTGAAACCAAATGCAATAACGTACACAATTAAATGTAAGTTTTACAGTTAATGCAATCAATTCTACAATAAATTTACTAAAATGATCTCGATTTCTATTTTTAAAATTCACAGCGTGTTGTCATTTTGTGTTGTAAAAGTGCTTATAAAATTTTGTGAAATCTACTAAGATAATTGCGAAATTTGCAACAGCTCTAAAAGTGATATCGCGATTTATGCATTCAAATTTATAACATTTGCTGTAGCATCTGCAGAAAAGTTGTGAATGTAAAAAAAGACGATTTTCTGGCTGAAAATTTTGAAGAAAAATCTGAATTATTGCTTGACGCGGACGTTTATGACGTTGTGAAAAAATTTATGTTGTGCAAAAGTGATGCCATTTTTAGCAGGTAAGTTGTACATTTTTTTTATGTTGCGGACATGCGTTATATAAAAGATTCGTCTTTTGAAAGGCCACGGACTAAGAAAAAGAAGTTTGCTTCTACTTTGACCTGAGGTCATTTCTTAGATATTTCCCAGCATGTTGGTTTGCAATTGGAGTTCGAAGACGAGGGAAGAAAGTGGAAAAAAGTGAGGTAAGCACTATTGTATGTTAGTTTTGTAAGTTACATCAACTTAAAAATTAAATTATTTCCTTAAATTGACGCAATGCAGAACTGTAAGCACGGAATTGAGCACCGCACAGTGGGTTGAGGAGTTTACGAGTCTAGAGTATTTATCACAGCAAAATGCTGTAAAAGTGAACTCACAAATCAAGATGTAGAATTCAAAATAGAAATTGTATTTTTGATAGCAAAAATCATGACTTTTACAATTCGAGCAGTAGAACCAAGAGCAAATTTCGTTTTATAAATTATGCTTTTGCTTTGAAATTTACTAAACAATTTTTATTTTCACAACTAATTCTTCAAATGTACAACGATACACTTGCAATAATGACTGCAAATGATTTCGGTTCGAAAATGACAGTAAATGCAGTAATATTTACAACTTTTTTCAACACTTGTACAGCAGATTTTTTTTGTGTGTATATAATTTTATTTATTTATCAAATTATTTAATTAGAGCCTGTCCCATTCGATATCTTTTTGTGAAATTTGTGAATTTAATGAAATTTTGACATTTCTCTGAGGTGAATATGATATGTCAAAATATGTACTAGCCCCAGGGCTAGTGCAAATAGAAAGTGATAGAAATTAAAATAGCAATCAACAATTGTAAACATTGCAAAGACGTCAAACATTGGCATGAATTAAAAAAGAAAATTTGTAAGTTACACAGTTTATTTATAAAATATTATTAGAAATTTTACAACATTTTTATATTTCTATTAGCCACAGGACTTGCAAGATGTTCTGACGGTGAATCACAGGGAGAAAAACATGCAGAAGCAAATGTAAGATCAGGTAAATTATAAAATTTGAAATTTAATTCATGTAATATTTCCTTCTCTTTGCAGGCGTGACACGGTGCTGCTTTTGCTGAGAACATTACTGGTGGGTTTTCAACTTTACTTGCTGTATTCTGTCATGAGTTACCACATGAATTCTTATAAAGGTATGTCTGTTAAGTCGGCTGTTTATTACAATCTGCTTACGGGGGTGTTAAGCTTCGTTGGAATGATATTTGGTATAGTTTTTGAGCAGTCACAGGAGGCTGTTCAATGGATGTTTGCAGCAGCTGCTGGTCTTTTTATATACATTGCACTAGTTAACATAGCTGGGCACCGTTAATCAAATAATTAACTTCGTTAATCGCTAATCCGTTACTAAAAAAGTTAACTTCGTTAAACGTTAAAGCGTTACATTTCGGAACACGTAACGCAAGTTAACGTTAATCCGTTAACACGTGATAAAAATTGCATTTTTTATATCGTTGCGTTAGTGATCTTCTTATAAAAAACATAAATTTACATAATTGGAGTGTGTAAATTAGTCTTGTGTAATGTGGATATTTCTCTTCATAAACATTAATATGTTGAAGTTCTGGTCTAAAAGTGAGGCTCGTTTCGACGTTAAAATATATTTGCCCGAGGAAAAAAGAATTTCAATTCCAGCGCTTGAGGATATAGCAGTATTATATTTAATACATAAACAGACTTATGAATATCAGTTCCCTGATGAATGCCGCATCATTGAAAAGTTTTTTGATTTCATGTCTAGCCACTTTTGACGAGATTTTGATCTTTACTCTTTAAAGAATTGTGGGTGTTAGGTTTTCCTTTAGACTGAGTGAAAGAATTGAAAGAGTTTTCCTTATCATCGTCGTTGTTACTCGCGTTGCTGCCTCCGCCACTTAAACTATCTCTGTTCTTCGAACTTTCGGCAGCTTCTTGTCGTAACGCCTCTTCTACCTCTTTTTTCTTGCAGTTTTTTACTGCATCCACTCGACTGCTGCTTCCAGACATATCAACTGGAATGTACTTGTTGTCAGAACGTGTTTTGCGCGGCGCCACTCGGTGCGTGCGGTATCTTTTTGGTAAATAGTGGGTACTGGATTAACGATTAACGGACTTGTGGAAATTTAACGGACGTTAACGAGTCCGTTAACATTTTTTAAATTTAACTTAAAAGTTAATCCGTTAGTCGAAATGTTAACTTCGTTAATTAACGATTAACGGATTAACGAGTTAATGCCCAGCTATGCTAGTTAATATGGTAAATAATAATAACCTTTTACTTGAATACATCAGTATTAATTTTTATATACCGCAGCTATCAGCATCACATAAATCGATAAAGCAATTCGTGCTACAAATACTGGGCATGAGCAGCGGTGTTTCGATAACTTTTAATGTACTGCTTCGAAAGGAAAGGAAAGCTGAAGAAAATTTAACACAATATTAAATATGATATTTTAATAACCCTAATAAAAACGCGCTCGCAGTTGTATTCACAACTCTACTCAGAAAAATAAACTTTTATGGTTTGCTGTTAAACTGTAAGTTAGTATTTACAAAAATAAAATGCATTTTTGTTAACTTTGAAGTATTTTCTATTAGATTGCAACAACAAAAAAACAATACAGAGTGTGACAAAAATAGGTTTTGGCCAGCAAAATGATCAGCGAGCCCATAGTGCACTGGTCGCCGTGATAAATTTGCAACGATTTCATGTCACGAATTTACAGGCAGCCCTTTATTTGAATATCTAAACCAAAACAAAAAGTTACTTGTTTTACAATGTAAGCAAAGACACGGCCCTGGAATTACCTCTCTTTCTTCTCAACAATTGTCTTCTATTTTTCCGAATGTGCCTGTCTTTTTCTACCTTTATTTGGAAGGTCATCTCAAGCATTTTTATTCATTTTACATTTGCAATTAAAATAAGCTCAAATGCTTTAATATTTCACTAACTTTTTATTAAAATACCGAGCACCGCCACTCACAAGAACGTTCGAGCGCAATTGAAAATGGAGCGTTCTTATTGGCTAATGTGGACTTAACCAGCTTTGTAAGTGAAATCTGAGGACATATCCAATTCTGTTGCTCAACTGTAATTTCAAAGCAAAATAGCTTTGGAACGTAGCGTATTTAGTCTGATATTGAATTTAAAACTTGAATCTGAATGGCCGATGAAACTGTTATCATAAAAATTTACCAAATGTGACTTGTCTACTTTTGTTTGTAATCCCCTGATTTCTTAATTAGCATTAGGTTAGGTTAGGTTAGGTTATGGTGGTGGATTGGAAGCCCCACATAGACACTTTGGTCCATAGTGATACCACATCTCTCAAGATTTAATCAGTAAAATTAGTTGTTTGGTAAATGTTAAAAGTATTGGTCCGCCTGGCGAAATCATATATTCTATGGAGTTTTAATTTAGCAACATCGTGTAATAAGAATAAGACAGCATGACCAAGTGATTTAAGCCTTGCCGAGCGAGTGCAGGGCAGTTGCAGAGCAAGTGCTCAAGCGTTTCTTCTGTATTTGGTTCCATACAGTTCCTGCATAAACCATTTTCAGTCATTCTCATTTTAAGTGCATGGTAGCCCATAAGACAGTGTCCAGTTGTAACCCCTGTCATGAGGCGACAGTCATTCCTGGATAAGGATAATAAGAATTCTGTTTTGGCTCTATTCACAGTAGGCCAAAATATTTTTGTTATTAAGCTAGTTTCCAGCTGTACCCAACGTGAGGTAGCTATTGTTGACAAGTAGATGTCTGCTTTAGAGTTAAAGTATATTATTGGTGCTGCGATATTTAGAGGCAATGCATCCATAAACGCTCCTTGTTTCGCTTGTTCGTCCGCCATCTCGTTACCGATGATGCCTTGATGTCCAGGTACCCAGTACAAATAAACGTTGTTGTTGATGCTGAGATCTTGGAGAGATTTGTAACATTTGAGAACTGTTTTTGATTTTATTATGTTACCTTGGAGAGCTTTTAAAGCGGCCTGACTATCCACATATATGTTTATACGACAGTTACTGTTGCCCCTTAATATGCTCTCTGCTGCTTTTTGAATTGCGATTATTTCGGCTTGAAAAATGCTACATGGGTTTGGGAGCCTGTAGCGTTCTTTAAAGTTGGTGTTGGCATTGAAAATACCCGCACCTACCCCTTCGTTTTGTTTGGAACCATCTGTATAAATGTTGATGCAATCTGGAGGATCACCTGCCCTGCTGGACCAGTAGTTTCTTGATGGAAGTTTAATGAAAAATTTTTGATCAAAAACAGTTATAGGCTTAAGGTAATCCGTGGAGATATTTGATATGTTGTCTATGTTACTATGTCCATAGTGCTTAATTTTGAAACAGCTAGACTCTTTTAGTCTGAGCGCTGTCTTATAAACTGCACTTCTGGCAAAAAGATCTATAGGAATCAAGTTAAGTATGGTATTTAGTGACGCTGTTGATGTTGTTTTCAGGGCTCCAGTAATGCCAATGCACATTAGTCGTTGTATCCTTTCTAACTTTAAGAGTATAGTCTTACTTTCTTGAGCCTTCCACCAAATCACGACTCCATAAAGTAGAATTGGTCTTACTATGGCGGTGTATATCCAGTATGTCACCTTGGGAGCTAATCCCCATTTGACTCCGATTAGCATTACATTTATGATAATAAATTATGTCTAGTATGGTATATTTATTAATGAGATGATGTAAAATTAGGATGGTAACATGTTATGAATATATAAACATGTATATTCCTATAGCACAACCAAATTTTATTTTTTTCGTGAACCAGCAAACAGTAATTTACTAAACTTGCTTACGTTAAGTGGTTCATTCAGTTGTATAAGTGTAAGTAAGATATTAGGTAATAGAAACCTACATTATTCCTGGATATATTTAATTTTGGTAAAAGCAATGGGCGTGGCACTTTCCATGCAATAAAACCCTTAAGATGGTTTACCTTAGCTCTTATAATAGCAGTAGTCTTAAGTTTTGTATTAGGATGCATATGATCTATGATATGCATCTCAAAAAATATGAAGGAGGTTAAACAACGGTGCGGGCAATTTCCTTGCAATAAAAATAATTAAAACGCTGTATCTATAGCTACTGTTATGAAAATTGATAAATGGGTCTACATGGCTTATACCAAGCTCTTCGCAATATGTGAACAGGATTGTATATAGGGGCGTGGTATCTTTCATGCAACGAAAACGCTTAAATTGTTATTCTTGGAACTTATACCGAGCTGTGAAATTTGGTGCATGGACCCAATACTCTCCAGTAAGGAATGCGTAAAATGTGACGTTGTACAACTGGGAGGAAGTGGGGAAAGCAGTGAAAAATGATGTTAAAGCTATGCAAACGTAATAAAGTTATGTTTGTTTTTTTTTTTGCCAACATATACAGGTTATTTTGATTATTCAAAATTAATAATGAAAATGCGTTGTAAAAAGATATCGGATGGTACAGTACAATATTGGAAATTTTAGTCACCACAGTAAAAATTTTACTCACCAGGCTAAAAATAGTTTTCACCGCGATTTGCCTAGGTAAAAAGATATCGATTGGGATAGACCCTTAATGTGCAAATTTTAGAAACGTTTTTGTACTTAATTTGATTTTTTCATCAAATTAAATTTTTACTTTCGGCTTACAAATTTGCAAAGTCAGTCTCGAACCCATGTCCCAGCGATCCATAGTCCAGCCCGCTACCTACTAGGCTACTTGTCATATATTATATTACGTGTCATAGGCGAATCATATCTTTCCCTCATTTGTTTTGGTAAAGCGACAAAAAAAATGGGCAATAATGTGCCCTTTCTCGTGTCTCTAAAAACATCAACCGTCATGTTTTTCAAGTGACTTATATGGCTACAGTATTAAGACATAAGAGACATGCGGTCTCTTTATCATGATTTTATATATTGTTCTAGGAAGATATTATAAAAGCGAAAATTACTACAAAGGCGAAGTACCTTATTAAATTTGAATCAAATTATGAGTCATAATCAATGGTGGGCACTAACATGCATGCACATTTTGTTTCCATGTAGTGGTACAACAACCATATGAAGTTCTACTCCGCTGAAGTAGAATTGAATCGTTGTTGTGCGCTCACATTTGTATACGTATACCAGGGATGATATTGGCATATTTGTAAAAGGGCCAAAGTTCGAACTAAAATAGGGCTTTTTTAACATAAATAGGGCTTCTGTAAATCAAATAGTACATAACCATTTATATTATAACCAAATATTTTCTTTTTACAAAATTTATTTTGTTATTTAAATTTAATTGTAAATATAAATTTTACATAGGAACATTTAAGCGTTTACGATTTTTTTTGTATATATCGCTAATTTTCTTCAATAACGTTATAACCCGAAAACGTAAAAATTCAGTTAAAATGCCTGCCCCGAAATATCTGATTTTTTGAGTTATGACATTATTGAAGAAAATGAGCGATATATTAAATAACTAACTATTTTGAGATCGATTTTTAGAAACTTCTTCAAAAGAAAATGCAGAAACAATTGATATATTTGCAGATTTAGCACATCAAATTTAACCTAACAAAATATTTATTCCATATAAAGTGACGTTTGATATGATGTATAACACTTGAAGATAGCACTTCTAACGACAAAGATGTCTAGCAAGCAAGAAAAAGTCCGCGAACTGATTTTGTCCACATACCTGCAAAATCCAGGGTTAAAATATTCAGCTATAGCAAAAATAGTTGGTGCATCAGAAAGAACTGTCAAAACGGTTGTTTCTAATTATAAGAAGGGTCTACCTGTTTCACGAAAAAAGGGTTCAGGCAGAAAACCAGAATTTTCTAACCCAAAGGTAGCGGCGAAGGTGAAGCGCCTTTTTAGTCAGAATCCCAACACCTCAGTGCGAGATATGGCGAATAGAGCAGGTACATCAAAATCTACTGTGCAAAGGATAAAGGAAAAAAGTAAGCTGAAGACATATAGAGTTCAAAAAGTACCAGACGGCTCTGATGAAAACCAGTTGGTTGCTCAGATGCGAGCCCGAAAATTGTATGTAAGGTACCTGACTAAATTTGATTGCTGCGTTATGGACGACGAAACTTACTTGAAAGCAGATTTTAATCAGTTGCCTGGGGACGAATATTATTCGTCACCAAAGAAGCAATATATGGTTTGGCAGGCCAGAAAAAACAAAATTGTTAATTAGTTGTTAGATATTTTTATTTTGAACACTAGCCATTATTAATAAAAAAATAAAAAAACCAAAAAAATTGCTGGGTATTTTTTTATAACTAAAAAACAAAGTGCAAGTTTTTTCTGGGACAGTCCTTATTACTTAGGTCAACAAATCGAAAAAAAATGTTGGTGCCGAGGTATAGTTAGTGGTTTTGTATTAAGTATGTACTGGCAACATTAAAAATATTTTTAATTTTTTTCCCCACGTGTCATTTTTGACTAACCGTCAGTTTTGATTATTTAACTTGATTATTATATCATCTCTTCATCGCGAAGAAGTTGTCTCAATGATCCAAATGTGTTTTGTTACATTTGTGATGAATACACAGTGAAAAAGTTCAGAAAACCTACATCAGATTTTATAAAAAGTGCTTATTTTGCTTACTTTAAGCTGAAAATTGTGGATAAATACTACCCGACAATACCCCAAATTGTTTGTTAAATGTGTTATGAACATTTGAGACAGTGTATCAGTGGTAAAAGAAATCATATGAGGTTCGGAATAATGTTAAAATAATGACTTATCCAGACTTAGATTCTGCTAGAAGACCCTTACCACATTCAGAGGAAGTACCTGTTCCAACATTTTGTTCCATTCGTGAATCATCATTTTTAGAAGTCATTAATGAAATGAATAGCGACATCGAAGAAGAATTAAATGATTTGATAAGGGATCTTGAACTTTCTACAGAATCGGCAGAGGTTTTGGCTTTTAGATTAAAAGAAAAAAACTTGTTGGAGTCAGGTACAAAAGAACAAGAGAGCATGACTTGCTACCATTTTTTCAATCGGAAAATGATAGTTTTTTTGTTTCGATGTGCAAAGCCTTATTCTCGAAATGGGTCTTTCAAAATACCATCCATATGAATGGGGTCTCTTCATAGGCAGCTCTAAACGAAGTCGCTTAGTCGTTTGTTGAAGTTACTAAAAACTTTCTGGGAAATTACAAGTCAAATTACTGCTCTGAATTTGTAAATGACATGCTAGAGCACTTTAATAACTTAGGATGCAATATGTCCATCAAAGTGCACTACCTTCACAGTCATCTTGACCAATTGACAAGGGTAGCGGTTTCACCAGGACCTAAAAACTATTGAAGAAAGATACCAAGGCCAATGGGATCGCCATATGATGGCTGACTATTGCTGGTGGATGCAACGTGATAGTCCCTAATACACCTCATTCACGAAAGTCGCGAAAAAGGAAGTTATTTTTTAAATTATGTAAATTGTTTTTCATGTAAACGTTTTTTTTACAAGGCAAAATCCAGAAAACTACACAAAGCCGAGAAAGAGAAAGTTCTTTTTTAAATAATGTAAGTTGTTTTTCATGTAAACTTTTTTTTTACAATACAAAATCTAGAAAACTACACATAGGATATCAAAAGGTTTGCTAATAATGTGTTCAATATAAGGTCCTTAGTTAAAATAAAAATACAGCTTCTCGGCACCAAAACTAGTGTTGACCAGTGTTATAAATCAAATAAAACTTTTTTCAAAAAATCTCTGGTTTTTGATTTGAAATAATTTCAATTTGAAGTTTAAAAAGTCGAAAGCCATTGTATTACTTAAGGGTCCACTGACAATTTTTTAGAGGAAAAATAAAACACTTAAATTTTATCCCAGTTCGCTTCAAGAAAGATTAAGATCGATTAAATTGTCAACTAAATCTGACAATGCACGATTATTATATAGTGTCCGGAGATTCCAAATATATAATCTGTAAAAGCGCACCTGGTCACTTACTCGTTTTATGGCCATTTTAAGGTAAACACTTTTACCGATAGTATAAATAAAATGACGTTTCAGGAAAAATTGTGAATAAAGACATTAAAAAATTAAGTTTTTTTATTTTGCTTTTTTTTTGTTTAGGGGCCGTTCAAGTATTACGTAACGCAATTAGGGGGGGAGGGGGGGTCTTGTGAAACGTTACGATGCGTTACAGGGGAGGGGGGGGGGGTTCGAACAACGCGTTACGTAACATTGTTTTTGAAGTGAAACTACTTTAGCGGGTGGTTATTTGAAATTAGGTGTGTATAATGAAATGAAACTCTACTCTTTCTTAATGTGTATGTTTATTGAATACCTACAGCCAAAACATTTTATTAAAATGATAAAAGTTGATGGGATTTAGATAATTTACAGCAACAAATGATATGTTAAATTAAAGCAGTTATCAAGCAGAATGTCCTAAAACTATCATCTTCGAGATTGGTTAACCAAAACCAGAGATGTAAGCGTGGAAAGATTTCCTATTTTTCTCATTTATTGCTGTAGCTGTTCTAGATCCCATCAACTTTTATCATTTTAATAAAATATGTTCGTCTCATTTTTCGCCATTTTAACATATTTTAAGCTAATGTTTATTACATTATGTGTGATTTTTATTAAATAACAATATGAACAAGTTAAGGTGTTATCTTCAGTCAGGCCGAAACTCACATACCCTACACTGCACTCAAAGTAGGTACATATATTTCAGTAAAAAAAGACGGTGAAGAGGTTAAATAATTCGAAAAAAGTGTGAAATGTTTAAGAGGTTGAAAACTGTTGAAAAAGTCGTAAATATATGCAAAATGTTAATGTTGAGAGAGGTTGAAAAAGTCTAAACAATTTAAAATCGATGAAAAAGTCGAAAAAATAAAGAAATATATAAATATCACAATATCTTGCACGGTTTACGAGACATGGTGGTATAGAGGTTAAAATTTAGGACCGTGCCACGCGAATCTTTGGAAACTTGAAACCTAGCCTAATCTTAATTTAGTTCAAATGTACACCTAATCACCAAGTTTCATCAAAATCGCTGCATTTTTTTTCAAAATGGGATTGGGCAAATATACATAGAGTATGGGCGGTAGGCGTGTCTATGAACCGATTACGTCCATTTTCAATAGCAAGATGCCTGCAAGAAGGTCTGACCTGAGTGTGCTAATTTCATTCAATTAGCTTTCTTGGTTTTTCCGTAAACCTGATTTGAACAGACAGACAGACGGACATAGCTAAATCAACTCAGGTGGTGACGCTGATCAAGAATATATCTATATACTTTTTCATACCTACCACCGCCCTCTGCTATGCGTTACAAACAAAATGACAAAGTGAATATACCCTCGGTGTAGGGTATAATAAAGAAAATAAACAACATACGCATGTATTTCCGGTACTTTTCGCAACATAATTGTGACTTTTAGGTAAATATGGTCACTTGGGTGCTACGTAACGTTTAAGGGGGAGGGGGGGGGGGGGGTAGAGGAAAACGTTACGGTGCGTTACATAGGGGGGAGGGGGGGTCAAAAATCTTCCAAAATTGCGTTACGTAATACTTGAACGGCCCCTTAGTTTGTAATAGAAAATACTTTTAAAAGTCATAAAAAAACTATATGAATTTTATTTTTAATTAGTTTTTAGGCCCAAAAGAATTTTTTAAATATTTTTTTAATTTTTTTTTTATGAAAAACGGTGACTAACACATCATATATAAAATATTTTTTATTTATTGTTATTTGTGAGCTTTGTAGTCAAAAATACCTCAATAATTTATAAAACAAAATTATAATTTAAATTCTTTTTTACCAGTTTTAAGGCCTAAAAGAATTTTATTTAGTATTTTCAATTCTTTTCAATGGAAAATGATAAATTACGTAACATACATATATAAAAATTTCTTTATTTTTTTTTTCCTTGTTTGCATTTTAGTCAAAAATACTTTTAAGGCTCACAAAAGATAATAAAAAAATTGATTTTTTCACTAGTTTTTCAGCCGAAAAAAAAAATTTTTATTTTGGTATCGATTATTTTCCATGAAAAACGGTGAATATCACAAAAACCTTTGGATATTTGCAAAAGTTATTGACTTCATCGTATGAAACGACTCAAAATACAGTTCGCTTTATAATTTTGTTAAAATTATCGGTAAAAGTGTTAACCTTAAAATGGCCATAAAACGAGTAAATGATCAGGTACGATTTTACAAATCTTGTTTTCGGAATCTCCGAACACTAAATAATAATTGTCAGATTTGGTTGAAAATTTTTACCGATTTTGATCTTGCTTAAAACGAACCGTGTCGGCCATAGTGCTAATCTTAAAATGGCCATAAAACTAGTAAATGAGCAGCTCCGATTTTGCGGATTATATATTTGGAATCTCCGGACACTATATAATAGTTGTGCATTGTCAGATTTGGTTGACAATTTAATCGATCTTGATCTTGCTTGAAGCGAACCGTGTATCCGAGTAAGCTTTCCTTTGAAAAATAAAAAATTGTGATAATTTTTCAGTAGAATTTTGCAAAAGGGCCAAAAATTAATAAAAAGGGCCACGAGGCTCAAAAAAGCCCTAAAAGCCCCCAAATGTCATCCCTGACGTATACACAAATGCTCTCCCGTTACTCTCAATTACGCTCTCGTTAAAACTTGCAGAAGAACTTGTGCCCACCTATGAATTTGATACACATCTATTTAAACGACATCACTGTTTTGTAAGCTAGATTTTTGCCTTCATAATTTCCCCTGATGCTACTAGGGAAGCTTATGCATAAACGTAGTGTGCATGACTCTGTTATGCTTCATAAATTCTGAAACGAAATTTGAGCTGATACTGTTACTATAGTACTTAGTAACTTATTTAAATAAATAAACTAACAATTTTTCAGTTATGCACCCATGATCAAAATAATAGATATACCAAAAGGATTTTCACTCAATCCCCAATAAATTCCATTTTTGGAAAAATTGGCATTAGCTTTTTTTATAAAACTAGAGAATAAAATCTGGCAATGCCAATAAATGTGAAAAGAATAAAGGTGTTTCCCCTATCATGAGGTTAAATTTTGCAGTCTCACATCAGTTGGTCGGGCTTTGATGGTGAGAAAAAATGGCGAAATATGCTTTTTTCTGACTCGCACATGGAACTACTTACTTTTGCAGCGCCTCACATTTCTTCTGTAGTCATTTCCAAATAAAATATTCCGACCAGGTCCGACCAGCTGACTGTGCAAAATTTAACCTCATGATAAAATTTCGTACGCATCAGCGAAACCTTTTTAGCGATTCTTCCAGGAGGAACCATTTTGTTCTTTTATATCTTTGTCGATATATTTATGAAGAAATTAAGATACTATTTAAGAAAATCGATGAAGTGATATAAAATTGAACAAAAAATTACCAAATTGCATTTTTGACTATTTTTCCATTTTTTTCTCAAAATTTGTATATTATGTATAATAATATATATATTAGGGTGGTTCTTAGGAAAAAAAAATTGGGGACGTCCTCTCTAAAATTTTTGACTTTAACCCCTACGGACCCTATTTCGAAATGAAATTTGACCTAAGCCGCCATCTTTTTTTGAGTGGCTTTTAATTTTATGAAAGAATATATTAAAGTTTCATTTGGATCTAGTTTTCGAGATATAGTCATGGGGAAGTTGCGGATACAGTTTTTCTAAAAATCATTTTAAGTTAGAAACTCCTGAACAGATTTTACATATGTATATTGATGTAGGATTGCCGATTTTTAGGTAAAAGAACACCCTTTTTATTGTTTAATTTTGTCTTTATTGAATTCACTTTTTGTTACACATTTTAGTTTTACTTATTTTTTAATTTAACAGCATTTAAGGCAGGGGTGCCCAATGATCATAGAATAAATGGCCAACACTGGACGAAAAAGAAAAATGCTGGCCGCAAAATTAAAACACAATTTTTTTTTGAGTTTTTTAATCAAGTTGATTCCCTTTATTTAAATTAATTCCTTTAAGTCCCTTTATTAAAATTAATTCCTTTAAGTCATATTCAATTCGAGTATTGGAGATTCTTAGCTCATTTTTTAAATTGTCGTCAGTTAATCTGCTTCTATAAATATGTTTAGTATATTTTAATCTAGAAAAAAAACATTCACAGTTATAAGTTGTACCAAATAAAGATACTGTTTTTAAAAAAAATATTTCTTATGTTTGGATTATCAGTTTTAGTTAAATGAATTTTAAAGAAATGATTTTTATTTTCTGAAAATGCCTGCTTAGCTAACAAGTTATTTTGCAGTTCCAATAATTGCAGCTAAATTTTCACATCAATAGAAAACAGTTCAATATTGTGCCTTAAACTAAACCATTTTGAAAACCGTGCATGAAATTCTACAATCAATTTCTCTATATCAGTAGCAAATCTTTTTATATTTTTGCTATTTATAGGAACTGATTTAATTGCTTCGAAATGATCCCATTGGTTTTTATGTAACTGACCTTTGAATAAACTCAACTTATCTAAAAATGATTTGATGTCCACTACAATTATTTGTAGGGGATACCGAGATAACATTAATTTTCGGAGATCGAATAACGAATTTATTTTTTCAAAATAAATTGTAAGGTAATACATACAAACATAATTTAATCAATGGCCGCACAAAAAAGTAAAACTGGCCGCAATTTGGGTACCCCTGATTTAAGGTTTAACTACTTTTCTATTTGACCACCTGCTTCAAACAAAATTTCATTTGTCTTACGGATTGAATTGAAATTATTTTACAAAACTCAAAATATTTCTATAGTTTCTATATTTTTCAACATTATCATGGAAATAAAAATAAAGATTGTATTAAAATTTGACAGCAAAATGTGGTTTCATAGTTGTCAAAATCCAATGCAAAATGTAAACAAAAAAAATTGAGTTGAACAATTTATGGACAGCTACGAAGCCACATTTTGCTGTCAAATGTTAAAACGACAATTTAATACAACCTTTATTTTTATTTCCATGATAATGTTGAAAAATATAGAAATTATAGAAATATTTTGAGTTTTGTAAAATAATTTCAGTTCAATACGTAAGATAAATGAAATTTTGTTTGAAGCAGGCGCTCAGCAAATAAAACAACATGAATATCATTTTTATTTTTCAGTTTGAACCGAAAAATGTACGTACTTGGTCAAGGGTGCTGTTGGGTCAAGCACTTTGAATTTAAATATTTTTCTTAATTTTCCTGAATTACTGAATTAACTACTTAAGTTTTCTATACCTATTGCTTAATGATTTACTGAAATACTACTCTTTGCCTTAAACCAAACTCATCCTAAGTTGCATCTCTACCAACTCTACAAAATTGTCTCTCTCTTCTTGTAAAAATATGTTACATTATAAACTATTATAACTCAATAAATAGTCTAGTCAAATTAGTCATTATAAATGAAAAATGACGGAACCCAGCTATAGTGAATGGTTGGAATGAATGATTTTTTTGTTTTGGATTTCTGAAGCCATAAAATAAAAAGTTTACCATTTTTAAATGACCGCCGTTTCGTAAGTTCGAAAACACGCCTACCGCCCATTCAAATTATATATAAACCGCTATAATTTGTGAAGTATTTAAGGTAATGCAACCAAATTTCGTACAAATACTTGATATGGCTTACAGACGCTCTGAACAACAATAAGGCAAATTTCTACAAGAAGGCGTGGCACCTTCCATACATTCAAAAACTTTGAAATGCTGTACTGATGGAGTTATTGAAGGTAGAGTAACCAAATTTCATACAAGTACTACGGATAGTTAGGACACGCCCTAGACAAAAAGTAGATGCATTCCGACAAGTGGGCATGTCACCATAGCTTGAAATAAACTTTTATAAAAGTTTTTTTTTAGGTAAAAATAAACTTTAAACTTTTATTTTTGTGAAATAAAAGTAAAAGTTTCCTTAAAACTTTTATATCCGAAAATAAAAGTAAAAGTTTTTTTTGACTTTTATTAATAATAGTTTTTTTTTAAGTTTTTTTTAACTTATATTTTTAACAGTCACATGCAAAGAGTTTTTTTTGACTTTTATTTTTCAAAAGGCGGAAGTAAAAGTTTTTTTTGTATGAAAGAACGAGGAAAATCCAAAAATAATCACCCCTATCATGAACATTCGGAGGAAAACGACTCTCGCGGATTTTGTCGTTTCTCGAGACGAGTATTTTGCGATCATGAATAATTGCGGATTGGAAAACTTCATATCCAGTCAGTGCTGCCAAAATATTTCCAATTACTTCCATTCAGTTCAAAATCACAGTTGCATTTTTCATATTTGACATTAGCTTTTCCGTAATTTTGCATATTTGACTTTAGCTTTTCCGTAATTTTGCATATTTGACATTAGCTCACCTGTCAGCTGAACAATTTTATAAATAAAAATGAAGTGCATTTATCTATATCACAAAAAAAAATCACCTAAAATATAGTATAGCATAGCTTGATAGTTTGCTATCTACTCTTTTTCATGAAGACTTTTACTGTATCCGAATTGGATTCCATATACTGGACCAATAACAGTAAGTTCCCTTTGTTTGTGTCGCTAGATCTTGTAAATATGTTTAAAAAAATGTTTTTATTAAATAAAATTTCAAAATACTGCCAGCATTGACTCTTTCCTCGCCAAAAAGTTGGGGAACAAAATTTGCGTGACACGTCAAATAATTTACCCCAAAAAAGAATTGCCGATAACCTAATTTTCCAGGGAGTTTGTTCCCATTCCCCAGTAATCTTCCACGATCGCAAAACAGGGGATTGGAGAAAAAGTTCGAGGGAATGTTTATTCATGATAGGGGTGAATATCTTGGATCACTAAGTAAAAAACTTCAAAGGAGAAAACTTAGGATTATTGATAATAAAGTCCAAAGGAAAATACTTAAGATGTTTCTGAAAAGAAAGAAATTTATTCGTGCAATAAATTTTTTTTCGAAAAATGGGTCCAAAAATCCCATTTAGGAGGGTCGGGGACCTCACTTGTCACTCCCAAAATCCATTTTCGGCCTTTTCCCATCGATTCGTGCAATAAATTTTTTTTCGAAAAATGGGTCCAAAAATCCCATTTAGGAGGGTCGGGGACCTCACTTGTCACTTCCAAAATCCATTTTCGGCCTTTTCCCATCGATTCGTGCAATAAATTTTTTTTCGAAAAATGGGTCCAAAACTCCCATTTAGGAGGGTCGGGGACCTCACTTGTCACTTCCAAAATCCATTTTCGGTCTTTTCCCATCGATTCGTGCAATAAAATTTTTTTCGAAAAATGGGTCCAAAACACCTCTTTGGAGGGTCAGGAGCCTCCCCTGTACTCCCAAAATCCATTTTTGGCCTTTCCCCATTGATGCGTTAAGCACAATTTTTCTAAAAATTATAAGTGCATAATTATTATAAATTTCTTTCTTTCAGAAACATCTTAAGTATTTTCCTTTGGACTTTATTATCAATAATCCTAAGTTTTCTCCTTTGAAGTTTTTTGCTTAGTGATCCAAGATATTATTTTTGGATTTTCCTCGTTCTTTCATACAAAAAAAACTTTTATTTTCGACTTTTGAAAAATAAAAGTCAAAAAAAACTCTTTGCATGTGACTGTTAAAAATAAGTATAAGTATGACTTTTTAAAAGTTTTTCAGAAAAACTCTTATGAAAAAGTTTTTTGGAAAAACTTTTATTCAATAAAAGTTTTTGAAGAAAGTTTATAAAAACTTTTATAACAAAAAAGTTTTAAGAAACTTTTATTTTGAAAACTTTTTGAATAAAAGTATAAAAGTTTCAAAGTCTGCATGTCACTTTTCATACAAGCTAAAATTTTAAAACGCTTTACTGAACGAGTTATTTAAGAACTTACAACCAAATTTTGTTATTACATCGTTGCAAATGGCAATTAGATGAGAAATTCAAGACGATATGCAATCATTACATACGATATTTCAATAACAATTGTGGAAACAAAGTTTTTATCGTTTTTGACGGATATCGCAAGGTCAATTGCACTAAAACAGCTGAAAGATACCGTCGATCACTGAAAAATGCCTCAACAGATGATGATGAAAATATGCCTTTGAAAATTCGCCAAGAAAATTTCCTTGCAAACAGCAATAATAAAAGCAGATTCATCAAAATGTTAAGAAAAAAACTTGCTGATGAAGATATTTTCTCGTGTCAAGCAGAAGGAGATGCTGATACATTGATTATACAAACGGCAATTAATATTTATTTATTTATTATTAATTAAGTCAATGGAATTTTAAATTCTTTCTGACTATGTATATTAATTAAAAAATAATAGTAAAAATAATATTAAAACAAAAATTAATAAATGGCAAATAATAAATTATTCATATACAACAAAGTACAAGCGAAATCACTGAAGTTAGTTAAAGCTAATCCATTAAATTCTCTCTGGTACCGGATTAAAGGAGAATTTGAATAGAAATTCGTCCTGCATAGACACTCATGTAATATTGGTATATTTCGCAACTTTCTAACGGGGATGCTAAAGTTAATTTTACTCAGAAGATAAGGGCAATCAATGCTACCATTAATAATTTAAAAAAAAAAGTAGCGATAAAATAGTGCGCCTACTCTCCAAAGATTTTAGATTGAGGAGCAAGCAGCGAGCACTGTATGAAGGAAAAGGCTCTGAAAAATTAAGGGAATGTAGTGCAAACCGTAAAAACTTTCTTTGTATCCTTTGAAGCCTGTTAGTATGAGATGCATAGAAAGGGTTCCAAATAAAACAAGCATATTCTAATTTTGAACGAACTAAACTAGTATATAGCAATTTAAGTGTGTAGGGATCGGAGAGTTCCTTGGTATTTCGTCGGATGAAAGCTAACATGGAGTACGCTTTTGGAATGATGTAATCCAGGTGTTGAATAAAACTAAATTAATTAAATTCATAGTAATAAGGAGTGAGCCATCAATATTAAAAGAAAAATGCTGAAAGTTTCTTAATTTTGAAAACGAAACATAAAAACATTTGCTAAGATTTAAGCAATTGTTCAAACACCATCTATGAAGGTTATCTAAGTCAGATTGTACATAAACATAATCTGAAGCATCAGATATTTGCAAAAAAACTTTTAAGTCATCGGCATACAACAAGTACTTGGTGTTGGTAAAGCAATCGCCTATATCATTTATAAATAATATGAAAAGGATTGGCCCAAGAATACTACCTTGAGGAACACCTGAGGAGGCACAAAATGAATATGAAGTTATTCCTTCATAAGAAACAAAACAGTATCTATCTTTGAGATAAGATTCCATCCAGGCCAAAAAACTAGAATGAAACCCTAAGTTTCTTAATTTTTTTCTTAATTTTTTTTGAATCTGAAAATGTTGTTGTTGCTGAAGATATTGATGTGTTAGTTTTATTAACAGCTTTAGTACCTCCTCATAGAGAAATATATTTTTTCAAACCAGCTAAAGGCACAGTATCAGCAAAAATGTATTCTAATAAAAGCTTTTAACAAACATAACCAATGTGTAAGAAGCATATTTTGTTTTTACTTGCATTAACTGGATGTGATACAACTTCAGCGTTCTTCAAAAAGGGTAAAAACAAATTTGCTAAGATATTCGAAAATCGTACAGATTTACAAGATGCTGCCATTATCTTTATTAATGAAAATGCTGACATCACCAATATTATTCATTCGGGAATTTTATGCATTTTAGCATTATATGGTGCTCCTAAAAGTCAAGAAAGTATAAATAGTTTTCGGTATCAACCATTTCTTAAAGCTACAAGTAAAAATACCGGTGCCAATTTGGCTTCATTGATACCTACATTTGATGCTAGTTCAGAACATTTAAAAAGAGTTTATTTGCAAGTACAGTTATGGATGGGACATGATAAGTTGCCGGAAGAATGGGGATGGAAAACCAAAGGTAATTCACTTTGCAATGAACCAACCACCAGCCTCTGAAAATTTATTAAGAATGATCTTTTGTTCATGTAAAACTGGGTGTGGCTCTGCTTGTGGATGTAGAAAAAGTGGATTAAATTGTTCGATGGCATGTTTACTATGCAAAGGAGTTAGCTGCTTAAATGCTCAACCAATGGTAGTAATGAATGAAGTCGAAAACGAAAACGTCGGAGACAATTAGTATACATAATTATTTAATTATTCTTGTAATGGAAACTTAACTTAAAGTTGTTAATAAATAAGTTTCGCTAAAAGACTAATGTATTGGCAATATTGGACGTTTTTTCATTTATTTCTGTGTAGAGCTTATCCAAACCATTCTTAGAATTTGTGTGAGACTTAGTATCTCTGCTTTCAATAGCTTCCACAGTATAGCATTTCAAAGTTGCTTTTTGCAATAAAGGTGCCACGCCCTCTTTTGGAAACCCGCACAATTTTTGTTCAAAGCTTGAACGGCCCATTTCTAGTGTTTTTGTGAAATTTGGTTGTAAGTTCTTAAATAACTCTTTCAGTAAAGCGTTTTAAAATTTTAGCTTGTATGAAAAGTGACACGCCCACTTGTCGAAATGCATCTATTTTTTGTCTAGTGCGTGTCCATACTAACCGTAGTACTTGTATGAAATTTGGTTACTCTACCTTCAATAACTCCATCAGTACAGCATTTCAAAGTTTTTGAATGTATGGAAGGTGCCACGCCTTCTTGTAGAAATTTGCCTTATTGTTGTTCAGAGCTTCTGTAAGCCATATCAAGTATTTGTACGAAATTTGGTTGCATTACCTTAAATACTTCACGAATTATAGCGGTTTATATATAATTTGAATGGGCGGTAGGCGTGTTTTCGGATTTACGAAACGGCGGTCATTCAAAAATGGTAAACTTTTTATTTTATGGCTTCAGAAATCCAAACCAAAAAAAATATTTCAAATCCATTCACTATAGCTGGGTTCCGAGGTATAAACCTAATTTGACTAGACTAAAAGTAGTACACGATTAGTCTTTGATCCGTGCATTTTATTTTTCGCTTCTCCGGTTGTAGACCACGAAAGTTTAATTCGTTTAAGTTTTATTTTAATTTGAAACACGCGCTCCATTTTCTCGACCGCACAGTGGCTCCTTTTTCAAAAAGTGATTGCTAAAATCAAATTTTCGATTTGTGATTTTCGAAACTTTTTTTTTTATTTGACAGATAATTGACCAAAGGTTCTAAAACCGAAAACTTTTTTGATTTATGACAAGTATTTTGGTTTTTATATGCTCAAAGTTGGATAACTTTTTATCGTTCATTAAAATAGCATTTTTTTACATTTTGCGCAATACAGTAGACCCCCTTAACTGCTCTAACGGCGGAAAAAATTTGGATCTACTAACCGGGGAATCAGTTAAGCGGGCCCCGCTTATTTAATCCAACGGATCAATTAAAAGAATCCCGGATAATTGATCGAATAAGTCAATTAAGCGAAGAAAAAAATAGATATGCATTTTACTGACCTTACCCAAGAGATTAATATTAGAACCAGAAAAAATTGAATAAATATCTTTCAGTTTTAATTTAAAGGTTTTATTTATTTTTTTAATTACAATCACATAAAAGAATAAAATAACTTTTTAAGTTAAAGGAACTTTAATTTAACTTAAGACACAATAATATTCACAAAAATATTCTATAATTGATTGAAAAATTTATTTTGAGGAAGGAAATATGTGCGAAGGGTTTGTATATTATGAAGTAGCTAGCTAACAGTTGGAACCCTATCAGTCGTGTCTTTCTCTTCTTCGTCTTCTTCTTCGGAAATTTCAGAAGTAGCAATGGTGCTAACGATTTCTTCATCTGTAAGATCCCCAAAGCACAATAATTCGAAGTCGCATCTAACGTACTCTTCAAAAGCATTTTGCAACTCCGAATCATCGCTAATCATTACCCCAGTAGCACATTCCCCGTCCAAAATATGAATTTCTCCTTCTGTACAAGAGGAAATGAAATTTGCCTAGAAAAGCGGAGTCACAAAAGAAAAAAATAATAAAAGTGATTCTAGTCTTATGATGCTTATATGAACATAACATGCACCTTTCTGAAGTAATTTTGGATTAATTTGAAATTTTTAATCGAATTTTACAGTCAATTGCAGTAACGAATATTCATGTGAAATTTCACAAATCGGTTAATGCTTTATAAGCAAACATGACAAAGACAACAAATGGAACAATTTAACCTGGTAATTGGTGACATATGTTTCGGCTATTACCACATATATACACATATTCATATGTATATACACAGCCTCATCAGACCAGTTTTTGGTTAATTTGTAATGCGATTCGAACCCCCGACCATTCCATGAATTATATGTGGACGGCCGCTCAAACGGAGGTTCTGCTGAACGATATGTACAAAGTGCACATTCTGGATAGATTTTGGTTTAACTAACCACCAGGAATGTTTCGCCATATGCATTACATCCAAAACACTTATAGATTTTACAAATTTGTCTATACCTTGTTGTCTTTGTATCGCTGCAATCTGCTTTCGGATGATGGCTTGCCGATAATAAGCCTTAAAACAACGAATTATGCCTTGATCCAGCGGCTGTTTAAGTGAGTTCGTGTTAGGTGAAAAAAATTGAACGTTTATGTTTGTCAAGATTCCAAAAATTGTGGCATGTGGCGTTATCAACAAAAAGTATTATTTTTTGGTTTAGTGCTACCATGCTACTAATTCCGGAAAGACTGCATTTTTGAAATTATCTGCTCCTGCTGTATTTGCTGAAGATTCTTCTCCATGAAGTTTCCGAAAGACTATGCCCTCGCGCATTTTACCAACAAGTCAAGCGTCTGACCCAAGGTTTCAAGCCCGGAGCATCTACCTGTAAAGATGAACATGGAAATCTGACTCCACCAATCCCGCCTTTGGAGAAATTAACCCGATGCCACCAATCAACGACGATGGTGTGGACGTACCACCACCTAGCCATGACGCGGTACGAATTGTGATCCAACGACTTAAGAACAACAAAGCTGGTGCCGATGGCCTGCCTGCTGAATTGTTCAAGACCGGCGGCGATGAGCTGATAGGGTGTATGCATCAACTCATCTGCAAAATATGGCTAGTTGAAAGCATGCCCGACGAATGGAATCTCAGTGTCCTGTGTCCTGTACTGAAGAAAGGTGACCCAACAATCTGCGCTAACTACCGGAGAATCAGTTTTCTTGCCATCTCTTACAAGGTCCTGTCGACTGTACTGTGTGAAAGACTTAAACCGTTTGCCAACACACTGATTGGGCCTTATCAGTGCGGCTTTAGACCAGGTAAGTCCACCATAGACCAGATCTTCACACTACGTCAAGTCTTGGAAAAAACCCACGAAAAACAGATCGCCACCCATCATCTCTTTATCGATTTTAAAGCTGCTTTCGATAGCCCGATACGGGATTGCCTGTATGCCACCATTTCTGAGTTCGGTATACCTGCGAAGCTGGTGCGGCTTTGCAAATGACGTTGAGCAACACAGCCAGCTCCGTCAGAGTAGGAAGTGACCTCTCCGAACCATTTGATACCGAACGAGGTTTCAGACAGGGCGATCCACTATCCTGCAACCTCTTCAACTTTGTGATGGAAGGGGTGTTGCGAAGAGCCAATGTACATCGTAATGGCACTATTTTCTACAAAAGTGTCCAGCTCCTTGCATATGCCGATGATATATATATCATTGGACGTTGTAAGCGAGATGTTACTGCTGCGTTCTCTGCTGTCGAAAAAGAGTCAGCGAAAGTGGGTTTGACGGTGAACGAGGGCAAAACAAAGTATATGCTGTCCACAAACAGGGAGACGCGGCGTATTGGATCCTTTGTACTGCGAACAACTATACTTTCGAAGTTGTCAATGAATTCACCTATCTTGGCACCGCCGTGAACACTCAAAACGATGTCAGCCTGGAGATAAAGCGAAGACTAACTCTTGCTAATAGGTGTTTCTATGGTCTCAGTAAGCAATTGAGTAGTAGAGATCTCTCTCGCCCGACAAAACTGACACTCTACACGACGCTCATCTTACCCGTGCTACTTTACGGCGCAGAAGCATGGGTTGTGTCGCAGACTGATGCAGCCACGCTTGGGGTGTTTGAGAGAAAAATTCTTCACAAAATCTTCGGTCCTGTTCACGTCGGCGACGACTACCGTATTCGAATGAACCACGAACTGTATGAGCTCTACGCTGACATTGTCATAGTCAAGCGCATCACTATCTAACGTCTGCGCTGGCTGGGACATGTTGTTTGTGTGGACGAAGAAGCTCCGGCGAAAAAGGTGTTTGATGCGGAAGCCGTTGCGCTACGACAAAGAGGAAGACCATGCCTCCGATAGAAAGACCAAGCCGAGGAAACCCTATCCACGCTTGGTGTGAATGATTGGAAAAGGCGCGCGCGAATCAGAGGCGCCTGGAGAGAGCTTTTGAGGTCGGCCGTAACCCGGAAACGGATTGTTATGGCCACCCAAGTAAGTACATATTGCGCCATCTGTTGTAATTTTATTGTCATTTCTCGTTTGGTGCATAGCTTTGTTAAATCGTCGGTTTAAGGACTTGCTATATGATGTAGCTTTATTATTTCGAATTTCGGGATTCCGCCACTTATTTTTCGAATAATGGTTGGACGTACTCTTCCGGTTGTAGAAATTTTTAATTTGTTTTAGTCGACTGAATGTTATTATTTAATTTGAAATTTTTAATCGAATTTTACAGTCAATTGCAGTAACCAATATTCATGTGAAATTTCACAAATCGGTTAATGCTTTATAAACAAACATGACAAAGACAACAAATGGAACAATGGTAATTGGTGACATATCTTTCGGCTATTACCACATATATACACATATTCATATGTATACACACAGCCTCATCAGACTAAATTTTGGTTAATTTGTAATGCGATTCGAACCGCCGACCATTCCATGAATTATATGTGGACGGCCGCTCAAACACTTGAGCCACGAAGGTTCTGCTGAACGACATGTACAAAGTGCACATTCTGGATAGATTTTGGTTCAACTAACCACCAGGAATATTTCGCCATATGGATTGCATCCGAAACACTTATAGATTTTATAAATTTGTCTATGCCTTGTTGTCTTTGTATCGATGCAATCTGCTTTCGGATGATGGCTTGCCGATAATAAGCCTTAAAACAATGAATTATGCCTTGGTCCATCGGCTGTTTAAGTGAGTTCGTGTTAAGTGAAAAAAATTGAACGTTTATGTTTGTCAAGATTCCAAAATTTGTGTGGCATGTGGCGTTATCAACAAAAAGTATTATTTTCTGGTTTAGTGCTACCATTTCTTCGTTAAGAGTTTTTAAAATATGTCTCCATATTTGCTGCGTCATCCAGGCTTTTCGATTATGCTAATATTTTAATGGCAAGACCTTTTTATTAAAGCAACGAGGTTTTGCCGCATTCCCAATTCTTACCAATTTTTGATGGTCTCTAGTGGCATTTGCAATAAAAAGAAGTGTCAGACGTGCTTTTGATGATTTGAAACCCTTAAGGCGGCCACCTTTGCTGGTTAAACTATGATCTGGAACAGCTTTATAGCATAATCCGCTTTCATCGGCGTTAAAAATATTAGCTTCCTCAAAACCTCTTACTAATTCCGTAAAGACTGCTCCTGCTGTATCTGCTCAAGATTCTTCTCCATGAAGTTTCCGAAAGAATATGCCCTCGCGCTTTTATCTGCGCCATAGCCAGCCCGAAGTAGGATTAAAATCGTTATTGCAAATTGCTTCGACTTTTCCATTAGAACGTTAGAGGAAATTGCAGCACCCGGAACTCGCATTTGGTCAAACCAAACTTATACCAAATAAATGAATATATACTCACCCTGACATCCAGCAGTTTCCAATTTACTACATACAAACAAATTTACATTGACACTTCAGCCAGTATTACCGCTAACTAGTTTGTGATCAATGTTGTTTTTGACATCGTTGATCTCTTAAAAGGGGAATTTTACATGTATTTTTCACTTGGAAAATATTTTGTCTGATTATTTAAGCGGGGAAATCAATTAAGCGGGAATAATTTAACAGGGGATTTAGATGCATATTTCAAATGAGGAAAATTTCATTGTGTTTTTTTTTTTTGGACCACTTATCCGGGGAATTCAATTAACTGGGGATGTTTTAAGCGGGGTTCACTGTATTAAAAATGGAAAATTTCAAAAGTTTGAAAAAACATGGGAATTTGAAGTATGCTCTCTGAATTTATAGTATTTTAAAATAAATAATTTCCTCAAGATGTAGAAAAAAAATTTTAGTTAGTAGTTTTCATGAATTTTTTAAAAATGGTCGTTTTTAGCATAGTTTTTCAAATTTACCTTGGCCTATAATCCACAAATCAATGTCAATCAAGGATTGGTGAATGGAAAATTATAGTTGACATATCTGCCAACAAAAATCCCTTACGTCTTACCTGCATATAATTGCCCATTTAGAAGTTATAGCTACTTATGTGACATGATATACATAAAACTGAATTTGTTGTGTGATGACGATTTTCAGTCTATGATATTTTGACTTGGAAATTGTTAATCTGAATTTGATAGAATGTTCTTAGCGAATATAGACATCACTCAAAATAAATTAAAAATTGTAAATATGGAAGTTACCACGCCCCTTTCTTAATTTATTCTTCCTATTTCCAAAACTATTTGACGCAAATACAGTCAAACTTCCTTATAACGAACTTCTATGCAACGAAGTTCTCCCTACTAGAAACTGAGTTCAAGTACACAGCTTTCTCGTTCTATTTTCAGTATATTTTGATTTTCTTACAGAAAATTTCCCTATAGCGAGATTTTCTTTAAAACGAAGAAATTTTGCTGCTGAAAATAAAATTTTTATACGTTTCTGATCTCCTTAAAGCGAATTTTTTTTAAAAAAGTAATTTTCTGTTACGTATGTAAATAAAATTACATACATGCGGAGAAAAAAGAAAACATTTTAAGGGGATCCCCAAAATATGAAAAGAACAACAATCGAAAAAAAGAAAGTTCCTTCACTATTAATGGTGACTATAGTTCAGTCAGTGTTCAGTGATAGAAGTGAAAATGTTGCAACGAAGTAGCCTTTCTCTCGAAAAAAGTTATTGATAATAAAAAAAGTTGTAGAAGGCGTGACGTTTGATGAATTTCGAAACTTTCTGGGGAAAAGGAGCAACGTACCGACTAATGTGTATGCTTCTCTTAATGTATTAGAAGATTTTGTAGAAGGGGAAAAATGGAGGAGTGTAGTCCAAACCAATATTACTGACTTCTTTAAATAAATATTAGAAAAAAAAAATTATATCTACATAACGAATTTTCTACAGAACGAATTTTTTTTTCTGGTCCCGTGCGTATTCACTATATGGAAGTTTGACTGTAGATGCATATGTAAAGAGTACCTAGAAAACTTCTGTCCATATAATATGGGCTTTGCCCCACCTCCAAAACGCTTGATTTGTCACTTTTTCCATATCATTTCACTCTTTTTAAGAAAATTCGTATTACCGCTTTTGTATAGCGCAATAGTAATACTTGCCTCAGATATTTATATCTAAGTTTTTAATGCAATTTAAAAATATCTAGTAATGTCAAATAGAATAAAGCTGTATTTTTTGTATAGAATATAGGTGCACTTCTGATAACAGTGAACTTTAGTGCAGGCCAACTTTATAGACACCTATTTTATTACGGTAGATATCATACAAGGAATTTAGCTTATTAGGTAGTTCAAATTTTTTCGCTGAATAAGTATTATGTTTGAGGTTTGTAACAAAATATTTTGTACCTGCATTTGTATAAAAGTCAAATTTTAAGCCTCAATAACTCAGTCTTTTCTGACTATTTAAAGTGTGAGCTACGCAAGTTTCCAAGGAAAATGAGTATATCTTATGAAAATTTGTTTGAAATATTTGCAAACAGCGAAAATGGAGATTCATTTGTGGTTGCGGTAAAAAACAAATAACCGAAACATGTTAAGGATAAGCATACACAAAAGTTAAAAAACTTTTACTGCAACACAAAGAGATATTGGGTGTCATGTAATAGAACCAAAGTGAATTTTTATATAAAGTATGCAGACTTTCTTAAAAAGGACTTTGAGCTATCACTTGATGATATTCCTAGCACATCACAGGCCTCCAGAGGAAGACCAGCAAAACAAATTGAAAACTGTGCGGAATTTACGAAAAAGAGAAAAATAGCAGTCGCCACTGGAAACATTTCAAAAGAGAACTTAGCAGATGCGCTCAGCATGAAGCACAACAAAGATCATGAAATGAAAAAGACAGAAATAACGAAAAGAGTTTTATTGGCCAACCCAACAAGAGTCGATCGAATCAAAAAAGTATTCCTACTCCACAATGTGATCCCATAAAATATGACGGTTCCAGTGCTTTAGCGCTTTTCCAAGATTTGAAGCTTTCAAAGGAAAAATATAACAACTTGAGAAATTCATTAAGAAGCCACAACGTAGATGTTTTTCCCAGCTACAAAGTTGTATAAGAAGCCAAAAAGGAAGCGGTTCCTGGTAACTGTACGGTGACAGAAACATCAGCTGAAGTTAGACTCCAAGATTTACTAGATCATACCGCTAAGCGAATTTTGAGAAGTAAAAGCTACCATGAAATACAATCGTTCCCAGATAATATTTCTTTGTTAACAAAGTGGGGCTGTAATGGATCATCTGGACAAAGTGCATACAAACATAAAATTTCTACAGAAGATGGACAACATATTTCAGATGCCAACATGTTTATAGCTTCAATAGCCCCACTTCGAATGAGGAGTGAAAATGCTGAACATTGGAAAAACCCTCGACCATCATCAGTTCTTTATTGTCGACCTATAATGTTTAAGTACGCAAAAGAATCTTCAGATCAAATAAGAAGCACCATCAGGAATATAAAACAACAAATAAAAGAACTTCAACCCACCATATTTGATGGAAATGATGACAAAAAAATTATAATTAGACACGAATTATTTTTAACAATGATTGACGGCAAAGTACTTAATGAGATAAGTGGCACCAAATCTACTAGATCTTGTGCTACGAGTATATGTAAGCGTTCACAAAAAGATTTCCGAAGTAATGATGACTCCAACGATGAACACAATTATGAGTACGGCATTTCGCAATTGCATGCAAGGATAAGATCCTTGGAATTTATTCTGAAACTAGCCTACAGCATAGAAAATGATGATAATCCAAACAACCAAAAGTTAAGAAAAAAAATAATACAAGATCAATTTCAAGAAAAACTGGGTATTATAGTAGATACTTCTAAGCAAGGATTTGGTAACACAAATGACGGAGACACAGCAAGGCCATTTTTTGAGAAACCAGAAATAACGGGAGTCGATGAAGACGTGATAAAAAGATTAAAAGTTATTTTAAACGTACTATCCTGTAGAGAACCCGTTAAAGTAGAAAAATTTGAAAAGTATACCAAGCAAACTGCAGACATATTAGAACACAAATACAGCCAAAGATTACTGACACCCTCTGTCCATAAGATCTTAGCTCATAGTGGGCAAATTATCAATTAGCAAACTTTACCAATGGGAGAGTTATCAGAAGAAACCCAAGAGTCTAAAAACAAAGATTATAAGAAGTACAGATATAGCAATACATGTAAAATTTCACGAATTCGACAGAATGAGGACTTTTTCAATATACTTTCAGCATCTTCAGATCCTTCGGTTTCATCACTTAAGCACGTTAGGTCACGAAAAGAACTGACTGATAAATTCTGTAGTACTGTTTTAAGTTTCTTAGATATCCAAAATAATGATGATATTTTTATAGAATTGTAGATTGTTGTTGATTTTTTGAAGAAATTACCTAATTTATTACTGTAACCCTTTTTTTAAAACTTTTCTAGCCTTTGAGAAAGACTGTTTATAAATTATGTTAAGAGATAAAAAAATAAATGCATATGAATGAATTAGTAAAATTTAAAAAAAATTTTTTTTAAAAAAGTATCTAAAAAAATTTTAAATTATTAAAAGTTCATTAATTGAATAAAGCGCACTAAAATTTATAAAAAAGTTTTTTTTGTATGAATTCATACGACTAAAAACCAAAAATTTCGAAATTTGGAATTTCACCTCTTTTAAAAGTATTTATAGCTAAGCCTCAAACCTGAATCTTATATATGTCATATCTACAGAAATTACCAACCAAAATCAAAAAACTTTACTCAAATATCTTCACCCGTTCAAAAGTTATGATTTTAGCAACGCGAAATCGCAAAAGGCGCCACTGTGCGCAGTGCACTTAAATGCAACAACAAAACTCCAAGTAAAAGCCAAATTGTGCAACCGGAAGGCATTTCGGGTTATTGAATTTCGCAAGGTATGTAGAATAAGTTTTTGTTATTGTAATAACCCGTAAGTATTTTAGTATGAAATTATTGTTGTAATTTTATTATACGAGGTGTTAAGGTATTTAAGTTTTTAAATAAAACGTGCAAAGTGAAACACTAGTCTTTTATTTTAAAGTGGATTTTATTAGAGACGGCTACTACTGCTAGGTAAGTATAGCCCTTGTGATAATAACTTTCCATTTTTCTACTTACAGATACAATTCCACAGTAACAAAGTGTTATCCCTCGCAAGGATAAAAACTTGTTACAACATCATTAATGATGTCCTGCGACATTCCTCCACAGGATATTTTTAAGGATTGAATAGATCTTCCCTGGTTTTGCACTTTTTCTGTTGATATTCACGTTAACAATATCTCATAGGATCTCAAAAGGATTCAGGTAAGGGCAGGCCAACCAAAAAATCCTATCCTATTGCTCTGAAGCCAGGCCTTACAAGCTGTAGAGGTATATTTTGAACCGTTGTCCTGCTGCAACTCCACTTAAGTGGCATCTCTACATCAGCATATGTCAGCATCACATCTTTTAGTATGCCGACGTACGTGAAGCGATCCATAGTTTCTTAAATTATATCAATTGGCCCAATACCTTGACCAGAGAAGCAACCGTACATCATTACACTGACTTCTCCGCACATTGCAGTGACTTTGCAATACTTAGAATTAAGTATTCCTCCTTTTTGTCGGCGTACACGCCTTACTCCACGCCCACCTCAACTGAAGTGTCCAAAATTTGAAGACTATGTTTGTTTTCTTACAAATCAATGTACAACCTCAAAAATTCAGATGAAGTAGGGAAATATACCTCCAAAGCTTGTAAGGCCTGGCTTCAGAGCAATAGGATAGGATTTTTTTGTTGGCCACGGAAATATCCTGTGGAGGGATGCCGCAGGACATCATTAATAATTTAATATCCTCGTCCATAATAAAGGGTTCGCAAATAAGTACTAATTTTAAAAGTTTTAATTTACCATAAAAATGGGGTTACTTTAGTTTTGTCCGTTCAGTTTTCGGGTTTAAAATGTTCCTCTGATGTTAACTTTTCATTTATGAGACGAAGATTTTTTTTTATTTGCGTTTATCAATAATAAAGGTATAAATAAATAAAATAAATAAAAACGAAGCAGACACACTAACTGACACATTCCTGTTTGAGTTGAACTTAAAAACTGAAGAATAAAACTTATATTTCTACATACTAAGCCCTAATTCCCGTTAACTGCCTAGCCATAAACTCACAATAATGCTGAGCTTGCGCCTCGCGCAAGGCATCGCATTACTGTAGCGGATGTGTTTGTCTGCTGCGCTTGCCCAGTAGAGACCTGGAGTATCAGTTATTAACTACTCCCTCTTCGAGACATATCCGTCCTCGGCAGTACTTGAATTTGCCACAATCTCTTTTATTTCATGCTTATTTCGCTTCTTTCTAATGTATTGTTTTAGGAAAACGAGCCCAACGATCAATGATCACAGAATGCCGCTGCTGCCTTGGTATTGGACGAAACCTCATCCTTAACTTCCTTGATGAAAAGTAGGTTCCTCTCGCTAAGCTGATGAAGGAAAGGGAGGCTCAATATGGTATCGTGGCCGGTGATGTTTAATAATGGCGACGACGCAATTCTTGGGGGCCTTCTCTGGATGCTCTTGCGGCTTATGTATGTATCTCGTTCCGTTTATCAGTTTATTGTCAAATGTGATGAGATTTGTACCCTTCACAGCAATTTCTTTTCCATTATCGGCTCTAATTTTCGTAGGATGATCAGAGTTATGGGGCTCAGATGGCTATGCAAACCTTGGGCGCATGCGCCATTTTCTGCCATTCTGCAAAATGTTGTTACGGTCTTCAGCGTGCAATTGGTGACAGCCAACACTTGGTTATGATATTTGACCGCAATGTTATCGAAAAGTTGGAGAACCTTCTTACATAAAAACTTAATCCTAGGGTATTTGATAATGAAATGTATTATGTTGTCTGATTGCAACACCTTAATACTAGATACTTCCAGAATATTTGTAATGTTAGTCCGTGTGAGATGATCAACAAAAATTGATTTTAGGTCAGCATGGTCCAAAATGGCTGCATTTATAATATTTACTTTCGCTAGCGTAAAAGTGAGCATTAGATTTTGTATTTCCGTAATCAACATTCTATTCTTTGCTAATAAGACCTCAAAAAGGTGAGCCGTATCAATGTGTTCCTTTTCTGTGGACTCTAACATACTGTTCACCGTGTTTGTTAACAGATTGATTTGATTTTGTGCTTGGGTGTTGATTACGACCAGTCTATTGTTGGACTCGACCAGCTGAGCTTCAGTTACCTTAATCTGTTCTAAGTCGTTAGCGTCCGGTGTGCCGGATACAACTTTTAAGGCTGTGCGAAGGAAATCTAGACTTCTCGCTAACCTGTGGTGTACATTTAAAGCGGACAGCAAATTTTTTACATGTTCGGTGTGTAGCACCAGTAGCTTCTGCATGTGTGATTGGGGGAACAGAATTCATCTTAATCGTCTCATCCGTCAAGCGAGCGTGGTCGGTCAAGTTGGTAGTCTTAAATAGTCATGCCGGTCCCACACTAGTACGTCACCGTCCAGTATCGGAACGTAATCAGAGTGAGTATAGTCAGAGATTCGAGCGAGTCGTTCAGAATCGTTCGAGAAAGAACCTGTAATTATAAAATTAAACCTACGTGATCTTGAATTGGGTTTTAAATTTCTACAGAATACCAAAGGTAAAACCAAGGTTACTATCTTAAGTTGTCTTTATAGACCACCCTCCCCTTAATTAGGACTGTTGTCCCTAAATGTGCCTCTATTTTCTCTTCCTTATTCCCGAGCCTTCTGTTTGTTTTTACTTCTTCTCTGAAACTTCGCGAAGATGAGTGGAGTACGTCAATGGGTTTCATGTCGGTGATAAAATGCAACCGCTCTTCCTGGCCATTCGAGTGGGGTCGCGTTGGCGATGCTATCCCCAAACTAATTCAACAGTAGAGATTTTATTATTTCCGAATTAAAAGAGGCTTCGTTGTCGCAGTAAACTAATTTCGCACATGGAAAAATGTTCATCAGTTGAACCAATGGTATTTTCACATCTTCGATAGTGGGCGAGATTATCGGTTGTACGATTGCAAATATCGAGAATTTGTCAATGCAAGTCAGGAAAAACTTCCCATCTGTGGAAAAAATGTCGGTGTGCAACATTTGTCCAGTGTAATAGGGAATTGGCGATTTACCGAGCTCCTGTTTTTTCGGGTGTCTATTATACTTGGCTTTCGGAAAAATTTTACAGTTTAACACCACTTCATTGGCCAACTTCGTCATTCTTGGGGAATAATAGTCGGCCAAAACCTGTTTCACATTTTCTTGGGCTGCTCTGATTTGATTCCCAAAGCAGTTCAAGGACTTTTCTGTCGTTTTTAACGTGTAGGTCAGGAACAGCTCACTATGTGGTTATGGGATTGTGGCTACGTCGGAAGCAGGGCCCTGATTTTCCAGCACATTCAGATTCTGTCGCGAATAGCTTGGAGTAAACTGGCTCATAGTTCGTTGTCCGAATTGTGGCAACTACAGACGTGTTATAT
This sequence comes from Tricholauxania praeusta, assembly GCA_949775025.1. Lineage (NCBI taxonomy): Eukaryota > Metazoa > Arthropoda > Insecta > Diptera > Lauxaniidae > Tricholauxania > Tricholauxania praeusta. Next base: position 75,408,088 of record OX459029.1, on the reverse strand, counting down.
GGCAGCGACTCGTTAGAGCCCTGTTTCTGTATCGCTTCCAGTTTCGAACCGACCTTGATCTCGTTCGTCTTTAAACTTAGGATCGCTCTTACCTGTGTAAGCAAGTCAAGACCAATAATCTCGTCGAATGTCGAGAGACTGCCAAGCAAAAAAAAAGTGTAATTTTTGCAAACATTGGTAGTAATCATTTTTCGGCAAAGCTGTTACAACCATAAATTGAGTGCACGATGAATGGGGAGTCGACCGGGGAGACATCTTTAAGCCACTTGCAGGGCTTAACGAAGTTCTTTGACGCGTTCGTGTCGATTAAAAACTTTATTTTTACCCCCGCTACTCTTCGCCAATCGAACGGCAGTTGGGAGATTCCCTTAAAAATTAATACCGTCGCTTTCGTATTCGTTTTCACTCTCTGCATGGATCTCAGCTACCACATCTGCGGCCACTTCGCCATATGCTTGCGTATTCGGATCAGCACCTTGGGTTATATAATCGAGGCTTTGTAGCTCCATATCAAACGCATACTCCTCCTGTAGATAATCGAGAACTTCGCTGCATACGTCTATCTTCATAGCCGTGCCGAACATCAATTTGAATGGTGCCTGTTTTGATGAAGTTTGAATGCTTGAGTTGATCACCTGCTGTACTTGGCCCACGTATTTGTACCATTTTGACGTATCTTCAGCTGAAAGCTTAGCTTAAACCGATAGAATTACATGATTCGGCCTCTCGATCTGTCCGTTGCCTATTGCTATTCCTGTCGTCGTTAACACCTGTTCTATTCCGGACTCACTGCAGTAATCCGTAAACGCCTATGACGTAAACGCCGCACAGTGGCAAGATTTCACTTTTTTGATTGCAAAAATCATAACTTCTGAACGAATAAAGATTTTTTGATAATTTTTCAATCATCCTAACACGCTTCGGATGAACTAGTTTGGCCAAGAAAAAGCTAGTTTATCATAAAGACTAGTTTTGCCGATAACATATCGCCGGTGCTTACGAAGAAAATTGAGGCGAAGAAAATCCCTTTTTAAAAAATGCGGCGAAAAAAATCTTTTATTGTAATTGCGGCGAAAAAATTCTCTTTTTCTGAAATCAGTTTATTTGTTACTGTAAGAAATGATAAAGATAAAATTATGAATATAAATACCCTTTTTTCAGAGAAATTATTCCCTACCCTTAAAAAATGCAGCTTTTTTACGGCACATTCTAAAAAAAATAGATCTTCTTCGCTGCATCTTATTAAAAGAGATTTTCTTCGCCGCATTTCATAAAAAGAGATTTTCTTCGCCGCATTTTATAAAAAGAGATTTTCTTCGCCGTATTTTGAGAAAAGGGAATATCTTGTCCGCATTTAAAGAAGAGATAGTCTTCGGAGGGACCGTCGATACATACTTTAATTTTTCTTTTGTTCGACCCTACCTTTGAGATCCTTAGATCAACTGTTGCTCTACTTGTAACTCCAATACATTAAATACCTGTAACGCGAAATTCACTGAAAGGGTTAATAAAAATTACTTAATTAAGTACTTTATAACAAAGCAGGCAGTTTTATAAATTCTAAAATTATAGTTTTATTTTTCTCTACACAAAACGTTTGAAACCTTTTTACCTGATCTTGTAATTCCTATGTAACTTTCAAGATTTTACCTTCAAAAGGATAAGGCAATCAGAAAAATTTACACATTTGTTTTTCAAGATGAATTAAAAAGTCATCGCAAGTCATCGTTAGTCCATGCGCTTTGCAACCAGTCTGATAGTGAACCTACAATTGGCACAACCGGTTCGTCTGTTGAATTTTCTGATTCACATTCAAACTCTGTAACATCAATATCCTCGTCGTCATGCCACTCTGCAACTTGACAAATCTCCGATTGTTTTATAATGCAAGGACTTTTCCCCTGTCCGCGTTTCAAAATTGAAACTGGTTCAATCATGTGAGTACGACTACAGTCTTTTCCTTTGAGTTTTTTTGTGTATTACAGTAGCTTTTTTCGAGGCAAAGTACTGGCCACAAATATTACAAACTCGATCAGCTAAGAGGTTTGCAAGTGAAGGACAAAAAAAAATCGTAAGGCATGATTTTGAACTGTAGATGTATTATACTTTTGACCAATCGTAATTTAACGCTAAGCGAAGAAATATAGGACACAACTGATTGCTGATTTGGTCTACAGTTGAAGAAGGAATCGAAAGCAAATCTTGTTGAAGAGCGCAAGGGGGGTGGCAAAAAACCGGGACAACAACAACATGATTTCAACGTCGACGTATCTGCGTGTAAATGCCTGAATAATAGCAAACTTGTGAGACGGTGTTACAAGTTAGAGGTCTGCATAAGTATAATCATTTACTTACGAAACTGTTACCGAAGTCAATTTTATTGATTTGAATGCGTATACATAGCGTTTGCTTGTGTTACTGTTACCATCATTATAAATTTCTCTTCTTACTTGTAACCAACTGTACGTAGATGAATGCGTCATGTGTATGGATAATATGCATGTATGCTGCGACTACAACGAGTGCCACGATTACTACGCATTTGATATTTTGTACTACGCAGTACTTATGTTTATTTATATATTTTGTTATTTATTTAATATGGACTGAACTAACATTTTTAATTTATCGTTGTGATTAATAAATTATACTAAAAAAATTTTGGACTTTGTAAATGTAGGCAGTGGTTATAGTAATTTTTCTAGCATCATTCTAAAGATAAAACTACTAAAAAATATTTAAACTGATCCACAATGATGTTAAAAAATTAATATAATTCCGGACATTCGTTTTATTTTAGTTTTCAGATAAATAAATAAAAAAGTTGAGCATGTAAATCTTCTGGCAACGCCTTGGTGCACAAATGTATTCTCTCTTCCTCACTTTCATCGAATAAATAAAACAATAAAGCACGTCATTCAGTTCGATTCATTACCTTCAGTTTTGTTGTGCGTATACATACACGAAGCTTATTCAACTTTTTTTACTTTACGCTATGGTACTCAAAGGAAATGTGTACTTGTAATTGGAGTAACAGAAAAGTGAACGAGTACTGAAACGAGTAAATTTTTGGTATCCGTGCAGACCTCTATTACAAGTCGACCCTGCGTGTAAACAACATACATATATTCCATAACATAAACAGAAGAGAAGTTATCCCAGAGTTCGGAAATATTCATGTTTGAGCACTCAAAATGTCACATTCATGATTTTATTCATGTATGAATATTCTTAAAATTTTTTTCAGTCGCTCATTTTCATGAATGTAATCTTGAAACTCGTTCTTTTTTGCACCGCAATCGTATGTGAGAATCTGTTTTTTTTTTCAACAACGAGTAGCATTCCTAAATGATAAAATGCAAGCCAACAATTTTTAATCTATAATTTATGATAGATATGATAAATGATAGATTCATCTCAGGTTCATGATAGATTCATATGTACAAGTTTTCTGTCGCTCACAGATTGTATCAAAATAGTTTGTGATACTCGCGTGGAACATTTTGGGAAGTTTTTAAAAATATGGGAAAAGGTCGAAAATTGTTTTTGGACATCATTTAGGATGGCTCCGGACCGCGGAAGGACCGTTGTTCACCCATTTTCAGAAAAATTTTTAGTGTAATTAATAAGGAAAGGTCGAAAGTGGATTTTGGACATTACTTATGGTGGGTCCGGACCGTGGAAGGACCGTTTTTCACCCATTTTCGGAAAAAAAAATTTTTTGTGTAATCAATGGGGAAAGGTTGAAAATGGATTTTGGACATCACTTAGGGTGATAATTCTCAGGATAGGTCGAAGATTAATTTTCGACATGACTTAGGGTGGCTCCGAAATTTGAAAACGATCGAAATAGTTGAAAACGGTCCTTTCCAGCTGAGTTCGGAAATATTTATCCATGATCGCTCGCGAATATGAACGTGAACATTTTAATTCTTGCTGAATCTAGTGCCTAAACTTTAAGGCACACGAGACAATAAATGAATTATACTGCACGTATTTAGGTATATGCATACACAAACGCTAATCATAACGCACAACACGAAGAATATTTCAATCATCTCGCATCATAAAATGAATGAAGGCTAGCATCGCAGATGACAAAAAAAAATTCCAGCAGTTCATGTGTGCGATCGAATGCAAATGTTTGCATGTTATCATACATGAATATGATAGATTCAGAAAAATTAAAATGTTCACGTTCATATTCGCGAGCGATCATGAATGAATATTTTCGAACTCTGAGTGGTACCGTTCAGAGTCGATTACTTAAATCGATTGTAATCGATATTTCTGAATTTTTCGTGACTGTCGAATATTCAAATATATTGCATTACTGTCACAAATGACGATGCGTTAATACAACTTTTATGTATGAATACGCATTTTAAATCTTACGTAGGATGACCACCCCCCTTCCCTCTCGTAAGATTAAGTAAGAATCCGCCGACCCCCTCCCCCGCAAAAACGTTTACGTAATTTATGAACGGCCCCTAACACCTATCTTCTATGACCTATAACATCCAATACACTCATATCCAAGAACCCAACCTTAAAGCCCAATTTCCATGTGATCTTATCTTATCAAATATCAGGGAGGACATCACATGCTATTAAGATAGCAAATGTATGCTATTCACTCTCGCATTCTCCAAGCGCATTGGGCTCTGTTCGCATGCTTTCTCTTTCTTACAAAAATTTGATTTGATATCCCTGATATGGGATAAAATAAGATCACATGGAAATTGGGCTTAAGCCTCAGTACGTTGCATGTTGTCGCAACATTTTTTCGTTACATCGGCAAATTGGTAACACCGATAGAATTTTCAAGTACTAAACCAAGTACGATATCACCAAACCTTTGATATGGCAACATTCCCTTGAACTCTCGCTCTCACTTCTCTCATTGCTCTGACATTTACCAAAAATAATGATGGCAGTCATTGCCGTGGTTTAACTGTGATGGTCAACGCAAGCTGTCAATTTACCTAATACCTGAAATATCAAATTACTTAAAATCTGACATGCCAAATGTTTGTCAACTAGATTTGACATTAGACGGTAAACCAATTTTGACATTGCATCCACCATTATAATCGAACCTTAGCTGTCATAACAAGGTGCAGATAGATTGACAGAAGCAATAAAAATCGTAAACAAAAGTTGTAGATAAAATTTATACTGTGCTTAAGTGTTTTTATAACAATAAATGAAAAAAAAATTGCATCGCCATATGAAACTGAAAATTTGTTTCTGAAATGAGTCAACCTGCAACCATAGACTAAAGAGCTAAACAGAACTGCGACGTGCAATTTACCATTAGTGTCAAATCGCACCAAAAAATAGAATTTTTTCTATTTCTCTGCGATAAATTTTCTAGTGTCAATTTTGTACTCACTACAAACGTATAGGAAAAACAGAAGAAAAATCGCTCGTCCCAGTTCTGTTTAGCTCTTAACTAGACCGAAAACTCTTGTTCTTCTTCTCACGTATTGATTGTCAAATATTTTGTGATACAGAGGTACCGTATGTGAAAAAATCAATTTAACGGAATCGTACCTGATTTGCAGATGTTTTTCGGGTAAATGTGCTTTTTTTTCAGAAAAAAATGATATTATGAAATTAATTAATATAATAAAAACGAAAATTTTATACAAAAACAGAAGTATTTGCTGTTGTTTAATTTTTTGAGCTTAGGACTAGTTGAAATGTAGGAATATATACTAATGAAAAGTCGATCAGGGCGTAAAAGCTGTCATATTTCAGTATGAAATAATTCTTTAAGATGTCCAAAAATAGCATTTGCCAATTAGCATCGAAAAGATGGAAAATTTTTATGTGAATACACACGTATAAGGATAAAAATGAAAAATTTTAACTAGATTCGCGCTACATGAACGCTCCGTGTCTGAAAAGAATTTACTGTAATTATGTTGTAGGCAGATTTATGCCAATTTTTTTTTTTGTGTTTTATTGGTTACTGCTTTGCTACCTTGCTACTTCTACTTATGTTTCAAGTTAAGGCCTCTTTGTACGATATTTTTTTCATATTTTTGTCTTGAACTTGTATATTTGTTGATTTAAGACTTTCTTTTCAAATTAGTTAGTTTAGTAGTTAAGTTATCGAACGCTTTAACCATTACTTAGGAAGTAGGGCATTTTTTTAAGTGAAGAAATTTAATGAGCAATTTTGACTTAAAGTTATATAAAAATAGCACTATACTCTTGTAAAAAAGCTGTGGGGAGAAGATGGGGGCTATCACCTCGTATTATTCATTGGCTCTACACAGCGGTAATTCGACCGATTCTGTTATATGGCATTGTGTTGTGGTGGCCTGTCTTAGACAAGGTCACCTATTACAGACATTTGCAGAAGGTTCAAAGAGCTGCTTCCATGTGCATCAGTGGTGCACTGAGGACCACACCGACTGATGCCTTGGAGGTCCTCTTTCATCTCGTTCCCCTTGACCTGTTTGGTAAACGAATGGCAGCATGTACCGCCATTAGACTCAGGGAAACTGCTTGCTGGTCCGAGGGAAGTACCGGACACTCAACTATCCTTAATAGCTTGAATTCCGTACCCTCTAAATTGGACTACACTATTCCAGTAATCTCATTCAAGAGAGATTACGTAACCCATATCCCATCTAGGGATGACTGGAAGGGAGGAATCCCGGGGAGAAGGAACCATATTAATTTCTACACGGATGGCTCCAAGTTAAATAACCAAGTGGGTTATGGTATTTGCTCTAAGGAACTGAAGATAAGTATTGCTGCGAGGTTACCAGACCATTGTAGTGTTTTTCAGGCAGAGGTTATAACAATAGAAGAAGTAGCATCCTGGCTGAGAATAAATGTGGTATCCAAGAAGGGTATTAATATTTATTCAGACAGTCAAGCTGCTATTAAATCCTTAGAATCAGTCTTCCTAAACTCACTAGTGGCCCAACAATGCCGCTCGTCTCTAAATGAGATGGCTCAGCATTTTAACATTCACCTCATCTGGGTGCCTGGGCATAGGAACATTGATGGCAATTGCAAAGCTGATGAACTTGCTAGGCAGGGTACTACTGCACAAATTCCTCAAGACAAGGAAGGTGTTGGCATGCCACTTGCTACCTGCAAGTTACTGCTTAAAGAAAATATGATAAAAAAGGCTAACATAAGATGGACCCAAGGGTTAACTTGCAATATAACAAGGCAAATCTGGCCGGAATGGAACGCTAAGCGATCTCTAGAACTGATATCCCGCACTAGACACAGTGTCTCGTCAGTTGTTGCAGTAATAACTGGCCACTGGCTTATCGGCAGACATGCGGAGAGATTAGGTATTCGGTCTTTTGACTACTGTAGAAGTTGTGGGGATGTGGAGGAGGAGGAAAACATTAAACATTTTCTTTGTTCCTGCCCTGCACTTGCTAGAAAACGCCACAAAACACTTGGCTCGTTTTTGTTTGATGACCTGGAGGACCTTAGACATGTTAGCATAGGTCAGTTATATAGTTTCATAACGAAATATGGATGGTTCAATGAGAGGGTATAGTCAAGTACCCTGTGGTATCACAATGGACCAAACTTGGTCTAAGTGAGTCGGTTTTTGTAACTGACTGACACTCCTACCTAACCTAACCTAACCTATATAAAAATAAGTAGTTTGTAAGTTAACATTTTGATGCTTACATAAATAGATAATATATCAGCTTTTACGTCTGTCAAATAAAAATAGCGAGCAATAATGACTTCACCAACAAAAAAAAAAATAATCTTAGACTCAATTATAACAGAACTTTCCGAATTAATATTATATTTTAGATAAATTCATATCACAACTTTGAAGATATCTATAATAGATAACATTAACTCAATAACTTTACTTTTATATAACTTAAAGCTGTAAAAAAGAAAAAGGTTAAAATTTATGCGGGAAAAATCCGGTAAAAGTTAATATTGGTTTCACTAAGCATTTTCTACCTCAATCTCGCTTTGCAAAAATAAAAACAGTGGCATTCATACTGTAGTGAGGTGAGTATACCGCGCCCTCGAGACTACGCAGTCGAGTGTGTTGAATACAGCGCGCCCCCGAGACTGCGCTGTCGGAAATCAGCTGTTTTTTAAAATTCACATTTAATATTTGCAATTGAAAATCATTGCATTTTTTGGAGGAACACAATAAAAAGGTAAAAAATACAGCTTAGCAAGTTTTTTATTTAAAATTAATTGAATTTCTGCTCTAGTAACAACAACAAAATGTTACTGGTTCGATCGCTTCACGTCAACAGCTTTGCATCAACCCACAAGTGTGACGATTAATTGTCTTTGCGACATCGCTATCGTATTACTGGCTACTGCAGCTATTACAAGAACTCAACAATTTCAAGCATGGAACCTGAACAAACAGTAAATAACCTCATGCAGTCCATGGCTGATATAACACATGAAGACTTGGATGAGATTTTGGCAATGTTACGCGAGCGAAAGAAAAAAAAAACAGAGCTAATGTGAAACCGAAAGATTTGCATGATAGTGTTGTATGTTGAATTTAAAGAAAGTTGCATTAGAATCTTATTTTATAGAAAATTTATTGTATAGTCAGTCAGCCAGCAACAAATTTCAATGAAATAAATTATAAAAAAAAATATCTGATGAAATATTTGTATTTAAAAAGAAAATTCCCTATTAATACTAAATGCTTATCATCTTTAAAGTTAAATATAAAAACATTACATTTCCTTAAAAACATTTCAAAATACTTTAGTTAACTGAAAATACAGGACAAAGTGTCAAAGCCAATAAACGATTGCCAGATGATGAGGACATTACCAATATATTTTTAGTAATAATTTTTATTGACACGCAGAGGCTAATAAACGACCGCTCGTGCTTCATGCTATGTTAATCACGCTAGCTGTATGTTCCTTAAGTCCACCCAATCGTGCACCTGCCGCTAAATCGAATATACTTAATTTCGTTCTTCACCTTCACCTTCACCACATGCAGCCAACATTTTCCCATCAGAACTGAATGCAATACTTGTTACAGGCTGTTTGCAATCTGAGAAAACACGCGTTCATTTGCCGCTGGTAGCACACCATAAACTCACTGAAAGGTCTACCGAACCTGTAGCCATATAGTTGCCGTTTGGATGAAATGCAAGACACTACAAAAAATATATTTTTAAAAACTGCAGCATAAACAATAATTTGAATCAACTCACTTCGACATCTTGTGTATGCCCAACGTACGTTATAAGCGGAAAATCTCTTTCCAGCGACCATAAACGTGCTGTTAAATGTTTTGAGCCAGTTGCTGTATAAATGCCAACAGGACTTTAAGCTACACACCAAATAGGGTAACTACGACCACAGTTGACGGCAGCGCAGGTGTAATTTTCAGCACACCAACTACGTAATGTAGCATCCTTCGAAAAGCTCATAGAAATTTTAGTACACGTATTCGTATTCCTGACTATCTATTTCTTTTTGTCCTACGAACTGGACTGGTTATTCCTTATTATATGTTTATTCACTGGATATCATAGAAGAAAGAATAGTGTATTATTGAAAATGGGTGCGGTTCCAACAATCATGAGTTTCCAAATCTCGCATCATGAATGCACCCATACCAAATACACATATTCAATTTGTACCATCCAATTATTATCCCATCTAATATATTTACAAACAATGACATGAGAGAGGTCCCCCAAAACTGTTTTGACCTTGCACCTATACATTTTCCTAGCTGCCTGTTTTCAAATCCTGTGAAATAGACGAAATTATTCCTTGTGCCATAGCTCATCGATTAGTGCCATGGAAGAAGGTAAAAGGTGTTTATTTTTTACCGCGTGGCATTGCAATTATGAGTTCAAAATCGCACATCGTAACGCCCTCACAACAAATTTGCATATTTAAATGGGGCTATCCAATTATTACCCAGTTCGCTATGCCGACGAATAACGACTAGGAGAGATCCCCTATAAACCGCTAAGCCCTAGCTACCTGTTTGGTGAGAAAAAACGTAGCAATTCTTTGCTCTTTCAATGCACGCTAACATGTTTATTGACAGGGCAAAACCATAAATGTTGTATATTCTAAACCCGAATCTGGTGTGGATAACCCAAACACTGGCGAGAAAACCTCATCACATATGAAGTCTGACATACTTGATTGTTAAGCAGATCAATCTGTATCTTGCCCCATATTTCATTGGTGAAAACCCTTGATCAAGTACGTACATTTTTCGGTTCAAACTGAAAAATAAAAATGATATTCATGTTGTTTTATTTGCTGAGCGCCTGCTTCAAACAATTTCATTTGCCTTACGAATTGAATCGAAATTATTTTACAAAACTCAAAATATTTCTATAATTTCTATATTTTTCAATATTATCATGGAAATAAAAATGAAGGTTGTATTAAATTATTGTATTAAAATTTGACAGCAAAATGTGGTTTGATAGTTGTCAAAATCCAATGCAAAATGTGAACAAAAAAAAATTGAGTTGAACAATTTTTTGATGCATTTCGGAGTTATTCATCGGAAATTGATAAGTATGGACATCAGGAGAAGTGGGGACTGAAGGCTCAACTTCTATATTTTTTAAGAATACAAAAATTTACAAAACTTTAAAAAAAAATGTCATTCGCTTTTTTTCACATTACAGCAAAGCTTACTAAAAAAAAGTCATTCGATTTTTATACGCAAGCAAAAGTACTATAAAGATAAAAAAAAGGTAATTATGCATTATAAATAGTCCAAGTGCGCTAAATGTACCGAATGCGCTAAAAACTTTCGAATGTACTGGCGCATATTTTTCACAGCACAAGTGTACTGAAAAATATACAATGGTTTCAAATTTTTTTTAAGGAATGCAACCGATATCAGCGATATTTATTTCCCGATACACCGATACATGAAAAAACTTTACCTCTTTTCCTTAGTACTGCCGTACTAAGCGAAAAAGACGTATCTCAAAAAAAAAAATATCATATTCTATATGAGCACAAATAGAAATGTTTCAATGAACTTACCTTAATTTCACTTTTAATCAAAAAATTTTTTTTTGAATTTTTGGATTTCAATTTATTTATTTTCATTTTCTAATATTCAAATAACTTTTTTATGAATTTAAGAAAATAAATAAATTAAAAAATACAAAATGGTATGAATTTAACATTGTTAATTCGTTCAGTTCGTTGCAAAAGCCGAACAAAATCAGAAATAAAATCCAATAGGATTTTGGTTCGTAATTCTCATTGGTTCCAGCTTTCATTCGGCCTATCTACTTCTTTGATTCGGCTCGCCAAAATTTAATACAGGCAAAAAGCTCGGAGTCTAGTTCTTTCCTATCTACTTCTTTGTATGAAGTCGATGGAATTGAGATTGCAATCTCACGCTGAAGAGCAATTTAATAAGGTGTTCTCTGAGCTTTCGACTCTAGAAAATAAACTCACAGCTAAATTTGAGTCTGAAATCAACTTAATAAATAACAGATTCAGTGAAATTAATAATAAAGTTCTAAAAATTGAGACGGAACTAGCTGATATACGTAAAATCAGCACTGAGCTTAAAGAACTTAAATCTGAAATCGAAAAAATTACGACATATTATCAGATGCTGTACTGTTTGGTATTCCCTACAGTGAATCAGAAAATTTAAAAGACATTTTTGGACAAATTTGTCGATCTATAAATTTTGTACCACCACAAGTTCGTGATAAATTCAGCTGTCATCATTAAATTCTACTCCCCACTTGATAGGAATCGAGTACTTGGTACTTTTGGGAGCTATAGGCGAAAAGAAAAAAAGGCTGTTACCTTAACACTATCCGACTCTGTCTCTAACACTATTTTCATACATGAAAGCTTAACTTCTGAAAATAGAAAGATTTTACAAGAAGCAATTAAACTAAAAAAAGTAAGCAAGCTGTTTAGTGTTTTCACGCTGCGTGGAGTCATCTACGTTAGAAGCCAGAAGTCCGCCAGTGCGGTTCCTATATCCTGTGTGGGTGATTTGAATGTTTTTAGTAACTAAGATCAGCTGTTTTATTTTATTTTTTAGTTCAAGTATTTATTTTTGTAAAGATGTATGGATATTTTCTTTTAATTTTGCCCTATTGCTCTGTTTTTGTTGCTCTTACAATAACAATGCTGTTAGTTGTTGTTTGCGTTGTTTATGGCCATGAATTTTAATGGTGGTAATGGTGTTGCATTGGACCAAAAAATTTTAATTGATGTACTATGCAAGCAGCATTGTGGCCTGAATATAGTACACTTTAATGCGAGTAGCTTGAATGCAGAAAAAATGGACTACATCAAGTACGTATTTGAAAATTCATCGGTTGATATTATATGCATTTCCGAAACATGGTTTGATAGTGGAGTTAGTGACAGCTATTTCCATCTACCGAATTATAAAATAAATAGAAACGATAGAACACAGAAATTGGGAGGTGGCGTCGCTATTTACTGTAGGTCGCATCTAAATGCAAGGGTTATAAGCAGATCTGACAGAAATGTTATTGAATTTTTAAATGTTGAACTTTATGATAACAATATTAAATTATTAGTATCCTGCGTTTACAACCCTAATAGATCTTATAGCCTTGAACCTTTTTTTCTGACTTAACGACACGTTTGAATGACTTTGATCACTATATAATCTGTGGTGACTTTAATGTCAACCTGCTCTTAAATGATAACATTTTAGATAGGTTTTGTGATCTAGTAAGTGCCGCAGGACTATCAGTCGTAAACTCTGTAATGCCCACCCGATTTGCTAATAATGCATGCCCTAGTCTATTAGACCTGTTCATTACATCTGGCAACACTGAATTGCTTATTTTTGAATAACTTTCATTTATTTCTGATCATAATTTAATACTTTGTAGTTAAAATATAAATTTAGGTCGCAATGCGGATCCAAAAACTATTTCTTATCATGACTTTAACTGTATTGATACAAATCAGCTCTTTGATGATGTAATGCAGGTAAACTAGTCTGACTGCTTCTGTAGACCAGAAGTTGGATTTTTTTACTAATAGGGTTCGTAGTCTCATTAATTTGAATGTTCCTGTTAAGACGTTTCGTGTGAAAGCAAATTCCTGCTCGTGGTTTACTCCTCGCGTCAAATTTCTGCTTAAGGCAAGAAATAAATTGCATGCAAAATGGAAAAGGAGACCTACAAATGAAAACTGGGCAGCTTATAAATGTGCACGAAATATAGCTGTCTCGACTATAAGGCAGTCAAAAAAAGATAATTTCCGCTTAAAGCTGAATACATCGCTTCCTACTAAACAATTATGGAAGAATATAAAGCAACTTGGTATCCACAGGACTGAAAGAATAGAGTGCAATTTTGACCCTGATGTTTTGAATAATTTCTTTATTTCAAAACAACCCTTGAATAATTCAAATGGTGAGCCTTTCTCATACAATTCATACCCCTCATCCAACTCTTTTGAATTTCGAGTTGTGGATGAATTTGAAGTGTTTAAGGGCATCATAAAGGTTAAATCGAACGCAGTGGGTGAGAATGAAATTCCTATTAAATTTCTTAAACTTATTTTGCCCTATGTGCTGAGACCAATCACACACATTTTAAATCATTGCATTACAACTTCCTGCTTTCCAAAAATGTGGAAAACAGCTATAGTGATACCTGTTCCTAAAAAATCGTCTGCATCTACTCCTACTGATTTTAGACCTATCAGCATCCTGTCAACCTTATCTAAGATTTTTGAAGGACTCTTATGTGAACAAGTTACTGAACACCTGTATAGAAATGAACTGCTATCCCCTTTGCAATCGGGTTTTCGTACTGGACATAGTTGCACTAATGCCATGTTAAAAATTTCTGATGATGTCTTTTAGATCTATCTAAGGCATTTGATAGTGTAAACCACTTCAAATTATGCAATAAATTAAAATATTTCTTTGGTTTTTGTGATAGCTCAGTACAATTAATGAAAAGTTACCTACAGGATAGAGTGCAAAGAGTTAAAATAGGTGAAGTGGTCTCTGACTACAGGTACTGTCATGCTGGAGTCCCCCAGGGCTCTGTTCTTTGACCTCTTCTGTTCAGTATGTTTATAAATGATGTTTTCTCGGTTTGCAGCAATGTTGCGATGCATGCTTATGCTGATGACATAATTCTGTTTTGTCTCGTCGTATTGGGCTTATTGATGATCTTACATGTCGGCTCAATGAAGACTTGGCTGCTATTCACAATTGGGCTTGTTGCAATGATCTTCGCTTGAATCCCACTAAGCCTCAGATTTTACCTGTTTCGCGAGCTAAGGTAGATCTTACTGCTATTCCTCCTCTGTTTATTAGTGATAACCAATTGAAATTTGTTAATACGGCTACTTACCTTGGTTTCCACATTAACACAAATTTATCTTGCACTGATCATATCAACCATGTTATAAGGAAAATATATATGACTCTGCATTACTCGCGAATATCAGCTGCATACACTCCTATTGCGATAAAGCGAAGACTGGTGATGCAACTTATAGTTCCCTCTATAAACTATTTTGAAGTTGTTTTCAGCAAATTGGATTCAAAATCACTTCATAAGCTACAAGTTGCTTTCAACAATGCTACTCGCTATGTTTACGGTCTACGTAGGTATGACCATATTTCTGGTTGGAATAAGAAGATTCTTGGTTGTTCTATTGAGAGGTACCTTATGAGCAGAAATTGCATTTTTTTACATAAGTTACTAACCACTAAAACTCCATCTTATCTCTTTGATAAACTACAATTCAATTTGTCTATTAGATGTAATAATTTCACTGAACCCAAATTTACCTATTATAACTCCACTCGTACTTTTTTCATCAACACCATTAGAATTTGGAATTCTTTGCCTAAAAACCTAAAAACTATTGCAAACCTCAACAACTTCAAGCATTTAGTAATGGAGCATTTTTCGCGTTTTTGATTAAACTTTTTACTTTCTAATTTTTACATATCCACACATCTGATCTTTATTTATCTATTTATTTTATCTTATTTAATTTTTATTTCTTTTTTTCTCTATATACTAGTATTTTTGTAATATTAGATTTAATATATAAATTTAGAAAATTATTTTAATATTATTACAATGATTTGACTTTATGTTTTGCTTGACCGTGACCTATTACTTTTATTTTAAGTGTTTTTTGTTTCCATTTCTACTCAACCTAAAATGTTTACTTTGTTGTGCGCTAAAAGAATTAAATTCTTACTGTACTAATGTTGAAATAATAAATAAATAATACTAATACTAATACTAACGATCAAAAAAAGCTATGTTGAAGATGTAAGACTGTGTAGAGGGGTGGGAATGAAACTTACCAGTAAATTATGTATGAAGAGTGGTATGAAGGTTTGTTTTTGATAAATTTACGATGAAGTAAACGCGCGTGAAACATATATATTTTTTGGCTGAGCATTTTTTTATTATTTTATTTTCACTATATTACATTTTAATTGTTTTTCACTTTATTATTTTAATTTATATTTTATGTTATTATTTTTTTGTTTTATTTTATTTATATTTACTTATGTTTTAACACTTTCAATAGTTTTGGTCACCTTATATTTTGAATTTGTTTCACTTTATTTTTTATTTGTTTTATGACACTTTCTCAAATCTGTTATGTTGTAATTGTATGGATTAAATATGTATTTATTTAAATATTTTTTATAATATTTTTAAGAGGCACTGGCCAGTAAAATATGTATGTTTTTAGACGAACTTAAAAATTCCGAAAAAATTGTCACATTATTATTTGACATTAAAAATGTATAAACTGAACATATGAAGTCATGGCCAGCTATGAAGTTGATCAAGACAAAAAATATTAAGTTTATGAATCTCTGTTGTTATCCTGCGGTATTGAGTCAGGTGATTCTCAGGATAGTCATGAACGAGATTTTAACAAAGATTCATAATATCTCTCAGTACATGCATACAATTGGTTAATGGAAAGATTGTTACATGAAGTTGAGAGGTAATAGTAAACAACGATTTTCTCTACATTAGCTTGTCTATATTTATGAAACTTAGCTAATGATATACAATCGATATCCTAATAGATGAATCTAAAAATAGCCCTATGGGCATAAAATACTTATATTTACATAAAATAACTTATCTTAATGGACATAAATACTGCAGTAGTAAGTCCCCCTTTTTTTTGGTTGGTTCGGTACCTCCTTGTTTTAAGAGCTCTATTAACAAATGGTTATACAATATGGCCCCTTTTATATCAAATGTGATCAATTCTTGGCTATTCTGGAAGGTATTATTATGAAGTCGATCAACATTTAATGTATAACTAAACCTGTTTACGTAAGGTTTTGGCAACTAATTGTCATCACCACTAAGCAATCTTACAGTAACTCGCTCGATCAGGAACAGTGAGGACAAATTGAGGCCAATATATAATTGATATTAAAATACACAATACCTAAGGATCAAAGTGTTTCACTATTCATGATTCGTTTTAAGTATATAATTTGAAACTGCTCAGGTTTGAGGACTGCTCATACTTTTTATTCCCCTCATCTCAACTTATATGTTTCTCGAATAAACCGAAACATCACTCATTTTTTGTTTTTTCAAACTCATTTTCATTTCAAATATTTTCATTTATAATATTTTTAAAAGTAGGGACTGATCCTGGTGAATCGATACACGGTTCAAAAAATCAGTATAAATTTTTATACGAATATCAGTTTAAGGGTCGTTTTATATGAATATAGGTATAAATTTAATAACTATTCAACATATAAAAACCAGCTATGCGGCCAGTTTTTTATGCTCAATTTTGTCTAATAAATCATCAACATTCTGTAGCCGAGCTAGCTAACGAACGGGGTCGAATTCAAACTATTCTAGAAATGAAGCAGGTTCAAATCTCTACCCATTCATGTTCTGTTATTCAAATCATTTTATAAATAAAAATTGTAAATAAAATTAAATTAAAAAGAAGTATCTGTTCCCGGACTCGAACCCATGAAATCTGCGTCCCAGTGAAACGTTCTAACAACCGACATAAATATACATTTTTTTTTACTATTGTTAAAATTAAATATAAACTCTTATTATAAAATAGAATTTATACGTCAACCTATTCTATACTTTTTAATATAGAAACATATATGATATTCATATAAAATTTTATAACTGCGGAACTTATAAAATCTATACGATTTTTTTATGGATTTATATGAATAACTAAAAGTTATTAATTTTATACTGATATTTTTAACCGTGTAGCAATATCAAATACTGTATGTTTCCATATAAATTTGATAGTCTCAATCACACCATATTTGTGATTCTCTGTATACTGTTGTGGTGAACAAAAACTGGTTAATAACATATCTCCTTCTTTGGAGGCCAATTGTGAGTGAAACCATAACATGGCATGCTATACAAAAGTGCGTCACATACATTTCCATAAAAATGTTAGTTTTATATAAAACATGTTACGCATTTTTGGCATGACATTCTGACTGATCGAATTATAAAGTATGGTTCAATCGGGCATACCGCAGAATTAAGAATAAATGGGCCTGATCCTTATTCGATTAGTTAGCATACCTGGGTTATAGTCATGAAATAGAAATCATGTTTGAAATGCTGTTTAAATGTTATATGCTTTGGTTTTCGCGTTTTTGATGTTGTCCGTTTTTTTGTAAATATTTTAAATGTTAATGTTTTGTATGTTAATGTTTAGAGTTAATTCGGGAAAGCGGCAATAAATGAAAAAATAAATGTAATCATAAAATATATATCATTAAATTACCCTGAAGAAGTTGGAAAATAACCAACGAAAGCTCGGGAAAATTAATGTAGTTGTTTTTTACTTACATTAAATTAAAATTTGGACCAAAAGAGCCGTTTTTCTTTCTAGAAATCAATCTTGTTTCACTATAATTAAATAACAAATTTTATACACAAGTAACTATAACTTAATCATAAAATCATTTTTCAAATTATATACTAAAAACGAATCATGAATAGTGAAACACTTTGATCATTAGGTATTGTGTGTTTTAATATCAATTATATATTGGCCTCAATTTGTCCTCACTGTTCCTGATCGAGCGAGTTACTGTAAGATTGGTTAGTGGTGATGACAATTAGTTGCCAAAACCTTACGTAAACAGGTTTAGTTATACATTAAATGTTGATCGACTTCATAATAATACCTTCCATAATAGCCAAGAATTGATCACATTTGATATAAAAGGGCCATATTGTATAACCATTTGTTAATAGAACTCTTAAAACAAGGGGGTACCGAACCAACCAAAAAAAAAGGGGGACTTGCTATTCTACTGCAGTATTTATGTCCATTAAGATAAGTTATTTTATGTAAATATAAGTATTTTATACCCATAGGGCTATTTTTAGATTCATCTATTAGGATATCGATTGTATATCAGTAGCTTAGTTTCATAAATATAGACAAGCTAATGTAGAGAAAATCGTTGTTTACTATTACCTCTCAACTTCATGTAACAATCTTTCCATTAACCAATTGTATGCATGTACGGAGAGATATTATGAATCTTTGTTAAAATCTCGTTCATGACTATCCTGAGAATCACCTGACTCAATACCGCAGGATAACAACAGAGATTCATAAACTTAATATTTTTTGTCTTGATCAACTTCATAGTTGGCCATGACTTCATATGTTCAGTTTATACATTTTTAATGTCAAATAATAATGTGACAATTTTTTCGGAATTTTTAAGTTCGTCTAAAAACATATATATATTACTGGCCAGTGCCTCTTAAAAATATTATAAAAAATATTTAAATAAATACATATTTAATCCATACAATTACAACATAACAGATTTGTGAAAGTGTCATACAATAAATTAAAAATAAAGTGAAACAAATTGAAAAAATAAGGTGACCAAAACTATTGAAAGTGTTAAAACATAAGTAAATATAAATAAAATAAAACAAAAAAATAATAACATAAAATATAAATTAAAATAATAAAGTGAAAAACAATTAAAATGTAATATAGTGAAAATAAAATAATAAAAAAATGCTCAGCCAAAAAATATATATGTTTCACGCGCGTTTACTTCATCGTAAATTTATCAAAAACAAACCTTCATACCACTCTTCATACATAATTTACTGGTAAGTTTCATTCCCACCCCTCTACACAGTCTTACATCTTCAACATAGCTTTTTTTGATCGTTAGTATTAGTATTAGTATTATTTATTTATTATTTCAACATTAGTACAGTAAGAATTTAATTCTTTTAGCGCACAACAAAGTAAACATTTTAGGTTGAGTAGAAATGGAAACAAAAAACACTTAAAATAAAAGTAATAGGTCACGGTCAAGCAAAACATAAAGTAAAACCATTGTAATAATATTAAAATAATTTTCTAAATTTATATATTAAATCTAATATTACAAAAATACTAGTATATAGAGAAAAAAAGAAATAAAAATTAAATAAGATAAAATAAATAGATAAATAAAGATCAGATGTGTGGATATGTAAAAATTAGAAAGTAAAAAGTTTAATCAAAAACGCGAAAAATGCTCCATTACTAAATGCTTGAAGTTGTTGAGGTTTGCAATAGTTTTTAGGTTTTTAGGCAAAGAATTCCAAATTCTAATGGTGTTGATGAAAAAAGTACGAGTGGAGTTATAATAGGTAAATTTGGGTTCAGTGAAATTATTACATCTAATAGACAAATTGAATTGTAGTTTATCAAAGAGATAAGATGGAGTTTTAGTGGTTAGTAACTTATGTAAAAAAATGCAATTTCTGCTCATAAGGTACCTCTCAATAGAACAACCAAGAATCTTCTTATTCCAACCAGAAATATGGTCATACCTACGTAGACCGTAAACATAGCGAGTAGCATTGTTGAAAGCAACTTGTAGCTTATGAAGTGATTTTGAATCCAATTTGCTGAAAACAACTTCAAAATAGTTTATAGAGGGAACTATAAGTTGCATCACCAGTCTTCGCTTTATCGCAATAGGAGTGTATGCAGCTGATATTCGCGAGTAATGCAGAGTCATATATATTTTCCTTATAACATGGTTGATATGATCAGTGCAAGATAAATTTGTGTTAATGTGGAAACCAAGGAAAGTAGCCTTATTAACAAATTTCAATTGGTTATCACTAATAAACAGAGGATGAATATCAGTAAGATCTACCTTAGCTCGCGAAACAGGTAAAATCTGAGACTTAGTGGGATTCAAGCGAAGATCATTGCAACAAGCCCAATTGTGAATAGCCGCCAAGTCTTCATTGAGCCGACATGTAAGATCATCAATAAGCCCAATACGACGAGACAAAAACAGAATTATGTCATCAGCATAAGCATGCATCGCAACATTGCTGCAAACCGAAAAAACATCATTTATAAACATACTGAACAGAAGAGGTCCAAGAACAGAGCCCTGGGGGACTCCAGCATGACAGTACCTGTAGTCAGAGACCACTTCACCTATTTTAACTCTTTGCACTCTATCCTGTAGGTAACTTTTCATTAATTGTACTGAGCTATCACAAAAACCAAAGAAATGTTTTAATTTATTGCATAATTTGAAGTGGTTTACACTATCAAATGCTTTAGATAGATCTAAAAGACAAAGTAAAGTTATATGATTAAGATCAAAAGCAATGCGAACTACATCAGAAATTTTTAACATGGCATTAGTGCAACTATGTCCAGTACGAAAACCCGATTGCAAAGGGGATAGCAGTTCATTTCTATACAGGTGTTCAGTAACTTGTTCACATAAGAGTCCTTCAAAAATCTTAGATAAGGTTGACAGGATGCTGATAGGTCTAAAATCAGTAGGAGTAGATGCAGACGATTTTTTAGGAACAGGTATCACTATAGCTGTTTTCCATATTTTTGGAAAGCAGGAAGTTGTAATGCAATGATTTAAAATGTGTGTGATTGGTCTCAGCACATAGGGCAAAATAAGTTTAAGAAATTTAATAGGAATTTCATTCTCACCCACTGCGTTCGATTTAACCTTCATGATGCCCTTAAACACTTCAAATTCATCCACAACTCGAAATTCAAAAGAGTTGGATGAGGGGTATGAATTGTATGAGAAAGGCTCACCATTTGAATTATTCAAGGGTTGTTTTGAAATAAAGAAATTATTCAAAACATCAGGGTCAAAATTGCACTCTATTCTTTCAGTCCTGTGGATACCAAGTTGCTTTATATTCTTCCATAATTGTTTAGTAGGAAGCGATGTATTCAGCTTTAAGCGGAAATTATCTTTTTTTGACTGCCTTATAGTCGAGACAGCTATATTTCGTGCACATTTATAAGCTGCCCAGTTTTCATTTGTAGGTCTACTTTTCCATTTTGCATGCAATTTATTTCTTGCCTTAAGCAGAAATTTGACGCGAGAAGTAAACCATGAGCAGGAATTTGCTTTCACACGAAACGTCTTAACAGGAACATTCAAATTAATGAGACTACGAACCCTATTAGTAAAAAAATCCAACTTCTGGTCTACAGAAGCAGTCAGACCAGTTTACCTGCATTACATCATCAAAGAGCTGATTTGTATCAATACAGTTAAAGTCATGATAAGAAATAGTTTTTGGATCCGCATTGCGACCTAAATTTATATTTTAAGTACAAAGTATTAAATTATGATCAGAAATAAATGAAAGTTATTCAAAAATAAGCAATTCAGTGTTGCCAGATGTAATGAACAGGTCTAATAGACTAAGGCATGCATTATTAGCAAATCGGGTGGGCATTACAGAGTTTACGACTGATAGTCCTGCGGCACTTACTAGATCACAAAACCTATCTAAAATGTTATCATTTAAGAGCAGGTTGACATTAAAGTCACCACAGATTATATAGTGATCAAAGTCATTCAAACGTGTCGTTAAGTCAGAAAAAAAGGTTCAAGGCTATAAGATCTATTAGGGTTGTAAACGCAGGATACTAATAATTTAATATTGTTATCATAAAGTTCAACATTTAAAAATTCAATAACATTTCTGTCAGATCTGCTTATAACCCTTGCATTTAGATGCGACCTACAGTAAATAGCGACGCCACCTCCCAATTTCTGTGTTCTATCGTTTCTATTTATTTTATAATTCGGTAGATGGAAATAGCTGTCACTAACTCCACTATCAAACCATGTTTCGGAAATGCATATAATATCAACCGATGAATTTTCAAATACGTACTTGATGTAGTCCATTTTTTCTGCATTCAAGCTACTCGCATTAAAGTGTACTATATTCAGGCCACAATGCTGCTTGCATAGTACATCAATTAAAATTTTTTGGTTCAATGCAACACCATTACCACCATTAAAATTCATGGCCATAAACAACGCAAACAACAACTAACAGCATTGTTATTGTAAGAGCAACAAAAACAGAGCAATAGGGCAAAATTAAAAGAAAATATCCATACATCTTTACAAAAATAAATACTTGAACTAAAAAATAAAATAAAACAGCTGATCTTAGTTACTAAAAACATTCAAATCACCCACACAGGATATAGGAACCGCACTGGCGGACTTCTGGCTTCTAACGTAGATGACTCCACGCAGCGTGAAAACACTAAACAGCTTGCTTACTTTTTTTAGTTTAATTGCTTCTTGTAAAATCTTTCTATTTTCAGAAGTTAAGCTTTCATGTATGAAAATAGTGTTAGAGACAGAGTCGGATAGTGTTAAGGTAACAGCCTTTTTTTCTTTTCGCCTATAGCTCCCAAAAGTACCAAGTACTCGATTCCTATCAAGTGGGGAGTAGAATTTAATGATGACAGCTGAATTTATCACGAACTTGTGGTGGTACAAAATTTATAGATCGACAAATTTGTCCAAAAATGTCTTTTAAATTTTCTGATTCACTGTAGGGAATACCAAACAGTACAGCATCTGATAATATGTCGTAATTTTTTCGATTTCAGATTTAAGTTCTTTAAGCTCAGTGCTGATTTTACGTATATCAGCTAGTTCCGTCTCAATTTTTAGAACTTTATTATTAATTTCACTGAATCTGTTATTTATTAAGTTGATTTCAGACTCAAATTTAGCTGTGAGTTTATTTTCTAGAGTCGAAAGCTCAGAGAACACCTTATTAAATTGCTCTTCAGCGTGAGATTGCAATCTCAATTCCATCGACTTCATACAAAGAAGTAGATAGGAAAGAACTAGACTCCGAGCTTTTTGCCTGTATTAAATTTTGGCGAGCCGAATCAAAGAAGTAGATAGGCCGAATGAAAGCTGGAACCAATGAGAATTACGAACCAAAATCCTATTGGATTTTATTTCTGATTTTGTTCGGCTTTTGCAACGAACTGAACGAATTAACAATGTTAAATTCATACCATTTTGTATTTTTTAATTTATTTATTTTCTTAAATTCATAAAAAAGTTATTTGAATATTAGAAAATGAAAATAAATAAATTGAAATCCAAAAATTCAAAAAAAAATTTTTTGATTAAAAGTGAAATTAAGGTAAGTTCATTGAAACATTTCTATTTGTGCTCATTTTGTTTTTGTTTTTTTAAGATGTGTACAGTTGCTCACACCGAAATTCGAAAAAAAGTAGGGATGCAATGATACGCATTGCTTATCTTGCTTAAGTGTTTTTTTTTCTTGATATTTTTGGATTTGTTGTGACGTTTTTTTTATGTCTTAATGGTTGTGTTAAGTAGTGTAATTTCTCTTGTTTTTATTGTAGTATATTCTTTATTTTGTGTGGATTCAACAGCGTCCGCCTTAATTTGAAGGTTTCTTTTTTGAATGTTTTCTTATGGCATCGCATAGCTTAAGAAATTATGCGCCTAATCAACTACACCAAATGCATTGGCTCTTAGTTCAGACGTATAAAAAATCTCCCAAAAGAATTTCCTTTATTTAAATTTTTCAGGTATTTCAAGAATACGACATTAGCAAAACATCAATTTTTTTGAAACTCACTTCCACTGAGATACGGCTTTTGCGCTTCTGAGGGCAGTATACTGCCGTACTAAGCGAAAGAAACTTATCTCAAAAAAATTAATTTCGAGATAATTGATGTTTTGTTTATGTCAATTTGTTGAAATACCTGTAAAATTGAGATAGAGGAAATTTTCTAAGTAGATTTTTTATATGAACTAAGAAGATGCCGACATTTGGAGTATTTCATTAGACGCGTAATTTCTTAAGCTATCCGATGCCATAAGAATCTCGGATATTTTTTTTTTTGAGATACGTCTTTTTCGCTTAGTACGGCAGTACTAAGGAAAAGAGGTAAAGTTTTTTCATGTATCGGTGTATCGGGAAATAAATATCGCTGATATCGGTTGCATTCCTTAAAAAAAATTTGAAACCATTGTATATTTTTCAGTACACTTGTGCAGTGAAAAATATGCGCCAGTACATTCGAAAGTTTTTAGCGCATTCGGTACATTTAGCGCACTTGGACTATTTATAATGCATAATTACCTTTTTTTTATCTTTATAGTACTTTTGCTTGCGTATAAAAATCGAATGACTTTTTTTTAGTAAGCTTTGCTGTAATGTGAAAAAAAGCGAATGACATTTTTTTTTAAAGTTTTGTAAATTTTTGTATTCTTAAAAAATATAGAAGTTGAGCCTTCAGTCCCCACTTCTCCTGATGTCCATACTTATCAATTTCCGATGAATAACTCCGAAATGCATCAAAAAATTGTTCAACTCAATTTTTTTTTGTTCACATTTTGCATTGGATTTTGACAACTATCAAACCACATTTTGCTGTCAAATTTTAATACAATAATTTAATACAACCTTCATTTTTATTTCCATGATAATATTGAAAAATATAGAAATTATAGAAATATTTTGAGTTTTGTAAAATAATTTCGATTCAATTCGTAAGGCAAATGAAATTGTTTGAAGCAGGCGCTCAGCAAATAAAACAACATGAATATCATTTTTATTTTTCAGTTTGAACCGAAAAATGTACGTACTTGATCAAGGGTTTTCACCAATGAAATATGGGGCAAGATACAGATTGATCTGCTTAACAATCAAGTATGTCAGACTTCATATGTGATGAGGTTTTCTCGCCAGTGTTTGGGTTATCCACACCAGATTCGGGTTTAGAATATACAACATTTATGGTTTTGCCCTGTCAATAAACATGTTAGCGTGCATTGAAAGAGCAAAGAATTGCTACGTTTTTTCTCACCAAACAGGTAGCTAGGGCTTAGCGGTTTATAGGGGATCTCTCCTAGTCGTTATTCGTCGGCATAGCGAACTGGGTAATAATTGGATAGCCCCATTTAAATATGCAAATTTGTTGTGAGGGCGTTACGATGTGCGATTTTGAACTCATAATTGCAATGCCACGCGGTAAAAAATAAACACCTTTTACCTTCTTCCATGGCACTAATCGATGAGCTATGGAACAAGGAATAATTTCGTCTATTTCACAGGATTTGAAAACAGGCAGCTAGGAAAATGTATAGGTGCAAGGTCAAAACAGTTTTGGGGGACCTCTCTCATGTCATTGTTTGTAAATATATTAGATGGGATAATAATTGGATGGTACAAATTGAATATGTGTATTTGGTATGGGTGCATTCATGATGCGAGATTTGGAAACTCATGATTGTTGGAACCGCACCCATTTTCAATAATACACTATTCTTTCTTCTATGATATCCAGTGAATAAACATAGAATAAGGAATAACCAGTCCAGTTCGTAGGACAAAAAGAAATAGATAGTCAGGAATACGAATACGTGTACTAAAATTTCTATGAGCTTTTCGAAGGATGCTACATTACGTAGTTGGTGTGCTGAAAATTACACCTGCGCTGCCGTCAACTGTGGTCGTAGTTACCCTATTTGGTGTGTAGCTTAAAGTCCTGTTGGCATTTATACAGCAACTGGCTCAAAACATTTAACAGCACGTTTATGGTCGCTGGAAAGAGATTTTCCGCTTATAACGTACGTTGGGCATACACAAGATGTCGAAGTGAGTTGATTCAAATTATTGTTTATGCTGCAGTTTTTAAAAATATATTTTTTGTAGTGTCTTGCATTTCATCCAAACGGTAACTATATGGCTACAGGTTCGGTAGACCTTTCAGTGAGTTTATGGTGTGCTACCAGCGGCAAATGAACGCGTGTTTTCTCAGATTGCAAACAGCCTGTAACAAGTATTGCATTCAGTTCTGATGGGAAAATGTTGGCTGCATGTGGTGAAGGTGAAGGTGAAGAACGAAATTAAGTATATTCGATTTAGCGGCAGGTGCACGATTGGGTGGACTTAAGGAACATACAGCTAGCGTGATTAACATAGCATGAAGTACGAGCGGTCGTTTATTAGCCTCTGCGTGTCAATAAAAATTATTACTAAAAATATATTGGTAATGTCCTCATCATCTGGCAATCGCTTATTGGCTTTGACACTTTGTCCTGTATTTTCAGTTAACTAAAGTATTTTGAAATGTTTTTAAGGAAATGTAATGTTTTTATATTTAACTTTAAAGATGATAAGCATTTAGTATTAATAGGGAATTTTCTTTTTAAATATTAGCAAATAAAACAACATGAATATCATTTTTATTTTTCAGTTTGAACCGAAAAATATACGTACTTGATCAAGGGTTTTCACCAATGAAATATGGGGCAAGATACAGATTGATCTGCTTAACAATCAAGTATGTCAGACTTCATATGTGATGAGGTTTTCTCGCCAGTGTTTGGGTTATCCACACCAGATTCGGGTTTAGAATATACAACGTTTATGGTTTTGCCCTGTCAATAAACATGTTAGCGTGCATTGAAAGAGCAAAGAATTGCTACGTTTTTTCTCACCAAACAGGTAGCTAGGGCTTAGCGGTTTATAGGGGATCTCTCCTAGTCGTTATTCGTCGGCATAGCGAACTGGGTAATAATTGGATAGCCCCATTTAAATATGCAAATTTGTTGTGAGGGCGTTACGATGTGCGATTTTGAACTCATAATTGCAATGCCACGCGGTAAAAAATAAACACCTTTTACCTTCTTCCATGGCACTAATCGATGAGCTATGGAACAAGGAATAATTTCGTCTATTTCACAGGATTTGAAAACAGGCAGCTAGGAAAATGTATAGGTGCAAGGTCAAAACAGTTTTGGGGGACCTCTCTTATGTCATTGTTTGTAAATATATTAGATGGGATAATAATTAGATGGTACAAATTGAATATGTGTATTTGGTATGGGTGCATTCATGATGCGAGATTTGGAAACTCATGATTGTTGGAACCGCACCCATTTTCAATAATACACTATTCTTTCTTCTATGATATCCAGTGAATAAACATATAATAAGGAATAACCAGTCCAGTTCGTAGGACAAAAAGAACTAGATAGTCAGGAATACGAATACGTGTACTAAAATTTCTATGAGTTTTTCGAAGGATGCTACATTACGTAGTTGGTGTGCTGAAAATTACACCTGCGCTGCCGTCAACTGTGGTCGTAGTTACCCTATTTGGTGTGTAGCTTAAAGTCCTGTTGGCATTTATACAGCAACTGGCTCAAAACATTTAACAGCACGTTTATGGTCGCTGGAAAGAGATTTTCCGCTTATAACGTACGTTGGGCATACACGAGATGTCGAAGTGAGTTGATTCAAATTATTGTTTATGCTGCAGTTTTTAAAAATATATTTTTTGTAGTGTCTTGCATTTCATCCAAACGGCAACTATATGGCTACAGGTTCGGTAGACCTTTCAGTGAGTTTATGGTGTGCTACCAGCGGCAAATGAACGCGTGTTTTCTCAGATTGCAAACAGCCTGTAACAAGTATTGCATTCAGTTCTGATGGGAAAATGTTGGCTGCATGTGGTGAAGGTGAAGGTGAAGAACGAAATTAAGTATATTCGATTTAGCGGCAGGTGCACGATTGGGTGGACTTAAGGAACATACAGCTAGCGTGATTAACATAGCATGAAGCACGAGCGGTCGTTTATTAGCCTCTGCGTGTCAATAAAAATTATTACTAAAAATATATTGGTAATGTCCTCATCATCTGGCAATCGTTTATTGGCTTTGACACTTTGTCCTGTATTTTCAGTTAACTAAAGTATTTTGAAATGTTTTTAAGGAAATGTAATGTTTTTATATTTAACTTTAAAGATGATAAGCATTTAGTATTAATAGGGAATTTTCTTTTTAAATACAAATATTTCATCAGATATTTTTTTTTATAATTTATTTCATTGAAATTTGTTGCTGGCTGACTGACTATACAATAAATTTTCTATAAAATAAGATTCTAATGCAACTTTCTTTAAATTCAACATACAACACTATCATGCAAATCTTTCGGTTTCACATTAGCTCTGTTTTTTTTTTCTTTCGCTCGCGTAACATTGCCAAAATCTCATCCAAGTCTTCATGTGTTATATCAGCCATGGACTGCATGAGGTTATTTACTGTTTGTTCAGGTTCCATGCTTGAAATTGTTGAGTTCTTGTAATAGCTGCAGTAGCCAGTAATACGATAGCGATGTCGCAAAGACAATTAATCGTCACACTTGTGGGTTGATGCAAAGCTGTTGACGTGAAGCGATCGAACCAGTAACATTTTGTTGTTGTTACTAGAGCAGAAATTCAATTAATTTTAAATAAAAAACTTGCTAAGCTGTATTTTTTACCTTTTTATTGTGTTCCTCCAAAAAATGCAATGATTTTCAATTGCAAATATTAAATGTGAATTTTAAAAAACGGCTGTTTGGAAAGTCAACATGATTTCCGACAGCGCAGTCTCGGGGGCGCGCTGTATTCAACACACTCGACTGCGTAGTCTCGAGGGCGCGGTATACTCACCTCACTACAGTATGAATGCCACTGTTTTTATTTTTGCAAAGCGAGATTGAGGTAGAAAATGCTTAGTGAAACCAATATTAACTTTTACCGGATTTTTCCCGCATAAGTTTTAACCTTTTTCTTTTTTACAGCTTTAAGTTATATAAAAGTAAAGTTATTGAGTTAATGTTATCTATTATAGATATCTTCAAAGTTTTGATATGAATTTATCTAAAATATAATATTAATTCGGAAAGTTCTGTTATAATTGAGTCTAAGATTATTTTTTTTTTTGTTGGTGAAGTCATTATTGCTCGCTATTTTTATTTGACAGACGTAAAAGCTGATATATTATCTATTTATGTAAGCATCAAAATGTTAACTTACAAACTACTTATTTTTATATAACTTTAAGTCAAAATTGCTCATTAAATTTCTTCACTTAAAAAAATGCCCTACTTCCTAAGTAATGGTTAAAGCGTTCGATAACTTAACTACTAAACTAACTAATTTGAAAAGAAAGTCTTAAATCAACAAATATACAAGTTCAAGACAAAAATATGAAAAAAATATCGTACAAAGAGGCCTTAACTTGAAACATAAGTAGAAGTAGCAAGGTAGCAAAGCAGTAACCAATAAAACACAAAAAAAAAAATTGGCATAAATCTGCCTACAACATAATTACAGTAAATTCTTTTCAGACACAGAGCGTTCATGTAGCGCGAATCTAGTTAAAATTTTTCATTTTTATCCTTATACGTGTGTATTCACATAAAAATTTTCCATCTTTTCGATGCTAATTGGCAAATGCTATTTTTGGACATCTTAAAGAATTATTTCATACTGAAATATGACAGCTTTTACGCCCTGATCGACTTTTCATTAGTATATATTCCTACATTTCAACTAGTCCTAAGCTCAAAAAATTAAACAACAGCAAATACTTCTGTTTTTGTATAAAATTTTCGTTTTTATTATATTAATTAATTTCATAATATCATTTTTTTCTGAAAAAAAAGCACATTTACCCGAAAAACATCTGCAAATCAGGTACGATTCCGTTAAATTGATTTTTTCACATACGGTACCTCTGTATCACAAAATATTTGACAATCAATACGTGAGAAGAAGAACAAGAGTTTTCGGTCTAGTTAAGAGCTAAACAGAACTGGGACGAGCGATTTTTCTTCTGTTTTTCCTATACGTTTGTAGTGAGTACAAAATTGACACTAGAAAATTTATCGCAGAGAAATAGAAAAAATTCTATTTTTTGGTGCGATTTGACACTAATGGTAAATTGCACGTCGCAGTTCTGTTTAGCTCTTTAGTCTATGGTTGCAGGTTGACTCATTTCAGAAACAAATTTTCAGTTTCATATGGCGATGCAATTTTTTTTTCATTTATTGTTATAAAAACACTTAAGCACAGTATAAATTTTATCTACAACTTTTGTTTACGATTTTTATTGCTTCTGTCAATCTATCTGCACCTTGTTATGACAGCTAAGGTTCGATTATAATGGTGGATGCAATGTCAAAATTGGTTTACCGTCTAATGTCAAATCTAGTTGACAAACATTTGGCATGTCAGATTTTAAGTAATTTGATATTTCAGGTATTAGGTAAATTGACAGCTTGCGTTGACCATCACAGTTAAACCACGGCAATGACTGCCATCATTATTTTTGGTAAATGTCAGAGCAATGAGAGAAGTGAGAGCGAGAGTTCAAGGGAATGTTGCCATATCAAAGGTTTGGTGATATCGTACTTGGTTTAGTACTTGAAAATTCTATCGGTGTTACCAATTTGCCGATGTATCAAAAAAATGTTGCGACAACATGCAACGTACTGAGGCTTAAGGTTGGGTTCTTGGATATGAGTGTATTGGATGTTATAGGTCATAGAAGATAGGTGTTAGGGGCCGTTCATAAATTACGTAGACGTTTTTGCGGGGGAGGGGGTCGGCGGATTCTTACCAAATCTTACGAGAGGGAAGGGGGGTGGTCAATGATCATCTTACGTAAGATTTAAAATGCGTATTCATACATAAAAGTTGTATTAACGCATCGTTATTTGTGACAGTAATGCAATATATTTGAATATTCGACAGTCACGAAAAATTCAGAAATATCGATTACAATCGATTTAAGTAATCGACTCTGAACGGTACCACTCAGAGTTCGAAAATATTCATTCATGATCGCTCGCGAATATGAACGTGAACATTTTAATTTTTCTGAATCTATCATATTCATGTATGATAACATGCAAACATTTGCATTCGATCGCACACATGAACTGCTGGAATTTTTTTTTGTCATCTGCGATGCTAGCCTTCATTCATTTTATGATGCGAGATGATTGAAATATTCTTCGTGTTGTGCGTTATGATTAGCGTTTGTGTATGCATATACCTAAATACGTGCAGTATAATTCATTTATTGTCTCGTGTGCCTTAAAGTTTAGGCACTAGATTCAGCAAGAATTAAAACGTTCACGTTCATATTCGCGAGCGATCATGGATAAATATTTCCGAACTCAGCTGGAAAGGACCGTTTTCAACTATTTCGATCGTTTTCAAATTTCGGAGCCACCCTGAGTCATGTCGAAAATTAATCTTCGACCTATCCTGAGAATTATCACCCTAAGTGATGTCCAAAATCCATTTTCAACCTTTCCCCATTGATTACACAAAAAATTTTTTTTTCCGAAAATGGGTGAAAAACGGTCCTTCCACGGTCCGGACCCACCATAAGTAATGTCCAAAATCCACTTTCGACCTTTCCTTATTAATTACACTAAAAATTTTTCTGAAAATGGGTGAACAACGGTCCTTCCGCGGTCCGGAGCCATCCTAAATGATGTCCAAAAACAATTTTCGACCTTTTCCCATATTTTTAAAAACTTCCCAAAATGTTCCACGCGAGTATCACAAACTATTTTGATACAATCTGTGAGCGACAGAAAACTTGTACATATGAATCTATCATGAACCTGAGATGAATCTATCATTTATCATATCTATCATAAATTATAGATTAAAAATTGTTGGCTTGCATTTTATCATTTAGGAATGCTACTCGTTGTTGAAAAAAAAACAGATTCTCACATACGATTGCGGTGCAAAAAAGAACGAGTTTCAAGATTACATTCATGAAAATGAGCGACTGAAAAAAATTTTAAGAATATTCATACATGAATAAAATCATGAATGTGACATTTTGAGTGCTCAAACATGAATATTTCCGAACTCTGGGATAACTTCTCTTCTGTTTATGTTATGGAATATATGTATGTTGTTTACACGCAGGGTCGACTTGTAATAGAGGTCTGCACGGATACCAAAAATTTACTCGTTTCAGTACTCGTTCACTTTTCTGTTACTCCAATTACAAGTACACATTTCCTTTGAGTACCATAGCGTAAAGTAAAAAAAGTTGAATAAGCTTCGTGTATGTATACGCACAACAAAACTGAAGGTAATGAATCGAACTGAATGACGTGCTTTATTGTTTTATTTATTCGATGAAAGTGAGGAAGAGAGAATACATTTGTGCACCAAGGCGTTGCCAGAAGATTTACATGCTCAACTTTTTTATTTATTTATCTGAAAACTAAAATAAAACGAATGTCCGGAATTATATTAATTTTTTAACATCATTGTGGATCAGTTTAAATATTTTTTAGTAGTTTTATCTTTAGAATGATGCTAGAAAAATTACTATAACCACTGCCTACATTTACAAAGTCCAAAATTTTTTTAGTATAATTTATTAATCACAACGATAAATTAAAAATGTTAGTTCAGTCCATATTAAATAAATAACAAAATATATAAATAAACATAAGTACTGCGTAGTACAAAATATCAAATGCGTAGTAATCGTGGCACTCGTTGTAGTCGCAGCATACATGCATATTATCCATACACATGACGCATTCATCTACGTACAGTTGGTTACAAGTAAGAAGAGAAATTTATAATGATGGTAACAGTAACACAAGCAAACGCTATGTATACGCATTCAAATCAATAAAATTGACTTCGGTAACAGTTTCGTAAGTAAATGATTATACTTATGCAGACCTCTAACTTGTAACACCGTCTCACAAGTTTGCTATTATTCAGGCATTTACACGCAGATACGTCGACGTTGAAATCATGTTGTTGTTGTCCCGGTTTTTTGCCACCCCCTTGCGCTCTTCAACAAGATTTGCTTTCGATTCCTTCTTCAACTGTAGACCAAATCAGCAATCAGTTGTGTCCTATATTTCTTCGCTTAGCGTTAAATTACGATTGGTCAAAAGTATAATACATCTACAGTTCAAAATCATGCCTTACGATTTTTTTTTGTCCTTCACTTGCAAACCTCTTAGCTGATCGAGTTTGTAATATTTGTGGCCAGTACTTTGCCTCGAAAAAAGCTACTGTAATACACAAAAAAACTCAAAGGAAAAGACTGTAGTCGTACTCACATGATTGAACCAGTTTCAATTTTGAAACGCGGACAGGGGAAAAGTCCTTGCATTATAAAACAATCGGAGATTTGTCAAGTTGCAGAGTGGCATGACGACGAGGATATTGATGTTACAGAGTTTGAATGTGAATCAGAAAATTCAACAGACGAACCGGTTGTGCCAATTGTAGGTTCACTATCAGACTGGTTGCAAAGCGCATGGACTAACGATGACTTGCGATGACTTTTTAATTCATCTTGAAAAACAAATGTGTAAATTTTTCTGATTGCCTTATCCTTTTGAAGGTAAAATCTTGAAAGTTACATAGGAATTACAAGATCAGGTAAAAAGGTTTCAAACGTTTTGTGTAGAGAAAAATAAAACTATAATTTTAGAATTTATAAAACTGCCTGCTTTGTTATAAAGTACTTAATTAAGTAATTTTTATTAACCCTTTCAGTGAATTTCGCGTTACAGGTATTTAATGTATTGGAGTTACAAGTAGAGCAACAGTTGATCTAAGGATCTCAAAGGTAGGGTCGAACAAAAGAAAAATTAAAGTATGTATCGACGGTCCCTCCGAAGACTATCTCTTCTTTAAATGCGGAGAAGAAATTCCCTTTTCACAAAATGCGGCGAAGAAAATCTCTTTTTATAAAATGCGGCGCAGAAAATCTCTTTTTATGAAATGCGGCGAAGAAAATCTCTTTTAATAAGATGCAGCGAAGAAGATCTATTTTTTTTAGAATGTGCCGTAAAAAAGCTGCATTTTTTAAGGGTAGGGAATAATTTCTCTGAAAAAAGGGTATTTATATTCATAATTTTATCTTAATCATTTGTAATAGAGGTGGGTAAAATCGTTAAGAAAAAATATCGATATGCATCGATAGTTTCTCCAAATTTATCGATTTCAATCGATAGTACATCGATAAGACCAAGAATATGTTTTATATTTCTATTTGAAAAAAGTATGCCAATTCTTGAATTCGATATCCTAGAGTTTTCACGACAATATTCGCGATTTTGTCGTGCTTTTGAGGTTGTAGATGGGACAATAAAATTTTGTATTCTATTTCTCTTGACAAGTTTTTTTTCGTTTTTAAACAAATATCGGACCACGAGTGCCCCTACGACGATCCCTAGAACTTCGCAGGCAATTGTCCATTTCAATACATATATGGAGGAACCACTGGTTGATGAAAATACGGACATCATCACATACTGGATGAATTATTCGTCATGCAAAGCTTTGCAAACAATTGCGTTAAAATATTTAATTGTGCCATAGTCTTCTGTCTCCTCCGAAAGAGTTAACTCTACTGCCGGCAACATAATTTCTGAACGAAGATCCCAATTGTCAGCTGATTTGGCAGGACGACTTGTATTTTTAAAACAAAATTATGAGCATGTCTTATTTTAATTTCACTAATTATACGTTTGATTCGAGCACCATTCAAGTACCATATCATATAGTGATTCGCACAAAGCGTTTATTGATCTCACATAACGTAGTTATTTATCCAATACGTTATTGTCCATTGTTTATGAAAAATTTATTATTTTAAAATATATTATGCATATATTATATTTCAAAATAAATCAGTTCTTATCGATGTCGATTTTTCGCAAAGAGACATCGATAGTTATCGATGCTTGACTCACATCGATGTCTATCGATAGTTAACGATTTTACCCACCTCTAATTTGTAACGAACCTTCGGCTGGGGTTTAAGCTCGCCGGTGTCCAGGGTTCGGCTACAAAAATTTATAATTTGCGGGCTGCTTTATTTTTTTAAAGAAGGCACAAGTATCCGGTCAAAGAAACACTACCGAGTTAATTCTTAACAAGCTTTTAATATAATTCACTTTTTTATAGATTATAAATTTATTTTATACATTCGTTTCTTAGCCTAATTTATATTTAAATCAAAGTGCTTCGTCGCGTCCGTCCGCCTTGAGGATACCGGGTTGTAGTCTTTGTTGCTTTGCCTCGCGCTAGCACCGTACGCCCGTTTGCAGCGATCCACCGATAAAACTGACCTACGCTCGCCTATGTGCTGAGCATAATCGTACGTTACTTTGCGAAGCACTAGTAACGCCCAATTATTCAGAGCGATCCACCGTTTCTAAAATACGATCTGCGCTCACTTATGCGCTGAGCGTAGCCGTACGTCACTTTGCAGAGCACTAGTAACGCCCGACTCCTCACAGCGATCCACCGTTTTATTAAAGGCGACCTACGCTCACTTGTGCGCTGAGCGTAATCATACGTTACTTTGCGAGGCACTAGTAACGCGTGATTTCTCAGGGCGAACCACCGTTTTCCTATGAGGACCTGAACTCACTTATGCGCTGAGCGTAATCATACGTTACTTTGCAAAGCACTAGTAACGCGTGATTTCTCAGAGCGAACCACCGTTTGCAAAAATGAGGACCTATGCTCACTTATGCGCTGAGCGTTATCATACGTCACTTTGCAGAAGCACTAGTAACGCGTGATTACTCTGAGCGTCCCACCGTTTCCAAATGAGGACCTATGCTCACTTATGCGCTGAGCGTAATCATACGTCACTTTGCAAAGCACTAGTAACGCGTGATCACTCTGAGCGTCCCACCATTTCCAAATGAGGACCTATGCTCACTTATGCGCTGAGCGTAATCATACGTTACTTTGCAAAAGCACTAGTAACGCGTGATCACTCTGAGCGTCCCACCGTTTCGATTATGCGCTGAGTGTAACCGTACGCTACATTGCAAAGCACTAGCAACGTCAGACTACTCAGAGCGACCCACCGCTAACAAAATCTATTCAATGCCAACGTATGCTGCTTTGACTAGCACTAGCAGCATAAGTTGTTTTTACGGAAAAGAAACATATAATGTGCAAAGAGTTCGCTTACCAGAGCTCAGTTCTAAAATATGTCTGTACCCTTAGCTGGTTCCGCCGTGACTGCCTGATATTTTTCAAAGTGCCGACATTATATGTTTCGGCAGTCGCTGTTTGCCTAGTTCCCTTTCCTTCGTGGTGACATTACTTGTTGACATTCTGTTTCACCACGAATAGCTGTTTGGATAGATTATCCTACAGTGTTGCCGTTTACTTATTTTAATCTTTAGCGTAGCATAATTTGTTACTTAAGTATGCTGAGCTTAATGTTATTATTTCTCTACGCGTTTTACTTATTTAAATGATAATACTGATGATTTCCAAGTAATGATAATAATATATAAAAAATAATAAATGATCAATGATGCAAAATAAATGCATATTGTCTTCATGCGGCAAGCTGCGCATGTGGACGCAAACGAGGCTTGCTGACTTTCGCCCTCACACATTTCTTACAGTAACAAATAAACTGATTTCAGAAAAAGAGATTTTTTTCGCCGCAATTACAATAAAAGATTTTTTTCGCCGCATTTTTTAAAAAGGGATTTTCTTCGCCTCAATTTTCTTCGTAAGCACCGGCGATATGTTATCGGCAAAACTAGTCTTTATGATAAACTAGCTTTTTCTTGGCCAAACTAGTTCATCCGAAGCGTGTTAGGATGATTGAAAAATTATCAAAAAATCTTTATTCGTTCAGAAGTTATGATTTTTGCAATCAAAAAAGTGAAATCTTGCCACTGTGCGGCGTTTACGTTATAGGCGTTTACGGATTACTGCAGTGAGTCCGGAATAGAACAGGTGTTAACGACGACAGGAATAGCAATAGGCAACGGACAGATCGAGAGGCCGAATCATGTGATTCTATCGGTTTAAGCTAAGCTTTCAGCTGAAGATACGTCAAAATGGTACAAATACGTGGGCCAAGTACAGCAGGTGATTAACTCAAGCATTCAAACTTCATCAAAACAGGCACCATTCAACCTGATGTTCGGCACGGCTATGAAGATAGACGTATGCAGCGAAGTTCTCGATTATCTATAGGAGGAGTATGCGTTTGATATGGAGCTACAAAGCCTCGATTATATAACCCAAGGCGCTGATCCGAATACGCAAGCATATGGCGAAGTGGCCGCAGATGTGGTAGCTGAGATCCAGGCAGAGAGTGAAAACGAATACGAAAGCGACGGTATTAATTTTTTAAGGAATCTCCCAACTGCCGTTCGATTGGCGAAGAGTAGCGGGGGTAAAAATAAAGTTTTTAATCGACACGAACGCGTCAAAGAACTTCGTTAAGCCCTGCAAGTGGCTTAAAGATGTGTCCCCGGTCGACTCCCCATTCATCGTGCACTCAATTTATGGTTGTAACAGCTTTGCCGAAAAATGATTACTACCTATGTTTGCAAAAATTACACTTTTTTTTTGCTTGGCAGTCTCTCGACATTCGACGAGATTATTGGTCTTGACTTGCTTACGCAGGTAAGAGCGATCCTAAGTTTAAAGACGAACGAGATCAAGGTCGGTTCGAAACTGGAAGCGATACAGAAACAGGGCTCTAACGAGTCGCTGCCATATAACACGTCTGTAGTTGCCACAATTCGGACAACGAACTATGAGCCAGTTTACTCCAAGCTATTCGCGACAGAATCTGAATGTGCTGGAAAATCAGGGCCCTGCTTCCGACGTAGCCACAATCCCATAACCACATAGTGAGCTGTTCCTGACCTACACGTTAGAAACGACAGAAAAGTCCTTGAACTGCTTTGGGAATCAAATCAGAGCAGCCCAAGAAAATGTGAAACAGGTTTTGGCCGACTATTATTCCCCAAGAATGACGAAGTTGGCCAATGAAGTGGTGTTAAACTGTAAAATTTTTCCGAAAGCCAAGTATAATAGACACCCGAAAAAACAGGAGCTCGGTAAATCGCCAATTCCCTATTTCACTGGAGAAATGTTGCACACCGACATTTTTTCCACAGATGGGAAGTTTTTCCTGACTTGCATTGACAAATTCTCGATATTTGCAATCGTACAACCGGTAATCTCGCCCACTATCGAAGATGTGAAAATACCATTGGTTCAACTGATGAACATTTTTCCATGTGCGAAATTAGTTTACTGCGACAACGAAGCCTCTTTTAATTCGGAAATAATAAAATCTCTACTGTTGAATTAGTTTGGGGATAGCATCGCTAACGCGACCCCACTCGAATGGCCAGGAAGAGCGGTTGCGGTGATAAACCGACATGAAACCCATTGACGTACTCCACTCATCTTCGCGAAGTTTCAGAGAAGAAGTAAAAACAAACAGAAGGCTCGGGAATAAGGAAGAGAAAATAGAGGCAGATTTAGGGACAACAGTCCTAATTAAGGGGAGGGTGGTCTATAAAGACAACTTAAGATAGTAACCTCGGTTTTACCTTTGGTATTCTGTAGAAACTTAAAACCCAATTCAAGATCACGTAGGTTTCATTTTATAATTACAGGTTCTTTCTCGAACGATTCTGAACGACTCGCTCGAATCTCTGACTATACTCACTCTGATTACGTTCCGATACTGGACGGTGACGTACTAGTGTGGGACCGGCATGACTACTTAAGACTACCAACTTGACCGACCACGCTCGCTTGACGGATGAGACGATTAAGATGAATTCTGTTCCCCCAATCACACATGCAGAAGCTACTGGTGCTACACACCGAACATGTAAAAAATTTGCTGTCCGCTTTAAATGTACACCACAGGTTAGCGAGAAGTCTAGATTTCCTTCGCACAGCCTTAAAAGTTGTATCCGGCACACCGGACGCTAACGACTTAGAACAGATTAAGGTAACTGAAGCTCAGCTGGTCGAGTCCAACAATAGACTGGTAGTAATCAACACCCAAGCACAAAATCAAATCAATCTGTTAACAAACACGGTGAACAGTATGTTAGAGTCCACAGAAAAGGAACACATTGATACGGCTCACCTTTTTGAGGTCTTATTAGCAAAGAATAGAATGTTGATTACGGAAATACAAAATCTAATGCTCACTTTTACGCTAGCAAAAGTAAATATTATAAATGCAGCCATTTTGGACCATGCTGACCTAAAATCAATTTTTGTTGACTATCTCACACGGACTAACATTACAAATATTCTGGAAGTATCTAGTATTAAGGTGTTGCAATCAGACAACATAATACATTTCATTATCAAATACCCTAGGATTAAGTTTTCATGTAAGAAGGTTCTCCAACTTTTCGATAACATTGCGGTCAAATATCATAACCAAGTGTTGGCTGTCACCAATTGCACGCTGAAGACCGTAAAAACATTTTGCAGAATGGCAGAAAATGGCACATGCGCCCAAGGTTTGCATAGCCATCTGAGCCCCATAACTCTGATCATTCTACGAAAATTAGAGCCGATAATGGAAAAGAAATTGCTGTGAAGGGTACAAATCTCATCACATTTGACAATAAACTGATAAACGGAACGAGATACATACATAAGCCGCAAGAGCATCCAGAGAAGGCCCCCAAGAATTGCGTCGTCGCCATTATTAAACATCACCGGCCACGATACCATATTGAGCCTCCCTTTCCTTCATCAGCTTAGCGAGAGGAACCTACTTTTCATCAAGGAAGTTAAGGATGAGGTTTCGTCCAATACCAAGGCAGCAGCGGCATTCTGTGATCATTGATCGTTGGGCTCGTTTTCCTAAAACAATACATTAGAAAGAAGCGAAATAAGCATGAAATAAAAGAGATTGTGGCAAATTCAAGTACTGCCGAGGACGGATATGTCTCGAAGAGGGAGTAGTTAATAACTGATACTCCAGGTCTCTACTGGGCAAGCGCAGCAGACAAACACATCCGCTACAGTAATGCGATGCCTTGCACGAGGCGCAAGCTCAGCATTATTGTGAGTTTATGGCTACGCAGTTAACGGGAATTAGGGCTTAGTATGTAGAAATATAAGTTTTATTCTTCAGTTTTTAAGTTCAACTCAAACAGGAATGTGTCAGTTAGTGTGTCTGCTTCGTTTTTATTTATTTTATTTATTTATACCTTTATTATTGATAAACGCAAATAAAAAAAAATCTTCGTCTCATAAATGAAAAGTTAACATCAGAGGAACATTTTAAACCCGAAAACTGAACGGACAAAACTAAAGTAACCCCATTTTTATGGTAAATTAAAACTTTTAAAATTAGTACTTATTTGCGAACCCTTTATTATGGATGAGGATATTAAATTATTAATGATGTCCTGCGGCATCCCTCCACAGGATATTTCCGTGGCCAACAAAAAAATCCTATCCTATTGCTCTGAAGCCAGGCCTTACAAGCTTTGGAGGTATATTTCCCTACTTCATCTGAATTTTTGAGGTTGTACATTGATTTGTAAGAAAACGACATAGTCTTCAAATTTTGGACACTTCAGTTGAGGTGGGCGTGGAGTAAGGCGTGTACGCCGACAAAAAGGAGGAATACTTAATTCTAAGTATTGCAAAGTCACTGCAATGTGCGGAGAAGTCAGTGTAATGATGTACGGTTGCTTCTCTGGTTAAGGTATTGGGCCAATTGATATAATTTAAGAAACTATGGATCGCTTCACGTACGTCGGCATACTAAAAGATGTGATGCTGACATATGCTGATGTAGAGATGCCACTTAAGTGGAGTTGCAGCAGGACAACGGTTCAAAATATACCTCTACAGCTTGTAAGGCCTGGCTTCAGAGCAATAGGATAGGATTTTTTGGTTGGCCTGCCCTTACCTGAATCCTTTTGAGATCCTATGAGATATTGTTAACGTGAATATCAACAGAAAAAGTGCAAAACCAGGGAAGATCTATTCAATCCTTAAAAATATCCTGTGGAGGAATGTCGCAGGACATCATTAATGATGTTGTAACAAGTTTTTATCCTTGCGAGGGATAACACTTTGTTACTGTGGAATTGTATCTGTAAGTAGAAAAATGGAAAGTTATTATCACAAGGGCTATACTTACCTAGCAGTAGTAGCCGTCTCTAATAAAATCCACTTTAAAATAAAAGACTAGTGTTTCACTTTGCACGTTTTATTTAAAAACTTAAATACCTTAACACCTCGTATAATAAAATTACAACAATAATTTCATACTAAAATACTTACGGGTTATTACAATAACAAAAACTTATCCTACATACCTTGCGAAATTCAATAACCCGAAATGCCTTCCGGTTGCACAATTTGGCTTTTACTTGGAGTTTTGTTGTTGCATTTAAGTGCACTGCGCACAGTGGCGCCTTTTGCGATTTCGCGTTGCTAAAATCATAACTTTTGAACGGGTAAAGATATTTGAGTAAAGTTTTTTGATTTTGGTTGGTAATTTCTGTAGATATGACATATATAAGATTCAGGTTTGAGGCTTAGCTATAAATACTTTTAAAAGAGGTGAAATTCCAAATTTCGAAATTTTTGGTTTTTAGTCGTATGAATTCATACAAAAAAAACTTTTTTATAAATTTTAGTGCGCTTTATTCAATTAATGAACTTTTAATAATTTAAAATTTTTTTAGATACTTTTTTAAAAAAATTTTTTTTTAAATTTTACTAATTCATTCATATGCATTTATTTTTTTATCTCTTAACATAATTTATAAACAGTCTTTCTCAAAGGCTAGAAAAGTTTTAAAAAAAGGGTTACAGTAATAAATTAGGTAATTTCTTCAAAAAATCAACAACAATCTACAATTCTATAAAAATATCATCATTATTTTGGATATCTAAGAAACTTAAAACAGTACTACAGAATTTATCAGTCAGTTCTTTTCGTGACCTAACGTGCTTAAGTGATGAAACCGAAGGATCTGAAGATGCTGAAAGTATATTGAAAAAGTCCTCATTCTGTCGGATTCGTGAAATTTTACATGTATTGCTACATCTGTACTTCTTATAATCTTTGTTTTTAAACTCTTGGGTTTCTTCTGATAACTCTCCCATTGGTAAAGCTTGATAATTGATAATTTGTCCACTATGAGCTAAGATCTTATGGACAGAGGGTGTCAGTAATTTTTGGCTGTATTTGTGTTCTAATATGTCTGCAGTTTGCTTGGTATAGTTTTCAAATTTTTCTACTTTAACGGGTTCTCTACAGGATAGTACGTTTAAAATAACTTGTAATCTTTTTATCACGTCTTCATCGACTCCCGTTATTTCTGGTTTCTCAAAAAATGGCCTTGCTGTGTCTCCGTCATTTGTGTTACCAAATCCTTGCTTAGAAGTATCTACTATAATACCCAGTTTTTCTTGAAATTGATCTTGTATTATTTTTTTTCTTAACTTTTGATTGTTTGGATTATCATCATTTTCTATGCTGTAGGCTAGTTTCAGAATAAATTCCAAGGATCTTATCCTTGCATGTAATTGCGAAATGCCGTACTCATAATTGTGTTCATCGTTGGAGTCATCATTACTTCGGAAATCTTTTTGTTAACGCTTACATATACTCGTAGCACAAGATCTAGTAGATTTGGTGCCACTTATCTCATTAAGTACTTTGCCGTCAATCATTGTTAAAAATAATTCGTGTCTAATTATAATTTTTTTGTCATCATTTCCATCAAATATGGTGGGTTGAAGTTCTTTTATTTGTTGTTTTATATTGCTGATGGTGCTTCTTATTTGATCTGAAGATTCTTTTGCGTACTTAAACATTATAGGTCGACAATAAAGAACTGATGATGGTCGAGGGTTTTTCCAATGTTCAGCATTTTCACTCCTCATTCGAAGTGGGGCTATTGAAGCTATAAACATGTTGGCATCTGAAATATGTTGTCCATCTTCTGTAGAAATTTTATGTTTGTATGCACTTTGTCCAGATGATCCATTACAGCCCCACTTTGTTAACAAAGAAATATTATCTGGGAACGATTGTATTTCATGGTAGCTTTTACTTCTCAAAATTCGCTTAGCGGTATGATCTAGTAAATCTTGGAGTCTAACTTCAGCTGATGTTTCTGTCACCGTACAGTTACCAGGAACCGCTTCCTTTTTGGCTTCTTATACAACTTTGTAGCTGGGAAAAACATCTACGTTGTGGCTTCTTAATGAATTTCTCAAGTTGTTATATTTTTCCTTTGAAAGCTTCAAATCTTGGAAAAGCGCTAAAGCACTGGAACCGTCATATTTTATGGGATCACATTGTGGAGTAGGAATACTTTTTTGATTCGATCGACTCTTGTTGGGTTGGCCAATAAAACTCTTTTCGTTATTTCTGTCTTTTTCATTTCATGATCTTTGTTGTGCTTCATGCTGAGCGCATCTGCTAAGTTCTCTTTTGAAATGTTTCCAGTGGCGACTGCTATTTTTCTCTTTTTCGTAAATTCCGCACAGTTTTCAATTTGTTTTGCTGGTCTTCCTCTGGAGGCCTGTGATGTGCTAGGAATATCATCAAGTGATAGCTCAAAGTCCTTTTTAAGAAAGTCTGCATACTTTATATAAAAATTCACTTTGGTTCTATTACATGACACCCAATATCTCTTTGTGTTGCAGTAAAAGTTTTTTAACTTTTGTGTA
The DNA here is from genome assembly GCA_949775025.1 of Tricholauxania praeusta. NCBI lineage: Eukaryota > Metazoa > Arthropoda > Insecta > Diptera > Lauxaniidae > Tricholauxania > Tricholauxania praeusta. The sequence goes on along the minus strand of OX459029.1, from coordinate 75,364,364 downwards.
TGCTTATCCTTAACATGTTTCGGTTATTTGTTTTTTACCGCAACCACAAATGAATCTCCATTTTCGCTGTTTGCAAATATTTCAAACAAATTTTCATAAGATATACTCATTTTCCTTGGAAACTTGCGTAGCTCACACTTTAAATAGTCAGAAAAGACTGAGTTATTGAGGCTTAAAATTTGACTTTTATACAAATGCAGGTACAAAATATTTTGTTACAAACCTCAAACATAATACTTATTCAGCGAAAAAATTTGAACTACCTAATAAGCTAAATTCCTTGTATGATATCTACCGTAATAAAATAGGTGTCTATAAAGTTGGCCTGCACTAAAGTTCACTGTTATCAGAAGTGCACCTATATTCTATACAAAAAATACAGCTTTATTCTATTTGACATTACTAGATATTTTTAAATTGCATTAAAAACTTAGATATAAATATCTGAGGCAAGTATTACTATTGCGCTATACAAAAGCGGTAATACGAATTTTCTTAAAAAGAGTGAAATGATATGGAAAAAGTGACAAATCAAGCGTTTTGGAGGTGGGGCAAAGCCCATATTATATGGACAGAAGTTTTCTAGGTACTCTTTACATATGCATCTACAGTCAAACTTCCATATAGTGAATACGCACGGGACCAGAAAAAAAAATTCGTTCTGTAGAAAATTCGTTATGTAGATATAATTTTTTTTTTCTAATATTTATTTAAAGAAGTCAGTAATATTGGTTTGGACTACACTCCTCCATTTTTCCCCTTCTACAAAATCTTCTAATACATTAAGAGAAGCATACACATTAGTCGGTACGTTGCTCCTTTTCCCCAGAAAGTTTCGAAATTCATCAAACGTCACGCCTTCTACAACTTTTTTTATTATCAATAACTTTTTTCGAGAGAAAGGCTACTTCGTTGCAACATTTTCACTTCTATCACTGAACACTGACTGAACTATAGTCACCATTAATAGTGAAGGAACTTTCTTTTTTTCGATTGTTGTTCTTTTCATATTTTGGGGATCCCCTTAAAATGTTTTCTTTTTTCTCCGCATGTATGTAATTTTATTTACATACGTAACAGAAAATTACTTTTTTAAAAAAAATTCGCTTTAAGGAGATCAGAAACGTATAAAAATTTTATTTTCAGCAGCAAAATTTCTTCGTTTTAAAGAAAATCTCGCTATAGGGAAATTTTCTGTAAGAAAATCAAAATATACTGAAAATAGAACGAGAAAGCTGTGTACTTGAACTCAGTTTCTAGTAGGGAGAACTTCGTTGCATAGAAGTTCGTTATAAGGAAGTTTGACTGTATTTGCGTCAAATAGTTTTGGAAATAGGAAGAATAAATTAAGAAAGGGGCGTGGTAACTTCCATATTTACAATTTTTAATTTATTTTGAGTGATGTCTATATTCGCTAAGAACATTCTATCAAATTCAGATTAACAATTTCCAAGTCAAAATATCATAGACTGAAAATCGTCATCACACAACAAATTCAGTTTTATGTATATCATGTCACATAAGTAGCTATAACTTCTAAATGGGCAATTATATGCAGGTAAGACGTAAGGGATTTTTGTTGGCAGATATGTCAACTATAATTTTCCATTCACCAATCCTTGATTGACATTGATTTGTGGATTATAGGCCAAGGTAAATTTGAAAAACTATGCTAAAAACGACCATTTTTAAAAAATTCATGAAAACTACTAACTAAAATTTTTTTTCTACATCTTGAGGAAATTATTTATTTTAAAATACTATAAATTCAGAGAGCATACTTCAAATTCCCATGTTTTTTCAAACTTTTGAAATTTTCCATTTTTAATACAGTGAACCCCGCTTAAAACATCCCCAGTTAATTGAATTCCCCGGATAAGTGGTCCAAAAAAAAAAAACACAATGAAATTTTCCTCATTTGAAATATGCATCTAAATCCCCTGTTAAATTATTCCCGCTTAATTGATTTCCCCGCTTAAATAATCAGACAAAATATTTTCCAAGTGAAAAATACATGTAAAATTCCCCTTTTAAGAGATCAACGATGTCAAAAACAACATTGATCACAAACTAGTTAGCGGTAATACTGGCTGAAGTGTCAATGTAAATTTGTTTGTATGTAGTAAATTGGAAACTGCTGGATGTCAGGGTGAGTATATATTCATTTATTTGGTATAAGTTTGGTTTGACCAAATGCGAGTTCCGGGTGCTGCAATTTCCTCTAACGTTCTAATGGAAAAGTCGAAGCAATTTGCAATAACGATTTTAATCCTACTTCGGGCTGGCTATGGCGCAGATAAAAGCGCGAGGGCATATTCTTTCGGAAACTTCATGGAGAAGAATCTTGAGCAGATACAGCAGGAGCAGTCTTTACGGAATTAGTAAGAGGTTTTGAGGAAGCTAATATTTTTAACGCCGATGAAAGCGGATTATGCTATAAAGCTGTTCCAGATCATAGTTTAACCAGCAAAGGTGGCCGCCTTAAGGGTTTCAAATCATCAAAAGCACGTCTGACACTTCTTTTTATTGCAAATGCCACTAGAGACCATCAAAAATTGGTAAGAATTGGGAATGCGGCAAAACCTCGTTGCTTTAATAAAAAGGTCTTGCCATTAAAATATTAGCATAATCGAAAAGCCTGGATGACGCAGCAAATATGGAGACATATTTTAAAAACTCTTAACGAAGAAATGGTAGCACTAAACCAGAAAATAATACTTTTTGTTGATAACGCCACATGCCACACAAATTTTGGAATCTTGACAAACATAAACGTTCAATTTTTTTCACCTAACACGAACTCACTTAAACAGCCGATGGACCAAGGCATAATTCATTGTTTTAAGGCTTATTTTCGGCAAGCCATCATCCGAAAGCAGATTGCAGCGATACAAAGACAACAAGGCATAGACAAATTTATAAAATCTATAAGTGTTTCGGATGTAATCCATATGGCGAAATATTCCTGGTGGTTAGTTGAACCAAAATCTATCCAGAATGTGCACTTTGTACATGTCGTTCAGCAGAACCTCCGTGGCTCAAGTGTTTGAGCGGCCGTCCACATATAATTCATGGAATGGTCGGCGGTTCGAATCGCATTACAAATTAACCAAAATTTAGTCTGATGAGGCTATATGTGAATATGTGTATATATGTGGTAATAGCCGAAACATATGTCACCAATTACCAGGTTAAATTGTTCCATTTGTTGTCTTTGTCATGTTTGTTTATAAAGCATTAACCGATTTGTGAAATTTCACATGAATATTGGTTACTGCAATTGACTGTAAAATTCGATTAAAAATTTCAAATTAAATAATAACATTCAGTCGACTAAACCAAATTAAAAATTTCTACAACCGGAAGAGTACGTCCAACCATTATTCGAAAAATAAGTGGCGAAATCCCGAAATTCGAAATAATAAAGCTACATCATATAGCAAGTCCTTAAACCTACGATTTAACAAAGCTATGCGGCAAACGAGAAATGACAATAAAAATACAACAGATGGCGCAATATGTACTTACTTGGGTGGCCATAACAATCCGTTTCCGGGTTACGGCCGACCTCAAAAGCTCTCTCCAGGCGCCTCTGCTTCGCGCGCGCCTTTTCCAATCATTCACACCAAGCGTGGATAGGGTTTCCTCGGCTTGGTCTTTCTATCGGAGGCATGGTCTTCCTCTTTGTCGTCGCCCAGCGGCTTCCGCATCAAACACCTTTTTCGCCGGAGCTTCTTCGTCCATACGAACAACATGTCCCAGCCAGCGCAGACGTTGGATAGTGATGCGCTTGACTATGACAATGTCAGCGTAGAGCTCATACAGTTCGTGGTTCATTCGAATACGGTAGTCGTCGCCGACGTGAACAGGACCGAAGATTTTGTGAAGAATTTTTCTCTCAAACACCCCAAGCGTGGCTGCATCAGTCTGCGACACAACCCATGCTTCTGCGCCGTAAAGTAGCACGGGTAAGATGAGCGTCTTGTAGAGTGTCAGTTTTGTCGGGCGAGAGAGATCTCTACTACACAATTGCTTACTGAGACCATAGAAACACCTATTAGCAAGAGTTAGTCTTCGCTTTATCTCCAGGCTGACATCGTTTTGAGTGTTCACGGCGGTGCCAAGATAGGTGAATTCCTTGACAACTTCGAAAGTATAGTTGTTCGCAGTAACAAAGGATCCAATACGCCGCGTCTCCCTGTTTGTGGACAGCATATACTTTGTTTTGCCCTCGTTCACCGTCAAACCCACTTTCGCTGACTCTTTTTCGATAGCAGAGAACGCAGCAGTAACATCTCGCTTACAACGTCCAATAATATCAATATCATCGGCATATGCAAGGAGCTGGACACTTTTGTAGAAAATAGTGCCATTACGATGTACACTGGCTCTTCGCAACACCCCTTCCATCACAAAGTTGAAGAGGTTGCAGGATAGTGGATCGCCCTGTCTGAAACCTCGTTCGGTATCAAATGGTTCGGAGAGGTCACTTCCTACTCTGACGGAGCTGGCTGTGTTGCTCAACGTCATTTGCAAAGCCGCACCAGCTTCGCAGGTATATCGAACTCAGACATGGTGGCATACAGGCAATCCCGTATCGGGCTATCGAAAGCAGCTTTAAAATCGATAAAGAGATGATGGGTATCGATCTGTTTTTCGTGGGTTTTTTCCAGGATTTGACGTAGTGTGAAGATCTGGTCTATGGTGGACTTACCTGGTCTAAAGCCGCACTGATAAGGCCCAATCAGTGTGTTGGAAAACGGCTTAAGTCTTTTACATAGTACAGTCGACAGGACCTTGTAAGAGATGGCAAGAAAACTGATTCCCCGGTAGTTAGCGCAAATTGTTGGGTCACCTTTCTTCAGTACAGGACAAAGGACACTGAGATTCCATTCGTCGGGCATGCTTTCAACTAGCCATATTTTGCAGATGAGTTGATGCATACACCCCATCAGCTCATCGCCGCCAGTCTTGAACAATTCAGCAGGCAGGCCATCGGCACCAGCCGCTTTGTTGTTCTTAAGTCGTTGGATCACAACTCGTACCGCGTCATGGCTAGGTGGTGGTACGTCCACACCATCGTCGTTGATTGGTGGCATCGGGTTAATTTCTCCAAAGGCGGGATTGGTGGAGTCATCGCCAGCAAGCAGCTTGGAAAAGTGTTCCCTCCATAATCTCAGTGTACCCTGCGTATCCGTAACCAGATTTCCATGTTCATTTTTACAGGTAGATGCTCCGGGCTTGAAACCTTGGGTCAGACGCTTGACTTGTTGGTAAAATGCGCGAGGGCATAGTCTTTCGGAAACTTCATGGAGAAGAATCTTCAGCAAATACAGCAGGAGCAGATAATTTCAAAAATGCAGTCTTTCCGGAATTAGTAGCATGGTAAACCAAAAAATAATACTTTTTGTTGATAACGCCACATGCCACAATTTTTGGAATCTTGACAAACATAAACGTTCAATTTTTTTCACCTAACACGAACTCACTTAAACAGCCGCTGGATCAAGGCATAATTCGTTGTTTTAAGGCTTATTATCGGCAAGCCTTCATCCGAAAGCAGATTGCAGCGATACAAAGACAACAAGGTATAGACAAATTTGTAAAATCTATAAGTGTTTTGGATGTAATGCATATGGCGAAACATTCCTGGTGGTTAGTTAAACCAAAATCTATCCAGAATGTGCACTTTGTACATATCGTTCAGCAGAACCTCCGTGGCTCAAGCGTTTGAGCGGCCGTCCACATATAATTCATGGAATGGTCGGGGGTTCGAATCGCATTACAAATTAACCAAAATTTAGTCTGATGAGGCTGTGTATATACATATGAATATTTGTATATATGTGGTAATAGCCGAAACATATGTCACCAATTACCAGGTTAAATTGTTCCATTTGTTGTCTTTGTCATGTTTGTTTATAAAGCATTAACCGATTTGTGAAATTTCACATGAATATTGGTTACTGCAATTGACTGTAAAATTCGATTAAAAATTTCAAATTAATTAATAACATTCAGTCGACTAAAACAAATTAAAAATTTCTACAACCGGAAAAATACGTCCAACCATTATTCGAAAAATAAGTGGCGGAAGCCTGATATTCGAAATAATAAAGCTACATCATATAGCAAGTCCTTAAACCGACGGTTTAACAAAGCTATGCAGCAAACGAGAAATGACAATATAAATACAACAGATGGTGCAATATGTGCATAATATAAATGTGCACTTTGTACATGTCGTTCAGCAGAACCTCCGTGGCTCAAGTGTTTGAGCGGCAGTCCACATATAATTCATGGAATGGTCGGGGGTTCGAATCGCATTACAAATTAACCAAAAACTGGTCTGATGAGGCTGTGTATATACATATGAATATGTGTATATATGTGGTAATAGCCGAAACATATGTCACCAATTACCAGGTTAAATTGTTCCATTTGTTGTCTTTGTCATGTTTGCTTATAAAGCATTAACCGATTTGTGAAATTTCACATGAATATTCGTTACTGCAATTGACTGTAAAATTCGATTAAAAATTTCAAATTAATCCAGAATTACTTCAGAAAGGTGCATGTTATGTTCATATAAGCATCATAAGACTAGAATCACTTTTATTATTTTTTTCTTTTGTGACTCCGCTTTTCTAGGCAAATTTCATTTCCTCTTGTACAGAAGGAGAAATTCATATTTTGGACGGGGAATGTGCTACTGGGGTAATGATTAGCGATGATTCGGAGTTGCAAAATGCTTTTGAAGAGTACGTTAGATGCGACTTCGAATTATTGTGCTTTGGGGATCTTACAGATGAAGAAATCGTTAGCACCATTGCTACTTCTGAAATTTCCGAAGAAGAAGACGAAGAAGAGGAAGACACGACTGATAGGGTTCCAACTGTTAGCTAGCTACTTCATAATATACAAACCCTTCGCACATATTTCCTTCCTCAAAATAAATTTTTCAATCAATTATAGAATATGGAGAGAGAAATTCTTATTAATAGACTGCAAAATGAAATGCAATCGTCCATAACCGATTTTTTTAAGAAAATTTAAGGAATCATGCATATTTTTTGATGAAAAGCTACACATACCTGAATTTATTGTTAGTTTTATTTATTGTGTCTTAAGTTAAATTAAAGTTCCTTTGACTTAAAAAGTTATTTTATTCTTTTATGTGATTATAATTAAAAAAATAAATAAAACCTTAAAATTAAATCTGAAAGATATTTATTCAATTTTGTCTGGTTCTAATATTAATCTCTTGGGTAAGGTCAGTAAAATGCATATCTATTTTTTTCTTCGCTTAATTGACTTATTCGATCAATTATCCGGGATTCTTTTAATTGATCCGTTGGATTAAATAAGCGGGGCCCGCTTAACTGATTCCCCGGTTAGTAGATCCAAATTTTTTCCGCCGTTAGAGCAGTTAAGCGGGGTCTACTGTATTGCGCAAAATGTAAAAAAATGCTATTTTAATGAACGATAAAAAGTTATCCAACTTTGAGCATATAAAAACCAAAATACTTGTCATAAATCAAAAAAGTTTTCAGTTTTAGAACCTTTGGTCAATTATCTGTCAAATATAAAAAAAAGTTTCGAAAATCACAAATCGAAAATTTGATTTTAGCAATCACTTTTTGAAAAAGGAGCCACTGTGCGGTCGTGAAAATGGAGCGCGTGTTTCAAATTAAAATAAAACTTAAACGAATTAAACTTTCGTGGTCTACAACCGGAGAAGCGAAAAATAAAATGCACGGATCAAAGACTAATCGTGTACTACTTTTAGTCTAGTCAAATTAGGTTTATACCTCGGAACCCAGCTATAGTGAATGGATTTGAAAAATTTTTTTTAGTTTGGATTTCTGAAGCCATAAAATAAAAAGTTTACCATTTTTGAATGACCGCCGTTTCGTAAATCCGAAAACACGCCTACCGCCCATTCAAATTATATTATTATAAACCGCTATAATTCGTGAAGTATTTAAGTTAATGCAACCAAATTTCGTACAAATACTTGATATGGCTTACAGAAGCTCTGAACAACAATAAGGCAAATTTCTACAAGAAGGCGTGGCACCTTCCATACATTCAAAAACTTTGAAATGCTGTACTGATGTAGTTATTGAAGGTAGAGTAACCAAATTTCATACAAGTACTACGGTTAGTATGGACACGCCCTAGACAAAAAATAGATGCATTTCGACAAGTGGGCGTGTCACTTTTCATACAAGCTAAAATTTTAAAACGCTTTACTGAAAGAGTTATTTAAGAACTTACAACCAAATTTCACACAAACACTAGAAATGGGCCGTTCAAGCTTTGAACAAAAATTGTGCGGGTTTCCAAAAGAGGGCGTGGCACCTTTATTGCAAAAAGCAACTTTGAAATGCTATACTGTGGAAGCTACTGAAAGCAGAGATACTAAGTCTCACACAAATTCTAAGAATGGTTTGGATAAGCTCTACACAGAAATAAATGAAAAAACGTCCAATATTGCCAATACATTAGTCTTTTAGCGAAACTTATTTATTAACAACTTCAAGTTAAGTTTCCATTACAAGAATAATTAAATAATTATGTATACTAATTGTCTCCGACGTTTTCGTTTTCGACTTCATTCATTACTACCATTGGTTGAGCATTTAAGCAGCTAACTCCTTTGCATAGTAAACATGCCATCGAACAATTTAATCCACTTTTTCTACATCCACAAGCAGAGCCACACCCAGTTTTACATGAACAAAAGATCATTCTTAATAAATTTTCAGAGGCTGGTGGTTGGTTCATTGCAAAGTGAATTACCTTTGGTTTTCCATCCCCATTCTTCCGGCAACTTATCATGTCCCATCCATAACTGTACTTGCAAATAAACTCTTTTTAAATGTTCTGAACTAGCATCAAATGTAGGTATCAATGAAGCCAAATTGGCACCGGTATTTTTACTTGTAGCTTTAAGAAATGGTTGATACCGAAAACTATTTATACTTTCTTGACTTTTAGGAGCACCATATAATGCTAAAATGCATAAAATTCCCGAATGAATAATATTGGTGATGTCAGCATTTTCATTAATAAAGATAATGGCAGCATCTTGTAAATCTGTACGATTTTCGAATATCTTAGCAAATTTGTTTTTACCCTTTTTGAAGAACGCTGAAGTTGTATCACATCCAGTTAATGCAAGTAAAAACAAAATATGCTTCTTACACATTGGTTATGTTTGTTAAAAGCTTTTATTAGAATACATTTTTGCTGATACTGTGCCTTTAGCTGGTTTGAAAAAATATATTTCTCTATGAGGAGGTACTAAAGCTGTTAATAAAACTAACACATCAATATCTTCAGCAACAACAACATTTTCAGATTCAAAAAAAATTAAGAAAAAAATTAAGAAACTTAGGGTTTCATTCTAGTTTTTTGGCCTGGATGGAATCTTATCTCAAAGATAGATACTGTTTTGTTTCTTATGAAGGAATAACTTCATATTCATTTTGTGCCTCCTCAGGTGTTCCTCAAGGTAGTATTCTTGGGCCAATCCTTTTCATATTATTTATAAATGATATAGGCGATTGCTTTACCAACACCAAGTACTTGTTGTATGCCGATGACTTAAAAGTTTTTTTGCAAATATCTGATGCTTCAGATTATGTTTATGTACAATCTGACTTAGATAACCTTCATAGATGGTGTTTGAACAATTGCTTAAATCTTAGCAAATGTTTTTATGTTTCGTTTTCAAAATTAAGAAACTTTCAGCATTTTTCTTTTAATATTGATGGCTCACTCCTTATTACTATGAATTTAATTAATTTAGTTTTATTCAACACCTGGATTACATCATTCCAAAAGCGTACTCCATGTTAGCTTTCATCCGACGAAATACCAAGGAATTCTCCGATCCCTACACACTTAAATTGCTATATACTAGTTTAGTTCGTTCAAAATTAGAATATGCTTGTTTTATTTGGAACCCTTTCTATGCATCTCATACTAACAGGCTTGAAAGGATACAAAGAAAGTTTTTACGGTTTGCACTACATTCCCTTAATTTTTCAGAGCCTTTTCCTTCATACAGTGCTCGCTGCTTGCTCCTCAATCTAAAATCTTTGGAGAGTAGGCGCACTATTTTATCGCTACTTTTTTTTTAAATCATTAATGGTAGCATTGATTGCCCTTATCTTCTGAGTAAAATTAACTTTAGCATCCCCGTTAGAAAGTTGCGAAATATACCAATATTACATGAGTGTCTATGCAGGACGAATTTCTATTCAAATTCTCCTTTAATCCGGTACCAGAGAGAATTTAATGGATTAGCTTTAACTAACTTGAGTGATTTCTCTTGTACTTTGTTGTATATAAAGAATTTATTATTTGCCACTTATTAATTTTTGTTTTTATATTATTTTTACTATTATTTTTTAATTAATATACATAGTCAGTAAGAATTTAAAATTCCATTGACTTAATTAATAATAAATAAATAAATATTAATTGCCGTTTGTATAATCAATGTATCAGCATCTCCTTCTGCTTGACACGAGAAAATATCTTCATCAGCAAGTTTTTTCCTTAACATTTTGATGAATCTGCTTTTATTATTGCTGTTTGCAAGGAAATTTTCTTGGCGAATTTTTAAAGGCATATTTTCATCATCATCTGTTGAGGCATTTTTCAGTGATCGACGGTATCTTTCAGCTGTTTTAGTGCAATTGACCTTGCGATATCCGTCAAAAACGATAAAAACTTTGTTTCCATAATTGTTATTGAAATATCGTATGTAATGATTGCATATCGTCTTGAATTTCTCATCTAATTGCCATTTGCAACGATGTAATAACAAAATTTGGTTGTAAGTTCTTAAATAACTCGTTCAGTAAAGCGTTTTAAAATTTTAGCTTGTATGAAAAGTGACATGCAGACTTTGAAACTTTTATACTTTTATTCAAAAAGTTTTCAAAATAAAAGTTTCTTAAAACTTTTTTGTTATAAAAGTTTTTATAAACTTTCTTCAAAAACTTTTATTGAATAAAAGTTTTTCCAAAAAACTTTTTCATAAGAGTTTTTCTGAAAAACTTTTAAAAAGTTAATAAAGTTTTTTTTGACTTTTATTAATAAAAGTTTTTTTTAAAAGTTTTTTTTAAATTATACTTATTTTTAACAGTCACATGCAAAGAGTTTTTTTTTGACTTTTATTTTTCAAAAGGCGAAAATAAAAGTTTTTTTTGTATGAAAGAACGAGGAAAATCCAAAAATAATATCTTGGATCACTAAGCAAAAAACTTCAAAGGAGAAAACTTAGGATTATTGATAATAAAGTCCAAAGGAAAATACTTAAGATGTTTCTGAAAAGAAAGAAATTTATGATAATTATGCATTTATTTAATTATGATATTGTGCTTAACGCATCAATTGGAAAAGGCCAAAAATGGATTTTGGGAGTACAGGGGAGGTTCCTGACCCTCCAAAGAGGTGTATTGGACCCATTTTTCGAAAAAAATTTTATTGCACGAATCGATGGGAAAAAACCGAAAATGGATTTTGGAAGTGACAAGTGAGGTCCCCGACCCTCCTAAATGGGAGTTTTGGACCCATTTTTCGAAAAAAAATTTATTGCACGAATCGATGGGAAAAGGCCGAAAATGGATTTTGAAAGTGACAAGTGAGGTCCCCGACCCTCCTAAATGGGATTTTTGGACCCATTTTTCGAAAAAAAATTTATTGCACGAATCGATGGGAAAAGGCCGAAAATGGATTTTGGAAGTGACAAGTGAGGTCCCCGACCCTCCTAAATGGGATTTTTGGATCCATTTTTCGAAAAAAAATTTATTGCACGAATAAATTTCTTTCTTTTCAGAAACATCTTAAGTATTTTCCTTTGGACTTTATTATCAATAATCCTAAGTTTTCTCCTTTGAAGTTTTTTGCTTAGTGATCCAAGATATTCACCCCTATCATGAATAAACATTCCCTCGAACTTTTTCTCCAATCCCCTGTTTTGCGATCGTGGAAGATTACTGGGGAATGGGAACAAACTCCCTGGAAAATGAGGTTATCGGCAATTCTTTTTTGGGGAACATTTTTTGACGTTTCACGCAAATTTTGTTCCCCAACTTTTTGGCGAGGAAAGAGTCAATGCTAGCAATATTTTAAAATTTTATTTAATAAAAACATTTTTTTAAACATATTTACAAGATCTAGCGACACAAACAAAGGGAACTTACTGTTATTGGTCCAGTATATGGAATCCAATTCGGATACAGTAAAAGTCTTCATGAAAAAGAGTAGATGGCAAACTATCAAGCTATGCTATACTATATTTTAGGTGATTTTTTTTGTGATATAGATAAATGCACTTCATTTTTATTTATAAAATTGTTCAGCTGACAGGTAAGCTAATGTCAAATATGCAAAATTACGGAAAAGCTAATGTCAAATATGCAAAATTACGGAAAAGCTAATGTCAAATATGAAAAATGCAACTGTGATTTTGAACTGAATGGAAGTAATTGGAAATATTTTGGCAGCACTGACTGGATATGAAGTTTTCCAATCCGCAATTATTCATGATCGCAAAACGAGAAACGACTAATAGCCCTAACAGCACTCATGTTAGCAAACTCAAATTGTATTACCAAAATACGTCTGGAATTAGAACTAAATCTAATATTATCTTTAATTGGACATCGCAAGCTGACTTTGACATTATTGTTTTAGTGGAAACATGGCTTAGTTCCGATTTTTACGATGCTGAATTTTTTGATTTAAATGTTTATCAAGTGTACCGTAAAGATAGAGATGCGGAAAAAACTGGTCTTAATTGTGGTGGTGGTATTTTAATTGCAATCAAACGTTCGCTGAGCTCTTCAATTTTTATGATGCAGAATAGTGATACTATTATTGATCAATTGTGTGTATCTGTCAACAATGGTACAGGATCACTTTATATTTGTGCCTCGTATATTCCTCCTAATAGTGCAGATGACATATATGCAGCGCATATTGATAATGTAGTGTGTTTGCAACCGCTCCTGAGTAATACAGATAATCACCTCTGTTTTTTGGGTGATTTTAATTTAAGTAAAATTACTTGGAATTTTTTCGCGAATGATCTTATGCCGTCTAATGTTAATAACGCATTTGAAATCAATTTTATTGATAGTGCTTTAAGTCTTGATTTAGCACAAATTAACTCTCTAGTTAACAAATTGAATAGAATCTTAGATTTAGTTTTTGTTTCAAAAAACTACAAAAACACTTTATCGGAGTGCTTATGTCCAATTTCTCCATCTAATATCCACCACATTCCTTTAGTGATTAATTTTGAATTTTATGCTTTTATAAATTTCAAACAAGAAAAAAATTGTTTCAATTTTGGACTTTGCAATTTTGATTTGTTAACTGATATTTTTGATCGGATTGATTGGAGTGTTTTGTTTTCTAGTAATGTTGTCGCAATTTGTTTTGAAGCTTTTAAAACTGAAATAGCAAAAATTTGTAATGAGCATATTCCTCGTATATCAGATAAGGTGTATAAGTTACCTTGGTACACTAAAGGTCTCAAAAAGTTAAAAAACCTTCGTAATAAATATATTAAATTATTTAAAGCTACTAATGATACCCAATATCATTCAAAATGTGTTTTTTATATGAGGGAGTTCAATTTTTTAAATAAATTCCTTTACAATCAGTATATTTTACGTTGTGAGAATAATATCAAGAAAAATCCTAAATCATTTTGGAGATTTATTCAGTCAAAAAGAGATGGGTCATGTATTCCAAATTCTATGTCCTACAATGGTAATCAATCTTTTACTATTAATGACACTGTAAACTTATTTGCGGACTATTTTAGATCCAATTATGATGATACTTTGTCATGGTTTAATGAATCAATTTTAAATAATATAGACTCCTTCATGGACCTTGGTTTTCTGTCTCTGTCGGAATTTGATGTTTTCAGTGCCATGTCCTCTATGAAGATATCTGTTAAAAATGACATTGATGGCATTGCGTCCATTTTGCTATATAAATGTGCTCGTGCTTTGTCTAAGCCTTTGTGCGATATTTTTAATAATTCTTTATTAACAGGTACCTTTTTAGATTGTTGGAAAATTGCATCCATAACACCAGTTTTTAAAAGTGGGATAAAAAATAAAGTATCTAATTATAGGCCTATTTCAAAATTGTCTAATGTTTCGAAACTTTTCGAAAGTGTTATAATGAAGAAATTATTCTTCTTGGTTAAGCATCATATTTGTATTGAACAACATGGTTTTGTCGCAGGTAGGTCTACTGTGACAAATTTAGCACTCTTTTCGAGATACTGTGTCTCATCCTTTGAACAGGGTTATCAAGTTGATGTAATTTATACAGATTTTACTAAAGCTTTTGATAAGGTTCCCCATAAGGCATTAGCTGCAAAACTTGGTAAAATGGGTTGTCATTCATCTTTTTTGAAATGGATTCAATCCTATCTACAAGCTAGAATTTGTTTTGTAGAAATCAACAATGTTAAATCCTACTATTTTGTGGCATCATCCGGTGTACCACAAGATAGCATTCTTGGCCCACTGTTTTTTATACTATACATAAATGATATAAGTAAATGTCTTCTTGCAACTAAATTTTTACTTTATGCTGATGATTTAAAGTTATTTCGTAAAGTTTCCAGCTTAAGTGATATGGCTTTATTACAAAATGATTTAAATAATGTGTGTACTTGGAGCATAATTAATTGCCTACCATTAAATGTTATGAAATGTTTTTCTATGAAATTTTCTAAGGCTAGAAATGTCCTTAGTACGACATATTGTCTTGGTGGTACTCCGTTACGGTTGGTTGATTCCATTCGTGATCTTGGTGTGGTGTTCGATTCTAAGTTCAGTTTTTCTGAACATATAAATTATATTGTCCCTAAAGCTTATTCTCTTCTTGCCTTTGTGCGAAGGAATAGTTGTGAATTTTCAGATCCGCATTCTCTTAAGATCCTTTATAATTCTTTTGTAAGGTCTAGGTTAGAATATGCCTCTTTCATCTGGAGTCCTTTCTTTTCGACTCACTCGTTTAGATTGGAAAAAATTCAAAAATCATTTACTCGGTTCGCACTGCGTTCCTTAAATTTTAATATATCCCAGCCCTCATATAATGCACGTTGCTTGCTCTTGGGTTTAAAATCTTTAGAAACAAGACGCAAGATTCATTCTGCTATATTTATTCACGACCTTATTTCTGGTTCTATTGACTGTGCTCCTTTATTACAATTTGTTGATTTTAGTATTCCTACAAGGATTTTGCGGCATAATGATTTATTTTATATTAAGCTCCATAAAACTTACTATGCTCTTAATGAGCCTATTACTAGAGCCTTGTCATTATGTAATACTTTGTTGGTTGATAATAACATTGATTTTTCTCTATCTAAAGATTATTTTAAGAATTTGTTAAATAGTTTGTTTTTATTATAGATTAATTTTATTTATTATTTAATCAATCATATATTTCTGTTGTTTAGTATTAATGTTAGTCTGTAAGGAATTTGTATCCAAAGGCTTTGATCAAATAAACATAAACATAATTCAACTTCTTTCATTTAAGATCATTTGACTTGCTGTCTTTTTCAGGGCACATGCAGTGCCCTGGTATTTCTTTTCATGCTTTCATTTATGTTTCTTTGAAACTTGTCCCATCGCGTACTGAAGAGTACTTTGAATATAGAAACCATCATGCGATTGATTATGAACTATTGGGGAGAGAACTTAATTCTTGTGACTTTAGTGATATCTATTCTACTAATAATTCGGATGAACAACTTATAGTTTTAAACTCATGTTTTGAGCGTTTATATTCACATGTACCCTTATCTAGGGTTATGCTAAGACAACAAAATGAGTCTTTTATGAAGTCTAAAGAGGTTTTTTATGCTAAGTCGATGCGTGATCTTGCTTTTAAAGCATTTATTGAAGATCGCTCGGATATCAATTGGCAAATTTTTTGCAAATTTAGAAATCGTGCTAAAACTCGCATCCGTAAAGCTAGACAGCGTGAACATTCAAAAATGTTTAATGGGCTTTACAGTAAGCAGATGTGGAGTAAACTTCGTATGAATGAGTGCATTAATTCTATTGATTCGTTAGTTAATGCTGACTGTAATGATATAAACAGAAACTTTCTGTCTCACCAGTCTGATGTAGCCCTTAATCAATTCAATTTTGCTATAAGTGATTGAGTTGATGGTTCTTTTACTTTCCGTAATGTTACCCTTAATGAACTAAACTCTGCTTTAATTAAACTTAAATCCAATGCGATTGGCCATAGCCAACATCCCGCTAAAATTTTTAAAATTAATTTTTACTCCGTGCAAAAACATATTCTTCACTTTGTTAACACTATTTTAACTACGTCCCTGTTCCCTAAAGCATGGAAAATTGCTCGTGTTGTTCCTATTAAGAAGAGTGGAAGCTCAAATTGCTTTGATAATTTAAGGCCTATAAGTGTGCTACCGGCTTTGTCGAAAGTTGTGGAGCATATTATTAAGGAATAAATTATGCCACAAGTCAATGATAAAATTTCTAGTTGTCAATCTGAACTTCATCATGGGTACAATACTACTTATTTGCTACTTGGATTAACTGATCTCATAAGAAAATCTTATAACGATAATCAAGTTTGCATTCTTCTTTCTCTTATGGCTTATATATATATAGCTTATGGCCTTGAATTTTACACGGGTACGTTCTCGTATAACATTCGTAGAATTCAGTTGGTAGTTAATCAAATTGTTCGGTTTTTGTTTAATATCCGCACTCGCGATCATGTCTCTAATTATGTGCTCCAATTTCTTGGTTGTTCTTTTCAGGACTTTATCAAATTCAAACTTTTGTGCGTTTTTTATAAGGTCATTAAATGTCAAATTCCGGATTATATTGCAAATCTCTTTAGATTCTCCCGCTCTACAAGAAATCTACAGATTATTATTCCTAAAATGAATTCATCTCAATTTGAACGTTCTTTCTTAGTTAGAATTGCTAGATATTGGAATTGTTTGCCGGTATCCATAAGAAACTTCTCTCCCTCGTGTAATCTTTTCAAGAAGAGGCTTCTTAACATGTAAACTAATTAAATTATTATATGTTTTTTTGTTCTTTTATATTGGAGTATGTTGTATGCAATCTTGTCGTTTGGATAAAGCTGATACTTTTTTTGATTTTTTATTTTTATATCTTTTTTTTTTCTTTTCTAATTTTTGAATTTTTTCATATGTATCACATTATATTATCTTTTTTATAATTATCTTTTTTTGTAACATTTATTATTCTCGCACTAATCGTTATATACTTCTAATTTTTATAAATTTGGCCGAATGGCTTCAAAATTACATTTTTTGAATAAATAAAATAAAATAAATAAATAAGTGTTATTCATTCCTGACTGAGCTGTGAGCATCGAATTCGAGACAAAGTTTCTTTTACTTTTTCATCTTCTTTAACAGAATGGACTGAAAATTACAACTCAGCTTCAATATTTCGATGAAATTCCATTACCAAGTCAGAAAGGGTGTGATCCACATGGGGTTAAGAGGTTTTTAAGTGTTATTCATTCCTGACTGAGCTGTGAGCATCGATCTCGAGACAAAGTTTCTTTTACTTTTTCATCTTCTTTAACAGAATCGACTGAAAATTACAACTCAGTTTCAATATTTCGATGATATTCCATAAACTAGTCAGAAAGGGTGTACTTCACATGGGGTTAAGAGGTTTTTGAATGTTATTGATTTCTGACCGTGCTGCAAGCAAGCTTAAATTTTAATTTTTCTTTACAGCACCGAATAAGAATTACTCAAAGTTCGGTTCTAATATTTCGATAGTATTCCATAAACAATTCAGAAAGGGCGTGTTTCACATGGTGTCACCAGGTTTTCAAATGTGATACCATGTATTATTAAAGCGACCAAACCACGAAACACTTGTTTGCACAGAATGTTAATGGATTCTATCTTTGAGAAGACTTTGTCATATTGTAGCAGAGAGCTATTCTGTGATACTTTTGAGAATTTTTGTAGTCAGAAATTATTTTTATTACGTGTGGCAGTATAAAAAAAACTTTATTTAGCAATGAAATAAAAAAAAAACTTTATTTAGCAATGAAATAAAAAAAAACTTTATTTAGCAATGAAAGTAAAAAAAAAATCAAAAAGGATTCGAAGCCACACATGCGCGATTCATAGTCAAACACACTACAGCTGCACCACAGTTGCTCGTTGGTTGTAGGTGTCAAATTTGCTATATGAAAACAGCGAGTAGATTCGTTAGTTAATACAAATTTTTTTTTTCGCCGGTAAAATTATTTTTTTCGCCGCAAAAACCACTATGTTAAATTTTCGCCGCGCTCTGTTAAGAAAATGTAAATAACATTTTTATTCGGCGCTCAAATTCGGCGCTAACTTCACATCGGTTATATTTTAAGTGAATTTTTTAAGATCACACCATTGCGTTGAATTTTTTCTCAATTAGCTGTACCCTTTTCTTTGTTTTGTTTACATCATTAAAGCGAGACGCCACGTGAGTGGATTAAACCGTAGTTCTCCTTTGTTATCACAGTTTCTTAAATTATTTGTTTATGTTGTAATGCACATCCATTGGCTGTGAGACATTACGTGTTCAAAATTATGCGATCCTGGTGCATCGCAGATTTTGAGGTTTCGGCGTGTTCTCCGTAATTTAGAAATTTTTGGTTTGTTTTATTGGCTTTTCTTAATAAATATTAATAATTAAATGATTATTGAACTTTAGCCATTTTTCGCAGCGATCAACATTTTTTATGTAAAATTTTACAAGTTGATACAATGCATTATGTATTAAACAAACTTTGATAACAAAGGAAAAAAACAACAACAACTCTAGAATATAGACATATGTTTCGATTCTTAAAATCTCATCAGTATATTTTTGGTTGATGTCTACGTCAGCACTCAAATTGCACCCGCCATATTAATGAAGAACAATCGAAAAGGTAATTTTTAATTTCATTCATTGTATCAACTTGTAAAATTTTACATAAAAAATGTTGATCGCTGCGAAAAATGGCTAAAGTTCAATAATCATTTAATTATTAATATTTATTAAGAAAAGCCAATAAAACAAACCAAAAATTTCTAAATTACGGAGAACACGCCGAAACCTCAAAATCTGCGATGCACCAGGATCGCATAATTTTGAACACGTAATGTCTCACAGCCAATGGATGTGCATTACAACATAAACAAATAATTTAAGAAACTGTGATAACAAAGGAGAACTACGGTTTAATCCACTCACGTGGCGTCTCGCTTTAATGATGTAAACAAAACAAAGAAAAGGGTACAGCTAATTGAGAAAAAAATTCAACGCAATGGTGTGATCTTAAAAAATTCACTTAAAATATAACCACATTTGCTTGAAATTAAAAATTACCTTTTCGATTGTTCTTCATTAATATGGCGGGTGCAATTTGAGTGCTGACGTAGACATCAACCAAAAATATACTGATGAGATTTTAAGAATCGAAACATATGTCTATATTCTAGAGTTGTTGTTGTTTTTTTCCTTTGTTATCAAAGTTTGTTTAATACATAATGCATTGTATCAACTTGTAAAATTTTACATAAAAAATGTTGATCGCTGCGAAAAATGGCTAAAGTTCAATAATCATTTAATTATTAATATTTATTAAGAAAAGCCAATAAAACAAACCAAAAATTTCTAAATTACGGAGAACACGCCGAAACCTCAAAATCTGCGATGCACCAGGATCGCATAATTTTGAACACGTAATGTCTCACAGCCAATGGATGTGCATTACAACATAAACAAATAATTTAAGAAACTGTGATAACAAAGGAGAACTACGGTTTAATCCACTCACGTGGCGTCTCGCTTTAATGATGTAAACAAAACAAAGAAAAGGGTACAGCTAATTGAGAAAAAAATTCAACGCAATGGTGTGATCTTAAAAAATTCACTTAAAATATAACCACATTTGCTTGAAATTAAAAATTACCTTTTCGATTGTTCTTCATTAATATGGCGGGTGCAATTTGAGTGCTGACGTAGACATCAACCAAAAATATACTGATGAGATTTTAAGAATCGAAACATATGTCTATATTCTAGAGTTGTTGTTGTTTTTTTCCTTTGTTATCAAAGTTTGTTTAATACATAATGCATTGTATCAACTTGTAAAATTTTACATAAAAAATGTTGATCGCTGCGAAAAATGGCTAAAGTTCAATAATCATTTAATTATTAATATTTATTAAGAAAAGCCAATAAAACAAACCAAAAATTTCTAAATTACGGAGAACACGCCGAAACCTCAAAATCTGCGATGCACCAGGATCGCATAATTTTGAACACGTAATGTCTCACAGCCAATGGATGTGCATTACAACATAAACAAATAATTTAAGAAACTGTGATAACAAAGGAGAACTACGGTTTAATCCACTCACGTGGCGTCTCGCTTTAATGATGTAAACAAAACAAAGAAAAGGGTACAGCTAATTGAGAAAAAAATTCAACGCAATGGTGTGATCTTAAAAAATTCACTTAAAATATAACCACATTTGCTTGAAATTAAAAATTACCTTTTCGATTGTTCTTCATTAATATGGCGGGTGCAATTTGAGTGCTGACGTAGACATCAACCAAAAATATACTGATGAGATTTTAAGAATCGAAACATATGTCTATATTCTAGAGTTGTTGTTGTTTTTTTCCTTTGTTATCAAAGTTTGTTTAATACATAATGCATTGTATCAACTTGTAAAATTTTACATAAAAAAAATGTTGATCGCTGCGAAAAATGGCTAAAGTTCAATAATCATTTAATTATTTTGTATTATTCATATAATTTTTCTTACTTTTTCTCCTCCAATGTTTTAATTAAACACATTTTCCAATTTATTGGGAACTCTGTATCAGCACTAGCTGAATTGTGAACTAAACAAAGTTTTCATGATTTCTATTGCCAGTTACTTTTCAAAAAAATTGCTTGCTTTGCCACACAGCAGTGCATCTGCAGAGCGAATTTTTTTAGACCTCAATTTAATAAAAAATAAAAAAAGTAACTCCTACAAAATAGATACCATAGATTTTATAATGGCTGCAAATTAAACTATGTTTAGTTTACTGTTCAATAAACGATAGTTCAGCCAATTATTGACTTTTGCTACGCTGCTCGCCGTTTTGCTACGCAATTTTGCTACAGAAGTTTTGTCCAAAGTGGCACTGGTTGTTGTGTTGACAAATTGAGAATGAGAATGAGAGCGCGAGCGAGAGCTAGAGTAAAATTCCGTTTTTTGTCTTCCATTGCATTGCCATATAAAAATAAAACGCACACACCCTTCCTAACCCACTGACTTGCCATTAAACGATTTGTTATGCTTACATGGTTCTTTCTATGTGTGAAATTCATTTTCTTAGCAATTTTAAAACTTTAATATTTTGATATTTAATAGGAATATCGTGATAAATTTAATTCTAATAATGTCAAGACCAAGCGTCTAAGAAAGATAACTAAAAAAATTTGATCGAAATTGATTCAGTAGATTTTGCGTGAATCCTATTCATCGAAAACGGCTATCATTTTATTTATATAGATTTATGCTGGCAAAATAAAAAAAAAATAATTTTACAACTTTAGTGGGGCGAAGTGTGCACTGCACTCACGAAAAACCCAAAATTATTCAAAATCTTATAAAAAGTGGTAAAAGTTATAAGGAAGTGGACGAGCTTAGTGGTTGTTCATCAACCATGATACGCAATGCCATGACACATATAGAAAAAGCTGAAAAAATGGGTGGCAATCAGATACTTTCAGCGACCATCGTACGACAAATTATAAAATGCTCCAAAGCTCGGCCAACAATGTCAGCTGTTGAAATTTTGGACCACCTAAAATTACCCTGTGGTGTTCATATCGTAAGTAGACGACTACGCGAACATAACCTGTATGCTCGAAGTCCACGTAAGGTACCTCTTCTGAAAAAAAATCATGTAGCAAGCAGACTTCATTTCGCTAAGCAACATCTGGAATGGCCAATTCGAAAGTGAAGGAACATATTGTGGACGGATGAGTCTAAAATTGTTTTTTATGGTTGTAAAGGTTCTCGGGAATATGTGAGACGCCCCCAAATACGGAGTACAATCGACGGTACACAACAAAGACGTTAAAGCATGGAGGATCAAGTATCATGGTATGGGGCTGGTTTTCATACAATGGTGCAGTGCCATTATATTGGATAAAAACTATAATGGACCAGCATGCATATGTGCAAATAATGCAGACTGTTATGCTACCATTCGCTGAGGATGAAATGACTCTCAAATGGGTACTGCAACAAGATAACGACCCAAAACATACAAGTAAGCTTGCAAAATTGTGGTTTCGTGACACTGGAATTGAGGTTATGGAGTGGACAGTTCAATATCCTGACCTCAATCCAATAGAAAACCCTTGGACTGACCTCAAGAAAGCTGTGTGGGATGCCAAGCCCAAAAATAATAACGAACTGTGGGTTGTGGCTCAACGTGCGTGGCAGTCCATACCACAAGAAAGGTGCGAGCGCCTCAAAGACTCTATGAGGAACCGTTGTGCTGCTGTAATAAAAAAAAAAACGGTAATGCCACTAAATACTAACTTATTCTATTAAATACATTAAAAAAAAAATTACGAAATACAGTTTTTAGTTAACAAAATAATGTTTTTTTCATTCACTACTATTTTACTGCTCGCTTTAATTTTCATATAAAGCACATTTGAAGTGAATAAATATATTTAATGCTTATGTGAAATAAAATTCTTCATCCATACTTTTAGCTGTTACATGTAAGACTAATTTTACATTAAAACTTATGCAGAATTTATTTTGATATTTTATCAATTTAAGGAAACATAAAATGTACATACCCACTACTATTTCACTGCTCGCAGCTGTATGTATGTATGTACATATATCTCTAATCTTTTTTTGCTTTTAATATGAACAAATTTCAGCCAATTCGAACAAAAAACAAAAAAGATCTAGGTTCAAATCCCACTTGAGCTGGTGTAATGTTTTTTTTTTTGCT
This sequence comes from Tricholauxania praeusta, assembly GCA_949775025.1. Lineage (NCBI taxonomy): Eukaryota > Metazoa > Arthropoda > Insecta > Diptera > Lauxaniidae > Tricholauxania > Tricholauxania praeusta. Next base: position 75,341,256 of record OX459029.1, on the reverse strand, counting down.
TTTCATATCAGAAAATATGAGACAATTTGAACAAAAATCCAAAAAGATTAATGTTCAAATCCCAGTTCAGTTACACATTCCTTTTTTTTATTTTTCCTATTTTATTTCATATGTTTTTAATTTTTATAATGTATTCAATCTTAATTAATTAAATACAAATTTTTAACATGAATTATAAAATGAAATGAAACACAAATTTTCAACATGAATCGCACATAAAATGAAATTTTCATGCAGCATGCGAAATGTAATAGAAATCACAATACGAACGAAAATAAAGGCGAACAAGCGAGTTGTCAGCAGTGCTGCCACTTTGGATAAAATTTTTGTAGCAAAATTGCGTAGCAAAACGGCGAGCAGCGTAGCAAAACGGCGAGCAGCGTAGCAAAAGTCAATAATTGGCTGAACTATCGTTTATTGAACAGTAAACTAAACATAAACTTTTTTATAAAACGAAAATATCACATTGAAATTCAGAATGGTGCAACAGTACATAACATAAATGTGATTAACAAATTACAATTCACATAAATAAGAATAAATATAAAGCCCAATTTCCATGTGATCTTATCTTATCTTATCTTATCAAATATCAGGGAGGACATCACATGCTATGAAGATAGCAAATGTATGCTATTCACTCTCGCATTCTCCAAGCGCATTAGGTTCTGTTCGCATGCTTTTTTTATCTTACAAAAATTTGATTTGATATCAATGATGTGGGATAAGATAAGATAAGATAAGATAAGATAAGATAAGATAAGATAAGATAAGATAAGATAAGATAAGATAAGATAAGATAAGATAAGATAAGATAAGATAAGATAAGATAAGATAAGATAAGATAAGATAAGATAAGATAAGATAAGATAAGATAAGATAAGATAAGATAAGATAAGATAAGATAAGATAAGATAAGATAAGATAAGATAAGATAAGATAAGATAAGATAAGATAAGATAAGATAAGATAAGATAAGATAAGATAAGATAAGATAAGATAAGATAAGATAAGATCACATGGAAATTGGGCTTAATAGTTCATAAACATATTATATAATTCATCTGATTATAATCTATTTAAGGCATCCATAAAGTGTCCTTATTTGAGCTCAAACATTTTGCAGCCATTATAAAATCTATGGTATCTATTTTGTAGGAGTTACTTTTTTTATTTTTTATTAAATTGAGGTCTGAAAAATGCGCTCTGCAGATGCGCTGCTGTGTGGCAAAGCAAGCAATTTTTTTGAAAAGTAACTGGCATTAGAAATCATGAAAACTTTGTTTAGTTCACAATTCAGCTAGTGCTGATACAGAGTTGCCAATAAATTGGAAAATGTGTTTAATTAAAAAATTGCAGGAGAGTAAGAAAGTTAGGAAAGGAAAGTAAGAAAAATTATATGAATAATATAAAATTATATGGAAATGGGAAAAATGTAGCAAAATTGATACATTTGATGAGAGTGGGTAGCAAAGTCGCAAATGTGTTATTTCTTGCTTAAGTGTAGCAAATTTGCTACGATAGTAGCAAAGTGGCAGCGCTGGTTGTCTGTTCTCCTATTTGATTTTCGCTCGTATTTCGACTACTTTTGCTATTTTGTTTTGATCAGGGGATTTCAGTTTCACTGCAAATTTTAGGCCATCGGAAAAAAGAAACCCACGTTTCTGCAAACAAAAGCTCGGAAGAGCGCGACGACATCTCTTTAAGTAATTTATTATTTTGCTATTGATTACTGTTATTCTTTTATTCATCTTTCCTTTTGTTCAGTACTAGTTTATTGTTTATTTTATTTTACATTGCTTATTGGTTGGTTTTTTTCTTTGGTTTTTTTAATACTGACACTTCGGAAACGTGATTGTTTGTTTGGTCTCTTTAGTTGATATAAAGCGATTGACTGATGATGATGCTATTGCATCGAAATAATTGTATCAATTTTTAAAATATAAATATTTGACATTAAAGTGTATTTTCACTCAAAAAATTTATCTTTTTTATTTAACAAAACAGATGTGGTTTATTCTTATGGATACAACCATGTGCGTCGTCCCGATATGCGTCGTCTCGAATTGCAATGTAAAAATTTTCATCGTGTTTTTAAAGTTGAGTCGTAGTTTTTATTTGCATTAAATTTATACGTTTGTTTTTTTAGCAAATCAAATTTATAAAATGGCTATTAGCCAAGTCAAGTTTGCAGGTTGAAAAGAAAGTTTTCGCAAATAATTACTGCGGCAAAGAATTCTGTTGATATTTGAAAAGTGTAAAGAAATGAATTAACGCGGTAAAGTTAAAAAAAAAATTTCAACATCTTGATGATATACATATGTATGTATGTACACCGAAACAATTATTTGCCTTTGAATCGCGGCGTCTTGCTTCGGCTTAAACAAAAAGTATACATATATATTTCTTGGTCTAAATTAGCGACGTAAATCGAAGCATTCAGTGCCGGATTAAGACTATTCGATGCCCTAAGCAATCCACGCCTGTGGTGCCCCTTATCCTAACTAGTATACTAGTATTGGTCCTTAACATTTTTTTAACGTTTTTGTTTTAACGGTACTTGTACATACTTATTATTACGTACATTAGAGTATTTACGAAAGAGATACTTACGTGGAGTAGTGTTAGCCGTGTTTTATTGGGTTTGATTAAACCAAAATTTCATACAAATGCGTGAACCAGCTCAATTTCCAGTTCAATTGGTTGAACTTTTTTGTCTTTGCTAAGGTTTGAAGCATCATAGACACAAACCTAAAATAATCAAAAATATATGGCAACTGTGCTGGAATTTTAAAGAAGCGTTCTAAAGTAACGCGAGGCCGTGCATCCAGTCAGTGCTAGGCCCAAATATTAAAATAGAAACACATAATAAAAATAAAAACATTGATGAAACAACAATAAACGAAAAGAAAACTTTGGTATTAGCGTCTGCGACACTATAAAAACAGTTTGAAATCATTTGATAGCAAGAATTTGAAAAAAAAAAAAATTATGTACTGATACGTGAGGCACCTTACCGTGCTAGGCCCCGTTCAACCACACGACCATAAAGCCGGCTCTGATTTTAAAATAGAATTTATGTCAAACACTGTTATGCCACCTATTGGTCAAATGCAGAATTATACAAGGTTAAACTTATGCGTTTTATTCACTTTTAGGTTTAACCAAAGCGAATAAAACACGGCTATTATAATAAAAACCAAAGCATAATTTTTTTTAATTATTTGAAATGCGACTTGCGACTTTTACGGGAATTAAATTTGCGGACAATAGTTTTTATGTTCAACGTTCTTAGCATATCTGGCTCTATATATATAATATTGATAAAGCATCTATCATCTATAAATCATCTGATAAAGCTATACTGATAACCAAGGGTCTTATAACAAAAGAGTACCTAATTATCGACAGCCAAACTAAACCCAACTAAACTTTGACACTACATAATGGATTGAATGGCAAAAATATTTGATAAAGAAGCGTAATCAATCATAAATGTTTTCGTTTCATCAGCTTATTTTTAGGCTTCCGTCGAAAAGGAAAAAAATAACCCTTACAAGATAAATTTATTGTCAGTTCGTCTGCCAAAGCTCTTTTTCTCAGGAACGCGAAGAGGTATTAAATTGAAATTAATACCAAATACTCAAACCTACAATCCCTTAGAGCTGTGAAAAAATCAAACTCTAAATCAACGAAATCAAAAGATTAGACATATTTCGTCGTATATTTTAACACTCGCGAGAGAATCAAAACCTATAGGGTACTTCCCGTTAACCTAGAACCATGAAATTTGTTACGAGCAAGGTCAAAAATTTAATAACATTTCGAAATAATGTGAATTGTAAGATTTATAAGTCTGATTTCACATTTTAACAGCTTAAGTCACATTAACAGAGTACGCCTTATAGCTTAGACAGACGACAGTGTTAATTTTCATTAGCAGACTAAATTCAAATTAACTTGTAAATTATCGCCATCCTAATGTGCATTAGCTCTGATGTAAATGCACGAAACCAAAGTGAATTTATACTGCATTTAGCTATTTCAATATGGCAACACAGCCGATAATTCTAAGCTATGTCATTGTCACTGTGAATGTGTCATTATTTGTGATTTTGTGCGAGAGTACCGTATGGGAAAAGTGAGTGACAAAAACAAAATTTGTAAGCAATAAATTTTGCTGAGAAAATCGTATGGAAAAAGAGAGTGACAAATTTTTCAAAGCGTTTCGGATTTTTGATTCTGAACAATGCCGAACTCAGTTAATGCGACTTAAGCTGTCGCATAAAACAATATCAAATATATTAAGTTACCTGAATGAAAAGATTTTGAAATAATTGTCGACACTTGCTCACAACACAACGCACTGTTGACTTATAGTTTATTAATGGTAACACCTAATTAATTATTTATCATTAAATTAATTGAATAACGAACATACACCGGCCGCGTTACTCATTTAACAAAACATTCGACTCAAACTGGCAAATCGGGAGTATTCAAATTTCCGAATTCTGCTGACGATGCACGAGCACGCGTGGTCATGACCAGCTACACTTGAGCAAAAAATAACAAATTTGCGAATTTGCTACCCACTCTCGTAAAATGTATCAATTTTGCTACACTTTTCCTATTTCCATATAATAATTCATATAATTTTTCTTACATTTTCTCCAGCGATATTTTCAATTAAGCACATTTTCCAAACAGCCTTGTTTTTCATGCGCGAGCAAATATTTTTTCGGTGCTGTTTATGGTGCCCCCCGAGACGTGATGCCCTAAGCAATTGCTTAATTTGCTTATGGGATAATCCAGGACTGGATGGATAATCCAGCATTGGTATGCATACATAAATACTCACCACTTGTGAGTATTGGATTGTACCCAGCAAACATTCTGACTCTTTTTAGCTTATATTATGCTTATACTTCGTGCCAAGTTTGATAGTGGTCCGCCCAGCCGTTTTGGAGCAGAAACCCGAGTTGAATCAGTTGATATTCATAAAAATAACAAGATATTCATAAAAATATCAAGATATTTGTAAAAACGTCAAAATATTTACAAAAATAACAAGTTGTTTTTATGAATATGAACTGATTCGATTAGGATTTCGGCATTGCAATGCATATAGCTCCAAAACGGCTGGGCGGACCACTATCAAACGAAACCACTATCAAAAAAACCACGACTTCACCATTTAGTGTATCGTTTAAAAAAATGATTTCGTTGATACATAGGGTTAGAGTAATTTTTATGCACATTTTGGAAAAATTTTGAAAAAAGGTTACATGTTTCCATGGTATTAGATTTGGATCTTTCAAATTCCATGCTTGAGCAAAATCCATTAGACTTTCCTTTGGATTTAATTTTAAGCGGTTATGTCTCCCAATTTTTTTATTTTTCCTTTTTTTTATTAGCTTAAATCAATCCAAAACAATCCTAAAATCAATTCTACAACGCCCAAGTGCCGGATTAAGCTCAAAAATTTTAAATCAATTTTTTCCAAAATGCTTTGATGAAGATGTGTATAGCATTTTGAAACTTCAACCGCGTTTTTCTCGAAACCATGTTTTCAAAATCAGCAAGCAGTAGAACTCAAATAGTTTACGTCCGATTGACTTGAAACTTTGAGAGTAGCTTCATTGTTTGATTATCTGTTGAAGTACAAACGATTTAAGCGATTAATTAACAAGAATAAAAGCTATAAGCAATTTAAGTCGATTTTTTTCGTTGAAATTACGATTTTTGTTAAGGCGATCGCCATTTCGCGAAAAAAAATTCTAAAAATATAATCATGTGTACATCAACAGCAAAACTCATGTAGATAATGAACATTTTTTTTTTGTGTTATAGGTGTAGTTGCACGAGACTTCTACTGCTCGCCGCGGAAGACCATTTTGAAAAAGCGGTTCACGGTAATCACTGCACAGCCGCCATTTTGTAAACAAAATAACGATAAAAAATTTTTTTCTATTCTTCAAGAGTTGCTTTATCGAATGTTATATTATTTGAATACCTTTAATCTCAAATGTCCTTTAAAAAAATTATTAAAACAGCCTTGTTTTTTAGAGCATAAGGGAGATATAACCCCTTAAGTTATATTGTTGTAGGTATGTACCTTAAATCTGCATTTTCATTATTGCGTTTTTAAGTAAGTATTAAACATTTATATTTTATAGACACCTGTGGGAATGTCTGTTTGAATCATAAAACCTCATGGTTTAATGCGAATAGTTTTCGGCCTCGAATTATTTTAGTTTTACTTCTTATGAATTACGTCGATAAAAAGACGTTGCTTTCAAATTATGAATTGCATACACACTAGGGTGGTTCAAAATATTAAAGTTGTTCCAAACTTCGCTCCCCGGGCACCAAAAGTTTCGTATTGGTGCCACTAAGAATCACATAAAATTTGGTCCATTTCAGAAAACATTTGATGGACCCGCCACCCTTTTGAAAACTGGAAAATGGTCCTCAATCTATCAAAAATCATTAATATCTCTCCGAAGCTGCCCCCTAGAGGGATCAAATGTATGACAAGGTCCCATTATTTTTTTTTTTCCAACATTTTTCCTGAACATACTTACCCTCTATCACAACCCCTTAGGGGTGCTCCCCTGCAAAAATTACATTCTTGTGAAATTATGAAATCGACTTCCCCCTCTTCTCAGATGCCTCAGAAGGGGTAAAACGCAAGACGAACTCGCATTATTTTTTTTCTCCCAAACTTTTCCCTGTACACACCTACCCCCTATCTGCCACCCTTTTGGAGGTCCCCCTACAAAAAGCACAAAAAATTAGAAAAATTTCTAAAAATAGTTCATAGCTTTCCCTGAGTGACCCGTAGAGTGGTCTAATGTATTACCAGGTCCTCCCTACATTTTTCCGAACATACTTACCCCCTATCTCAACCCCTTCGAGGAGATCCCTTTGAAAAAATGAAAAAAGTTTCGAAAAATAATTCATATCAGTACTAGGTTGTATTTTATTCATTTTTATTGCATTCATTGTTTATATTAACTGGCTCTTTTCACAAAAAAGGATACTTTTTGCGATATACTTCTACGATTTGTAGCATTAGCTGTTTTTTTTCTTCATCATTTGACAAAATTTGGTTGTAGTCTTTCACAAACGCAACACCTCTTTCAGCGGTGTCATTTACGACAGCTAAGCCTTTGCAAAAAGAGAGCACATCTCTGATCTCATCATCAGATTCCCATGATTATTGACAATTCTATATTCAATTCAAGGAAAACGCACAACGTAAGTAAAAAATGTACTCTCTATCGCCGATGGGTGCGAAAACGCACAACATGTACTTACTTACTTACTTAGATGGCCATAACAACCCGTTGTCAGGTTACGGCCGACCTCATTAGCTCTCACCAGGCGCCTCTGTTTTGCGCGCGCCTTCTCCAATCGTTAATGCCAAGCGCGGTTAGGGCTTCCTCAGCTTGGTCTATCCACCGGAGGCATGGTCACCCTCTTCGTCGTTGACCGGGGACCTTCCCTTCCAATACCTTTTTTGCTGGAGCTTCTTTATTCATACGATGGACATGACCCAGCCAGCGTAGTCGCTGTATTGTTATACGCTCAACTATGTCAATGTCGGCGTAGAGCTCATACAGCTCGTGGTTCATTCGAATGCGATAGTCGTCGCCAACTCGAACAGGACCAAAGATTTTGCGGAGAACTTTCCTCTCGAACACCCCAAGAGCGGCTGCGTCTGTTATCGAAACCACCCATGCCTCAGCGCCATAAAGAAGCACAGGTAGAATGAGCGTCTTGTAGAGTATTAGCTTTGTCGATCGAGAGAGAGCTCTGCAACGTAATTGCTTACTGAGACCGTAGTAGCACCTATTAGCAATTGTTATTCTCCACTTAATCTCCAGACTGACATCATTGTTGCTGGTTACGGCAGTGCCAAGGTAGATGAATTCCTTGACAACTTCTAATTTACAGTTGCCCGCTGTAATATGAGAGTCTAGATCCCGTGCTCTCTTGTTGTTGTTAGTAGACATCATGTATTTCGTCTTGCCCTCGTTTACCGTCAAACCCACTTTGGCTGATTCCTTTTCAATAGCAGTGAAAGCAGCAGTAACATCTCTCTTACTCCGACCGATAATATCAATATCATCAGCGTACGCAAGGAGCTGAACACCTTTGAAGAAAATGGTGCCATTATGATGCACACCGGCTTTTCGTACGATCCCCTCCATAATGAAATTGAAGAGATCGCACGAGAGCGGGTCGCCTTGTCTGAAACCTCGCTCGGTATTAAAAGTTCCGGAGAGGTCATTCCCTACCTTGACGGAGCTTAACGTATTGCTCAACGTCATCCTGCAGAGCCTTATCAACTTTGCAGGTATACCGAACTCAGACATTGTTGCGTATAGGCAATCCCGCACTGGGCTATCGAACGCAGCTTTATAATCGACGATGAGATGGTGAGTGGCGATTTGATATTCATGGGTTTTCTCCAGGATTTGGCGTAGTGTAAAAATCTGGTCTATGGTGGACTTACCAGGTCTAAAGCCACACTGATAGGATCCGATCAGCGTTTCTGTATACGGCTTCAATCTTTCACACAATACGCTCGAGAGGATCTTATAAGACTGATACCCCTGTAGTTGGCGCAGATTGTCGGGTCTCCTTTCTTTATTACAGGACAAAGCACGCTGAGATTCCAATCGTCGGGCATGCTTTCCGCTAGCCATATTTTGCTGATGAGTTGATGCATGCACCTTATCAATTCATCGCCACCAGCTTTAAACAACTCAGCTGGCAGGCCGTCAGCACCCGCTGCTTTGTTGTTTTTGAGTCGCTGGATAGCAACTCGAACCTCTTCATGGCTAGGTGATGGTACTTCCACTGCGTTATCATCGATTGGTGGTATCGTACTGCATTCTCCCTGGGCACAACATGTGCCTGTGCATAAGCGGTAACATGTAGAAATTTGAAATTATTATGAGATATACATAGGCCTAAGGGCTACCGATCCTCATCATTATATATTCTCTATATATTTTTTTCCTGTGTGTTTTTCATGTTAAAATGGTTATTTTTTCACATGCCGGAAAACCTGCATCTAACGATGCATATATCATTAAGTAGATGACGTCATATGACTTACCTGTCCGGGACGCATATGTAGTCCTATCCATGTATTATCCACATCAAAAGACGGCCAAGCGATATCAACTACCTAACATTTCCTATGAGTTTTCAATTACACCTCTGTTTTTTGGTGCGTTCTCGCAACCGTCGGCGTTAATGGGTTAAGCTATTTCTTTTACTTAAGTTAAAATGATTCTGCACAATTCGCATTTCAAACGTAAACAAAAGAATTGATACAAGCTGATTGGAAATGCAACACTGATCGGACGGTGAAAATAGAATTGAATCTAAATCAGTGATCTGCAAAAAGCGAAACTCAAATTTTTCCTTGCGCTCAAAAAAGAGGGAAACCAAAACCGCTCTCACCACTAACAGAAATTCTTGTATGATTTCATTTGTTTGCATATATTCTTACAATTTTCATATTGTGTTCGCAGTTCTTTGTTTTTAGCTATTTGAATCTATTTCTTACCGAGTGAATAGGAACAAATTATTTAAAGAAAAATCATTCAAAATTTAGGAAGTGAAGTTAGGTAAAAAAATTCAGTTTTTATGAAAAATTATGATATCTTTTTTTTAAATTTAATATGTGGCAGAAAATCCAGTTTTCATTAAAAATAATCTAATAACTAGAACAGAGTCAAAAAATTCCTTCGCTTCATTTCCCTTTTCACCAAAGAACTTCAGAACCTCTTTGCTTACATCAAGACAAGAAATGTCTTTCTATTTTCCTTTTATGAATTTCCCCTAAAACGTGTACGCAAATCAAACATTGCGGTTATTCAAACAAATTTTCTGCGAAAAAATAAGGTTTTTCCCATTCCACGTTAAGAATTTTTCTCAGTGCACTAAATAAAATGCGCAGCGAGAACCTTCTCATTCAACGTTTCAATTGAAACTGAAGTGTTGAATTCGTTAAGCAAGAGAGAATGCTTATGCTCTTCGCTTGGCCTCGGCCAGATGGGCTGCCGGTGACTGATCTAAATCGACGGCTAACCGTCGGCAGGTCACCAATCGTACGCAGGCAAACCTCCTGGAAGTACCCCTGCGGGTAAGGGGTCAGAATATTCCCGAGGTAGGCATGCCTGTCGTAAGAGGCGACTAAACATCCATAACTTTTATTTCAGTTTTACTTCACTTCATTTCATTACACTTTATTTCACTTCATTTCTTAACACCAAACAATGACGACCCGGATATGTCCCCTGACAACGATTTAACCTTATGGAAGGATGGAAACCGACCGCTATTTGCCGCGGCACATTGGAAGTCCTCCGGAGGCGCCAACAGTTTTTTCCTGCGGATGGCGAAGATGGAGGTGCTGTGAGCTTGCTCTGCCGATATGTTGTCGCGGTACGTAGCATCCAGATACTTCGGGCCTTGGTCAGGCAGTGTACATTGGATGTGGGAGTAGAAGCCAACATTGCCCCGGGCGAGCGCTAGGCCGTCCGTGTTTTCCGGGACTAGCAAAGCGCTGGTCAGGCCTCAGGGAACTGGGGTAGGGGTGTCACCCCGAGGGTATACCCGTTCCTGACATTTCGCGGCCCGCCCCCCTGCACACGATACGCTGGTATATAACTACAAAAAGCATGTCAAACTTAAAGGAAATTCTTAACGACGCGATGAACGAGAAAACGAACGACAAGACGAGCTGCAACCCCTTCAACAGGAGACCGAGTCTACTGAGGACTCCACCAGGAAGTAGTGCCCATACCTCTTTAACCATTCAAACAGAGGAAACAAATAAACCGACACAAGACGAAAACACGCCGACGCAAGTACCACCAATAAGTAGCAGTCACGTTAACACAACACATACAACGACGCAAGCAGCACAGACAAATAGTGTTCCCATAAATGGCTCTCCTAGGCAGGAGTTGATCTATAAGATGAGAATTTTAGAAGAGGACGCTATAGAGAAATGTAAAGCTGTGCTTCAAAAGATGAAAATGGCCATAGTCAAAAACAAAAACACTTGTTTGGGTGTCAAAGATGGAATACTTCAGTTATGCGAGCTGATAGACTGCACTGAGAGTTATAGGAGAAGCTGGAAGGAAAAAGAGGCAGAAAGGTTCGTAGCCATAGCTGCAGAAAAAGCCAAAATCGCTTGCTCGGAGGATGTAAGCACACCTTTAACTGGTCGGGAAAAAAGACGAGCCACAAGCCCAGCCGCTTCAGAAACAGGAAAGAGGATAAGGGAAAATGATCCTGGAATTTGGCAAATCATAAACCAAAGACGAAAAAAAGACAAAAGTAAAGATGCCAACAAAAAAGCTCAGGATACACCCGCTGTAGCGAAAAACAAAGAAGATGAAACTAAAATACCAAGGAAGAGAAGAGAAAAGGCAGCGCGAAAACGACCAGAAGCTGTACTCGTAAGACCGGCGGCTGGTAGCAGTTTTTCTGATGTACTTAAAAACCTTAAGCAATCGGTGAAACCGGAAGAGTCAGACGTGGAAATCAACTCGATACGTAAGACAAGAGATGGGGCTATTCTTTTGGAACTGGCAGAAGGCGGAAGAAAGGAACAGTTCCGTGAAGCTGTAAAGGGATCTTTGAAAGAAGCTGCAACCGTGACCGAATTAAAGGCAAAGGCAACAGTAGAGATCAGAGACTTGGACACTCTCACTAGCGTAGATGAGGTTGTTTCAGCCGTCAAAAAAGAAACCCAAAATGAAAATGAGGAAGTCATAGTAAAAATTTCCAACACAAACAGCCGAGAACAACGCCGAGCGTTCGCCACCCTGACAGTAGAGGCGACAAACACCATCGCAGGAAAGCAGCACATAAAGATCGGTTGGAAATACTGCCGAGTTAAGCTACTGAGTGAGGAAAAACTCTGTTTCAGATGTTTTGGGCTAGGTCACACACAATTTAATTGTAAAGGACCTGATAGAAAAGGACAGGGTCTGTGTTGTATCCGATGTGGAATCCAAGGCCACAAGATGAAAGACTGCTCAAGTCAACCGAGATGCTGCATCTGCTCGGATGATGGTTCTAAATCGACGGATCATCTACCGGGAACGAGGAGGTGCTTGGCTTCCAAAAAATCAGCCCAAAGATGAAAAAGTTCCTTCAAGCAAATCTACATCGAAGCGCGACCGCGGACGCATTGCTGGCACAAGTAATGATCGAGCATGAAGCAGACGTAGCGATCATTAGCGAACAATGTAAGACCAAAAACGGAATTTGGATTGAAGATACGAAAAAAAACGGCAGCGATATGGATCAAGAACAGCGAAAAGTTCCAGAGCACAGGAAACGGAAGGTGCGAATGTTTCATCTGGATTAGTAGCAGAAATTACACCGTTATGAGCTGTTACCTCTCACCAAACGACTCTATTCAAGAATTTCAGACCAAACTCGACAACATCGAAGATACAGCGCGCCGCATCGGAGGAAATTTTATCATTGCATTGGATTTTAATTCCAGGGCAACAGAATGGGGTATGCCTAGCACAAACTCCAGAGGAAGGCGAATATTGGATATGGTGGCTAGATTAGGCCTTATAGTCGTAAACACGGGCTCAACACCAACATTCAGGAGGCCAGGCTGTGAGGGTACAATCCCAGACATCACATTCATATATGAGAGAATAGCCAATAAGTTGCAGCAATGAAAAGTTCTGGAGGATTACACCGGCAGTGACCACCAATATTTGACATACCACATAAGACCAAACGATGACGCTGACACTGGAAGAAGAGGCACACGAAAATGGAACCTATCAAAGCTTCGACAAAATGTTTTCTTATCTGCCATTGATGCGGTCGCCATCACGCACGGAGAAACAAATGACACTGTAAGGATGGTAGAAGACACGATGCTCTGCATCACCCAAGCTTGCGAGGCATCAATGCCAAGAATTGGTAGAAGGCAACCAAGGAAAGCTGCCTATTGGTGGACGGATGAAATAAGCTGCCTTAGAACATTATGCATCCGTAGCCGAAGAAGATACACAAGAGCAAGGAGACATGGCAACGCAGCTGTAGAAGCCGAGGACTACAAGGAAGCCAAAAAACTGCTCAAAACTGCGATACTCGCAAGTAAAAAGGAAAAATGGGAGGAACTTCGTAGCGACATCAATAATGATCCATTACAAACTAGTCACGAAGAAACTTGGTGGTAAACCTCCAATGGCAAATTTGCCAGAAGACAAAATAGAAAACATCGTAAACATGCTGTTCCCAACACACGAAGTTAGACCTACTGAAAGAAATATGCAACCAAATGACAGCCCATTAGAACTGTTCACTGAGGAAGAGCTTACCAAGGCAGCCAGCACGATGAAGAACCAAAAGGCACCGGGTCCGGACGGGATTCCAGCCGAGATAATCCAGATTCTCGCAAGAGAACTACCTCAGTTGCTTCTTAGAGTGTATAATGCTTGTTTGACGGATGGACTGTTTGGAAAACACAATACCTGGTTCTTATTGGCAAGGGCAAAGGCGACCCAGAGGCACCATCTTCATACCGCCCACTTTGTATGTTGGACACAGCGGGAAAACTGTTGGAAAAGCTGATAAAGCCGCGGCTATCCCAGGCGATAGAAAACTCTGGTGGTCTTTCAAACAAACAGTACGGATTCCGCCCAGGAAGGTCTACAGTCGATGCTATAACCGACGTAATAAAAAGTGTACAATCTGCGCAGAGCCATTTCAGCAGGAAAATAGTATTACTGGCAACATTAGATGTTAAAAACGCATTCAACAGTGCTAGGTGGGTAGATATGATCGACGCCCTTGAAAACAAATTCCGGATTCCAGAATATCAAAGAAGGCTGATACGTAGTTACTTACATAACAGAACGCTAATTTACGACACCAGTAGTGGCCCTCGTCGTATGGAAATATCATCAGGTGCGGCGCAAGGCTCCATCCTTGGCCCAGACCTTTGGAACGTTTGCTACGACGAAGTACTACGCATTGAGATGCCGGACGACACCTATCTGGTCGGCTACGCGGACGACATCGCAGCAGTTATCACAGCGAGAAACATCGAAGACGCTCAAAGGAAGCTGAACCAGGTCATGATACGAACGCACGCGTGGATGGCAAATCACGGGCTCAAGCTGGCATCTGAAAAGACGGAGCTACTCATTCTTACAAAGAAGCATATACCTTTAGAGATACCGATAAACACGATCTCAGAGACTTTTCAAATGAAAAAGGCGGTAAAATGCCTGGGAGTTCGGCTGGATTCCAGGCTGACTTATTGGGCGCAGATACAGCACGCGACTACAAAAGCAGCACAAGCCACAAGATCACTGTCAAGTTTAATGGCAAACACAGGTGGACCAATAACAAGCAAACGCAAACTCCTTATGGCAACAACTCAGGCGGCCTTGCTGTATGGTTGCGAGGTATGGGCGGACGCAGTGAAAAAGGAGCAATACCGGAAAGTGCTGAGTTCAGTACAAAGAACGGCAGCTTTAAGGGTAGCCTCAGCATACCGCACTGTTTCACTAGCTGCGGTGCTTGTAATAAGCGGAACCATCCCAGTTGACTTACTGGTCTTGGAGCGGCAAAGGATATGGAAGCAGAGGAACCAAGCCGAAAATCGACTGACAAAACGAGAGGCTAGAAGCCAAACATTACAAAAGTGGCAAGGAAGGTGGCAAAATGAAACCTACGGGCGCTGGACAGCACATTTAATACCTCAGCTAGACATATGGCTGAATAGATGTTTTGGAGAGGTGGGCTACTACTACTAAATTTTCAGTTGATTTTGACTTTTTTTTAATTTTTTCGCAAAAAAAAATAAATATTTATTTTAGAAATCAATTTATTTCGGCGAAACTAACAAGCCAACCACAAAGTGATGTGAACAGCATTTATAGAAAATTTACTTAGTTTTAATGAGACACATAGTATGTTTAAACATATGTAAATATTGAGATATTTGTAATTAAGAGGAGCCATTTTTTTTTTTTTTTGGTCCGAAAATGACCGATATCTCGAAAACAACGTGAAAAAATAATAATGTGATTTTCGGAATCAGCAGCCGATTTTACATATGAAATGAATAATCGTGTTTAATGTTCATTTCGGCTGTAAGCTAGTGTTATTAATACAATTTTTAGAGAAAATTAGTTATGGTGACAATTTTTAAAAAACACACATTTCAAATTTTTATGCATCAATCTTATAGACAGGAAAATGATCTTCCATATGACATCAATATATGTAAAATCTGTTCACGAGTTTCCAACTTAAAATGATTTTTAGAAAAGCTATATCCGGAACTTCTCATGACTACTTATCTCGAAAACTAAATCCAAATAATACTTTTTTTAAAATTAAAAGCCACTCAAGAGAAAATAGTTTAAAAAATGGCGGCTTAGGTCAAATTTCATTTTTAAATAGGGTCCGTACGGGTTAAATACAAAAATTTTAGATTTTTTTTAAATTTTTTTTAACCTATTTCGAATTGATTGAGGAGGCGTCCCCAATTTTTTGTCTTAGAACCACCCTAATGTACATACATATGTACACAAATTGAAATCTATGTACGTTTGTTTTTGTTATAATTATTGCATTGTTTTAGAAATTCATTAAACACACGTTATTAAACTGTATTTCAAGAGAAATTTAAGTATGTACATACAGATGTACTAGAGCTCTGCACGAATGCATTCTCTTTTTCGTCTACAGTACTGCCGTACTAAGCGAAAAAGGCGTATCTCAGAAAAATTCATTTCGAGATAATTGATGTTTTGTTTATGTCAATTTGTTGAAATACCTGTAAAATTGAGATAGAGGAAATTTTCTTGTTAGATTTTTTATATGATTGAACTAA
This sequence comes from Tricholauxania praeusta, assembly GCA_949775025.1. Taxonomy (NCBI): domain Eukaryota; kingdom Metazoa; phylum Arthropoda; class Insecta; order Diptera; family Lauxaniidae; genus Tricholauxania; species Tricholauxania praeusta. The sequence continues at coordinate 75,325,340 of OX459029.1, read as the reverse complement.
GATGCCGACATTTGGAGTATTTCTTTAGACGTGTAATTTCTTAAGCTATCCGATGCCATAAGAATCTCGGATATTTTTCGCCTAGTACGGCATATGGTGTAATCATAAAGGTGGAGTAATTAGGGAGAGCCTCGATTTTCAATCATCTGTCATCCTATTTACTGTAGTTTTGACATTCATAACATTTCAATTGCCCATTCAGAAAACTTAAGCGCTTTGATGAATTGCAACACTTAAGCGTAAGATCTTGAACATTTTCTGAACGATAGCAGCAAACTACATTAAATCTTAAAATTAATTTAAATTCGTTAAATGCCGTCCTCTTCCCATTCTGAATCACTAAATTACATCATTTGGCTATTTTTTCAAATTATAATTTTAGATCATCTCATATGCAATGCATTTATAAAATGTTTAATGTTTAAAAACCACAAAGCTTCAAAAATATAACTCAAATATATTTGCGTCCCTATTATTTTGCACAGGCTGAACTGAGCTCACTTCATAATACGATCAACAACTTCATTATTTAACATTATTTTTCACATAAGTGTACATATGTACACAAATTGAAAAGTACGTCTGTTTTTTTGTTGTAATAAAAATTAGTTGAATAAAAATTTTTGCAGATGTTAGATCGATGGGGACTTTTGATATTTAATTTCTAATAATATAAGATTAAGATAGATTTAAGACATGCACCAATTGTCAGCTCTATGCGAATTATAGCAGACTTAAATATGTTTCTATTTTGACTGGGCTAAGCACCTAAACTGGGATTTGAACATATATACAAAGGTCTTTTTTGATTTTGTTCAAATATGCTGAAATTTTTTCATATTAAAAGCAAAAAAACATAAGATTTCAGATTTGCATATGTTAATTTATTTGTGCTTGCTTCCTTTAGTTTATGATTTATTATAAATACAAATGCACATGCATAGTTAAATTTTTGATAACGTATTCAGCCAAAAGCATGGAAAATTTCATACAGAATAAGACTAAGAATCGGTGATGCCTACAAAATGAAACCATAAATATAGGGTAATTTTTTTCAAAAACGAAAAGAGCTGGACAACAGCACAAACAAAGAACTCAAGGTTCAGCTCTTTTTGTTTTCACAAATAGTTCGCAATTTAAAACATAATTTTTTACTTACTATTTGTGTGGGACGACCAGGAGGTCCCACCCCTTTAGTATCTTTAACAGCAAATTCCTTAGATGGTATAGGTACAGCATTAGTTTGTTGAGCAAATACGGCCAATACCAATGCCATACAAAATAAAATTTTGTTAAAATTCATTGTGTTATTTTCTCCTCCACAATAATTAAATTAAGCAATCAATGAAACTTTGAAAGGTTTCTATAGAAAATTTTAATTTTTATACTCGCAAGTAGCGAGTGTGACAAATTGAAGTATGTACATTAGGGTGGTTCTTAAGTGTACTTTTTTGCGAAAATCAAATGGGACGCCCTCTCTATTGGTTCGAAATAAGAAAGAATGTATTAAAAAAAGGGAACAAGTTTACTGTAGTACATATCCCCCAAAGATTTTATTTTTTTGGGTGAAAGTAGCGCTATAAAAATACAAAATAAATATGCAAATTTTTTATTTGTTTTGGGGAAAGTAGAGCTATAAATATAAAAAATAAATATGCAAAACAAAGGTTGGACGGATCTAGTTTCGGAGATATAGCTATCGGAAGTTGTGGATATAACTTTTATAAAAATCAGTGTTAGTTGGAAATCCCAGTATACATAGATATCAAAAATATTGGTACCATATGAAAGGTAAGTAAATAAGGCATAAAATCGTCGCATAAACATTTTAAACTTATTGTACAGTTTTCGAGATATTATGATTTTTGTAAAATTTGACCCTCTTTTTTTTCTAAAAAACGTTAATTTTCCAAAAAAAAAGTGTTAGTAGCATATATTTTTTTTAGCAATGTAGGAAACGCAATTCATAAGCCTTAAAATGAGGTATCAGTTGTATGAAAATTTTTTTATATATACCCATTTTTTACCGGAATGTAGAAATATTAATTAATAAAAGTTTTATGAAAACTTCTTATGAAAATATTTACTGAGAACTACAACAACAACAACTTTAACAACAACAATACTAACAACAACTATTATATCAAATAAAATAACAGCGGCGACCGCGGATCAGTCTATAATGCATCCAATACCTGGCTTACTAGTCACAGTACTTTTACGGTGCCGTGACGTAATCACCACGGACATAATCCCCATCCATAAACCGAAAATTTTCGGACATAATCCATATCCCCATAAAAAAGCGGACAAAATCCCCAAAGCTATGGGAATTATGTCCGCATTAGTTTCGGTCATAACCCTCATTATGGGGATTATGTCCGTCACTGATGAGGACATAATCCCCATAACAATAATTTTGTTATAGGACATCTTTAATTAAATTTTTTTAATAAAGTCACCATTGGAATTTAGTCTGTATGTTCAACACCGGCTTCGCTAGCTACAGTAATTCCACATAAAAGTCAAGGTAATTGTGAGGCATTCGGCCGCAGCTCAGGATTTAAAACTCCCAAAAATCCAACACCGGCTTCGCGGTGTTCGATTTTTGTTTTAAAGTTTTTTGAAAATTTTTTACAAATATTTATTTTTTAAAAACTCAAATTGATTTAATTCAAATTAAACCAAAAATTTTAAAAACTACAGGTACTTTGTACACGGTTTGCTTCAAGCAAGATCAAGATCGATTAAATTTTCAACCATATCTGACAATGCACAATTATTATATAGCTTCCGGAGATTCCAAATATATAATCCGCGAAATCGGAGCTGCTCGCTTACTTGTTTTATGGTCGTTTAAAAATTAGTACTATGGCCGACACGGTTCGTTTTAAGCAAGATCAAAATCGGTAAAAATTTCCAACCAAATCTAACAATACACAATTATTACTTAGTGTTCGGAGATTCCAAAAACATGATCCGTAAAATCGTACCTGATCATTTACTCGTTTTATGGCCATTTTAAGGTAATCACTTTTTCCGATAATATCATAAAATGACGTTCCAGGAAAAATTGTGAATAAAGACATTAAAAACTTAAATTTTTTTTGCTTCTTTTTTTTGTTTGATTTGTAATAGAAAATACTTTTAAATTTATTGTTTTTTTGTCAGCTTTGTAGTCAAAAATACCTCAAAAATTTATAAAACAAAATTATAATTTAAGTTCTTTTTTACCAGTTTTAAGGCCTAAAAGATTTTTTTTTAATATTTTCAATTCTTTTCCATGGAAAATGATGAATAACGTAACATATGTAAACATTTTTTTATTTTTGAAGTGAAAACTTCTTATGGCACGTTGTGCGGCTGAGGAAAAAAGTATAATTTCGCGACACCGACCGTCATCGGGAAGACTTGGGAAACGAACTCGATTTTGGAATTTTGAAGACTTGGGAAACGAACTCGATATTGGAATTTTGAAGACTTTTGAAACGAACTCGATTTCAGAAATTTGAAGACTTGGGAAACGAACTCGATTTCAAATTTGGAAGACTTGGGAAACGAACTTGATTTTGGAATTTTGAAGACTTGGGAAACGAACTCGATTTTAGAATTTCGAAGACTGGAAACGAATTCGATTTCAGAAATTTGAAGACTTGGGAAACGAACTCGATTTCAAATTTGGAAGACTTGGGAAACGAACTTGATTTTGGAATTTTGAAGACTTGGGAAACGAACTCGATTTTAAAATTTTGAAGACTTGGAAAATGAACTCGATATCAAAAAATTTATAAAACGTTGCCTACTTTTAGGTGCTATTAATAATTTGCCCCTAAAAGTAGGCAACACTTTCTGACAAATTTCCAAAAAAACGCCTAAAAGTAGGTAACGATTTTAAAAATTTCAGATAATGTGTCCTAATTTTAGGTGCTATTTTTGAAATTCGTCGGAAAGTGTTGCATACTTTTAAAGCGGCTCTCACACGATCAATATTACTGACAGTATAATTACTGACAGTATTTACATTACTGTCAGTGTACCACTCACACGGTCAGTATTGTTTATTGTCAGTAATCAGTTTTTTTGACATTCGACTGGTGAAGGTGCGAACTATGCTCCGGCTACGTGACCGACAGCCGAAAATGGTATGCCAGTTTTTGAGGCAGATTCCATCCAAACTTGCACCACGCCTCCAGCTAGGCATCGGACGACCATACCCTTGGACGCAATGTTCCATGCCACTGAATGAGGAACTTTTTCAAGTTTCTTTCAAGTTTCGCTGCCTCATCGTCTATCTGCCACAAAATGGGGCATGCCACGCCCCCTCCCAGGATTTTTCCGTCCCGTGCCTACTTGCACCCTCTGACCAACTTTCAGCCGGATCTGCCCCAAAAAGTGGCATGCCACTTTTCTGTGCAAATAATACTGATGAACTGTCAGTATTCACCTCACACCATCAGTATTACTGTCAGTATTTAAAAACTTCGTCAGTAATATCCGATTTTTTCATCAGTCATCAGTATCGTTTTTCTATACTGACAGTACATCAGTACTCACCTCATACGATCAGTAATACTGTCAGTATGCAAAATACTGTCAGTAATATTGATCGTGTGAGGGCCGCTTAATACTGATGGTGTGAGGTGAATACTGACAGTTCATCAGTATTATTTGCACAGAAAAGTGGCCAAAAAGTGGCATGCCACTTTTTGGGGCAGATCCGGCTGAAAGTTGGTCAGACGGTGCAAGTAGGCACGGGACGGAAAAATCCTGGGAGGGGGCGTGGCATGCCCCATTTTGTGGCAGATAGACGATGACGCAGCGAAACTTGAAAGAAACTTGGAAAAGTTCCTCATTCAGTGGCATGGAACATTGCGTCCAAGGGTATGGTCGTCCGATGCCTAGCTGGAGGCGTGGTGCAATTTTGGATGGAATCTGCCCCAAAAAGTGGCATGCCATTTTCGGCTGTCGGTCACGTAGCCGGAGCATAGTTCGCACCTTCACCAGTCGAATGTCAAAAAAACTGATTACTGACAATAAACAATACTGACCGTGTGAGTGGTGCACTGACAGTAATGTAAATACTGTCGGTAATTATACTGTCAGTAATATTGATCGTGTGAGGGCCGCTTTACTGTCAGTATTTAAAAACTTCGTCAGTAATATCCGATTTTTTCATCAGTCATCAGTATCGTTTTTCTATACTGACAGTACATCAGTACTCACCTCATACGATCAGTAATACTGTCAGTATGCAAAATCCTGTCAGTAATACTGATCGTGTGAGGGCCGGTTAAGGGTAAATTATTAATAGCGCCTAAAAGTAGGCAACGTTTTTTGAAAAAATTGGCCCATGAAAGTATGTAATTTTGTGGAAAAAATTTTTAAATTTGTAGCATACATATGTTGACTTCCGGTTAGCTGTTGCTCAGTAAGCAAATTTTTCTCTGCTAGCGCAGCCGAAAGCAGAGCCAGCAGCCCAAAGCAGAGAAAAATCTGAAATACCAGGCCACCTTGAACCAGCAGCAAGCAAATTTGGTTTTTTGAAAAACTTTAAAACGTTATATCTCGGCTATTACTAAACCGATTTAGACAAATGAGGTGTAATAGTTTTTTTTAAGAACAAGCAGATTTTTTTGAAGTCATTTGTTTTATGATTAACTGTCACAAGATGGCGTTTTAAGCAGTTTGAATATTCTAACAGCCAGAACTCGGCAACGAATAAGCCGATTTTGATAAATGTGGTGTCATAGTGTCTGTTAGAAGAAGCAGATTTTTATCTTAAGTTTAAGAAAAACTATGTTTAAGCTATTTAGTCACAGGTCCAGGTACTTTTTTTACCTGATTTTTTCTTATACTTACATAATTCGCAATGATGTGTCTTACTGCAATCAGAATAAATTTTTGTTTTTAAACATAAGGAGTACTTAGGTCAAATTTAATTATTCACAGTTGAGGCTACTGAGCCGAATATACTTCTTCCAGCAATTTTTGAAGTGAAAACTTCTTATGGCACGTTGTGCGGCTGAGTAAAAAAGTATAAACTCGTGACACCGACCGTCATCGATATTCCCCGTCATGAATGCGATGGTAAAATTTTAATGTTCTATTGTTTCTTTTAAATAAAAAATATTCCAAGTGGAAGACAAAAAGCAAAGCATACACACTAACTGACACATTTAATTCTCATTTAACAATTGTTATGCTTACATGTTTGTTTCTTTCAATGTCCGCGGGTTTGCGTTGACAAATTGAGAATGAGAGCGAGAGTAAAATTTGAATACATATTCCGTTTTTGTCTTCCATTGCATTGTCATATAAAAAGAAAACGCACACATACCAATTAACGCACTAACTTGCCATTAAACGATTTGTTTTCACTTCTGTCGGCACTCCCGGAGTGCAACCCGCCGTTTTTTTTTTCTTTGTTTGCTTTGAAGTCAAAAATACTTTTAAAGCTCACAAAAGATAATAAAAAAATTGATTTTTTCACTAGTTTTTCAGCCTAAAAAAAAAAATTTTATTTTGGTATCAATTTTTTTCCATGAAAAAGGTTGAAACTGGTAAAAAAGAATTTAAATTATTATTTTGTTTCATAAATTTTTGAGATATTTTTGACTATAAAGCTCACAAAAAAACAATAAATAAAAAAATCTTTTATATATGATGTGTTATTCACCGTTTTTCATGAAAAAAACGAATTAAAAAAATTTTTTAAAAATTCTTTTGGGCCTAAAAACTAATTAAAAATAAAATTTATATAGTTTTGTTTTATGGCTTTTAAAAGTATTTTCTATTACAAATCAAACAAAAAAAAAAAACAAAATAAAAAAATTTAAGATTTTAATGTCTTTATTCACAATTTTTCCTGGAACGTCATTTTATTGATATTATCTGTAAAAGTGTTTACCTTAAAATGGCCATAAAACGAGTAAATGATCAGGTACGATTTTACGGCTCATGTTTTTGGAATCTCCGAACATTAAGTAATAATTGTGCATTGTCAGATTTGGTTGAAAATTTTTACCGATTTTGATCTTGCTTAAAACGGATCGTGTCGGCCATAGTGCTAATCTTTAAATGGCCATAAAACGAGTAAATGAGCAGCTCCGATTTTGCGAATAATATATTTGGAATCTCCGGACACTATATAATAAGTGTGCATTGTCAGATTTGGTTGACAATTAAATCGATCTTGATCTTGCTTGAAGCGAACCGTGTGTAAGCGATTTAATAGTTAATTTGTAAGAGTTTTTGTTTTTGACCATCAAACCATGATAAAAGACTCATTTTGCTTTTTATATTTTATTTAATATAATATGGACCAAATCCATCTCAAACCATGCGCGCGGATTATTTCATGTTACGGAAGTGGTTGCCGATTAAATATGTTGTTTTTCAAAGTATATAAGGGGACCCATATTTCCCCGATTTGATTAAAAACTTTTTTTTATGAAGTTATGGCCATTTAAGTTATAGTTCTATATGAATCAAAAGACAAAAATTAATTATTTTGACTTGGATGGGTTTTGTTTTTTACAGCGTTTAATCGTTGTCGCTTAATGCATATTACTATAGCTAAATCGTTAAAGCTATCTTATGTAATTCAGTGAACAAGTCGTGAACGAGTCAAAACACTTCGTACTTTCAAAACGCTTTGACATTTGGTTTATGCATACATATGCTCTGAATCAGGGCGAACTCAGTAAAAACTAACTACATACTTAAGCTTATGCATAAACGTAGTATATGACTCTTTTCTGACTCTGTTATGCTTCATAAGTTCTGAAACGAAATTTGAACTGATACTGTTACTATAGTAGTAACTTATTTAAATAAATAAACTAATAATTTTTCAGTTATACACCCATGATCAAAATAATAGATACATACACCAAAAGGATTTTCACTCAATTCCCAATGAATTCCATTTTTGGAAAAATTGGCATTAGCTTTTTTTATAAAACTAGAGAATAAGATTTGGCAATGCCAATAAATGTGAAAAGAATAAAGGTGCTTCCCCTACCATGAGGTTAAATTTTGCAGTCTCACATCAGTTGGTCGGGCTTTGATTGTGAGAAAAAAGGGCGAAATATGCTTTTTTTCTGACTCGCACATGGAACTACTTACTTTTAGAGCACCTCGCATTTCTTCTGTAGTCATTTCCAAATAAAATTATAAAATATTTCTCCCTTTTTTCTCACCATCAAGGTCCGACCAGCTGACTGTGCAAAATTTAACCTCATGATAAAATTTCGTACGCATCAGCGAAACCTTTTTAGCGATTCTTCCAGGAGGTTTGCCTTCTGCAAACGACAACGAACTGATGGAGGACTTGAAAGGGTTTTTTTTTTTTTGAAAAAAAAAATAACTATTTGGCAACCAGCTTCTGGAGAAGTTTTCGTTGGTCTACCTCTAGTTTCTTTTCCTATTTTTTTTTATAAAAACATTTCGCACAAAACGCAAAGACTAATCCACTAAACTAGCGATGTCCCGTAAAGATCTTCCTTTTTTTCGTGGGGTCAGAACTAATCGTCTCTCTTCTACTTGTTCGGCTCATATTTATAGTAAATTTTTCATTATTTACTTGCAATTAACTTATATATAAATATACTTTTACCGTTATTTAAAAAAAAAAAAAAAACACTAAAAAAGTTAAGTTTTATGATTTGCCCAGAATTAGAGCGGTGGCGGTAAAGCGGCGACGAATATACGCTGTCAAAAATTATAACATACTTGATCATGTGAATTTGAACAGAATTGCGGCGTACGATTGGTGACCTGCCGACGGTTAGCCGTCGATTTAGATCAGTCACCGGCAGCCCATTTGGCCGAGGCCAAGCGAAGAGCATAAGCATTCGCTCTTGCTTAACGAATTCAACACTTCAGTTTCAATTGAAACGTTGAATGAGAAGGTTCGCGCTGCGCATTTTATTTAGTGCACTGAGAAAAATTCTTAACGTGGAATGGGAAAAACCTTATTTTTTCGCAGAAAATTTGTTTGGATAACCGCAATGTTTGATTTGCGTACACGTTTTAGGGGAAATACATAAGGGAAAATAGAAAGACATTTCTTGTCTTGATGTAAGCAAAGAGGTTCTGAAGTTCTTTGGTGAAAAGGGAAATGAAGCGAAGGAATTTTTTGACTCTGTTCTAGTTATTAGATTATTTTTAATGAAAACTGGATTTTCTGCCACATATTAAATTTAAAAAAAAGATATCATAATTTTTCATAAAAACTGAATTTTTTTACATAACTTCACTTCCTAAATTTTGAATGATTTTTCTTTAAATAACTTGTTCCTATTCACTCGGTAAGAAATAGATTCAAATAGCTAAAAACAAAGAAGTGCGAACACAATATGAAAATTGTAAGAATATATGCAAACAAATTAAATCATACAGGAATTTCTCTCAGTGGTGAGAGCGGTTTTGGTTTCCCTCTTTTTTGAGCGCAAGGAAAAATTTGAGTTTCGCTTTTTGCAGATCACTGATTTAGATTCAATTCTATTTTCACCGTCCGATCAGTGTTTCGTTACCAATCAGCTTGTATCAATTCTTTTGTTTACGTTTGAAATGCGAATTGTGCAGAATCATTTTAACTTAAGTAAAAGAAATAGCTTTAACCCATTAACGCCGACGGTTGCGAGAACGCACCAAAAAACAGAGCTGTAATTGAAAACTCATAGAAAATGTTAGGTAGTTGATATCGCTTGGCCGTCTTTTGATGTGGTAATACATGGATAGGACTACATATGCGTCCTGGACAGGTAAGTCATATGACGTCATCTACTTAATGATATTTGCATCGTTAGATGCAGGTTTTCCGGCATGTGAAAAAATAACCATTTTAACATGGAAAACACACAGGAAAAAAATATTTAGAGAATATATAATGATGAGGATCGGTAGCCCTTAGGCCTATGTATATCTCATAATAATTTCAAATTTCTACATGTTACCGCTTATGCATAGGCACATGTTGTGCGTTTTCGCACCCATCGGCGATAGAGAGTACATTTTTTACTTACGTTGTGCGTTTTTTGCTCATCAGTCGGTTGAAATTGTACAAACGATTGTGAATGTTCGTGTTTTTGAGGAGAGTTATGGCGACGTATTCGAGTGTGATTTTGAGAATGGAAGTCTTTTTAATTAGTGAATTTGAAGCCATAAATGAAAATGAGTGGTCTGACGATGAGGAAACCGAGCCGCAAAGACCAAAGACAATTGTTGAATGTATTGGCTATAGTTATAGTTGTTTCGCTGCCAGATGCTGTGGACTATTTGACGGATACCAAAGATGTCCCAGATGACCACATATTCTGTGATGATGCTGGACCTACCGAAACCGATGGTGCCTTGGAAAGTATGCCCGAGATTTTTGGTACCGCAGAAATGTATGTTGAGTACCCGGACGCCGACAATGACGAAAATGTAGCCTAACAATCTGCTTTAGAGCATGGGTGGTCGCACTTGCCCCTGCTCAGATACCTTCGCACAAATTGATGATCAGCAATTCGTTGGAGCGACATTGATTGGTTTATTTATTTAAGTGCAGCCCGTAACTGTGCAATCCAATTATCTGCAAGTCGAACCAAAACATCGCGTGTGGCGTTATGAAAGAAAGCAACGTTAGATAGTAATGGTAGAGGAGCCAGGTATCATCCATCAATACAGCAAACATATGCGAGGCATTGATCTTTTCGACAATGCAATGTACAATTACCGGATTTCTCTACGTGGTTAAAAATGGTATTGGCCATTGATAACAAATGGTCTCGATGATGCCATGGTCAATGCTTGGAAGCTGCATAGTTCCATCCATAGTTACCAGCGCAAAAACGCAACGTCTAACAGGGATAGCCCCAAAAAGGAATTCAGGCTGATGGGCCAATTCGAATTCTGCAACATTGTGACTGACTCCTTGGCGCAAAGTGAGGTAGTGGCACATCATCGTGGACCCAAAACTAAAGACACACCTCCTCAAAAACAATTGGGAGAGGATAACATTGGCCACAACAGTGAAAAGAAGACGAAATGCATCCGCTGTTACCACTGTGCTTTCCACACCATCTACTATTGTGCCAAGAGCAAAGTGGCATACCATGCCGGGAACTAGATATAACGTGCAACCTAGTGAATATTCATGACTTTTTTTATATATATTCCGAAACGCATTTTTTATCTACTTTTTAAATAAATTTAATCTAAACTTTGACTTGATCCATTAATTTCTTTCATAATCCACATATTTCATAACCACTCTTTCCACTAGTAAAAATGTGCTCACTGCCGCCGACGGGTGCGAAAACGCACCACCCCCTACATGGGTTGTGAGTTGGGATAGGGGGCTAATTTTTTGTGCGCGGAATACGAGTGTCCCTAGGACATCTTCCTCGAATTTTCAACCCTCCATGTCCACGAATAAGGGAGCCGGCGTTAATGGGTTAAGTAAAATAATTAAAAAAAAGAAATAAAAAGTTACAAAATTACAAAATGAACAACGAGCTACTTATTGAGGAAGTCCGCAAGTACAAATGCATGATTTTTCGACAAAGGACTACCGGAATGTTCTTAAGAAAGACGCGATTTGACGAGAAATCGGAAACACCTTAAATTCAAACTGTAAGCACATTATTTGTTTCCAATTCCATTAATTAAATAAAAAATTTTTCATGTAAGCTAAATGACACCTGAATTTTCCGTCGTTCGTCGTACGCCGCAATTGTGTTTATTCAAACGATTTTTCGTCGCGTTTTTTTTTACAGCGTATATTCGTCGCCGCTTTACCGCCACCGCTCTAATTCTGAGCAAAACATTAGATTTAAAATTGAAAAACACAACAAGTGTATCTCTTATTTTGATCGACGAATTCGCACCAGTAAAAAAATAGGGGAAAGCACCTTTATTATTTTCACATTTATTGGCATTGCCAGATTGTATTCTTAAGTTTTACAAAAAAATCTAATGCCAATTTTTCCAAATATGGAATTTATTGGGGATTGGGGAATGAAAATCTTTTTTGTGTATCTATTGTTTTGATCATGGGTGTGTATGCAATTCATAATTTGAAAGCAACGTCTTTTTATAAAACTAAAAATAATTCGAGGCCGAAAACTATTCGCATTAAACCATGAGGTTTTATGATTTAAACAGACATTTCCACAGGTGTCTATAAAATATAAATGTTTAATACTTTTTTAAAAACGCAATCCCACTTATAAAAAAGATAAATTAAATAAAAATAATGAAAATGCAGATTTAAGGTACATATGTACCTACAACAATATAACTCAAGGGGTTATATTTATTTATTTATTAATTCATTTATCAATTGTACAAATAAGATTTCTCTTTACAATATGCACAAAGTTTACAAGTAATTAGAATAAAATGTTGGTAACTTATATAATTAGAAAAACTAACAAATTTTAGATAAAAAAAAAAAAAAATAAATTATTCAGTTAAAAAGTAAAGAAATAGGATATAATATGAGAGAAAAGGAAGGAGTTGAGAACTTTTTTGATATTATCGGAGAAGTGTTTAAGAATATCCCGCTTGAATATGCGTACATTATCTATACGTTTTAAATAAGTGGGTATGTATCGCATTCCATTGAAGTATCGCATGAACGAAAAAGTGACGAGAGGTATTTAGGTATTTATGTTGTGGCAATGTCAGCTGTTCAGTTCTTTGGGTCCTGGCAAACCTTAAGATCTCAAAAAGATAGTCGGGTTCTTTGCTGAAAATTATTTTGTGTAGTAACAATATTGTGCAAAAATTTAGTAATTCGTTTAAAGAGCAACCAGATATTTTTTGTGCATAATCAGAAATGTGGGTATGTTGAAAATAAATCTTGCGCAACTATTATAAGTAACCGTTAGTTTTCTATTCGAATCCACATCAAGGTTTGAAAACAATTCACAATTATAATGTATAATTGGTAAGATGAAAGTCTTCACAAGTCTGAGTTTGACATTAGTTGGTAAGAATTTGGATGTTGGGCTAAGGCCTCTAAGCGCTCCATAAACTTTAGAAACAATTTTACTGACGTGCTGATTCCACGTAAAGTTATTGTTGAAAATCTCTCCAAGGTTATTGATTAAATCTACATATTCAATTGGTGAATTATTTAAAAAAAGTGGGTAAAGGTTTGGTTTATTTTTCCTTTTATCTACTATCATAGCCTTAGTCTTGACTGGGTTGAGTCTCAGACTATTGCCTTCAGTCCATTTAAAAATCCTATTTAGTTCAAGACTTACCTCATTTATCACTTGCTGACTTAAATATTTCGGAAATAGTTTGTAAAGTTGTATGTCGTCGGCATATATATGGTGTTCTCATCTTACCTCGACCATGGCTTCGATTTTTTTTTTATTTTTTTTTTTTGGAGCAGACTCTTCAAACATGGTTTTTCTTGAAGTTAAGACTATCTGTAATTAATATTCAAGGAGGAACAATTAAAATTCGAAGGGAGGCATAGTTAAAATTGCATTTAAGCTAAAAAAAAACATGAAAAGTTACATGCAAAGTTAAATAAAAAAAATAGCTATCTGAATTTTAATTGAACAACCTTGAATATTAATTCAAGACAGTCTTAGCTTCAAGAAAAACTATGGCTGAACGATGTACTCCAAAAAAAAAAACGTGGCCAGCTAAAAGGCCAATCTGATGGATTTCCACATATATACATACATCTTCATCAAAGCATTTTGGAAAAAATTGTTTTAAAATTTTTGAGCTTAATCCGGCACTTGGGCGTTGTAGATTTTGATTTTAGGATTGTTTTGGATTGATTTAAGCCAATAAAAAAAAGGAAAAATAAAAAAAAATTGGGCGACATAACCCCTTAAAATTAAATCCAAAGGAAAGTCTAATGGATTTTGTTCAAGCATGGAATTTGAAAGATCCAAATCTAATACCATGGAAACATGTAATCTTTTTTCAAAATTTTTCCAAGATGTGCGTAAAAATTACTCTAGCCCTATCAACGAAATCATTTTTTTAAACAATACACTAAATGGTGAAGTCGTGGTTTTTTTGATAGTGGTTTCGTTTGATAGTGGTCCGCCCAGCCGTTTTGGAGCTATATGCATTGCAATGCCGAAACCCGAGTCGAATCAGTTGACATTCATAAAAATAACTTGTTATTTTTGTAAATATTTTGACATTTTTATAAATATCTTGATATTTCTATGAATATCTTGTTATTTTTATGAATATCAACTGATTCAACTCGGGTTTCTGCTCCAAAACGGCTGGGCGGACCACTATCAAACTTGGCACGAAGTATAAGCATAATATAAGCTAAAAAGAGTCAGAATGTTTGCAGGGTACAATCCAATACTCACAAGTGGTGAGTATTTATGTATGCATACCATTGCTTCGATTTACGTCACTAATTTAGACCAAGAAATATATATGTATACTTTTTGTTTAAACCGAAGCACGACGCCGCGATTCAAAGGCAAATAATTGTTTCGGTGTACATACATACATACTATATGTATATCACCAAGATGTTGAAATTTTTTTTTTAACTTTACCGCGTTAATTCATTTCTTTACACTTTTCAGATATCAACAGAATTCTTTACCGCAGTAATTATTTGCGAAAACTTTCTTTTCAACCTGCAAACTTGACTTGGCTAATAGCCATTTTATAAATTTGATTTGCTAAAAAAACAAACGCATAAATTTAATGCAAATAAAAACTACGATTCAACTTTAAAAACACGATGAAAATTTTTACATTGCAATTCGAGACAACGCATATCGGGACGACGCACATGGTTGTATCCATAAGAATAAAACACATCTGTTTTGATTCAAAGAAATTTAACCCTCTAATGCGTTGAACAGAATTGGGACGTGGTCGCGAAAGCGGCAACGCTTCATGTGAAATTGAACAGTTTTGCGGCGTACGACTGGTAACCTGCCGACGGTTAGCCGTCGATTTAGATCAGTGACCGGCAGCCCATTTGGCCGCGGCCAAGCGAAGAGCATAAGCATTCTCTCCTGCCTAACGAATTCAACACTTCAGTTTCAATTGAAACGTTGAATGAGTAGGTTCGCGCCATAGACTAACTAGACCCGAAACTCTTGTTCTTCTTCTCACGTATTGATTGTCAAATATTTTGAGATACAGAGGTACCGTATGCCCAAAATTCAATTTCCATGGAATCGTACCTGATTTGTGGGTGTTTTTTGGGTAAATGTGATTTTTTCATGGGAAAAACGAAAGTTTATAAAAAAACAGAAAAATTTGCTTATTGTTTAATTTTTTGAGCTTAGGACTATTTGAAATGTAGGTATATATACTAATGGAAAGTCGATAATTTGAAGTTCCTCAGTGTTAAATACTTTTTAAGATGTTCAAAAATAACATTTGTCAATGAGTATCGAGAAGATGGAAAAATTGTATGTGTATATCATTACCTTAATATAGAAAGGCCCTATCTACCAGTTTTGTAACTTTACAGGAGAACGAAAAAACTTAATAAAAATTTAAGTTTTGTAGTATTAAATTGAGTTGTGACTTTTTTTATTTGCTTGTAATTGCTTTATTTTTAATCGCAGCACACACATTTGTTTATCAATGCTATTTTTTTGTGTTTTATTGGTTGCTGCCCGGTTATACGTGTATTCAGCGTGTATTCCTGCTTTGCTGCCTTGCTACTTCTACTTATGTTTGAAGTTAAAGCTTCTTTGCACGATATGTTTTTTTTTATTTTTATCTTAAATATATCTGTGAACTTGTATATTTGTTGATTTAGGACTTACTTTTCCAATTAGTTAGTTTATTAGTTAAGTTATCGAACGCTTTAACCATTACTAAGAAGGTAGGGCATTTTTTAAGCGAAGAAATTTAATGAACGATTTTGACTGAAAGTTATTTAAAAATAAGTAATTTGCAAGTTAACATTTTGATGCTCATATAAATAGATAATATATCAGCTTTTACGTCTATCACATAAAAATAACGCGCAATAATGACTTCACCAGCAAAAAAAAAAAATATTAGACTCAGTTATAACCGATGGAGACTTCATCTCCGATAAAACTTTCCGAATTAATATTATATTTTAGATAAATTTATATCAATACCTTGAAGGTAGCTATAAAAGATAACATTAACTCAAGAACTTTACTTTTGTATAACTCCAAGCTGTAAAAAAGAAAAAGTTTAAAACTTATGCGGGAAAAATCCGGTAAAAGTTAATATTGGTTTCACAAAACATTTTCCACCACAATCTCGCTTTGCTAAAATAAAAACAGTGGCATTCATACTGTAGTGAGGTGAGTATGACGCGCCCCCGAGACTGCGCAGTCCATTATGGTGAATACAACGCACCCCCGAGACTGCGCTGTCGTAAATCATGTTGAATTTCACAACAGCTGTTTTTGACAATTGTCATTTAATATTTGCAATTTATTGTAAACATTTTTTGGAGGAACGCAATAAAAAGGTATAATATATAACTTATCAAGTTTTTTTATTAAAAAATAATTGTTCATTGCAGGGAAGCCAATAAAGGCCATCACTAATAAAGTGGCTACGCAAGCACACTTGGAAAACTATGCTTGAAAACTCTTCCTTTACGCTGGCAAACAGGACGGAGAACTAAATTTATGGCTAGTAGGTCAACATACAGTGATTTAGTTATAATCAAATTAAATAAAAGATTTAAACAAACATTTGTTCATTTACAGAAATGTCGCAAAGCCCAGTGGAGTACTATGATGTGCTACAGACATTTGGTGAATTAACTAAAGAATCGACTCATAATCGCAAGTATGATAAGTGGAAAGCGGTCCACATACATAATTGTTTAAAAAATGGAGAGACACCCATCCCGATTGCAAAAGTAATGCAAATACGCTGGCCGTGCACTGAACTATGACGACGTTAATACAGCAGTGGAAAATTTGCAAAAAGCGCTTTGTAATGCCATAGAAAATCCACCAGCTGAAGGAAAAATAAAAAAGGATATTTTCAAAGCAATCCATGAACTACCTTAAGCCAATCGCGATACTTCAGCATTTCTTATATTCCATTTTCAGCACATTGGAAAATGTTAAGAAGTACGCATGCATATTGAAACTACGATTTACGTGGCATCTTATGCTGTTCTCAGTCGTTTCTATTATTGGAATTAAATCGATGGCATATGTACGTGGCTGGGCAAAACGTACCGCGCGCGGTACTGCGGCAGAATGAGAATAACTTTTCATATACGTATAAAAAGCAGAGAGCGTAAAATTTAATTCAGTTTGCTTTGAAAAGCGAACAAAGCACAAATACACATGCATTGAAGAACATTTAAGAAAAACACACGTGTAGTACCGATGTGAAGTTAGCGCCGAATTTGAGCGCCGAATAAAAATGTTATTTACATTTTCTTAACAGAGCGCGGCGAAAATTTAACATAGTGGTTTTTGCGACGAAAAAAATAATTTTACCGGCGAAAAAAAAAATTTGTATGAACTAACGAATCTACTCGCTGTTTTCATATAGCGGATTTGACATCAACAACTAACAAGCAACTGTGGAGTAGCTGTAGTGTGTTGGACTATAAATCGCGTATATGTGGGTTCGAATCCTTTTTGATTTTTTTTTTAATTTCATTGCTAAATAAGGTTATTTTTTCCTTTCATTGCTAAATAAAGATTTTTTTTTATTTCATTGCTAAATAAAGTTTTTTTTCTTATTTCATTGCTAAATAAAGTTTTTTTATATACTGCTACACGTAATAAAAATAATTACTGACTACAAAAATTCTCAAAAGTTTCACAGAATCAGTAAATATATTTCAGTTAGCTTATAAAAAATATTTTGATTACTAGCCCAGAAGAGCTCTCTGCTACAATATGACAACGTCTTCTTAAAGATAGAATCCATTAACATTCTGTGCAAACAAGTGTTTCGTGGTTTGGTCGCTTTAATAAAATACATACATGGTATCACATTTAAAAACCTGGTGACATCAAGTGAAACACGCCCTTTCTGAATTGCTTATGGAATACTATCGAAATATTAGAACCGAACTTTGAGTAATTCTTATTCGGTGCTGTAAAGAAAAATTAAAATTAAAGCTTGCTTGCAGCTCGGTCAGAAATCAATAACATCCAAAAACCTCTTAAACCCATGTGGAGTAGACCCTTTCTGACTAGTTTATGGAATATCATCGAAATATTGAAACTGAGTTGTAATTTTCAGTCGATTCTGTTAAAGAAGATGAAAAAGTAAAAGAAACTTTGTCTCAAGTTCGATGCTCACAGCTCAGTCAGGAATAAATGACACTTAAAAACCTCTTAACCCCATGTAGAGCACACCCTTTCTGACTTGCTAATGCAATTTCATCGAAATATTGAAGCTGAGTTGTAGTTTTCAGTCCATTCTGTTAAAGAAGATGAAAAAGTAAAACTTATGCCTAATTTCCATGTGATCTTTCTTGAACTTATCTTATCAAATATCAGGGAGGACAACACTTGCTATAAAGAAAGCAAATGTGTGAAAGCAAACCTCTTAACCCCATGTGGAGCATGGGGTTAAGAGGTTCATAGCTCAGTTAGGAATGAATAACACTTAAAAACCTCTTAACACCATGTAGAGCACACCCTTTCTGACTTGTTTATGGAATACCATCGAAAAATTGAAGATGAGTTGTAATTTTTAGTCGATTCTGTTAAAGAAAATGAAAAAGTAAAAGAAACTTTGTCTGGTATTCGATGCTCACAGCTCAGTCAGGAATAAATGACACTTAAAAACCTCTTAAACCCATCTGAAGCACATCCTTTGTGACTTGTTTATGGAATATGATCGAAAAATTGAAGCTGAGTTGTAATTTTTAGTCGATTCTGTTAAAGAAAATGAAAAAGTAAAAAAAACTTTGTCTGGAATTCGATGCTCACAGCTCAGTAAGGAATAAATAACACTTAAAAACCTCTTAAGCCCATGTGAAGCACATCCTTTGTGACTTGTTTATGGAATATGATCGAAAAATTGAAGCTGAGTTGTAATTTTTATTCGATTCTGTTAAAGAAAATGAAAAAGTAAAAGAAACTTTGTCTGGTATTCAATGCTCACACCTCAGTCAAGAATAAATAACACTTAAAAACCTCTGAACCCCATGTAGAGCACACCCTTTCTGACTTGTTTATGAAATATCATCGAAAAATTGAAGCTGAGCTGTAATTTTTGATCGATTCTGTTAAAGAAGATGAAAAAGTTAACGAAACTTTGTCTCGAATTCGATGCTCACAGCTCAGTCAGGAATAAATAATACTTAAAAACCTCTTAAACCCATGTGAAGCACATCCTTTGCGACTTGTTCATGGAATATAATCGAAATATTAGAACAGAACAATGAGTAATTCTCATTCGGTGCTGTACTGAACCGAGCTTGCAGTTCGGTCAGAAATCAATAACATTCAAAAAGCCCTTAACCACATGTAAAACACACCTTTTGTGACTTGTTTGTGGAATATCATCGAAATACTGAAACAGAAAATTGAGTAATTCTCATTCGGTGCTGTAAGGAAAAATTTAGAGTTAAATCCGGTTTTTTTCGACTTCAATGCTTACAGCTCGGTCAGAAATGATTTATTCCCAAAAACCTCTTAACCCCATATAAAGCACATCCTTTGTGACTTGTTTATGGAATATCATCGAAATATTACAATAGAACATTAGTAATTCTCATTTGGTGCTGTAGTGAACCGAGCTTGCAGCTCGGCCAGAAATAAATAACATTCAAAAAGCCCTTAACCCCATGTGAAGCATACCTTTTGTGAATTGTTTGTGGAATATCATCGAAATATTGAAATAGAAAATTACGTAATTCTCATTCGGTGCTGTAAGGAAGAATTAAAAGTTAAATTCGGTTTGTTTCGACTTCAATGCTTGCAGCTCGGTCAGAAATCAATAACATTCAAAAAGCCCTTAACCCCATGTGAAGCACACCTTTTGTGACGTGTTTGAGGAATATCATCGAAATATTGAAACAGAAAATTGAGTAATTCTCATTCGGTGCTGTAAAGAAAAATTAAAAATTAAATTCAGTTTGTTTCGAATTAAATGCTTGCAGCTTGGTCAGAAATCAATAACATTCAAAAACCCCTTAACACCATGTGAAGCACACCCTTTGTGACATGTTTGTGGAATATCATCGAAATATTGAAACAGAAAATTGAGTAATTCTCATTCGGTGCTGTAAGGAAAAATTAAAAGTTAAATTCAGTTTGTTTCGAATAAAATGCTTGCAGCTTGGTCAGAAATCAATAACATTCAAAAACCCTTAACACCATGTAATAAAGCACACCCTTTGTGACTTGTTTATGGAATATCATCGTAATATTGAAACAGAAAATTGAGTAATTCTCATTCGGTGCTGTAAGGAAGAATTAAAAGTTAAATTCAGTTTGTTTCGAATTAAATACTTGCAGCTTGGTCAGAATTCAATAACATTCAAAAACCCCTCATCGAAATATTGAAACAGAAAATTGAGTAATTCTCATTCGGTGCTGTATGGAAAAATTAAAAGTTAAATTCAGTTTGTTTCGAAGTAAATGCTTGCAGCTTGGTCAGAAATCAATAACATTCAAAAACCCCTTAACACCATGTGAAGCACACCCTTTGTGACATGTTTGTGGAATATCATCGAAATATTGAAACAGAAAATTGAGTAATTCTCATTCGGTGCTGTATGGAAAAATTAAAAGTTAAATTCAGTTTGTTTCGAATTAAATGCTTGCAGCTCTGTCAGAAATCAATAACATTCAAAAAGCCCTTAACCCCATGTAAAACACACCTTTTGTGACTTGCTTGTGGAATATCATCGAAATATTGAAACAGAAAATTGAGTAATTCTCATTCGGTGCTGCATGGAAAATTTTAAAGTTAAATTCAGTTTGTTTCGAATTAAACGCTTGCAGCTTGGTCAGAAATCAATAACATTCAAAAACCCCTTAACACCATGTGAAGCACTTCTTATGTGACTTGTTTGTGGAATATCATCGAAATATTGAAACAGAAAATTGAGCAATTCTCATTCGGTGCTGTAAGGACAAATTAAAAGTTAAATTCAGTTTGTTTCGAATTAAATGCTTGCAGCTTGGTCAGAAATCAATAACATTCAAAAACCCCTTAACACCATGTGAAGCACACCTTTTGTGACTTGTTTGTGGAATATCATCGAAATATTGAAACAGAAAATTGAGTAATTCTCATTCGGTGCTGTAAGGAAGAATTAAAAGCTAAATTCAGTTTGTTTCGAATTAAATGCTTGCAGCTTGGTCAGAATTCAATAACATTCAAAAAGCCATTAACCCCATGTGAAGCACACCTTTTGTGACTTGTTTGTGGAATATCATCGAAATATTGAAACTGAAAATTGAGTAATTTTCATTCAGTGCTGTATGGAAAAATTAAAAGTTAAATTCAGTTTGTTTCGAATTAAATGCTTGCAGCTCTGTCAGAAATCAATAACATTCAAAAAGCCCTTAACCCCATGTAAAACACACCTTTTGTGACTTGCTTGTGGAATATCATCGAAATATTGAAACAGAAAATTGAGTAATTCTCATTCGGTGCTGCATGGAAAATTTTAAAGTTAAATTCAGTTTGTTTCGAATTAAATGCTTGCAGCTTGGTCAGAAATCAATAACATTCAAAAACCCCTTAACACCATGTGAAGCACTTCTTTTGTGACTTGTTTGTGGAATATCATCGAAATATTGAAACAGAAAATTGAGCAATTCTCATTCGGTGCTGTAAGGACAAATTAAAAGTTAAATTCAGTTTGTTTCGAATTAAATGCTTGCAGATTGGTCAGAAATCAATAACATTCAAAAACCCCTTAACACCATGTGAAGCACACCTTTTGTGACTTGTTTGTGGAATATCATCGAAATATTGAAACAGAAAATTGAGTAATTCTCATTCGGTGCTGTAAGGAAAAATTAAAAGTTAAATTCAGTTTGTTTCGAATTAAATGCTTGCAGCTCTGTCAGAAATCAATAACATTCAAAAAGCCTTAACCCCATGTAAAACACACCTTTTGTGACTTGCTTGTGGAATATCATCGAAATATTGAAACAGAAAATTGAGTAATTCTCATTCGGTGCTGCATGGAAAATTTTAAAGTTAAATTCAGTTTGTTTCGAATTAAATGCTTGCAGCTTGGTCAGAAATCAATAACATTCAAAAACCCCTTAACACCATGTGAAGCACTTTTTTTGTGACTTGTTTGTGGAATATCATCGAAATATTGAAACAGAAAATTGAGCAATTCTCATTCGGTGCTGTAAGGACAAATTAAAAGTTAAATTCAGTTTGTTTCGAATTAAATGCTTGCAGCTTGGTCAGAAATCAATAACATTCAAAAACCCCTTAACACCATGTGAAGCACACCCTTTGTGACTTGTTTGTGGAATATCATCGAAATATTGAAACAGAAAATAGAGTAATTCTCATTCGGTGCTGTAAGGAAAAATTAAAAGTTAAATTCAGTTTGTTTCGAATTAAATGCTTGCAGCTCTGTCAGCCCCCTACATAATTGGCTGCATGTAATTTTCTACGAAGTGCATTTTGAATGTTCATAAAAACTGTACTTTTGAGATTAAAATTTGCAACCTTGAATTTATGTATGTATACAAACACATATTTTTCGCAATAAAACTGTAAAGTTGAACTGAACTTCCAAACCTCGTGCACAAACACAAAGCAATGTAACCATTAGATTCAATTTAATAGGGTGTCGCTCGTGAGAGTAACTTCGCCACTCGTTCGCCTGGTTTGCGTACACTGTATAAATAGTGAGTTGTCAATTGCTATTTTTTTATTCCACAAACAAGTCACAAAAGGTGTGTTTTATATGGGGTTAAGGGCTTTTTGAATGTTATTGATTTCTGACAAAGCTGCAAGCATTAAATTCGAAACAAACTGAATTTAACTTTTAATTTTTCCTTACAGCACCGAATGAGAATCACTCAATTTTCTGTTTCAATATTTCGATGATATTCCACAAACAAGTCACAAAGGATGTACTTCACATGGTGTTAAGGGGTTTTTGAATGTTATTGATTTCTGACCAAGCTGCAAGCATTTAATTCGAAACAAACTGAATTTAACTTTTAATTTATCCTTACAGCACCGAATGAGAATTGCTCAATTTTCTGTTTCAATATTTCGATGATATTCCACAAACATGTCACAAAGGGTGTGCTTCACATGGTGTTAAGGGGTTTTTGAATGTTATTGATTTCTGACCAAGCTGCAAGCATTTCGAAACAAACTGAATTTAACTTATAATTTTTCCATACAGCACCGAATGAGAATTACTCAATTTTCTGTTTCAATATTTCGATGAGGGGTTTTTGAATGTTATTGAATTCTGACCAAGCTGCAAGCATTTAATTCGAAACAAACTGAATTTAACTTTTAATTCTTCCTTACAGCACCGAATGAGAATTACTCAATTTTCTGTTTCAATATTACGATCATATTCCATAAACAAGTCACAAAAGGTGTGCTTCACATGGTGTTAAGGGGTTTTTGAATGTTATTGATTTCTGACCAAGCTGCAAGCATTTAATTCGAAACAAACTGAATTTAACTTTTAATTTGTCCTTACAGCACCGAATGAGAATGGCTCAATTTTCTGTTTCAATATTTCGATGATATTCCACAATCAAGTCACAAAGGGTGTGCTTCACATGGTGTTAAGGGCTTTTTGAATGTTATTGATTACTGACCGAACTGCAAGCTCGGTTCACTACAGCACCGAATGAGAATTACTCATTGTTCTGTTCTAATATTTCGATGATATTCCATGAACAAGTCGCAAAGGATGTGCTTCACATGGGTTTAAGAGGTTTTTAAGTGTTATTTATTCCTGACTGAGCTGTGAGCATCGAATTCGAGACAAAGTTTCGTTAACTTTTTCATCTTCTTTAACAGAATCGATCAAAAATTACAGCTCAGCTTCAATTTTTCGATGACATTCCATAAACAAGTCAGAAAGGGTGTGCTCTACATGGGGTTAAGAGGTTTTTAAGTGTCATTCATTCCTGACTGAGCTGTGAGTTTCGAACTCCAGACAAAGTTTATTTTACTCTATAATTTTCTTTAACAGAATAGTATAAAAATTACAACTCAGCTTCAATTTTTGATGATATTCCATAAACAAGTCAGAAAGGGTGTGCTCTACATGAGGTTAAGAGGTTTTTAAGTGTTATTTATTCCTGACTGAGCTGTGAGCATCGAATTCGAGACAAAGTTTCGTTTACTTTTTCATCTTCTTTAACAGAATCGAATAAAAATTACAACTCAGCTTCAAATTTTCGATGATATTCCATAAACAAGTCAGAAAGGGTGTGCTCTACATGGGGTTAAGACGTTTTTAAGTGTTATTTATTCCTGACTGAGCTGTGAGTATCGAACTCCAGACAAAGTTTCTTTTACTTTTTAATTTTCTGTAACAGAATAGTATAAAAATTACAACTCAGCTTCAATTTTTTGATGATATTACATAAACAAGTCAGAAAGGGTGTGCTCTACATGGGGTTAAGAGGTTTTTAAGTGTTATTTATTCCTGACTGAGCTGTGAGCATCGAATTCGAGACAAAGTTTAGTTTACTTTTTCAGCTTCTTTAACAGAATCGACTGAAAATAACAACTCAGCTTCAATTTTTCGATGATATTCCAGAAACAAGTCAGAAAGGGTGTGCTCCACATGGGGTTAAGAGGATTTTAAGTGTTATTTATTCCTGACTGAGCTGTGAGTATCGAACTACAGACAAAGTTTCTTTTAATTTTTCATTTTCTTTAACAGAATCGATCAGAAATTACAGTTCAGCTTCAATCTTTCGATGATATTCCATAAACAAGTAAGAAAGGGTGTGCTCCACATGGGGTTAAGAGATTTTTAAGTGTTATTTATTCCTGACTGAGCTGTGAGCATCGAATTCGAGACAAAGTTTCGTTTACTTTTTCATCTTCTTTAATTACAGCTCAGCTTCAATTTTTCGATGATATTCCATAAACAAGTCAGAAAGGGTGTGCTCTACATGGGGTTAAGAGGTTTTTAAGTGTTATTTATTCCTGACTGAGCTGTGAGCATCGAATTCGAGACAAAGTTTCTTTTACTTTTTCATCTCCTATAACAGAATCGATCAAAAATTACAACTCAGCTTCAATCTTTCGATGATATTCCATAAACAAGTCAGAAAGTGTGTGGTCCACATGGGGTTAAGAGGTTTTTAAGTGTTATTTATTCCTGACTGAGCTGTGAGCATCGAATTCGAGACAAAATTTCTTTTACTGTTTCATCTCCTTTAACAGAATCGATCAAAAATACAGCTCAGCTTCAATTTTTCGATGATATTCCATAAACAAGTCAGAAAGTGTGTGCTCTACGTGGGGTTAAGAGGTTTTTAAGTGTTATTTATACCTGACTGAGCTGTGAGCATCGAATTCGAGACAAAGTTTCGTTTACTTTTTCATTTTCTTTAACAGAATAGTATAAAAATCACAACTCAGCTTCAATTTTTTGATAATATTACATAAACAAGTCAAAAAGGGTGTGCTCTACATGGGGTTAAGAGGTTTTTAAGTGTTATTTATTCCTGACTGAGCTGTGAGCATCGAATTTGGGACAAAGTTTAGTTGACTTTTTCATCTTCTTTAACAGAATCGAATAAAAATTACAGCTCAGCTTCAATTTTTCGATGATATTCCATAAACAAGTCAGAAAGGGTGTGCTCTACATGAGGTTAAGAGGTTTTTAAGTGTTATTTATTCCTGACTGAGCTGTGAGCATTGAGCTCGAGACAAAGTTTCTTTTACTTTTTCATTTTCTTCAACAGAATAGTATAAAAATTACAACTCAGCTTCAATTTTTTGATAATATTACATAAACAAGTCAAAAAGGGTGTGCTCTACATGGGGTTAAGAGGTTTTTAAGTGTTATTTATTCCTGACTGAGCTGTGAGCATCGAATAAGAGACAAAATTTCTTTTAGATTTTCATCTTCTTTAACAGAATCGACTGAAAATAACAACTCAGCTTCAATTTTTCGATGATATTCCATAAACAAGTCAGAAAGGGTGTGCTCCACATGGAGTTAAGAGGTTTTAAGTGTTATTTATTCCTGACTGAGCTGTGAGCATCGAATTCGAGACAAAGTTCTTTTACATTTTCATCTCCTTTAACAGAATCGATCAAAAATTACAACTCAGCTTCAATTTTTCGATGATATTCCATAAACAAGTCAGAAAGGGTGTGCTCTACATGGGTTTAAGAGGTTTTTAAGTGTTATTTATTCCTGACTGAGCTGTGAGCATTGAGTTCGAGACAAAGTTTCTTTTACTTTTTCATCTTCTTTAACAGAATCGACTTGAAATAACAACTCAGCTTCAATTTTTCGATGACATTCCATAAACAAGTCAGAAAGAGTGTGGTCCACATGGGGTAAAGAGGTTTTTAAGTTTTATTTATTCCTGACTGAGCTGTGAGCATCGAATTCGAGACAAAGTTTCTTTTACTTTTTCATCTCCTTTAACAGAATCGACTAAAAATAACAACTCAGCTTCAATGTTTTGATGACATTCCATAAACAAGTCAGAAAGGGTGTGCTCCACATGGTGTTAAGAGGTTTTTAAGTGTTATTTATTCCTGACTGAGCTGTGAGCATTGAGTTCGAGACAAAGTTTCTTTTACTTTTTCATCTTCTTTAACAGAATCGACTTGAAATAACAACTCAGCTTCAATTTTTCGATGACATTCCATAAACAAGTCAGAAAGGGTGTGCTCCACACGGTGTTAAGAGGTTTTTAAGTGTTATTTATTCCTGACTGAGCTGTGAGCATTGAGTTCGAGACAAAGTATATTTTACTTTTTCATCTTCTTTAACAGAATCGACTTGAAATAACAACTCAGCTTCAATTTTTCGATAACATTCCATAAACAAGTCAGAAAGGGTGTGCTCTACATGGGGTTAAGAGGTTTTTAAGTGTTATTTTTTCCTGACTGAGCTGTGAGCATCGAATTCGAGACAAAGTTCTTTAACTTTTTCATCTCCTTTAACAGAATCGATCAAAAATTACAAATCAGCTTCAATTTTTCGATGATATTCCATAAACAAGTCAGAAAGGGTGTGCTCTACATGGGGTTAAGAGGTTTTTAAGTGTTATTTATTCCTGACTGAGCTGTGAGCATTGAGTTCGAGACAAAGTTTCTTTTACTTTTTCATCTTCTTTAACAGAATCGACTTGAAATAACAACTCAGCTTCAATTTTTCGATGACATTCCATAAACAAGTCAGAAAGGGTGTGGTCCACATGGGGTAAAGAGGTTTTTAAGTTTTATTTATTCCTGACTGAGCTGTGAGCATTGAGTTCGAGACAAAGTTTCTTTTACTTTTTCATCTTCTTTAACAGAATCGACTTGAAATAACAACTCAGCTTCAAATTTTTGATGATATTCCACAAACAAGTCAGAAAGGGTGTGCTCCACATGGGGTTAAGAGGTTTTAAGTGTTATTTATTCCTGACTGAGCTGTGAGCATCGAATTCGAGACAAAGTTTCTTTTACTTTTTCATCTCCTTTAACAGAATCGATCAAAAATTACAGCTCAGCTTCAATCTTTCAATGATATTCCATAAACAAGTCAGAAAGTGTGTGCTCTACATGGGGTTAAGAGGTTTTTAAGTGTTATTTATTCCTGACTGAGCTGTGAGCATCGAATTCGAGACAAAGTTTCTTTTACTTTTTCATCTCCTTTAACAGAATCGATCAAAAATTACAGCTCAGCTTCAATCTTTCAATGATATTCCATAAACAAGTCAGAAAGGGTGTGGTCCACATGGGGTTAAGAGGTTTTTAAGTGTTATTTATTCCTGACTGAGCTGTGTGCATCGAATTCGAGACAAAGTTTCTTTTACTTTTTCATCTCACTTAGCAGAATCGATCAAAAATACAGCTCAGCTTCAATTTTTCGATGATATTCCATAAACAAGTCAGAAAGTGTGTGCTCTACATGGGGTTAAGAGGTTTTTAAGTGTTATTTATTCCTGACTGAGCTGTAAGCATCGAATTCGAGACAAAGTTTCGTTTACTTTTTCATCTTCTTTAACAGAATCGACTGAAAATAACAACTCAGCTTCAATATATTGATGACATTCCATAAACAAGTCAGAAAGGGTGTGCTTTTCATGGGGTTTAGAGGTTTTTAAGTATTATTTATTCCTGACTGAGCTTTGAGCATCGAATTCGAGACAAAGTTTCTTTTACTTTTTCATCTCCTTTAACAGAATCGATCAAAACTTACAGCTCAGCTTCAATCTTTCGATGATATTCCATAAACAAGTCAGAAAGGGTGTGGTCCACATGGGGTTAAGAGGTTTTTAAGTGTTATTTATTCCTGACTGAGCTTTGAGCATCGAATTCGAGACAAAGTTTCTTTTACTTTTTCATCTCCTTTAACAGAATCGATCAAAACTTACAGCTCAGCTTCAATCTTTCGATGATATTCCATAAACAAGTCAGAAAGGGTGTGGTCCACATGGGGTTAAGAGGTTTTTAAGTGTTATTTATTCCTGACTGAGCTGTGAGCATCGAATTCGAGACAAAGTTTCTTTTACTTTTTCATCTCCTTTAACAGAAGCGATCAAAAATTACAGCTCAGCTTCAATTTTTCGATGATATTCCATAAACAAGTCAGAAAGTGTGTGCTCTACATGGGGTTAAGAGTTTTCTAAGTGTTATTTATTCCTGACTGAGCTATGAGCTATGAACCTCTTAACCCCATGCTCCACATGGGGTTAAGAGTCTTGCTTTCACACAGTTGCTATCTTTATAGCATGTGATGTCCCTCTGATATTTGATAAGATAAGTTCAAGAAAGATCACATGGAAACTTGGCATAAGTGTTATTTATTCCTGACTGAGCTGTGAGCATCGAATTCGAGACAAAGTCTCTGAAAATGAAGAAGGGATTTCCCCGAATTTTTCTATACGCGTATGTTTTCATTTAAAGGGATTATTTCACTTGGACAAAATAATAAGTACATTAATCATTTCTTTAATTTTGCAACAATCTGATCGTCTTTTTCGTACAAGTTCGTTAATTTTATTTATGTTCATATTTAGATGGGAAGAAATCAACATTGTACTGCCGAGGAGAGGCAGATGGTTTCGACACTCAGAAATTACGGCCAAAGTCTTCGTACTTATGCCGAAGCCATGGATCAGTCAATTTTTTCGTCCAAAACGCTTTTAAAGCTAAAAAAGTGGCAGAAACCCGCGGAAGACCAAAAAATTCTTCAACAACGATAGATAATCCTACTGTCACTGTCGCAAAAAAGAACCATTTCGCATCTTCAAGAGTCATTTCAGCAGACATCAGCAATGTGATCTCGTTCCGAACGTCGATGATTTCAACGAACCAATTTACCTTGACGGATAGCGAGAAAAGTTTCTATGCTTCGAAAAAAAAATTTGAAGATGCGTTTATCACTCGCAAAGAAACATTCAAATTGGTCCGGACCAGACGGCGAGAAGAAATAGCGTAATATTTTGTGGAGCGACAAGTCAAAAATAAATATGTTTGGAAATGACTCCGCCCGAAATGTTCGACGCCCCAAGGGTAAAGAATTTCACGTACGCTTCACAAAAAAGACTGTAAAGCATGGGGGTGGCCATATTATGGTCTGGGGTTATTTTTCATGGTACGGTGCCAGACCAATACATCGAATTTCCGATAGCATGACCAGATTCCACTATAAAGACATTTTGGAAAGTACGATGTTGCCCTATGCTGAGGAAAGTATGCCGCTAAAATGGACATTTCAGCAGGATATTGATCCTAAGCATACTTCCAAGTTGGTGAAGAATTGGTGTCAAAACAATAGTGTAACCTTGCTTAACTGGCCAAGTCAATGACTGAACTTGAACCCTTTGGAAAACCTTTGGCGAGAGTTAAAGCAGAGAATAGGAAAGGAAGTATTCCAAAAAAAAGCAATTATGGAGTTTTGTCCAAAAAACTTGGTATGAAAAACCAGTAGAGACTTGACGTAAGCTTATCTCCAGTATGCCAAAAATAGTACACAAAATTACTCAAAGCAATGGTTGATATACCGGCTACTAATGACGAACTTTAAATATCAAGAAATAGAGCCGATAAAATCGAGTTAATTTTTTTTTTTTTATTAAAATGTACTGAATGTACTTATTATTTTGTCCAGTCATTTTAATCCATTTTTTACTTTTTTGATAAGACTGAAAGATATTTTGGTTTTTTATTAATGTTATACCTTTTTATTTTATTTAATATGTTGTAAGAAGTTAACTATAAATTTGTTTTTCTATTAACTTAAGTAAATTTTTGCCTACAAGCCATTGAACTAATTATGTGAGCGTGTACTTATTATTTTGACCATATGTGTATTTATTTTATTTTTCCATACAGCGAATGCTCATATGAGAGTATTATGAAATAATATTCATAGATACATTTCTACATACATACATATGTATGTACATCATACTTCACAATATCACTTATCATGGCTTGATTTTAATTATCAATATACAAATGTTTCAATAATATTTTTCGCAGATTTTTATTTCTTAAAAAAAATTAGAAAAAGTTAGTTCCTGTTTAATGCTTGTCCATATACTGTTTATAAAATATTTAAGATCTACATATTACAGGTTTTGAAAAATAAACAAAGGTATATTTTTTGAGTGAATCAGAGTGTATTATAATGAAATATGAAAGTTACCCTCCTTGAAAAAATTTGTTGAGTATTTATTGAAAAAATAGATCAAATGTGTTAAAGTCAGTAAAAATATATGTAATTGTTTACTTGAAGTAAATGTTATTTTTCATTGTTTATTAAAAATAATACTCTCATTTGTTCTTATAAATTTAAAAAAAAAAATTTTAAACTTCAGCAACTTATCTAATACAGCGGAATGAAAAAATTGATATTCAATATAAAAACAAACAAAGAAAAAATGTTTATGTCAGTAGCGAACCAGTAACCATGAGGCATTATAAAAAAAAATAATTGATATTCAATATTAAAAAAATCCAAAAAAAAAATTCGTTGTGTCGAGTTTCGTACCTATAACCTTATGCTTTAAAGGCAAGTAGCTTACTCACTACGCTACATTCACATGTTGAACGACCGCGGTTAAGCTCGATAGCAAGCTGTCACATCGTGTTTGTATTTCTTTTCTATGTTAACATTTATGCAAAATAAATAACATTTTAATGTAAACGTTCTGTTAAATTAACATTTTCGCCGCAAAAATATCATTTTCGGTTCTTCGCCCGGCGCTAACTTCACACAAGTGATTAATAATGTTTTTTTTTTTTATTATTTTGCCGCTCTGTAATTACCTATGCGGTGTTTAAAAAAAATTATTGAAACTTACCTTTGATTTTTCTGTAATTAAAATTATCCGGATTTGTATGAGTTAGGATATTTCCATTCTGAAACTCCACGTAAAAGTTATTTACTCTGCGATTTGTTATTTAAGGATTATTAATGTTTTTTTTTATTATTTTGCCTCTCTGTAATTACCTATACCGTATTCGAAAAAAATTTAATCAAACTTACCTTTGATTTGTCTTTAATTAAAATTATCCGGATTTGTATGAGTTAGGACATTTGCATTCTGAAACTCCACATAAAAGTTATATTACGTTTGATCCAAAACAAGCAAAAAGTCTTCTTTTTTATTCGTGAACATGTTTGATGGGGGGCATAGGAAAACGGGTATGTAGAAAAATCTATTCTTAAGTGTTTTGGCTGAACCGTTACATCACGCTTAGTGCTAACGTTCACGGCACGCTCATGCTAGTGTTATATTTTAGACCAAAACTTCTAAACTACTGAGCCGATTTTGTCAAACGAAATATCGTTGTTTTCATATTACCAAGAAGAGTAAAATAAAGCTATTAGTACTTAAAAATCTGTTCACAGAGGGCGCTGTTTGCAAAAAATAAAATATAATGGCCCATATTCATAGTCGCAAAATAAAGTTAAGACTTAGTTTTTACCCAAAATCGCAGATACAGACTGACCCCATAAAAAAAAGAAAAACTTGCATTAAATTATGAGAAAATTTTAAAAAATGATTACCCTGCGTTATTGACACAAATTATTGTAGACACAGTGAACAAAAGGAATAATAAAAAAATCGAATTTATGAGGCAGCGTGGCGTAATGGTTAGGACTGTGAACTCATAGCCCTCAGGTCGGGGGTTCGAATCTCGTCAGAAAAAGATGCTTTTTTTCTATAAGCATGTTTTAAATTTAAAAGCAGGAAAACGTGATTTTAAATATTTACAACCAGGTTTTAAAGTAACATTTATTTTCATTGATATAAATAAAAAAAACATTTACATTTACGAGAATCGAACTCACGTCCTGAGGACTATGAGTTCACAGTCCTAACCATTACGCCACGCTGCCTCATAAATTCCATTTTTTTATTATTCCTTTTGTTCACTGTGTCTACAATACTTGTCCAACATGGCTTGACAACATCAATGTTCGATAATATAAACTCTATGAATGACTGCTTGACACACATGTTGCATGGATTTCAAAAATGGCTGATTTTCCTGCAAGCTAGTCCAACCATACAACCTGTATGAACTGAGTGTCAAGCCTAGTCAACATTTTTCTTTTTAAATAGGATTTCATGCAGTTTACTTCGATGTGGACGCTCATAAATTGTTCTGCAATTAGGGTTGCCAACACGGACTGATGTCTGACCCGGAGATTCAATAAGTGGACTTTTATTTAAGTTTTTATTTGAATTTTCTTAAAAACATAAGTAAAATTATTTAATACTAGCTGTCCCGGCAGACGTTGTTCTGCCCTTTTCGATGTGTGGGGCGATGTTGTATGAACACATGCGATGGAATGTAAAAGCGAAACCACCCATTTTCCCAGTGAAACTAACTTTTGTCCCTATTGTTATGTGGGGCGATAATTTTTTCCTTTGAAGCTTACTCTTGCCCGTACATTTTATATACATGTTTATGCACTAAGCCCCATTCATCTGCTTCCAGTAGTTGGTGATATATGTTGAATTTGAGTTTGAAGGGCGTGTCATCGCCCATTTTTGAAACCAAACATTGTAAAAACTTTTTATAGGCCACAATTATG
This sequence comes from Tricholauxania praeusta, assembly GCA_949775025.1. NCBI lineage: Eukaryota > Metazoa > Arthropoda > Insecta > Diptera > Lauxaniidae > Tricholauxania > Tricholauxania praeusta. The sequence goes on along the minus strand of OX459029.1, from coordinate 75,292,156 downwards.
AAATCTTCATGTAAATTCTATTTAAAAAGTTATTTTTTGTAAGGGCCACCCAAAGTATGCACCCTAAATAAAATGTGTACGGTCTAAGTTGTGCCACTCAATATAAAAGCCATGTGGTGTAAGTTCCATGAGAATCGAATAAGCGGTCTTCGGGAAAATAATATTTTAAAAATGTTTTTGTATTACGGCAAACCTAAATATGCATTTATGCCTCTTATTATAAAAGACACGTGCTGTAAATTCCATGTGGTGTAAATTCGGTGGGAGTTGATTTACCGGACTTAGTGAAAATTTTTTTTTAAAAATATTTTTGTTTGTGGGCCAACCTAAATATTCTCCCTTAATAAAAGTCTTGTCTTAACATACTGTAAAATTTTCATCAAAATCTGCCGGATAGTTTCCGCGTCCATAAAAAACAAACAGATAGATGGACAGGCAAAAACTAAATTTTATAAAAACAACAAATTGCAGTTTAACTGTAAAAAGCAATGTACACTTTTTAAAAAATTTGGAGTCGAGTTGATGCCTAGGAGACTAAACGAGGCGCTTAAAGCCAAAGGGAAACAAACCAATTATTAAAATATTTGAAAAGTTTACTTTTTATAGTGAAGTTCTGTTCTCCAAATCTGGCAAAGTTGCTCAGAATTACCCGCATAACCTTTTCCTGCCATACCCTTTTTGAAAAAAAAAAAAATCGACCCGCCCTTATGTATAGCCATCATAAGTTGCTGATATAGCTTTTGTAAAACTGATTATAAGTTGGGAACCCCTGAATGGATATCAAAAATATGGATGTCATAAGAAATATAATTTAATTGCCTGTAATTTTGACCAATTATTTTTTTTAACAAAACGCTATTTTTTCAAAAAAATGTGTTAAAAATTTATAATTTTTAACATGATAGGTATGCTTGATGATTTTGCTTTAAAATGATGTACAATTTGCATAGATTTTTTTTTAATTTTACCAATTTTTTTAAAAATGTTATTGGTAAAAATTTCAGAAAAATTATCATGTATCCAAAACTATAGGCTAAATTTCAAAACTAGTCTTACCAGTATAGTAGGAAATTCAATTATCTTTCTTATGACATCCATATTTTTAATATCCATTCAGGGGCTCCCAACTTATACCGCTTTTTATAAAAGCTATACTCTTCCTCTTCAAAACACACTTGGAATCATATCGATATATTTTTTTCAAATTTTTCATACAAATTTACACACAAAAGTTTGTATGGAGACCTATATAATAATTTTCAATTTAGGATACTTTGAAAAGCAAAAAAGATATCGATAGAATTCCGAGTGAGTTTTCAAGAGGAAGAGTAGTTCTTTCGAAACTCATTAATGGATTCATAAAAAAAAATATGTTTCTATATAAATTTGCCCAAGATATCTAGAAAAATCGTGATTTTCGCACTTTTAGGTTAGAATATCTCGAAAACCGGAGCTATTTGAGAAATTCTAAGCTTGGATTCGAGTTCAGCGCGTCAAAACCTTCGGTTAAGTAAGGCAACAAAATCATTGTTGCCCTGTGTTATTTTATAGTTTGTGTTTTTTTCGTTTTTTTTTTCTTTGAATTTATCAGAATTTGAAATTCGGGAAAACTGCTGACTTAGATTCGGTTTTTTTTTGTTGCTGTCGACAAAAATGATATTCAACCCGGAGGAATTGACTTTGAACCCGGAGACCCGGAAATCATACTCAAAACCCTGAGTCTCCGGGCGAAACCCTGAGTGTTGGCATCCCTATCTGCAATTGATGTTTGATGGCATGCTCGATAATGTAAACGCAAATCAATATTGACAGTCACACACTTAAGAATTTTTTTTGTACCAAATTTACCGAAAAAATGTACCAAATAGGAAAAAAATGTACCAACATTTTTATAATGAACATAAACAATTCACAGGCATAAACTTCAAGGCAAATTTACACATAAACTTATTTTATATACAGTATTGGCCAAACCTTAAGTACCTACTTAGTACAAATTTTTTCAAATCATAATTTGTTATGAAAACGTCGTTTTTAAAACATATTATTACTTACTTACTTGGGTGGCCATAACAACCCGTAACCGGGTTACGGCCGACCTCAAAAGCTCTCTCCAGGCGCCTCTGCTTCGCGCGAGTTACGTATTGTACCCACTGTAGCATACACCATGAGCTTCCACCAGCAAAACCACCACGCAGCAATAATTACAACAACAACAATAAAAC